>OU015523.1:117434083-118850002 GCA_907165065.1 Caprimulgus europaeus
GAGAGACCCGCCGCTGGCCAAGGCCGAGCCCAGCAGTAACACCTCTGTGATAACAGAATTAAGAAAAAGAAAAGGGGGGAAAATAATAATAAAAAAAAAAGAGGTGAGAGAAACAACTCTGCAGGAACCAAGGTCAATGAAGGAGGAGGGGGAGGAGGTGCTCCAGGTGCCAGAGCAGAGATTCCCCTGCAGCCTGTGGTGCAGACCATGGTGAGGCAGGCTGTCCCCCTGCAGCCCCTGGAGGTCCATGGTGGAGCAGATGACCACCTGTAGCCCGCGGAGGACCCCATGCCGAAGCACGTGGATGCCTGAAGGAGGCTGTGACCCTGTGGGAAGCCCGCGCTGGAGCAGGTTCCTGTCAGGACCTGTGGCCCTGTGGAGAGAGGAGCCCACACTGGAGCAGGTTTGCTGGCAGGACTTGTGACCCCGTGAGGGACCTGCGCTGGAACATTCTGTTCCTGAGGGACTACACCCCATGGAGAGGACCCAGGCTGGAGCAGTTTGTGAAGAACTTTTGTTCTGGAAAGGACTCACTTTGGAGAAGTTCGTGGAGGACTGTCTCCCGTGAGAGGGACCCCATGCTGGTGTGGGGGAAGGAGTCCTCCCCCTGAGGAGGAAGGAGCGGCAGAAACACCGTGTGATGAACTGACCCCAACCCCATTCCCTGTCCCCCTGTGCTGCTAGGGGGAGGAGGTGGAAATCAGGAGAGAAGTTCAGCCCGGGAAGTAGGGAGGGATAGGGGAAGGTCTTTTAAGATTTGGTTTTATTTCTCATTATCCTCTTGTCTGATTGGTAATAAGTTAAAATTCGTGGGTTTTCCCCCAAGTCGAGTCTGTTTTGCCTCTGCCAGTAACTGGTGAGTGATTTCTCTCTGTCCTTATCTTGACCCAAGAGCTTTTCCTTATATTTTCTCCCCCCTGACCAGCTGAGGAGGCGAGTGACTGAGCAGCTTTGGTGGGCAGCTGGCATCCAGCCAGGGTCAACCCACCACACCCAGACACCCTGTCTTTGCAAAGAGCCATCACCTCCCACCATCAGCACAACCACACTCCAGCTCTGGAGCTCTAAGAGCCCCCACAGCACCCGAGAGCCTGGGGCAGGGGGAGAAGATGTGACTGACCTACTCCCCCACTCCCCAGGGACTGTGGGGAACAGGTGGAGAAAACACCCCCTCCCCGCTTCCTGGGGGCAGGATGGCGCTGAGGACCTGCTACCCCCACCCCAGGGCTGGAGAGGACACCGCACCCATCCCCCTCTGCCCGGGGGTGCAGATGGGGACCTCCCCATCACCACCTCTGTGCTCGTGGAGTGTCTGTGAGGACACACGGACACACATCCCACCCCACCGCCGCTCCCGCCTTCCCGGGGGCTCCCAGCCGCGCTCACCGCCGCCGAGCCCCCTCCCAGCCGGAGCGGAGCGGAGCCGAGCGGAGCGGGCCATGCCGGGCGGGCCAGCCGGAGCCCTGCCGCAACTGCTACTGGTGCTACTGGTGCTACTGGTGTTGCTGGTGCTGCCCGGGCCAGGGCTGGCGGGTGAGTGCGGGGTGATCGTGTCCCACCCGGGGAGGCGCGGGGAGACGGGCGGAGGGGCCGGTCCGGGCAGCGGGATTCCAGCCCCAAAATCCCCGGTCCTGGCTGGGCAGAGGAGCCGGAGCTGCCGCTGGGGTGGGGACTTTGCACGGGGCAATTAGAAACAATAATGGACAGACTAATTAGTGGAGGGTGTTGTTTTTGGTTTTTTTTCTTTTCTGTTCGGTGAAAATCGGAGTCTTTTCTGAGAGGAACTCAGATGGGAGCAAAGAGGTTGGGATTTGCATGTTTGGTTTGGAAATGCTCCCATGTCCTTTGGCAAGGGCTAGGTGCCTCACATTGATTTCCTCTTCTTGGCATTGATTTTTCCTTCTTACCTGTTGGCCTTGACATACATAAAGTGCGTGTTTAAATGCTGCATTAATGCACGAGGGTAAGAGCAGGTGCTCTCAGGTAGCCCCTGCTGTCCTCGCTGCATGTTCATCCCCCACAGTCAGTGTGGGAAACTGCTGGGGAAAAGCTGATGAAGAGATGAGAGCCTGTCCTGACGCCCCAAACCTGCCCTGGAGCCCCAAGTCAGTAACCGGGGATGTTCTGGGCTCAGTCTTGGGACTCTCTGATCACCATTACCATCCTTGTCCTCAGCTGTTTAATTACAGGGCTGTAATTAAGTTGTAGCCTTATTGAAAGATTAATATTCATCAGGAGAGCTGGGAGCTCTTGTGTCTCCCTTCCAGCTCTCCTGGGGTGGTATCATAGAATCATAGAGTGGCTGGGGTGGGAAAGAACCTTAAAGATCATCTAGTTCCAACCCCTCTGCTGTGGACAGAGTTGCCAACCCCTAGACCAGGCTGCCCAGGACCCCATCCAACCTGGGTTTGAACGCCTCCAGGGATGGGGCATCCAAAGCTTCTCTGGGCAACCTGTGCCAGTGCCTCACCACCCTCTGGATGAAAAATTTCCTCCTAATATCTGACCTAAATTTCCTCTCTCTTAGTTTAAAATAATTTCCCCTTGTCCTGTCACTATCTGCCCATGTAAAGAAGTCACTCTCCCTCCTGTTCATAAAATCCTTTCAGGTACTGGAAGGCTGTAATGAGGTCTCCCTGGAGCCTTCTCTCCTCCAAGATAAACAAGCCCAGCTTCCTCAACCTTTCTTCATAAGAGAGGTGCTCCAGCCCTCTGATCACTTCTACCTGTACAGGAGCAGTTCTGTGGCTGCTGCACCATCCTGTCCTCACCCTCAGGTACCTTGGACACACAGAGGCTGCCTTGCCTGGAGGACAGGCATCTTCTCGCAGTGTTCTCCACATGTCCTGCAATGGCAGAGGGGTTAGTGCTCTAGCAGACAGCCACAGAGATACAGGACACCTCTGAGGAGCTCTTGGGTCTTGGTAACCCTTCCTTCTCTGTCTTCTATTGCCGCTGCTTGAGCCTTTGTAGACAGAGAAGGAAATTCTAAGTAGGGTGAAAAAAATAGATAAGTTGGTATCAACAGGTTCAGCATGAACTTGTCCATTCTCATCCCCTCTTCTGTCCCTGTAAGTCATTTGCAAAAGATGGGAGTGTTGCTATAACCGTGCTTTTCTCCCCCAATCCCGTATGTTCTGCCACGAGAGCAGAGGAGCAATGTCATGGATCTCCACAGAAGGATTATCCTTCTGATGCCCCCAATTGCAAGCACATACCTCAACATTTCAAGATCTTCCAAATACGCTAGTTTAGAGTTAGATTTCTCTCTCCTATCAATTTGGGTTTCTTCTTCTATGGAAATGGGATATATTGTGTGATCTTAAAAAAAGAAAGGCGAGAAAAGCACAGCTGAAATGTTTTTACATTCCTTGTGTATATTGCCTAGAAAAAGGCAGGAAAACATAGCATTATTATTGTGAAATATAGCTGTAGGGGATGGAGACATTTTTACTTCTAATTTAGAATGCATACAGCAAGGTAAGAGCCGTATACTTATTTCCAAGGCTAAGATTTCAGTGGTCTGAAAGCAAAATTCCCTAGCACATTGAATTGTGGGCTTTTAGTACAAGGTATTACAGGTACTATTCCAGCTGGAAAAGAACATAAAATTATATACAATACATCTCTTACAAAAAATGTTCAGTAACCTACCAAAAGGGCTAATGCTGATGGAAAGAAACCTAAAAGAAAAAAGAACAATACACTTGGTCTCTTCTGCTGCATGTTAAGCCATGGCTGCACATCAGAAGTGTTTCAACTGAGATAAATAGCTGGGGTTACACCTTGAGAAACCAGAACAAGAACACCATCAGTGACATACTAGAATGTAACAGAAAGAGGTGAGAATAAAACAGCAAAAAGAAGAAATACATTCCCATGAAACACATTGCCATGGAGATCTCACGCTTTAAAGTAACAATCCAGTCTTGTGTGTGCTTGTGGACTTATTTTCTCAGTTGATCATATGCAAAATTAATGTTCTTCTGACAAAAACTTGGAAGAGATAAATGTTTCATTAAAAGATGTTGTAAGCAAAATACAGATATAAATAGTATGTTATATAGAGTTATCAGCCCGACAAGATGCTTTATAAACCATTATAAGTCCACTGAATGCAATAACAGCTCTAGTGTAATTCACCTAATAAACCTGGTGTCAGAGAAGATCAGTTGAGCCCTTTACCATTCCCTCTGCTGTCTATTGTAAGAAAGCATTTTGTGGTTTTCATATCAATGGGCTGTTCAGGGCATTGTGCTTTGGGTAAGAAGGAATCAGGGGACTTGTAAAATACTTTGGAAAGTGCTTTTGGAGAGTGGTTAATGGAGAAAAATCCTTTGGACCCTGTGACTTGTGACGGTCAGGGACACAGGTCCTTTCTTGATGTGGTGTGCACTACTTGGATTATTAAACTGCCCAAGGGAAAGGTACAGAAGAGTCGTTGGTGCAGTGGGAGCTCTTCTACAGGGACTCGTGCTTATGACTGAGGTGCACTCAGTACTGTGTCATCAGTGTGCTGAAATTTAGAGCATCTATTTGTTTAGTGCTACTCACAGAAACAGTCTGATACACTGAAATAAATAAATCTTTTTTGAACTAACTTGTGCTGGAGGTGATCCAGGCTCCACTCATGCAGGGAACTGGAATCCCAGTTATTACATGCACATTACAGTCTTTTACTGGTTAAGAAAATAAATCCTGGTACATACTTTATTATCAACTCTTCTGCCATAATCCTTTTTTTTTCAGCAAAGAGTTAAAGGGTTCAGGATGCTGCAGTTCACTCTAATGTGTTAGATATGAGCTAAGAGGACTACATTGATTTCTTATACTCTTCTAAATCCACAGCGACACGTTCAGTGATTTCGCTGAGGCCACGATTTCACCCCACTAATTTTAACTGGGTGACTCTTTCCAAATGTATGGGTACAGCTGGAAATAAACTCACAAGAACATAACCCAGGGGTATTTCTGCAGCACCCAGGGAGGCACTGAACAGCAATGGCACTGCTCCATTCACAGGAAGAGCTCAGCTGCCCGGGGCAAGGCTTCTCAGCTGAGTTACAGTGTCAGAGTGACAGAGCTGTGCCAATCTTGGTGCCAGTGCCAGCTTGTCTGTACTGCTCTCTGTGACACACGGAGGTCTGCTGTGCTCAATTGCATAATCAGAGATTTTTTTAATGTAAAAATATTTTACTCACCTATTTGTACCACTGACTCATAGAAATAAATTTATGTATTTATGTATTATGTAATACATACATATAATCATAGAATTGTTTGGTTGGCAAAGACCTTTGAGATCATCGAGTCCAATGACCTAGTTAGTTTATTCTGGAAGAAGATAGTGCTCTGTAAGCCATAAAACAAATGAGTTTTAGAATCATAGAATCATTTTGGTTGGAAAAGACCTTTAAGATCATCAAGTCCAACCATTAACCCAACACTGCAAAGTCCACCACTAAACCATGTCCCTGAGCACCACATCTATACGTCATTTAAATACCTCCAGGGTTGGGACTCCACCACTGCCCTGGGCAGCCTGTTCCAGTGCTTGACATTGCTTTCAGTGAAGAAATTTTTCCTAATATTCATTCTAAATCTCCCCTGGCAGAACTTGAGGCCATTTACTCTTGTCCTATTGCTTGGGAGAAGAGATCTCTACACCCTCCTTTCAGGGAGTTGGAGAGAGCCAGAAGGTCTCCCCTCAGCCTCCTTTTCTCCAGGCTCAACAACCTCAGTTCCCTCAGCTGCTCCTCATCGCATTTGTGCTCCAGACCCTTCCCCAACTCCGTTGCCCTTCTCTGGACACACTCTGGCAACTCCATGTCCTTCTTGCAGTGAGGGACCCAAAACTGAACCCAGCACTCAAGGTGCAGCCTCACCAGTGCCCAGTACAGAGGGAGGATCACTACCCCGGTCCTGCTGGCCACACTAGTTCTGACACAAGCCAGGATGCTATTTTCTTACATGTCATATCTGTGTGCTGACATTTTAAAAAATGGCAGAGTTTCTGACGTCCAGTAGTCAGCTGCTGAGGTGCATTGCAGAGGCAAGAATCTCTCATTGTTTCTTAACCATGTTTTAACTGTATTTTGGGGTTTCCAAGGTATTTTATACAGTACCTTGAGTCAATCCTTAGTTGGTCTGACTCATACAAACCCATGGTGATAAGCTGAGCTGTCTCTTAGATATACAAGCTAAGAGTGTAGCCATCTCCTGTTGTCACAACCTCTAATGTGTGACTTCTAACCCACAACACTCCTTGCAATGAGAGGAGTGCTGTCATTCCCATTTGGAAGTGGGTGTCCTGGTAGTCAGTTTTCTCTGTGATATATCCAAAGTCACATTAGAAGTTTGTGGAGTATTAGGGTACACCAACATCCCCAAATAACAGAAGACCAGGATCCAGGCTCAAGCACTGGATACTTTGTTATCCACAGGGCTTAGCTGGTAGCTCCATCCCTAACTTGACTTTGCTTTCCAAGGATGTTTTCTAAGCTGCCACTTACTATGAAGAAAGAATTGCAACAGGACATCTTGATTTCATCACAGAGGAATGTTTGATGTTGTTTTTTATGACCACTGTAGATTCAGAAGCAAAATAAATATTTTTTAAAACTATGAAACTTTTTGCAGGGGAGGTTCCTGCTCATGGCAGGCGCGTTGGAACTGGATGATCTTTAAGGTCCCTTCCAACCCAAACCATTCCATGATTCTATGAGGTAGGAAAAATCTGGATTTGGATAAAGAAGCTATCAAATAAACTAAATATTCTGCTAAGCTAAAAAAAAAACCAACAACTGATTAAATAAAAGAAGCCACGTACTAGCAGATTACTTACTTGGCTGGGAAGAAACCTGACTAGAGAGATATGGCACACTAGAGACTTCAGCTGAACAAGCAGATTTACAACGATTGACTTTACCCAGCTTAACTGGAGACAAATGCAAAGCCTGTGATCATCCTCAGCCTGCTTTAGTGTTCCATAATTTCTAACCTCTGAGAAGTTGCTGGGAATCTCTGCTCCATCAGAATCATTGTATCAGACATATTTCTGCATATGACAACCCTGCAGGTATGCATTGCTCTTTTATAAATATCTGCTCTCGAGGATCTGAGGCCCTGGGACCTGCTAGTCCCCTGCAGAAAACAGGAGAATCACAACTCACAGAGTGGTTGAGGTTGAAAGGGACCCCTGGAAGTCATTTCATCCAACCTCCCTGCTCAAGCAGGGCCACCTCGATCTGGTTGCCCAGGGCCACATCCAGCTGAGTTTTGAATATCTCCAAGAATGAAGAGCACACAACACCTCCGGGCAAACTGTGCCAGTGCTTGGTCATCCTTGCAGTAAAACCAGGTGTTTCCTGATGTCCAGATGGCACCTCTTGTGTGTTTCAGTTTTTGCCCATTGCCTCTGTTCCTGGCACTGGACACCAATGAGAAGAGTCTGACTCAGTCATCTTTACACCTTCCCTTCAGGTATTTATACATATTGATGAGATCCCCCTGAGCCTTTGCTTCTCCAGGCTGAATAGTCTCAGCTCTCTCAGCTTTTCTTTATAAAAGAGCTGCTCCAGTGTCTTCATCATCTTCATGGGCCTTGGTTGAGCTCTCGTCAGTACGTCCCATTTCTTTTGCACTGAGGAGCCCAGAACTGGATCCAGTACTCCAGTTGTGGCCTCATCAGTGCTGAGTAGAGAAAATTCACTTCCCTTGATCTGCTGGCAACACTTCTAGTGCAGTCTGGGATATTGTTAGCCTTCTTTGTGGCAAGGGCCCATTACTGGTTCATGTTCAACTTGGTGTCCACTAGACCCCTGTTTCCTTTTCTGCCAGGCTGCTTTCTTGTATGTACTGGTGCCTGGGGTTGCTCCTTTCCAGGTGCAGGACTTTCAACACCCTTTGTTGAGTGGCATGCAAGAACATGCACAAGAAGGAATCTAACTGCACTCAGCCTGAACAAAGGAGCAGACTGAATTCCCTGCACTGGAGCAGACTGAATTCTGGATCTGAAACTAAAGGCATGGCGATGCCAACAGGTCCCAGGTTATGTGAGTAAGGTTAAGGGAATAGAGTCACCACAGAACCTCTGCACTGTGCTCCATGGTGGTCCTATCTCCCCCTGTTTTATTCCTGGTTTGGCTAAGGCTGGATGCACCACCTGTGGAACCAGGATGGATGATTCCAGCTAATTCTTTCCTAATTTGTACTTTAAAACGTCAAAGGAAGAACCAGTTTTGAGATATTTCTGTATTTCCTGCTTCATCCGGAAGCTAGATATAAACAAGTAGTTCCACAAGCAGCAGAAGTGATGGCACCTGGTTTCCCATGACCTTTTATCTCCTGTTTGGATTATCTTGCATCCATGAACGCGAGCTTTGTTCCAAGCATTTCTCATGGTATGGTTTCTATAGTGCTTCTCCTGCCATGAGCCCTTCCATCCATATGTGAAGAGGTGAGATGGGCGCATGGGTTTATACAAACTCCAGACAGTGGAGAACCACACTCACAATGCTCATAACTTGAGCAACAAAGCAGTAGATACTTCTAGAAGTGAATGCTGTGATAATAATGCCATTCAGATGTTTTGCTTCCACTGATTGCTTCATTTTTTCATCTCTCGTTGGCATGGGTGCTTCTGGGGTTATACTAGACATACCATGCTTTTAATCCTGTTTGGCAAATTTTGCTTTTCTATCTGTAACTGGACCTGGCAAGAATAGTTTAGAAGAAGCACGTGAAAGGAAACAGTCAGAAAAAGAGATTATTGGAAATAGTGTATCTTTGTTTAGTGTTTAGCAAATAGGGGTGACAGATGTTAAGAATGACATATTGCTCCCCAAGTTTTATGTGTGTTAGGAGAAGGAAGCATTAGGTTTACAGCACAGTGAATCTATTTGTTAACCTTTCTGGCAGGTGCTGAAGGGTGGACTTATACATAAAAATGTAATTTCCATAAACTTTGGACTATGTGAGGAAGATTAATCATCAAGCAAGTTTGGGTCAGATCCTCAGCTGACGTAAAATTATGTAATTCCACTGGACTCAGTACAATTATGTTGATTTATACTGGCTAAGGATATCATACCTACCCTTATATTTAATTTGTTTTCTTAATTGGAACTGAGATCAGAACATAAGCGGTGTTCAGCACTCCTTCAGGAGTTGTTCCATTATTTTAGTTGTTAGTAGAATGAAATACTGTAACACTCATACCCTAAATTGAAATCTAGTGTGTAACTCTATACAAAATTTGATGGGATGAGGAATTACTCTTGAGAGTTTTGGTTTGTAATTTTTATTCTCAGTCATTTGGGAATGAAAATCAATTATTAACAGCCTCCCAATCAAAATAAGTCAAGATTCAGTAGATTTGATAGGATCAGCATGATAATAACCTTCTCCAGTCTTGGAAAAAAATATTAAATAGTTAGAAATAATTTACAAATTTTTATAAGTATCTAAACAAAATCTAATCCCTTTGAAATTTACTAACATACCTTAGTGATCTTGTAAATTCATGTGACTTGCAGAGAATTTTAAGAGTAGTTTTAGAAGTGCTCAAGACTTTCAAAGCTGTCCATGAAATATATAGAGACAAAGAAAAATTTTTAAAACCCTTGAGTGGCTTCATCTTCCAAATTATATTCTCAAAAGTGGTTGAGCACATAGGAACCTAAAATAGATAGAAACTACTAAAGCTTCTGGTGTTTAGTGATTTACCACATCTGAGCTCTGCCCAGAAAGTGCCTGTGAACTTGACTAGTCACTTGAACACGGTGACTTAAACCACCAGGGGTGGAATAACCTGATGAGTTAGGACTGGGTGACCATACATTGACTTCCATGGACATGCTTCCAGGGCTATGATTTTAAAGTCATTTGGGCATTTATAAATGCAAATGCCACCAGAATCTACAAAACCTCTTTCAGGTGTCCTCTCCAATCTGAGTTCCCAGCAGAAAAATCTCTCTGGGCCATGCCAAAAGTGACTGGCCAGCAGCAGAAATAGCTGCTGCCACAAATGGGAAAAAAATTAACTGTTTGTATCTTCCCTGCTGTTGGAAGTCAGCTGCTGAGAAGGTGGAGGCAGAAATAAGGTGCTATAGGGAGAAGAAAGGATTGAACTGAGATGGGGCATGGGGTGAGGGCTGCAGAGGGATTTGGAGTTGTTCCGTAGCTTCTCCTGGTACTGGAGTGGGAAAGGAAGGGCTGCCTCAATAGTTACTTCATTTCTCCCAGTGCCCTCATGGTAACTCTGTAGTTAAGAGATGGTTTCTGTGGACAGCCTCAAGGACAAAGGAAGGTTCTCTTCAACCTGCTGGCAGTTGCTGGAGCTGTGTTTTTTACTGGTCATTTCAGACTTAGCTTAATTTTTCTATTGATTCTGGAAAAATGACTTTCTGATTTCTGACACAGAGTAGTTTTTCTCATCCTATTCAGTGGAAAGTGTTGTGTGTTCTGTCATTCACAGACCACGAAGAAGATGATCCCCAGAAATACCCCCACAGCAATAATTGGTCACTTCTTAATCTTACATACCTAAGAAGAAAAACTGGCAAACAGTCTTTTTAGTTTGAAATGTTCTGTTTACTATTGTATATGATAGTAATTATCTATTGCATCCGACATTACTAGAAATTCCAAAGCTGTATTTGAAGTATAGTATCTTCATCATTTCCCAAATGATTTGTTTGACCCAAGATAATTTTATTAATTAAAACTTTTACTTAATGATACTCACATAAACTCTTCATCTTTGCACTAGAGATTACACTCTAAAGATATTTAGGAGCTTAAAAATTCAGGTAGGACTGATTTTTCTTCTAAGGTGCTTTTAAAAATCCCATTAGGCAAATCCATATTTCTTTAGGCATACAGACACAGTAGAAAGTTTCATCTGAGCCTCTAGGCAAACAGGCTATGGAAAGCTGAGCTGATTAAAATATGCTATTAGATATCTACTGTAATCCACAGAGGCCAGTAAGGGATTGGTTTTGAAACATCTACTGGCTAGAATATATAATATATTGTTTTTAGGTGACAAATACATTGGGATTTTCCTGCTTCCTTTGGGAATTATGAGTCCAAACTACCTCAGTGGAGCTAATTATTTTTTCCTGTAATTAATCTTAAAGTTTCCTTTGCATAACTTCATCCTATTACTCATAGTCTTACCTCATGGCCCCTGGTCCCTCTGAAGTTTAAAATTACATATACTTGTATGTAATACACACAGAGCTACTTTCTATGTCCCCTAGGACTGTCATTAGATTATGTTATACTTGGCTAGATTTTGAAAATCTTTTTTTCTAACATAATCATTGTTGTGTAATTAACATGTAATTAATTGCTGGTTTACTCTAAATTTCTGCCAGTTCATTAGTGTCTTTGTGTTGCTCAATTGCCACCCACCTGAATAGAGCATTCACCTGGACTGCTCGATAGGTCAGTGCTGCAACAAAGCTGCAATATAAATCTAAGTTCTAAACAAACAAAAATCTAAGAAAAAATTAAAATCTATAAATCTAAAAAAATCTCTCTAAATTTCTAAACAAACAAACATTCAGTTGATCTATATTGTGTTTAAAAGAGGTATATCAACCTATACCCCTTCCTAGACTCCATTTGCCTGAGTCTTCTAGCTTGAGGTCATTATCTTTCATTTTGCATGGCATTTCTTTCCTTCACAACTGCATTAAATGTGAAATAGAAGCAGAGTCTTCATTGAAATAGGGTGAACAGGCTCTGCGGAATTTTAATTTGAAAGGAAATGGAAAAACAGCAGAAAACATCTATCAGTGCTTAAACCCCTCTATTTTGATATTGAGGGACACACAGAGAATAGAGCATCTTTTTCAGTTAAGAGGACAGAGGAGGTAATATTCAGGAAAAATGTACCCTGAGTCATTCTGCAGACAGGAGAGGTGGAAAAACAAGACAGTTACATTTGACTTGTGAGGAATTTTGGAAGTTTATTTTGCATGTGTCTGGCACACTTGATACCACATAGCAGGGCTAATTCAGGTACCTCTGGACCTTTCTGTTAAACTCCCACAGCTGGGCCACAGCATTTTCTCCCCCATTACCTTCACAACTCCAAGTATCTTGCCCAGCAGGTGACATCTCTGTAATGGCAGGAGATGGAAGCCACTGCTGCATCCTTTCCTTCAGTAGGTTTCAATAATTTCCACAGGGGTCACAGTCAGCATGAAACAAGTTTTGCCACTTGCTCGGTGGGACTGCAGTGTGGTACTGGTTTATGTGCTGGAGAAGGAGCTGGTACAGAGATCCATGCTGCATGCTGCAGGACAAGGCTTGGGGTTGTTCAGCCCAGAGAAGAGAAGGCACCAGGGAGACCTTATTGTGGCCTTTCAACACTTGAAGGAGGCCTATAAGAAAGATGGGGACAGACTTTTTAGCAGGGCCTGTAGTGACAGGACAAGAGGTAATGGTTTTACACTAAATGAGAATAGATTTAGACTAGATACAAGGAAGAAATGTTTTATGATGAGGGTGGTGAAACACTGGCCCAGGTTGCCCAGAGAGGTGGTAGAAGCCCCAACCCTGGAAACATGCAAGGTCAGGTTGGACAGGGCTCTGAGCAACCTGATCTAGTTGAAGATGTCCCTGCTCACTGCAGGGGGGTTGGACTAGGTGACCTTGAAAGGTCCCTTCCAACACAAACCATTCCATGATTCTACAACACCACCTGCCTCACATTTGCAATGTTCAGACAAATGCTTAAAAGAGTCATGAGAGCTGTTTTTAAAGATAAACTGTTACATCTTCATATTTGCCTTCTGGTTTCTGCACCTTTCTCTCCTCTCCCTTTGCATTTCCAAGCCCTTCAGAGACAGAATGAGCACCAACTTACAACTCAAGCTGTAAAAATGACCATGAGGTTTGAGATTGGCCAACAGAAGCATACAGAAGAACAGCCCTACAGCCCTGCTCAGCAAAGCGGCCAGGAAATGTGACCTGCAGATTATGGTAGTATAAATCTCAGGACTATAACCAAAGGCTGTGTTTACCAACTAAGCCACTTATTCTGTTAAGTAGTCTTGAGGACTATTAGCTCTTAGATCCTTGGACTTTTGCAATAGCTGTCCAAATCAGTACAAGCAGGGCTGTGTCTTGGTGCACTTGGCACCGAGGTGGCCTTTGGCATTTTGACAGCTGGTGAGGGTTCTGACCACTCTAAATCCTCCGACTATTGCATTACCTCATGATCCAGAAGTGCCAGTGACTTGGGGAAATGACAATTGCTACTTGTTTTACAAGAAGATATAATAAGGGATATGATAAATCAAGGGGAATTATTGTATCTATTTGGACCATTACAATTCCCGTTACATTCATTTTTAATCAAATACTTTCTATTCCAGTGGACTACAAAGCTTCTTAATCAGCAAAAATAAGCACAGTAAACATAAAAAAAAATATAATCACAAGGGACATCCCCAAGATAAAAGTTATAATTTTAAAATATGTTTTCTTATTTGTGTTCTGTAATAACTTGGATGACTAAAACTCAAGGAAATGTAAAGAGCCAAACTCCTTTTGAAAGTTCATAGTCCAGTCAACAAAATCCATCCACATGGTGGAGATCTCATAAAATGGAAGTCAGTCATTTTCATTGGCACTCATCTGGCAAAATTAGACTACAAGTTATACTTTCTACAGTTTTGTAGAAATAAATAAGATTCAGAGCACAATCTTCTGATCATTTTGGATTTAACCCAAACAAAAAGCTCTAGGGATGGTCCAAAATCTCACCTAAAACAAGATTTCACTTTGGATCCAAACTTCATAACATAGGCAAAATGAAGACAGAAGTAAGTCTTTTTGGAACGTAAGGAGGTAAGTCAGTATTCACACTTCACTCTAAGTTATGTCAAGAACGTCTGAGATAAGACAGAGATTTTAAAAAACAAAAGCTAATTTGATGTCCTGCTAAACAGCTTGGACAGTCACTTCAGCAGAGTTTCAACTCTTATCTGAAACACGAAGAAACTATGCAAAAGGCAGCAAAGTATCTGCCCTGCTCCAGGCTGGAGGATCCAGAAGATATGATGTCTGCACCAGAAGAAGATCAGAAAATGTGGTTTCTCAGAAGACTACAGCCCCAGATTATATCTCTAGATATGTATGTTTCCCAGGAAACACATCTCAACATGAAAGAGTTCCCCAAACTCTTTAGGATAGGCTCCCAGTGAGTTTGGAAAGGAGTGTAAGACTCAGTGAAAAAGAGATAAACCACTACAGTGACTAAGAAACACATCTGAGTTTTTTCTCTTTTGACTTTATCCAGGGCACATTAATTGAAGGGTTGAACTAGATGACCTTTAAAGGTCTCTTCTGGCTCAAACTACTCTGTGATTCTATGAATTATTACAAAAAGAATAAAATAAAATTTAAAAAAACTTTGGTAGCCCAAAAAAAGGGACTAAAAGAGCTTTGATCTCTCTCTTCTTTAATTAAGTGGGACATTTTTTGAGTCTTTCAATCAACTTGCTCACTTCAAGCTGATTTATTACTATTACTTACTTCAGTCAATAAAAGATTCTTATCCAAAGGTTACTTGTAATCCAGCTATACTTAATGGAGAATTCATGGCTGTCTCTATTAAACTGCATTAAAAAATATCGTTTTGATGTGTGGACATACTTGAAAAACAAAACAGGATTTTGAAATATATTTACTGCAGAGATGGCTGAGTGCATTATTTTTAGAGCCACAGTTGAATGTGCAATTCTTATAACCAAGTATTGGACAGACGAGGTAATGCATTTCATCCAGTGCTGTCAGTCAGAGCATGCCCAAACATCCTGCCTTTTTGTCCCTTTCATGAGCATCCCTAAATAAAGTGCCTCTTCATCCATTCTGTCATCACATCTTTGAAAACCTGCTGGAACTCTGACTAAAGAGCATGTCCTGTTCTGTAAGTCTCAGGCATTTACCAGATTGCAATTTCTTTTCTTGCTGCTGTTCTAAAACCACTTTTTAGCTCTTGTATCCCTGTGTTAATAAGGACAGAATTTATCTCACTGAACTTCCTACAGCTGTGCTGTAAATGTTTACTTCTGAGCTAATCATATAGCTCCACCTTACTGCGCTTGCATCTGTTCTGTTATTAACACCCATCTTAGGATAAAGTGACTCCCACCCGACAAAGTACATATTTTCCTCTGCTTGTCACCAGGATAACCTCACTGACTCATTCAGATCTGTATCTGCAGAAGTCTAAAGGGGGACAGATAAAGCCTTGTTCAAATAACTGCTTATTTCTTTGGTTGCTGTTACTGCTTTAATCGAACTAGCGTTCAAAGTCACAGATTTTCTCCAGCTAAATGAATTTTGTGCACTCCAGGAGGCAGAGGACATCTTACTCAGCTCTTATGAAGACTGAGCTCCACATGAGCTCATTGCTGTGCTTATTCTTTTGCACCATTGTGACCATCCTGTTTTGACATCAAGAGTCAGTAGAGCCTATGACAGTGTCCCTCCTTCCTTTTTCAACATAATTACATCCAAAAAACAAGATTAAGAGAAAGAGATGTGGTAGAAGCCCCATCCCTGGAAACATTCCAGGTCAGGTTGGATGGGGCTCTGAGCAACCTGATCTGGTTGAAGATGTCCCTGCTCATTGCATGGGGTTTGGACTAGATGACCTTGAAAGGTCTTTTCCAACCCAAACCATTCTATGAGGACCAAATAAACAAAACCACTATCACTGGAGATTTTAGTGATTTTAACTTTAAATTGTTTAAATTACCTTCCTTATTCAGCTGTCTAAATAACCTTATTTCATAAAATGCAAACATATCAATATTTTCTGCTCAGATGGTAGCTGGTGAGAAACAAGATTCTCCAGGCTCTTTGTGTTTGCTTTGGTAGCAAAACAAAAATGCAAGGCAAGAGTCAAAGGATGGCAGTCACATTGACTGTAAGCATCTTGTGAAATATGATGTCTTTTTGAAGTCCCAAGTGCTGGCATGGTAGGAACATGATAATGTGAACTTTCCTGTTCATATTTGGGTCCTTGAGTTTGAAACTAGAAGCTTGAAAACATTGAATCTTCAGTTCCATGCACAAGCAAAAATAGCCCATAAAGCCGAATAAAAAACATTTAAATGAATTTTTATTTTAAAACATTGTAGTATTTTGGACTGGATTCCATTTTCCATTATAATGGATTCCAAACACTTGCAATTAGCCATGTTTTAATAAAGCTTGAATCCGGTTGGCTGCAGAGCTATGTAATGAATAACGCTCATTGTTTAAATGGCACCAGGAGCAGACTATAAAAAAAAGATCTAACAATTGACTATTTTTCTCATCTACGTAGCCATACCTTTTGGTCTCTTACTCCAGGATGATGCATGCTACTGCTGGAAGCTCAGATGGAGATTCCTCTTCCTCTTTTCAGTACCTTTAGTTGTAGTGTGGGGTCACGCAAGCTGGAAAATTGGTCCTGACTTTCTATGTCCGCAGGTTTCTGCTTTTCCATGGGCTCATGAGTGACCCTGCAGAGCTTACACTTTTCTGGTGCTGCTTGGTCTTTTGAAGATAAATCTACCTGGTACTTATGTCTTCAAGGGATAATTCTACAATTGCAGCCTGTTTGAGCGTAAGTAATATGATTACAAGTAAAATTTGGCCTTAAACCTGAAGACAAGCCAAAAGGCCAAAAGCAGCAAAATCACACTCTTCAAAGAAAACTGCTCTGCTCCAACAACCTCTTACATCAAATTCTCATTTTATTTACAGAAACTCATGTTCTCTTTTGAATACTTAGACTAAGAACTTGAGTAATGGGTTACATTTGGACAGTCCATTTCTTTATATCCAGTTCTCCTTTGAAAAGAGATTTTTTTTTTTTTTGGCTTTAAAGAAGGCAGATCCATTCCTCCAGTTAGTAATATGAAGTTTGAAGAGACATTTCATGGAACTTAGTGTTGCTTTGAAGATGCATCGTTATTTTCTTCAGTTGCTAAAGGCCATCACTTCTAACAGGAAATCTATGGAGGTTTATTTGAAAGCACAGCCACTTCCTGAGATTTTCACATTCTCCTTGGTTCAGATTTGAAGAATAAAGTATTAAACTGTATTTCTGGGTTTCTGAATATCCTGGACTAGATCCACAGGAATGAGAGTTCTTGTGAAACAGATGGCCACAGAGAAAGGGTAGGAAAATCATTACAGATGCCCAGTGTTTGTCCTGGCATCTTTACTGTTTGCCTACCAGCCATTGAAATGCAAGAATGCTTTACAGGAGTATAAAGCTGTGGCAACTTATTCAGAGCTATGGTTAAACTATACTTCATCTAAATATATGGTGGGCCTTCTATTATTTCTGTTTACTTCTTTAACAGCTGTGGAGTCTCATTCTTATACAATATCATCTGGAAACCAACATGGTATCAGCCTCCAACATAAAAATGCTTCATAGATCTCCTAGCACAATAAAAGTACTAAGAGAAGTAAGCAATCAGGATAAGATGTTTAATGCTTTTTGTGAAAGTCTTAGATTTTACTCTTTTAAGTAAAAAGCAAAATATTTGTAGACAGGCCAGGGTGAAGGGTCTGCATTTGCATTTCAGTGCTAACTGGAGTGATGAACCCACACCCTACTCCTGCAGGAATGTGCTTAGATACAAATCACTAATTGCAGCATAGTGTAGCTATTGTATTTCCTTAGTATCAGCACCACCAGCCTGATGGTACATGGGGCCTAAGCTTACATCTGTGTTCCACAAACAGTTCTTGATACTCTGTCCTCAGATATCTCCAGAACTTTCTTCCCCTTCTTTGTTTTCACTCTCACTTGATCATGTTCCCTGCTTTCTGGCCTGCTGTGTTCATCCCCCCAGATCCATCTGATTTACATCTAAGACAGAAACCCTTATTTTTCTGTCTTTATGTTTGCAGAACACTGCACACTCAATGGACTTCCACTAGCTGGATGGGATGAAGACATTGTGGGCCATCTTCTGCCTGAAGTTATTGTATTTTTCTCCTCTAGTTCTTTCTTACAGATCACAGACATTGTGAAATTATTAATGACTTATGACAGTCATCTCCAAAGGCCAAGAAGTGGTTTCACGCTGCTATGCAGGATTTGATTAACAGGTGTCTGTCTTTGGCTCTGACAAGCTGCAGGGTGAATTGCAGGGCTGGAGAGAGAAAATTGCAGACAGATACCTTTGAGAACAGCTTTATTACTAATCCCCTGATCTAGTGAGATGTTCTTGGCATATAGCTTCGTGACAGAAAGAATTACAGTGTCTGATTACTGGCAAAAAATACCTGAGAATCAAATCTATCTTGTGCAAGGAGAAGGGAGAATTGTAGGCCCTTTATGTGGGAAGAGGTCTAGGAAGCACACAGGATTGTTTGAAAGGAGCCACATGATTTCAATATGCACCTTTCAGAGCCATATACCCTTGGTACATTCCATAAGCAGATAATTCCTGGTCTTCACATCATCACATCTGAGTAAAGAACATACTGTAGCCTGTGTGTTTGCACTTAGCACTGGTGGAATTTTGAAAGGACTTTGTGTATCCTTAAAAATCTCATGAAGCTCATATCCTAGAAAGATTAAATTATTTGTAATAAAATGCATTTCACTTGACACATATCCCATTCCTTTAGGCATGCAAACCTGCCAGTTCAGTCCTGCACGACAGCAAGAGCTTGCACATATTTACCGTTTCCCAGGGCTTCCTTTCTTCATTTCTTCCCAGTTTGAGGAAGAGCAGAAGACTGTGAAACTCATCTCTTCAATTAGGAGGATGCACTAGAACATTGTTTATGGTAAGACTCGAGAAAAGGTTGGCCGGTCCTTAAAGAGTGACCCTTGAGTCAAGCACTGTGTGCAGCTGGGTAATGTATGGTGCTTGTACATTACCTGGCACTCATCCCACTCCAGAGCTCCAGGCTGTGCCAGCACCATATCAATATCAGTACAAGGAAAGGGTTGGCACGAGGGCAACTTGTGTTTTGGGTCTGCTTTGTAGAGCTGCAGTCCTAAAGGAAAAAGCAAACAGAGAGGAAGGCAGCAGCAATGAACTTGACCTTAGCAAGCAGTTGAAATCCAGACTTCTTGTCGGTTGAGTACTTGATTTTTTGAAGAAATGCATTTAATTCTCTTTAATTTGAACAATTGCTGATAGAATGTCTTTGTTTTTGTTTGTACAGTGAAGTAGGACTTTGTGGATAGTCTTGTGCACAGAAAGGTTTCCAGACAAAAATATTCGACTTGCGAGGTACATTTGTCCTGAAACAGAAAAAAGGTAGAAAAATGACAGTCCTGGGTTAATCACATAGATAAAAATATATACAAATATAGGGGTATCTTTGCAGGTATATTCAGCCCATCTGTTATATTTGAATTACCATTCTTCCCAAGTTGTCTCAACATATGATATTACTCCCTTCGAAAAGACAGACATTCACCTTCAAAATCAGTCTGTGTTTTCCAGATCTGCGCTTTCTTAGCCTCTGGCCCCTTTTCTCCTTGTCTTAACCCTTCCCATCCTAACAATTTAAAGAACTATGAAAACTGTTGAATGAGTGAAATTCTGAACTCATGAAACCACTGGATTATCTGACAAGCTGTCATAGAAACTTGCAAAGTTAGGTTCTACATCTCATTTTATCTAATAAATAAAGAACAGCAGTCATTTCCATGGTGTAGGGCAGATACTATATTATATGCTGCAGGATGAATTGACACAAGCTTTTCCTGGACTCCACCTCCTCTTCCCACTCTCTGGCCCCTAAAGGGAGTGAAAGTAGCTGGGCTGATTAACTCTGGACTATGAGCTCTGCCCTTCACGATTACTGAACATTATTTCATGGAGCACATGAGTATTTTCTATACCCCAGAGAAAGCATATGTCACCAGAGCCAGTGACTCAGAATTTAAGCCATGATTCACCATTTGTTTAGCTTCAAGAAGACATCCCAGAAACTTTTCCCTAGTGCTGGGGTATGAACTTTGTGTTTGTTAACACATAGAACCACAGAATCATAGAATGGTTTGGGTTGGAAGGGACCTTTAAAAGTCATCTAGTCCAACCCCCCTGCACTGAGCAGGGACAACTTCAACCAGATCAGGTTGCTCAGAGCCCCATCCAGCCTGACCTTGAATGTTTCCAGGGATGGGGCATTTATCACCTCTCTGGGAACTATTTCAGCAAAGTCCCAGCACTGAGATCCAGCACCAGGTCTCACTAGGCCAACATGCAGGCTTTCCCTTCATGGCTGGTTTGTAGTCAGGAAGATCTAAGTGGAAGGTCTGACTGGTACTTTAAACCACTAGAGAAGAGACAAATCCTTAGGTGCATACACTCCAGCTTTGCTCCACCATTGTGCCTGTGTGGGGTGATCACAAAGTTAGTATTTTCTGCCTTTTACGAGCTAAAAGTACTGAATTTTTCTGGACTCAAGTCATTCAAGAAAAATTTTCCTGACAGAAGAGACATCTTCTAAGAGGACAAGCACTTAACCTCAGTCTGTGCTAGACTCCACTGCACTCAAACTTGGAAATGACATTGCAATCCCACTCATTGTAAAGAGTACTCATAGAGAAGGAGGACTTGTTATAAGGCTGCCTTCAAGTGCTGACCTAAACTTCCTTCCAAATCTCTCCATATACTCAAGGGGAAAAGCAGTTTTAATGTATTTGTTTGTATAAAATAATAATAAAAAAGCAAAAATCCTGTAAGTAGTTCTGCATATGTGTTCCCTTCCATGACCAAAGGCTTTATCTATGCTTTAGTAACACATCAAACACATTAAGGCAGTTTTATCCTGATAATTTTTACAGCATGAGAAGGCAAACATAGTTTGACTAGGTGAGAAGGAAACAGTCAAAGCACACACAATTCTATATATGTACAAGGCCTGTTTTTTCAAAGAGGTGGGAGCTGGCTGGATTCATCTCACGATAGGAAAAGATGGGTAAATCAGGACATTTGTGGGATCTTCAATTTTAAATGCTGTAAACAAAGCAGGATTGATCTCCATTGCATCCAGGAAGTGCTGTCTGATTTCTTACAAAAGAGGAAAGAATTAGGTCTTCAAAAGGAATTTAAAAAAAAAGAGAAAGACTGTAATTTTAAGGGTGAGTTCAGAGTGAGATGTAACGTGTAAATAGGATCATGGGAAGCATAAACAAATAGAGGATAAAGTTGACTTTATCAGAATGATGATGGGATATGATGATGAGGTACAAAAGCTGGCCAGATAGAGCAGAACTATGAGGGTCCTTGGATGTGAGGACACATGTCTGGAACTTGATGCAACAGAGAAAAGAAACCTGAGGTGCAGAGATGTCCAACCTCAATCTCTCTCCTGTGCAGCCTTGCTCCCCATCCCTGTCTGTAATGGTGAGACTTGCCCTTTTCCCTCCCTTGGTGGATCAGTTTGCTGACAAAGAAGAGCAGGGCCAGCATGGTGGGTATTGAGCTGGCAATCTCTTCAGTGTCACAATTGGAGGCAGCATCACTTAATAGGAAAAGTCAATATTGCAGAGAAAGAACAAGCCTGAACAGCCCTCTGTGTTCTCCTTTTGAAGAGGGACTGGCCCCAGCCCTGGCCCCAGCTTGCATCTGTGCAGGGAGGGTTAGCATGTTATTAGCATATCATTTACACACTGAGAGAGGACTTGTGTGCCAGCAGCAGCGCAGATGGACATGATCCCAGGGCACTTGCATTCCCTCTGTCAGAGGCGTTGCCATGCGTACCTACGTTTCTACAGTCGCTGAGATGGGGAAGCAAATAGATGGGTTTAGGTGAAAAATGAACTCGGAGCAGCTGAAAATGGTACAAAGGAAAACGAAGACCTCTCAGTGGCATTTGCAGATGCAACTTACCCTTGTGTTGCCATCAGAATTCTTTGGCAGTGCTTCACATTTTGCACCAACTTTGCTTTCTGAGTTAGCTGAGTGCAAGGGCTGATCTCAGTGCTCATGCTGCTGCTGTTGCTTGTTTGTATGGCTGGAGCGAGAAACAGCCCCATTCACAGACCCACCTTCCTCATTCTGAGGCACTGGGCACCCGTTAAATGAGTCCTTGTACAATAGAGCTTACAGTCCGTCTACAAGGCAAGACAAAAGGGCAAGGAAAAATAAAATAGGTGAAAAGAACAAAGTAACAGTGAAATTATCTCAAATTTAGTTAGTTACAACCATACTAAATGTAATGAGAATCAAGGCTGTCATTCTTACAGCCTGGCTGTGCTAGGGAGTGTTTTGTCTGGCATCATAACAGAGGTGAGCTTTTAATTAGGATGATTTTTAAATCAGTGGGATATCAGCACAGTAGGAGTAGTGGCTGCACTTCAAGACCTCCCATTTCAAGTAGCCTGAGCACTGGAGAAAGAAGTCTTAGATGAGAAACACCAATAAAAGCCACAGAATATTTCAGACTTCTAAAAACTTTCATCAGAATCACAGTTCTACTCACAAGATGGGGAATGGAAAAATCTGGCCCCTATTAAAGAAAAGCTCTTGATTGAAATGGCAATTTTAGTGCCGCTTGCAAAGGAAAATCCTATTTAAAGCTCCTGTTTCCTCATTTTGATAGATTCTCCTGGGAAATGTACATAAGGATAACTCCTTTGGAAAATACAGTGTGCTGTCCTTTGAATTTAGATTAAATTCCATGTGGAAAATATAACAGCTTGGTATTCTTTTTGCTAAGAGAGTTAGCACAAAGATATAGGTGTGCAGAATGCACTATATAGAGAGAGAGACACAGAGAAAAAAATTATCATCTATGCCAAAGGAAAAGAAATAAGCTCAGGGTTAAAAATGACAAGGAAAAACAGAGTGTGTGTCTTCTTTCTGTTTGTACTTTGAGAGCAGAACTCTGCACTGCCAGGTCCTGCAAAATCACCCTACCTCTGCTGAGAGAATATGACTCTGTACAAAATCAGATGTATCACTGCCTGTGCAGAGCAGTAAACATGGTGCATCATGAGCTCTCTTCCTGATGGTGATCAATTGATTTAAAAAAATGACACCAGTGTGAGACGGTGCCTATAAACTAGGGGTGAATTACAGAGGAATGTCAATAAGCCAGGAACTGGGAAGGTAACAGAGAGTAGGCTCAGGCATAGATTTTAGAGCAATCTGATCACATTCTTAACCCAAGCATGTTAAGAATCATGTTATGATTCTACGTTAAGCACATATATGTGCTTAACGTAGAATCATAGGGTCATTCAGGTTGGAAAAGACCTCCAAGTTCATCAAGTGCAACCATCAACCCAACATCATCATGTACACTAAATCATGTCCTGAAGTGCCGTGTCTACATATTTTTTGAACATCTCCAGGGAAGGTGACTCCAACACTTCCCTGGGCAGCCTGTTCCAATGCTTGACCACCCTTTCAGTAAGGAAATTTTTCCTAATATCCAGTCTAAGCCTGTTCATCATGTTCCCAACTGAGGACCATAATGAGGACATTATGTATTGTAGAGCTCTGAAGCAGGGGGTAGCTGGCATTGATTTGGATATCAAATAGCAACTCAGAGGATGACTGACATAGTCTGTACTGCTGGACAAGTGCATTGCTTTGGAGCAGTATTTTGGGGAAAAAAATGTATATTGATCAACAAGAGAAAAAAACAGATATATAATACTACTTGTCAGCAGTGGATTTGCCAAATGACAGATCTTGAGTGTCCATAGTTCTAGAGATTTTTGCTTGCATGTAGCAAGTATCTAACCCTAGGGTAAGGGTCAGTGCCAAGGATAATAAAAAATTAATTTATTAAGCTATATGAAGGTCAAAGTGTGTCAAACAACATCTTACCTCTCAGGAACAGAATTACTCCAAAACCATTTCCAGGGCCTCATGGATCAGGTATGATACCAACTTACTCTATTATTCATTGCACTGATTTTTTAGTTTCTTTTTTTTTAATTCCCATGCTACCCATAAGGATGTTTCCACAGAAACGGGTTCAATAGCTATTTATGTTTTCTTTTTCCAAGAATTAAAAATTTGTATGGGATTCATTTGACCAAAGACAGCCATCTGTTTCCAAACTAGTCACTGTCCAACTTCCTTTAGACTCTCTGCAGAGAAAAAGCACTTTGAGGGAGAGATTTGTCTCTTGTTAAAGACAACTAAAACTAAGCAAATCAAATGTGCCCTCAAAGGCTACATTTCTTGCTTTTCTGTGCAGGCGAGCTGAGAGGTACTAGCTCAGATGTTCCCATGTACACCAAAAACGTCTAACTGAGGTGAATGCCACTGCTCCCTATTTTGTGGTTTTTTTTTTTTTCTTTTTCTTTTTAAATATAGCAAATTGTACCATTTTTTACTCAATTCCTGATGTAATTTCTGATTTGTGACTCCTCTGCCATTACTAGGTGAGAACACAGAGTTACCTCCCCTCTCCACAACAGGAGGAGACCACTCCATTCTGGAGGATACGGTGTCACCAGCTCTCAGCGCCACAGTCATTATCATCATCACCATTATCGTATCAGGGAGTGCTTACTTGTGTTTCCTGAAATACATCTGCTCTGGATGCTGCAAAGCTACCCAAGTAGTACCAGCCAGAAGACGTGATCCTAGCAGGTCAGAAGAACAAGTCTAATCTCAACTCATCGGGTGAAACTTACCGAACTGCGATAAGAAATATCTGTAACTAAGAAGAAATACCAAAAAATAGAGGAGACATGCTACTCAACGAATAATAACCATTAACAGACCCCTACTTAGTGATTTGCCACGCTGTACTCTTTGTATCTCTATTCGATTCTTGATAGCTATAGTGAATCTTCTGAAGTTTTCTGATGAAATGCTACTGTAGGTCACACTTTCCAGTACTATTTGTCTCTCCTTGTCAATATCTTTCATCCTCTCTGATAACATCTGGTTTAAAGCAATTTTCTTGACACTACTTTCATATTTGATAATGGATTTGGGGTTCCAGAGTTCTGCCATTGCTACCACGTGTTCTCTCTTGGAGAGAGAGGTAAAGAGCCCAGGACTGGGTCCCTTGGGAACTGTCTGAATTTTGAAGTTGTAAAGACAAGCTGGACACACTTTTGGAGCAACAAAGACAAGCCTTTGCTCTCTATAAATCTGAATGATACACTACAGCTTGCATTATATCAGAGGTCAAAAGAGGTGATCTAGCGATCTTCTGACCTCCTGATCTTAAATTCTATGCCAACAAGCACTCACATTTCTGTTACTAACAGATCTTTAAAGTCCATGTGCTACCTTTTCTCTGCTGTTGAAACATTTCATTTTTGCCATGTAACCAAGCTGCTATTGAGCATCTATCAGAACCACAACTATACTGGATGTTTAATAAAACTCTCAGCTGATATCATTCTGGCCATACCAGTGCTATTCTTCCAGTTGCACAACCTATACAGCAAGTGCAACATGTTTGAACCATGTTAGTTGTGGGGAAAAGAACACATCTGCATAAAACATAAAATCTGAAGCTTTCCTACAGCAGAAATTTTTATTATTTCCTGGGATCAGCTGAGGAAATGAAATTCAGAAGAAAATATCAGTAGAATGACTCTTCTTGGGTCATTTTGACTTAAGCTGAACTGAGAAGTATTAAAAAGCTTTTTGGAAGATCAGATTGTGAGGTTTACTGTGCAGCTCCCAAAGCAAAAGAGGTGCAGATAAATAAAGGTAAACATCCAGAGATGGCCTGTTTGAGACCTACCAGCATTGAATATTTGAAATGTGTGTTATCACTAACGTGTTCACTGAGGCAAACTACAGCTATGTTTGCCCTCTTACAAAGGTATCTCTCCACAACACATTACTTTTATGTCAACCTCTCCTCTTCCCCTTTAAAACAAAAGCTAAACAATTCAGGTCTTTGTTTTTACAGTAAAAAGCTTGAAAATGGGATATTTGCAATGCCCATGAGGAAAATTTGAAAGAGAAACTCTTATTTTTACAAATCTGCCTGCATGGGATGAGCCAATTGACATTTTTTTGAAGAGCTGGGTTGCCAGCACTGTGTGTCCAGCAAGTTTTGGACCTGATCTGTGTCTCTTGGGCATCCAGTGCTCCTAACCCAACAGCAAAGAGGAAATACAAGAGCCAGGACCACTGTTATTCTGGGAGGGGGCCAACGAAAAGCAGCACAGTTCTGTATTCAGTCCTGGATATCATTGCATATATCCTAGATATAATTCCATTATTTTTATTCATATTTCACCTGCAATTGGTCAGCAGCATTTATGCTTAAAGCTGATATGCTTATCTTGCCAAGTCAAAGCTGTATATTGTGTTTTGCCTCTTAAATCTCTCTGTATTTCAGCAGCTCTGTGTATCTGTTATTAGTAAGTTAACTGAAGAGCTGATTTCTATCAATCAGGTGAAAGACTGATCTTGACAAATCTACTTTACAGCTGTGCATATTGGTGAAGACAACAAAATAAATCTTGAACCCTCTTTCATTGTATAAAATGACCACTGTATTTTTATCTGTAAAAGTTTTGATGACTTCCATTTCATATCAGATAGCTATTTGTGAAAACTCAGCAGCCCATGAGCATTGCTGGTAATTATCAATATATGCTGGGAGTTGTTGATATTTTGATAGCTGTATTGACAACACAATATTTTGTATTTTGTTTTCATTAAAACCTCTTCTCACATCTTAACCATTTCTGACCGATACCCCTAAATAAAATAATCAAATACATAAATCTGATTCTTCTTGATTATTGATGTGCTTAGGTTGGTTGCTTCAATTCTAGGTACCCATGGTACCCTGGTTTTACATGAAGGACTTGCTCTTCTCAGGTTTGATTTTGCCTGCTGCTAGGGCCCTTCTGACTGGGAGCAAGAATGTCTCCCTCCATAGGTTGGACTTGAGAGACCTAGATTTCTTACTCTTCAAAAGATCTTCTATGTGAACATCTCAGAGCAGGTCTAACACCTCCAAGGACCTCTGCACATCTGCCCAGCATCTGTGCAGCTTAAGGGGAGCCATGTGGGCCTTTCCCATCGAACCCACAACCACCAAGCTACAGCTCTGGCTGAAGTTTCCTTCCTTTCCCTCACTGGGACGTGCTCTGCTGGGCAAGTGATTTAACAGGAATTAACCAAAGAAGAAACAGAAACAGCTTAGTGGTTAGGGTACTGCCCTGGGCAACAGGAGGCATGGGCACTGCTCCCTTCCCTGGGATTTGTTTCTGTATTTGCCATTAATCTTCAGAAAAGAAGACATACCTGAAAGCAGACCAGGAATTGCTTTTCTCTTGGGGTAGCTGGCCTGCTCAGCCAGAAAAATACGGGCCTGATTATTTTTTAATATTTTTATACAGCATGTGACAGCAGCACCGAGCATCACAAAGACTGGAAGGAGACCAGGGGAAGTTGGCAAAAAAGAACTTGGGGATTAGAGCTGAAAAGCCTCTGTACTGGTGTCTTGCAGGGAAATCTAACCCCTTAATCCTCATTTTTTAAGCTTATTTTGCAAAACATTGCTCTTCCTCCTTCTTTCACACTCCATCCTTAGGAAAAAGGCCTCAGCAAAGGGGTTATATCAACAAAGGACTCCTGTGAAGGGTTCCACCAGAGGGAGTTATGTGAATGCAATAAACCCGGGATGAAATCAAACGGTTATAAGCAGGCTGGGAAGAGCTGCCCGTGTGCTCCCTGGGACAGGCAAACTGCTCCCTGCAGCTCCTGGTAAGGAGCCTGGGCTGAATTCAGCAAAGCCCTAACCCAAATCTGCATAATCTTAAGTGAATACTCAGTGAACTCTAAGGAATTGTGCTGTGCGTTGCATTAAGCAAAGTGTTTTATGAGAGCAGGGTCAAAATACTCAGTGCTTTGCAGGATCATATGAGGAAAAGAAAATACTCTGTTTACACCTCGGCTTTTATTTTTCCCTCACTGGTTCACTTGTTGGAAAGAAAGCTAAGCCAGGGCAAGCCTCGTTTCTGGGAGGCCCGAGGAGGAAGCCTTGGAAGCAAACCCAATCGCTTCCACTCAGGAACCGAGTTGTTGATGATGCCTCTGACACGTAGCCACGGCGACTGCAGGAACCGCTGCTCTGGCTGGATCCCTCTCCCAAAGAGAAAAACAACGAAATGATGACACCTCTCCATCCAAAATACAGGACAAAACTCTGGTTCATCATGAAGGCTACCTCTGAGAGCTTCTTGTCCGATTCATGTTAATACTATTTTCAGCAAGGGTGAACAGTGCATACTAACCCTTTACCAAAAAAAAAGAGTGAAATTCCTGCCTCCCTCTCCCCAGAAAGCAGGCAAAGGATCACAGTGCTAACAAATAGCCCAGATTAAAAATACCCTTTTAGAGCTTTTTTTTTTTTCTTCTTTTTTTTTTTTTTAATGTGTCTCCTGGGTATCCTTAAGTCTTGAACAGTTCATAAAAGAAATTGAAGAAAAAACACTGCACCGTGCTGGAGATCTCAATCCAAATTCTGCTTTATATGAGAATAAAGGAGCACAAGGAGTTAATCCCAGCTACGTGCTTTGACACGGCTCCTGGCTCAGGGCTAGCAGAGGCTGTGAGAAGATGTTAAATGAAGGTGATTCCTGCCTCGATTAGATTATTTTCTAATAAGAAAAAAAAAATAATCAAAATATTAGAAAAGGACGAGGCTGTTGTGTCTGTGATGGCAAGAACTGTCAGGGAGCAGAAGGGGATGCAGAGAGAGTTTCACCTTAGGACATTCCTGAGCCTGAATTCCAGCCCCAAAAGCAGCCGGCCCCCAGCCCAGGCACAGCCCTTTGTCACCTCTCCTCCCTCTGTAAACCAGGCATCTTAATACCCTCACTTTTCACAGGAATGCTAAAGAAAATGCCTGGAAGATGAAGTGCCTGTGTTGCTGTCACGCTGCCAATCCTCCCGCGCTGCGCAGATTCATATGGTAACAGGAGCCAAGGTCAGGGAAGCATTAGTCAGCCTGAATTTGGCAAAGGGGGCTGTCGGTGTCTGATAGCCCTCACTTGCAGATTAGATTAGTGTGAAATGCCCTGCTGAGGTTATCCTTGAAAATCACTGGAGCTACTGCAGGAGATGACTGGTCACTGTGTTAGCAGGGCTGAAAGCAGAACAGTTACTTTCAACACACATTTGCTTCACCAGTTCTGATTTTCCGGGTTGGTTTAAGCCTATATGATTTGAATGTAAATGTTCCCAGTCTTCTTTGCAGGGTGCTACCAATCTGTTCATATTTTATCTCTTACTATCTGTTCATAAAGTTGTGGCTGCTCCTTCCCTGGAAATGTTCAAGGCCAGGCTGGATGAGGCTTTGAGCAACCTGGTCTAGTGGAAGGTGTCCCTGCTGATGGCAGGGGGGTTGGAACTGAATGATCTTTAAGGTCCCTTCCAACCCAAACCATTCTGTGATTCTATGTTTCTATGACATTTAAGTGAAAGTTCTTTCATCTCTCTCCTTTTTTGACTTCTTTCAAGGAAAGAAAGAAGGAGTGTCCACTGACAGGCCATTTTCAGTGGTTGTTGTCTCACTTTCAATGGTGGTTGTCTCACTGTGGAGGTCTTGTAGGTCCTACCCAAGGGTGGAGGTTTTTGTGCAATGAATTACTGCAGAAAGATCATGATTTAACACCCATCAAGCCTGTACATCCATGGGGTGCAGAGCAGCACAGAATACTACCTCAGCAAAGCCAGACATCCAGATCAGTGTGACTTCTTAACCAACAAGCCCTTCCATAAGCAAGGCTGATAAATATGTGTGCAATGTCCTCTGCTCACTGTGCACCCAATTTTGGACACAGCTGCGTTCCAGCTGTCAGGCACCGTGCTCCACTGCGTCCCACATTGAGGGGCTGCTGACGAGTTCATCCATTGCTGCTGGGTTGGAGAAAACACCTGGGATGACAGCAGGTAACATCAGTCCTGTGACAGGAGATGAGCAGGTCAGGTCTATGAGGCTTGTTTTGATCATATCAAGAATGTCCTTCACAAAGCAAGCATATTTATTTCTAAAATATTTTCTTGATAGAAAGTCAAACATTAGAAATTAAGAAGAAAATGCCAAGTGGGTTCTCAGTGCTGTTTGCCAGTCACCTCTAGTCTGCTGTCACTTGTAGTCTAGGGGAAAGGCGGGTCTTTTGAAGCACTACTGATATTATTAGAAATCTAAATATTTGCACTGCCTCTCCATGTCTCCATCAGTCTCACATAAGACAACAGCTTTTCTGTTAGCGGTCGTGAAGGTTGAAGTCTTGATGCCAGCCATGCTGTGCTCACCAGGAGGCTGGGACACAAAGTGGTGGGAGGAGAATATGGATCAAAGTCACCTCTCTCCTTTCCTGCCCTTTTGCATAAAATATTGCAGTAAAGTGGATGCTCAAGTTGTGGTGGTGGGAGCAGGGACTGCACTGCCTTGCACTGACTCAGCGCTTCAGCTCTCCTGTCTTTATGGTCCTCCCTTCCTCTTCCCCGTGTGCACTCACTCTTCAGGCAAGTTTTCATGGGATCACAGAATGGTTTGGGTTGGAAAGGACCTTTCAAGGTCATCTAGTCCAACCTCCCTGCAGTGAGCAGGGACACCTTCAACTAGATCAGGTTGCTCAGAGCCCTGTCCAACCTGACCTTGGATGTTTCCAGGGATGGGGCATCTACCATCTCTCTGGGCAACCTGTGCCAGGGTTTCGCCACCCTCATCATAAAAAATTTCTTCCTTACATCTAGTCTGAATGTCCTCTCTTTTATTTTAAAACCATTACACTTTGTCTTGCCACTAGAAGCCCTGATAATAAGTCTGTCACCCTGTTTCTTATAGGCCCCCTTCAAGTGTTGGAAAGCTGCAATAAGGTTTCCCTGGAGCCTTCTGTTCTCCAGGCTGAACAACCCCAGCTCTCTCAGCCTTTCTCCATAGGTGAGGTGTTCCAGCCTCCTGACCATTTTTGTTTTCATCCCCTCTGCAGCACTGGAAAAGCACAAAGTGAAATACCAAGATTGGGCCAGTGTGAGCATTAACAGGACTTGGGAAAAATGCCATTAAACCTGGGTTAGAGCATTTTTCATTTATTTCAGTGGGACTCTGACAATAAGTGTACATTTTTATATAGCTCCTTCTACTCTACATACCGTGACCTTCATTTGGTAAACTGCATATGGTACAAGAGTGTGAAGCAATCAGCCCAAAAAGGAGATATCTCCCAGCTCCACAGTTGTTCTGACAGAGGCCTGTTTTGCTCTATACAGGCAAATCAGCTTCCAAAAAGCAACATGTTTCTGGAGGAACAATATTAACAAAATCAAAGTGCATGTGAGGGAAAGCCAAGACAAAACCAGGAAGGCATTAGGCTGTTGGAAAACACTCCCTCCCCTTTATTCCTTACCGCTCCCTTGTCCCTTTTTTCACTGGCACAGAGAAAAAAACCAAAATCCTGCTGAAGCCATAAAAGACACAAAGCATATTTAATTCTTGCAGTGAAATCAGTGTGAAACAGCATTGGCCTGAATTAAAGACATACAGAGTGGGGATAAGTCAAAACAGTTTGTCTAGAAGCACCCCAGGACAGCCACGACGTTGCTGAAGACTGTGGTGGAAGCAGGGCCAGGAGTCACATGGAGATGAGTCCTTGCAAAGAGTCATTTCTAATATAATCAAAGTCAAAATACAGTCCAAAATGAGATTGCTGTAAATAAAGGGAAATTTTATTAGTTCCAGATGGCATCATAACACTAAGTTTCAGAAAAAAAGAAAGCCAACATGTTGAAGAAAATAACCACCCCTTTTGGCCCATCTTATAGAATGAGGTATTGGCACCAGATAGCCTCTGTGGAAATGGAGGTGGTTAGTCACATATGTGCTCCTTACAAAATCAGAAAAGAAAAAAACAAACCAAAACCACAAATCAAACAAAATCCCAAATCCAAGAAGCTGCCTGCCTGCCTTCTCTGCATTTCTCCTGTAGTCTGATCTCTATACATTTCACCAGGTGTGACCATGGGAATCTTTTTTTTTTTAATGCCTGATGAAGTTTGATTATTTCAAACCTGAATAAGTCACAAATTTCCATCTGAAAAGTCAGCTGTACTGTGCACAGCTACTGACAGGAATAGAAGACAGGGTTATCTGTGCCTTGATTATCTTTGAAGTCAAAGAGCCAAGTTTATAAGAAAATCAAGGGTGGCTCCACTGAACCCAGTACCATAAATTTGGTTAGCTACAGTGGGTTCAGGATTTCACCCCAGACATTCCTCCTGCAGTCTATAAACTGAATTTGAAAGTCAGGTTTAGTTTTCTCTCATTTTTCTCTAACCAATTATCTGTGTTTGGACTTTCATAAACAATTGTGTTTATAATCCATGCACCAGAAACCCACTTTAATGCTGTGAACTGTGTTGTCCCTGCAGAGCTCACAAGGAGGAGAAGCAGTGAAAGTTTATTTTAGTCAATCAAGTCAGTTGGTAAGATCCTGTGTATAAGCAGGAATTCAGTCTGCTGCATAAGCAAGGGCCACACATGTTTACATGTTTCCATACTCACTTAACAGCCACCACGTACAAAATCCCCCAGTTTTGCATGCTTTCTGATGAACAAAATTCCACCTGGATCCAAGAGTTCATCATGCTCCCATTAAGACTTCCCTAGCCTCAGCCGAGAATAGTAGCTCTACTTAATTTGTCTCCATTTTTTGCTCAGTTCTGGCTGTTTGTTTGGCTGGCTCAGTTTCTATCTGTACCTCTAACTCTCATAAATGCCCATTCACATTTTCAAAGTGGTGGGTTCCTCTTTACCTTGCCTTGGTCTTTCTGTGGCAAATTCCTGTTTATAAGTTACCACGTGGCTTTTTGCTGATGATTCTTTTCTTTCCACAGCTGAGACTGCACCGTCTCTTCCAGGATCAGCAAAAAACCCATTCAAGCATCTTCAAACTTTGCAGGTTATAGTTTCTAGTTTTATTAATTCCTTTGCTGTGTGTGGAATTTGTTGACTTCTCAGAGAACAAGAGTAGCAAAACTAGCTGAAAACATATGCTCTAGTTGCATAAAAAAATTACTTTTGTATGGCTGTGGTCTCTGCTGAGACTTTCCTGCCTTTTCCAAGGGACCCTCCTACCAGCATGGGGCGTCCCAGGGCACTGCATTGTAGCAGTGCTGCAGCAGGTCCCCACCATTGTGGTGGTCAAACCATTTTTCTCTGGCAGTGAGGTGGCATCTAAAACCATGGAGAGTGTCAGGAAAATAGTCACACAAGTTATATTTTCACACCTGTCCTTCATATCAGTGTGGCACCAGTGTCTGAGACTGTAAATCCAGAGCCTGAGCCAACAAGTGATGACTCTTTACTATGAGCCTCTCAGCATCATTGAGAACCACCTTGCAGACAGCAATGACTCAGGTGAACCCAAGCAAGACCAAAGTGATGTCAGTCAAAAAGGTGAAATGCTTTAAAAACTCACTTGGACACTGACCTCACATCGCTCTGTAGCACGCATGTCTCCACTATCCCCGTGTTGAAGAAACTTGGAGTGGCTTCTCAGAACCCATTAAGTTTGGATTGGCCACAGGACAACACACTCTAAAAGCACCTTATTTCATCTCTGGCAAGCTAAGAAATGTCCTTATTTCCTCCTGGATGAGGCCTTGGTGACCTATGCCTTCATGACTTCACATTTGACCTGCTGTGATTCCCTATTTGAATCAGAATGTGAAGACAATACAAGTCCAACTCCACTTGCTTTCTCCATGCTTTGGCTTTCCATGAGCATAGGTGTCTCCACTGGCTTCCAAACAGCTTCTGGTACCAGAAATCAAGCCCATCTTAGTGCTACTGTCTCAGGAGTGATAAAAAGCTAAGATAAAGCTTCAGACAAAACAAAGAAGCGTGTTTTTTTTCCACTGGAGTATGGCTATTAGAGATGAGACAAATTCAGACCCTGAACACCTTTAGGAAATTAGGTAAACCCTTCCTGCCCCCATCAGCTCTGTCAAAATGTGACTCAGTCTTTGTCATTGCAAGTAATTGTTGTTTGTCTCAGCTGCAAGGTCATCTCTGAATTAAAATATTTGCAGTTTATTTTTTATGAATATTCGCTGTCTGAAGGCAAATGACAAAGGCATTTGATTTTCCTTCAAAACATCCATCGTTTACACAGATTTAATTAGTCCTTCCTCTGGGACAATGTCATTTACACAAAGCTGAACTTCCCAAATGAAGCTAAAACCAGCAACTATGAAAAAAAAAACCCCATGAATTTCCTTAAACACTAGGAAATGAGAGAAATGCCGTTAAACACGGAAAAGAGGGACATTTAAGTTATTATTCTGTCCAGAGTTTTGTATGATAATTATCACTCTTCCTACAGCACCTATACAGAGGAATTCAGATAAGAACCCCCCTGAGAGAAGCATTGTGCAGAGCCCTTATAGTACAAGGCAATGCCCATGACAGGAAGGAGATTAATGTTGAAGAGATTGAAGTTATTTCATCACTGAATGTCCTGTCAGTGAAGTTGGATAATAAGCCTTCTTTTCACACACCATTTGCCTCCAGCCAAGGAGGATAAATTAACCTGCGCGGTGCAGCGCACTAATGACTTCCAGTATTCAGGCTGGGTCACTGCGGGTAAATGGGCACAGGAGACCTCGGGCAGACATGAACTCACCTGCCAGGGCTCAGAGCAGGTGGGATGTGAGCCAGTTTTGACCCAAGGACTGTGCGACCACATTAGCATGGTGCGGAGGTTGCGTTCCTCTGAGTGGCTGGTGTCACTGAGGGGAAAGAGCAAAGAGCAGGGGGGAAAGGAGAATTCTGTGGATAGAAAGAGTTGAAGAAGGTGGTGTTTAAGCGACTTTCTTAAGGTCACACAGAGGCAGTGGCTGGGTCACACAACAGGGCACAGTGGTGGACAACAACAAGACAAACCTCGTTTTCTGGAGAGTGAGTAACTCAACATTGTCTGACCTGGGTTTGGAAGATATGTTGGATAGACAAAGCATTCACAGAGTCACAGAATTGCCTCGATTGGAAAAGACTTTCAAGATCATCAAGTCCAATCATTAACCTCACACTGACAAGTTCTCAACTGACCCATGTCCCTTAGCACTGTGTCTACATGATTCTTCAGTCCCTCCAGGGATGGGGACTCCACCACTGCCCTGGGCAACCCCTTCCAATGCCTGAGAACCCTTTCAGGAAAGAAATTCTTCCTCACATCCAATCTCAACTGCCCTTGGTGCAACCTGAGGCCACGAGGCCATTCGTCTCCTTTTCTTTCTGACTGTGCTGGCTGCAACTTTACCAAGCTTGTATTTTTCCTCATTAATTTAAGTTCTTCCCTATTCCACCACTGTAGCCCAGGGTGAAGTGTCAGATACCAGTGGGGAAGGTGAGAGCACACAGAAGGAATGCAAGTGTTGGAGGAAGCTGGGCTGCCAAACAGCATCTGTGTCTACTGCTGAAGGCTACGTTGGTGCTGACACACTGGGTTATTTCTGCTGTGATACTACCCGGGTGTCTAATTAAAGACAAGGTTAAAGACACAGCCTGAGATCTAAAGTTGTGAATACTTATGAGTGGAGATTTCAGATTTAGCTTTAGTGTTTAAAAGGTCAGAAGCTTTATAGCTCCTGCTAATCTCCACTGAGATGCACCCCAAACACCCTTTCAGGTAGCACAAGCCCAGCTTTAGGACACTGTGAGAGCAGGGAAGTATTCCCCTGCCAGAGCTAATCAGAAAAGTTGCACTAATGAGAAACTTATTCAGATTTTTCAGATGTAAAATAGTTGGTAAAAACATTGTTGTTTGTTGGGTTTTTTTGTTTGGTTGGTTTTTTTAATATAGGGAATTAAAGATTTTTTTATTGCAAGCAAGTCAGTGTATTTCCTAATGCACAAAGTGCAGGGATAAATAATATTTTTCCATTAGGCTTCATTTGGAAATCAAAAGAAGTACAAAACCATATTTTAAATCTAGCTACTTATCCATGCCAAAGAGCATGAGTCACACATAATGGTATTCATGGAGAAGCCAGCAGAGCTTGGAGAAATATTTTGGTATAGGGTTTCTGTTCCATATCCAGAACCAGACAAACCAAAATGTCTAGAGGGTGAAATATGAGAATAACAACAGTGGTCAAGATTTTCAAACTCAGGTGCCTAAGGGATAACTCCATTCTAGGAGACTTTGATAAAAGGTGATATCACTGCTTGAAATTTTGACTCTTACAAAATTTCCAAACAGTTATCAGGCACCAGAGGTGTGCACTGCAAAGGAAACTGCGGTGGGATTCAAGTATCTACTTGTAGGTATCTGCATGTGAAGTAGGAACTGTGCTCTCATTACAGCAAATATGGATAGTGTCTCCAATAAAGTCATAGTCAATGGAGTCTGGAGATGACTCCCTTGACTCTTAGGTGTCTCCTTCAGGGTGAACCAAATTATGCTGAAGGCCATATTATGCTGAAGGCTCCGTGATTTGTATTAGCTGGATCTCTATTGACTATAAAGGGAGCATAGACACTCAGACCTCATGTACACACTGGCACTTCTGTGTTTTAGTGTCTAACTGAGTCCCACACCAGATATTAAAATAAGGATCAGCTGTGTAATGGTAGTTAAAATGTCTCAAGCTATGTCTAAACCAGTTGTGTCTCAGGTACACCCGCCCCATACAGAGGTTACTCTTTTGTGCACACCTTGCTCTTCCCCCTGCACATCTGTTTCTTCACAGCAAGGCAACTGAGGTTCTCAAAGTACCCCTGAACCGAACGTTGAAGGGGAACACCATAGCTCAAAGCAAAATGCCAGAAAAGTTTCTAGCTCTGTCTGCGTGGACAACACAACACAGTCTCAAGCTGCAAGAATTACCTTGCCATGCCTTGTATCTACAGGTCACAGGCTTAAAACTTGAGCTTGAAGTTTGGACTCTGACCACAGGGAAACAGAGTCAGCACTGACAGCCTGGGCTATCTACTTTGCATTGTGCTAGCATGAATGGTATTGAGATTCCTGACCAAAACCACTTTCTATCATGCTGTTTCCATGAAAGCCAGTCTTGGAAACCAAACACACACAAACATTGTCCTACCAGTCCTTGCAGCCTCCCCTGGCATATCTTAGAATGGGCCCAAGTTTAAAAATATTTTTAAGAACTATTCAGGTTTTGTTTCTTTCCTTTTTAATTTTTTCTTTTTCATTTTTTCTTTTTCTTTTTCATTTTTTCTTTTTCTTCTTTTTTTTTTTTGTTAATCTATTTTTGCAACCTTTTTTCCATGGGCAAATTGCAACAGAAGCCTGATCACTAACTCTCATTACACAGACTTTTAAATCTCTGCAGGGTGACACTGGAAATCAAGGGCTTCTTATGTTCATAAAGCACCCTGCAATATCTAATCTATATAACAAAGAACAGGAAGGGAGGGAAAATCAGCCACAAAGTCCTCAGAGTTAAATGTCCAAAAGGGTGAGGAACGTTGATGGAGGGGGAGGCACGTGCCTGCAGCCCAGCCAGTGATTGCAGCTTAAGCAAAGCTGCTCTGGTAATTAGAAACACGCAGAGCACTCAGTGTCACCCTGGCTGCAAAGGACATCAAAGAGTATATAAGATGATGAGTGGGTTCAACCAGATGAAAAGTTGAAAAATGAAAGAAAATTAAGGGACTGGGGTGGGACAACTGGTGTTCAGGGCTCCTTGGCTCTGCATTTTGCTCTGGGGTCCAACTTCCCCAACAGTATCCTGAGGTGCCTTAAAAAGAGCGTGGCCAGCACATTGAGGGAGGCTCTCCTCCCCCTCTACTCTGCCCTGGTGAGGCCACATCTGGAGTGTTGTGTCCAGTTCTGGGCCCCTCAGTTCAAGAGAGACAGGGATCTTCTGGAGAGAGTCCAGCGGAGGCCACAAAGATGATGAGGGGCCTGGAGCATCTCCCGTATGGGGAGAGGCTGAGAGCTGGGACTCTCCAGCCTGGAGAAGAGCAGACTGAGAGGGGATCTAATCAATGTCTATAAATACCTGAAGTGTGGGAGCCAAATGGATGGGGCCAGGCTCTTTTTGGTACTACCCAGTGACAGGACAAGGGGCAATGGACAAAAACTGGAACACCAGAAGTTCCATACAAACTGAAGGAAAAACTTCTTTCCTGTGAGGGTGCCAGAGCACTGGGACAGGCTGCCCAGAGAGGCTGTGGAGTCTCCATCTCTGGAGATGTTCAAAACCCACCTGGATGCTTTCCTGTGCAACCTGCTGTAGGGAACCTGCTTTGGCAGGGGGGTTGGACTGGATGATCTCCTGAGGTCCCTCCAACCCCTACGATTTAAAAAAAAAGACAAAAAAAAAGAGCTGGAGCTGAAGAGTTGGACACTAAGAGATACATCCCCCCTCATGCAACCCAGCCACACTGACCTCTCATTATCCCACAGGGATGATCTAAGAAGGCACAGATTAAAGCCTGGAGATATTTCCTGGGTAAGGATGAGCCTCACCACATGTATGGGACATTTTTATAACCCTGTCCCTTGGACTGAGACCAAGAAAACAACAACCAAACCAATCACAAAGGGTCACATTGCCAAGTAAGGCAGTTGAAACTAATGATATAAATACACTTTGAACAAGACATCTTATCAAGAGAGGAAGTATTAAGAGCTACAGTGACCAGGCAACACAGGAGAAAGGAGGATAAAGAGGGACTGAGATAAGGTTAATGAAGAATGACAAATAGAGCCAAGTGGCTTTTTCCTGTTAAAAGAAAAAAAAGCCCCTTTGAGTTATCAAGCTCAAGGAGGGAAAGACGAGTTCCTCAGCCAAGGAGCTGCACAAAGTGAGCCTCAGCAGCAAAAGGGAACTTAAAACCAAATCCTTACAAATGTGGGGTGAAGCTCTGGTCCAGTTGTGGGTCTGCATGCTGTCCCTGGGAATCCTGCAGAAGATAACGTGGGTTATTCCCACTGGACACCAGCACCCTGGGGTGTGCAGGCAGTGCACTGAGGGCTCAGGGCACAGCTGCTCCTGCTCTCCCTCAAGCCAGGGAAAGCCAAACACAATCAGATACAGGTTCAGCTCTGCAAAAATATATTTTATTGCCTAGATTTCTCCTTTTGTTATTCCAGAAAAGTTCCAAGAAGGATAATAAAACAAAAGTATTAATTAAAAAGCAAGAATTAATCAAAAACAGAGCAGTACCTTCTGGCTAACAGACCCTATTGCACTTGCAGCAAGAACTGTTTTCATCCCTCCATGGTATGGTTTTAATTTCTACTAAATTAGCTCTCTACAGCCAGTTGTGAGCAAACTTCTCTGGCTGATACCCGACCTGAACCTCACCACTTTCCAGCGGGTGGAAAATGCAGCAGGCTCAGCAGCAGTGCTGGGAGACCAGGAAGAGTCTGTCCCAGTAACTGGCTGGCTCAAACAAAACTGAAGCCAGTGGAAAGAATCCAAATTACTTTCGAGGATGCTGGCTCAGGGCTTTTGAGATTTTGGGCCAAGATGACAGGGCTAGAAGTCATAGAAGCAGAGCAGGTGTGAAGGTCAGAGATTTATATGATAGCACCCACTGCCTGTTGCACAGTCCTCCTGCACAGCAGGGCCTGCCTACCACCATGCTGACCTGCTAATGAGTGAGCTTTCACAAAGCCGTGTCAGGATCCTGAGACCAATCATAGCCCTTAATTAACTGACCTGGCCAATCCGACCTCCTTGCACACATGCTGTAAGCAGCCTTGTGTCCAGTCCTGTTGCTGGCCCCATCTCCACCTGCTCCTGACCAGGCTGCCTGGATGGACCCAAGACCTTGACTTGTCTGATGGCCACTGGATGGTCAACAGAGCTGGTCTTGGGCCACCTGTGACTGTGCCCTGTTGGAGATGGCACTACAGGGCTGGGATCACCCTCAGCTCCCAACTTTTCCTCTCTCATAAAGCAGCCTCACTCTTAACTGCTCCTGAGCACGACGGCTGGTGTAGGCATCCCAAAGTGCTTTCTATACTCTGCCTCACTGACCTTCCCAGCTTTGGCAACTGTGCAGCTTTCCTATGAGCAAGACAGCCGGGCACAGGTCTCCTCACTGCAAGCCAAATCAAGACAGCTGACCTTCAAGAGCACCTTGAAGACATATGGATGTTCTCCAGATGAAAAGTGCTTGAGTTTCCAGGCCAGCCAACTTAATGCTCCATCTAAATTTAAGTTCTAAAGAAAGAGTTAAGTGAAAGCTTGGGTTTGCATGTAGATATAATAAGGTTAAAAACAGAATGTTATATCATGGTAAACTGCATTTAGAAAAAAAATATACAAAAAACTTCAAAAAGCTTCATATATCCACATCCATATACTTTCATGGTTTCTTCTAGCTCGGCTCAGACAAAAGGATTTGATTGTTCTTATCATTCAGTCTCAAATTCATATTTAGGATCTTTGGCTATGCTATTTATACCCTAATTTATCCAGCAATGAGGTGAGGTTGTAATGGCCCCTACCATTTCTCAGAATTGCTCTCAGACTCAGCACATCACTGTTTACAAAACAGCTGTACGATAGATTGATACTCGCTGCATACGACGTGCAGGCAGATCATCTCCTGACAAGTGTGTCCCAAGAGCAAATCATTGTTAATCAGAGAATCAAAGAATGGTTTGGGTTGGAAGGGACCTTAAAGATCATCCAGTTCCAACCCCCCTGCCATCAGCAGGGACACCTTCCACTAGACCAGGTTGCTCAAAGCCTCATCCAACCTGGCCTTGAACACTTCCAGGGAGGAGCAGCCACAGCTTCTCTGGGCAACCTGGGCCAGTGTCTCACCACCCTCACAGCAAAGAATTTCTTCCTCACATCTCATCTCAATCTCCCCTCTTCCAGTTTAAAGCCATTTCCCCTTGTTTTGTCACTCCCTGCCCTTGTCCAAAGTCCCTCCCCAGCCTCCTCAGAGCCTTCGCTTCTCCAGGCTGAACAGCCCCAACTCTCTCAGCCTGTCCTCACAGTAGAGGTGCTCCAGCCCTCGGATCATCCTCATGGCCTCCTCTGCACTGGCTCCAGTAGCTCCATGTCCTTCTGCTGTTGGTGACCCCGGCACTGGAGGCAGCACTGCAGGTGGGGTCTCAGGAGAGCGGAGTACAGGGGCAGAATCCCCTCCCTTGACCTGCTGGCCATGCTGCTCTGGGTGCAGCCCAGGATACAGTTGATCTTCTGGGATGAGTTATGAATGATAACTAGTGTTTTGATAAGCATGAAAAAAATTATGAGAAAAGGCTAGTGGCCATAAAAAGAAGGGTGGGAAACTCTTAGTAGCTGTTCTTTGCAACAGGAGGATTTATAACCTCTCACAGGAGCTTCAGAGGGACTTCCTATCTCTTACCATCAGACAATGAAACCCATTGCACTGAAAAGTGGTAGCTGCTAATATCTGAAATGAAATATTCCACATGGCATCCTTTGTGCTTCCACATGGAGCCACTTTTGACCTCTAAAAGTTAATCCTTCTCATGACTTTTATCCCCTGCAGATATCAACGTTCATCACAACTTCATTTCATTTGCATATGCACTGAGATGCAGCTTCAAAGCAGCTGGTTCTTTACAAGCTGCGATGTGCGGCGCAGGCAGGCCTGTGCCTTACTGCACAACTACCACGTCACTCAGAATATCTGCTGATAATTTGTTCCAATAACATCCTAAATACTCTTTTTAACAATAATTTAACTTTGTGTTTTAATAAAAAAAGGCAGATGTAGGCTGCAGCAGAACAATTCCCTGCATGAAATATCTTCTGAACTCCCAACAAACATGTTTTAATAGACTTCCCTTGCATATCACTTAGGAAGATTTTCAGATGTACAGATGCTATCCAGTTACCACCACTTTGCTGGCAGCTGCTTCACAGACCTTTTCCACAGTAAAAATAAGCTATCAAAAAATGACAGCACAAGAAAAATATGGCCACAATGATAACATTTGGTAAAAGTACCATCTGCTCATTTAAAAGCAACAAGCATTTAATATCCTGTAGTCACTCTTGTTTTCCAAGCTTTTTACGGATCTGAAATATTTGCAGGACAAAGGTCCCAGAAGTCCCAGGCGAGGGGAGAGATCCACTGCTGCAAAAACAAACCCAGAACTACACAGCTCATCAACAAGATCAGCAAAGAAATGTCACTTGCTCCACTGTGTCACATGCAGTCCATGTTTAGAGCTGCCTCCTTGCTCATCAAAGCCCCCTTCCTTTGAACCCATCCCTCCTCAGAGAGAAGGGGAATTAGATTAAAATCCATGTAAAAAGTCTGGAAAATACTGACTTGTCTCACTTCATGCTGTGCAAGGATTTCACTGTAAAGAGAGCAGAGGGACCCAACAGATCTGAACATGTGGAAGTGCTTCTTTATTGACCCAAAGGTTTCATGGAAGCTAAACCAGGCTTATTCTTGATTTTCTTTTTGTATGCTGTAAATTACTAAAGAGAGGTCCCAGATTTCAAAATCTGGCCTGGATTTCAACCTCCCAAAGAGCTGGGCTGATTGATTCTGTGGTTATAGTTCAACTGCTGTCACAGAGCCAATTGCAAAGCTGGCATGTGGTCCCAGGCTCAGTTTTTGATTATTTTTGGACCAAGAGCTGAGCGCGTCTGGAGCTGGGATTTTACGCTATGTCTCTATTAAGTAACGCTTTGCAAATGCTGGGCCCAGAAGGACAGAGTACATTCCAAGGGGCACAGACTGTTTTAAAACAAAATTGTTTGTCAAGTCTCAGGTTCCCATCTTCTGCATCATCAGGACCTGAGCAGCACGAAGAGACATTCGCAGCCAGGCAGGAGCTGCCTGCAGCCCACAGCTTGAGCACTGTTCTCCATGGAGCAGTCCCAGACCCCATCCAAGTCTTCTCCCCCTGTCACCCTGCAAAACCTGAGCCATCACCAGCAAATTCAGCATGGGTGTCCCAAGGATGCAGGCAGGCCTCCCAAACTGGCCACATCGCTCCTCTAGCGGCAGAAAGGACCACAGGATTGTGAACATCTCTGTGCGATCCCACCACAGGGATGTCACCAAGCTAATGGTCAAGCTAATAAGAAAGACATGGACCTTTTCGAGTGGGTCAAGAGAAGGCCACAAAAATGATCTGAGGGCTGGAACACCTCTCCTATGAAAAAAGGCCGAGAGAGTTGGGAATGTTCAGCCTGGAGAAGAGGAGGCTTCAGGGAGACCTTATTGCAGCCTTATGATACTTGAAGGGCACCTATAAGAAAGATTTAAGGCCAGTTTAGATGAGGCTTTGAGCAAACTAGTCTAGATGAAGATGTCCCTGCTCACTGCATGGGGGTTGGAGCTAGATGACCCTGAAAGGTCCCTTCCAACCCAAACCATTCCATGATTCTATAATGCTTCCAACCTTGGTACAAATGCCCAGCCCTGCCATTCTTCCTCATGCCACCCATGCTCCAAAAACTGAGCCTTAACAAGGGACTTTCCCAGCTTAAAGTCCTCTGAGCAAAGCTAACCCTGTAGCAACAAGCTCTGGAGGCAACTGGTGGAAGGAAGGAAAGTGGAAAATCTGGTGTACTTCCAGGCTCAGTACCTTTTTGGATGAACTGTGTGTGATGGTGGGTGGATGCAGGGAATAACAAACCTGTGGGTTTTAATTAAGCAATAAAAAAACCTGTTATTTGATCAAAGCAATGGGAAAGCCTCGGCACGGCATTTATTTATCTCTAGGTTAATCTGTCTTAAGGGTCTGAAAAACACATTGCACCTGTGGTAACTTTTACTATTTCTGGCCATGTGAGCTTTGTAACTACATGTCTGGAGCTCTTGAAAATACATTCAATAAGCGTGAACTCATCCTCATGCTGTCCAGTGAGTGACTGTGGGTGAGTGTCCCATAAAAAGGCTCATACCTCAAGGACAGGGCAGGTGTCTGTATCGTGCATTTTCTACATGTTCAACAAAATGAGGATTTGGGGGCTACCTGTGTCCCCATGGCAACCTCATGTCATGTCCACCATGTATAATGCAAAAGACACAAATCAGTAAATGGTATTTCCACCAGGGAAGGGTCACAGAGGCACAGACAAGAAAAAGTAGCTTCTGGCGTGGTAACTCAAGAGAAGAAATTCCTGCCTTACAGAGCTCTGGTAATCACCTCTCCCTGCTCCCTCTTACCAGTAATGAAGTCAGTGTGTCTGATCAAACTTGATCTGAATGAATTATGATTCATATCTTACCTAAAGTGACAGTCAGAATTAAACAGCCTTTTAAAAATGGAGTTCCTTGAAATACTGATACACACAGATGTTACTCAATAAAGATCACTCTTCTAAAATTATTACCCGTATTAATTACAATATGATTTCTTTCTCTTCCCCTCCTGCTTGCTATAAAGTGCTAACAGAGCTATGAGAAAGTGAAGTGCTTTTTAACTCTGGATTACAAACCATCAACACAGCTGCGGATTCATTTCCAGTTGCAGATGCTTTCTGGTTAATGAAGTTAGAGCCAGAAGAAATGCAGTTTGGCTTTGATGTTTTAAACAGTTTACGGGTTTGACTGTTGGAAGGGGGGAGAAAAAAAATAACCTTTTATTTGTACTTTGGGCAAATTAATTTTTGAAATGGCTGAAAGGCAGACAATGAGCCTTGCACTATCATGCTTGCAGAGCTGCTTTTGAAATTGAAGCTAAACATAAAAACTTCTTGGACAGGAGCCTGAAGTGCTCTCCGAGGAATAATTGTGCAACAGCAGAGGGATGAACTCGATGATGAAATAAATCTTTTTTGCCATTACTGTCTGTGATTCTGAAGTTATTAGAGTGCTACTAAGGACATGAGAGTAGGGCAGACTTTTAAGACTCTTGTAAGGAAAAAAAAAAAGTGAAAACCCAGCAGCTGTAAAAGCCAAAGGTGCTGCCAGGCCTGCTGGCACTGTGCAGCTCGGGCAATATAGCAATCCTATGAATTTTTAGAATTCCCCAAAACCGCTGGAAAAAGGACAGAACAGCCAAGTGACAGTCTGCAAAGAGGCAAAAGGCTTGGGAGCTGCTATCAGAGTGCATGTCAAGGTAGGAACCACGAGCAATTGAGAGGGTGGAACACAAATCTGCCCAAAAGGATGAAATCACCCAACATGCTTGCGAAAGACACGACACCTCTAGCCTGCTTGCTCCAGTTCATGTCATATTCTCAGTGATCAGAGCAGGTGGATGGAAAATTACCCATTGCCTGAAGGCAACTGAGTGTCTCCAGATAACAAGGGGAAGAGACAGGGGTCAAGGAGAATGTCCCAGTTCAGAGCTGGGGTGCTCAGCTCCACAGGGAAACTGTGAGGGAGGTGAGGGGCAGGAGAAGGAAGGAAAAGAAAAGCATGACCAAGGAGTCTGTGTAGTTTCCTGCAGCTCAGAAAGTCCCTGAGTTAGCTGATCTTGCTTCCAGACATGCCATGAGGGCCTACAGAGATGTAGGAGCATTTTTTCATTGCCTGATGTTTGTGCTTTAATGAAACTTGCATTCAGAAGACCTTTTGGATCATTTTGGCCAGTTTATTAGAGGAAAACAGTTTGGGACTCCTTTGAAGCCCTGTGCTCTCTGCCTCCTTCAGGAGAAGGGGATGCATACACCAGAGCATCTTGGTGTCATCTTCCTTCTTTATGACAGGCAAGGTAATAAAAAAGATGGGATACATCTTGGTTTTTCAGAGGAAAGAGGAGGTGAATGACAGGCAACAGGGTATAATGAGTGAGAATTAAATTATCAGTGAAGAAAGTTATGGCAAAGGAAGATGTGGAAGCATGTGGAGAAAACAGTGTAAGAGAGGGAGTGGAGCCATGCTTAGAGGTCATGAGGTGCAAATACATAGAAAGCAGTTAAAAATAGACAAGTGACTTTTGACAGTCTTGGATGGGAAGGTGGTGTCTGTGGAAGGGAATAGGATCCTATTGCCCAGATTCCTGGAATAAGAGTCACCCAGATATCTTACGTTTTCTACACACAAGGATCCTTAAGCATGTTGAGAGTTGCAAAAAAACTTTGCATGATATTTCCTCTAAATAGTCTTGCAACACTGTGAAGAACAACCATGAACAACCTTTCATTTGGGTTTCTTGAAGGTGGTGGCAGGGAATTTTCTCCACTCACAAACACAGCATCCAATCTTGCTCAGTACTACAGCACTATCCTGTAACGCATCTTTAACGTGGGGGCTTCACAGCACATTAATATAGCAAAAAGCATCAGCTCTGCAGAAACCTGTCTGGCAGCTCACACATGAACTTTGCAAGGTGAAGGAGAAGATAAGAAGCAACAGAGGGAAAAGTTAGTGCTGTGAGCTGCCCAGCCAAAGCAGACATACTGTGGCTTTGCGATTTGTGCTACAACATCTTGCATGGCTTTGGAAAGGACACACATACAGGGAGAAAATGGTTAGTACCTAAATGCTACAGGAAGAGTCTGGGAGGAAACAAATAGACAAGAAGGGATGGAGGCCTTTCTTGTAAAGGTCCCAGGGATTTGGGACAGAGGCAGGCACCTACAAACGGTGGCACAAAAACTGGAAAACCTCTTTGAAGCTCAAAGGCATTTCCCTGTTCCTGAAGCAATACAGAAGGGATTTGGTGGAAGTAGGCATACTTTTTGGTGAATGAGGTGGTTTCTGCTTGTGTTTGACATGATCAGAGGTTCAGAACAACACCAAATGTGGAATGAGATATGAAGCACAGGTGTCCTGTCCAGAACAGATGATGTGATACTGGGCCTTGTGTCCAAACTGATGTAGCCAGCACAAAACAAACACTCCTTGCCAAAAGAGGAAGGGGAGAAGGTATTGAAAGTGGGAGTGAAAAATTAACTTATAAAATACAATTAAAAGATGCAAAGCCCCCAAAATGTGCAGAGCTAGACATGGCCAATGAGGGACAATTTCTATTTTTTTTTTTCAGTGCAGTATTTAGTGTTTCCTTAATGTATTTGGTCCGTAGCACAGTAAGTTAAGAGGCAAAAGGAAAGGAGTGACTGTGCTGGGGCCCATCCCAGGTCTGCCTGGTAACTAGAGCTTGCATTTTCCTTTGAGGACTTCCCAATCCTCCCTCACATAAATGGCTTTCACTACAACCCAGAAAATCACAAAAATTCTCAGAGATGGGCAGAATCCCTAAAGATGAGCTGCAGAGCTCATGTCTGACTCCAGTATCTTTGAATTTTAAGAGGAAATAAAGTGTGCTCCAGTCTGACCTTCTAAATCTATCTATAGTACTTTGATGTTGCTAGACCAGGATCTGAGTACCTTCCAAATTTAAGTTTTAGCTGTCAGCTATCTTTCCAAAACAGGAAAGTTCTGCTCTCCTGTAACTGAACTAAGAGTCCTCAGCTCCTTTTAGAGACAATAGGGACAAACAACAGTATTCAATGATTCATCTGACCTATTTTAAACATCAACTTTAGGGAAACTTGAATCGTGACCTATAAAATGGCTTCTCCTCTCCATTGACTGTGAAGAAGTGTTTATCACATCATAGACATCTGCATTTACTCAGCTCAAATTGCATCCAGAGAAGCTGAAGCCCAGACTAATTCTCTTTATTTCATTGGAGCCTGACATTTAAATGTCTTCCAAATCTGTGCATGGTTACATAGACAGGGGAAGTAAATCCAGGTCTGAATTCCAGTCTAACCTCTGATCACTGGATTATCTTCCTTCTGGATCTGGTCTAAAATGAGAAATGGTTTGTTTTTAGCTTCTCTTTCAGTTACAACTAAAATCTCCAGACAGGCCAATATGGTTTCAGTTCTGTTCAACAGAGCATAAATAGCCACAGAAGGTCAAATCTCAGTATTTCCTCCATGGTAGGATTCTTGCTCAGAATTAAATTCCATGATCACTTAAAAATTAATGTGAACTCCAGTTTGTCTCAAATTTACACTGCACCAAATCTATATAAAATCACATCTGTTCAGATTATTTAGCTTCAAATATTTACATTTGAATCTTGTCAGAAAGCTCTACAGCTGTTTGAGTTGTCATCCTCTGCCATAGGTTAGATTAAGTTGTCCAATAAGGTGGAAATGATTTACAGGATTTCTTTGCAGTGATATCATTTGGTTATTAAAATTTGCAGTGAATATCTCTTCTAACTCAACTAAATCACTATATTTCCCACGGAAAACAACAATCTTGCCTTTCCCTTCCCTTTGTGTATGCAAATTTTCTCCCCTCTTCTACTAGAGCTTTTCTCCTTCACCGAGGAGGTGGAAAAGGAGTTTCCACCCACTTCGACCTGTAACTGAACCACAATTCCCATAATGAAGAAAGATGCACAGCCATCTTTCACATCCTTTTTGCTGCCTTAGCACTCCCTCTTCTCCAGTCATCCAACTTCATATGCAGCTCTTCTGGCATTGTCTTCAAAACATTTTGAGCAGCTCTAGAGCTCTTGCCCTCTCCTACCTCAGATCCTCTGCTCTCTAACTCCTGTCACACTCAACCATAAGTCTCTGGGCTCACTGACTCTGCCTGCTATTGAGGTTCCCTGCTACATTCCTTTATAAGATCCCAGTTAAAGGTCCTAAGATCTTGGCAAACTCAAGCTCTAGTGATGTTCCTGATGTCGAGCTTTCTGCTGACATATTCTCAGAAACCTCACTCATTCTTGGGTTGAAACAAGGAGATGGAAGAGATTGTTGCATGGGTTAAAGGAAAAAGCTAGTCACATTTTGGGTAAAAAGAGGCTGGACTTGGAAGAGGAGCTTATATTTTAGTGGATCAAGTGTTTGCAGCAGTTGTATTTCTCTTCTTGCTTTATAAAATTCTGCCCAAATCTGACCAATCTCTGAGCTCTCAGAAAAAAACCCTATATTTGCACTAAAGAAGCTTCTTCTATGCAAATAGCTACCGTCTTTGAAGACTCTGTCCTCAAACCTTTCATTTTTTTCCCCATGTGCTCAAATAATTTACACTCATGAGAGTGTGGTGCTAACCAGGGCCTTGTGCTGACCTGAGTGAAAAGGCATCGAATCCACCAAACCTCTCTGACTGCTCCAGTTGAAGACAGCAAGGACAAACTTTGACTTTCCCAGTGATGAAAAGCTATGGAACCGAGGGCTTGGTCTTGATATTTGCTCTTCTCTGGGTGACCCAGAATCCCAGGAACATCAAGAAAGAAGCACTGGAATTCAACATGGAGATGTTTAAGACAGAAGTAAGAAAAGGGAAAGGATTAACAGGCAGGTGGAAATTTGGGATTAGGAAGGATTAGAAGATGTGACAGAGATGTTGAGAAGGATCTAAATTTTCAAGTGACAGTGTGACTCAGGGGATCTGGTTTGTGGCAGGTAATCAAAGATACAGATTTAGAATTAATGCAGAGGTGACATATAGGCTGAAGGAGGGAACACATGGCCAGGATATCCTCTTCTCCTGTCTCGGGGGAGCCAGCTCAGACCACTGGTCATGGGAACCAGCCCAGATGAAGGAATGAGCTTAAAAAGAGGAAGAAAAACCAGGAAAGAGGTGGTTGGCTGTGGAAGGACATGGACTGAGAAGCCTGGTGATTGAGTCTGGAGAAAGAAGATTTTGTATTCACCATTTTCTCCAAGGAACTTTCAGCTTCAGTCAATGTTTCACACAGGCAGGGAAGGAGAATTTCCCACTGAAATAATGCAGGGGTGGAGAAGGGTTCTGCTTTGGCACATCCACGGCAATCCTGGGTACTGTGACCTCATGATTTTAATCTCTAATGCTTTCTTTATTCTGGCTGGATGGGCTTTTTACTGATTTATAGATCAGCTCCTCTCTATGGCAGACAGGCTGACTCCAGGCAGACACCCGCTCTTACCACCCTCCTGGTCTAACATTTTCATAGACACCTCTTGACTTTGACCTCACCAGAAAAAGCTCTTGGTGTTTGGACAGTTATCACTCAGGGAAAAGGGCTGATCATCATGGAATATCTTGCCAATAGACATGATCTAGCAGTTAGATCCTGCAAGACATGCAGTTTAAGAGACCAAGGTCTTGTTTTCAACTTGCTGGTACACAGACCACACAGCAGTTCATGGATATTTCCTTTTTTTACTTACAGTCTTTGGGCTCGACACTGTTTTTGACATAAAACTATGTTTTTGTTTGTCAGAAGGTTGCTCCTTTATCATTTGCGTCTTCTTGAGAATGGATTGCATCCAAAAATGTTCTTATCTTCCTTCCCATCCTAGGCTGAGCTTGCTCATGCCCACTGGTATTTGAAGACTTGTTCAACACTGCAAAGGAAATGGAGCCAGCTTTGTTTCCAAGCTCCTATTACTCACTTTTTTTATCTCCTAGCTAAAAGCTTTAATGGATCTGTTTTGCTAGAGCATTTGAGGTTGGAGGCTATGAGAAACTTCAAAGGTATTTAACAGCAACTTTGACACTGATTTTGTAAAAAGACCATATAATTTGATTAAAAGTAAACTCTGCTCACAATACTGCGTGGAACTCAGATGATCTATTTTTACTGCATCACAAATAAAGCTGAGGAGAGGGGGAAATCCCACTGACTAAACAGGACGTGCAGGAAGGATGGAGCATGTCTCCATCCCATATTACCCAGGTATTCATTAACTCTCTGATAACCAGTTTAGACAACACAAAGTGGAATGTCTCCAGCACCAGATGGTAGCGATGAGGAAGAAAGAGGAGTGCAGCAGACAAGATAAAACTTGGCAGAAAAATATACACAGGAATTTCTGTTCGTTGGGGCAGAGATTGGAATCTGAAAGTCCTAAGTTTAACCATTCCTTTGTTGTCAGGAAGTATCTGAGAAGCATAAGGACAAAGATAACTCCCATCCCTAGCTACATGGCTGGCCCATCCTCAAAAAAACCCAACTATCTAGTGATGTAGTTTCTGATGTAGCTCAAATGACAGAGAGTCTGTGGAGTAAGACCATGGTCCACGTGTGCTGCTGACCAGTGTGGGTACCAGATGGATCCCTGTAGACCACTTTAAGTTTGCAATCTCCAATCTGTTTCAAAGATCAGAAATGTGAGCACCCTCTTGGCTCACGTTTTTTAACTGAAGGTTGATGGACATTAATAAAACTTGTTAATTAAACAGTACCATGTGCTTTCTCCAGTGTGTCCCAGAGCATTACGATACAGCCTCATCCTTTGCCACAAAGAACATTCTTTTAATATTTTTTAATAAACAAAAGCCAAACTTAGTCAGTAGTAGTGTGGAAGGTTTATTCTTTAGAAATAATCAGTTACCTTCAATATCTTTCTGAATGCATGAAAGTGAGTTATTGTAATGAGGAAAGCATTTTCTCAAACTAATGAAGTCTGTCTCTGAAGGAAGCGGAATTTTACTGACAAGGATCCTACCTAGGCTTTCATACACTCACTGTGTAGATAGATATTTTTGGAATGCATCTCCTGATGAGATATCAGAGCTGTTATTAATTCTGTCTGTCATTTTTATTGAAAGCCAAACAAATTGCATATAGTGTATGAAGAGCAAATGTAAACCATCAGTGGCACGCAGCGCAAGAACCCCCAAGATCAAAGCAGGCCATGCTTTCTCTTTCACGTGCCTGTTAATATACCGTGTTGTGCCTTGGTAAGAACATTCAGCAGGCACATATCAGGCACTAAGAAGCAAAAATATGTGCAGAACTCAGAAGCTGCAGACTTTCATTTCCGTGTTTATGAAAGAAAATAGTAGCAATGGTGCTTGGTCTCCTGTGAAGTGTTGTGAGACTTGAAGCCACCATATGTATTAAATTCAGAGGGATCATGTGAAATAGTTCATTAAATCCTGCAGCCTGTTCCCATTTCACCTTCAACCTACAGATCCTTTACAAAAGCAAGCATTCATTGCTGGGCATATGGTTTCCTATGGCTTGTCCCTTTAGCAATAGGATTTCTGGAAAAATAATGCACTTGAAAGCAAGAAACTACAGTGAAGCTGCCAGTGTTTGGTACAAACGTGACAAAAAGTCTCCCTGCACATCAGACCAGAGGCTGCAATTCTCCCTGTATCACAAGGGAAACATTATTATGGAAATTTGGGAGCAGCTAACAGAGATGAGCAGAACAAAACCAAAATCCAAATAACCCAAAAAGGAGCTACAGAAGTACCCTGCTCAAACCTAAGAATGATCAAAGGGGATTTTCTCAGGTCAGATGGGTACATGACCCTGGCAGTTGCACCGTGATGGTGCTGGAAACCACAAATCCCAGCTCGGTGCCAAGCAGCCAGGACTACCTGGGAAACAGGGGTCCTGGCAGCCCCCAGCTCATGCCAGGCCACACCTGCCTGCTGGAGATCCCTCCGAGGCCAGGGCAGAGGCAAGGTGGTGATGCAGGGAACCCTGTCCCTCTCCGCAGCGGCAGCTCCAAAACAGGGGGAGACTGTGCAACCTAGGGCCAACGATAATCGTAACTTTGATTCCTGATTTAACTCTTCCATTGAAATATGCCAAATATTTCCTACCCTAAACAGAGGATTTCTACTAAAGCCTTCCATAAACTGACTTCACAGACTGGTTTTGTAATCTTTACAGATTGCAAGAGTCAAAATGGGGAGGAAAAAGAGGGCAACACTACTTTTTATGGGGCAAAAGAAAAGATTCCTCTATTTCCAGATGTCTCACAGCCTTTTCAAGTGTAGAGGAAGATATTATGACAGCAGATTTTATGATTCTTGGCTCCAGAATCACATCAAAATTGTGTTTTATCTGACATCAAAAGAATGAGCTGTTTTATCATCACGATGATGATAAAGATCTTACGTCTGCTCAGATTAGTAACAAAGCAAATAAGTCAGCTATGGAAAACAGAAATCACACTTATGTCCTTAGGCTTTATCTGTGGTTTATCAGCTCCTGAACAATCAGCTATGTGAAGAAAGAGAACTAACACAGTGTTCATGTTCTGGATTAGAGCTTAATAAAAATGAATGTATACAACTTTTTCATAAGTTTGAACCCTAGATAATTTTAAGATTTTGTCCCATAAGTTCCCCAATTATTTTGATAATTTTACACTAAAAGCTGTGCCCCAAAACTGTAGTCTTAATTGAAGTATTTCTTGCTGATGAACATTAAAATAAAGATTAAAGTGAGCATGATGAAATAGGCCATCTATTTTGCACATCATTTACCGCAGATTCTTAGCATTGCTCATGCAATGATTTAATTTATAACAACTGGTTTTGTTGGACCTCATCTAACTGGATTTCAGCAAAGCAACTGAAACGGTGCCATGTAGGGAATTATTAGCAAAAGGCTCTGGCTGAAACAGAGACAAAAGGTGCTGAAAGGGGAACTGTCAGGGTAGCGAGAGGTTACAAGCAGTTTCTCAAGCATCACTTTTAGCCTGTCTTAACTAAATATATCCACCAGCAACATTGGCACACAAAAAAAGGAGCACATTAGTGAAATTTGCTGATGACACAAAGCTGGGAAGAGCAGCAGAATGTCTCCCAGGAAGAACTCAGGGAGCCGATTAACTGAGAAATACCCTAAAGATATTTCATTATACAAAGCCTAAAATCATGCACTTAAAAGGGGATTGTGTTTCCTGAATGAGGCCTGGTGGAAACAAGGAGACAGAGGTCTGTTTTCAAGCTGAAGTCTGGGAAATAGGAATTTCTGACGTGGATGTCTTCACAGTACCTACAAGCTTGGGTCCAGCCCAGGTGGTTCAGCTTTTCAGCACTGGCAACAGCAGCAGTGGCCACAGGTACTTAGAAAAAAATATGGGTATTTGTAGTGACCTGTTTGCAAACAGTTATTTCGTTGGTACTGTGAACTGAACACATCTCACAGCTTCTTTCAGGCTATTCTCTTGGTTTTTATTCTTCTTCCTGTTAAATAATTACTTCCAGCAGGATGCAGGTGGCAGGTGTTGAGTGATTCATCCATAATGGTGAGAGTGTGGCAATCCCCATCTGCTCAGCTCTAGCCAGAGACATCTCTGAGCATGGGGAGGAGTCCCGCTGAGCAAAGCTGCTCTCCTTTCACCTGCAGAGCTCACTCAGCCCAACTCCATTTCACGGGAAAAAAAGACATTTCAGAGCTATCCGCACATCTGATGCGTTCCCAGCACGAAGGGTTGCTTTTCCCCCACCCACGCGCTCTGGAAAAGTCTTTCCTGCCCTTTCATTGCCCACAATGATCCCTCAGAAGGGCTGGCTGGAGAGAAGTGCTCCCACACGAATGGTGACATTTAAGCTGTGAGGCAGATCCCTTTGCGCACGGATCCTGCTCCCACCCAACACAATAGCAGACTTGGGTGGGTGCGGGATGAAGCCCAGTGTGACATTTTCTTCCACCCCACGCTTCTTTGCTGAGTGAAGCTTTTGTGAGATGGCAGCAGCCAGAAAACCCCTGTTATTCCACCTGTTTCTCCAGCCTCTGGTCCCACGGTCGGATGGCCCCGTGCTGCTGTGGTGTGTACCTCCTCAGGTACTTCTTTTCCTACCAACAACAAAATAAGTCCATGTGCTCCATTCAGAATGAATAAAACTGCAATAGATTCAGGTAAAACATTGCTTTAGGACAATAAACATTTATTGAATGCTGTTGCTAAGCCATATTATCATCTTCCAAGCAGGGACACCATCCTTCCCATGGGGATAAGAACACCAAGAGAAGTTAACTGAAACAGGATCGGATTGGGAACTCACTAGAAAAATAGACTTTTATAGGAATTCACAGACACTGAAGCTTTGTTGAAACATCCTGAATTCAAACAAGTTTTTATGAGAAAGGTTTCTTCAACCCAGATGGAAATTTTCTGTCAAAACCAGAGCAAGTGCCACCTGCCTGTCCCAAAATGACCAGAACAGCCAAGCCACTGGGTAGGCACCCACTTTGCAGCAGGAAAGCACAAACATACTGGTTGAATAGGTTTTCTGAAGTGCACCTCATCCTCTCATTTTTAAGGATCTCCATTCTTCTTCACATGGGAAGTCTTCTTTTCCAAGGATGGGCAGGAACACAAAAAGAAAATGGGAAAATACCAAAAGGAAATGCTTTCTAGCCAGCTCGGGTTTAAGCTCATCTAAACCACCCCATTTAAACCTACCCCTTTATGTATGATGGCAAATATAGTTCAACTTCAGCTCAGAAGTGGGACTTTATGTTAGATAAGTCTTCAATTAACTTTTGCAAATGCGAACATTTTTGTCCTCTTCTGCCCTGCCCATAACAGTAAATACACCTGGCTTCACATCTAAGAGAAAAAAAGTTTAAAAAAAATTAAAAAAAAAATCATCATTAAATTTACTTCTTCATGTATGCAACCTGTGTAAAATCTGGCATAAAATAATTATAGGAAATTGTTTAGGCTAAGATGGAAAATTGTATTATACCTTATTACTGCTGTCACTCCAATAACAGTTAACAACCTTCATACTCCCATCACTTGTCAATATTTCATGAACACACTCTTTGTATTGGAGTTGGTCAGGCTTGCCAGAAAAATACTCTTTCCTCAGCAAACCGCATGAACAGTGATTTCCAAAACTGAATCGAGTGCAAATGAGCAAATGTTAGTTAACATGTATCAGATACTTTGATTATATGTGCTATTTAAATGGAGTATTTTATATCATGGTCATTTGCTTGGGGAAGTAATAGAAGTGTTTAACTTCTTGTAGATCTCTGCTGATGCATACTCATCTTTTAAAGGGAAATTGTTGTAAAAAATATAAACATGTTTGTGGATGAACATTAATTTCTCCCCTTGAGCCACAATCACTTAATTACTGTTAGAGATTTTTAGATAAAAAAAACAGTATGAGCCTGTTTCTTGACTCAACCTATTCCCATTCAGTTCAAAATCAATCCACACACAAAGCACCACTGATAATTTTATCCTGGGAATAATCAGTGTTGATAATAGTATTCAGGGCATGCTAAGACGTCTCTTCTCTTCTCTTCTCTTCTCTTCTCTTCTCTTCTCTTCTCTTCTCTTCTCTTCTCTTCTCTTCTCTTCTCTTCTCTTCTCTTCTCTTCTCTTCTCTTCTCTTCTCTTCTCTTCTCTTCTCTTCTCATTACTTACCTATAAAATCTCACACTCCCTTCAACAGCAGGCACAATGCACATGCAACCTAATAGTCACTATGTGAGAAAAAAATCACCTTCTGGGTGGAAAAGATCAAGTTTGTAATTCTAACGTCCCTGATTTATGCTTTTCCTGTGTATCTATAGACTGACCTCAGATCTGGTATTTATGCACTCATTTTAAGAAGCCTAATTTACTCCAGCTCATAAGTTTTCCTTCTACATCTAGTAGAGGAGGGAATGGAAATGAACAATATTATACTAAAACCCTGCCCATATGCACATCCATACATGTGCATGTATACGCAGCAACCGATTCACCAGGAACCTTGTTCCTGGCATACGTATCAGATTGCCATTTCACTCTTTGCTGCTCTGCTCTGTCTGTGCTTCCTTTTTTCACTCCAGGAAAGCAAAGAAGTTTTTACCCACCCATCATACTTTATCCACCCTTTGAAAGCTTCCCTCCTCAAGGCCTGTGCATACTGCCTTGGCACACTACCAAAACCCGCTAACAAACGGCAGATTAAGTGGAAACACGGTAAAGAATTTCAAGCATGTATTATACTTGCTTGGAGTTCAGCGTGCAACTTTAAGATGAGGGCTGCTCTCTAAACAGGCAGGCCTGGGAATCCAGTTGCAAAACAATTGCAGATGGAAGGAAAATACCTTTCCTCTGAGAAAGAAACTTGATGATATTCTGCAGTCTTCAAGTAGGGTAAGTTCACTGTGTGCTCTGGAAGAGCTCAGCATGGTCTGTGCTTTCTCGAGACTTCAGTTTCCATCTCCAGCACTGTTCTCTGAGAGAGTTATACCATATTATCCATAATTTTTCATATGCCAGACTCTTAAAGATGCAGGAGCAAAAGATTTTAATCATTTCCACTGGCAACGAAAACAGCCTCTCTATACCCATCTGCTGTCCTGCCTTAAGAAACAAGAATAATGAGGCACTTGATTCAGTTCTGCAGATTATCAGAAGTCACAATCAGTCAGACAATAAAATTTCTAGTGTCATGCCTGTATTTAGTTTAGATACTTGTGTTTCCTTGATGAACTATGTTGGCTGCATGGTTATCTTTCTCACAGTTTAAAGGTCTGGGTTTAAAAGTGCCCTGTTTACAGCATCAAAGGAACATGCTCCGAATGCAATTTCCAGCCCTGCCTAGCAATGGCCCAACCCCACTCTGAATGAATACGCTGGTAAAATTGCCACCAACCTAGGTGGGCCCAGGAGGAACAATGCTGAGCTTTAGCACAACAATTCTGCCCACGTTATCTGAAATTTCCTTTTCTTTCCAAAACCAATCTGGAATGTTTGCATAAGGTACACAGTAGAAAGAGACTCTCCCACCCCTGATTACACTAAACTTGCTGCATACTTTAAAAAAAACCACCTTGCCCATGGTTTTTGTACTCAAACTCATTTGCTTTCTGCACAACTCCACTCTGCCAGTCACCTTGAGAGAATAAAAGATCCCAGTCTGCAGTCCAGCAAAGCAGTTGAGAACACAGGACCAGTCGATGGGAAATATGTCCCATAAGGCAGGATTGATGTTATCAAGGCCATGTGACAGCATGCACATCCAGGAACCAGGAAAGGTGTATGGAGAGCAATTACCAAATCAAAAAGTAGAACATTTCTGCACTCCAGTGTTCCTCAAAAAACTGTGGGTCTCGCTGTTGGCTTCAGAGGAACTTTTTTCTTACTGCATCAACTAAAAGAAAAAGAAGATGGAAATGATTTATGACCTTATACTGACTGGTTCAAATTCCTTCATAGTTCATCGACACTAAAGTTAATTTAAAAAAAAAGTGACTCTTTAGTCTAATAGGTTATTTTCAGTTTTAAATAATCTGAGCTCATAACTGGCTTTGGAATCATAGAATCACAGAATGGTTTGGGTTGGAAGGGACCTTAAAGATCACCCAGTTCCAATCCCCCCTTCCAAAAGCAAGAACACCTTCCACTAGACCAGGTTGCTCAAAGCCTCATCCAACTGCAACAATTATATGAAAGCTAAGATTGATTATTACTGTCCAAAGACACATTGTAATTAAGCTTACTGAAAAAAAAAAACCCCAACCATCTATAACAGGTGGGAACGAAAGAAAACTGAAGGAAAATAAACAGCATTGAGGATTTTAATACATCTGTTCTGTATTTGAATGTCCTTCCAAATAAGTAACTGAAACGAGACTGAAAGTGCAACCAAGTACAGTACAAATACAAGAATGTCTGCATTGAAATTCCATAACTTTTCTTTATTCACTGTGATACATTCAAACAAAAGTGCTCCAGATAACAGCCATAAAGTAAAGAAAATTAAAATAAAAAGGCAGAAAAAGACCATCAGATACATATGGTGATTATTCATATTCAAAGCATTAGTAACTGCTTGTATCTGAGTGCACCAAAAGCCCACAGGAGGGTCCATGTTTTTGTACGCTGCACCTATAAAAATAATACTCATAGGCAGCTCTAGCAAAAAACGTTTTTCAGAACTAGAGCCAAAGCCATCACAGAGATAAAGCACCATCAGGCATACGTTTACAAATGCCATAGTAATTAATAGGAGTGTAAGAAAGGTTTAGCTGAATTAACATGTTCCTTGTACAGCACAGGGAAGCTCTGCTTCGACTCATCCCTTCCCAGCTCTGCCATTTCACACCAGGGACTTGCATTTGCCCCACAACACCAAGCACCATGGGCAACTTGGTAAGCTTCAGGAGACAGCGAGAGATGGAAGGAAGAGAAGCTGCAGCTGGAGGCAGTGTCTATCCCCCTATTTAAAAAAAGAATATTGGCATGGCAGCATGTACTTAACCATGTCAATACAGTGGCACAATCCACCTGAGAAACGCTGTTTGTACAGACCACATTGACTTCCCAATGCTGTTTGCTGAGCTACAAGTATTTAGCTGCACTGATTTTACCTATAACAGACAGTTCTTGTTTTCAACTCCCATTCTGCTATAGTAAAATTTTAAGTCACTGATACCTATAAAAGACAGCAGAGCATCACTTTATAGCAAACTCAGATTACATCCTATAATGTGGCTCTATTCCAGATGCAGAATTACTGAACTGTGCATTTGCCAAGTATTATTTGTAACTCAACAATTTGATGGGGAGGAGGAGTCCCAAACAACAGAAGAAACAGAAGTCAAGATGTACAAATTACACTGTCAAAGGGATATATAAATCTAGGGTCCCACTGGTGTATTTTTAGGTAGAACAGCATGGATCTTCAATAAAAAAGGGGGAAAACTCAGTAGAACTCTTGCCCTGCTCCTCCCTTTACCTGCTTTGCAGGCAGCAATTCAGGTGGCCAGTAAGACCAAAGACAGGCTTCCCCTCTGAAAATCTGAGTTGCTGACATGAGATTTTCCTTAAAAGATCTAAGTGGGTCATAACAGAAAACAAGTCTGTGTCCCCATACACTTCCTATCATAGTATATTCACAGGGACCCTGCTAGGTGTAAGGCTATGCCCCAGCTGCTATAAAGATTTAAGCCCATGTATGATTTGTGCTTCCCAAAGCAGGATGCAATGGCACTGCTCATATGACCAACATCATCTTCACAGTCAGGTCCTTGCAAGATCAAGGTCTGTTTGCTCAAAAAGCATTTTTCTTAACTATGTTACTAATAAAGTCTCAAACCACTCTGGTCGAAAGAAGGTTAGAAGTGTTATGCAGTTATTTACCCTGCACGCTATTTGTGTGGCATTCATCTCCCACAGTGCACGCCCTGCCCTTCTCACACTCCCTTTCTCATGCGGGAACACAAAGCTGTAATGTTTGGGTTGCAAACACCATTAAATGCCCCCTCTTCAGCCCCCAACAGCATAGAAATATTTTCTTTTAAAAGTTCAGATCAAAGCTTTTCTACTAATCCTAGGATTTATTAAAACAAACATTGTAGGCATGAGATAGTCAACAGCGTCCCTTTTATAAGATTCTTTGGAGACGGTTCTGATTTTGTACTGTTTACTGATCCGCCCCTAATTAATCTTCAGTTGCTCAGCTGCAAATTCAGCAAGTCCACCTGCTCCTTCCCCACCCAGCAGACCTTCTTTTCTCCCCAGTTTTGAGCTGTAATGACAGCACCACACAGCCCCTGTCCTGAGAACAAGGTGGCTTGCTTGAACAGCGATATATCACATCCCGATGTTACAAAATCGTGTCACACACATTTGCAGCAGAAGTCTAGCCTTTCCTCAGATGAGTAATTAAAACCAGTCATTAAGTGCTTTCAAGGAGTTTCACTGTCTTTATCCCTCCCTGCAGTCAAGGTAGTTGCCTTTGATCCAGTAACAGATCTGTGCGTATTTGAGGGGTGTGATGCGAACGGCTACATTGAAATCCTGTGGGGTGCCGTTCATGTCCACCCACTGGTGGCCTGAAAATATTCCAATAATTTTACGCTCCCATTTGTGATCCTGCCTCTTCCACATCCTCACGTACACCCCAGATCCACTCGCACCCGGCTGGGCATCGCACTGCTGGTACAACAGGTCGTACGTTTCGTCTTTGACATCACAGAAGCGGTAAACCAGGTTTCCTGGACGATCATTGTCGTAGCCAGAGAAGTGAATCCTCCCCCCAGGCAAGTGTCTTGCTGGTGGGCTCACACCTATCTTCATAAACTTTCTTTTATGAGGCTTCTTCAGCTCCAGCAGGGCATAGTCATAATCCATGCCAATGTCATTGGCATTGCCTTTGATCCATCCTTTGGGGACATGTGTCCTTTTCACTCGGATCCACTGGAATTTCATTTTCTCAGGTATTGCTGAGTTGGTGATGTTGGCCCCTTTGCTGCCATCTTTCAGTTTGGGCTTTAGGAATCCCACCCGCAGTTTCTGAGCTCCTTTGACATAACTCTTGCCATCATGGATACAATGTGCAGCAGTAAGAACGTGCTTTTCAGCCACTAGCGTCCCTGTGCAACCTGTAGATAGCTTCACCGATGTGGAGAATGGGTAATTCAACAAGAAGTCTTTCCCAAAAATGCTAAACCTGCTGTCATAGCCATAGATTTGCCTCTTAGTTCGAGATTTGCCGTGGGACCCGTCACCGCTGTTGCTCAGAATATAAATGCCCACCTCAGTCTCAGTGAGGCTGCCATTGGCATACAAGGTTTCATAGGACAGGTAGTTCTTCACTTCTTCGTAAGTTGGCAGCGGAGAACTTTTGTGGCACGCTGGGCCACAGGGAGATACCACTTCCAGTCTGGCTTCAGCATTAAACTGTGGTTTGTCCAAGTTAAGGGTAGACTGTGGCAGGATAACTGGAACTCTGTAAGATGGCCAAGTTGGCTTCCAGTGGGGACTGGAGGGCATCACATCCTTAGCAGCACACAACAGGAGGATTAAAGTGGACAAGCCTGCCATTCTGAATGCCGGGCTGTGGAAAGCAAAAGGAAGTTCAGTTACTCACCCAAACATGCTGCAAGATTAATCTACCTTGCTAATGGCTTGCTAACCAAGTATAAGATAATTACTATAATATGTGATTTGAATGGAGCCAACTGTCATTAAGTTCTTCAGGCTTCTCAGCATTAAATTAATACCTTAACATGCATCTTAAAACAAGTGTCCCAGGTGAACACTGAAACATGGGGCATTTAACCCTTAGATGTGCTGGGCCACCAAGTTCTAGCTGACATCAGTGGGAAGTTATGGTATTTGTCTTCACATGGTGTAAAGAAAATCCAGACTCTGTGTAAATTCCTGCATTCAGAAGCCACAGCTCCTGCAAAGAGTAAATGTGTCGTACTTCAGCTAGATTACAGCATCCTCTGAAAGCAGCTAGATTACAGCATCCTCTGAAAGCTCCCACCTACCCTCTGACTCTACTGAGGTCCTTAAAGCACCTCACACTGTTTGCTGTCTCAGCCAGAGGCATCAAGATGATGGGAGGAACAGGCAGGCGGACAAAGAAGATCACCTGAACAGGAGCTGGGCTGCAGAACATGATTGCACGGGAAACTCGCTTCCCCTTGCAACTCACACCAGAGGAAGGTGTCTGCTCCACGTAGCACTTGCTCTCCCCTAGGCTTATATGAGAAAGGGTGATATGATTAAATGAGGGCAGCTAATGAAGTAAGTTTACAACTCTTGAGGGAATTTTCAGTTAACATACTGGCTTATTCCTTTATAAACTCAATTAATTAGAAATGTAAACCAACCCCCTCTGAGCACAGGGAGGCAAATGGGACTGTAAATGTGTTTATGAACCACAGGCAGAGTGCCTCAAGCTGCAGAGAACAGCGTGCACTAGTTCTGTGTCAAGAAAATGTGTAACTTCAGTTTATTTGAAAATTAGCCATACAGCTGAATCGCTGCAGGAGGCGTTGCGCCCTGGGCAGGAAGGCAGGCAGGATCTCCTTCATACAAAGATTATTCAAACAAAACTTCACAATTATGTTGAGCTTACACATATTTAAAACCCTGCTGAGGTTACACTGATCACAACTGCAGGATCATTCCTGAAATACCTCAAACGAGTAAACCAAAGCAAATCATGCACGAGATGACCACAGCTCTCTAAGAATAAAAATGAAAAATCCTCTCCAATGCTTTTTGTAGGAATACTCCATCCCTAAGCTGCACCAAAAAAAGACATCAGAAGCTACAGACTGCTAAAGTCCAAAGGTGTTCAACTCAAATATTGAGCCTGGATTCTTCCACTATTGATAGCACCCTCTTTGGGAATGGAGGCTGTAATTAAAGCACACAATGTTCAAAATATCAATTGACTCATGCAGGATATCAAAACATTTCCATTCCAAAAGACCAGATGTAGATGAACAGAGCTGATGCTACTGATGCCCACAAAGGCAGGTACTGACTCTTCCAGAAGTGACCAGACATTCTGTTGGTAATTTTTTCATTAACACACAGGATATCTTTAAAGGGGTGCATTTTTTTTTTTCCCTAGAAGGGTTAAGCTCTACAGAATGTGTTGTTTTATATCTAACAGGCAAGTCATGCTGGAAAATATAGGCCATTTTAATCATAAAGCAGAATAGCATAATTTTGCATGTCCCAAAATTGGAAAATACTTGTTTATATATTCAAGGAAAACCATCAGCTGCTCTGGCTCCTTCCATGGCAGAGATTAATATTTGATGTTACCAGGTTTTTCAAGCTATCAAATGAGATAGTCTCGTGTTGGTATAAGGATGGCCCAGGGAACCCATGCTGTATATCAGATACACTTGTTGTATAACAGTGATTAGGGAAACATAGAAAAATAAGGTAACAGGGACAAGTGATATGACTCCAGCCCCATAAAGATAATATACACTAGCATAAGTTAACTGTTAACTGCCCTACTTGTGACAGTGAGGGCTGTACACAGAAACCTTTACTGGTCTCCCAGTTAGAAACTGCAAACAGACTAAATCACAGTTATGCTCTACATCAGGTAGCAGATCTCATTATTAAGAGCACGTATTTATAAGCAGTCTGCTCCTAATCTGCTTCACACCACAGTTATTCCCACAAATTACATTTGAAGCTTTCCTGATAGATGGAATCTCTGTCTAAATTGCACCACTCATGCCACTTCTCGGATCTAAAAACCATTCATGTGAACTGAGACCATGCTGGCCTTTGGCTGGTTTATTTAGCTGGCAGGGGAAAATTAGAAGTGTCTTGTCAATTGTTATTTGCACAAGCAGCAAGATTCCCTCGTGCCTGTCAGCACAGCAACCTGATGAAAGGACTGCATGTCCAACAGCTTCCCTGCTTCCTCGGAGAGCATCATTTGGGCTGAGGAGAAAAATTACCTTTCCCTGCAACCTGCCCCCCCCCCATCTCCCTACCACCACCGCTGCGGCAACGCCAACGCTGTCCAAGGCAGTTTTAGACAGCAGAGGGCAGCCGCCCTACGAAGAGAAGACGACAGGAGCTGGGACTCAACTTGGTCCCCAAAAAAGGCTTCAGAAGATGGTATCGTGTCTGTGCTGTGCCCTGTGAAGTCGTACTTACTCCATGTCTTAGAGTAAGCCTTCCCACACCGCGCCCCTGCTGCCTCGGTGCTCCAATCACACTGCAGATATGTAGGATAAAAAAGCTTTTTCATCAGTTACAGAGCTTTTCTATTATTTTAAATGTTATTAAAACCTAACAATAAAATACAGCTGTGAGTTTATACCTGACCATAGAAGCTAAGCAGTGTTCATGAAACAAGGCATTTACTGAATTCTTCATAATTATGCCTTATCTGGAGACATAACTGGTACTAAATCTGGACTGCAATAAATAGAATAAAGATGTCTTATTTAGAACAGGATGCCAAAGTAGCACTACTGTGTAAATCCTTCCCCTTTAAAAAACAAAATAGTTAAGCAGAAAAATGAAAGAATTTAAAAAGTAGTCTAAATTTAAAGAGAGACCTACCAGTTAGCCTCTTCTTTCCTTTTCCTTTCTCTTTTCCTTTTTGTTTAAAATAAAAAGCTGAAAAAAGATAGGGTTAACACTCCCTATGTTCAGCTACTTAACTCCTGGGTGACGCTGAAAGATGTTCTCAAGCAGAGCAAACTGGTAAGAAGGCAGAACTTCCCTGAACAGCTATCACAAACCGATACTGAATTAATTACGACGTGCTGCTCTACTGTAGGACCTCTCTTCTGTTTCTATTTAAACTGTATCATAAACTCAATCCACCCTTTGGCTCAGTACAAAGCCCTGCTCTGATATCCAGCCTAGGAACCCCCTAGAAAGCGGTTTGTACATAATCACACTTGTTAATGGCATTAAAATTGTTTAGAGAATGGAAACAGTGACAGCTACCCCAGGGCTTCCCACACCACTAAAACACTTTACAGACACATTTCCCGGCCCACGATGGGCATTCACGCCTGGAGATGGATGTTGGTGAAAGAGAACTGCCTTGTTCAGGACAGACATGAATCATTTTCTAATAAGCAAGTAATTTTTCTGGAAGAGTTCACTACTTCAGGGGTGGCTCTTGTAATAGATGGTTAAACAACAATAAATCTTGGAACATACAGTGTGAAAGCCCATGAAGCAAACAGCCTCCATTACATTTTGAAATGAAGAAAGTTTTTCCACAGTGCTGGAAGCCAGAATGATTAACATGGGGAAAAAAAAAAAGAAAAAAAAAAGAAAGAAAACCAAAAGAGTAAGAGAAAAACCTGCCTCAAACCAAATTATAAAGGCGAACTAAGTCACTGTTGCACCAAAATACCTCAGCTGCTTTTCTTAGTCACAGAACTTATTAAAACATAGCAAAAAGAACTTAAGAATTAGAGAAGCCTCACTGCCACTAAAATCTAACATCCCTGTTAACCTGCCTGCGATGCTGCGGGAGGTGTGGGAGTTCCACTGCCTCACCCGCCAGGCTGAGGGCTGTAAGAAGAGATGTCTCGAAAACCTGAAACCAACTTGGATACTGGCAGGCCAAGGGTGTCTGTTAACACATACAGCGGGCACAGCGGGTATTTTGACATGTGTGTCAGTGACACACACACAGAGGAAAGGGATCATATTGTGTGTTTACCTCTCAGTCCAATTCCTATAGAATAATTTTACTGCCTCCTTTTGCCCTCTGTCCTGTCCTCTTTCTCTCTCCTTGCATGTAAAGCAGCTTCGGTTTTGCTGTACAAGAGCAAAGTGTGTTACAGGCGGACAGCGATGGTCAATTGAACAAAACAGCGAGCTGTAAGCAAGCACAAGCATCCCCGGGGCCACCAAACCACCTGGGCGATAGGCAGCACCGGGGCAAGCAGCGTCACCGGTGGGACCTCACCGACCCCTAGGACCTCGCTGGGGACAGGAGGCGAAAAACAACCGCTTCACCAAAGAGATCGTGCTGTACATCCTTGATAAACTCAAAACACTGAGTGCTCCGTCCCGATGATGGATCAAACTACAAGACCGCAGCGGCTCAACCGGAGAGGAGCTACTTCTGATGCCTCCCAAGAGTGAAACGTAGCAAAGACGCATTTTTTTATCAGCTGTTTCCTCACCAGATGCCCCTTCGAAGTCAGTCACCGACCCCAGGCAGCAGCGCTGCTGGCCGCCCCGGACCCGAGGCGGGGACCGGCCGGAGAAGCCGCCTTATCCCTTTTGTTTGCCCGCGGCCGCAGGGGCGGCTCCGGCCGCGCTCCCGTGGATGCGAGCGGGGTTAAAAATTAAGCGCTGCGAGGAGAGCTCGCCCCGGGCCGGGACAGCGGCTCCCGCAGTCCGGCTTGCGGCAGCGCCGGGCTCCCCTCGCTGTGTCCCCGCCGGCAGGTGAGGCGCCGGCCCCGAGAGCAGCTCTCGCCATCCTCCCCGCCGCCCCCTGTGTCCCCCGAGGTGACGCTCCCGGCCAGCGGGACCCGCTACCTACCCGCTCCCCGCGGCGGCCTCTCCGGGACCCGTCAGGCAGGTGGCGGGGCCGGTCCCATCACTCCCGCCGCCTCCGCGGGGCTGGGGGCCGCCTCCCCGCTCCCTCCCGCCGGGCGCCTTCCCTCAGCGGCGCTCTCCGAGCGGGGCGGAGCGGCGCGGGGCGGAGCGGCGCCTCCCGCAGGTGGCTCCCGCCGCCGTTCCCGGGCACGGCCCGGCCTGGCCCCGCTCCGCTCCGCAGCGCTCCCGGCGGCGCCGGCGCCCTCTGCCCGCCCCACCGCCCGCCCGCGGCCGCAGGGGGCCGCCCCGCGCCGGGCGAGGCCGGGGCCGAGGCCGCCCCGCCGCGCAGGCCTCCCTCCGCGGGCCGCCGCCCCAGTGCACCCTGTGGGGAGTCACCCCCTTTTTCCCTCTTTTACGGCTCTTTTCATTTATTTCGTGTGGAAAAACTTTTTTTCTTTTTTTCCTCATCCTTGTTTTAATTCGCTGTGTCCCAGCGCTGAGGGCAGCTTAGGGGCCACCAACCCCTCACCCCAGGCTGCCCCAAGGCTGAGGCAGGAGGTGTCACCTCCATGGCCTCGAGGGCATCAGGCACTTTTGTCCCCAACGTCTGGGTCCGCAGCGTGGCAAGTCCCTTCTGGAGGGTCCCCAGGGTCCCCAGGTGTGGGGTGAACCCCTGGGGTCCCTCCTGCCATCGCAGGGCATAAGTGGATGCTCTGGGAGCTCCGCGGTCTGGCACCTGTGTTGCTTCATCAGGCAGATATTTGAATTAAATAGTCAAAGACATTATTTGCATGGGTTCTAATTACTCATCCTTCTTGAATCCTTATAATGATATCTGGCAAAAAAAAGAGGAAACCAAAGCCAGGAAGGCAAAAAATCCTGCAATGTGTTTTAACTCCATGAGAAAAATCCACAAAAGGTTTTGCCAAAATTCCCAGCTGATTGCCATTACCCTAGAAAGGAAATATAAATTTCACAGGAATCAATTTATTTGCTGCCTTCTACTGACCTCTTCACCCTGCTGCTACATTTACAAAGGACCAGGAGGGCCTGAAGCACAGCAAAATCTCTGCCCCACGCTTGGACCCTACGTGGGGAGCTGAGATGTTACAGGATCTTGCATTATTAGATGTCTCCATGAGACACTGGCCCAGGTTGCCGAGAGAAGCTGTGGCTGCTCCTCCCTGGAAGTGTTCAGGGCCAGGTTGGATGAGGCTTTGAGCAACCTGGTCTAGTGGAAGGTGTCCCTGCTCATAGCAGGGGGTTGGGACTGGATGATCTTTAAGGTCCCTTCCAACCCAAACCATTCTGTGATTCTATGTGATTTTTCTAATTTGCATGTGCTTGGGTCTAGCACCAACCCCATTTGGGTGTGTGGAGAGGTTTTAACAGATGGTTGGAAAAGTAAGTGCTACAAAAATCCTAAGTATTCAGGCAAGTCTTTCTCAGCTATGAATGATTAGAGGAGAATTACAACATGAGGGAGAGGTCCCCAGGAGTAGAGGCCAAACATCTCCAGCAGAAACACAGCTAGAGAATACAGCTGGTGTCAGAGGGAAGCAAGAGCTGATGACGCCAGTTCAACTGCTCTTGGGCCACCAGGAAATGACTATGCAACAGCGAGGAAGATACCTGAAGTATCAGCGGGCAGCTAACAAGTAAGACTCCATCAGCAATACCATACCAATCACAAATCCGTTCCTTATCCGGACTCTGTCTCTACTCACCTCCCGGTGAGATACGTGGTCCCACTGCTCAGGATGCTTTGCCCTGTTTGCCTCTCTCTTTTGCACGGATGGAGGAGGTGGTCCATGACTTGTAGGGGGTGAAAGCATCATGAGGTTTGGTTACGTAGTGGGAGTCAAGGCTGCAGCAGTGGTCCAGGTGGGCTCTTGCTTTCCATGGGCATACAGCCTCTTCTGTCACAACTGCCATGTGTGCTTCAGGGCCTTCCTAGCTTTCTTCTCACAGGTCTTCCTGGCTGTAGTAGGTCACCACACCAAACGAGGCCTCTTCATCACTTTTACCCCTCTGACAAAGTACAGGTTGCAGAGCAGTCACTTCTAGATGACTGGAAACCCTCCCCTGAACAATTCTCTATATGTTCCTTTCCTGCTGTATCTCAAATGTATCAACCTTCTTGTATCACACTGATGTTTTCAAGAGTCTCAGTGGGAAGAAGGAATAAATATTAGCATTATTGTTTCTTTCTTTGTATGTTTTCCCCAGCTTTTAGTTACAGTGACTGTGAATGAATTCTGACTGCCTAAGCAAGGGCTGTTTGATCTCCAGACACAAATTTGAATAGTTGCAATCCTAGAAGATATGACACTGATATAAATGTTTACAGCAGACAGGGGGTCAAAGATACAAGACACTGCTAAGACACATATGATGGGATTCACCTCACCTAACTGTAGAGGTCTGGGATGCCCTGGGATGTCCATGATACAATACAGGACTAGAGACCTTCCCTGCCTGGAGCAGCAGCTGAAAGACAGTGCTGGAAGAGATGGAGCTACCCCATCCAAAAAAAGTGCCGATGTAAATATCTGTAGTTAGAGACATTCCACCACACTTCTCCTGGTTTCCTGGTGTATCTCTGTCTTCCTGTGGCTGACTGCTGTCTCTCTAATTCTGATTAGGGAAAAAGATCATCTCTTTGTGTTATATTTGTAAGCACCTGCTACCATGGGGAGCTGGTCCATAGCTACCAGTCCACAGTATTTCACTGTCACAGATTATAAGACATTAGGTGTCTCTACCTACAACACAGATGAACAGAAGTCACAAGGCTTGGTGTCTACAGGACTCCTCTTGAGAATGAAACTTTAAAGAAAGTGTTGGGCAAAGCTTCTTTCATGTCAAAAGGAGTGGAGAAGAATGTTTAGTTTGAAATTTAGTTATGAGACATTTTGTTGCCACGAAAAATTTAGATTTTTATTATTTTTAGGGCATACATTGAACTACAAGCTCAGAAATGAGTTTGCCTGGCCTACCTGCATGCCTGTCTTAAGAAAAAATGAACCACTGTCCTGTTCTCTCCAGCAGCTATAGACAAAATCTAATGTTTTAACTTTTTAATTCAAAAGAAAAAAAAAAACAATTATAGATATATTTTTTTTCCTATGTATGTAATTCTTAAGAAACAAGCGCTCTGGTGAAATTGGGCTGCACAAGCTTTTTTAAAAAGCAAGTGAAGTCTAAGATGTGAGAGTTACTGTGAGCCATTGTCGAGGCAAAGAGCAATAAGGGACAACATACATCAGGGTGCAGAGGCATTAGCTGTACTATATTGTCAAGTGATAACACACACGCTGACTTTTCAGCACCTTGTGAGTATGCTGAAAATGAAGCAGCCTACAGGTGGGAGCCCTAATGAATGGCACTGTCAGGAGATCATTTCTCATGGTTGAAGAAATCTTTTATTCTGCAGGGAAGTGAAGTAACCTGGCATTATGGGCCTGTGCCAGATTCCACTGCAGACAATGGAGTGATTTCAGAGGCCACCGAGTCTGGAAGGAAGAATGACAACCCATAGTTGGCTCAGATGAGTCCTCCCATTGCTCAATGATGATGTCATGCACCAGAAAGGGCCTTGGAGTTCCCCACTGCAATGGCAGCCACCCAGCAGGCTGCCTCCACCTTCCCTGGGACAGGGACCCCTGCTCGGAGATGCCCTGTGTCCCAAAGCTCTTTCTAACTGTGGGAGGAAGAAGTTAAAGGTGAAGACACTCTCCATCCCTTTGAAAACAGTTTATTTTGAAGGCAAGGATGATGCAGACTGGGACTTTGGAGATGCAAGTCCTGTCCTGATCTCTGCCCCTACTTCACTGCAGGACTTCAGGAAGGCTCTGCTCCCTCGGTCCCCAGTCTGTGCAATGAGTGTGAGAGCATGTTCCATCTCAGTGCAGTGGGGACTGTCCCATGACTGGGTGCTGTGGTGATGGGAAAGGGAAGACCACACATTTGCCTCAGATAAGTTGCACCATAAGATGATACTACCCAGAGAGAAAGAACTCTTCCTCAGGTTTTCCAAGACTGTGGATGCAAGGGTGGTGGGGGAGGCATGTGCTCCTAGTTCCCAGAAGCAAGATGCTTTTACTGTCAGCTCTTCAAGGAAGCCTGTGATGTCTGAGAATCTGAGTTGTTTTGTTTATGAAAAAGATTGCCAAGTGGGAAAACTGACAGCTGAATGTACACAATGTCCTTCCTGTGTTGGCAAGAGTCTTGTCGTCATTGAGTGTGATGCAGTGGAGCAGGGTCGAGGATGCTAGCCTTGGAGGGGATTCCTCAGAGGCTACCTCAGAGGGCCATTTCTTACATCCTAAAATAGAATATAAGAAAGGCCAGACAATCAGTCCTTAAAAGCACTCATTTCCTTCCACTGTCTATCAGGAGAGGTTACATCTAACTTTTTGATGCCTATGGTTATATGAAGTGAATCCCACTCAATGTGTCCGTCTTCTTCCTGGGTCAATAGAGCTATTTGAGCATCCAGTTGCAATTCATTCTAACAGGGGAAGGTTTGTACCACACAGTTCTACCTGCAGACATAACTGTGCAAATGAAGAGCTTTGCCTGAGACAACTCAAGCTTTGCCCAAAGTTTCTAAAATTATTAGAAAAGTAGTTTACTACTGTACAGGAAACACAAGAGGTAACATTGGACTGAAAATACAGTATGTTTAGGAATAATTTTGTAGGTTGTTAGTTGGTTTTTTCCCTCAGAATTCTCAGTGGGACGATTTATTTGGATTATTTATATCTGTCAGACAGGGCATGGAATTCTCTAAATGTCTGCTTGAAACAGCGTGTATTATGGAGAAAGTTTTGATCAAACCATGAGATGCATAGAAAGAAGGAAATAAGGGAGAACACTTTTAATTCCATTTGGTTCAAAATTCACAGCTATATATATATTATATGTGTTCTTAACGGTACAGATCTCAGAGATTACCACTATTCATATTACTGAAAACATTTCTGACAAGTGATATTTAAACCAACAGTGACCCTTTAATTTAGTGATAGTGAAAGCTTGTTGAAATAAAACAGGCATCTGGATTTGTTCTAACAAGACTGAATTTCTTGTAAGACACTACATCTTTTGGATAAACAGCATATCAATACAGTGAAGTAATCCCAAAATAACACCTTCAAAATAAAACATCCACTGCAACTGCACTCCCTGAGAACTTCAGGAATTTCCTGAAAAGGGGAATCTTCAGTGTTATGCAAAACTGGATCTCATTCATCACCACAGTTTTTGTTTTCATGCTAGCCTGTGTCTGTCTGCTGGGTTTAGGTTCTGCTGTAGTTTTCACTGTTCTGTCTGGCAGTTAAAAATTCCCTCAGGGAGAGAAAGAGTTGAAGGTGGTGTTCTTGGCAAGATCATCCTGCAATGGATGTAGGCCCTGTGGGGACATCTAAAGCAGGTCTATTTCTCCATCTTAGGGAGACAAGGAAAAAGGAAAACGAGGCAGGGATTGGGACTATTTTAATGTGTGGTTCTGCCTTAATTTGTCAGTCAAATAAGCATTTGCTGGTAGAATTTCTGTGAGTCCGTGTGACACCTGTGAATCAGTGCTCCTAAAGGCTGTGAACATGTGGGTCTGGGCTTGTGTAGCCACCACAGCCAGCACGTGTGACTGTCTGATAGGGGCCTCTGGTCTGAAAGGTGAAGAAGAGTCATTTTAGAACCAGGAGAGGTCAGTTATGATTAGCTTGGGAACAAGTAAACAAGATTAACCTCAGGTAATTTTAGCCACCTAAAAATTATGCCAATAGCCTAAGGAAGACCATCTTTAAGTCAGAGGAGAGGGGGCATCTCCAGAGGGCAACCCATCCCACCCATGTTAGATGCTGGAGTTATTATGGAATGAACTGCAGTCTGGAATTATTTTCTCTTGGGTGTCAATAGAGGCAGCCTAGACAGCTCATGTGGAGAGGACATTTGGCTTTTAAAGTTGGATGGCAATAAACCATTCAGAGTTAAGTGCTCCTCATCAGAGAATTGCTCTTAGGCAGCTCTTGTTCACATCTTGTCAAGATGAGCTTGGCTTATTTTCCAAATCTGTTATATCCAGCTATGAAAACAGTGATGATTTTTCTCCCAAACAGGCAACCTGTTTCACTAAACTCTGATCCTTTTCCTTCCCTTGTGGCAGATGACATCTTTGATTTGCAAGGTAATAATTGCGATTTTGTGCTTCTCAGCTGTGGCTGCAGCTGCAGTACTGTATTTTGTTCTGGCTACCTTAGTTCTATGTGAGATATAGACAACTTGGAGGTGATTAAGAAAATAAATAAACAAAAAATTATTAAAGGTAAATAAAGAAAATTTGTGTATTTCATCATGAGACAAATCTAACAGACAACACTTGCAGTGTAGACTATATAAGACCCTAAGGAGGAATTATTTCATGCGGCACTAAAGAGTATAATGCAATGAGATAAGAAAAGACATATTTGGGCTAAATGTCACCAGAAAAATTTCTAACTGTGTGAACTGGTTGTGAAGTAGTATCCCAGGGGATTTCCCCAGCCCTCCCATGCCCCTCAAGGATATATAAACTGTGTGAGGCAAAACATTAGGGAAGGGAACAATCCTGAATATCATGTAGCAGTTTAGTTAATTCAACAGATCTTTCACAGCACTAATTACTACAATCTACAGTTCAAAGCCTAGAAGATAAGAAAACCATTTGATGATATGTCTTGCAGAGATACATCCCATAAAGAATATTTATAGCAAGTCTGGATTTCTTATAACTTATTTCCGACCCAGTGTGCCTTTGAGTGCATTTCAAAACTCAAAGATGATTGTCTAAAAATAGCTCTGGGCTGCTCGATACTGTGTACCAGGTACTTACTGGTGGTCTGTAAATATTTTCTCTCTCAAATGCACTCAGCAAAAAAGCCTGTTTCTGAAATGTCAGATCTAGGCACTCGGTCTACACTCTTTCAGTTAAGCTGGGTTGCTTCTGTACCAAGGAAAGAGATTCAAGTGGAAAAAACTAATTTTTAATGAGATATATACAGCCTCACACAAGCTAAATCAGATAGAGATATGGATGCTACGGACTTGAGTCTAGGACCAGGTCAGCACAAGGAGCTGAGTGATGCAACAAACTTACAAATTTAATTCAGAATTTAACATAACTTTCTCATCCTCATTGAAAATATGAACTGAGATAAGTAGGGTAAAGGTATCTGCCGACATTTAGCAACAGCCTGAGACAGTAAGTCAGAGAGGCATGCCATATGCCAACTCCATGGCATTGTTCTCTGGCCACCCTGGCAGGAGACTTCCTGGGACAGGAGTGAGCAGTGCACCCAACCCAGACATCTACACGGATACTCCCCGAACAGCAGCTCAGCCATGCTCAAGAGAAGTGAAGGTCCTAACATGGTCTTCATCCTACTGCATTAGTAGGAGGATCTTATATCACAGAATTGACCAGGTTGCTCAAAGCCTCATCCAGCCTGGCCTTCAACACTTCCAGGGAGGAGCAGCCACAGCTTCTCTGGGCAACCTGGGCCAGTGTCTCACCACCCTCACAAGAAAGAATTCCTTCCTCAGATCTCATCTCAATCTCCCCTTTTCCAGTTTAAAGCCATCACCCCTTGTTCTGTCACTCCCTGCCCTTGTCCAAAGTCCCTCCCCAGCCTTCCTGGAGCCCCTTCAGGTACTGGAAGGCCACTAGAAGGTCTCCCTGGAGCCTTCTCTTCTCCAGGCTGAACAGCCCCAACTCTCTCAGCCTGTCCTCATAGCAGAGGTGCTCCAGCCCTCTGATAATCCATGTGGTCTCCTCTGGCCTCACTCCAGTAGGTCCATGTCCTTCTTGTGTTGGGTGCCACAGAAATGAACTACTGGTTGGAGTAGTGGACCTGGGCCATGAGGAAAGACCCCAGCCAGAAGTACCAGCTTTTACTGTACCTTGGGTGCTGCAGAACCCTTTGATCTGTCTTCACTTGATAGTCAAGTCACCCACATGAAGAGGGTTTTAGAGTTGGAATGAAGCACTCTGATCTAGCCTGACATCCTGCACTACCCGGTGGACTTCTCTGCCCCTGGTCACTAGTCTTGTCTGAGTTAGAAAGACATTTTAAAGAACAGTTGGTCTTGAGCTAAAATTTATCACAGTGTAGGCATTCATTACAGCCTTTGGTTCATCATTGTCTGGTTATTTCTATTTATACTTCAGCTGTTTATCGAGATGTGTTATGGTCAAAGGCCTGAAAAGTCTAAATATACTGAAGCAGTACAATTGCTGTTATTCTAAAACTTGTAATTTCATCAGAAGCAGTATTGCTTTTTGATAAAATCTGTTTCCATAAATCTTATTTATATTACTTTAATCCTTTGTGAAATACAGCATCAATCTGATTATGTGATCTGAGATTAGAATCAAGTAGAAAAGCCCACAGTTATCTGGGTAATTCCATATATGCTATTCAAATACTCATATCACCTTCACTTTCTTCCAGACCTTTACAGTTTTCCTTCTGCTTTAGGACTAATTGAAAACTGACAGTAATGGTCAAGAGAGCTTCTTGACAAGTTTTTTTCTTTTAAAACTCCTGATTTTAAAATGTCTAATTTTAGTAACAGCTGTAAGAACTAATGTTTAACTCTTTGAATGATACCTCTGTTACTTGGCAAGACAAACAGACATTTTTCATGTCGATTTTCAGTCTAGGAAACTGCTGTATGTCATTTTTGGAAAGTCCCACTGTCGCTGTGGGAAATCTAGACTCAGACTAAATCACTTTATACATTGCAGAGAGATGTTTTAAGTAGATATTTACCCTGTGGTTCAAAAACATTCGAGATCAATAGTTTCCCTTATCAGTGACAGAAAGGGGTGATGCCATTTTTGACATACAACTTCTGCTATTTTGAAATCACTACTTACTGGCTTAGTTCCAATAAGCAAATTAAACAGTCTGATCACAGCAATCCTTCCACTAAATTCAGTAATATCAGTTAGGTCAAATTGATATTTATTAATAAGTAGGCAAATTCCTCTTGCTTATTTTCCAGACTGAGTATCAGCTGGAGGAAAATTTGATATTTTCTTCTTTGCAAGTCTTTTGGTTGTTTTGTTGATTTCTTTCATGATGTTTTAAATTTGAGCTAATGAGTGTACTTGTGTTCTGCCTTTTCAATCTGCTCTTCTTCTATCAGCTTAATGCTCCAGTCTGACCCCAGAGAAGTCTAGATGCTTTTCTCTTGATTGGGAGGCCAACTAAACTGCCCCATTTCCCTACAAAAAGTAGGCCAACATTTCTCAAAGCTTTACCTTGAACTGTTTACCTCTCTCTTGCTTAGCTTCTGCCTAGTTTACCAGTTCTTCCAGAGCACCTAAACATTCTTCTTCATTCATAGGACAATTTAGGTTGCCTTCAGAGGACTTCTAGTCCAACCTCCTCCTCAAAGCAGGACCAAGTCCAACGCTGAGCCTTAGGTTCACCTCTTAAGTAAAATAAAGCCTCACAGGCTGAGACAACCACAGCGATCTACCCCATTCCCTCTATTCTTTCCTAAACACCTTGTGCATACGGGGCTGACAAAAACAATGAATAGCATGTTTAGTGGTTATGCACAAGAAGGGCTTGATGAACAGAATCAAGTGAAAAAACAATGAAAACAAGCAACCTTTTTTTTTCTTCAAAGATCTTATTAAAAAAAAAAAAACCCTGCAATTTTTCACCTGTTGTTTACCAGATTTTATTTGTTTATTTGCTGTGGTGAAGCTGGGTTGGCAGACCTGTGGCACACAGCAGGGTAATGTCCTGAGAACTTACTCAAGTTCCTCACTATCTGAAGAGATGGATTGGACAAAGTGAAATAGGGTGAAACATACGAATTTGTGATATACAGGAGATTGACTTCCTGTGCATCTTTTCCTGTATCAATCTGAAACTATGAGAGGCATGGATTATAATAAACATGATGGCCTGATACAAAAGGTACAGCATGTCTGCATGACTCAAACTGTGCTAAATTTACTGATTTGGAGACACACCATTAACGTATTTTAAAATAAATACTTAACAAGCACTTGTTAAATATTTCCTGCATTGCCAGCATGAAGGAATAAGGACACAATTCTCCATTGTACTGCAACAGGCATGGTTATACATGGAAAGGCAGTTTTAAAATAACAAATTCTCTATTATGTTTCATTAAAAGCCATCTGTTTGCTACCAGCAATGAACACAGAAGGGTCTGTGACAGCAATACTCCAAGTTACACTTTGTCTAAGTGTACATTGCTTATAGTATTATGCTGGTAGCTGCTGACCTGTTCCATTAGATGACTTTCAAACAAACTCTCTTTTGCCCTCGCTGTAAAGCTAAGCACATTTTTTTCAAAGTTCTTAGTAAATAATCGCCGTTTACAAAAATAGAATGGAGCAGAAATTCCTACCCGAGCCTGTGGGGCTGGGCAAACGATCACAAATGTTTAAATATTTGACTGGAGAAAAGCCAAATTTTGAATGTCATGGAGAGTGGCCAGTGCCAAGCATCAAATTCTTCTACAAGACCTGAAGGTTTGAGCTGGAGCTAATTGTTTACCCAGTCTGTCTGCCCGGGCAAACAAGCTCCTCGGAGCTCATGGCTGCGAGTCTGCCCGGATCCCCGTTCCTCGGCCTTTATGTACTTATTAGGCTTAGGATAAAGAACGGCACCGAGGCGAGCGCAGACACTGACAAAGCCAGGGGAATGCCAGGCCTGGGCAGAATTAAATCAGTGTGTCATGAATGCCCTTGTTCTGAATGTGAATATGGAGTTTCTGTTGTGGGGGCAGGCAAGGAGGAGAAGGAGGGTGAGATGAAGTTGAGTTCCCTGTATGGAACTCAGCAGGGAAAGCTGACAGCTGACTGAGCCCTAATTAGGACGTGACAACCTGACCCTGCTGGCAATATTCTCACTGAAATAAATGGGACCTCTGTCTGATTGAGAACAGCATTGTGTTATATTGCTCTGTATATTATTTGTATTTCTCCAGAATGCACAAGTCCTAACTCAGTTTGGAAATGCACTGTGCTATACATTGCAAAAAAGAAAAATAAAAGAGACTTTTTCATCCTGTTTTGCAATCAAGATAGAAAAACAGTCTATCTGCCTAGGTCTGCACATCGTGTAACTGGCACAGCCTGGAATAAAGCCAACGTCCCCTGAAGGGACGTAGGCAATATTACTCTAATTTAATTAGGCTTCTCAGCTACATCCCTAACCTTAGTGCTTAACTCACCTTTGAATTTCATTTTTTTTTCATATTTATATTCCTAAAAGTAGTTTCAGGAGGTGGACAGAGATCCCAAGGTTGCCCAAGGAAGTTGTGGATGCCCCCTCCCTGGGGGGGGGGGGGGGTCAGGGCAGGTTGGATGAGGCTTTGAGCAACCTGGTCCAGTGGAAGGTGTCCCTGCAGATGGATGGCAGGGGGATTGGAGCTGGATGGTCTTTAAGGTCCCTTCCAACCCAAACCATTCTATAATTCTATGATTCTATGATCCCATAATATGTCTCTGTGTGACATTCAGTGAAGGACAGAACTTTTATTTTGTCTCTAATATGCTTGAGGAGACAGAAATAAATTTATGGAGCTGATTTTCTTTCTTCTGGGAATTATCTGAGGAACAGAAAGCGAAAGAAATGCAGAGCTGGAAAACAGCAGCTTTTGAGGTTAAACTGTTTTGGGGGTTTTTTTTCAGAAACTTATCTGAGGAGCTGTTTGTTTCCTCATGGTGGTTAATTTTATAGTTTGACAGAGATCATCCAGTGTGGGAATTAAAGAGAGACTCTCAGTTTAGGCAACAAGCTCTGTGATTTCCTTCTGGGATCGCTGGTGTGCTGTAGCATCAGAGGGACCTCTTGTGCACCACCAACCTGCTCCTTTAGCATGCAGCTGGCTGGGGCAAGGGGACCCTCTGGTCTTCCTCACTCAGTCTCTGGCCTTTCTGCTGAGACAACTGATAAATACGTCAAATAGTGGTGCTGTTGGAAGATTGGTTTAGATTACAAACCCATGTCTCCAAACTGCCAGCTGAAAGCAACTCTGGTTCCTGCTGCCTTGGACCCGAGTTGAATGCCTGACAAAAGGGACAAGTTCCATGTGTCATCATCTGGCCCTAGCTCCTCTGTCTGTCTTTTCTGACCCACTGAGGAAGACTTTAAACTGGGTTCTTCTCTGGATGGAGATGAAACCACACAAGAGACAGGGCATTGGGGGAGGTACTGGAGGCAGAGAACATCCTGGGGAGTTTCTGCACACTGACACCTCGTCTGGGAAACAAAGAGGAGGACCTGGAGGTCTGTGCAGCTGCAGAGCTACCCCATCACCACAATTACAGAGATGTGGTGGGATATTTGCAAGGCTGGAGTGCATATAGAGCTGTATTACATGCACACTCACTTTTGGGAGATACAGAGAAGATGGGAAGAAGGTTGTGCTCAGTGCAGAGGAGAGCTTCAGCGTGAGAGATGTGGGGCTAGATATCTCCAGAGGTCTCTTACAGACTAAAATTCTCTACAGTTCTCCATGAGATGTTTGGCATGGAGAACTATTCTTATGCCTCATATCTCTCTCTCATGGGGCCACCCTACACTGTCCACTTTCCCTTTTCACAGCTCATTCCCTCTGCATTCTGCTAGATAATTATTTTTTTTTTTCCTATCCTGGTCGTTTGCCTAAATTAATGATAAAACTGGAATTACAAAAGACACTGCCAAGAAGACAAGTTCCTGACATCCTCTGCTGAAAGATCACTTGTGCCTGGGAATGTCAGTCCATATTTAATTCTTATTCTGGTTGACTCACATTCAATTGTTTCTCACAAACATTGCATTTATAGAGGAAAAGAGGGCAACCTAAGAAACTGTGGTTGGTTAAATGGTAAGAGTAGAAGCAGGGCAAGTTTTCTGTGCTGTAAATAGGCATTTTACTACTGTGTTAGAAACCTCCTGTTAAGGAGCAGTCACAGCAAGAAATTAAAGCTGTGGGTCTCTGGAAAGGATGGGCTGGGATAGGGGATCCTGAGACAGAGGGGTGGGGTAAGCAGATGGACTTAAACCTGCACTGATGTCTCCAAAGCAATCTACCCTTACCTGGACTTTCCCTGAAATGCCTGATGACGTGTTGACTTCCCCAGCCCTCCATGTCTCCTTCTGGCCTTTCCTGCTGGGAGCCATCAGAAGAGGGAACTTTTGGCTGTGCTGCCCAGGAGCCCTCAATCATTTCCACGCCCAGCTGCAGGCAGTATCCTTCTCCATCCTTACAGCAAATAGTGACCTGGAGTACAAATTCACTTTGAAAGCTGCTTTGGAAACCATTATTTGAAGGGATAGTACTGTCAGAGCCATAACATGAAGAAATGCCAAGTGAAATTTTGAAAACTTATGTTTATTAAAGTTTTTCTTAACATCTGGCAGAAGTGATTCTGACCAATCACTTTGCCTGTTCAATCATATTAATTTACAGCAGGTGAAAACTAATGTCCAGTGGTAGAAGCAGCTCATTGTTTTATGAGACTGTGGTTTAAATGCACTGGATAGGATGTATGTAGTACCATGTTTAACTGCTTTGGGTAGCTCCTACAGCCTCCTCATTATTTGGATGTCAGTCCTGCTAAACCCTGTCAGAAACAACCTTCTGGAAGTTGAAGCAAAAAACTCGGGTGGGAGGTAGCTGCCACCTTAATTCTGCAGTCAGGTTATCCAGTGATTTCCAAGGAAGAGATCCTTTGGTGTTTAAGTGGGAATGACTACAGACTGGCAAGGTCTTTTTCCCTTAGAGGTCCCTTGATGGCCAATTTGATAGCAGTTTTGTCCAAAAAAAGGGATATTTTTCCCAAAAGCTGAATGCAGCCAACTTCAAATACTCAACGGAACCAGGCACGGCTCCTGCCTCCAGCAGACGAAAGGGAACGGGAATAAGCAAGCGATGAAACAAGATATGTATAGGTAACTGTCCTGATACTTTATTTCTGCTATCTATCTCGAGTCTTCCCACTGTAGGATCGAGATCTTTGCGTGCAGAAAAGAGGCCACACAAACTAGGAAGGATGCACAATGCTGTCATAAGGGAATTAGGACCAAGTTATCTGCAGCTGAGATGCAGTGTCCATGGGGGTGCAGTGCAGGGAGCAGCTGGCAGTCAGGGTGGCCAAAAGGAGTTGCTGGGATACAGCAATCAAATCAAAAGCACAGGTGGACCTGAATGTCTCAAGGACAAGGAGCCAGTGGCCAGGCAGAGGTTTGTGCCAACCGTTCTAAAATGTCAGCGTTTCTCTTGCTCCTTGGCTCAGGGATACGTTATCTTCCCTGGGTCAAGCAGCCTGAAAATATCCCTCTGGTGAAAACAGGTGATTCAAAACCTGGCAGCTCAGCTGGTTCCATGCCCTGTGCATATACACACTGCTATGCCACAAGGCAAGGATGGAGGTATCTGTGGGGTGAGGAAGCAGATAAGCAGCTTGTTCCATCCAGAGTTGAGGACGAGCTGTGGGCAGAGCTGACAAGGAGAGCAGCTGCCTCTACAGTCACCTCCAGATCAATCCTTACTGCCAAAAGACAGCTCATTCCTCCATCACCTTCTCCTCAGAGCTGGAGACTTTCTGACTGGAAGGCTCCCACTGTTCCTGGAAATGTATCACTGAAAGTTTTTATCCACCTATTTGCTGTACCAAGCACATGTATATATATATGTATAAGCTAGCTGCATCGCCCTATAAACTATGTTAACACTGTATAAGAGGAAACCAAAGGACATTTTGACTTAGTGCCTGGATTTCATCAGAAAAAGAGACATACATTTATTTTGACCTTGTCTACCCACATCATAATGTCACCATAATTAATCTACGAAAAAGCCATACATTTATTTCGTCTTTGTCTACCTATATGACAATGCCACTACAATTAAAGCATCTACCACTGCCTGAAAATATTCTGAGAGCATATTTTTCTTGTTTCATCTACACTGAAAACTTCCTCTGTAACACTGCTGACTTTGATGATATTTTGGTCTGCCTCCTTTGACTATTTTTTTCATTTCACAACAACTTGTTGTCTCTAAACATATTTTGTTCTATATTACATTATATTAATACTCCAAAAAGCTCAAGTCAGAATAGCATTCTTTGTTCTTACCATAATAGAAGTGGAATTAAAATGTTGGCATTTCTTGTGGAATGGAAACTTGAGGTTTCAGCTAGATCTAATAGCATCTTTTCACAGAAAGGAAGAAAAGTTTCCCTTATATCTATTCCCTTCATTATTTTAATATAGACTAAAACTTTAAGAACATGGACTCACACCTGTTTTGTAGAATCCAGCTGTGTTCTCATAAAAGCAAGGAGACATGGTTTTGTCATAAAACAATCCTAATGTCCATGAAAAATTTGGTTGGAAATCAGAAAATGTACTTCCAGCCAAAATCAGTCAATAGAGATTCTGTCTCTGTTTGCTGCTCTGACTAATTTAAACTTCACATGTCACGGGGAGGAAAATGGAATAAATTATCATTGACGAGTGAGGTTGGCAAGCTGTCTCGGTAAGCTGGATGGAGCCAGGAACGATGTGAGTAGCTCCACCAACCACCCTTTTTACTTCACTGAACTTCCCCCTCATTTTCAGGAGAACTGTGTTGGAGGACTAATTCTGCCCAGTCCTTTTCTTTATATGCAGAACAAAGACAAAGTTTTTGAGTTTTTACATCTATTAAAACATAAATCGCAATGAGGAACCCAGAACTACAGCATCTTTTAGTAGATAACCATTTGCACTGTCTTTGCCAGTTGTGAGCTGGAAAGGACAGTTTTCCCATGCCAAGTAAAGGTGAGAGAGGCCAGTAGTTTAGCTTGCATCACATATCTTTTCCACGGTCCCAAGCCAAACCACTGCTATAGATTCCCCCCTCCCACTCGCTGGACTTTCTAATGTGAGAAATATCTTCCCATGGAAAGCGGTGGTTGCACAGTCACATGGGATCCCGCCTTACTCATCCTGCTGGATTCTGCCTGCATTTTATGAAACTGGGCAGAGATGCCAGAGCTACCCTCAGGCTGAGAACTCTCCTGTAAGCAGCAGAAGTCAGGAGGGAGCAGACAGGCTCCAAAAAACCCTCCTGGTCATCATAGAAAGTGACTTTTGTTTGACTAAACAGCAGGCAAAAATCCCGTTGCATATTATGGCACATGTATTGCCAGAAGAGCAGAGGGTATAAATCTCAAGACCAAACTGCCCACGCTCCCTGAAGACTTTGAAATCCTTTTGTAAGACAATGTTGTTCAGCGCTGAGACTTAGATAAATTCCAATCTAAAAGTACAGTGTTCTTATCTGCACTGCTTTGAGCTGCTCAGCAGAGAGGGACCTGGGGATGTTGACTAATGGCTGACTGAACATGAGCCAGCAGTGTGCCCAGGTGGCCAAGAAGGCCGAGGGCATCCTGGCCTGTATCAGCAATAGTGTGGCCAGTAGGACCAGGGAAGTTCTCTTACCCCTGTACTGGGCACTGGTGAGGCCACAACTCAAGTGCTGGGTTCAGTTTTGGGCCCCTCACTGCAAGAAGGACATGGAGGTGCTGGAGCGTGTCCAGAGAAGGGCAACGGAGCTGGGGAAGGGTCTGGAGCACAAGTGTGATGAGTTCCCGGCTGAGGGAACTGGGGTTGTTGAGCCTGGAGAAAAGGAGGCTGAGGGGAGACCTTCTGGCTCTCTCAACTCCCTGAAAAGAGGGTGTAGAGAAGTGGGGGTGGGTCTGTTCAACCAAGGAACAAGTGACAGGACGAGAAGAAATGGCCTCAAGTTGCGCCAAGGGCAGTTGAGGTTGGATGCGAGGAAGAATTTATTTCCTGAAAGGGTTCCTGGAACAGGTTGCCCAGGGCAGTGGTGGAGTCCCCATCCCTAGAGGGATTGAAGAGTCGTGTAGACACAGTACTGAGGGACATGGGTTAGTCAGGGACTTGTCAGTGTGAGGTTAATGGTTGGACTCGATGATCTTAAAGGGCTTTTCCAATCCAGGGAATTCTGTGATGCTGTGACAGTAGCAGCTGGATACTCATCTGTCAGTCTCTGACCTTAACAGCTCTACCAGTGCTGTTTGGGTAGTTGTTCTGCTGAACACCAACCTAGATGAGAGTGTTTCAGTGCTAAGCAGAGTGTGCTTTAAATATTAGATTTATAAAATGTTGTGAGAATGTCACACTGTAAATTACAAGTTTATTGAGAACCATGAGCATATCCATCCAGACCCTGAATGGTGAGGAAGAGGGCTTGGTGTTCTCAGATAGCCTCAGCAGCATCAGGCCACGAGCAGCATGCTCACTGCTCTAGAGAGCACTCAGAGGGGAAGCACAGCTCTGGGCCCTTTGGTTGTCCCCCAGTTCATCCAAACAAGGCAGACATTAGGCACCTGCACTGCGTTTCTGCCCCAGAAGGTGGTCAGCAGCCTCAGCTACCTCTGGCTTAAAGGTCTTGATGTGCTTTATGTGCAGTATCTAAGACTCTGTTGTAGATGTGAGTGGGCAGGTAGGGCATGCTGTGCAGGGCTGAGTAGAAGGTCTGGAGGGCTCACTCAGACACTAGAAGGATGGCTTTCTGCAAGGGCAGCGCTTTCTGTCGGGGCTGTAAAGGGAGATAGAAAAGAAAGATAATTCCCTGAGATTAATGTGTGGACCTCCTCTCCAGGACCAAAGGCAGGGACCTAAAACTGCCAGGTAGAAGATGACCATCATTATTAGGTGTCATTTGCCACAAGCCAAGGGTTGTTTGTTGATAGGTGTGGTGGAAATAAAGATTAAATAAGCCATTCTTTGTCTAAAAACCTTTTCCACAGAAAAATATGGATGGAATGAGGACTGTGGCCATTTGGGGAGGCCTTAGCTCCTATTTCCACTGTCCTGCCATGGCTCTAGAACTGACTAAGGATCAGGAGACAAGGAGAAGACCAAAGGCCATACATCTGGGCTACTAAATGTCCATGGTGGAGAGTGTGAGTTCAAGTCTCCACAGAGAGTGTTTTGGGGCTGAGAACTTGTTGGTGGGTCTAGAAGCTCTATGAGGAAGGAAAATGTCTCTTCCTGTTGTTATATACCTCTTTACAGTGAGCATGGTCTGTAAGGTGCTCACAGCCAACCTTTACAAAACTGAGGCCAGAGAGACCATGCAGAGGTTGTACCATGTGGAAGAACAGCATTCTGAACTTTCAGAGGTATGGAGGGGACAGTCACAACTCAGTGTGAGTCCAAGCTCTGCTGCCATTGAGGCTGGCAGGATTTTTAATCAACGTCTGTTGTCTGGTAACTGTGACTGTTTCTGTTCTCACTGATTATGGGTCCCTTCCAACTTGAGACATTCTATGATTCTATGATTAGGGAGAGCTACCCAGGACCTTGGCAAGATGCCTTTTAACTCCAATATATTCCAATCTTCTGCAGAGGGTGGTACAGACAAAGGGAAAACATGGGACAAAGTAGCATTAGAAAAGGAAAGTGGTAGGCCTGTGCTGTTCGGGTATTAAGCCTGTAGAAGCCCTTCTTTGAGATCTTGAAGGCAATTCAGGGCAGTGGGAAGAGTGACAACTCTATCAGTGAGCTCCCTGGAAAGTCTACACAAAGTAGATACCAACATGGAAACTTAAGTTACTCTTTATGGGGATAACTGTCCTGATACACCTAATATCTGTTTTTCTCTCCTATTCCTATTGGAAATGGCATCTAATGCCCAGACCACAAGTGATGAGTTGTGAAGAGGTATATAACAACAGTAAGAGATGTTTCCCTTCCTCATAGAGCTTCTAGATCCACCACCAAGTTCCTATCTGTGGATACTGGATGGATATAATGTAAAATAAAATAGTTTCAGGGTTCTGTCCCCTGACCTTGAGCTGCTTTGACTCACAGGATCCCACTGTATTGCCTACAATAATATATTGGGAGTTTTTTTGTTGTTTTCCATTTGATTAAAGGAGCAGTAATAAGGGAATGTCATGAGACCAGCACCAAACAGAAGAAATCCTGCCAAGTGAAGCTGTACTCATGTACAGCTCAAAAGCAGCAAGGAAAGGAACTGTCCAGAGACTAAAACCATGTTAGACTTATGATTTAATACTTGTTTAAGTTAAGCATTAATATGGGTAAAGCAACTTTCAAAACAGAGCCAGTGCAGGGTTGATCCAAAAGTCAACAGGACAAAAGAATCTGGAGCAAAAATCTGAGCCAAACCACTGAAGCTGATAATGTCTGGCAAGAAAATTCACCTCAGAGAAGAGCTTGAGGACAACAAAACTCCACTAAAAAAACACAAATCAGACCTCGCCCTTTGCTGACTGTCTCTTCCTTTATTCTGACCAGATGTAAAAGCCTCGTGGTCTTGGAGGCCTGGGATATTTTTTCTAAGAAGGCTCTGCAGTATCAGGGTTGCTTCTGCACTTGGGGATTCAAATTCCAGGCTTAGCTGCAGTGGACCCTGCCAACTGGAGTCATAAGGACAGAAACCTTTAAGTGACTCTGGCCCAAACTGTATTTACTGACAGAGAGCTGGTCTTGAGCTTGCCAGCTATTAATTGTACTTTGTCAAATTAGAAAGGCTTCCTGTCATCCATCAGGGTACCCACTTCCCATTATTCTGGGCTAGCAGTCTGTAAAATGAAACGGCAAACAGAACGTCATTAAAGCAAAGTGAGACACTTTCTCGGCTGGCAGGTTTGGAAGAGCAGGATCCCAGCCCCAGGGGTTGCACTTCCAGCTTCATCTGTGACTGGCTATATGGAAAAAAAAAAAAAAAGGACAAAAAGTCCTTTCAGCTCTCTGTGCCTCTGATTGCACATTTATCAAGCAGGGACACTACAACTCTGAGTCCTCTTGAGAACATTATGGAAATGAATTACAATGTATGAAGCATTCTGTGACCCTGGGCGGATGCAAAGTATTAAATTCTTATTCTAAAACCATCCATATTAGCTGTTAGAGCACTACATATTGTTATTACAGTGATTGGAAAACCAGGATAGGAGTATTAAAACCAATATCAGTCATTTAATTAATTTATCATCCAGCAGAGTACAAGGGAAAATACATTCCAAAATACATTCCTCCAGCCTAATCCCATTCGCCTTGGCTCCCCTTGCTTGCCCAGATCTGTCTGCCCTGACTGTACGCCTGCAGCTGAGGCAGCTGCATGGCAAGGGAACACCTAAGTGTCCCAATGCAGAGACAGACAGAGCCCTACAGAACTGCTTCAGATCCTGGGTGGGCTGACTCAGTCTCTGGAAGTGTCTCTGTATTTCCAGATCTTAGATTTGGTTCCTATTAGTCAGTTAAACATGTCCAGGCTCTAGCCCCGAGGCCATGTGGCACCATGCAGCCACCATCCAGGTGAGTACATTTTCCTGCTCTCCAAATCAAGGTGTCTCTGCAGGGACCACCAGTTGGGAGCGGTCCCAGCCTGCTGGGCTCCCAGGTCATGACCAGGGACTGTTGGGATAGGGTTAGTACCCTCCAATACACCGATGTCAGGGGCCCTTCTGACAATATAGCAGCAGTTCAAGTCCCATGCCCTGCAACATTCCTTGGCTTGTTTAATTTATTGGTGGAGGTGCAGCCTTAGATGTATGAGATAAGCATCTGAAGTTAGCCGAGATGTGCTAGGACAACATGGCCATGTGAGGGGTTAACTCTTTCCACCCTGTAGCCATGTGATGATCCTACTCATCAGTAAGGAGGGACAGCCCAACACCTAAGTTGGCAAGGTAAGTCTATATAGGCTAAATATTTCAAAGAAACTCAAGAGAACCTCCTTTTGGTGCTCAGTGTTCATGGAAAGCAGCTGTTTTATTTATGGATTTAAGCTCAGTGATTAAGCCTATGCTCGCAGCTCTGTACTTGGGATCTTCTGGAGCCAAGCAAGGCTGATTTGTTCATGATCTCAGCTGTTACTGGTCACCTGGGTTGGGGCTCCTCACCATGCTCTCCTGACAAGTGTTGTCTCTTGACTAGTTACTGATTTGTTTCCACCCTTCTCTCTCTGATCATATCTATAGGTCTGCTCAGTAAATTACTTCTCCTTTGTGACCCATGTGCCAGCATCTCTGCATTTATAGTGCTTCTCACTGAAGCATCTCCCAGGCTCTGCACACAGCTGGAGAGCACTGTACATACCAAATGTACAGGCAAAAGGAGTCTGGTGGGTACCTGGGACTGTCCTTAGCCTGACTGTGAGTCAGCGTGACAAACCCAGGAACGCAGGTCAGGATGTCCGAGTCACAGCCCCCTGCCTGAACCAGGAGACCACGGTGCCTCATGACTACAATCTGAGCTCTTCTGATCCCACTGCTATAACCACCCCCTGATGAGTAACAGATACATCCACCTCCTCCAGGGGACAGGGAAAACAAGGGAGGATTGCCCCCCTAATGCCACAGAGAGAAAAGTAGTTCCTGGAATATTTAGCAAGCCACTGAACCAAAACTTCGTTTTAAATTCCAGCTGACAGTTTTTCAGAGCTTTTCAGCTCCTCTTTTTTTTTTTTTTTTCTTGATATCTATTTTACAGCTCAAATCCTCGAGTCTTTCACTAGAAACCCACTATGCAAAGGCAACATGGTCAGCATGTGATGTTGTAGCTTCTGCTAGTGGCAGCAGAATAGAAACAAAGGGAAACTTGTGTATACAGTCCAGAATGAAGGTATATTTAGCATAGTAAATGGACATCTATCTACATGTATTAATAGTTCTTATATTTACATATATTAATATTTCTGTGATGAAGCATACCTACTACAGTTATTGCAGCTTCTGAGGATTAGGTGCTGTCTCCAAAGGCTTGCAGTTATGATTAGTCAGAGCTCAGGTAGATCCTATGAAGTAAGAGGTGTGGGAGTATTCGCACATCTGAAGCTACTGTGCTTAATCCTCAGCATTTAAAATACTGCTTCAACTTGCCTTAAAATATTAACAAAAGGAACTAAACCTTTACGTGCCAATTAAGAAAAATGGCTCTAGATTTGGTTCTTGAAGTGCTTTGATTTGATTTGAATGTAACTATTTGGATTGCATGGATAGTAAAAGGCACATGCCTCAGAGTGGCAGCTTCTATTCCTTTAGGGCAACCAGCACTCCCTGAATGCAAAGGATTAAATCAAAAATAAATTAAGAGACATACTACAGAGAAGGCTGGCTGTGTACTTTTCAATATGGACAAAGCAACTCTTCTCCTCACTAGTAAAAATTCACACTAGTGCAGAGACCCAGCACAAAGCCTAGACGCCACTTAAACGTCCTGCTGAGGGGCTTAAGTGTTGGCTAGGCTTTGTGCTAAGCCTCAGCAATGGGTTGAATATCACCCACAGGAGAGAACAGAGACAAACTGCATTTGGATTTTGCCTGGGTCTGATTCTGCATTTCCACAGCTCTTTTTCGATGGGAATTTGGAGTCAGCATGAAATTTGGGATGTGGCTTCACATTTCTCTTCATGCCTGAAAATCTGCCTTTGTGATGAAAGGGGAATACGGATATATTATCCATGATAATATTTCTTTGATGTAAATGGACACTGTACATGAAATACCTGCAGAGCAGTTACCACTGACCAAGGGCAGTGCCACTCATCTAAAGGAAACAGTGTGACATGAGTCATTTTGGCTCAGGGTCTCCCACAGGGAGACAGACCTTGTCTGTACACAAGCTGGGGGTCTAACTGTGCAAAGGGACATGTGCATGCCAGCTCCTGGGATCCTGCTACAGATTCCACATGGGACTCCACATGGACTGCTGAGACTGGTTCTTCACTCAGGCATCACTGTGTTTTTTCATATAATGGCTATGTGTATCCCAGATTCTGCCCTCAGGAAAGAGGGTGCAGATGCTGTTTGTGGCTATTCTGAATATCCCATAACCTGGATATTTCCAGCCAGGGCAGTCATGTGGGTTGGCTGTGGTGAAGAACCAGCATCTTTGTTGGCTGGGTCTGCCCACGGTGCCACTTCTACACAGCTGCTTCGGTGCTGTCTTCTCTGGCTGCTGATTCTCATGGACTTTCACAAAAAGATGTTGTTAAAACTCTCCAACTCATCACACTATAGGCACATTTGGAACAAGACCCTGAGCTGCAACTTGGCGGTAAGAGAAGGGACCCAGGAGCCAAGCCATGGTATGTGTGCATGGGAAAGACCAAATGTCAGCACCAGGACTGCTGTACCAGAGTGGGCAGAGGGCCATCATGTCCAGCCTCCTCTTCCCAAGAACCTGCAGCAGCAGATGTTGCTGAGGAGACACCAGAAACCCTGTAAGAAGCAGTTCTGTGTATTCTGCTCCCAGAAGAACTTAGCACTTTATCATTGCCGAAACACCTGGTCTGGTTTTCTGTTTTGCTTTAGAAATATTTTTCCTGCTTCTCTGGATATTCTTATTAGCCATATAAACACATTGGCCCTTTCAGGAGTCCTGCTAAGCTCTTGATATTAATGGCTATGTCTAGACTGGTAAATTAAACAGAGCCCCAACACTAGCTCCAGCGCTGGCATGTGCTTGTCTGTGTCGTTTCATGGTCCCTTGACATGGATTAGCATCAGCTAACAGACAACACCTGAGCACAGGGCAGAGAACAGCACATTCTTGGGACCATTCCCAAGAGGCAGGCTGGGTGTGGCCACCCTGTTTTTAGGGGGAAAACTATTTAGTCATGTGGATATGAATCATAACATGCCCTTTGGCTTCCTGCCAGGCAACAGTCACTGCTCTCTTGCCTTTAGCAGTACAGATGTAGCCAGTGGAACTTTTTAATTGCAAGCTCCATGGAACAATTAAGCAAACTGTGAAAAGTATCACTGGGTACCTTTAGAAGAAAGCCCATAATATGTAGATAGTAGCCTGATCCCCTTCAGGGGAAGAACACACTTCCACAAAGGGCTTGGTGCTGTGTCAAGGCACAGACTGTCTCAGGAGGTTTTTGCCACACTTCCCAAATTTTATCAGCAAGCTAAGATTAAACGTGCACAAAGGCGGCTTAGGGCTGTCCCTCCCAAATACCTTTCTGTGCCTGTGGGCATGTTCAAGACTTGTTCAAGACAGCTTGGCTTAAATCTGATCAGTTATCTTCGAGGCAAACACACATTAACTTCTAACCTGAGGTGCTTTTACGTGAGTAACCAAATGGGAGGGTTTGGATTGCCTAGGCCAGCCACCACCCTAAGGAGGTCTTTAAATTGACACTATTATTTTCAGATATTTTCCAGCAGCAAGGAACACCTCTTTGCTCTTGTGTGCCACTTGTGTAAAGAATTTGGATGCTGGAAAAGATTGACTTGAGGACTCTTCTTCTTGCCAGCATTCTTTATTCCCTCTTGTTTCAGCTGTTTAAGGCCACTGAACCCAGAAATCTGTGGGTGCAGACTGGGCAGAAGGATGCCTAAGGGACAGTGGATTGATTGATTGATCAGTCACTAGAAGGCGAAAAGGCACATCAGCGTCGCTATGGTTTGTAAAATCAAATATTGAGATGAAAACATGCCTGGCTGAGTTGGGTAGAAATGTTATAGTTGATACACAGGGGGAAGTTCATAAATATCTTAGAGACAAGTCTGTAATATTCTGTTTTGTTTCAGTGTTGTTCTGTTTGCCATATAAACGTCAGTCCTAGACTAGGGACGAGCAGAAATGATACACATTGCATTCCGGAAAGCATGGGCGTTACCTCTTGCCATGAGGAATTCTGGTAATGCTAAATCATCTGGGGAGGTGAAGACTGTGGCAGAAAGCTGACTGAGCCACCAGATCCATCTGAATTCCAGCCCGTGTGAAGATCCTGAGTGTCTAGCTACAACTGAATGGAGAGAGAGGGATCCTTGTTGGGAAAGAGGAAAACACAGAAAAGCTTCTCTGTTCAGCTACATTTACAAGCTAGAAATAGACAAAAGATGGTTTTCTGGACTGCATATGTTTCTGGACTGCATAAAGTCAGTGTTCATAACAGACTTCAAACACCAAAATAATTATTTAGGTACAGAAGTCCAATGCTGGAGTGCCACTGGCAGCTTTGGAGCCATGTCAGCTGCTGCATAACACTACAGGAAAAGTCCCCATTAATGCTTAAGAAGAAGTCTTTTGGTGTAAAAATAAAGCCTCCTACATTCTGCCACCACCTCATCACTACAGGTCTTTAAGGACAAAATTCTGGTGGGACCCTCAGGAGGGGCATTCCTCTCTTCTTCCCAGGGCCCAGAGCGTATCTACCTGCTTGGTCTGGTACAAAAACCATTCAGGACATCTGGGAAGTGCCTCTGTTTCCTGTGCTGCCCTTTACATGTACCACCTCCACATCACTCACCCGGGGCAGGAGGGAAGCTCCTGTTTAAACCCTTTCTCCACCTGAATTCATCCACATTTCTGGTGACTGGTATCCTCACCATTGAGGATACCATGCCTTCAGTCACTCCAGCCTTCTGTAATTACTCTCACTTTGTACAACCTATTGTACTCAAAGCTGGCTCAAACAATTCTGTCTGACCTTAAAAAATATTTATTTGTTTAATATAATGTGGGAAGTAAGAGAACTGAAGAAAGACTGGTTTCATAATAGCAAATAAGATCGTACTTGGAGCAGTCACCAGAGGTAAGAGCAGCTCGAGAACAAGTCTCTGCTGTGAGAAGGCCTTTGAGTAAAGACACCGTGGGTGTCAAGGGAGTCCCCTAACCATTCAGCATACTACCTTCTTCCTTTCCACAGCTGCAAAATGAATTGTAGAACCATGGAATGCTTTGGGTTGGAAGGGACCATAAAGATCATCTAGTTCCAACCCCCCTGCCATCAGCAGGGACACCTTCCACTAGACCAGGTTGCTCAAAGCCTCATCCAACCTGGCCTTGAACACTTCCAGGGAGGAGCAGCCACAGCTTCTCTGGGCAACCTAAATGCTCCCTGTTCAGAAAATAGTCAGTGAAGGTAACTACTAGGAGTATGAGGAGTAGCTTCTTCAACACTGAGCCACATCTATACATTATCTTGAATCTAATCTCACTTTCTTATATTTTGGGCCCATGGTGTTTCCCTAGTTTCCCTTTCTTCTCTGTGGCTTCTTTTTATGAAAAATGAGAGGTTTCAAGGTCCCTCAGCACTGGTCTTAATTTTACTGATATTCAGTAAATGTGCTTTGATGAGGGAAGGGTGACATAGGTCCTTCATTCAGTAATTTCTTATTCACTCTGAGTTATATAGGTTAATGGTCCCAGCCTGGTCCTGCAGTCTAAACTCAGTTTGGAGTGTCTGCATCCTAACCACTCTTGCATGTACTTTTCTAAGAACAGAAGGAAATTGTCCACAAAGTCTCTGTTGGCCTTTATAACACAAATATGAAAATATTTGCAGTCAAGTTAAGGAGTAGAAAAAGCGTCCAAAACAGTATTGAGTAACCCTGCTTGAGAAGTGTCTATAGAGTCAGTGGGAGGTGATACTGGTGTCTCAAAGGACTTGGGAATACCAAGGACAAGGCAAGCCAAAAAAAGGCATAAGTAAATATTTAACTGAAGAGTGAAGGAACTTTCCCTTTTAGGTAAATCACTCTTCAAATCTGAGTTCATTCCAAGGTGAAAAGGACAAAAGGCAATTAAGTGGACATCACCCGAGTTATTCCAGAAGCAAATAGTGTTCCTTATAGGAAAATCATTAACAAAGACTGAAAGGTAAGCAGTTCGAAAAAGAATTGGGTAACTGATGACATTGTCTTATATAGAGATGAGAAGTGGATGCTCTGTCAACCACATCTGACTTGAAACAGCCTGCAACCTCTGGCAGGTCCCTCTGCAAGCACTCTTCACAAAGAGGTAGAGTAGGTCCATTTGGAAAAAAGGGCTATAAGAAATGCATCCAAATTCTATTCCTAGGGAGATAACAGTGAATTTTGCCTCCTGAAATCAGTAAAACTCTGATTGGTTCTGAAGTACATGCATATATTTCCATATATACATGCAATTCCATTGGGTTCCGCTCTTGCATCCACATCTAGGCCCTGACAAAGTAGCTGGATGCTCTCAGAAGAAGAAATATGAAGCCAGACAGGTAGGTCCGTGTCTTGCCTTGATCTAGCAACAGCCACAGGCAAGTGAGCAATATCTTGTGTGGCCCTCTGGAAAAATCAGTGCTTAGTTTCATTAATCTACTAGGATGACTTAGGAAAAACATGTCTCACTGTTTTATTAACTTACCCTTGCAGGAGAGTTTGATCAATATATAGTAGGTACATAGTTCTTCCCAAAAGAGTTACTAGTAGGATGGTAATAATTCAAGACTCCAGAAAGTCAAAAGGTGAAAAAGCTAAAAGCTGTAACTCAGTGTAATATCTAAGCACCACTGAAAATCAATTGGAAGGTTATTGCTGCCTTTGAGAGGAACTGGAGTTCACCTTCTAGAGACCTAGTTCCTTTTAAAGCATTTCAGATGGCAAAAAAAGCTTAATTTACCACTGCTGGTTTTAAAGCTTCACAAATGACACTTTTATAAGGACTTAATTCACTATAATGAAAACCTCTTCTACTTCACTTTAACGCGAAGCATTGTGCAAACCCATTCTGGCTGAAAGGATGGTCATTTTTTATGTTGGATAGTTCTTATGACAAACAACTAAAACATGCATCTGGAGCTCTTGGGCTTATGGGACTTAAATCATTAAAATAGTTTTATGGGAAAAAAATTATGAGTACAAATAAAAAAACAAACCCTACACTTCTGCTCTGAGGGAAAGTTCATTCAAGGGTACAGGATTCAGGGCACACAAACCCACTATTTAAGCATACATACGCCTCATTACACACCATTTACACGTACATATGCCAAACATCTGTGTGTGTGTTTGCATGTGTAAAGTTTACATGTCTTCTGTTGCATTTGGCTCCATTTGCTGTTGTATCCAACAGCCAAGTTTGAACTGGAACCCCTGGGTTTTTTTAATAAATAAGGATGAAACTTCTCTAAAACCAGAATGATGGAGCCTTTTTCACACCAGAAGATGCTGTGTAAACACAAGGCTTGAGTCAGCCACGAGACAGTTGAATACTAGGCAACTGAGTATCCTGCACCTTTGGTGCTTCCCTGAATTCAAGGACAATGCAATGATTGCTTTTAAAATTACCTCTGCACCATAATCTGAATGAACATGTTAAGAAAAGCCTGGTACCACTTAGCTGCTTTTCATGGGAAAAGACTTGGTGTTGAAATGGTTTTATAAAAAATATGTGACCTCTGCACAACTTCAGCTGGTGTCAGAAAGAGCCTCTACAATTCTCACATGCTAGAATAATGGGGGGAAACTTAGAAAACTAACTATCAGAAGAAATAGAAGGTAGTTTGCTTAAACCAGGGTGGGGCTCTGAGTCTAATAGTTTTTCCAAGAGAGTGTTGCAAAGGCTTGAAACCTTCTGTGCTCATGGTCAAAATTTCCCTATTTAGTTAACAGGCCAAGGGGTGTGTTTTGGACAACTTCATTCAGACACAGGTGGTACAAAGATAATCTCATAAAGGGCTTTCCTGGCTCAGTAGGGCCCCACACACTTTTACTAGTCCCTTCCTAACAAAGCAGGTGAGCAGTTTTGCAGTACACCAGCCGCTGCCAGTGACTGCTGGCTTGGTCATGCTGGGGTGGAGGGTATCACACAGGGTACGTGAATGCAAGGAAACATCTGCTGGAATGGCTTAGCTGAACTTAAATATCTGCCTGGAGCACACAAACAGGGGAGGTTTCTAAACTACTCAGAGCACAGACCATAAAGGGAAAGGTTAACAGTCCCTAACTCCTCCTCCACTTAAGGGAGGCAAGGAGTTTGGCAAGTTTTAGAATACATCAGGGATACCTTGTGATCTGAGCTTGGATTAAACAAAAAGAGTGTAGCTACAGGTATGAAACTCAGTCTTCCCTCTTGTTCCCAAGGCAGTCTTATAATATTCATATTTCTTACTAATACAAGGTCCAAAGAATGAGGGAAAAATGACTTTGGGATGTTGCTCAGTGTGTGTTATAAGGAAAACCCGTGGAATATATGGGGAAATACCTGACCATAGATTATCAGTGACTGTCCTGGTTTTTAGCTGGGACAGAGCTGGGTTTATTTTAGTAGCTGAAATAGTGCTGAGTTTTGCTTTCAGCCTGGGATTTGTTATGAGAGAGACACTGATAACACACTAGTGTTTGTATTTTTGTCACTGGAAGTGAAGGACTTTGTGTTCCGTTAGTCTACAAGCACAAGATCGAAAGGGGTGAGGAACATTTAAATTAATAAGCTAAACTGGCATTTGGCTCTGCCAGTGGGATATTCCAGATCATATCATGTCATGTTCAGTATATTAGAGAGGGTCTCTTCCTCTTTTGGCTCTCTCTGGCTTTCACTCAGGCTCTCGCTCTCCCGGGATTGCCGTTTCGGTTCGGGATTGTCGCTCCCCCGGGATTGTTATCTGGGAACGGGCCGGGCTTGGTCGGTGGGTGATGAGCAATTGCACTGGGTATCACTTATTTGTGTATTTTTTTATCATTAGCATTATCACTACTATTTTAATATCAGTATTATTTTAAGTTTCCTTTTATTTCTATTATTAAACTGTTCTTATCTCAACTTACAAACCTCTATATCCTTGCCCCCCAGTCCTCTCCCCTTGGAGTGCAGGGACAGTGGGTGAATGGCTGTGTTGGCTGCTGGCCAAGGGCTGGCCCAGTGAAACTATCACAGTGACAAAACCATAACCATAGTGGTGTATAGGACCATCTGAATAAAAGTAATATGGTTACTATGAGTTTGCTATCTGTCATCTAGGATGCACCTGAGGTTTGTTTTAAGCCTGCCTACATAGCTAATCAACACACACTTGATAAACTCCCCTCACAGTGCCTTGGAAAGGATCCACCTTCATGTTAGGGTCAGTTAGCACACTTGCTCTTGCAGATGTGACAGATGAAGTTGTCATATGTTGGTGTGTACAGCAGGTCAGCTGGCGGGCAGTGTTTCATTAAGCTGTAGTAACGCAGCCCATTTGTTGTATTCCTGTGCTCTCAGCTGGATGCCTGAAACAGCAGCCCACGTGTTCCCCCCAAAATCCAAAGCTCAAAGCCTCATTTCTGTTCTACAACATGAAATCACATACTGTGGCCTCTGTGCAAGGATGCCCATATGACAGAGCCCTTAGCAATACCATTATCTTCACCTATCCTTCCCTTTCCCTGCTCTCTCCCTAGCATTAGGGTGAAGCTACTTGATATATCTCCACTGACCCATCTTTGTGCACTTGCTTACACCAGCTCTCTAGATCAGCACTTCCCACATCCTACTCCTCTTTTAGGCATTTCTATTGGATTCATAAGGGTAATGTATAGAAACTTATTTTCTTCACCTTTACCTTTCTCCTTTCCATCTCCATGCCTTCTTCCTGCCATCTGCCACCATCCTCTTGTTGCTGTACCCTTTCATAATAGGTATGACAAGCATTTCTGTAGGAAATAGGCTCAGACTCAGTGTGCTTGTTGTTTCATGGTATATTATATAGTCATGCTGGAGCTAGGAAACAGTAGGAAGGAGCAAGGCATGGAGAAAAGTAGAGGCAAGAAAAACAAACAATGACTTTCAGTGGTTCTGCCAAAAGGTCTATGCTGCCCCAGGTCCACACAATGGATGTTGCACCCAACCCAGGAAACCATCTGTTCAAATGTGATCTTGGTACCTGCTGGTTCCTTTATCCTGAAGTCTCTTAGAAGTTCACCTCTTAGAACAGATGTTGCCTTCAACCTATAGTTACTTAAAATTTCACCACCTGAATGAACATGTGGCTCAGAGCTCCCCCACAGAGAAAGCAGAGACTGAACTAAAGGAGAATCGCTGATAGCTGTTGGCATCATGGGACTGTGTGACTCAGAATTCAGGTTCCACATGGTAGAAGTCATTGGCTCAGGCAAATGTGTGTGGATACACACCAAGAGATTAATCGTAGGCCTGATTTACAATGCGTTCCAGTGTTTGGAAGCAGTGGAGCAATCACTATTAAAGTGTTTTTTTCTTCAGTGAGATAAAAAAGAACTGCTCTTAATTCTTATCTAACATCAGAAAAATCTTCAAGGAAATAAGTCTGCTTCTGACAAGTTATCTTACCCAGTCAAAAACCAGACCCTTTGTCTGTGAATTGTATGTATTATAACAGACTTTTCTACAGGCTGATGTTTATCTAGCGATGGGAAAGCAATCTAGATTATATGATTCATCAGTCTCCTGGAGGTTTTCCTGATGAGTGCATGTTAGTGCTCTGTCCAGTTCAGCTGAAATTCTGACAAGGAATGGAGTTTCTTCTGGTTCCTGTAGGTAACAAGTTCTCAGCCTTCTTGCATGACAGTTGTTTGTTCTGTTTTGTATTTGTGCATTTTATTATTATTTATTTTGTATTATTCACCATTAATCTATTCATTCTATACAATTTTCCAGTAATACATTATGCAATGTGTACAACATCTGGCATTTGGTATTTGTTCTCCCATCCCTTCCCTGAAGGTAAAGGCAAACACACTGCAACACACTCCAGAGGGAGTTGGGACTGAGTGTGTTCAGGTTTTGGGGTTAGTTTTATTTTCTTATAAATGTTCATAATCCCCTGGATTTGTAGGAGACAATTTGTGTTTCTTTTTGGTTTATTATGTGAGATAAATCCAGTTGGCAGCTGATCATCAGGTGTGTTCCCCAGGGCTCGGTATTGGGGCCAGCTCTATTTAACATCTTTATCAATGATCTGGACGAGGGGATCAGGATAGAGTGCACCCTCAGCAAGTTTGCAGATGACACTGAGCTGGGCAGGAGTGTCGATCTGCCTGAGGGTAGAGAGGCTCTGCAGAGGGGTCTGGACAAGCTGGATCAATGGGCCAAGACCAACTGTATGAGGTTCAACAAGGCCAAGTGCTGTGTCCTGCCCTTGGGTCACTACAACCCCATGCAAAGTTACAGGCTTGGGGAAGAGTGGCTGGAAAGCTGCCCAGAGGAAAAGGACCTGGGGGTGTTGGTTGACAGCAGCTGAACATGAGTCAGCAGTGTGCCCAGGTGGCCAAGAAGGCCAACGGCATCCTGGCCTGGATCAGGAATAGTGTGGCCAGCAGGACCAGGGAAGTTCTCTTACCCCTGTACTGGGCACTGGTGAGGCTGCACCTCGAGTGCTGTGTTCAGTGTTGGGCCCCTCACTGCAAGAAGGACATGGAGGTGCTGGAGCGTGTCCAGAGAAGGGCAACAGAGCTGGGGAAGGGTCTGGAGCACAAGTGTGAGGGTGCACCTTCTGGCTCTCTCCAACCACCTGAAAGGAGGGTGTAGAGAGGTGGGGGGGGGGTCTGTTCAACCAAGGAACAAGTGACAGGACAAGAGGAAACAGCCTCAAGTTGCACCAGGGGCAGTTGAGATTGGATGTGAGGAAGAATTTATTTGCTGAAAGGGTTCTCAGGCATTGGAAGGGGTTGCCCAGGGCAGTGGTGGAGTCCCCATCCCTGGAGGAATTGAAGAGTCGTGTAGACACAGTGCTGAGGGACATGGGTTAGTGGGCACAGTGCTGTTGCGTTGACGATTGGACTATTCTTAGAGGTCTTTTCCAACCTTTATGATTCTATGATAATACCAGCTTAGTGTCCCTGCCTTTCAGATGTTTGTGGCATTCAGGCTTTGTCTAGTTAAGTATCTCACTGCAATCAGCAAATGAGGTTGTCTGGGTGTTAGAGAGGTGCTGGGGCTCCAGGGACTCACGTGCAAAGTCCAGCTCTGCCAGTTTCCTACATGGTCATGGGCAAATGCTGATGTAAGTGGAAGGAACAGCATCCTTCTCCCGCAGGCTGCTGGTCTCACTTTATACCCCACAAGCTTTGAGAGGACCTCGCAGCATATTTTTACAGCACCAAACTAAAGTGTCAGCCTAAGCTCAGGCATTGGAGGTAGGTTATCCTCAAAACAGGACAGCAGCAAGACTTTTCAGTAGCTGAGGTTGACTCTGTCAAGCTACTTGGGATCTTTCTCTCTTCTGACAGCAGTGGTGTCCTTCAGTTATTGTTCCAAATCCACAGCACTTCTTCTAAACCTTCCCAGCACTCCTCCCCGCTCTGTGTAGATCTCCATTAAGAGGATGTGGCTTTGCTTTAAGGAATTATTCCCATATGAATTTTGTGTCAGAGTCTCAAAAGAAATCCTCCACTCTCCCAGATGCTGCACACTCATCTAACACACCCAGGAGCAAAGCATGCTCAGTGCAAGCTGAGCTCACACGTGCAGGGCCGAGTTACCTACACTGACCCAACGCTTTTACCTCCAGGTAGGTGAGATGAGAACCTGTCCCAGTGACAAAGTAGCCCAGACAAAAGGATGGGGAGGACAGGACAGTACGTACTTACTTCTCAAACAGCTTTGTGGAGTAAACAAAAATGCCTTCTTCCATCTTGATTGTTTCTCACTGTTGGCCTTATTACATCTATAAAAAGAGGTGTGATCTGTCTCGCTGTATCTCTGCCAGGATTGTAGGCAACACACAGACACCATCCAGCCTTGTTTTTTCTGGATATAACCTGTCAAAATTGAAGGAATGAGTCAGTGTTGAGAAGAACAAGAACAACACTATTAACACCTATTTCATGTGTGTTCCTGCCTCCTTATCTGCCAGATGAGGGGTTTGGATTGTTGGAGTGTTCAGCACACAGTGTCCTAGGTGTCCTGTATACTGTCCTACTTGTGCATGTGTACTGCTGGGATCCATACACATACAATCAGAGGTGCAGACCTTAGGACAATTCTCCTTGCTGGCATCTGTTCAAAGGCTGCTTCTCTGCTCCAGCTTTGGAAAATGGCTGAAGCTGATCATGGGAGAGAGCCCATGACACTTCCATGCTGTGGTCACAGGTTTGTTTTCAGAAGCTGAACAGTGGTGTCCTGCAAAGTTGGATACCTGGCACTGGGAACGTGGATGTGATGGTGCCCAGGGGGATGCTGTATGCATTACAACGTGTTTCCTATAGGTATTTAATGCTTTGTGGTGGCTGTTGGCATTGGCAGGTTAATTTGGTAGGTGCAGCATCACTCAGGGCAATCTGACAAACTCTCATTTCAAAACAAGTTTTTAACATATAATAAGAACAAAATTGTCTTCGGCATCCAGACAGCGGAAGGAAAATTGCCTGTTAAAGGAAGCTATGAAGACAGTGAAATTGCTACAGGATTAATTAATGGAGATTTAACTCGGCTCCCCAGTTCAAGAAGAACAAGGAACTACTGGAGAGAGTCCAGTGGAGGCCACTAGAATGATTAGGGCACTGGAGCATCTCTCTTATGAGGAAAGGCTGAGAGACCTGGATCTGTTTAGCCTGGAGAAGTGGAGTCTGAGGGGCAATCTCATCAATGCTTATAAATATCTAAAGTCTGAGTGCCAAGAGGATGGGCCTAGAATATTTTCAGTGGTGGCTGGTGACAGGACAAGGGGCAATGGTCACAAACTGGAAAACAGGAGGTTCAACCTAAACACAAGGAAATACTTCTTTACTGTGAGGGTGACAGAGCACTGGGACAGGCTGCCCAGAGAGCTTGTGGGGTTGCTGTCTGTGGAGATCTTCAACACCCACCTGGATGTGTTCCTGTATGATCTACTCTAGGTGATCCTGCTCTAGCAGGCAGGTTGGACTAGATGATCTTCAGAGGTCCCTTCCATTCCCTAACACTCTGTGACTCTGGGATTCTGTAAAGCAATATTTCAGCTGTTTCTAATCACTTAGCATCTGTCTCCAGTTTCCCAGGGACTCAGGATGGGCAGACTCTGTGGTCACATCTTTGTTTGTTATGTAGAGGGGGAAAAATAATCTAGCACTTCAGGCTTTCTGCACTCCAAAGTCCTTGTCTTCTTTCAAAGCTCATCTCCAAACCCACTCACTGGCGAAGCTGTTGCTCCTACCTTCTGTTAACACTCCAAATCTTCTGCATGACAAATCCTCCTCTACCTGATGCTAAAGGTTCCCAGTTATTGTATGTTGTAGCCATAAACATCTTGGGCTTGGGCCCATGAACAAGTTGTTGAGGGGTTCTGTTGGATGTGGGTTCCGAGCATCAGCCACACAGTGGTAACTGCTGGAGTGTACTCCATGGGAAACGTGTCCTGCCTGCAGGGAGCTGTTTGCTGGCGACTGGGAATGAAGCGTGCAAAGGGCTGTTACCACAAAAAAGCTGAAGCATGAGAAGTTCACCGCCAGCAAACTTCCCAGCCAGTTGTTGATGTGACCATATCCTGTTATTGTGCTCCCCAGCATAAATCTCATATATTCAAGTAGGACTTTTATCAGACAAACAAAATAACCTTGAATAATAGGTAAAACAATCCAAAGGCATCTAACCTTCTGGCATCAGCCTTAAAAAGGAATAGTTCTTTATGAAGAAGATTGCAGTTTGAAACTAACTTCTCACACAGAGAAGTGACTCTGATGTAACTGTTCTGGGTGTGGATGTAAGATACCAGATCTGACTTTGATCCTTCCAACTCATGGAGTGTCTACACAAACACACTTCCCATATAGTGTCTTTTCTGAGGTATGATTCATGGCAAACTAAAAAAAGGTTCATGGGCAGGTAATGGCTGATATTTATTGGAATGAGGAAAGAGTAGCTGAAAGGACTATTAAACCAAATCATAATAAACTATTCCTGCTGGTCAAGGCTCATTAAATTTTTTATTAGTCTTGCCTGCAGTTTTCTGTACGTAGGTTTTGCAGATGATCTTCAGGCTGAGCCAAATATGTATTGTGAATTATTCTGACCTTGCTCAGAACAACTTTATATGTTTGTGTGCATGCCTGTAAAAAACGTCTCCTCACAACCTGCCTCTGAACATTGCCAGATGCATTTGCCACGTTGTAAAATACAGAACATCATCCACCTCTGGGGATTAAAGGCAGCATTATTTAATGACAGGGACTGAATGTGCTGCCCTTGATCACAGTGGGCCATGCCCTAAGTGATCTGAAAAAAGGATTTTATACCACCAACGAAGGCCTGAGATTAATCTAAACAAACAGACAAAAAAAAAGAAGATTCAACATCACAAGCTTCTGCACAAACCAAAGTCTGACCTCTGTGTGCAGGAGGGACCTACCTTCTTGCTATAAGACTGGGGTGGTTTCACCTTTTAGGTTTGCAGCCAGACACAGCCTGCTCTCTCACTCCTCCCCCTCCTTCTTCCAGGGAGCAGGGGAGAGAACTGGAAAGAAAAGGGCAAGGACACTCACTGGTTGAAATAAAAAGTATTTACTAATTAAAATAAAATGATAACTATAACAACAGTGATAACAGAATATCCAACTGAGTGATGCCCAGTGCAATTGCTCACCACCCACTGACTGATGCCCAGCCTGTGCCAGCCAGTGATCCTGGAGCAGAGACAGTCCCAAAACCGAAACCCCAGAAGAGCGAGCCCAAGTGATCCCCGAGAGAATCCCCTGCTTTCCAGTCAGCCCCGGATAATACACTAAACATGAGAGGATATGATCTGGAATATTTCATTGGCACATCCCAATGCTAGTTTGGGGTTTGCTATTCCCTGTGCTTCTCCCTCCCAGTTCTGATGCAGCTGTGAACAGCCAAACACAATGGCCTTGAGCTCCAGCAGCAACTAATAACATTAGTACTTTATCAACATTGTTCTCATAACAAATCCTACACTGAAACTAAAACACAGCTATTCTAACTATTAAGAAGAAAATTAACTCTATCCTAGCAAATCCCTACATCAGTCCCTCTGCTGTCATTACTTTCTGAACTAGACATCATTTTAGATTCACCTCCTGTTACTGTATGTTGCTTCCCAAAATTCTAGTATGGTGCCACAAGGATTATTTCTATCATCTACTGCACTTGCAATCACAAGACCTATGGCACTCAGCATTGTAACAGTTCAATGGAAAAGATGATTACACCCACGAACCTACTGAAAATCCAAATGGGAAAGATGACCCTGGCCTTGGGGCATTAGCCTGGACAGGTGAAACTCCTCTGTTTCAACACAGACTTCCCATGTGATCCTCAAACGTCAGTCTTTAGTTATGGTGCAGATCCCCTACTGAAAAATGGGAACCACAGGAGACTGGAGCAAGAATTGCCAGGGTGCAGATGGGAAGTGTTTTGACACCATAGTTACAGAGGGCTCCTCGAGAGGTACACATAGCTAATGCAAACAGGACCACTTCATGCCTCAAGTGGTTCAATTACAAATCCTGGAAAGAGACACTGTGCCAAAGGGCCAAGTTCCATCTGCATTTAGTATTTCACTGCTGGGTTTTTTTGGCAGCTTCTTTAGTGATCAATACACTGTGGAGCAGGACTGTCACGCCCCCCTCAAAGTCATTAGAGTAATAACTCTAGAGTAATTAGAGTGATGACCCTGCAATCTTTCCAGCATGTTGTGTGCTGTGTAGCTTATTAGCAGTCAAGTATATTCCTTACTCTTGCCTCTCCAGAGTTAAAGCTGAAATAAGTTTTCTCCTGATGAAGGTCAGGGAACTGGCTTATATGCAAACTTTGACACTGTGGTCTGTGGGGGATTTGAACAGCACGTAATACAAAGTTTAAATGTATCTATTTGGAGGAAAACTTACTGAAATATCAATACTCTTTGGTCTTAGTTATGTCATTAACTGTAGAACACTGGTAGTTAATCTCTGCATTGAAGATCAGACCATGAGAGAGGCAGATATGGTGGTCCTGGACTACTGAAATTTGATCGATCGTTGTAATTGCTGGAAATTAAAACATGTTCAGAAAGAGAAATAGAGATGAACAGGACTAATGAGGACTTACCTCCTCCATCCATGTTCCTCTCCACAGTACCACAAATGGAACCTACCATGGTTCTTTCCAGGGCTCTTGTTTCTCAACTAAGGTATTGGATTGTCTTGTTACAAAACTGGATAGTAGTGGCAAAGTGAATATCACAAATCAAGTAGGATATCAGAACATTGCTGTCTGCATTGGCTTAATTTTGTGAATTCTGGGACTCAGGAGATGATTAGGACCTTAACAGCTCAGCTTCACCTCTCCCACTCTTAGCTTTTCCCACACCTGCCACTACTTTTTGTGCCCTGCTGTACTATAATGGGAAATGCCAACTGCCTGCAGCTGGGCACTTGGCCAGGAGAAGCATCTCATCTCACTTTCATTGATTTTATGCCCGCTACAGAGAATTTTCTCTTTTGTAATTACTTGACCTGAAACCGCTTGATTGTGCATTTGTTAGAGCTATGTAATCCTGTGGTTTCCTATAAAATCACTTTTCCTCCTCCAGTTCCTTCTGATTGCTTGTTACAACCACCTTCTGCAATCTCCCATAAACCAGGTGGCAAGGTTGGAAGGGGACAGAAATAATTTCTGGCTTTGTCCTTTGTAGGCCGTTCCTATAATACACAGAGCACCCACAGGCTTAGTCTGAATGTCCCACCACACGGAGCAATCTTCCCTGCTACAAAGCATCTCAGCAGCTGTCCTACCTGAGCAGAATGAGCAAGAGTGAAAAATATTGAGACTTTTACACTTACTTCTTTGTCCTGTAAAAATAAGATTTTCACCTGTGTTTTGGCTGTATTGTGTTGTGAACTTGTATGTTCTCATGGAGGAGGCCAGCTCCAAATAGTGGGTTGAGAGGTCCTTCAGCAAGCCCTGAATGCTGCAGCAAGAGCTGAAACTCTGCTGGGATTTGAAGGTGATATTTGGGCATTGTAGACTCCAGTGCAATTTTTGCAGAACATCAGAAGGAGGCATGATCTGTCTAATGGCAGTACCTAAGCTGTACCCTGAACTGGATCCATCTAAGAAGAAATACTTTAAAACTCAGAAGCCACACAGTCTGTGTGGCCAATAGAAAGAGGTAAGTGCCTTTGGAGACCTCCAGAGGCAACTAAATTGGGTACCTAAGCTAGAGAGCCTTTCCTGCTGGAGGACTTCAACAGCACCCAGCTCTCCATTGACCCTACATGAAACCCAGCCTATAATGGACAGGAATTGTTGTATTAGGTTGTAGAAATTTAGCGTGTAATTTAGTTGCCTAAATTACCCAGACTAAATCCCATCCAGACTCTCAATAACCATGACTGAGGACCAGTTCTGCCCCAGGGAAGTACAATTTACAGTCCCTCCTCTCCTCTGCGTTATCTGTTTTGAACTCTGCTGCAGTGCAGATGTAGTGTGCTGTTACTATTTGATGCTTGACACCCATAAGATGGCTGCAGATCAGCAGTGGGTGACTCCCACTGTTTCATTAAAGAAGTCTGTCACAGTAATTCAGGATGATTATACACACCATGAGATCTTTATTATTATCTATTATTTATTACTGCCTCATATCATAAAGTGGCATCTAACTACACAGAACATTTTTGGTTGAGTAATTGTTTCAAATTTCTTCACAGTATGAAAAATAATAATAAAAAGAATCTTTAAGTAGGACTTGGAAACAGGGATGGGTTCAAATGATTGTCAGAACTAACAAACAGAAATCTGGGTTTCTGATACTCTGTCATATCACTAGGCAAAATGTCACCAGGGTGTTTGACCCTGAATGCCTCGGTTTCTCTTCAAAAAAATGCCTGTCTCTCATGATGGTGTGAATCTTAATCGACTAATATTTTCAAAGCACTTGGTGCTGCTCAGATGAAAGACTTTCCTAAATGCAAAGGATTATTACACGTTAAGTTCATGTCTGGAGCAAATTTTTAAAACAAACCATATGAAAAGCAGAATTAAGAGTGGAAATGCTGATCCAGCCATTAATTACTTCACATCAGAGAGTGGGCAGAGGGTCTCCTTTTATGTTGTTTATTTCAAACAAACAACTCTGGGAATCTCCCGTGGAAATGAAATGCAAAAACCAAAGCCCTTTCATGGGTATTTTTGGTTTATCTCCACATGAATCTTAAATTCATCATGTGGAGAGAATGTGGAACACATTTTTTCTCTCCCCTATACACTCACTTTCCCACAAGGAATAAAATCCTTTTTTTTTTTTTTGCACAGTTTGTCTGCTTGTTCACCCAAGGGTAACAAAATAACCCAGCAAACAGGAACACCCTGTTCCTGAACCCTGTTGAAAAGTAAATAAATAAATAAAAGGAAAAGAGGGATGACTCGGAGGGTTCCCAGGCAAACCTTTCATATTTAACATCCTGTACAGAGTCACCACCGACACATCAGCCCCGGAGCTCCTAATTCCTCAGCTATTGCTCAGCAGTGAGTAACAAACTCCAGCTCGGTGACTCACACGGGCTCTGAAATGCAGCTGAACGTGTGTCAATAAGCATCCAGGTTTTAAAAAATGTGAGTGGGAAGGGGAAGATCTCTTGTATCTGCCTATATTGGATCCGGGCACACTGGAAGGTACTGGTGAGCTTTAGTTACAGCTCAGACTCTCCCAGCAGAGGTTCCCAGCCCGTTCAGTACTCCAAAGGAATTTAGCTTCTGTATTTTGCCTTCCCTTCCACTCTCCTTCCAACACACACGTAGACCTCCCTTTTTTTCCAGATTTAATCCTTCATATACCAAGATTTCACTGCTAGAGATGCAACACCTAACCAGGGGTTAGCTAGCAGCCAAAACTCTTCTCTCCTTGCAGGAAAAGCTGAGCTTTTCCCAATGAAAACTGATGTGAATACACAGGGCAGGAGGTGGCCAGCTTCGGTGAGAGGACACTCACATCTGCTGGAGCTCAGTTTCTAAACTGTAGAGAACAAGGCATGCAAGCCAGGCTTGTCACAAGTGGTCTCTAAGGACAAAACCTAATCAGTTTTTCCTATTTGAATATTAGACAGCAGCTCAAAGATATACCTCTGTTCTCTGTTGGACTGGGTTTGTGTGGCCTGGTTTTAGTAGTGGGGGGCTACAGGGGTGGCTTCTATGAGAAGCTGACAGAAGCTTCCCCCATGTCCAACACAGCCAATGCCAGCCGGCTACAAGATGGACCCACTGCTGGCCAAGGCCGAGCCTGTCAGCAATGGTGGTAGCACTTCTGTCTTAGGACCCGGGTAACTACAGACTGGTCAGCCTCACTTCCATCCCTGGAAAGGTGATGGAACGACTTATCCTTGGTGCCATCTCTAGGCATATCAAGGATAAGAGGGTCATTAGGGGCAGTCAGCACGGCTTCACCAAGGGGAAGTCGTGCTTGACCAACCTTCTAGACTTTTATGAAAACACGACCAGGTGGCTGGATGATGGTAGAGCAGTGGATGTGGTCTATCTTGATTTCAGCAAAGCATTTGACACGGTCTCCCACAGCATCCTCGCTGATAAATTGAGGTAGTGTGGATTAGATGAGCAGGTAGTGAGATGGATTATTAACTGGCTGGTGGGAAGAAGCCAGAGAGTAGTGGTCAATGGGGCGGAGTCTAGTTGGAGACCTGTGTCCAGTGGAGTCCCCCAAGGGTCGGTACTAGGACCAGTATTATTCAATATATTCATAAATGACCTGGATGAGGGAATTGAATGCACTGTCAGCAAGTTTGCTGATGATACCAAGCTGGGAGGAGTGGCTCTCATGCCAGCAGGCTGTGCTGCCATCCAGAGAGACCTAGACAGGCTGGAGAGCTGGGCAGGGAAAAACTTGATGAAATATAATAAGGGCAAGTGTAGGGTGTTGCACCTGGGCAGGAACAACCCCAGGTTCCAGTATAGGTTAGGAAATGATCTCCTAGAGAGCAGTGTAGGGGAAAGGGATCTGGGAGTCCTGGTGGACAGCAGGATGACCATGAGCCAGCACTGTGCCCTTGTGGCCAGGAAGGCCAATGGCATCCTGGGGTGCATTAGAAGGGGTGTAGTCAGTAGGTCAAGAGAGGTTCTTCTTCCCCTTTACTCTGCCCTGGTGAGGGGAATATTGTGTCCCGTTCTGGGCCCCACAATTCAAGAAGGACAGGGAGCTGCTTGAGAGAGTCCAGCGAAGAGCCACCAAAATGATTAAGGGAGTGGAGCATCTCCCTTATGAGGAAAGGCTGAGGGAGCTGGGCCTCTTTAGCTTGGAGAAGAGGAGACTGAGGGGGGACCTGATTAATGTTTATAAATATCTGAAGGGTGAGTGTGAGGAGGATAGGGCCAGGCTCTTCACAGTAACGACCGATGATAGGACAAGGGGTAATGGGTGTAAGCTGGAACACAGGAGGTTCCGCTTAAATTTGAGAAAGAACTTCTTTACAGTAAGGGTGACAGAGCACTGGAACAGGCTGCCCAGGGAGGTTGTGGAGTCTCCTTCTCTGGAGACATTCAAGACCCGCCTGGACGCCTTCCTGTGTGAACTCATCTAGGTGTTCCTGCTCCAGCAGGGGGATTGGACTGGATGATCTTTCAAGGTCCCTTCCAATCCCTAATATTCTGTGATTCTGTGATCTGTGATTCTGTGATAATGTAAATAAGAAGGGGGAAAAAAACCCCTAAAAACCTGTGCAATTGTATCCAGAGATAGGAGTGAGAAGATGTGAGAGAAACAACTCCACAGTCACCAAGGTCAGTGAAGAAGGAGGGGGAGGAGGTGCTCCAGGCGCCAGAGCAGAGATTCGCCTGCAGCCCATGGAGGTCCATGGTGGAGCAGATGACCACCTGTAGCCCGTGGAGGACCCCACACCGGAGCAGTTGGATGCCTGAAGGAGGCTGTGACCCTGTGGGAAGCCCACGCTGGAACAGGTTCCTGTCAGGACCTGTGGTCCCATGGAGAGAGGAGCCCATGCTGGAGCAGGTTTGCTGACAGGACTTGTGACCCCGTGGGGGACCCGCACTGGAACAGTCTGTTCCTGAGGGACTACACCCCATGGAAAGGACCCAGGCTGGAGCAGTTCCTGAAGAGCTGTGGCCTGTATGAAGGACTCATGTTGGAGAAGTTTATGGGGGACTGTTTCCCATGGGAGGGACCCCACACTGGAGCAGACAAAGAGTGTGAGGAGTCCTCCCTCTGAGGAGGAAGGAGTGGCAGAGACAACATGAGATGAACTGACCCCAACCCCCTTCCCCATCCCCCTGTGTTGCTGGTGAGGGGGAACGATGTAAAGAAAATCAGGAGTGAAGTTGAGCCTGAGAAGGGAGGGGTGGGGGGAAGGTGTTTTATGGTTCAGTTTTTATTTTGCATTATCCTACTCTGATTTGATTGGCAATAAATTAAACTATTGTCAAGTCAAGTCTGTTTTGCCCGTGACGGTAACTGGTGAGTGGTCTCTCTCTGTCCTTATCTTGACCCACAAGCCTTTCATTATATTTTCTCTCCCCTGCCCAGCTGAGGAGGGGAATAGAATCATAGAATCATAGAACTGTTTCAGTTGGAAAAGACCTTTAAATTCATCAAGACCAACCATTAACCTGACACTGCCAAGTCCACCACTAAACCATGTCCCTAAGTACCACATGTACTCATCTTTTCCATTTTAGTAGGAAAAGACCTTTAAGATCATCAAAAGAGTGGCTTTGGTGGGCACCTGGTGTCTAGCCAAGGTCAACCCACCAGAGCTCTGCTTTAGGATGAGAGGAGTCAGGCATTTACAACTAGTGATTCACTGCCCCTTAAACTCTTGGCTTAGGATGGGAGCAAGTGCCCTCTGGAGACATCTTTCTCTTTTTGCTCAAGTGATACCTGCTGAGATCAGACTAGCCATCCCCTTTTCAGTGGTTTAGCAACACCTAATGTCTTAGGAGCATTTTATATGGTTTTGGTCTTCAAATGTCCTTCATTCATTTTTTTCTGTTACAGTTTTACTACACCACACTGGCAATCTGACACTTGAGCAGGTGATAATTTGTCTTGTGGTAAAGGGGTGATATCAATTTCCTCTTTTTAGTTCTGGCAGATTGGTTTTAAAGATTAGTTCCACTAGCTCTGGTGGCTCACTGTGCTGAACCTTTGTATATCCTGCTAATCAAATGTCAAAGGAGAGGAGGGCACTTGAGAGTTGTCACAGCCATATTGACGTTCACAGATCCATTTCAGTGAAATATCCCCTGCTGTACAGTATGAGCAAACACTCCACCACACACTGCTGCTAGATGCATGATTATCCTGTGGAGATATTTTGATCCTAGCAGGTCTTCAGATTTAGAGACGATTTATAATGTGTGTGTGCGCTTTGACCTTAGCGTGTCTCTCTACCTTTCTCCCCTGCTGTCCCTTCCATTGTTGGCCATGGTGATGCTGGGATTCAGACACAGAGTTTTGCATCAATTTTGATAGGAGTTTTGGACATTAAGGTACTTTATGTCAAATTGCTTTTTAAGATTCTACAGGAGTGTCTCCTTATTTAAGAATGGCTCACTGCAATCTTTGCTGATTGCAGGTTTCTCTGTGTTGGTGAAGAATTGTCTCCACTCAGGCCTGGAGAGTGACCTTATCCATCAGCATTGCACATGCCAATAGGTGTTAATGGTGTTATTCTGAGCTCCCCAGGGATGGTCCTTTGGCTTGATGTATCCTTCCCTCCTATTCTACAAGTAACACAAATTAGCTCATCATTTAAGATCCATTATAGCATAAATTAGCCATTTTGCACAGTTCACCATTACAAGGGTCTGTGTTTTCCTCACATAGGGGATGGCAATTCACAAAGCATTAACTTTCACATGTGGCATTTTCCATGGGTTAAAAAGGCTTTTGGAAGCCTCCTAGACTTATGCATGGATCCCATAGCCTGTATGGGTGTGCTGGCAGCCTCTGCATGTTACAGCTACAAGCAGAGGCTGTTCTTATTTTGCCTACTAATTTATCCATTCCCTCTGCAATATCAAAATTCACCACTGTGACCTACAGAATGTCTATTAAAAAAAAAAATACACCAAAAACCCCCAAAACCCAAACTAATTTCTGCCTGGTACAGCAAATCTCTCTCTGACACATAGGTCTGGCAACTTGTCCTGCAGAAGTTTACAACATCAGCAGAGCCAGCTGTCCACCCCTTTGCCAGAAGTTAATTTCTCAGAGCAGAGTCAGCAGAAGCAAAGATCTGCCCAGTTCCCAGCAGCTTCAGTGCAAAGTCTAACTTCAGCTGGAGCTTGGCAGGCCACAGTTTTTAATGATGGGCAGCAGTTCTGGTTTGAAAATGAGCACATTGATTAAAATTCCTTCCTACAGTTGGCTCATGCATGCAGACTCCATGACATAAAGAATATTACCTAAATGGTGCTATTCCCTCTCAGCACAATATCTGAGAGAGATTTCTCAGCAAACTATCTAGACCAATTGACTTTTAGCAGTGCAAGCTCTCCAGCACTTAAATGGCCTTTTAAAGTGTTAATTTCCTATTTTCCATTTTTCTTGTATCTGTAATAAATATGTATTTATAACTACAAGCACTCAGGCAAAAAGCTGTGTGTTTGGAATGAAGTGATCAAGTCAGTGATACAAGTGTGCTAAACTTCTGCTAGAGTAAATAAGAGGAATACTGATACCCAAAAAAAGCTACAATAATTTATATCAGTCAAAAATATAGGCACATTGACTTCAGAAATGTTTGTCATGATTTATTTTAATAGGCATAAGCGAATAAAAATCTCCTAAAATCTCATCCAAAGGCTTTTTGGAATATTATCTTGGAGGTTATAGAGGTGATTGAAGACTTGATGAACAGATAAAATTTTTGCAAAGCTTTGTATTGCAAAAAAAAGAACACTTGATGAGAAACTCAGTAAACATTTCTGCTTTACTTATGTAAATAGCATATTTTTATGCTACATGATTTAAGGAGCCTGTCAATTTTTTATCTTTTTCTTCTTTTGCCATTGAGTAGAACACGGCAGAAGGTTAATGCTGACATTACAGACAGGTTTTTGAAATGGCAAGGAGATTGAGAGCTCTGCTCCAGGTAGGAGAGCGTGCCAGCAGCTGACTACATCTGTACCTACTCAGTAGGGCAGCTGACCTTTCAAACTACTTCTCACTTTCAGTTGTTTACTTTTCTTATCAGTCCTGTATCTCATCAATACACCTCTGAAGAGCTCTGTCATGTGTAACTGGATGCACAGCAAAGTTCAGTAGGAGGCTGCTGCCCTCTGTGAACTGGTTATCACTGGGGAATTCCGTGCTGGCATTTTCCCTTTGCCAAAGAGTTTAAAGAAAGCAGGCTCTCGGATACAGCACTAACGAGACGGTTTTACTGGGAGGCAGTGGTTGCAATTTCACTTGATAGCTACTGATTGTTAATTGCAGAGCTCATATAATTATACCGAGGCCAGTTGAGTTAAAATGGATTTCTAAAAGGGCCTTGTACCGTACTGGCACTGGTTTCTCCAAGAGCCTGAGAAATCTTCAACAGATGAATTCTTCTTACTGCAGTTCATATTGGAGACTTGCCCACTGAGCAAGACATCCTTAGGGATAGGGGTGAGTATAAAGAGTAATATATAAGTACAACCCTTGGAAAATGCTCCACTCGACATTCAAAAGGCTTCTCTTCTAGGAACGTGATTCAAAACATGGATGACAGCTGCCTGGTTGCAGAGAGAAAGGTGAAGAAATGCTTTGCATGCAGGCATGCAGGTTTCTTAATGATATTTTCTATTTCATGATATCCAGGATTACTTGGCTCTGCAAATATTTTCGTAACGTTCACCTATGTGCAACCTGGTATTATTTTCTCATTTTGCAGTATTCAAAAATAGCTATTTTTAAAACTCATCTTTTCACACACATAAAGAAAACATTTAAAAACCACATTGGCAAAGGAGCCAATGAATACAATGTTTATGAAGTATAAATTATCATCTCTCATTAAAAGCTTCCCACACTGCTTTCTCTTTCCATCATATAGACTTGTACCACCCTAGAAGGCTCAGGAATGTCAGAACAGGACCTGAAATAATTGAACTGATAAAGTCAAGTGCTAATTGCAGTTTTGCACAATTGAACAAGATTATTCAGAAACATGTTATGCTTACTTTTGTGGCAGCAAGTCATTACTAAAACCTGCTTTAGCCAAGCTCTCCTGCAAATACTGGCATGATGGTAAATATTTTATTATTTAAAGCCAGAAGGGTCTGTTAAAATTTTGGTTTCTGTGAATTGTTAAACTTGTTGCATATCAGCTGTACATGTACATGTTCCCATGCCATGATAAACGTCAGACATTAAGAAGCAGGTTAACCCAACCGTCTGCATGCTTACCCCAGTCAGGCTGAAGCTAACACAGATCACCTCCATGCCCTTTCACTTCTAATTAACCCACCTCAAATTGCCTTCACAGCAGCTGTGAGTGAGGATGCACACGGGGGGACCAGCTGATGTAGCAATTTTACCCCTCAGGAACTTATGGAACAGCTCTTGTTCATGTGTCTGAGTCTTTGATGACCTCCTTGACTTCTTCTATATCACAAAGCATTATCAGGACATCTCATCTCTTTTGGGTTTTTTTTTTTTGTGAGCTGCAAAGTGTCCCTCAGTATCATTTTAATGAATCCATGTTGTTAATGCAATCTTTCAATTGCACAAAGATTTCTAGCAAAATTAACAGTCCATGTCAGACTTGTGTCACGCTTGTGGTGGATTCCCCAACACTGGATGCTTTTCAGATTCAGCTGGACAGGCTGCTGGGCCATCTTGTCTAGACCTTGCTTTTGCCAAGAAAGGCTGGACCAGATGATCCTTGAGGTCCCTTCCAACCTGGTATTCTATGATTCCTAGTTGGAAGGTCAGTTGTGCTCCTTCAAATAACAAACTGGCTTCTAACAAAAAAGATTATCCACCTCCTTTTTGTCTTCTTCATCTTCTGTTTAGGCATGTATGATGTTACCTAAAAATAGTATCACCATGCTAGATGTAAAAATGGACTCTTGCACTGTACAGAGAACTATTTTTTAATTTAAAATATGACTCAAAATTATAGCTGGACTATAAAAGTGTTCAAACCCTTTTAAAGCCAGTTGTAAAACCTATACCATCTCCTAAGGGAAGAAGCTCAAAGTCCGTGCCTATGAAAAAAAGACCAGTTGTAAAATAAATTAAAATTATATGCTTGTATTTCTCTATAAACTGATTCAGTTTAGTAGAAATTAAGATGTTAAACAGTGCATTGTCTTTGCTGTTCTGCCCATTTCTCTTCAAGAATTTGGACACTGAGGATCATGCACGTGCACTACAGGGTTAATGTACTGCTTAGGACATCTGTAGTAAGATGCCAGGAAAACAACAACAAAATAGCGCCAACATTTATATTAGAGAGGACAAGAGAATTTATTGACTGAAGTGTGTTTATCTCCATGCTCATTTTTCATTTTAAGAGGTGTAAGTATGAACCATCATCACTATCACTTAAAACTAGCCAAAGCCAGGAAAGATGTCCAAAAGTCTGATTAAGGCCTTAGTTTCACAGCCACAGATGGTTTTTGTCTGGATGACAGTGAAGTCTCCCTCTGCTGAAGAATAACAACGTGAGAGCGTCTGTCAAGGAAGTAAACTGTGACAAAGGGAGCCTAGTGATGGATGACAAAGTAAGCAAGGGACTGACAGCCTGGACGTATGGGTACTGTTCCTAGCTCCATCACTGTCTGAGGATGTGACCAGAACCTTCTGCATGTCCCTCCATCTGTAATGTACATGAGAAAATATGGAGTTAGCAAAGGTGTATCAACCATGCTTATACTGAAAAAAAAACCCAAAAACCCCAAAAAACAGAACTTTGCTGCATAGGACAGGCTGCAGTAACAACACTTTTTAACACCAGAGAGGATCTCATTGCAGGGGTCTGCTATTTTATGGTGGCATGTGATCTTCCGCAGCGTTATGTCTGTAACCTTAGGTTTTTTATTTGTTAGAGGTGAACAGAAGAGTTCTGGGCCACTGCATCTGGAGCAGACTTTGCGAATCCTTGTGGATTAAACATCAAGTTGATGCTTGCAGTTAAGAAAGGCTGTCATGATGATCCCTGTGGTGCCTTCAAACCCTATGGTCTGACTCAGTTTGATATGCCATATAAATTGAGCCCATAACTTCTGAGCTAAAGCATACCTTTATAATGTATATATTTTACATTATATACATTACTCTGCAGATATTCTCTCTCCATATATGTATGCATATACTTTCCATATAGCAATATGACTAAAAAGAGCAGTCAGAATGCTACAGCAGATGAAAATCACCTTCTACATGAGGAGCTCACCACAGCTATCTGTGATCCAGCTGGCTCCAGGCTCTCCTATATCACTTTTTTTCTTGCCACTGTTTGCTGTACAGAGGGGTCCCAAACAAAACTCACAGACCCTGTTGTGCTAGACTTCTTTTGTCATGATGAACTTAAATTAGCAGTCTGCATGAATGGATGGCATATAGTGTCTGCAAAATCTAATAAACCAGGAGACACACGGCTGCACAATGCCAGGAATTCTCAAGGTATGTGGTTTGAAAACCACACGAATGCAAGTTTATAACTGCAGCTCAATTCATTTCCTGAGAGGAAAGATAATGCCATGGAAGAATAGACACTATAAGGTCTCTCTTTATAAGTCAGCGATTCATTCTCTAGTAAGTTTGAAGAGTTTTTCATTGGCATTCTCTTAGATGCCAAACTGTTAAATGCAAGGGCACAGCACAAAGAGGTTTCTTAAATTACTGGAGGAATAAATTAGCTCTTATAACACGCTTTGAAACTTCAGTTGCATTCTGTAGCAACCCACAAATCCCCAAGTGTATATAGAATCCCACTCCACAAACCATTGTTTCCTTCCTGCTGCTGAAAAATAGCTTAAATAAAATCCTAAGAGCTCAATGCTGAATATAAGTGTGCATTTCATTGCTTTTGTAGCTTTTTTTGTAACACTCTCTAGTTTTTTTAATCAAGAATTTAACCATTGCTTCAATCCAATTTGCATTCAAGAGAGGCGTGCACGTTAGACAAAGTGCATTCATGTGCATCTGACAGCAAGCACTCTGCATCTTGGAGATAAATAATCTTAATCAGATTCAAGCTTTATTTTGCAATGCCATGTACATTTTAGAAACCCAGCATTTGCAACTTAGTGAGAAGCAAACTACAAAAAAATCAGTGTGATGGCTATTGTCAGCCAAGAGGAGGTAAAAGACAAGAAGTCCCCCAGCAAAGCCCTATTCAGGTCTGCACAACAGTAGGGAGACAATTCACGGCTGCAGAGAAAACCTTATTTTTATTTTTATAAATATATGATACATTCCTGCTTTGAGAAGCATATAAGCTAGAATTTTAAAATGGGGGAAATAAAGTATGTGAAAGAGTCCATAAAGTAACAATAAAGTCAAAAGCATATATATGAATATATCTCTCCCTCTAAATATATCTATCTTCCTGCGGCGGTGCGTGCCTGAGCCAAAAATGTTCAAAATGCTGTGAGCTTGTTAAAAATAACCCTTCTTAAAACCTTGTCCTCTATCCTCAGTGGTCAATAGCAGGAGATCCAATATGCAGCTATTTCTGCAGCCCATTTAGAAATGTGGTACTGCAGATACAGCGCTTCCCTCACTCCCCACCTCGCGCTGTTTGCCAGTCCGTCGTGGAAAGGGTGTGCAGGAATTCCCACCCTTGCCATTTGACATGTTGTGTAGCCACAGGCGAGTGATGTCTCCATTTCCCTGCCTAGATTTGTCCCTCTTGCACATATAGACCATAAACTTCTGAGGGGGTACTGTGCAAGGTCCCTGGTGTATTTCCAGGCACTCTTAAAATTGCGATAATAATTCTATCCGTTCAGAGCCAGGAAAAGAAAACAGACTTCTCTCTGACAGTTTATGGGTTTGTCAGGACCCTCAAGCCAGCACTGATGGGTAGAAGACAGATGTACAAAGATTTATATTGCAGCTCTCTCCCATGGATATAGTGGAAATTGTGTCCCCAGCCAGAGGCTGAGCCAACAACTCAGGGAACTTTCTTGATTTCAGATTGTCTGACAAGCTCCAAAGCAAGCTATGAAGCCCCTTTATTTTGTTGTGTTTTGGAACAGTATCAGGCAGGAGAAGATGATTTACTTTGGAGAAAACTGTGTGAAATCCTTTGGATGACAATAAGTTAGTTTGATTAGCTCACTGTGGGCTAGTTTATGGACATGACTAGTTTTAAAAAAAAAAAGGTGTTCTGCTCTGTTTGTACAAAAAGATGCTGTGATTCATGAGTTCTGAGAAGGCATCCCAAAGAAGCAGAATCAGAATAAATTTCCTGTAGCAGAATAAAATTCCTTAATAAATTAAGAAGCAGAATAAAATTTCTGTAGTGTTTAGGAAATTGGAGCCCAGCCTGAAGAGATGCCACAGTTACCTTCACTCACTCAGGTCCAATGTCAAGAAAGAACAATTCCCCACATCGTTTAGGAACAGACCAAAGCTGTCAGCCTGGCCAGAAGTCCCGTGGCATGGGAAAGAACTTTTAACATCTTATTTCCTCCTCCTACAGCTTCCCTGTCTTTTATCAAGCAAGCATGGACCATAAATATGTTCTTCATTGTTGGTGTCTGCCTTCCATGGTAGCGATGCTGATGTCTGTGCTTTTGCCTTGTGTCTTTAACAATACTTAGTAGCCTACTTCTCCTCTGATGCAAAGTTAAGGTCTACCAGAAGGTTGAGGAGATTTGGATGCTACAGGCTACTTGGTGTGTAGAAAGAGAAGCCAGCAATGTCCTGCCCTTTTCTCAGACAGGGAAGTATTATATCTTCAGTATTTGCTACAGATGAGTAAATTTAAGCAATCAGTTCTGCAAAAGACCCAATAAAAGTTATTCTTGTTTGGGTTGATCTAAAGATTTCTGATGAAATTTTGTAACATTTTGTTGTTAAATGCATTATATTCAGTAAATCAAACTAAAAAGTGAATTCACGCAGTTAAAAATTATTTTTAAAATCTGTTCTCAGTAAATTACTTTCTTACAATTGCTTTTAATTCAAAATTGAGACTAGTTAGGGTTTCAGCTTCACCAAAAAACTGGAACACTTCTGTAGAAATGAATATTTTCTGTGATAACACCCATTTTCATCAGTAAAACTTCACTACTGTAAAAAAAGGTTTTTTCACTAGATCATATTAATGCTTAATATTTTGCATTTTTATAGGCTTCTCTGTACTTCCAAAAAGTTAGAAATCCAGTCCATTGCAAGTCTTAAATCCTCCAAATTATTTGTCCCACCTACTTACAGTGACATAACAAATAATTTTATCCAACCCTGAAATTCTCTTTTCCCTCGCTTTCCAAAGTTCTTGTGGCACTTGTGTATGTGCCCAGCTGTCACCAGGCATAGCAGATACAGTATTCAACATGCAGGGAAACCTTTTTTGTCTACAGATGAGGGGTTAAAAACATCAAAATGCTTTGTGAAATATTTTAATTGAATCAATTTCAGGTTGTAGTGTAGATTTTCCTGAAATACTGTCTCTGTATTATTCAGAATGGAGATTTTCCTTGATGAAAGAGGCAGTGATGAAACCCATCCATCATCTCCCAGGTATTTTCATAACACCATAATGCTTTTTACTTCTGACAGTTTAAGATACTACTAGTGAATCAGTTCAAACAAAACTAACTGGCGCTCTTTCTGGTGTGCATAGCAGAGGTGACAAGGACGTGGACCCCAAACAGACCTTCTGCCTGTAGTCTAAAACAGTCCAAGTTAACCCTTAGACATACGCAATCTAATTATACTGAAGTTCTGTCGTCTTAGAGCATTTTCAACATGGAACTGCAGGCTGCTTTTTTCCAAGAGGCATGTGATATTTTACAAAATGGGCAAATGAGCTGATTGATTTGAGTTTTGTAAGTGGTGGATCTTTCCCCTAGGAAGCATTAGATGGTGGAATTAGGTGCCACAAATAGAATCATAGAATTGTTTTGGCTGGAAAAGACCTTTAAGATTATCGAGTCCAACCATTAACCCAACACTGCCAAGTCCACCACTGAACCATGTCCCTCAGCATCACATCTACACATCTTTCAAATACCTCCAGGGATGGTGACTCCACCACGTCCCTGGGCAGTGTGTCACAATGTTTGACAAGCCTTTCAGTGAAGAAATTTTTCCTAATATCACAATATTGACTTTTCAGGTGTTTTTTGACACCTCTGCCGGAATGATGAGATACAGATGTTTCCTAAGCACTTGTAAAACGCTCCCAATGGAACAGGAGCTGTCACAGTGCAAACAGGCTCCTGGTGGTGTGACGAGCGCTGTGTGTGACAAGCGCTAAAGGAGCCAGGCGTGCGGTGCCACCCGCTCTCTGCAGCACAGGCACAGTTTTTTCTTTTTTAATGCCCTTTATGAAGGCAAATGGAGCAAATACAAACCCCAAAATTTACCCAGGGCAGTGGTGGAGTCCCCATCCCTGGAGGGACTGAAGAGTCGTGTAGACACAGTGCTGAGGGACATGGGTCAGTCGGGGACTTGTCAGTGTGAGGTTCATGGTTGGACTCGATGGTGTTAAAGGGCTTTTCCAATCGAGCCAATTCTGGGATTCTGTGTGAACAGCAGACCCGACCGCGGCGTGGCGAGGGGCTCCCGCAAGCCCCGCGATAGCGGGAAGGCAAAGCCCCGGGCAAACCCACTCCTCTCAGGCCGCGCCGGGCCCGGCCGTGCAGCGCTGCTGCCGCCGCAGGGTGCCCGGGCGGTGGCGAGGCGGGCGGGCCGCTGTCCCCGTCGGAGGCGGGGCCCCGGCGGGCACCCCCCTCCCCTCAGTCGCCGGCTGAGCCTTAACAGGTAACGGAGGAGGCGCGACCGCCGCGGGGTCGAGGCGGGATCTGCTTCCTGGGTTTCCTTTCGCTTCGGCGGAGACCGCCGTGCCGTGAGGGGCCGGGCCGGGCGCACCTGGGCTGGGCTGGACCCGCCCTCTCGCCGCGCCCTCTCGCCGCGCCCTTCCCACCCCGCTGGGTACCCGTGTCCGCTACCGCCGTCTCCGCCCTCGCCCGCAGGAGCCGCGGCGGGGCGATGGTTCCGGTGTGCGGCGGGGCGGGCGGCCGCCTGCTGCGGATGGCGGGGGCCGGCCGGGGGCCGCTCCTTCTCAGCATCATCCTCAGCCGGGGCCGCAGCTGCCAGGCGGGGGGCAGCCCGGGCATCCCCGGCAGGGCCCTGGCTGTCAAGAAGCGGGGCTACGACATCACCCGGAACCCCCATCTCAACAAGGTCGGTGCCGCTGGGGGTTGTTTTCCAGGGCCTGGGTGAGGGAAGGGAGCGGGGCTCGGTGGTGGCGAGTGGGAGGTGGGGGAAGGTGCTTGACGTGGATCGCAGGTGTCCGTGGGTATTTCACGGCGTTGTTGTGCCCTCCCCGGGGCTGAGTCCCACTTCGAACGGGGGTGAGTGCTGGGGGGAGGCCGGAGAGCGGTGACAGATTGACCTGAGCAGAGCGTGCGGCCAGTTTTGTAGGTGTTCACCTGCTGGTTCTGCATCGGCGGCTTCATCCTCTGGAGCTGGTCACCCGGCTGCCCTCCATCCGCTGCGGCTGCGGTGGTGGCACTGGGAGAGCCTGTACAGGGCACAGGTGCCTTTGGCTGGGACTAGAAGCCATTTGCTTGAAATCACGGTATCACAGAATGGTTTGAGTTGGAAGGGACCTTAAAGCTCACCCAGTTCCAACCCTCCTGCCATCAGCAGGGACACCTTCCACCAGACCAGGTTGCTCAAAGCCTCATCCAGCCTGGCCTTGAACACCTCTAGGGAGAAGCAGCCACAGCTTCTCTGGGCAACCTGGGCCAGTGTCTCACCACCCTCATAGGAAATAATTTCTTCCTCATATCTCATCTCAGTCTCCCCTCTTCCAGCTTAAGGCCATCACTGCTTGTTCTGTCACTCCCTGCCCTTGTCCAAAGTCCCTCCCCAGCCTTCCTGGAGCCCCTTCAGGTACTGGAAGGCCACTAGAAGGTCTTCCTGGAGCCTTCTCTTCTCCTGGCTGAACAGCCCCAACTCTCTCAGCCTGTCCTCACAGCAGAGGTGCTGCAGCCCTTGGATCATCCTCGTGGCCTCCTCTGGATTTGCTCCAGTAGCTCCATGTGCTTCTTATATTGATGGCCCCAAAACTGGAGGCAGCACTGCAGGTGGGGTCTCACAAGAGCAGAGTAGAGGGGCAGAATCCCCTCCCTGGCCCTGCTGCCCACGCTGCTCTGGATGCAGCCCAGGATATGGTTGGCTTCTGGGCTGCAAGCACACATTGCCGGCTCATGTTGAGTTTCTTGTCTACCATCAGCATTAAGTGGTTTTGATGGGGTTTTCTTCAACATCTGTCTTGTTCTCTTTCATGTTCTGTGACAGTAGTAAAGAGTAACATAGCTAGTCTTTCTAGTAGTCTTACATATATCATTTTGAACTGAAAAATTAGTATTTTGACCTGTGCTCAGTGTGATGCAATAATAACACCAAAACAGCTGAAACTATCTCGTTTTAAATTGATCTGACTACTGCAGAAGTAGATTTTGAATGTCTCATTTGAAAATTTTCACAGCTGAAGCTTTCCTGAAATGTTTTCCCCACTTCCAGTGAAGTAAAGTATTTTTCTTTAACTGTAAATGGAATTTTGGTCCGTGTGGAGAGAAGGGAAGTGCTTCTGTTGGAGCTAAAATATATTCTAGTGTGCCATGTTTAATTGGCCATAGGAAATCTCCTAGCTGTTCTCCAGCCTGGATGTTTGGTGTTTATGTTGTTATGTTCTTCTCTCAGTATAGACTTTATGTTTGTTGTTATAGTCATCTACAGAACATCCCAGTGAGGACAGAAATGTCTGACATCTGTGGTAAGAGACTGTGCACCTAGGTAGGACCTAGTCATTAGTAAATGCTCAAGCCTTCTTTCCAAACTTTTCTAAACAGGCTTCTGTTTCTCTGTTCCTCTTAACAGTTCATTGCAGTATCTAAGGAATGAACTGTGTTTGACTGAAATAGGATGTTTCAGACAGTTCATGTTGTCAGCATATGATTGATGGCCCTTTGTTCTGCTGTGCTGCAGTGGTGTAGGTCAAAATTAGGGATCTCAGTAGGTTTTCAGCTGTTGTACTCTCCTCACATAGCAATTACTGTTCACCTCTCTGGTAGCTAAATGCAGGCATGGGGTCATTGCTATTTTTCTGCAGCAGATTTTACTTTAATCTGAGCTTTCATCTGATTGCAGGCTGCTCTGCAGGGGATAGTCCTTATCTCTCCAAGAACCTCTGAAAAAGTTTTTCAGAAGTGAGACTTTGGGCAGCAAGTGTCTTGCTGCTTTGTTCAATGCCATGGCTGTTTTACAGCTTTTGGGTGAAATTTGAAGCATCAGTCAAAAGCTATGAAGTGTGTGGTATTCATTCAAGGAAGAAGACTTTGTGTCCCTCCAGCAGAATCACAGGCAGATTTACAGTCTAAAGCTATTGATCCAAGTCTGTGCTTGCTTTGCTAGGTTGAAGGTGCTTTGAGGAAGAAGCAGACATGGAAGTCACTGCTGCCAGGTCCTCTGTAATACCCTAAATATCAGTAAAAGCAGGCTGTCCTCTGAGAAGCTCCTCTGTTTTCCCAATGTGCCTGAGAAGGAAAAAATAAATAGAAAAACTGGTGAGGGATGTAGGAAATTTGCAGTTGTTACTTTCCTTTGGTCATTGTTTACTATGTGAAGTTCAGTGGTTTTTCTGATGTAAAGGAATTGAATTCCTAAATATTGATCAAGAGTGCCAAAATGGATTGTAAAAGAGTTATCTCCAGTCCTTAAATTATTTGGACCATCTATGCATTGTGTGTAAGAGCTTACTTGACTAGGCATTTTGGGGAAAATTTAGAGGAAAAAAACTGTCTTGCAGTTAAGAGGGGACTGTGTTCCATCTCTGAGACTGGGTTTGATTATGTCTCAGACTTTGGGGAAGCGACATTGGGGAAGTCACGTGCAAGGAAATCTTGTAGCTTAAATCCTTGGACAGTAGGAGGAACTTTGAGGTGAGAACCAGTTACACTTCATCTCTGCTGATGAGACTTTGAGAGCACTGCATGTTTCTGTTCTATTCACATACAGTTCTTCCTTCTGCTGCAAAGTATTACAGCCCATGTCTGATCTGAGGGCAGCACTCAGGAAATGTCAGCATTCTTCTGAGGGGTACTTGCAGTCTTAAAAGGCAGTAGCAGTTGTTCTCAGTTGACAGAACAGTCTCGGAAATAATAGGAGGATGAAGAAGTGCTTGTTGTGTGATTTTGTGAAGTGCCTCGTGAAGCATTTCTTCTTTTCCTGCCTTTGAATGCTGCAAAACTGGAAAACCTCACAACTTTAACAGTGTCAGATAACCACTGAGAACGGGTGAGAGTGTTCTGTGGTGATCCAAGTGCAAGGTGGATTCCAGGAGGGTTTGTTAGAAGCTTTGTCCATGTGTAAGTCAGTTGCTTGCTGAGAGGGCAGCAGCAGTGCTGGACCTTCTGAGACAAGTCTGTTCTGCTGTGTGACATCAGCCCTGAGAAAAGCTGATTCAACACTCGGATCCTGGGAGGAAAGATGGGACATCTCTTACCCAGTGCCTTATTTATCAAAGTTGCCATATGTTTGTGGTGATCAAGGCCATGTGTGTCCTCTCCCTGGCCCTGCTGTCAGTTCTTGGAGTTGTGCAATTCTGCTCGTCTCAGATGTGCTGTTCATGATCCCCCAGTTCTTCCAGGGACTTTGTCAGCTTTGTGTGCCTTCTCTGTGGTTTAACAAACACCAGCCTGAGCTGGAAAATCCCCAGTTTGACAGAATCACAGAATATTACAGAATCACAGAATGTCAGGGATTGGAAGGGACCTCGAAAGATCATCCAGTCCGATCCCCCTGCTGGAGCAGGAACACTTAGATGAGTTCACACAGGAAGGCATCCGGGTGGGTCTTGAATGTCTCCAGAGAAGGAGACTCCACAACCTCCCTGGGCAGCCTGTTCCAGTGCTCTGTCACTCTCACAGTAAAGTTCTTTCTTAAATTTAAGCGGAACCTCCTGTGTTCCAGCTTACACCCATTACCCCTTGTCCTATCATTGGTCATCACTGTGAAGAGCCTGGCTCCATCCTCCTCACACTCACCCTTCAAATATTTATAAACATTCCCTCACACCTGTAGGGACCCAAAAATCTTGTCTTGTCCAAAATCAACTGTAATTTTGTTTGACATCTGACAGCACTTCATGTATTTTGCTGGAAGTCCTGATTTTGAGATAAATCGTGCCTCTCTGGGGATCTGCCATCGCAAACAGATGCAGAACTGGAGGTCACAGTTTGTTTTCAGAGTGACAGGATATTGCTGTAATTGAAGAGGTGAGATAACACACTCAACTTTTCTACAAGGTGCAGTGCAGGGGTCAGAATCTGGGGTCTTCTGTGTACACCTGGGAAATACCCTGTACTCTTGTGATATGCATGCATGCTCTCTGTTGTTTTTTATTAAATGTGTTATAATGAATTATTAAAAAAAACCCAACAAAACCAAACCCACAACAAAAACCCCCCACCCAACAAAACAAAAAAAACAAAATTACCAGTCTGGATCTGTAAGAATGTAACTTTAAATAATTGCTGTAGGTTTCCACAGTGTTTTTGAAACCTACTGCTGTACACAGCATTAAAATGCAGGAAGTTAGTTTGTCCTTCAGCTTTGCAGGGATCAGAACTGAGCTCACTGAGGGTGCTTTGGACATAGTGTCAGTAATTTGCCACTGCAGCTGAGAAAAAAAATGATGGGACCTTTTACATGGCTGTGCTCAGCACCTATGGTGAAACTGGCCCAAAGCTAGCTGGATTTATGAGATGATTGCATTCAAACAAAATTAGTAATGGGCACAAGGACAGTGTGTCTGAAATAGCAGTTGCTAAGATCAGATCGGGGCAGGGTTCTGTTTTCAGATTAGTAAATCTCCTCTCTAAATCCACAAGGTTATATTCCCACAACTGGAGTTCCCAGCTGGACAGCTTTAGGTCTGGATAGACATATAGCTACTGAGGTATGCCCAGAGCTTTGGGTGGTGTGTGACTCCCAGCATTTGTTAGCTACCATCTGTTTGTGCTTTGCAAAGTGAGAGTATGAGATGGGCAGCGTTTGGAGGTTCCCTTCCCATTTTTCAGGAGCCTACAACTATTCAAGCCAGTCTTAGGGAACAAGTTTTAGACTGGTATTAAAAAAAAATAAATTAAAAATCCACTGTTACTAAACAGTCTAAAACCACAGCTGACTTAGAAAGCCCCCAAACTGAAAATGATGTAAGGGTGGGAGTGTGCAGGGGAGGAGCATCCTGTTTGCCTGCGATATTTACTCTTTTTAAGGTCTATGGCTGCTGCTGGAGACAGGATGCTCGTGCAGATGAACTGACCTGACAGGACTCCCTTGTTTCTAGGAATATCAAGCAAGACACTTTCATGGGCCAACCCTGCAGCACATGGGCTGCTTCAGACCCAAGCCAAACCACAGCTGAGAGTGCACTCTTTATCAAATAATGCTCTAACTCTTCTAGAGCTGAAATGGGAGCGAGCTGGGGCACTGTGCTGCGTGATGAGCCTTCAAAGGTGTCCGGAGCAGACAGGCTGTTTTCATGTTTTCACTTGTTCTTTATGTCATCACTGGAGCCTAGGTGTATCACCACTGACTTCAGAGGAAGTAGACTCCGAGCAGATGAGTTTTGACCCAGTATTTTGGCAGTTGTGGTGGTGTTTTGGAAATAGGATTGCTCAGTTAGATTTCTTTCGACTTTCATCCTGGCATGTGTAGTTTCATTTTTTTGTTTGCTTGTTGTTAATGTCAAGCATATATGATTTTTTGGGTCCAAAGTATCTTTTGACAATGGCATTTCCTAATGCTTTAGTACCAAAGAACTTATCATTATGGCTTGGTCAACAAACTAAGCCCCAACTAAATCTTTTGGTGCTTCTGGTATTAGCTGCAGTCTGCAAAAGACCCTTTGCTTCCCTGTCTTGTATTCCAGTCCTTCTCCCTTATCATAGCCAAGCCAGGAGGCCATCTGCCTTCCTGTCCCTCTGCATTATCTCTTGCCAACACTGTCACTCTCCCCTTTGGGATATCACTTTAGCTTTGGGAATGGAGCTCTCGTGGAAAAGCTTGGAAGTGCAGAGGAAGTCTGTTGCTGCCAAGGTGAGAGGTGCTGCTGCAGACCCTGCCTGTCTGTGTTCTACTAACCCTGTAATACCTTGGTCCTTGTTTTGCCTTTAGCCCTTGTAAATGCATTGAGAGGTCTTGGAAGTATTGGCTGGGCAGCTCTTGTAAGTGCTGAGCTTGTGCTTGCAGTCGCTATAAGATATTAATAAAAATAAATTGCCTTTGGACCCAAAGCTTGTTTCTGTTTTCTGAACAGTTTATGTTATAAAAATACCTTTAAAATTGCCTTTAAGTTGTGGAAATTCACCAGTTTGGCAGCTGCCTATGTTGCTTTCTCTTTATCTTGCCATTTCTTTTAGAGAAGCCTTAATCCTTACACAGGCATGTTTTGGTAGGGCAGAGCCAAGACGGAATGTAGCCCTTGTTTCATAGTTTTTTTGGCACTTGAATAAGAATTGCACTTAAGTAATGCAAACTGTTTGATAAATTGTAGGAAAATTGATACTGTTGCAGTTGGAATGGATCTAGGGCTGAATGTTCGAGCTTGTTCAGCATTCCTACTCATCACATCTAGTGAAATGTGTGGCAACCACCCAGCTGATGACTTTGGAAGCACTGTAGGTATTGGTGGGAAGACTGAGTGTATTCTGTGTGGGGCTGGTCCTCTCAACAGTCTTCACTCCACTGACCTCAGCAGGCTTCAAGCCTTGCCCCACATAAGTAGTATGACCTATGATGTCACTGATGTTAGAAGCTGTGCTGCTGTGTGCTGAGGTGACTCACTGATGCTCATCAGAATTAGCGATGATTTAACTGAAGCTGCTGAACGACAGCGCTAATTCATGGGAGGAGGTGAGGAGCAATGGTTTGTGGCTTGGTTTTGGTTTCAGATGGATTTGCCACGCAGTGAGGTACCTGCTAGGGACAGGTCTGACAGCTTTGTAGTGCTGTGTGGCGGAGTTTGACCCCTGAATTTTTGGTTTTGGTGTGTCATAGATCTGGCAAATCCTCTAAATTCCTCTAGCTTCTATAGCAGCCACCTCCAGTAGAATGTTCTAGCCGCTGTTACTGGTGTTCAGTTTTGGGCCCCTCACTGCAAGAAGGACATGGAGGTGCTGGAGCGTGTCCAGAGAAGGGCAACGGAGCTGGGGAAGAGTCTGGAGTACAAGTGTGATGAGTTCCCAGCTGAGGGAACTGGGGTTGTTGAGCCTGCAGAAAAGGAGGCTGAGGGGAGACCTTTTTTGTGGCTCTGTCAAAGTCCCTGAAAGGAGGGTGGAGAGAGGTGGGGGTGGGTCTGTTCAACCAAGGACCAAGGGACAGGACAAGAGGAAATGGCCTCAAGTTGCACCAAGGGCAGTTGAGATTGGATGTGAGGAAGAATTTCTTTCCTGAAAGGGTTCTTGGGCATTGGAAGGGGTTGCCCAGGGCAGTGGTGGAGTCCCCATCCCTGGAGGGACTGAAGAGTCGTGCAGACACAGTGCTGAGGGACATGGGTCAGTCGGGGACTTGCCAGTGTGAGGTTCATGGTTGGACTCGATGATCTGAAAGGGCTTTTCCAACCCAGGCAATTTCCAATCCAGTCTGTGATTCAGAGCTGAGAAAGCAAAGGTGGGTCTTTAACCAGTAACTGCACTCTGTTGGTACCCGCTGCTGAAGGGAGGAGTTATGAATTTTTATAATATTATTTTGTTTATAATATTTAGGCTCCTCCAGGGCTTTGGGATCTTTTTCTTTCTCTGACTTGCTAGAAGTGATGCTGATTTACCTTCCTGCCCCTGGAACTTGCCTGGCTGATGGGAGGTACTGTGCAAACATCTGGTTTTGGCAGCTCTCCTGTGGTTTCAGTGTTTTTACTCATTTTTCCCTCCCCAGAGTGGCCCTGCCAGCACGTGCCCCGTGCAGACAGCACAGGATCGCTCCTGACCCCGCGCCCCTCAGAGCGAGAGCCTGGAGCTGGGTGTTGGAGCTGCCAATGCACGTGCCTGCTGTGGCTGAAAGCTGGATGCTGCCCTGCTCAGGAGCAGCTTTGCCTGTTCCTGTCTCTGACTGAATGCCATGCAGCGGTATAGATTGTCCTATTTTGTTGGGTTTGGTTTGTTTGTTCCTTTTTTAAATTTTTTATTTATTTTTACCAAGGGAGCAGGGATCTAAGAGGCAAATGGTTATTTTAATTATCCTCAGGGTTCTGGATCCAGAAATATTCTTACACTAGGAGACAAGTCAGGCTGAAAAAACAAAGTTTTTGCTTTGTCTCTTGCTTTTCCTCTGACTGTTACTTATTTTTCTGTCTTTTTCTCACCGACTTATCAGACCTGCTGTCAAATCAGCTTAGTGTAGCTTTTACCCAAATATATTCTTTTGGGACAGATTTAGCTTTAGAGCTGTTGTGAGCAGGTCAGACAAACCTTGATGTTTGGGGGAGAATAAATACTGTGCTGTAATTCCCTCTCTTTCAGTAGAAGGCTTAGCACAACAGCAAACCTGACTACTTTTAACTTATATGCTCTAGTAGAGCTGACGAGCATGTTTTTAGTTTTTAACCTCCTCTTTGAGGCCCAGGGGTGACACTTGCTCTCTGTCTCCCCAAACAACGTGACATTTTGATAAATGACTTATGTATTGTCAGCCTTATACAATATCTTTCTTTTAAAAATGTTTTAAATGGCAAAGCTTTTTATGGTTCTGCAGCTGCCAAACACAAAACTCAGACATAAACTGAGCAGACTGTGGTTCTGACAAAGAAAATAACACCAACACACAAGTTTTCTGCCTATCAACGTTTCCTGCTTCACTTCACTTTGCAGCTCTCTGTTGCACATGTATACTTTTTGAACATATGGAACTGAACCAGATTTTCACTAAATTTCTGTATTTATATATAGATATATATATATATATATATATAAAGGTTAGCTGCACATCTCGGAGCAATTTTTTTCTGTATGGATAGCTTATAAAGTGATAAGTCTGTTTTGTAGTGTCTCCATATGGATAAGCTCTTCAGCCTCATAAAACGTGAAGTTAAGGCATTTCTCAACATAGGAAGGAATTAGTTATTTCAAATACAGCAGTGCTATGTTCTCCTGGACAAAACATCTTGAACTTTAACTCTTTGGCTTGGCTAATGGATTTGTCACTTTGCCTAGTGGTTAAATTCATTATGGCAACTATTAAACTCTATTTAATCTTCATTTGAAGGGGTTGATGTTAAACCTGCAAGTAATTTTAGCTGTGATTAATTATGAATAAGAGAATGTATCATATGTGCCAAATCCTGTAATTTTTGAAGTGTCCAGATTATTAAGACTTTCTGCTGTCAGGATGGTCCCAGTTTGCAAACAAGACAGGGGCTGGAGGGAGAGACAAAGTGTTTTATTAGACCAACTGATTTAGATGGGGAGGGGGGAAAGAAGTAAAACCAGGGATTTTCATGTTCATAGCCCTTCTTCTAGCAACTCAATTTTTTATTTTTATTCCCAATTAGATCAGTTTGTCCAATAAAATAAAAACAATAGCAACAAAGAAAAACCCAAACCAAAATGTCTCCTTGTGAGCCATTTCCTACTCCACAGGGAATTAGATGTCTTCATGTTGTGATTTGTCTGTAGCTTATAGCTGAGTTAAAACAACTGCTTCTGTAAATCTGATCTCTTGATCACAATTATCGGAGGGACAAGGCTGCCATGGCAATACGGTATGAAATTTTCTAAACCTAGCCATAAAAAGAGCCAAAAAACCCCCAAACTTACTGAAGTGCTATATCTGAATACTGTGGAAAAAACTAAATATACTCTAAAAATGTAGCAGTTTGGAATTGATGAAGGCAGGGAGGCCTCCCACCCCCCTAGGCTGAAACTGGTGAACTCGACTCGCTCCCTGAAATGCCTGTACACCAATGCACGCAGCATGGGGAACAAGCAGGAGGAGTTAGAAACCCGTGTTCGGTCATGGGATTATGATCTGGTAGCAATTACAGAGACATGGTGGGATAGCTTACATGACTGGAATGTGGTCATGGATGGCTATGTCCTTCTCAGGAAAGACAGGCCAGAGAGGCGAGGTGGTGGAGTTGCTCTTTATGTGAGAGAGCAACTACAGTGCATTCAGATCTATCCAGGGGCGGATGAGGAGCTAGTTGAGAGCCTGTGGGTAAAAATCAAGGGGCAGGCTGGTAGGGTTGATACTGTCGTGGGTGTCTATTACAGGCCACCAGATCAGGGTGAAGAAATTGATGAGGCCTTCTACAGGCAGCTGACAGCAGCCTCGCAATCCCAGGCCCTGGTTGTTGTGGGGGATTTTAACTACCCAGATATTTGCTGGAGAGACCACTCGGCCAGCCACCCCCAATCCAGGAGGTTCCTCCAGTGCATCGATGATAACTTCCTGATGCAAATGGTGGATGAACCAACCAGGAGGGGAGTGACGCTGGATCTGATCCTCACTAACAAGGAGGGTCTGGTTGAGGCTGTGAAGGTTGAGGACTGCCTGGGCTGCAGTGATCATGAGATGGTGAAGTTCCGAATCTCATGTGGCATAAGCAGAATTACAAGTAAGATTGCTACCCTGGACTTCAGGAGGGCCAACTTTGGCCTCTTCAAGCAATTGTTAGGGGAAATTCCATGGGGCAGATTACTTGAAGGTAAAGGGGCCCAAGACAGCTGGTTAACGTTCAGGGACAGCTTCTTCTGGGCTCAAGATCAAAGCATTCCAATATGTAGGAAGTCAGGGAAGGGAGCCAGGAGACCTGCTTGGTTAAGCAGGGAACTGCTGGCCAAACTTAAGTGGAAGAGGAGAGTTTACAAATCGTGGAAGGAGGGGCTGGCTACTTGGGAGGAATATAAGGATATTGTCAGAGGATGTAGGGAGGCAACTAGGAAAGCCAAGGCCTCCTTAGAATTAGATCTTGCCAGAGGGGTCAAGGACAACAGGAAGAGCTTCTTCAAATACATGGCAGATAAAGCCAACGTCAGAGGCAATGTAGGCCCACTGATAAATGAGGGGGGTACCCTGGTGACAGAGGATACAGAGAAGGCAGAGCTATTGAATGCCTTCTTTGCCTCTGTCTACTCTGCCGGAAGTTGTCTTGAGGAGCTCTGTACCCTGGAGACCCCAGATGGAGACAGGACAATGGAGAAGATTGCCTCAGTTGATGAGGATTGGGTCAGGGACCAATTAAGCAACCTGGACATCCATAAATCCATGGGTCCAGATGGGATGCATCCACGAGTGTTGAGGGAGCTGGCTGAGGTCATTGCTAGACCGCTCTCCATCATCTTTGCGAAGTCGTGGGGAACGGGTGAGGTGCCTGAGGACTGGAGGAAGGCAAATGTCACTCCAATCTTCAAAAAGGGCAAGAAGGAGGACCCGGGTAACTACAGACCGGTCAGCCTCACCTCCATCCCTGGAAAGGTGATGGAACGACTTATCCTAGGTGCCATCTCTAGGCATATCAAGGATAAGAGGGTCATTAGGGGCAGTCAGCACGGCTTCATCAAGGGGAAGTCGTGCTTGACCAACCTTCTAGACTTCTATGAAAACATGACCAGGTGGCTGGATGATGGTAGAGCAGTGGATGTGGTCTATCTTGATTTCAGCAAAGCATTTGACACGGTCTCCCACAGCATCCTCGCTGATAAATTGAGGAAGTGCGGATTAGATGAGCAGGTAGTGAGATGGATTATTAACTGGCTGGTGGGAAGAAGCCAGAGAGTAGTGGTCAATGGGGCGGAGTCGAGTTGGAGACCTGTGTCTAGTGGAGTCCCTCAGGGGTCAGTACTAGGACCAGTATTATTCAATATATTCATAAATGACCTGGATGAGGGAATTGAGTGCACTGTCAGCAAGTTTGCTGATGATACCAAGCTGGGAGGAGTGGCTGACACTCCAGAAGGCTGTGCTGCCATCCAGAGAGACCTGGACAGGCTGGAGAGCTGGGCAGGGAAAAACTTGATGAAATATAATAAGGGCAAGTGTAGGGTGTTGCACCTGGGCAGGAACAATCCCAGGTTCCAGTATAGGTTAGGAAATGATCTCCTAGAGAGCAGTGAAGGGGAAAGGGATCTGGGAGTCCTGGTGGACAGCAGGATGACCATGAGCCAGCACTGTGCCCTTGTGGCCAGGAAGGCCAATGGCATCCTGGGGTGCATTAGAAGGGGTGTAGTCAGTAGGTCAAGAGAGGTTCTTCTTCCCCTTTACTCTGCCCTGGTGAGGCCACATCTGGAATATTGTGTCCAGTTCTGGGCCCCACAGTTCAAGAAGGACAGGGAGCTGCTTGAGAGAGTCCAGCGAAGAGCCACCAAAATGATTAAGGGAGTGGAACATCTCCCTTATGAGGAAAGGCTGAGGGAGCTGGGGCTCTTTAGCTTGGAGAAGAGGAGGCTGAGGGGGGACCTGATTAATGTTTATAAATATTTGAATGGTGAGTGTCAGGAGGATGGGGCCAGGCTCTTTGCAGTGATGACCAATGATAGGACAAGGGGCAATGGGTGTAAGCTGGAACACAGGAGGTTCCGCTTAAATTTGAGGAAGAACTTCTTTACAGTAAGGGTGACAGAGCACTGGAACAGGCTGCCCAGGGAGGTTGTGGAGTCTCCTTCTCTGGAGACATTCAAGACCCGCCTGGACGCCTTCCTGTGCGAACTCATCTAGGTGTTCCTGCTCCGGCAGGGGGATTGGACTAGATGATCTTTCGAGGTCCCTTCCAATCCCTACTATTCTGTGATTCTGTGATTCTGTGATTCTATTGATTTGGATTTTTTTTTTTTTTTAGCAAACCCTCTTTAAAAGCAAAAAACAGCTGGGAGAGAAAACCATTTAAAGCCATTTGTGCTAGTGTGATGTGCACAAAGTTTGAATTCCAGCAGACACTCTTGTAGGGAAAAGGATTGCACAAAGGTTGCAGGAGCATGGAAGACACCCATAGCTCTGCTGGAGTGGTTTAGCAGATCAGGTGCTTTCTGAGCGAGAGGTGCAGTTTGTGCAAGAGGATGTGAAAGTGTTTGAAGTGATGTGGACGTTGGGAAGAAGAGTTGAAAGCTCTTGTCTCTTTCCCCCAGTGCCTAGCAGATGGCTTGGCTTGGTGGGTGAAAGAGATGGAAAGCAATGGTAAAGGTGACCATGTGCTCCAGGTAGATGTGTCTCCAGAAAACTCTGCCAGCAGAAGCTGGTGCTGATCTAATGAAGAGTGGCTTGTGTTCTGCCCTGTCTGCTACTTTATACTCACTAGTGAATTTGCTTACATTGGCATCTTACAAGCTTGTCAAGTAAATCACATTCAAACACACACTCAGTGGCTCAGAGATAATAAAAGATTTTTTTTTCCCCTCTCAAGTTGAGAGGATTCTCAGTGCACGTACCACTGGGACTTGTTTCTCATTGCACACATGCAAGAGATTCCTCTTAGGTTTGGTGCATTGCCCAGGCTGTGATGTGCAGCAGTAGTTATTAGAAGGAGATGTGTGTGACATGCCTTTCCTTTCACGTGCTGATGCCAGCAGCTTTTACTGGCTTATGTCTAGGGAAAAAAAAAATAAATAAGAATTCTTTCCAGCAGCAGAGAGGTCTCCCTGAGCTCTTGGGTTTCGAGGAGGCAGCGTAGGCTTAAAGCACTGAGAGGCTTTTCGCTGATTTCAATGAACCCTGCATCAAGACTTTTTTGAGTATAGGAACAGACAACTGCACCATTTGAGATGTGTGATTATTTAATCCTGAAAGGATAATTTTAAAGATGGTGTAGTGTGAAATTATACCATCTTGCTCTGTTAATAGATAGTAATTAAAATGGGAGCATATGTGAAAATTTGTGCTTACAACATCTCAAAGCAAAAATGGAATTTGCCAATATCATCAATTTCTGCTGATACAGAATCACACAAAGGCTCCAGCTGCTTCCAGAGTTGCGTGTCCCAAAAATCAGAAGTGCTTTTTAGTACTCTCTGTTTTAGCATTATCTGTCCAAGCTCATTCATCTTCCTTATGAGCTTTGGAGCAACCAACTCAGTGATGCCTTTCCAATCCCAAAAGCTGTCCTCTGGCATGGAGGCAAGAGGAGCCAGACTTCACAAGAGCTGCTGGAAGAAAAACCAGGATATAAAGCAAGATACCACAGAGAGCTTGAGCCTGCCCTGGGAAGTTCTTGTACTAGCTTAATAAACTTTACCAAAGTGCCTTTGAATTGTGACCTTCCAAATGTCCACTGGTCAAGGGTGACCGGGATTATGAAACCAGAACGAATGCATGACTGATGCTTGCTGAAACTGGGCCACCCTCCCTGAGGGCAAGTAATTGTTTTGGGTTAAATATGTTAGCTGTATGTGAAATAATAAGATAACAAAGTAATTTATCATGGAAATAGAAAGAATTGATGCAAACGTACTGGAAAGCAGCAGCAAGACTCTGGCTGCTGCTGGAAAATAGCTTTTATTTTGGCCACTTTTAAAAAGTTAATTGCAACTTAAAAATAAGCTTTAATAGATTTGGCAGTGAGAGTGCAACTGTAATCAGATCTTGTTGTTTTGTACAAGTGCCTTTCAGGTTTCTCTGCAAGGTCAAATGTCCTCTTGACTGGCAGCTGGGCTGCTTGGCTTGTGGGCATGTAACTGGTATTTGGTGGAGTCGCAACATTAATTTCCCACTGAAACTGAATATAAAAGTATATGAGAGTCCAGCAGTTTCACTTCCTGTAAAGCTGGAAACCCTTGTAGCATTTATTAGGATTTCCTACAGAGAAAGAGGGATATAGATCTTGTTTGACTTACAGAATCATAATATTTGCACTGCAATTTGTAACACAGAGCAGGAAGCTTTCAATTAGCATTTCCTGAGGAACAGCAAATTCAGTAATTTTTTTTAGTTACTGCTTTAACTTTTTACTTTTTGTCAGAGAATAAAAAAACAGCTCACAGGACCTTCGATGTTCCACAGTGTCGGAGTAAGGAAGAACAACAGTGAAAGAGGTTACAGATCTATGAGGAAGCAATGAACAGCTGAAACTGTTCTTGTGACTTCCTCAGTGTCTTGGCTTGGCATCATCATAATTTAGTCTCTGAACTGTAGCTCCATATCGAGTGTGCTTATGGGAGTCATAAACCTCAGTGTTTTTGCTCAATCACTTGGTCAGTTCACCCCTGGTTTTAATTTTCCTAGTGTTACAAAATTGCTCTCAAAGTCTGAGCTGATTGCAAGGAGCCCTGATTGTGGGCCCTACCCACATTTCTTTGAAGTCTTAAGAGCCTCTTCCCTTTCAGGTTCATAGTAATTTCGTACTATGGGACATGCTTTATGGCTTTTTGAGAGGCTTCAGTCTTAATTTTGAGACATCACTTTTTCCTTTCCAGGCAGAAGAATGTTGCTAAGAGAGGTGAGGCACTTGGGCTGAGGAGCCTCCAGTATGTGAGTCTCCAGATCTGCAGTGTGTACATATGCATGTGTCCGTGGTGGTGGGACCGTCTGGATACATATTCTGTGCATTGCAGATATTCCCCATCTCCATTCTGGATGAGATGAGGCACTCCTGTCCCTTAAGTAAGAGATCCCAGCGTGACTTGTTCACCCACAGACACCTGCAGTGTAAATATCTGAAGTAGCTGAGATAGATTCATGCTGTGAACTGGCACGTTCTGGATGGCTTGTGCCAGAGTTGCTACTCTCGTGGTCACTGATGTTTCAGATACTCCAGCAAGTAATTTCCCCTTTGTGCTTCAGTGTGTCCATCTGCTTTGGGCCCCGAGCATTGCTGCACAGACCTCCTTTACACAGTAAAGCTCTTTGCAGACTGACTTTGTCCACTTATTTGTAGAACCCTGTAGGTAAAAGGATACCAAAGGACAAATAGTGCAACAGAATGAGCAACCAGTTCTTTTGAACCAGCTTCTTTGTATTCCCTATTTTTGCTCACTGCTGTTTTCCTGGATGTGGCTGGAGATCCTCTCTTTGCCCAAAAGAGATGGGGAGAGGGGCAGAGAGGAAAGACGAAAACAAGGAATAGAGGGGCAAGTACAGGAGGTCTCTCCCATGAGATGAGGAGGAGACTTTGTCCAGCCTCAACTCTGTTGCCTTGGTACATACCTTGGTATTAAAGATAATAAAGTTATCTTAGAGGTTGAGGAACCTTTCCTGCCCTGTATGTTTCATAAAGCCAGCAGAGACATTAAGAGTTACTGCTCCTGAGCAGAGGATGAGTGTACAGAACACCCTGGCAGTTTGTAACTTGGTGTGGGAGATCCTACATCTAGTTCAGGTACTGAGTCTTCACACTTGCCATTACCCATGCTCAGCATCTCCTGAGGTTTAGTCCAGCAGATGCTGAACATTTCACCTAAGTTGTTTGTAAGACCAACTATCTGTTGTCCAAGGTTACCGCAAAAGTCCCTCTTGCTGGCGTTCTTTAAAATATTGTGGATTGAAAATGTCTCCATTTTGCATGGCATTAATTTCTCAGAGGAAGACAGAAGACACCGGTCACCTCCCTGGGATACTTCTAGCTATATTGTTAAATGCATAATTTAAGGCTTCAAAATATCACCTGGAAAGCAATATATAAAATATTCTGCCAACCAAAAGCTTACATTCTCCTACCAAGAGTTTGTGTTTATTTCCAGGCTTCTTGTATTTGCAGCCAGGATTTCCCTGAGAAGTATGAAGAGCCTCCCCAGTGACACTGATGTGCTGAGGGTGTGCTGGATTTCCTGTGCCTTTGCCTACTTCTGCAGCACTTCTTCACGCTGCTTCTGAGCAGTGCATTTGCAGAGGTCTGACATGTCTGGATGTTGACACTAACTTGCATCTGGGACCTACAGGGTTGATTCACACCTACACTATGGCCATATGTCTGGGGTTCCTGGGCATCCTGCATCTGCTTTGCACATAGTCTGTACATATGCAGAGAGGTTGATCATCTATTGGATACATCTGATTTACTGTCTGTTTGCAGAATCAGGGAATCACAGAATGGTTTGGGTTGGAAGGGACCTTAAAGATCATCACCCCCTGCCCTCGTCACCTTCTGTCACTCCCTGCCCTTGTCCAAAGTCCCTCCCCAGCCTTCCTGGAGCCCCTTCAGGTACTGGGAGGCCGCTAGAAGGTCTCCCCAGAGCTTTCTCTTTTCCAGGCTGAACAGCCTCAACCTCATAGGAGAGGTGCTCCAGACCTTTGATCATCCTGGTGGCCCTCCTCTGGACTTGTTCTAGTAGGTCTATATCCTTCTTCTGTTGGGATAACTTTGCTTGTAAGACTGTAGCTCTGAGTTGGCTTCTGCATTTCCAGAAATCGTGGGGCAGTGGCCAAAATCCCGACACTATCCCAAATAGAAGATCTAGGCAGAAACAGAGAACATGCCTTGAGATGCTGGTACTTGAGAGAGTAGATCTCAAAGCTCATTGTTTAGAGAGACCATCTATATACAAATATGGTAATTCACCTGACAAATAGGAGGTAAAGTAAAAAGATACTACAAGTTCTAAAGATACTTATTGATTGCTCTACAGATTAAAAAATCTCTTCATTATCTTGAATGCAACACTTAGGTTTAGAATTTTCTCCAACTTGAGCTTGAAGTGGAGACACAGATTACTTTTTCACTCCAGTGAGACTGAGGTTAGACACATCACCCCTGGCTGTCATTGCCAGAGTGTGAAAATACAGGAGCTGTTGAATTTGAACATTCAGATGTGGGGGAAAAAAAGCAAAGAAAACAACGTGACAGGGAGAAATACTTGTGGTTTATTATTTCTTATTCCTCATTCTCGGAGGCATTCAGCACACAGTGGGACTTTCAAGGCATGTATCATTCAGCTTCTGCTTTTCTTTAATGAAGTTCGTTCAGGCATTGAAGTTGAAGTTACTGGAGTCTTAACATGCTTGCTGCATTACATCTAACACTTTTGAGCTCCATTATGTTTCTTATCAAGTAGTTACAGAGGGCAGTTTCTGAATCATTGATATGGATTCAAGAAAGAATCAGGCAGTCGTGGGCATCACATTGGTGAATATACTTCACATTTACTTTTCAAGTGCTCTTTTGAGATCACAGAAGCACAGAATGGCCTCAACTGGAAAAGCCCTTTAAGATCATCAAGTCCAACCATTAACCTCACATTGACAAGTCCCCGACTGACCCATGTCCCTCAGCACTGTGTCTACACGACTCTTCAGTCCCTCCAGGGATGGGGACTCCACCACTGCCCTGGGCAACCCCTTCCAATGCCTCAGAACCCTTTCAGCAATGAAATTCTTCCTCACATCCAATCTCAACTGCCCTTGATGCAACTTGGGGCCATTTCCTCTTGTCCTGTCACTTGTTACTTGGTTGAACAGACCCACCCCCAGCTCTCTACACTCTCCTTTCAGGGAGCTGTAGAGAGCCAGAAGGTCTTCTCTCAGCCTTCTCTTCTCCTGCTCAACAACCTCGGTTCCCTCAGCTGCTCCTCATCACACTTGTGCTCCAGACCCTTCCCCAGCTCAAAACTGAACCCAGCACTTGAGGTGCAGCCTCACCAGTGCCCAGTACAGGGGTAAGAGAACTTCTCTGGTCCTACTGGCCACACTATTCCTGATACAAGCCGGGATGCCCTTGGCCTTCTTGGCTACCTGGGCACGCTGCTGACTCATGTTCAGCTGCTGTCAACCAACTCCCCCAGGTCCCTCTCTGCTGAGCATCTTTCCAGCTGCCAATCAAGTTATTCTCACTGCAGTGGGGAACTGAATTTAGCTGGCCCGAGGTTATGTGGGATGTTTGTGGCAGACCAAATGAGTGAACATGAGTCTCTCCACATGAACTTAACCACTCAGCCAGCATACCTGTGTCCTCAGTTGTCTTATTGCATCTTTCATCTCTACCAGCAATGATCTCAGCCACAGCCTAGTCGAAACATGTGATGTATCAACTGCTATACAGTGATGTATCAACTGCTATATCTCACACATGCCATCAAATGCACATTGTTTTATAAAATGAAAAGCATTTTGTAAATATTTCCCAAAAGCTGTGTGCCAAGTAAGCAAGCACTAATAAGCAGCTGGTTTTTATTCTGTTCACCAGAAGTTGCTTCATTTTTTCCATTAATGTGCTTAGTTAATCACTTAAAATTTCTCTCTTTATTATGTAACAGTTCAGAACTTCCAGTTACACTGTGTATAAGTTACAGATGCCAACACCTGTAAACTTGAGGTAATTACCTTGTCTAGATTATTAAAGTAATAATTCAAAGAGAGAACCAAAATAGGGTAAATATTTATGCTTAAAGCTAGTGGGCCAGAGATCTGGGTGTGATGTGTGGTCCTCCTGTGGCTGTTGCTTAAGCATCTGATTGGGCAGATGCCACAGTGATTTCTTAGAAATCAAACCACTATTGGCCTGACTTTCCTCTTATTTTATTTAATGGCACCTTCCAGCAAATGCCTAGGACTAGGTCCAAAGCAGATTGAATTTGATGGGAAACAAATGAGTAATTACAGCCCTCTGCAATGAAGCATTCCAAGCTATAACCTTATTGGCTTCATATTGTTTAAGAAAGTGCTTTGCTGAAGTGGGGCATGGGTGTTTGATTTACTGTCCCGCTGCTCTAAGACTGTGAGTGTCTTCTGGCCAAAGGCTATCTGAGGAGTGGTTTTATAGGAGCACAGCTGGGCTGTAAACAAATGGTGATGCACTTCTGCTCTGCATTCAGAGGGAAGAGAAGCAAAAATAAAAACCAGTAATATAGCTGTATTATTGAGTACTAGACAGAAGAAAATTAACTGTAAAAGCAAAATTAACTTGCAGAATGAGGTTCAGACAGCTTATAATGTTTCCAGTTGGCATTTGCTTTATTAAATAAATAAGAAGAAAAGCAGGTAATAAATACCCTACAAAGTGACACAGTCACTTCAGGTGTTAACATTTTTGAGTGCTATAAATTTGCTCTCAGCATCACACTGTTGAGTTAACATGAATTTTTTTCATTGATTCTCTTTCTTCTTTTAATTTAAGAAAGAAGGAGCAGAAGAGTAATGGATGAAAGGACAGAAGAAAGTCCTGAAGCAACATGACAGACCTTTATATTAGTTGTGGTCTTAGATCCTACATTCTTTAAAGCTAGTGTAGGAGTTTGACCTGTCCTTCCCCTGTACTGTGCAGTAACTGAGCAGCTTGATTAAAGCATGATTGATTAAATAGACAGATTAAGAGTATTTGGAGCCAGCATCTGTCCCCAGACCTCCTTCTCAAATAGTTAGATCTTAAATTTTGGTTCACTTTGACTTGGTGCAAAAGTACATATTCAGATATATTTGTTATTCTGGTTGACAGTTCTCTTGTCCCAACTCCCTTGTTCCTAGGTTGAGGAAAACAAACAAACCATAGCAGAAACAAAGAAGATAGTGAGGACTGCCTGGAAGGTATGGCAAACAGAATAAAACCCCACAGCCATGACAAGCTTGGTCTCTCTTCTACATACCAGGCCTTTTGCAAGCAAAAAGTCCGTTTTGTGAAAACTGAGATCAGCAGCATTGTGTAAATGTTTGTATTTTGATCCTACAGGTCTTCAGATGCAGTGCTTACAGTCAGGAAGTGGAATCCTTTCTCCTTGATCTGTATAGAAAGACTTATACCTGATAGCAAGTTCAGGATGATGCACAAATTCTGATACCTGGTGGGAAAATTCAGTGGTAGAAAGATTTGTGAATAATATGAATGTGGATGACTAGATTGGTATAAAAAATACTCCAAGGCCTGGATTTTCAGTGAGGACAAAAATAAATCCAGAATGTTTGCTTCATGCTGAGTCTTACAAATGTTGTTCCAAGATAAATGTACTTTAGAAGTTGTTGGGTTTTTGAAAAAACCTAATTATTATTATTTTTTAAGAATATCTTTAAGTTATTCGGGTAACCTGAAGCTTTGTAGATCTGCTTTCTTTTGTCTGGAGAGAAAAAGGCTTGGAGAAGCATCAGGGAAACTTTTATGCAGAAATTTTGACTGAGGCTCTCATAATGGAGTAGGGAGGTACCTGATTCTGTTAATTTGCATATAATTGAAAGCTGATTTAAAATGTACAACTGTAGGGGCACCCCTCTGCCCTTATCACAACATTTTAATCTGAAGCAAGATTTTGAAAGATACAAAATATACTTCTCCAACAGTATAGGATTTGAGCAACTGCAGTATAATTTGGATACTCATCAAAGTAGAAATTTATATGAAAAGTATCTAAAACTGCACCTTTTTTTTCTTTTTTTTCCTCCCCGTAAGCAAGCACATCGTGGAAATTGTGGCCATAAACTTTCTGAAAGTGGTTAGAAGTTTCTGTGGGTGTGATATCCAGGAAGATTGTAGCTAAACCTCTACAATCCAAATCAGCTATGATCTGTTACCCATCTCAACATCCAGGTCATCTGCCAGATCTCAGCTGGTTTGTGATCGCTAGCAGCCTTCCTTGGGCTCGTAATTGAGGAGTCCATCCTGCTGCTTGTTTAAAACCACAGCTGATGAAATGCTTCGTCACATGAGCTAATCTCAATGACATAATTAAAAGTTTGTGTTTGTAATCTGGTTACTGTCTCTTAATAGAGCCTTTATAGCACGAGTTCATCCTTGTCTCGTGGGAGTGCTTTAGTCAACACACTCTGTGAATGGGGAAACTTTGAATATTGTGCTGTACTGGATTCCTGGCGATGTAAGAACTCAATAAACCCCAAATGGCATCTATCAGACATAGGCAGTATCTGTACTAACAAATTAAACATAGCCAAGACCCTTCTTTGCCACTGGGGTCAGCTGCAAGGTCTGCATGCACACTGCTAAACTCTTACCTTTCAAAACCGTGGGTCTGCTTCCTGAGAATGGTCTGGGACCCGTCATAGCTCTCACGTGGCCAGCCCAGGACTGACTGCTGCAGGAGTTTGAACTTAACAGTTATTGGGACAAATCATGGGTTTTCAGTTAAAATACAGTGCTGGTAATTACAGCTTTTGATAATCAGCAGCTGTTTTATATTTATTTAATTATTCCTCTCCACTTGTTTTTAATATATTTTGCTATGAAACTGCAGTTCTACTTTCGATTTTAAAAGTACAATTTAGTTTTTGTTGGTAAAGTTTTGTTCAAATCTCAAAAATACAGACTAGGGTTTTAGTTCTGCAACTGATTTACAGCTTTCCCATAGTCTTTCATTTCATCTTACTGTTTTCCTTATTTTCAGCTAGGAAAACTTTTCATTCTTTTTTTTTTTTTTTGAGGGGGTATGTTGCGGGGTTTTGGGGTTTTTTTTGAGGACTGTTGTTTGTTTGGGTTTTGGGTTTTGTTTGTTTGTTGGTTTTTGGGTTTTTTTCCCATCAGCGATGACCCTGGGGTCTCATTTCTTTTGTTACACACTTTCTGCTTCGAGACTGGTGTATGAATCCCCGTACAAGCCACTTCTGGATAGAAGTAGAATTTCTTAGTGGAGCAGAACCTAGATATAATTCTGTTCTTAAAATACAAAACATGCAAATCATAAAATCATAGAATGGTTTGGGTTGGAAGGGACCTTAAAGATCATCCAATTCCAATGCCCTTGCTATCAACAGAGACGTTTTCCACTAGACCAGGTTGCTCAAAGCCTCATCCAGCCTGGCCTTCAACACTTCCAGAGAGGGGGCAGACACAGCTTCTCTGGGCAACCTGTTCCAGTGTCTCACCACCCTCACAGGAAAGAATTTCTTCCTCACATCTCATCTCAGTCTCCCCTCTTTAATTTTAAAGCCATCACCCCTTGTTCTGTCACTCCCTGCCCTTGTCCAGAGTCCCGCCCCAGCCTTCCTGGAGCCCCTTCAGGTACTGGGAGGCCGCTAGAAGGTCTCCCTGGAGCCTTCTCTTCTCCAGGCTGAACAGCCCCAACTCTCTCAGCCTGTCCTCACAGCAGAGGTGCTGCAGCCCTCGGATCATCCTCGTGGCCTCCTCTGGACTTGCTCCAGTAGCTCCATGTGCTTCTGATGTTGGTGGCCCCAGAACAGGAGGTAGCACTGCAGGTGGGGTTTCACCAGAGCGGAGTAGAGGGGCAGAATCACCTCCCTCGACCTGCTGGCCACCCTTTTGATGCAGCCCGGGATAGGTTTGATCTTCTGGGCTGCAAGCACATATTGATAGCTCATGTTGAGCTTCTCATCCACCAGCACCCCCAAGTCTTTCTCTTCAGGGCTGCCCTTGATGCATTCTCCTTCCAGCTTGTATTTGTGCTTGTTACCCTGACCCAGGTGCAAGACCTCGCACTTGATCTTGTTGAACTTGATGAGGTTATTAGCACAGGCCCACCTCTCAAACCTGTCAAGGTGCCTCTGGATGGCATCCAGTCCCTCCAGCGTGTCAGCCACACCACACAGCTTGGTGTAGTCAGCAATGCACTTCACATGGCCTCACTGTCCTTGATGATGTACCTTGGTCGTGCTGCTGTGTCTGGTTTTGTTGCTTTGGAATAGGATGTACAAGTTAAATTAAGAATTGCTTTTTTCCTTTATTCTTTTTTTATGTGTCAGTTTCTTGCTTTGGTAACACCTAGAAAGTGGTGGCTAAAAGCTTAGAATATGGAAAAGTACTGACCCCTTTGAGCTCCAGCACAACTCCACTTCCCCAACCGCCTGTGCCTGCACCTTCTCAGTGTAAATCCGGTGTGGTCTGTATAACAGCTGCTTGCTGGTTTTCACAGTAGTCCACAGCAGAGTCAAAGAGTTGAAGACCTCATGCAACAAGAGGGATTTCCTACCCACATATTTTTAAGGAATTCTTTAAAAATTATGTTTCTTGTGGACTACCTCAGCGTTGGTGAATCATGCGGAACTAAACCCACAAATTACAGCTCGGTTAAGTGGTCTAGAGTAAACAAACATTTCCAGTATTTGCAGAATTAGTGACCCCAAAAGCTTGTCCATTGTTTTCTTTTCCTGACTGTGTCGATTGGCATAGCCAAGCTCAAGGGGAATGACTGACATGTGGCAGGAGCTCGGAATTTTGATGCTGAGAATGACAACGCACACGGCTAATCCCAAAATGGTTAATGCATTTGCTGGCCATTTCCAAGTGGAATGTTGTTCTTTGCCCCAGGGTGACACTTTTCCTGTGGATTAGTCTTTCACCACAATGGTTATTAGTATGAAAGCTGAGAAAGTAACTGCAGATAACTTTATACTATTATAGTGATCTTAGTTTTCAAACTTTGTTCTTCAAAATATTTCATTCTATAATAATGTTTTTTAAATCTTGAGTTCTTAATTGTTTTGCACTAACTAGTTACAGAGAGAAATGCCCTCCTACCTACAAGACCTATAAGGTTTGTGTGGTTGAAAAGTAACTGCAAAAGGTTTCCATAGAGATACCTGGGTGGAAGAGGTTCCAAATATGAGGCAAGTAGTCTGGTGAACCTCCAAAAAGTAATATTTCATCAGCTCCAGAGTAAGTGATGACTTCTGTTTCAAATAGTAGTTTATCTTCTTTCCAAAAAAGATACTTGTCAATGGACGGGGTTTAGTAATCAGGTAATTGGCATTCTGGAGTTAATCAGCCAAGTTCAGGGGAAATTTGGAAATTTAGGTCAGTCTTGCTTCACAATTGTCCCTTCATCAGTCATTTAAACTCAATGCTTCATGATTGACATGGACAGTGTACGCTCTTCCTCCCCTTACTACAGTGGCAATCAACTTCAGCAAGGCCAGACAATCAAATTAGACCATCAGAGACTGTAAGATCTTAAACTGCTGTTATCTTCAGAGCCATGTGACACACATTCCACCCTAAAGCAAATGTTCGTGCTTGACCACCATAGCGGTTCACAGACCCTCAAAGGACCCTTGTCTGTGTTGTGGTACAGCCCCTCCTGTGTGCGAGTTGGGATTTCAAAAGGGTTTGCTGCATCTGTGAGCCCTGATATTGTCCAGTCTCCTTTCTACAAATAAGCCATGTGTTTCTGTATAAAGAGGGAAAAGATGTTTTTGGAGGGTTTTTTGAGGCAGATCTCACATTCATGAAACACCAGGAGCCCGCTGTCTGTACGCTTAGCAAGACTCAGTTCAGCAGCGTTGTCAGGTGTTAGCGCAGGGTTCCAGACAGAGCTGGCGTGGGGGTGGGGATCTGACTGAACGACACAGGCTTTGTCTGTGCTGTACTTCAGCACTTCGGAAAAGTGTTCAGTTCCTTGATGTATGAATCATCTTTCAAGAAACACAACATTTCTGTTTGTAGCTTCACAAGCTTGCGAGGCATCTTCACTGTTTATCTGAGGGCAACGTGCATGAATCCTGTGTGTGCTGTTGGGTGGCTACGTGTAAACATGTTAGTAGTGGAGAGGGTGTGATGGGGTTTATCTGTTCCTCCAAAGGATGTTTGTGCCTGGCTAGTCTTTTCAGTGACAAGTTCACATAGTTATCCTCTTTTCTGTCTGGAGCATTCCCCTCCTAGCAGAAGTTTGAGAGACATCCTGATATATTTAAGAGTTCTCTGTGTGTGTACATATAGGAAAAAAAAAAGCTCTGGATGATGTAGCTGCTTTTTAATCTTGCTTTCTGTAGAGTAAAGTTTCCTCCTGGATAGCCCTACGTTAACAGTGGTGTTACCTCCAAACAGTTTCAGAGTGCAAAAGCACTCTTCCATCTGTTACTTTACAGCCTGTTCATCTAAAGCCATTCCTACATGTTTCCTACTGTGTCAGGGCTGCTATTTCCAAAGTGCTACTTGTACCATGTTTGAGCTTATTTCAGTATTTTTGCCTCGCTGTTGTGGCTGGAACTACACATATCTCAGTTACAGAAGACGTTCAAGTCAGTGTAGGGCGTTTTGGCCAATGCTGGATGTCATTTGGCTTTTTCATCGGACTTTGGCTGGTCAAGCTGACTCTCCTCTGTCCTCCCTCCACCCACTCTCTAATTCATTTTCCCCTGTTCCACAGCTTGGAAAGGAAAAATCTGAAAGTAAAGACATTTCAGAGATTCCACTACTTCATTCCCAGTCTTCTGCCATTAAGAAATCCAGCTCCCCCATGGATAATAACCACCTCAGAGTGAAGCTTACTGTAGAGAAAGTGGAATCTTGTGTTGGTGTTAAGAATCAATTCCATGATGTGCAGCTACTTGAGTCGTTCCTGATGCTGTTTCAGGGCTTTATAAACTATTAGAACATACTTCTGCCTTTTAAGGGGATCTTGTTACAGGCCACTACTTGGTAGTTGCAGAATTTTGGTTTCTGCACAAACTATGTGGTAAGATCCCCTGGCACACACTTCGGCTCTGTGATGAATTGGCCTTGGAGTATCGATGTACAAATAGAATGTACAGGCCACTATTTGGCCTTGGAGTATCGATGCTAAAGATGCCTGTGGAGAACCCCACAGCAAGAAACAGTTTGAAAAAACCATGAGAAACCTGAATTGATTTGAGGTTTCTTTGTATTCTGCCAGCCAAATGACTCTCTTCATACCCTACCTTCTCTTGTTGTCTTGTTGATCGGCAGCAGTGCTTCCTGCCACCAGCAGTTTGCAGCTCAGGGACCTACAAGCATAAATTATTGCATTTAATAGCCTTCAAAATACCTTTCTTTGGTTTTTGTTGGTTTTTTTTTTTTTCCCCCTGTTTGTTAAATGTTTTTAAACTCCATATTCAAAGAAGTAACATACAAGGCAAGATCTTCTTTAAGATGACAGTGTTGTATAAAGAAATACCTCATAATTTTGAACCTGCAGTTTGGTGGCATTGTTTGATGCCTTCTTGCTCTTCTGTTAGAAGAGACTCTGAATAACCACAGATTTCTCTGTCCCTCCAGGAGAAATATGATTTCCAGCAAGTTCTTAAGAGACACTTCTAGAGAATCTCAGTGCTTGTGGTGACAGTGGGATGAAGGTTTTATTGATGAAGGCCTTGTAGTGGTGGGATGAAGGCTCTTCAGTAGGGCAGTATGCACGAGCCTCATTAACTTTCTCAGATTTAGGGACCAGTTACTAGGGCTAACTAGATAGAGGGGAAATCTTTATTATCAAGTTTTCCACTTTATGTAGTACATGAGTAATGCTCAGGTGTTCATAACCTCCTGAATCTCAAACCCATTTTTTCTGGTGTGCATGGGGAAGAGAGTAACAGTAAGATTCAGGAAACATAGATTCCCTTTGAAGCAGATTGGTTTTGAGTCACAGTGAGGTTGTAAACAAACAACAAAGAAAAATAAAATACCCCCAACCCCACACAAGATGATCATCAATAATTAGAGTATCTAAAATCAATGCATTTCAAAAAGTAATTGGTTCTCACCCAGTTGCTTAAATTGTCATGGGAAATGAGTGGAAAGTATGAAAAAGGAGAGAATGGAGACTTGATAATGAAAAGCCCTAGTGTGATGGAGCAGAGCTAGAAAATTAGTTTGAAATGTGTGGTTGTTTGAGGTCAGTTTTCTCATTTCATAAGAAAATAAGAATTCTAAAGCAATGTCAAGAATACAGCTCTGCAATGGAAATTACTTCCATAAAATGAAGCTGTAGCGTCAAGTGCATCACATAAGTGCATATTCCACAGCCTCAAAACATATTTACTAAATTGATATGAGAGAATTTCAATACAAATAGCTCTGTGAAAGAGTAAACAATAACATGGTGGCAAAACTGTAGAGATAAGCCTTGAGGGTCTTTACAGCAGTTTTTATATGTTAGATTTAAAAAAAACCCAACAAACCAACAACTGTGTAAAATACATTTTTTCTTAAGGAGACAGCTCTTGTCTATTTTATGTAATAATCTACTGTGAGCCTGGCTTTAATTTAGAATAAATTGATAGCTGTGATGCCACAGGCTGGGCTTGAAGTTTCCACATACTCTGAAGTCATCCTCTGCACAGCAGGCTCTGAGGATCTGTTATGAGCTGGTAAGGGAATGAAGGCAAAACCAGCAGGTTCATTGCTGCAGCTTCAGTGGAAACTCCCTAGAATGTCCTGTGGAGCTGCAGGAGCAGACCCTAAAGCCCATATATGCTCCAAATCCATCTACTTTATCTTACTGGGCACTCATCTGCCTCACCGAGGAGTATTTCTGAGCTGGGCTGAGTATCTCACACTGGGCTTCAGTTCTGCAGAGAATGTAAAAGAAAATAAAACTGAGACCTAGAACAGAGGAAAAAACTTTGCTGATCGGGGAAATACAGACATGGAAACCCTGTCCCTTCGTTCGAAATTGTGGGGAGGTTTCTACCACTGCAACGCTGGGAGATGACACATAAGGGTGACCTGAGGGCAGGAGTCCCCAGAGTGACAGTGCACCCATAAAGATGCCTGGGAGGACCAGCATGACCAGGAGTGCTCATCTGCTGTCTGGAGATGTGCAGCTCTGGTGAGGTGTTCTTCAGCTTTGGCTCTAAAATATGTTTCTTTGCTGACTGCATCCTTTGTAACTTTAATCTGTCAAATTTTGCAGGGGTGCCTAAGCAGCCCTCCTGCTGATGTGCTTCCAGGCTTCTTCTACAGGAAGCCCTGTGGGTCTGGGTAGTTTCATCTGTCTTGGCTGTTTGTCATCACTGTGGTTTTGTTTTCTGGTTTGGATATTTTGGGTTTGTTTTTTTTCTTTTCAGACTGTGATTGAGGCCTGTTTTATGGCTGTCATGATTCACCTCACTTGCATCCAGGAAATTTGACCTGGAATTCTTTTTGCAGGTCTCTGTTGATTTGTGGTAGAGTGCAAGGAAGTGAGCTGTTGTGTCCTGAAGCCTGCTTAGAAGCTGGGAATCGGATGAAAATTATTAATCAGCTTTTCCAGTAGGGCTGGTAGTGCTGGACAAGTGGTCAACCCAATGTCTTTGTGAACAGGAACAGCTAGAAACTGACCTTTAATTAGGTCATAGAATGGTTTGGGTTGGAAGGGACCTTTCAAGGTCATATAGTCCAACCTCCCTGCAGTGAGCAGGGACATCTTCAACTAGATCAGGTTGTTCAAAGCTCCATCCAACTTGACCTTCAATGTTTTCAGGGCTGGGACTTCTATCACCTCTCTGGGCAACCTGGTCCAGTGTTTCACCACCCTCATTATAAAAAAATTCTTCCTTATATTTAGTCTAAATCCACCCTCTGTTAGTTTAAAACCATCACCCCTTGTCCTATTGCTACAGGCCCTACTAAAAAAGTCTGTCCCCAAGGTTCTAAGGTGAGAACTTACTTTAGGGTTTCATTTATTTGCTGTTTAAAACTTTTTCCTTTACAAAAATATCTTTCAAAATTTTTCAGTAGAAAACTTTTGTTCAGTCTTCCAGCTTTTTATTAAAATGAAATATTAAAATGCTTTGGGTTTTTTTCATTTACTCTTTTTAAGAAAGTTTTACTTTTTGTCACTGAGTACAATAAAAGGTTACCTGCTGGTTTTTGCTCTTCCTCCCATTACCACTTTGTAGGGTTTTTTCATTTTAACAGCTCAAACTTAAGAAGCTAGAATAATGAAAAGGAGTTTAAAATGTGGAAGGAGGATAGAAATGGTGTGTGTATATATATATATATTTTATTTTAAAAAGACAGGAGAGGGGGAAATAAGGTTTAAATAACAAAATCGAACCTCCTGCAATGGTCCTGCAGGCAGAGATAAAGTCACTGAACACAACCAGCTGAGTTTTTCAGTAATCCATCTGAGGAAAAATGAGGCAAAAGGAGAAAATGCAAATGGAAATTTATTAAAATGAATGTATTCCTGTGACTGTAGTGTCTGGAGCTGTTCAGCATATGTGACCTAGGGTCCCATTGTCCTAGTTATGGTTAATTTAAATAGCAAGAGAGATCGTTCTGGTGTCCTCTGCCACATGAGAGGAGCAGGGAATGGGAGAGGGAGCGATTCAAGGTCACAAGGTGTTTGGCTTTGGTTCCTTCAGGCAGATGAGCAGATGCAGACCCTCGGTCAGTGAGCATCAGTGCAGAGCTTCAGCAGGACGAGAAAATCTGACTTGTCTGGTTCAGATCACCTTGCACAGTGTGCCAGGTCTCAGCAACAATAAAAGTTTTGCTTGTCTCTCTTCCTGGTCATTTTGTTATTAAAAACACACCAAAACTTGGTTTGCTATAGGTATCCAAAAACATGTTAATTTTTCTACTGTTTTAATCCCTTTTATTCTGAAAAGTTGAGTCTAAATTGAGTGTTGTGCTCCAGTCACATTATTCTCTGGAAACTACTTGAGGAGGCATGATCCTGAGCAAGGTGACCTGCTCTGAGCAGGAGGTAGGACTAGATGACCTCTGGAGGTCCCTTTCTACCTAAATGAATGTATGACTGTCTGACCTGTTCATGTGACTGGGGGAGATTCTACTTCAGTGATTTGTATTGCAGTATTTGTCATTTCACCTCCACTGCTGCCCTGGACAGCTGGAAGAGCCACTCTGTCCTTGTGGTTGAAGCCAGGAGCTCAAGGGGTTGAAGACTCTCATTTCTAGCTATTAAAAAAATTTTTTTTGTTTCCTTTTATTTAACTTGACATTAATTAATACTCTGTTGCTGCTTAAGGGATATAAAATGTAGAATTTTAATGTTTTGTAATGTTTCTTTTTCAAATGAGACCAAAATTAAGCTACAACTTTTGCCAGAAGTCATATTTTTCAAAAAAATCTGTGCCAAAGAGAACTGTTGCTTCATTTCTCCTTCTCTATTCCTTAGCACAGAGCTCTCAAAATCAAAAAAGCTGCACATTCATACAACATCTCTGAAGCAATGAGGAGCAAGGACACTGCTCTTGCTAGCTAGATCCTCACAGATAACTTCAACCTGCTCCTGGACAGCAAGAAGTACTTTGACAACTTGTTTACATGCATTAACATCTCTAGTTGATCTGTTCAATGAAGTAACAAGCAATATGACAAGAGGAAATGGCCTCAATTTGCACCAAGGGCAGTTGAGGTTGGATGTGAGGAAGAATTTCTTTGCTGAAAGGGTTCTCAGGCATTGGAAGGGGTTGCCCAGGGCAGTGGTGGAGTCCCCATCCCTGGAGGGACTGAAGAGTCGTGTAGACACAGTGCTGAGGGATGTGGGTTAGTCGGGGACTTGTCAGTGTGAGGTTAATGGTTGGACTCGATGATCTGAAAGGTCCAATTGAGGCAATTCTGGGATTCTGTGGCTCATTTAAAACTTGTAGCCAGGGCTTGACCTGATTTCCACTAGAAATATTTGGGCCATCGCACAAGATGAGAGTCCATGTGCTCGGTATAGAGCTGTGGGGAGGTGAAAAATTCTGCAGACAGTGTCTGCTGACAGTGCTTTGTGTATGTGAAAGCCAGGCAGAGAGCTGCTGCCACCTCATCTCTCACAGGCACGGAGTTAAAATCCTTGCAAATAGCAGTTCCACACAAAGATGAATCCATATTTTGTAACATTTTTTTAGATTCTTTAAAAAAAAAAATATTATTCTAAAAAGACTCGTACGTGGGTGATTTATTTTTTTCTTTAAGGGCCATCAGGAGGAACTGTCAGTGACTTATTTTAGAGAGAGGTGAGGGCAGAACAACTGTATTGCCAGGGTTTCAGTATCGCCTGCCGTCTGCAAAGTACGATGTGACTCTGCACACATCTTGCAGTAGGATGTGAGCCTGGACATGAGTTTGTAGTGCTTAAACTCGCTTAAAAACCCCACACACTACAGCTTAAAGGTCAGGTTAGATAGCAGGAGCTGTCAGGGATTCTGTGAAATCTGGATTGAATTTTGTGTCTAAATAGGAAGAATATAACATTAGATCCTTGTTATTGGCTCTTCTACCAGGACCATGACTCTAACTGCCTGTACCAGATCACAGGGGCAGAAAATCCTCTTGTACAAGGAAAACCTGGTTTCCACCCTATCTGTTGCTTCATGTCTTGCCTAGTATTTGCCCAGAGGTGAAATGGGGAGACACTGTCAGCGATCGTTTTCTGCAGCAGTTGATCAAGGTGTGCCACAAAAGAAAATACAGCCCTTGACTTGGCATTAAGTAAAGTGCCAGATCTGACTGAAAATTTTGCACTTTTAAGTGCTGCTCATACCAGTGACCACCAGGTATTTTATATTTGGTGGAGCTACAGAGATAAAAAGGCCAAATATCCACTACAGTTGTGTTCAGCTTCTACAAAAGTATGTGTGTATGAGGAAGATTGATAAAAGGATGGTAAAAAGGGCTTTTAAGAGATTTAAACACTTACAGGAGGTATGGAGATGCTGCACAGTACCACAGCAGAATCACTAGTATGTATCACCTTTTAATAAGGGCTTAGAAAAAGGTCAAAGGGAACAGGTATGGACTAAACAGCAAAGTAAATTGCAGAATCCCAGAATTGCCTGGATTGAAAAAGACCTTTAAGACCATCGAGTCCAGCCATTAACCTCACACTGACAAGTCCTTGACTGACCCATGTCCCTCAGCACTGTGTCTACTCGACTCTTCAAGTCCCTCCAGGGATGGAGACTCCACCACTGCCCTGGGCAACCCCTTCCAATGCCTGAGAACCCTTTCAGCAAAGAAATTCTTCCTCACATCCAATCTCAACTGCCCTTGGTGCAACTTGAGGCCATTTCCTCATGTTGCAGAAGGCATGGGAAGGCAGTCTTTGAAAAGCTGAAAGCATATCCAGAGGATGAAAATGGAAAAGATTCTAATCTCTGACAGGTGAGATATAACAATATAAGGCAAAAAGAAGGAACAACTAGCTAAAGGACTCAAAACTAGTAAGAAATTCTTCAAACATATCAAGAGCAAAAGCTGACTGTAGAGTCACTTTATGGTCACAGTTTAAAAAGGAGCAGCTGGAGATAGCAGACACCCTATTGCGAGAAGCCAAATTAATTCTTTGCATTGGTATTCACTGTGGAGGAAACAGGCGAGACAACTATAGGGCATTTTGGGGTAAACTAAGGAGAGAATATGTCCAGTATTGAGGCTGCTGTGGGAGAAGTCATGATACAGTAGATACTTGCCTAGGAGCTCTAGGGGAACTCAAACATTAAGTAGCTGAGTTGCTCACAATAAAATGTGTCGTCACTTAAAATTTTCTCAGTATCTGAAGACTACAAGGTAGATGACGGATGTCCACCTTAAAAAGATTCCAAGGGAGTGTGGGGAGCTACAGGCTTGCAACATCTAATGAAGGATAGAATGAGATGCTTGGACAAATTAAATCTGCTGAGGAAGAATCCATATGCTCTAAAGGCTCCATAAACCTCTTGGTTTGTAAATCTCCAAAGGGATCAACGAATACATGGGTAATGTGGTTTGCTTGATATTGTCTGTATGGATTTTGATAAGTTTTTGATGCAGCCCTTGCCAAAGGATTTTTAGGAGATAAAGCAGCTGTGATAGAAGAGGGAAGATCCTGGCATGGTTATATCAGTAATTAAAAGGTAAGAAACAAAGTCTTGGCGTGAGTGGAGGGATGTTACCAGTGAAGTCCCAGAGGAATCTGTGCTGAGATCTGTCCTGCTTAGCTTATTCATAAATGCCTTGCAAAAAGGGATGCCCGATCAAAGGTCAAGAGAAGGGCAGCTGGGATGATCGAAGATGTAGAAGGGCTTCCATATAATGAACAATCGACCATATTGGGGCTATTTGGTTTCCAAAATTATGAGTGGCATGGATAGGATGGACAAAGATTACTTTAGTTTTCCCAGCATGTATGAAATGTAGAATTCCATTTTCATGGGTTATCTCTTGGAAGAAAATCCCCTGGAATTAAAACAGGGACGTGAAAATGTCACAAGTTCCCTCTGAATTTCTTAGTACTTTCTTTAACTTTTCAGACCCTAAATTGATATTTGGCTTTATTTCCTGGGTTTTCTTCTTTTTGTTTTCATTTTGTTTTTGAAGTCCTGGCTGTATCAAGAGTTTGGTGAAGTCATGTCTTCTCCTGGTATCTAAAAGTCAGACATGAAGTCCTTCAACACAAAAACTCAAAATAAGTGACAATTTTCAAATTGCTGAGTATTGCTCGTGTTTTTTTGGTAAGACACACATTGTATCTAAGCAAATGGGTCGAGAGAGACTTGAGCTTACCTGCTTATGCTAGAAAACTGGCCAGAAATAATGTAGCTGCAGTTCAGAAGCCTGTGGCCACATTAACCACTGAGGAAGTGGGCAGCTGCTTACCTTCCAGAGTGGAGCAGCTTTGGGTTCATTTAGACTGGAATGTGAGAGCAGTAAATTTGTGCTCTTTCATGTAGGTGTACAGTACAGCCCCCAGATTGTCTGCAGTCTTCTGAAGGATGTTACAGACCTGCCAGAACAGAAGGAAGAGAGTAAAGATATTTTCAAGTTTATCTCTATTAGGAGCAAAAAATACCATTTAAAGCAATTTGCATTCACCAGGTAAATAAAGGATGACACAATTAGAAGCAGCCAAAAACATTTCACGTTTACATGGTTCCTCTCCAGCATTGTGCGTACTTGTTTTTCATGAATACACATGAGAGTTAGATCAGGCAGGACAAGCTTGGATCTGATTAAATAGACACAAAAGTTTTATTGCCTGTGGTCCTGAGTCTTTATTTTCACTTATCCTGATTTTACCCCATTGTTGTGTTATTAACATGAGTGGATTTGCTCCGGGTATTGCTGATAAGTGATATCAAAATCAGACTTTTAATGAGAACTAGACTCACTATTTCAAGGGAAAACAGTTCCCTTAACTCTTGCCAGGAGAGCAGCACTCATTTCCAAACCAGCCCAGCTGTTGCTGATGTTTATTTGCTATGAGAGTTGTTGTTGCAGAAATATTGGGGTTGATGCTGATCAATAAAGGGACTCCCCTAAACCATACAGGCCAAAATATTAAAGCTGTTAACTTTTTCTCTATAGATCACTTAAAAGACTTACTTTGTTAAAAGGGAGTGGACATTAAATCACTGCCACGAGCATAAAATCCTGTTGTGTTCACGTGCAATGCAATTAAAGATTTCAGTCATTCCAACCAGGATCAGCCCACGCTGATCCGAATCACTGAACAGGAAATGCTGCTAGGCAAGATTCTGAGCTTAACTAATTCATTTTAATTTATGTATTAAAGTCTTGATCTATCTAATGCAATAATTGCAAATGTTTGTGTTTGAAGACCATGAAAAATTAAAAAGAAAAAGAGTGAAATTTTGCAATCAGCAGAGTGTGAAGGTTGGTCACATTTGGCAAAGAAATGTTTGTCTTGTTCTGGGGCAATGCATTTGTAATTAAGGTGCAAGTAAAGACTCTTGAGTAGACTTGGGTCTCTGAAGCACATACCAACTTTTAGACTCAATAATGCACTGCTACCTCTATTGTTTGTGCAGTCCCAGAAATGGACATTTTTGCAAGATGCCTAGCAAATAACTTCAGAAACCAACCCAAAGTTCTGAAGGCCCGAACTATCCGTTTTATACTGTGTCCTTCAAATGCCATATGTCTTCCCAGGACATTTAGTTTAACCATATTAATTTCTGAATGATGGAATGAGACAGTGTTTTCGGGGTCAGTAGCTGATTTCACACTCCTGCTCTTTGCCTTCAGGCAATGGTTTCTCACCCACTAAAGAGACCTGAAGAAGTTTGTCTGTTGTCCCACCAGTCCCTAAAACAGCTGCTTTCAGGAAGGCATAAAGCATATCTCCAACATTAGAGAACTAGTTAGCTGGTGTCTGAGAGTATTTGTCACTTCATGCTGTTTAATGAAGTTGGAACCTCCCAAAGGTTCCCTGCAATTCTCACTTCATGGGGAAATTGTTTTATTTAGAGGTATGTAGGGTAAGAATTAGGTTTAGCCATTATCTTCATACAATAAAGGTAGTCATAAGTTATGATTGCACTACTTTGAACATCTACAGAAGAAAATCCTAAGAAAATTTATTTCTAGAGAGTACTAGGCAAATATCCTTCATTTTTAGTAGCAATGTCTTGGCTCACTGCAGCCGACTTCTCTTCCAGCCGCCCGAGGCTGGTTTGCCGAAGAGCTGACTCTTCTTTGTGGTACCCTGTGGTCGCTCAGGGCAAGACTTGGCCTTCTGTAGATGAGATGATGTTTGCTCCTTTCTCTGTCCTTTCAAACTTCTTGTTTCTGGCTTTTTAAATAGGAATTCTGCTTTAGGAATTGCATTAGATATGTGTTGAAAATATCCATCTTCTCCTTTTCCATCTGGGCTCTGGGAGGACACTGGTCCCCCATGCTGCTTCTAGACTGGACTTCTCTCTGCTTTCCTGACCTTGTGTAACTTACACTACCCTGCGCTCCTCAGTCACCATATCTTTTCTGACTTAAGCTGATTTTTCATGTTTGCAGCCTTCAGAAAACCCAGGATGTTTAAATGCACACATATCTCTTTGGATTTGCCATGTGGAGCTCACTGCAAGCATTTTGTACTTCACACAGAGTGCAGTAATGTATATGCAGATTTGGCACTGAGTCCTGTCCTAAATTACTCTGCCCACCCTCCCTTTGTGTGAGTTGGAGGATTTTGCTATTACAGCATCCATGGATTGCTTCATTGCAGCTGAGTGTGCTCTCCTTAAGGCATAAGAAGATTATGTTCTGCCAGTTCCACGGTTTGTTTGCTTTTGAAGATGAAAATATAGACGCTTAACTGCACTGCAAATGTTACATTTATATTAGAGTTGCATTCAAAAGCTCCAGAAAGGCAGTCCCGCAGGGACCTTAAAATCTGGAAGATTCACAGTGTCACTTAACTGCCTGTACTATGTCTTGTTTGTGATTTGTTGTCACTTTACTTTTCATCCACTCTGGCCGTATACATTTGATATGAAAATATAGGAGTTTTCTAATGAATGGGACACAGAAAGTTTCTGTCCTTTAATAACAAAAGATCTAGAGGTCGTGTATCTCTAATTAGTCTTCTAATTTTGGTTTTCCTTTACAGCCTAGGTACGTATCTTACTAAAATGTCGGTTGCCATTGAGAGAAAAATGACTATTAGCCAACCATTTTTTCTACCTCTCAAAGAGTTTCACAGTTAATGTATTTCCTACCTACATCCACTTCAGCAGCTGTGCATGTCCCTGTATACAATTATGGAAGAAAAACTGCTTGTGTTAGTTAGAACCGGAGCGTGATGTAAGCTGTGGTCTCATATCAGCATGATTTCAGTCCTGCTGAAGTTAATGGGAAGTTAGTGTGTGCTTCCACGCAAGCATTTTCTGACTTTGGGACCATCCTACAGATAAATACCTATTGTGTCTCCTGTGATCCTAATATAGCCAGGGAAACTCAACACAGAGCTGTGGAAGAAGTAATGGAGCAAAAAAAGAATTGCTGCAGCATGTTGTAAACACGGAGAGCACTGCCCAGAAATTTAAAATGAGTGTTTGTTGTCTCCTTTCATCAACTTTTCCCTAAGACTGTTTACTTAAGAGCTCTTCCACTGTTGCCAGGAATGCAGTTATCCTATTTTAGGCTGTATGTACTCAATAAAGCTGTAAGCTCTTCCCACAGTGGGTGAGAGGGGCTTTGAGCTGGTGTTGTGATGCTGCAGTGCTGTGGTGCACCAAACTCTGCAGGTATTTAAAATAAAGCTCTTGGCTCAAAGGTGCTCACCCTCTCTGCAGCAGTGAGCAAACATTACAATGTAGTTTGGTTGTTTGGTCATTTTTCTCTCACTTGTATAAACTGGACCTCCTAATAATACAAAAAGTCGATGTCCCCAGATAATCTACCAAAATCAGATGCAGAGAGAGAGGAGAGGTTCTGAAGCGGAGGGAGCAGGCGATAGACATGAGAGGCTGTAGGGCAGATGGAAGGGAGGAACTGATATAAATTTAGCCTCATTTTATGTGCTGTGTATTGCCCCTGCTTCTGCTGAATCATCAGATCTTGCATTTTTAACAGATTTCCCATTGGTTATGTGTGTGAAAACACAGCAGATACAGTGACAATACAGGAAAGAAGAATTCTGTACTTATATAACCTGCTGCAGAAAAGTATGTTCTTATTGAACCTGGTAAGCTCTGAGGATCATAATGCCTTCACTGTTATATCTGTGAATGCTTTTTGTATACTTCGTGGCCTCTTCACTGAATCTAAACAAACCAACTTAAACTTAAACAACCCTGTGAGTGAACTCGATTCAACCTCCCTGCCAGAAGGGGAGGCCTCTCTCATTAGCAATTTCAGATGGAGCAACTGTAGTTTGTTTGGCCTTTGTACCAGTCTTTATATTTTAATGAATAGACTAAAAGGTGGAAAAGTAGTGGCAGTTTGGGGGTGTGGGAGGGAAGAACCAAAACAACCATCTTTGAACTGCTTGGATCAGATTCAGCCCAGCAGCAGAAGTCCAGCCCCAAGCAGGGCTGAATTTGGCACCGTCGGACACTGCTCCACCGCTGCTGGGGTGGATTTGTCCTGCCTGGAATTTGAGAAACAGGCTGTTTCATGTGCTTTCTTCACTCTACTGCTTATTAAGAATTTGACCTTTTGAGAGGTCAGTGTCTTGGTGCACCCTAGAGTCTTGTAGGTGAGTGGCTATTCGAGCTAAATCTTCAAATACAAGTCAGCCCTGGAGCTATCTTAAGGAGCAACTTCTCTTCTGCTTATGGCTGACTTGCTGTTGCTCCTCCATGGCTTTCTGAGTTGCACCATCACTTGTTTCTGGGAAGGTTGTTTTTTTTTTTTTTTTTCTGGGGGGGACCCAAAAATGGATGTCTGATTTCAGCTCTGTTACGTGTTCGGCTCATGCTGAAATCCTTGTGCGACTTTGCTTCACTTCGTTCACATGTTCATCTGACAGTGATTTTTCCCCTTGCTCCGTACTAGGTGAAACAGGGTCATCTGTGTGCAGCCACAAGCTTTCCCACTAAGGTAGTCATTTAGAACAAACAGAATTTTTTTTCTTAGACGTCAGCTCACAACCTGATGTCAACGTGAAGGATTTAAGAAAGCCTGTTTTGGCTGGCATAGCAGGCTGTCCGTCTGTGCACATGCCTAAACTGATCTCCTGCTGGGGGTCAGGAAGGGAATTCCTCCATCTGGAGCAGCACACAAAGAGCCAGGAGCATTTCTGAAGGAGGGAAAAGCTCACATTCCTGCTGGGCATCAGCTACCTGCGGCTTCCAGGGGGACATGCAGCACAGGACCTGCTAGCCCTTTGCTCAAGGGACCAGCTTGGTTGTGGCATGTAGATACCCATCTTTGCCTCTCTGTACACCACAGCATTTGTTACACATCCTCCAGGAGGAAGCCCTGACATCCAGTTCCTACCTGCTGTATTAAAACACCTTCATTTTATTCCTCTCCGGGTGAGTTGAGGGCACTGTGGTCTGTAGCTCCCCACAGTGGGAGATCTCCAGTAATGCTTTAGGCTTCAGTGAGTTTGCAGGGATGGAGGGGGGTGGCTGGGTTTGGGTTTTTTTAACTATCTCTGCACTTGGCCTGTTTCACCCTTTGCAGGAGGTAATATATGTCCCAAGTAATGAGATTTTTTTTTGTCAGTTTGTCTGCAAGGTTCAAAGGAGCAGAAATGCTTGGTAGCTTTTGTCTCCCCTTTGGGAAAGAAAAATGCAGCCCTCAAATTCCTGTTGTGCTGCTGGTGAGTGAAATGTGTCCTGAATTGCAGCCGTCATCGCTAAGGGCAGCCAGGGGAACATCTCTCACCTAGACAGAGCAAAGCATGCAGGCATCTGCCAGCCAAAGAACATTCTTCATCACAAATGAGGAGGGCAGGGATTTGAAAGCACATTCTGATTTTATTTGGGCCAGTACCTTTGGATAAGGTTTGACTAGAATGAGGTTGTTAACATTTCTCCCAGGCTTCCATCTGCTTCTCTGAAGAGCAGTGTCTGCTCTTCACATGAGGGTGCCTGGAGAGATGCCCCAGCTCTGCTAATCTCACCTAGGAAGAAGCTAGGCCAGTCTGCTTGGGATTTCCTTTGTAGTGTCCCAGCTGACTCCTCAAAAGGGCATGGGGTTTATTGATAACCACAGAAGATAATGAAGGGAGGAGGATGGGAAGAAGAGTTGTTCCTTCATCGAGTCCCACCTCCAGCTGCTGGAGGTGGGTGTTATATTGAGACAGGACTTGAGTGCGCTCAGTCCGTGTGGGGGGGGAAATGCCCCTCATGGGACAGACCTTAGCTGCAGCAGACCTTGTCTAGGACAAGCTGTCCTCTGAGATTAAAACTCAGAAAGGTCCCTGTGGCTGGTTCCACAATGTGCCATTATGAGAAGGACAGTAGTGAGCAACGAACCGTGGTTGGACTCCTTGGGACTGTCCCATGGATCTGGGGCACACTGAGGGGAATGAGCCACCCACCACTATTGACCAAGGGCATTGAACTGAGGATTCTGTTATTTCAATAAGCAACCGCTTAAGTCCAGCATTTTCCAGGCTGAAGCAACACAAGCCCTGGCCATCTGATACGTGTCTGTTGCACAAAACAGGACAAACCCCATTCATGTCCCAGTCTTGCATTTACTCTTGAGGCTGAGAGAGTCATGAAGAACAGAAGATGTTCCTCCTGATCTTCACCCCATTATGTTACTGTGATTTGTTTAGTTTATTTTTTTGTGTCTGTATCTGAGGATTTAAAATGAGCTTTAAAATGGGTTTGAGTGTTTCTTCAGAAGTATGATTGGCATCTTAACACTCGTGTTAACCAGCTTAGTTTTCACGTGTGTGTATATTTGCTGCCACTTGCTATAGTTGTGTTTCTCTGAGCTAAAATAACAAGCAACTACACAGGTCAATCTTCTGTTCGTGATCTGTTTTTATTCCAGCTTAATTCCTTGCATGCCCCGGCACTGGGACTGCAGCCCTCCATCCCTTCCTGGCTGTGCAAACAGAAGAGGTATCTCTAGCCAGGAGAGGTCTCCGTGAAGGAGGGGAGATCTCTGTATGGAGAATTAGAGAGCCAGTGCACTACTTTAGCATTGAAACTTTTGAAGTGCACACACAACCAGAAAATAGCAGTAGTCTGGAAACACTCAGACTTTTTGGACCATTCCTGTCAGGCTATTTTTTCAGGTCAGTTGCAAACACAGACAGATATTGTGTGCCTCCAGCCCATATTTCATTTTTTTTCCTTTGTACCCATATATGCACTTTATATAATGTGTTTGTGGTCAAGGAAGGAGGGCACTTTTTCGTAGGGATACTGGGAATAACCTCCCAGTATCTTCCCTTCAGGTCATTCTTGGCCTGACGTAGCCTAAACTGTTTCTTGAGTACATTTCATAGTGTTTCATTCCACTGTGATTTCTGCCCCATTTTTTTTTTTTCCACAAAAGCCATAAACTGAAGGAAACATGAGCACAACATAACCTATCATAACCTATCATAACAATCCCTTACATTCTGTGATTCTGTGATTCTGTGTAATTTTATGCAAGATGCTGAGTTATATTTGGAGATTAATGAGAGAGAAAATAAATTGACAGTTTTAGGTCCTAATGTCTTGGGTTTATAAGATACTATGACATAATAATAATAATTATGACATAATAAGGGGGAAACTTATAGCAGCCTTCCAGTACCTGAAGGGGCCTACAAGAAAGCTGGGGAGGGACTTTTTACAAGGGCATGTAGTGATAGAACAGGGGAAATGGCTTTAAGCTGGAAGAGGGTAGGTTTAGATTAGATATTAGGAAAAATTCTTTACTGTGAGGGTGGTCAGACACTGGCACAGGTTGCCCAGGAAAGTTGTGGATGCCCCTTCCCTGGAAGTGTTCAAGGCTGGATGAGGCTTTGAGCAACCTGATCTAGTGGAAGGTGTCTCTGCTGATGGCAGGGGGGTTGGAACCAGATGATCTTTAAGGTCCCTTCCAACCCAAACCATTCTGTGATTCTGTGATTCTGTGATTATTTTTGATTCCATAAAATTTATTAAACCCAGCTATAAAAAATACTGGTTTATATTATTTGATAACTTTTGAAAAACAGAGAGTGAAGAGCTCTAGAGGGTTTGAAAAATTATTTATAGGAGTGCTATCCAACTTGTTTCACTATAATTGTATTCTTTCACTGTAATCATATTCAACTAGCATCAACAGGAGTAGCTGATGAGCTCCAGTGGTGACTGTGCTTCACACACTTGAGATTTCCTACATTCAGTATTACACAGAGTGTTTTCAAGAAGCAATATTATTTCTAACTATCAAAAAGCATGTAAATTTGTATTTTAAAAATCCACTGTCATTACATCTGTGCATCTCGCAGCATCCCTGTGCACTACAGCTGGGAATTGGCCCCCAGGCACTGAAAACTGGATAATTTCCAGGCAGGTTGTGACACAGGTCTATGTCACTGCTCTAATTCTTGCCACAATGTTCCAAAGTTGTAAAAGTCAGAAGCCAGTGCACCGGAAACTGCATTTTGCTACGGATACAGGTTAGTGAGGGCTTTTCCAGGGAAGGGGGTTCGCACAGCACTGAGTGTCCCACCATTCCTGTCTCATGAACTCGGTGGAGGACTGCAATAACATCTTTGCTGTAAGCAGATTTACACAGATACACCCAGAACAAACATTTCCTGTCATTTTTTATCTCCTTTGTTAGATACAAACACAAATGTCTCCAAGGACAATCAAATGGGAACACTTTGAAATGAACCCAAGCAGTGAGCAAGTGCATTAACATGCAGGATCCCATTTTAGTTTTCTAATTAAACTCAATTGTGTTCTCTGACCTGCATTTTAAATACTGAATATTTTAGTGAGATTCATACTTTTTTCCCCCTAGCCTGGCTCCTTTCAGGCTTTGTTCAGCATGTGAATAGCTCCATTAGGGAAATGTGAAAGCACTGGACTATGCATTGAGTTGCTATTTTGACATTCCAGAGGGAGATGCTACTAAGCTGTAAATTACAGAATTGGACATCATTGGTTTGAATTCAGATCAGTTTGGCCTGAAAAGCTGGGTTTAGCTGTTTGACCTGCCCTGACCCGTTTCTGTCCTTTGTTTAGTAAGGTACCTGAGTTGTTTGCAAATTTCCTCCTACTCTACCTTGCACAGAAATCTGAAGTACACAAATGTTTTAGCCCATATCTCTGGCTTCGGTGAAAGAAAAATAATTTTGTGCCTCTTCATAATATGAGATTTTTAAACATTTTTGTTGTTGCCCTTTCTTTTTTATTTTTTCCAGCATGCCACAGTTCCAGACGTGTAGCTCCAAAAAAAATATTGCTTATAAAATTCATTAAATTCTGGACACTGTTGAAGCTAAGATTTAATACAATGATTAAAACCAATACTTAACAGTTACCTGAGATGAGATTGCACACAGGGTACAGGGTTGCACACCTTGACTCCAGGAAGAAGCAGAATACTCTGCTTAAATCATAGCCTAGCGCAGAGCTTTGCTGGCGTGTTGGAGGGACAGGGCTGGAGGAGTAAGAGCCGTGCTGATGGGTCTGTGCTGTGCTCGAGAGAGATATTGAAGAGGCAGCAGTAGCAGCCCTGACATAGAGGGAGAGGTGGAAAGAAGCAGTGAAGTGAGGAACATGGCTGTGGGATATTTCCATATAGGCTTGACTAAGTGGGAAGGAAATGAATCCTTTCCCAAGGCTACTCAATGGGGAATGTAATCTCTTCATGTAGATCAATAATCACACATTTCCCTCTCTCCATCCCAGGAGGACTAATAGGGACAAGCAGCATTAGGCAAAACAATTTCTCTCATGGCTGCAAAATTGTGCACAGGTCTTCCTTCCGATGTATTTCCTACCCTGTGCCAACATGCAGTGACATTACGTGGGCTAAGCTAGCAGGACACTGAAAAGGGGAGAGGAGCTGGGTTGAAGCATTCAGCTGGGGTAACAGTGTGCAAAGGGAATTCACTTTCTTTAAAGTAGCAAGTTCATCTGGGAGCCCAAGATTTGCAGAGGCTGCTGCTGTCTGTGGATTTATATTGACACTGCAAGCACGGTCTGAGATCAGGCTGATGGAAATGCAGCACCCAGACAGCAAATTCTTGCTCATTGATTTTCATAACCCTTCTTGTTAAGTCTGTACCGTGTAAGCAGCTCTGAGCATTTGCTTTTTCTCTCCTCTCATGCAACATCCAACCACCTTTATAACCAAGGAGAAAATTGGAATCAGATCAGAGTTCACTTTAGCGAACAAATTTACAATTTATGCAAAAATATGAAGCGATTTGGGCTTTGAATGAGATGGTAATTACAGTTTGTCATTTTTCCCTCACTCATTTCCAAAAAAATAAAAGACTGCACTGATCTGGGATTTATTTGGCAGATTTGACAACTGTGCTTGCTTCTTGGGATTGAAGGGGAGAAAGCAAGTTAGAAAGTTCAGCCTCAGACAAAAAATAAAAGTCTAGGAAAAAGAAAACAGCCACGATGTTAATAATCACAATGTGATGCCTTTATGGTGTGTCTAGGCTTAAGCGCAGTCCAAGGAGCTTTAAACTCCTGAATACTAATTCAAACATGTTCATATAAAGTGGATAGTGTGCCTTAACCATAAATAAAAGGGATGAGGGAAGAGTCCTGGAAGTGATTTTGGGGCCAAACTTGCTTTTAATGAAGCCTCTCGAAGTTTTACCACTTGCTTCAGTAAGGTCAGATTTCAGCCTTTGGAAATGATCCTGCCAAGCACTAGAAATAGGTTGAGAATTTATATAGGTGAATGGGTTTGTCTCCAATTTCTGTGAATTCTCCAGGTTAGCTCTGGGAGTTAAGTTATGCAAATAAATTAGAAGAAATTGGAAAAAGCATCCATGTGTGTGCCTGCATGTGGTTTTAGAAAAACATGTTGAATATATTAACACTGAATGAGAGCAGAGGGAATTCATAAAATGTTTTACATTCTACTAATTCCTGAGCTACGCCACAGATGTAAGAGGAAACCACGTGGCACTGGTAGAAAAAGCTTTTTGCAGAGTTCAGTGGGCATCTGGCTACAGTTAAGGCATGGTTGTGTTTTGTTTTTTTTTAATATGGGATGAATACCCTTTTAAAATATGCAGTCCTATAGGTTCTGAGTTGGGAAGAGCTGACATTAGTCAAGGGGACCATAAACAAAGGTGCACGCTGTTGGGAGAAGCGTTCATTCGGTAACTTGCACGTTCTGAGCATTCATAATGTTTTGGCCCTGGATCTAAGAATCACAGTGATGAGCTGTTCAGGATTCAGAAGGACTTGAATGAGAAAGAAAGAGAGAGAGAGAGAGAGAGACCCAGAACTTTGAGGAATCTCTTCTGATGACAGCTGCCTTTTACTGTTATGTTTTGCTGGCCCAGCTTAAGACCTTGTTCAAGATCCTGGTGGGGTAGCCCAGTAGAATCATAGAATCAGAGACTCATGGAATGGTCTGGGTTGGAAGGGACCTTAAAGCTCCTCCAGTTCCAACCCCCCTGCCATCAGCAGGGACACCTTCCACTAGACCAGGTTGCTCAAAGCCTCATCCAACCTGGCCTTGAACACTTCCAGGGAGGGGGCAGCCACAGCTTCTCTGGGCAACCAGTACTGCTGCTGGTAGTGGTGTTGCCTTATTTGTAGGCTCCATGTAGAGGCTGATGCAGAGACCTGGAGCTTTTGGTCAGGGCAGATGTCTCAGCAGAGTTTTTGAAGGCTTTTTTGAGAGTGCAAGACTTCATACCTTATGGCTGTTTTAAGGCTGATACAAGCTTTTAACACCAAAATGTTCAACCTCTTTCTGTAGGACAGGATTTGTGCATTCCCAGATTATTGTAATTCCATTGGCTCTACTTCACCCTTTCTGAGGTTTTCATCCATGTTTCTCCCTTTCTCCTCTTTGCAGTTGAGCTGTGCCTTAAGAAAGTCATAAATCCTTTGTCTTTTTTTAAATCTTATTTTTATTTTTTCCAGAGGGAATAGCTGTGACACCAGAAATTGGAAGTTAGTGGACCAGATTCTGGTGATGCGGGAGTTTGTCCTTTAATAAAAGTTTAAATGTAGCATTTCTCTGTGTGATACACACTGCACACTCCTGCTAGGAGCAACATTTTTAGTGACCTGATCTTAGAACAAGCTCAGTGTTGTATACCCCTCCTTCTATCCCACTGCCAGCCACCTTCAGTGAAGTCCATATCAAGTCTTGACATCCTTGGCCATCTGTGGCTGTTTGCCTCTATTCATACTTCTCTCACCACATTTTTCTTTTCTTTTCACTGGTGAACTTCTTGGTGGAGGATCTTCTGTCATTTGTCCCTTTCTCTTTCCTTGATCTTTGAGAGATCTTAACCATAACTATGGATGCAACTTCTATTACTATGTGTATATCCTATGGTTATATTTCTCTAGATGTAAACCTTTTTCCCAACTACAGTCCTTTCTCTCTGAGCTACAATTGTAGCCTGATTCAGAGAGTCTCCTGTGACCTCTCCTAAGGGGTATCTAGCTGTTAGCTCACCTCTGTGTACCTAGGATAGAGAACTTGATATTTCATTCCCTGCCTTCTTTCTGGTCACTTGAAGCAGCAGCAGCAACCTCCATCCTCAGGCTCAACCCATACCCTAGGTCTCTCGAAAGGTTGTGCTCAGTATATCTGCGTGTTGTCTGTTGCTTTTTGCCTAACATCTCCAATGTATGGTCTTTCTTACAGTAAAGTGTCACACAGATCTAATTTCATCCAGGCTTTCGTAAGTCTATCTAAATTAACTTGAAGCATTGTTGCTTTGCTCCTATCCTTTCTGGGTTCTGCTATGGTTTCTCCACTTTTCTGTGGTGATTCAAACCAGTCTTTGTGGTAAGAGCGGTTCACAGGTGATCCTCACTGCATGGCTTCTTTTATTTATTGTCAAGATGTTGATTCCCAATTCAAAGCAGCCTGCAACAGAGCCTCTATCATTCCCTTGGTATATTCTCTGTTTTCTCTCATTTCCCCGTGTTAGAAAGAACTTCCTCTGAGTACCACCAAAGCTGCAACACTAGAAACTTTTCAAAACAAAATCTACCTTACCAAGTTAGGCTACTGATATATCAAAATCAGTGCTTATCTTGCAGGTACATAGCTGTGCTCTGCTGCATGCCTGTGCCAGCTGGGCCTTCCTATGCTTGATTGGGGCAGGTTTTTGCTCTAATACCACCTCCAGGACAACCACTCTGGGGCTCACTAGCAGAGACCCCCCTAAGGTGCCATGGTAACTCAAGAAGAGAAGGAAGTTTACAGAATATTTGGTAGGCTCCATCTGCTTACCTCTGAGCCCTGGCCTTTGAGAGTCTTTCTTTAACCTTTTGTTCAGTATGGAAACAATGAATTAATTCCTTTTTTGTTTTAGGGAAAGTTTTTTAACCCTTTAGCCTGTGACCTCCCTGAAGAGCTGTGCTGGCAGGAGCGTGCTTTGCGTGTGCTTCTCAGCCCTTCCTGTAAGGCTGAAACTAAACATCCACGTTTGGCTGCAGTTCTTCTGCAGTCTGGAAAAGCTTCCCTTTAGTGCAGTAAAACTGAAAACTCATTTTGCACGCTTCAGCCACAAACCATGAAACTCAGCCTGTGAACTCTGCATGGCAGCAGCGTTGGGAAGCTGAAGCGTCTTTGTGTTTGCAGTAAAGTGTGTATGGAAAGGGAGCTAGTGGGGGAACCGAGATCGTATTTAACTGGTTATTTACTACATGTCAGATTCACAGGATCAGATGTGTTCACCAAATTTGTGAATTAATGTCATAGGACTGAAGTACAACCTCTGGGTGATGGAATATTGCTAGGAGCCATCTATACCCTTTGGCCATCCCAAAACATCTCCTTACAGCCTCCCGACCCATGTTCTCCTCAGTCTGTCTTTGACACACACAGGGTGTAGACATCTACAGCAGAGGTCGTTCCTTGGTCTTATAACCAGTGGGAAGAAGTGAGCACCCACTATCACCCCAGCTGAGAAATCTGCCTGATGATGACATACAGCAGTATCACCTCTGTTAGGCTTTTTTTTTTTGGCTGTGAGAAATGGTGTTGCTTTGCTCAGATACCTGTGCCCTGCTAGGAGCTCTCTGGTGGGACAGGAGACCACCAGCATTAACACTGGTGAGGCATTCCTGGTGTGAGGGGTGGGTGGCATTAATCCAGGCTGAGCCCGAGCCACCAGGCAGGAGAAGGTGGGGAAGGACTCTCTCTTATGGAAAGTGTCTTTTATGATAAAAACTTTACACAAATTATACAGGACAGGTGGATTTGGGGTTTCTTTCAGATCTCCTAAGAAGAGTCGCCACATAACAATCCAGAAGTTGCTAATTTAGGGGGTTTTTTTAACTTCAGAAATTAGTAAGTGAAAAAAATAATGTCTTTAGGGACTCAAATACAGATTTCTAGCATTCAAATATGCCCTACTTGGAATATTAACTGTCTTTAACATTTGCTTAGATTGTTGGGTTTTAGTATTTGTCTTTATTTTTGTTTTTCATTGGTATAAATAGATAGTTGATCTATAACATATGTACACGATAAATAGCTACATCTGGCCAGCAAAAACATAACTACCAATGTTCTGTGGAAATATGCCTGTTCCAGGTAAATGCTATGAAATTACTTCCTAGGCACGTGATCATGTGTGGTGGGTTGACCCTGACTGGACGTCAGGTGCCCACCAAAGCTGCCTCCTTATCTCAGCTGAACAGGGGAGAGAAAATATAACGAAAGGCTCGTGGGTTGAGACAAGGACAGGGAGATCATTCACCAGTTACTGGCACGGGCAAAACAGACTCAATGCAGGGAAATTAATTTAATTTATTACCAATCAAATCAGAGTCGGATCATGAGAAATAAAAACAAATCTTAAAAAAACATCTCCCCACCCCTCCCTTCTTCCTAGGCTCTACTTCACTCTGAATTCTCTACCTCCTCCATCACAGCAGCGCAGGGGGGCAGGGAATGGGGGTTGGGGTCAGTTCATCACACATTGTCTCTGCTGCTCCTTCCTCCTCAGAGGGAGGACTACTCACACTCTTACTCTGCTCCAGTGTGGGGTCCCTCCCATGGGAGACAGTCCTCCATGAACTTCTCCCATGTCAGTCCTTCTAACATGCCACAGTTCTTCACAAATTGCTCCAGCCTGGATCCTTTCCATGGTGTGCAGTCCTTCAGGAAGGGACTGCTCCAGTGTGGTTCCCCCACAGGGTCACAAGTCCTGCCAGCAAACCTGCTCCAGCCTGGGCTCCTCTCTCCACAGGGCCACAGGTCCTGACAGGAACCTGCTCCAGCGTGGGCTTCCCACAGGGTCACAGCCTCCTTCAGGCATCCACCTGCTCCGGCATGGGGTCCTCCATGGGCTACAGGTGGTCATCTGCTCCACCATGGACCTCCATGGGCTGCAGGGGGACAGCCTGCCTCACCATGGTCTTCACCACAGGCTGCAGGGGAATCTCTGCTCCGGCACCTGGAGCACCTCCTGCCTCTCCTTCTTCACTGACCTTGGTGTCTGCAGAGTTGTTTCTCTCACATCTTCTCACTCCTCTCTCTGGATACAACTGAGCAATTTTTTTTTTTTCCCCTTCTTAAACATGTTATCCCAGAGGCACTACCACCGTCACTGACACTTAGGGTCCTCCCCAGTCTACACCAATTGTGTAATTTGGCTTTTGGGGTTCTTGGTGTGAAGGATCATTGGCATCACACCATTATGTTTTCCTCAACTGTTTCCTTTTCAATGTTCCTAGGAAAATTTTGATTAAAGTTTTGGGAGAAGCAGTTAAGAGTGGTCTGCTGCTGCTACTGAGTGGCATTAGCAGGAAAAATCTCATATGATGTCATTGTCTGCTTTTATTCTGCCCTTCCTGCTTCACCTAATTAATTCTGAGGGCAACTGTTGCATATTAGGAAGCTAATGATCAAGTAATTTATGCTGATTGCATACCTCCTGTGGCTGGTAAAGCATCCCAACTACGTGAAGCAAGGCAGGAATTTGGAGCATCTCTTGCTTGGTGTTTCTTACCCTTACCAAGAGCAGCGTTCTCTCTTTTCCCCTCTGCTGTATAGATCCATAGTTCCTGTTCAATAGATGTATAGTCCCTCTGGAAGCGTTCTCTGGCTGGCTGTTATGCTATAACATGGTTTTGCCACTCAGCCACATCTTTCCCCAGCAGGCCCAGTTATGGCCAAAGCTGGCACCGTCAGCTTCTCGAATCTACGCGGCATGCTCAGCTGGCTGGGAGCTGCCTGATTTTCTATGCAGACATTTCACATAGAATTGTAGGGGTGGGAAGGGTCCTCAGGAGAACATCCAGCCCAACCCCGCTGCCAAAGCAGGTTCCCTACAACAGGTTACACAGGAAGACGTCCAGGTGGGTTTTTAACATCTCCAGAGATGGAGACTCCACAGCCTCTCTGGGCAGCCTGTCCCAGGGCTCTGTCACCCTCACAGTAAAGAAGTTTTTCCTTAGGTTTGTCTGTAACTTTCAGTGTTCCGAAAAGATGTTCCTAAATGGAACTAGGTGTTCCTAAATGGAACTTTTGGGTGTTCCATTTCAGTGGAGCCATAGGCAAATACATCAGTGTCCTGTGGTGAGGGGCTGTTCCTTCGTGTCACTCACAATAAGAATTGAGCCAAAGATCCTCTGTGTTTTACCTCCGAGACGAATGTCATCCTAGAGCAAAACATCTTGCACAGAAGGATCACTTTAACATGGCAAAGATTTTTGAGCTGATTTGCCAACTTGGCTGTGGGCACGCTGAGAGTGCTGTTGTGCAATCAGTATTGCTCTGCCGATGTCTCCTGCCTCTCCTCACCAGTTGTCTCTTTGGGATAAAGCCTGTCTTTTCTTCATTGCTTTGTTTTGATCTCCTTTTCCTTTTTTTTTCAGTGTGCTTTTCACCCCACAGCTGTTATGTGTGACAGGAGCAATTCTAATACAAGTATTTTTGCAGGTTTGTTCATAGTCCAGAAAAAAACTTTTGCATTTATTGAAATACATGCTCCCATTCTTTTAGTCTGTCTGCAGCTGACTGTCCTCTCCTAATACCTGGAGTGCATCGAGTTTATTTGTCTGTGCTGCTGTTAAACAATGCTCTTAAGTGTAGTCATCTATCCTAAATGCTGCCAGGCTGTTTCTATAAAGGGCTATGTGTCACCACTGTTTTTTTTCATAAGGAGAATTTATGTTGATTAAATGTTTAGAATGAGTAAAATGTTCAAAATGCTATAAACGATGTTTCCTCCTTATTTTCAAAGGAGAGTTTTACTGAGAAAGTGCACCATAGATTTAGATAATAATGACAAAGGAGGTAAGTTAAAAGGTAAGAAAGAAAGCTGAGAACTCCCATTCTCTAGTGAATTAAGTGTACACTTGACATTACATGAAAATTAAGGGGAAAAAATGTGTCCAAAAGCTTTAGTAAAATCGGACAACTTTAATTCCTGGTGTTTGGAAAAGAATTAATTCAGAGGAGGGAGGATGTGCAGGGGATTTTTCCACATGAGAGAGAAAAATGACCACAAAGGTGAAGAGAAACCTTCAGTGATGAAAACCTTTCTCCTCACTCAAGGAAAAGACCCCAAAGAATCTGGATTAAAAATGTAGTGTGAAATGGCAGTAGAGAGACGTTAAGGTCACCTGGATGCCCATTTCCCATGGACTGCCAGACTCCTCCAGTAACATTTCCATTCTCAGAGTTACACTGCTCAACAAGCTCAGCAGAATAGAGGTACCCCACGTGTGTCCAGTGTCTGGCACGGATGGGCATCTCTCTTTGCTGTGAGAGGGAAGGGAACTGAATCCAGACCTGGCAAGTCTAGACCTAGCAAGCACCTGTGTGATGAATTACCTGTGACTTTTCTGTCCACTGTGGTGGGAGCTCTGATCTCAGTTGCAATTTGGGGGCTTTCCTGCAAACTCAGTAGCACAGGACATGCTCCAGAAGCAACGTGTCAGGAGCAGAGCCGTGCTTTGTGCAAGGACGGGCTGTGACCAACAGCCTGTAGCAAAAGTTTGCTAAAGCCTTCTGAGCCCTCTGCCACATGTGACAAAAGCAATCGGATATTGTGCATCCTGGAGCTCACTGGGAGGTGGCACCTCGGTATTTTGACCATATACAAAGGTCCCTTTCCCTCTTCACCGGGAGGGTGTCTCCTTCTGGTGTTGGTTCTGGTCTAAAGAAGGAGCAAGAGATAAGCAGTGAGGAAAGGGATATTCTTACAGCCTCTGGTGCGGGTATGTCTCGATGAACTCCTGGTTTGACCTGAAGACTTCCTTTTTTTTTTCTTTTTTTAACCAGCATTAGGGAATTCCTCACCAGCTTGTTCTTGCAGTAGCCAGGCCAACAATGACAAGAATGTGGAAATCAACTAAGCAATTATATTCACAGTGGTGGTTAACAGCATCCCTTCATCTGAAACAAATCAGTTACAGTCCAATGAAAGCTGCTGTACCTAGTGCATGTACATAATAGAGCCCTTGTTGTGCATTTGCAGAGCATGCCGGATCACTTAAACGGGGTCGATGAGAGGCAACGCGAGAGAAATTTTATATTTTATTACCCAGAGACACAGAAACCTGGATATCATCTTATTTAACTCCCTTCCACACAGAGATCTGCCATTGTGCTTATAAAGGTATTTTTCCAGGTGCTGCAAAATGTTGGAGGAATGAAGTCCAGGAGCATAACTTAGAATTAGCTGTGAACAAGAGCCATGAGCAATTGCCAAGGTAGGAAAAGTCAGCTAACAGACTTCAAATCAGTGGGAGTTACTCTGACCTTGGTCACCACTGAAAGTCTGCTGTATTTTCTATATCACTGGTGTTTAACCTGTGAACCCCAGGAGTCTGTGAATTGCTTCTTAGCACACCTGTGAAGGGTGGTTAGGAACACAAGTGCATGTCTGCTAAACATCAAGCAATGTATGGACATTAATGGCTTTAAACTGGAAGAGGGGAGATAGAGATGAGATCTGAGGAAGAAATTCTTCACTGTGAGTGTGGTGAGACATTGGAACAGGTTGCCCAGAGAAGCTGTGGCTGCTTCTCCCTGGAAGTGTTCAAGGCCAGGTTGGATGAGGCTTTGAGCAACCTGGTCTAGTGGAAAGTGTCCCTGCTGATGGCAGGGGAGTTAGAAATGGATCATTTTTAAGGCCCCTTCCAACCCAAACCATTCTGTGATTCTATGACATTTCTAAAAAGAAAAAAAACCCATTGCATCATGGAAAATTTTCAGTGACCTACAAAACAAATGAGACTACAAAGATGCAATATGTTATGATATATAGAAGCTTACAGAAGTCAGCCAGGATGTGGCAATTTGGAAGGTCTGCCCTAGGGTGCGCTCCCATTAATGTCAGCCAACGTACATCTAGAGCAGAATTTGATCCTTGGTGTTCCCTGAACTAAAGAATCAGCTCCTGCTCCTGGAAGTGAAATGCATTAATGGTCCCAGGCTGTACACCATAGAAACTCCTTGTTTATGGGGCTTTTGTTCTCTTTTTGTTGAAAATGGGAGGGAAGATGCTTATTCAATGTTTTCGTTGACTTAGCAACTGTTAGCAAGTTCGGGAAGATTCTGAAGCTGTATTTGGTGGTGTCCACCCAGCAGTCATATAGTTAATGCATCCAATGCCTTCTATTGATGAATTTGTTGTCTGAATTAGTCTCTAGTCTCTGCAATTCTCTTGAAAGTGAAAACAAGCTGGTTCAGACTGAACTGAACAACAGGGTCCTAAATGAGAGTGCAATGTGAACTACAGTAGCAAAATTTCATGGATTAATGGCCAAATTGTTGTCTAGTAAAGTCTGATGGCAAAATTCCCATAGGCTACAAAAGGGACAGGATTTGACCCTAAGAAAAGATTCCATTTGAAGCATTTGAACATCTCCCAAAAGCCAATTATTAAATCAGAGGCGCCATAATAACTGAGCTCAAATTTATTTGAGGACAAGGAAAGGCAGTTGGGAGGTCAGCACATGCTCACCATGTCATTTCTATGGTGACTTCATTGCAGAGCTCAGCACTGGTTGTGTACTGTGCTGACAATAAGGCTGAGATGAGAAAGAGCCTGAAAGAATTGCATTGTGGCTGATGAAAAGAAGCTGTTTCCATCAGCCACCTTGTCAAGCAGCTTGGCAAAGCGGAAGCAGAAAGGTCTTTTCTGGTGACTGACCTCCACCGCATTTCTCTTCTTTCAGTGCCATCAATAGGCACCACTTGGCTCTGATCCAGGCTCTAAAGAAAGCTCCAAGGAATCAAACAGTTGCTGACAAACCCACGCTAACAGAATGTGTCTGTCTCTGCAGTACAGTTTAATACCTAAGCATCATGATTTCCTCTTCTCTAAACAAAGGAAAAAAAAACAACAGAAAAAATACATTTACTTGGCTCTGTGTGAAAAAATATGTTATGTATTTACTTTAATTTTTTTTTGCCTTTTCTTTTTTTTATAGTTAAATAGAATAATCAATTGGTAGACACTTTCCTGAAATGCCATTTTATCTTAAGCACTTCTGTTAGGGACACAAACCTCCTAATTAGTGATTCTGGACTCTCTCATTAACAAAACAATAAATGCCAAGCACATGCACATCCCCTTAATATGCTGGGATGCTTGGAGCCTTGGGAATTCCAGAGGAGGTCTCAAAATTAGAAGGTGAGGAACTTGGTTGTCCAACAAACTGTACATCTAGAAAAATCACGTAGCCCTCTGAATGAAGTGAAACCCTGTAGTGGAAGCAACTCACCGGTTACACCATGGTGCAGAAACAGCATCCAGCTGGAGTAAAGGATCTGCAGGGAAGTGCTGGCTCACTGGGGTGAGGTGGGCTGACCTATCACAAGCAGGAAACCTGATTTTGTATTTTTCCTTTGTTTCCCCAAAACTTGTTTTTTCACTTAAGCCATCAGGTAGCTTGTTGAGATCCATTCATACACGTTCTGCTTTTTTCCTTTTCCAGATGCTTTTACTCTGATTTTATATTAGGACTATTTGGCTAGAAATTAGGGCTGTCTTTGAAAGCAATTTTAATGGCTTTTTTGTGTGTGCAGCCAGCCCCTCTCAGGATAATTTTATTTTGCCAAGAAAATAAAATGTACAAAATAAAATACCAACAGCCACTAGGATTGGATGTGAGGATAGTTTCTTGTTACCTTTCCAGTCAGAGGCAGTGCTATAATAAATCCCTGGTATCTGAACACAATGCAAGTTAGAGACTTATCCTATTAATATATCTTTGATAATCCTAGTAGATATCTTTCTGCATTTACAAGTACCTAAATATGCCTGAAAAATCCTTCATTTTCATTTTGAGTAAGTAGATTATATTCTTGTTTCCGTTTTGGTAAAAGAATGGAGAAGGAAAACAAGTTCTTGTTTTTCAAATATGAGTTGATTCTCCAACTTTGTGGCTAACCCAAATGGAGAAGAAGTACTGTACCTGCTAGGTAAACTCAAATTCAAAGGCATTAAGGTGAGACATTTCAGAGTATCAGAAATGAAAGAATTTGTGTTTGGAAGAATGTACTTCATTCACATTTGTTACAAACCTGATACTGAACTTCAACTCTGTGGATTCTATATAAATTAAAAAGCATTGCTTTTTCTTCAAAAGAATGTAGCTTAATAATGTGACAACATTTATTTTGTTATTGCAATTATAGCTATTTCAAAAACCTGAAGTCTATAAGACAATTAAGCCTCGCTATGTCCTGCCATCACTTCAACTTTCATTTAAAGGAGGTTTTATTTTTTAATAATAATGAAATAATTGTGATTATTTGCATTTAAGTTTTTGCCTATCAAACAAATCCCAAAGGCTTATCATATCTGATCTGCTCTGGATTCAATGTGAGTTTTGCTATGTATTTCACTGGAGCCAGGGTTTTACCACTGGAATCCAATTTGTCTTTAGCTGGAAAGAAGGACTAGGCTGAGCACTAAGCCAAACCCTCCAGCTAAGGAACAAAGAGGGCTTAGTCCACTTTGCTTTCCCTTCCAGAACATACAGGGTATGATTTTGCATGGCCTAAATGCCAACTTCCTAATTTCCACCCTAGGCTGCTGCTGAACAAGGGCCTGTGTTACGCTCAGAACAAAACTGTGAGCCCTGGGCAGAAGAGGTGGCTCAGACAAACTTTGAAATTTGTCCTAGCTGAAGGATCAGCTCCGTGCTTTTGTCTTTAGATCCCCCTAGTTGCTCATCTTTAGACTTCATATCACTGGCTGTCATCCTGGGACTCAGCCACGGAGATGCTGCCCTCCCTCCTTCAAGGAGTCCTGACTCTGTGGTTAGGCTCTCCGTTGTGCTTTGTGTTTTTGAAGGGTTGAGTTGACAGGGCTTTGGGAATAGGAGGTTGTTTTGAACTGTGAGGGATATAGTTGTTGAAGGGAAAGGCTTTTTGTCATTTCCAGAAGGTCACACCCTGGATCTACTTGACTTTCTCTGAAAGCTTGTCCCAGAGCTGGATACCCTTGACAACGTGTATGCAGCTTGCACACAACTTGCCCTGGGACATGGTGTCTGCTCTGTCTCAGAAGACCAGACACTACGGTGGTTCAGAGATCAAGCTCTATATCAGAATTCAGTCTATGTAATTAAGGGCTCAGTTCATTGATTTCTTTAAAAAGCAAGACCTGAAGTTTAACTCTGCTGTCTGGAAACCAGTGTGTACACTTGAACAGGAGGCTGGTGGACTCACAACAGCCAGTGTCCCAAAGGATGCAGATAGCCATCCTGTGCCAACTGGAGTTACGTTGTCATCTTCAAATTGGTGTGAACAGAGTTGCCTAACACAGCCTAGAGCAACAAATGTGGGGGAACTGCATGAAGGATCCTCTGGATTTATCACTGACATTCTTTGTACACAGAACATGTTCATGCAAGTAACCCAAGTTACTAATGCTGGAGTGTGTCCAGAGAAGGGCAACGGAGCTGGGGAAGGGTCTGGAGCACAAGTGTGCTGAGTTCCCGGCCGAGGGAACTGGGGTTGTTGAGTCTGGAGACAAGGAGGCTGAGGGGAGACCTTCTGGCTCTCTACAGCTCCCTGAAAGGAGGGTGGAGAGAGGTGGGGGTTAGTCTGTTTAACCAAGGAACAAGTGACAGGACAAGAGGAAATGGCCTCGAGTTGCGCCAAGGGCAGTTGAGATTGGATGTGAGGAAGAATTTCTTTGCTGAAAGGGTTCTCAGGCATTGGAAGGGGTTGTCCAGGGCAGTGGTGGAGTCCCCATCCCTGGAGGGATTGAAGAGTCGTGTGGACACAGTGCTGAGGGACATGGGTCAGTTGGTGACTTGTCAGTGTGAGGTAAATGGTTGGACCTGATGATCTTAAAGGGCTTTGCCAATCCAGGCAGTTCTGTGCTTCTGTAATAACTGTGAAAATAACAAAATCTTAGTGGCAAGTTTTATTTATTGTGTGGTGACGTAGCAGTGAGGTTCACCCTGCAGATTTGGCACTAATAGTATTTGTTTCCTTAGTTTCTGACATGCAAACATCTAATAACCGCTAGAAAAAAAACCCAAAAACCTTGTTTCAGGAAATCATCGGAGGAAATGCAATGACAGTGTGTGAGTACTGCAGCCCATACACAATGTTCACTGACATTCTTGGAAGCTCTGAATGATACATCCTGGAAATAGCAACTTCCACAAGATAAATTGGCATTAATTATCAGCTCTGCCACTTAACTTCTTTGCATTTTCCGTGAAAGAAAATCACAGAGATATGGGACTCAATGAACAAGCTACATTTGTGTTGTAATAAAGCAGCAGAAACTGCTTAAGGAATGGAAACGTGATTGAGCTTGGAAATGCTGTTGCCAAAGTGACTTTCCCTGGGAGCTCTCCTTGGGCCCTGGAGGAACAGAGTCAGCTCTTGGGGCAGTGCCTGGTCCTGCTACGGGGGCTGGGATATCCCACGGGCTTCCTCCTCACCATTATATGGTATTCAAGAGCTGCATGGTTCGTAACACATTTACTGCTCATTTACCCCTTGCCCATCCCATTCTGCTTTTTCTTTGTCCCATTGTTTTTGACAGCAAAGTCTAGGAAGTGTATGAAGCCATTTTCTTAACCAGCTGCCTGGACTCACTTGGTACCCGGTTAGTCTGATACTTCTGTTATCATTGCAGCCTCTCAGAGCTGCAGGATAGGATTCTCTTGAATTACTGAGTGTAAGACATGGTGTCACTAACAACTGCAAGATACTTCACACTCAGGTACTCTTCTTGCTGCCCTGATTAGAGCTTCCCAGCAAAAAACATTTTCCTCAAACAGACCCCAATGTTGTCAGCTTGGAAGCCAATCTCCATGAAGGAAAAGCCTGCTGCCTCTCACTGACCCTTCATCTTGTACTGAGTTCTGGGTCCAGAGAACTGGACTAGCACCCTCATGTAGAACTTTCTAATTCCTCAGTATAGTATCACGCAGTTACTACTGGGAGAATTACAGAGGCACGAAAGCACAAGCAAAACACTCTGCTCTTCTTCTTAAATTGCGGTTAGGTTCTTTCAACCAACAAAAAAAAGCTGTCCGTTTGCTCACACAGGTGTCAGGACTGGGATCCCATCTTTAGGGAACCCTGACCTTTTGTCCAGAGCATGGTTTTTATGGAAGAGGCTGTTGAAGCAGTTGTATGTGCATCCTTAAATAACTGCTAAATAACTCCCTGGGGTGCCATTCAGCTTCACGCCTTCCCTGGGAGAGCATCCTTTAGTTCATCAGCATCAATAATAGATCAGTCAGTCAAAACTGCTGACCTCTTCTCCTGGGCTGGGAAAGGATGTTGTTGTGTGGCAGCCAGGCAGAGACACGGCCAGAAAGTAAATGATGCTGGTTAGCAACTGACCTGGAGAAGTTAGCACTTCTACCTACTGATGGAACAGAAGACAAAGCTTTTATAAACACACAAAAGAGATGCTATACGGACATGTACACTGACACCCATGCTTTTATTGTAAAGGATGATAAAGCAGAGTGTGACTTTTTAAGTTCTGTTCATAATGGTAACCCAACAACTTCAGGAGCGAGTGCTCCCTCACCCAGATTTTATGGATATTGTGATAACTTCTTATATCTGAGTTTCAGCCCCAGGAAGAAGGCTGTTGTGTCTGATAAAACATCACAGAGCCATTGAGAACTGACAAAATCATACTGATGCCAAAGTGTAGCCTTATTTCCCCCAGAATATGGATCATGGAATGGTCTGGCTTGAAAGGGACATTTAAAGATCACCTAGTCCAACCCCCCTGCCATCAGCAGGGACACCTTCCACTAGACCAGGTTGCTCAAAGCCTCATCCAGCCTGGCCTTGAACACTTCCAGGGAGGGGGCAGCCATAACTTCTCTGGGTAATGTCTTCCAGTGTCTCACCACCCTGATCTTAAAAAATCTCTTCCTTATGTCCAATCTAAACCTGCCCCCTTTCAGTTTAAAACTGTTACCCCTTGTCCTATCACTACAGACCCTGGTAAAAAGTCTTTTTGCATCTTTCTTATAAGCTTCCTTTATATTTTGAAAGGTCACAATAAGGGTGTCCATCTACCTTTTCAGCTCTGAATATCCAGGGCTTCAGTTATTTCAAACACTGAGCAAGTTCAAAATAATTTTATATTTGCTTTACTCTGATGTTGCTCCATGACTGTGGTGCCAGCCAGAGGAGAATCAAAACCCTGGATTGAAACCTGAGTTTTAGGAGTCTGTTCCCACAGGTGTGCCCAGTGTCATCACCTGGTTGTGAAGGAAAGAAAACCAGTGGCCATCCTGTTGTCCTGCATGCGTCAGGAGGTCACAGCAGGTCATAAATAACAGTCATGTCAGCCTTCCCAGTCTTTGCAGACTGTGGCTGGCTCTGCCTCGTCCTCCCCACACTGCACTGTGCTCTTTCAACAATACAGGTATTATTCAGTTGAAACCCAGCTTTGAGTGGCAGGTTTGAAGGTCTGATGCATCAGCTGGTGTCTCCTCACAAACAGAGATGGACGAGCGCAGTCAACATTTTAGCCGTTACCTTTTCCTGATCATCCATATAGCAAATTATTTTGGGATAATGGTTGTGTATTCAAGGAACCCGGGCTGTGTTTGTTCATCTTTAGCCAAATTGTTTCAATTACAGAAGAATAGATGTTCTGTTGGAGGAAGGAAGCTGCTGCGTTGGCCTCGGACGATACTCCTCTAAGCTAGGAGAGGCTGGAGTCATTGTGCCAAGGTGGACAGGCAGCAGCTATGCCAAGAACAATATTATTTGCATTTTGAGTTAGAGCATCTAATGGGATCAAGAACAGAACCATTTTTTTTTTTCTGAACTCATTTGAATGTTTGCCAAAGGGGCGATTTACAGCTTCCTAGAAATAATGAACAGTTCAGCTGTCTTGACCAACATGTGGTCACGCATGTTGCAAACTGACATAATATTTAATAACATCTTGCTGCAGTTCCTGTTCCACAGAGATGTTTGTCAGACAGCTCAGGGAATCAAAAGGGTTTTAATCTTTAAATTTCATCTCAGAGTAATTGTATGTACTCGGGGTTTTTTTTCCATTCTGAGCTTGGATAACTTGTTTCATACTGCCCTTGATTGAAAACAGTTGGAAGAGGAGGATGGGACTTTTAATTCTTGAACTTTATTTGAAAAATCTCAGGAACTTTTATTAGTTATTTGATTTATAGTCTAGTGTAAATATCTTTCTAGTGTGGTGGGTGCTTTTGAAACTGGTAGTGGTTAAGCTCAACCTCAAGAAAGTGATAAAAATTAAAGCACTTGTATGAAATTAGTGGTATTTTGTCACCTGGAATATTTGGACACAGTTCTACTTACACCATATGGAAAAAATAGAGCTGAAATTCTGAGGAATAAAGAAAGTGGAAAATAAAAGGAGTATATCATTGGAAGAATATTTAGAAGTCCTGAGAGGGTATTTGATAGAAAGGATGTATCATTCTGTGTTTGTGTTATTGTACAAATTGCAGTCCAGATGCTCCAGTATCAGGGCCAAACACACCGAGTGCTGTGCGTTCAACTGCGTATAATTTAGAGACAGCTCAAATCAAGTTGACAATAGACCAAGATAGCAGGGAGAGTGCACACAAAGGTGATGAGAGCTGTAGACAGGAAAGGTCAGATCACACGTATGTGAGCACTTCATGCATCTTCCTTTTTCCTCTTGGCATTAAAAAGGAAGAAAAAGTTTGAAGCAAAATCGTTCCTTCAGACAAGGAAGAGGATGAGGGTCAGAGGGTAGTCATGGTAGGCTAGCTACTCTCCTGGTGATGCCAAAAGTAGTTTGGACAGTTGCATGACTGATCTCAGCATTTAAGCAAAACATGTGCTTGGTGAAACAACAGCCCCTGAGGTCAGCACAGAGATCATCTTAGGGCTGGCTGGAGGCTAGATTGGAAAACGGTGTGTGTTTCTGCTAATTTTTATATATATATATATATATATATATATATATGCATACATACAGCTTTAGCTACCTGACAGTGCTAAAAAAGGATTTTATGAAATACAGTGGTAGAAATGCTGGAGTAAAGAGAGAAGAATGAAGGCAAAATGCTTAATGCCTTGAGAGAAAAAAGTAAAAGACCATCAGAGGGCTGAGTTTGTGGAAGTCTGAGAAGTGGGAAGAAGGGCTCTGGGGAGACCTTATAGCAGTCTTCCAGTACTTAAAAGGGCCCTACAGGAAAGGTGGGGGGTGACTCTTTGTCAGGGATTATAGTGATAGGATGAGGAGTAGCAGTTTTAAACTGAAAGAGAGCAGACTTAGATTAGATCTTAAGAAGAAATTCTTTGCTGTGAGGGTGGTCAGACACTGGCCCAGGTTGCCCAGAGAAGCTGTGGCTGCTCCTCCCTGGAAGTGTTCAAGGCCAGGCTGGATGAGGCTTTGAGCAACCTGGTCTAGTGGAAGGTGTCCCTGCTGATGGCAGAGGGGTTGGAACTGGATGATCTTTAAGGTCCCCTCCAACCCAAACCATTCTATGATTCTAAAAATGTCATTATGCTGCAAAGCACAGATAAACTCTTAAGGTGAGCTTTCAAATGAGGACAGCACAAAGGTGACTTAGGGACTTCTTTATTTCTCATATTCCTGATTTTTAAAGGAAAACACTGCCTTTCTCAAGATATTTTCATCTGAGGGGGTATCTGAATGTTTTGTAAGCATCTCAAATGGTCCATAGTGCTCTGAAGCAGGCATATGTTATATCTCATCTATCAAAAACAGCTATCAAAATTGTGGTTCAGAAGCCAAGCCTGCTTGTCCTGGGTTAGATAGGAATGAGCAGAAAGCATCTGGTACTGTTCAAGAAGCTTCTGCTGCTGGTTCCTTTCTGCAGAGCTTTGGTAGAAGAAGCATGCACGGGCATATGAATGGTACAGTGGAGAAATCAGCTCTGATAATGTCAGTAACAAAAGTGCTCTTGGTTTCATCCAGATTAAGCTCCCATCCAAGCAACCTTCTTGTGAAACACCGAGTTCTATGCCTTTGGCAGTGCTTTTCAGTGGTGTTCAACCCAATGCAGCCATCAGCAATCTTCCATGAGCTGTAACCCAGCTCCAGCCTACTTTCAGAGCAACCTCGTTTGCTGGAGTAGCAATGACAAATGAGATACAAATTGCAGGAAGACTCTCCTCCTCCAAACCCGCAGCACGATGCAGTTTGCGTGCGAGCAGTACGTGCACCAGCCCCTGTTTATGTCATTTGCTGGGACCTCAAAAGGAAGTTAGTGCTCTCTGTAGCACCCAGCCCAAATTATATCTAGCCACGATTCACATGACCAGCTGCCTGTACAATGGGAGAAGTTTCCAGACATTGTAAAATTTGCTTTTAAGACTGTATTCTCCTAATGTTTGGATCATATTTAAACCTTAAAATTGCCTTGATGTATTTGCTTGTCCAAATTGAGGACGAGAGCTGGTTTTCATAGACTTAGGAATGCAAGCGTTGTAATTTATGCTGAATTCCTCCTTTCTAGGGGAAACATTATATTTAGGAGAAATATGGTTGGCCAAGAAGGCAAATAGCATCCTGGCCTGGATCAGGAATAGTGTGGCCAGCAGGACCAGCGAAGTTCTCTTACCCCTGCACTGGGCACTGGTGAGGCTGCACCTCGAGTGCTGGGTTCAGTTTTGGGCCCCTCACTCCAAGAAGGACATGGAGGTGCTGGAGCGTGTCCAGAGAAGGGCAACGGAGCTGGGGAAGGGTCTGGAGCACAAGTGTGATGAGTTCACAGCTGAGGGAACTGGGGGTGTTGAGCCTGGAGAAAAGGAGGCTGAGAGGAGACCTTCTGGCTCTGTCCAGCTCCCTGAAAGGAGGGTGGAGAGAGGTGGGGGTGGGTCTGTTCAACCAAGGAACAAGTGACAGGACAAGAGGAAATGGCCTCGAGTTGTGCCAGGGGCAGTTGAAATTGGATGTGAGGAAGAATTTGTTCGCTGAAAGGGTTCTGAGGCATTGGAAGGGGTTGCCCAGGGCAGCGGTGGAGTCCCCATCCCTGGAGGGACTGAAGAGTCGTGTAGACACAGTGCTGAGGGACATGGGTCAGTCGGGGACTTGTCAGTGTGAGGTTCATGGTTGGACTCAATTTGCTTAAAGGGCTTTGCCAGTCGAGGCAGTTTGGGGTTTCTGTGATTCTGGAAATGTGTGTCTGCGGCACCCCAGAAACTTCCATACTCTGACAGAAATGCTGGGTTTTTGTTTGGCAAAGCTCCTGCAGAAACTTAAGTTACCCCGTTCCCTCTCCCCATGAGGTGACAGAATAGCATCCCCCAGCTGGGATAGCCGTGTGGCCTGCAAGCTTCTCATCGCTGTCCTGGACTAGCTCGCTCCACTCGCTAACTGGCTCAAAAAGGTGTGGCAGTGGTGGGTGTAAAAAAGATGTGGAATTACAAAAGGAGGCTGGAATCATGCAGTGAAGATACCAGAGTGTGTTCATTTTCCTGGGAGTCAGGAGGGCAAATCCACTGGGATCTGTGTGCCAAGATCACATGGGATATTTTTAATAGGGGGCTGAGAATTTGGGATTCACCTCAGGAATCTGCCTGTGTGCTTGGCTGTAGCAGAAAACCTGATGTCCTCATTACTGCTCCATCAGTCCTCCCTTCTCTACCAAGTGTTGTGCTGGACTTGAAGAGGCCACCAATGATTGCTTTGTGTTTGAAGCTCATCCAGGCAGGAACAGTCGTTTACTCTGCTCTGTGTGTGTAAGCATGCATCATGCACCCCACCCTGTTTAGGACTCCGTGCTGCTTCATTGCTCTTAATAATTTCTCAAGATTTCTCTGAGTTTTTTTCCCCATTACACCAAATCTTTTCCAGCATGGCAATCCTATTGTCCATGCAGTGATTTTACTCTTCTCCTTCCCTGAAAGACACTGAAGCGTGTGGCTGGACACTCCATGCGTGTAAAGACATTGTGAATCTAGTCAAAATTAAAACAAATGTCAGCCTAATCTATTTCTCACTAAAGCCAAAGAAGTAGTCACAATATCTTGGCTAGAACTCTCTGAGGATCTTAATATTACTTTTGTGGGAAGAAGGAAGGCATTGAATTTGGCCCAAAATTGAATTTCTTAAAAAAACAACTATACCTTGTCACCTCTTACTTGGCATTAATTGTCTGTCTCCACCTTTCCTATCAATAGAGCAGTGATGCTATTTTTAACCATCTGTGAAGTTTATAGACCCCTCATTAAACCAGCCTGCCAAACCAGCTATTCTTTGGGCAACTCTGTATAACTCAGTTTTTTAAATCTATTTTTTCTCAGTGCACCAGAATCTTGTTTGCAGGCAAAACACACATCATTTCTAGCATATTAATTTTTTTATTTTTTTCCTATGGAGGAAAAATTGCTGCCCTTGAGTCTGGCAAACTGTGGAAATAGTGATGAGTTCTCTACTAAAATCAGTATAGACCTGTGCCCCAGCAGTCTGAAATCACAGTGCAGGACTTGAGGAGCTTTGCATTGAACTTCTTCCTATGGATTAATGAATAAAACCCTGAAGACATTTGGCTTATGAGTTTTATTTATTGAAGTAAACCTCCTGTAACATGTGGGAACAGCATGGCTTTGCTTCTTCTTGCTTGTGACCCTGTCACATCTTGCCCATCACATGCACATGCCCATCAGGGATGTCCTCATCAGGAAAGCATTTACTTCTGGTAAATATATAGATATATAGATAGATAGATAGATATATTTATGGTGAAATAGACCATGCAGGATCAGGTCCCTGGTCAGGAAGTATTCTGTCTAATCCAGTGAAAGGAAGTTACTTGCACAAAACAAAACAGCTATGGTAAAACCTCACTGATAGTAGGGGCAACTTATGTTGTAATTGAATTAGGGGACCTTATTAAAGGTGGTTCTCCAGGAATTGAAACAAACATGAAGTTAAGTTGCTTAATTATCTTGGTCTTAGAGGGTTTTTTTAGTGTTCCCAGGTTCTGTGGGAGAAGAAGGAACAATGATATGAAAGGATTAGAAATCCATGATTATATCACTTTGCACAAAAGGGGATGGCCAAGAGTGCGGGATGTTTTCAGCTCGTGACTTTGAACCCAGAAAGAAGCATAGACACTGTGAGAAGTGTTTGTAAATCACAGCCAACAAAAGATTTGCCCAGCAATAACTGCTGAGAAGGCACCATGTGGAATCTCTGCAGGTTTCAGATCAGACACACTGTCTCCCAAACACCCCAAAGATTGATGGGTCAAGCTTAAGAGCACATACACATACAAATTAAAGGTAATGAGAAGCTACAAGGCATTTAAGATGAGAAAAGAAAGGATTACCTCTCCAATGTGCCTCCTTCCCTCTTTTTATGCAAATAATATTTTCAATACAGCTTTTCCTGGGTGGGATGCAGTGCGGGACAGGGGCCTGTGGCAGTCCAGCCACACCAGCAAGAGAAGCTTGAGTAGGTGAGAAGGAGCACTGTGAAGAGCATTATCAAGTCAGCCAGAGCTGGGGAGGTCACAGTAGGGTCTGACCTTTGGAGAAGAATCTTTCACAGTGTAGAAAATTGATGTTTTCTGCTGTTGCTCCCTGCTCCCCAGCCCCTGCCTGCGTTCTCAGTGGGGATTAGTTTAGCTTCTGGTGCTGACCCCTTAGGGGAGGAACTTTGCTTGCAGATAGTCAAAGTACATCTTGACTGTAAAATGGGACAGGAGCATATATCTGTGGATATATGGAAAGGGGGGGATTCTCTTGGGAATTGCTCAGGCTCGCTTCTCCGGGATTGTGACTTCAGTTCCAGGGTTCCTTTTTGCTCCTCCGGGATCATTATCGGTGGGTGGTGAGCAATTGTACTGTGCATCACTCACATATATATAGTTGTTATCATTATTACTCTTATTATTCTTATTATTTTAATTTTATTTTTACTCTAATTATTAAATTGTTCTTATCTCAACCTACAAGTCTCTAATTCCCTCCCTGATTCCCTGGATGGAGGGGAAAGGGGGCAGGAGGTAGGTGGTGCTGTGAATGGTTGTGTCTTGTTTGGCTGCCAGCTATGTTAAACTATCACACCAGCTTTCCATTTCTGGGATTAGGGACTCTGATCCCAAAGGCTGTCTGAGAATGGCAACTTGAGTCCCAGCATCACGGAGGACAATGGCCTGGGACCGTACAAACTGCGTGGACCCCTTGGTCTGGCCACCCAAGCCAGCCCACAGCCCTCCTGGTGCTGTGGCTGCTAGTTGTACTCTAGAGCAGGGGGATATGGAAAGATGTTGTAAACCAAGACTTTGCTCCAAAAAGATGCTGAGCAGCTGGAGGTGGTTTGAGCTGCAGTAGGCTCTGCATATTCTGCACTAGGTAAGGCCTAATTCTGCCCTTGATTAAGCCCCCGCTGTCTTAACGACAGTTTCCTGATATGCCAGGAACTACCATCTAGTGTCTTTGTTCCCACCTGCAGAAGTATGATCTATAATGAGTAAATTATAAGCTAAGCCATGCTTGCATCCCTCCCGCTTGTGTTCATCCCTGAGTAAAACACCTGCTTCTCACTGCTGGAGAGTTCAGGTGGTGATAAAACTAATGGTTATCTGTGAATTGGCTTCACCCTTCAGTTTCTAAAATAAACTGCTTTTATGGACTTGAGCTGCGAAGAGGGAGCTGCTGCATAGCAGACTTGGTGCTGTCAGCAACAAGAAAACAGAAGCGTTTGGGGTTCTTTGGAGCAAGCCTTTTTCAGCACAAAACCCCTTGCTTAGCCCCTACGTAGTGTGAAGCCTTGTGGGCAGTTGGTGTTTTTGCCTTTGTTTTTGGGTAGTGACATAGCATCTGCCCTCTCCATGACAACTCATTTCCCACACGTTTCAAAAGGAATCGGAGCACCTGGCTTGAGCTCTGCCGGGCTGTGGCTCACTATCTAATCATTAGACCTTTCAAGACCAGAAAAAGAGTGGTACAATATGGCTTTCAGGCAGTCTTAAAAAAAAAAATAAAAACAATCCAACCCTAAAAGCTTTAATCTTAAACATAGCAATACCTCGGTGAATTCCAGCTTTTGATCCGGGGCAGAATGTGTTTCCAAATTCATTTCACGCTGTGCTGTTTCAGTGAATATAACCACTTCACCCAGGGGTCCTACTCCTAGACCTTCCAAGAAACTTCAGAAAGCAGCCTTCAGAGTCAGGCCAGGCAATTTCTGCTCTGCTCCCAGCCCTGCCACAGAGCCACTGGATGATGGACCAGCTCTGTACTTCAAAGTGGTTTTGAGATTTTTCTGGTTGTGAAGGCATCGGCTGCCTCATCACACATGGTTGCAATCGCTCCAGGATGAAGATGCTTATACCAGTATAGCTTATTTGGACACAAGGAGTGGGGTGAGCTAGAGATGTGTATATCAGTATGACCATGTTTGCCTTTGGACAGTTAACAGCACAGCTGTGGTTGTGTTTAAACAAACACTTTAATCTGCTCTCACAATCCAAAAACACGCGTCCGTGCGCGTAGATCTCCCAAATGTTTAAAATTGAAGTTCAAGGTTTTGAAGTTTGTGGTGTCTTGAAGTAGTGGGTCAGCACTGGAGAAGACCAGACTCCTGGCACTACGCAGATGTAAACCAGCCAGAAATTAAGTGCTGAGCAGAGTCATGCCCAAGGCCTGCACGAATGTCCAGCCCAGTCCAAGTTATGCAAACAAACAGTTCAACAACCCCACGCTCCCTTTTGACCTCATTCAGTCTTATTAATTTTTACATTAATAATTAATGTATATAAAGCTATACCACTTCAAGAGATATCCCAGCACACTGCTGAGCACTTTTCAACCCGGTGAGTTCCCCCCAAAAAGAGAAAAAACCTCAGCAAGATTGAAGGGCAAGTGTCCAAATACACGTGTCCAAATACCCTGCCCCTGGGTAAAGGGAAGCTGGATGCTCCTGACCATGCTGGGTTGTTGGACATTTCATCCAGGCAAAGCCAAATACATTGGTGGAAAACAAAAAAAGCTTGTACTAGTGGGCATGCAGACTGCTGTTTCTATAAGGCATCATGGTATTACTCTGAATAGAAATAAGCTGAAATACAGAATTTTTTTTCTTGTATTGGATATATGATTATTTGATGAAATATTGAAATTTTTCAGTTTTAGTATGTGGAAAATAGCTGAAAGGCCTTTTTTCCTATTGAAAAAATGCTGTAAGAAGATTTTTAGTGGTTGGGGGCAGCAATGCCTAGGATACTGTGTTTCTGCCTTTTCTATCTCTTTTAGAAGAGGAACTGCCACTGGTTTTGGGTTGTTTGTGGGGTTTTTTGGCTGAGCTTCATTTCTGTTCCAGGGGATGACCGAGGGTCAGGTCTATGACCCTGATCAGCCAACCTGTGATGTGACGCTCTGTAGACAAGCAAGTGGAGTAGTTACTGCCAAATATTTCTGTCTCCCATTATCTCTTCTCCATGTTCAAAGGTCACAGGAAGTAAATGGTTTGAAATTGTATCTTTATTTTTCCATTCATTGCAGATAAACTTTGACATTCACAGTAGCTGCATTTTCCCTGCCGTGATACAACATTGTCAGCGTAAAGCCAAACACTGACGTAGAGCTGATGGCCAGTGTTGATCTTAGTTTAGTATTTCAGAAGTTTCCAGTCAGGAGAATACAGATGTTTGTAAGTTTTCTGATGAGAATGTGTTGGGTTTTTTTTTTCCATTCAGAAATGATGACTCACAAAAGCTCAAACTTTATCTTGTGGGAACGTACCAGTTCTGCTATGAAACTCATTTGGGGAAAGGCTTCTCAGGTCCAGGAAGGAAATTTGGGTCAGAAATGTCAGGCACTTCAGCAAAACCAGACATGTTCTGCCCATTCACCAACAACCACAGAGACCTTGATGCCATTTCTGGGTTTGACAGCAAAATCTTGACCTTCTGGTCCTTCAACTGCAGACTCCTCATCTGCTGGCTGGAAGAGAGGGATGATTTATCTCTGCTGTGTTCTTGCATCAAGGATTTGGAAAATACTTGGCTCTATCCTGATACAGAGCAGAAAAAAATCCCACCAAAACCTATAAAAATGCTCGTGGGATAGAGATTGCTTTTTTCGCAGATGTCCTGGAGGCTCAGTGTCTTTTCTGAAATACATGAAGACTTTTCTTAATTTGCCCTAGTGCATAATTTAATAATAAGAAAGGTGTCACGCTGTGTACGAGGCACTGATCTGGCAAACAGGAGAATCGGTTTCACTTCTTTTCTCTGTCCTTGTACAGGTTCCTTGGCACTGCTGATAGTTTGGCAAACATTTTCACCAGCATCTGCACCACTTACAACTGATCAGCTCTTCTAGCGTCCCATTCCTGTGGCTGTATGTCCCCAGTGGCTGTGCCCAGGTTTGCCACTGTCTGTAGGGCCACCTGTGGTGTTATCATCAGCCAGGGGAGCTGCTCTGAGCTCAAATGACCTGGTTATTTTTAATCCAGGTACTTCCTCTCACTGATTAACCGTGTGACTGCACACATGCTTCTGCTGGCACAACTGTTGGGGTGGCACAGGGACAGGAACAAGCAATAGGAGGCACGGGAAGGCTGCCAAAACCAAGTTCATTGAGATATGTCCTCAGTTTTTCTTGTGCAACATTAATAACAGTTATTTGTCGTAGAGTAACACTAAATCCATGGAAGAAAATAGCAGTTTAACAGCTACGTAGTCATAGAGCTGCTTGCTGAGGTTTTTTCAAGCATTTGTCTGTTTGCTTGAGTAGATGTAGTCCAATAATTACTGATTTTTAATATTTTACTGCTAGGTGTTCATCGAGGTAGGAATCAGTTGGTTAGTTATGGATAAATGTTTCATTAGGATTTAAGCTCCTTAGATGCTTCTGAAAATGTTTTCTTCTATCTTGCTGTCTAATCTGCTATCAGCATAGCAGAAATCCCATTCATGAAGGACTAAGACCTTCTGAAACCTTCTTCCCAGACTGCAGAACGCATTTACCATTGCTGTTCATCGGGCTGAGTCCAGTGCAGGGCGCTGCTGGTTGTCTGCAGCATCAGCTCCTGCATGCACAGGAGTGGGACATGCTCAGGCTTCTGCCTAGGAAGGATGAAATTGTCCCATGAGACCAGGGATATCCCACACAACCTAGCATTTGACCTCCAGCTGTGGGCCTGTGTCAGCTCCCTAATAAGACTTGTAGCACTCTGTGTACTCCTTGAATTAAAAAAATAAAAGGGTTAGCACTGAGGAAGCGTCCTACCTGTCATGTCTGTCTTCTGTGTGCTAATATGCCAGTAGTACACATGGTGTCTGGTGGAAAACTAGAAGGAAAATGACATTGATGAGTTGGGTATACTACGATGAGTTAATGAACTCAGTATACTCAGTACCTAAACCTAATATCTTTGCTGGCTGGAGGTTAGCAAAGTTGACCCTCATCTACAAGAAGGGCTGGAAGGAGGATCTGGGGAACTGCAGACTTGGGAAACTCGGTGCTGGGGAAGGTTATGGAGCAGATCATCTTGAATGCCATCACGTGGCATGTACAGGGCAACTAGTGGTCTGGCCAAGTCAGCATGGGTTTATGAAAGGCAGGTCCTGCCTGACTAACCTGATCTCCTACAACATGGTCACCCACTTAGTGGATGAAGGAAAGGCTTTGACACTGTCTCCCACAGCATTCTCCTGGAGAAACTGGTGCTCATGGCTTGGATGGGTGTATTCTTTCCTGGGTGGAAAACTGGCTGGATGGCTGAGCCCAAAGAGTTGTGGTGAATGGAGTTAAATCCAGTTGGTGGCCAGTCACAAGTGGTGTTCCCCAGGGCTCAGTGTTGGGACCAGCTCTGTTTAACATCTTTATCAATGAGCTGGATGAGAGGATTGAGTGCACCCTCAGTAAGTTTGCAGACGACACCGAGCTGGGTAGGAGTGTTGATCTGCTGGAGGGCAGGAAGGCTCTACAGTGGGATCTGGACAGGCTGCATCAGTGAGCCAAGGCCAATTGTGTTAGATTCAGCAAGGCCAAGTGCCAGGTCCTGCACTTGGGTCACAACACCACCAGGCAATGATACAGGTTTGCGGCAGAGTGGCTGGAAAGCTGCCTGGCAGGAAAGGACCTGGGGGTGTTGGTCAGTGGCTGGCTGAACATGAGTCAGCAGTGTGCCCAGGTGGCCAAGAAGGCCAATGGCATCCTGGCTTGTATCAGGAATAGTGTGGCCAGCAGGACCAGGGCAGTGACTGTCACCCTGTACTTGGCATTGGTGAGGCAGCCCCTCAAGTGCTGGCTTTGGTTTTGGGCCCCTCACTGCAAGAAGGACATGGAGGTGCTGGAGTGTGTCCAGAGAAGGGCAATGGAGCTGGGGAAGGGTCTGAAGCACAAGTGTGATGAGTTCCCGGCTGAGGGAACTGGGGTTGTTGAGCCTGGAGAAAAGGAGGCTGAGGGGAGACCTTCTGGCTCTGTCCAACTCCCTGAAAGGAGAGTGGAGAGAGGTGGGGGTGGGTCTGTTCAACCAAGGAACAAGTGACAGGACAAGGAAATGGCCTCGAGTTGTGCCAAGGGCAGTTGAGATGGGATGTGAGGAAGAATTTCTTTGCTGAAAGGGTTCTGAGGCATTGGAAGGAGTTGCCCAGGGCAGTGGTGGAGTCCCCATCCCTGGAGGGACTGAAGAGTCGTGTAGACACCGTACTGAGGGACATGGGTTAGAGGTGGATTTGGCAGTGTTAGATTTACAGTTGAACTTGCTGATCTCAAAGATCCTTTCCAACCTACATGATCCTATAATTCTATGTTTCTAAACCTGATATGTGATTTGTAAAGGACTGTGAGAGCTGGGCTTTCAGGAAGGCCACTGGAACTAGTAGGTGTGAATTAATTAAGTAATATAAGAAAAGCGTAAAGTGAAAGTAACCGTAAGAATGTGTACGCTATAAAGTTGCATACACTAGAGAGACCAACCGAATTCAAGTGGCAGAAGAATGTGAGTCATCAAAGCCCTGCTGGCACAGGAACTGCTAATCCAGAAGCTGTAGGATCTGGGTGGTCCGAGCCCCACACTCCCTGCAGCTGAGGACTCCCTCCAGGACCTCGGGGGCTGCATGCTGTCACTTGCTTTCCTCTTGGATACCCTGCCTGGTAGTGCCTGTTGTGCTGTTTGAACATGTCTTCCTCTTTTCTTCCCAGGGAATGGCTTTTACACTTGAAGAGAGACTGCAGCTGGGAATTCATGGCCTCCTTCCTCCTTGCTTCTTGAGCCAAGACGTTCAAGTCCTCCGTGTCATGAAGAACTACGAGAACAAATCTAGCGATCTAGATAAGTATGTGAGAAATTCTTATTTCCTCCTTTTTCCATCTTTAATTTTCACTTCTTTCAAGCCTCCAGGAAGACTTGAAGATCTTACTTCAAGACACACAGGTTTCCTTGTGTCACTTTTTTCCAGCTGTCCATCCTCCCCAGCACCAGGAGTGTTTACTCCAGCCTTTCTGTCTTCACCTCAGTTACATGCCATCCTAGACCCAAACCAGCACTGATACTGCTTTTTTTCTACCAGCACATTGCTGGAGAGCTCTGGTGTTAGCCTGGCAATTCACTGTACGTTGGGTACAAGTGCACAACAAAAGGGCAATCCCTGCCCCGGAGCTCTGGAGGTGGAGTGAGAGCATGTGGTGCATGTACCTGTCTGTATGCTCATCGATATATTGACTAAAATACTGTAGGGAACAGCAGAAAGAACCTGCCAACTGGTAGGAAAAAATAATTAAAACCCAGAAGCACTGATGTGTAATGAGTAACCCTTCTGATCCTGAGCTTGCATTGCATCCATCGGGGTCATTGATGGAAGATGGCGCTTGGCTCCTGTCGTGAGAGACGGTAGGGTTTGCATCTCCATCTGTCGCAGCTGTTCCTGATCTGGGGACCGAGGCAGAAGACCTCTTCCCCTCTAGAGCAATTCCATTGCACTGGCACAGATGTCACAGGTGCTGGTGTTGATCTTGCACATTATATATTGTTGGCAGTGTGTGATGTCTTGTTGAAGCCGTGGTGCAAGATTGGGTGCTGAGGACAAAAGGGAGTTCATCATTATGTTCATACAGGTTTCCAAGACAGAAAATCATTTGCAGTCTCTCTTTACTTTCTGAGTTTTTCATTTTTCTGGCTTCAATTTGACAAATTCAATCTTAAACAATGAAATATTTTCAAGAAATGGAAATCTTTAGAGAAAAAGTAATGTACGTTAAATCACTAAGTGGTCATACAGACCTGGTGTAAGTCTGGATAAAACTAAGAATACAAAGTTGATTTAACATTTTCATTTTCTAAATGAGTGTTTTTGGCTTTTTTTCAAATATTGGATTTAACTGTCCTTCTGTGTGTAGTGATTAAGCGATTGAGAAGGTGGGATAATGGAGAGGTAGCTTTTGTGGAAATATTTTAGGAAGGACAGTGCTTTGAAATGCACGTTAACATTTGCATATATGCATATTTCATCTTTTAGATCGTGTAATAAATTTTTAGACTAAAGGTGATTTCCACTCTGTCCCAGGTAGCCCTGGAGTCTGCTTTTGACCTTTTCTATTGCATTCATTTCTAATGCAAATTCTGAAATCCTGAGGGTGCGCATGGGTCTGACTTCCAGCTCTACGGAGTCTCTGTGAGCTGTCAGTGAGGATGGTGGAGCTGGTCATGTCCTCTGGGAAATTTTGCTCCAAGTATCTGCTCACGATGTAGCACTGAGTCAGGGCTTGGGAGAACTCAGTATTACGGAGACGATGACTGCTTTTTATGACACTGCTATCAGGGGAGACCTGCTCACTCTCTACAGCTCCCTGAAAGGAGGGTGGAGAGAGGTGGGGGTGGGTCTGTTCAACCAAGGAACAAGTGACAGGACAAGAGGAAATGGCCTCAAGTTGTGCCAAGGGCAGTTGAGATTGGATGTGAGGAAGAATTTCTTTGCTGACAGGGTTCTTGGAAGGGGTTGTCCAGGGCAGTGGTGGAGTCCCCACCCCTGCAGGGATTGAAGAGTTGTGTAGACACAGTGCTGAGGGACATGGGTTAGTCAGCGACTTGTCAGTGTGAGGTTAGTGGTTGGACTCGATGATCTGAAAGGGCTTTTCCAATTGAGGCAATTATGTGATTCTGCCAAGAACCATAAATAGTGACATGTGTCTATTTTACTCTCCTTTGAAGGTATATTGTTCTGATGACATTACAGGACAGGAATGAAAAGCTTTTTTACCGAGTGCTGACCTCCGACATCGAGAGATTCATGCCCATCGTTTACACCCCAACAGTTGGCCTGGCTTGTCAGCAGTATGGTTTGGCTTTCAGGAGACCACGGTGAGTGAGGAGAATGCTCTTGACCCTTTTTTTAATTTCATGTGAATGTTTCTTTTGTATTGAGAGTCCCTTTTTATGTGGGTGGCCCAAAACATCTAAAACCTGATCTCTCATCAAGATGGTCCAGCAAGCAGTTTTGTGTGTGTACATTTGATGATGAGCTGGGGAGATGAGAATAGCTCTGCCTTCTTCCTATGAACAGCAAACAGAGTGGTTTTGTTCTCAAACAGCACTGTATGGTCTGTGCAGCTTAGCTCCAAATGACTCTCTGAACTTATGGCTGCTCCCCTCCCTATCTGATGTCTCAGGAGTGCTGAGTGCCTTCTGCAGTGCCTGCATTTGAGTAATTGTTGGATTTAGGATATGTTGTGTTCATCTTGAACTTCTGTATGCACTTTCACAAACCATCCTGCAAGAATCATTAAAATCTCCTATGAAAACAGGAGAGGATGCTTGGCATCGGTGCCTTCTTCACTGCTCAGAGCAGTTACTGTGTAAATTCATGCAAAATTAAACACTGTAGTATGTTAGGAGACCCTAATTCTTTTTAATTATTAATGTTTACATAAAGCCCTCATTAGCATTCTGAAATATGTTTTAGTCCTAGGCTGAAAACTCAGTGTTAAGGTTCAGTTTTCTTTGCAAGCTTTTTATTGGTTTTTGCCCTTGAAATGTACCTGTTGACAGATAAACACTTTAGCTTTTGCTGTAGAAATATGCAAAGTAGAGGAATGGGATAATACTGGTTTGCAAGCATTTCACAAGCATGAGGTTTAACTGCAGTTTCAGCTGAGAGGAGTGTGATAGATGGGGAAACTGAGGCAAGTTCTACTGACTGACTCAAGGTCACAGGAGGGCCCTGAGGCAGACCTCAAAGATGTAAGGGCTGTGTAGACAGATAATGACTAACATGTTATAGATAAGATTATCTTGGCAAACACACTTACATCCTGTTTGTCATCAAAATTTCTAGTACAGCCACTGTATTCCTCCACCTGAGCTGCTCCTCAGGATTGCTCTTTGGCCTGTGTCTCTCCTAGGTAATTGTGTTTTGTTCCCTGATACCCAACTTCTGGATCTGCTGGGCTGTGGTGGTCATTCATCTAGTCAAGCCTTGATCATGTCCCCTCCTCCTCCTCAATCTGTATGAGAAGGAATTGTCCATTTTACAGGGGGAGGACACTTACTTCTTCTGGGCACGAGTAAAAGGTAGCAGAGAGAAGAGAGCCCAAATTCTGTCCCCAGGTGTTGAGCTCTGAGCACTGTCAGGCAGGGAAAACCCATTGCTGGTTCTCAGCTAATCAAGTTTCACAGCAGGCAATTTCTGCTGTACAGTCACTGTATCTCTGCCTTCAGTCTGCCTTTACCTTGCTAGAAGTTCAAACAATATTAAGGAGCTTTGTTTTTTTTATTATTTTCCATCCCCATTGTCATCCTCAGGACATCAGGGGTGGCTTTCCATATACTGGACTCTTTCTGCAGTTCTTGCTGCTGGAAAATGCCCCTTCCTGTAAGTCACTTCTTTCTCATGCTTGAAACACACAGTGTTTTACCAATGTGGTGAGAACATCTCTTCTCATAGTCTCACAGCTTTGCTGTTGAACTTGGGCTTGGAGCTGTGCTGAATTCCAGCCCATGGCTTCTGCAGGAAAGGACAAACTGTCATGTCCTTAGCACACTGAATTTCCTATGACAAGGAGTTTGTTTCTCTGAAGATGCAGAGTGAATTTCAGCCTAGCCTCACGTTTGGTTTTAATCAAGGTTAAATTGCAAGCTAAAGTGTTAATTGCCCAGAGAAGCTGTGGCTGCCCCCCGCCCTGGAAGTGTCCAAGGCCAGGTTGGATGAGGCTTTGAGCAACCTGGTCTAGTGGAAGGTGTCTCTGCTGATGGCAGGGGGGTTGGAACTGGATGATCTTTAAGGTCCTTTATAACCCAAACCATTCAATGATTCTATGAAGGTTATTTTAGCAAAAGAGTGGTTTTGTTCCATAAAGAAAAGAACTATTATATCATGTAAAATGACAAGATTGAAATGAGAAGCATTTACCTGGGCTTTTTTGATGGATCTGGCTCATATTGTCTTGCAGTATATATTTTCTCCCCTGGAGCATATTATGTATGTTCCTATGTCAAACATAGGAACAGGCTGCCCAGGAAAGTGGTGGAGTCACCATCCCTGAAGGTATTTAAAAGATGTGTAGATGTGGCACACAGGGACATGGTTTAGTGTTGGACTTGGCAGTGTCAGGTTTATGGTTGGACTGGATGATCTTAAGGGTCTTTTCCATTCTAAATGATTCTATATTTCTGTGTACATCAGGAGCCGGCCTGTAAGACACTTAGTTCAGGGTAGGATGCCAACTCTTTCTTCTAAAATCATTGGAACCTGGAGATTTGGGGATCTCAGGAATTAAGATTTAAGTTTGTATTTCCAGCTCTTCCCATGTTTGTTATCCTAAGCTGCACTGACAGTCTGAAAAGGTGATTCTTCTAACCTAATTTATTTGTATCAGAAGGTTTTTAAAACAAAATGACACTTACATAAATATATTTCACTGATGGTTTAGGGAGAACATAGCACTTTAAAACTTGAGAGGATGTCCAAGCCATTCAGTTTTGCTCTGCTGTCACAGGAAGCCTTGTCATCTATTCCTGTTTGTTAACTGTTTATATTTTATTTCAAATATGCAATAAAGCTACATAGCCCATTCCAGCATTTAACTCTGATATAAGTAGAAACTGTTTTTCCCCTAGTACATAACCTAAATGTTCTTTGCAAATGTCACCTCTCTACAGTAGCCTTTGCAGGGTAGAAAACTGGGGTCACGTTCAGCCTGGTGGTTTTCTTCCCTGTAGTTCTTGCTGTTCTCTTCAGGTTGTCCCACTCTGGAGTCTGCTGTTTGGCTACACTTCTCCTGACAGTGCAGCACAGAACAGAGAGCATCGCTTGGCCACAGAGGACTGGCAGTGCCAAGGGGACTGGAGCAGTTAGATTTTAGCTTTTGCTAACAGGTCCCAGTGTGCTCTCTCCCTTTTTTGGCATTATCTGAATGCTCTGGTCACTGTAATTCATTTTGTCATCTTCTCCCTATGAATCTTTTCTTTGACACGATTACCCCACCAGATATGTGCCACCCCATAATTATGCTTAGCATTTCTCCTCACTACATGGCCTCCTGTGAACTCTGTCCTGTTGGGTTTGGGTCACCTTTCCAGTGAATCAAAGTCTTTCTAAACCTGTCCCCTGAAGTGCCATGCCTCCCAGCCCAACGCTTTGGGCAACAGGGAGCTGGTTTGAATGTTTGCTGCAGCAATCACCTTTTCATCCAAACTGTCACATTTAATGCTGTTGATCAGGCAGGGGAGATGAGTTATCTCAGTTTTAAAATGCCACATGGTGCTCCAGTGTGGATGGACGTGCACATATAGCACAGCTTATGGTGAGGAGGCACATCTATAGAACATTATGCAGTCTTTCTGCAGCCACAACAGCATCAGTTAGTGACCTGTGGACACAATAAGCTTCTTCCCTGCACTGAGATCTTTCTCAGCCCCATTAGTGCTTGGCTTTACTTTTGAAGGTTGAGCCTGGAAAGATTAAAGCACAAGTAACTTGCTTACAAAGCAACTCTTGTACAAGAGCATCTGGAAATAGTCCTATGAGGTCCAGCAGGGCTTCTCTCATCAGAATACATTTGTCAGTGTTCGCATGGCTGCAGATTTTGTTTGCCAGATACTGCTGTCATAATTGCAAGGCTCAATGCCTCTTTTACCTTTCCTGGACTCTGTGTACAAATTCTTAAGGGTGGACTTTTTACCTGCTCTTCTGCAGGGCTGGTGTCTGGAGTTCTCCTCCCAGGTCATGGCTCCAGCATCCCCTCTGCCAGCAGATTTATCCACTCCAAATGGGCTTGAGCACCCGCTGTTCTTTCCTTTCAAAAACCTCTCCAACCAGCAGTCTTAAAACACAGGTTTTCTCTACCAGTATAAAAGAGCTACTGGGAAAAAAAGTCTTGCAAGCATCCAACTCTTGGCATGCTCCTCTGTGATGCCCATAGTCTCCCCACTTCAGCTGGTGGGCCAGGCTCCTGATGCCCCAGCAGGTGCCTGTCTCTGCCTTCCCCAAACTTCTACTGCCTTTCCTTTCAGGAGTTGCTTTAAATTGCCCAAGCAGGCTTTTATTTTTCTGTGGCCTCGCACTTTCTCCTGTATACTGAAAATTTGCCTTTTTAGAGCAGCTGGAAGAGAGGTGGAACCATCAAATTATTAAAAATGACAATCTGGCACTGTCCCCTGGGAGCTCTGAAGTTTTTGCTGGAAGGTGTCAATGTTGAATAACATTTTTTCTATCTTGTTTTCCAGACAGTTCCCTGCTGAGTTACCAATATTCATTTATTCAAAGTCATGCAATAAGCATTAAAATCTTCAGGCCAAAGTACAGTGTCATTTTATATTCTATATTTTTAATTTTTTTTTAAAAAAAGAAATTATTGTTTAATCCATACTACAGGTTGAAATACCAAGCAATTTCTCTTCTGTCACACCTAGGATAAGGACCCTGTCAAAAATTTCTCTTGTGTAATCAGACCATGTGAAATAAGCACAAGAGAAGAACACCTATGTCCACAGCAAAGTCTTCCTAGGCACGGATCTGGTCTGCACAATGGCCAGTAGCAGGTACCTCAGGAGGAGAATAAGACTAGGATAGGCAAATATGCTCACTTCTTGCGGGCTTCTCTGGTTATGCTCCTCCACACTTCGTGTCTCAGGGTCTTGTGCTTGTATTTTTGTTAAAAAATCTGCTGCCACATTTGTCTTGACAAGTTCTGGAAGGGTTGTGAGGGAACCCAGGTGTATGTGTGTTGTCAAGGTCACAGTATATTGCTGGAAATACTGTCCCAAGGTGACAAGGTTTAGATGATGTACAGGTGTAATTCCTGATGCTCAAGACTGGCCCAAACTCAGTGGAAATTTCTTGCAGAGTTGTACAGCTTCCAGTCCTACAGCTGCACATACACAGCTTTGCAGTCTGTCTCCTGCCACCCATCCCTTGTTATTCACTCTCCCTTCCACCGCCCTTGTGCCTGCCCAGATGTCCATGCAGCTGTGCAACGATCTGGTTCAGAAATCAGTCTGGGGACATCCAAATCTTTTTTGGGCCAGACTAGTGATAATCCAGATAGCCAGTTCAGTGCCAGCTGCAAGAAGAGCTGTGCTGACACGGCGAGGGGGATGTGCAGAAGCACGGGCAAGCTGCTGAGGGTGTGGGGAGAGCAGCTTCCCTTACGTTCAGCAGCACTGATAACAGAATTGTAGTTACAAGCAAAGGACAGGTTCCTAGGTACTAAGGAACATGGGCCTTGTAAGTTTTTGCTTTTCACAGCCTGGAGATCCTTTATCCTCATCAGAAATTTGGTGGGGGGAGGAATGAAATGTAGAAGAGCAGGGCTTGCAACTTTCTGAGACACTAAAAGAGGGAAGGAAGGAGAAATCTTTGTTCTTTGATCCTATTAATAGAAAGAGTCACTCTTATCTTAGGAAATGCTTCTGCTAGCCCTAAAACTTTTGAGACTGTGATTGGGAGATCTTTTTGCTTTAGAGTGAAGATACAAAGTCCTCTGCGAAGAAAAGTGCATAGTAGTATTGTGATCTTTTTTCCTTTTTCTTTTTTATTTCAGTGCAAAATATACTTAATTAGTATCATGGGGGTTCTTATGCAGCACAGGGCTGAACATGTGCAATGAAATTTAAAAGGTATTTTTTAAGCTGGGGAATCTCTTTTAATTGTGATGATATCTCTGTAAACAGACTTTATATTTTTTCACAAAGATAAAACAGAGAGGGAACTTATCTCTGGGAATGGATTCAGGGTTTTATTCCTTCTGTAATAGTGAGGAATAGTTTATTACAGTACCATAAACCCACAGCCTCTTCAGACACTGGGTAATTCGTGAGCATACTGCTATTTGAAAATATAAAGCTGTCAGCTGCTCTGGAAAAGCTTTGGGCATCCCCTGAGAGCAGGACTGGAACAGGTTGGTGCATCACTGTCGGAAAAAACTTGCTAAGTTCACTCTCCTTTTCTGGAGGCATAAATATCCGCAAGGACTGGTTGCAGAACAATGTGAAACATGTTGGGATGGAGCTGAACATGGAGAATGAAAGCTAACAGGATGCAGATGGTGTGAAAATTAAGTCTGACAGAATAATGGTCTATGTCTCTGATGAAAAATGAGCAACTGAAACATCAGTCAGTCTACAGAATTGTCTTGTCAACAGATCTGGCTCTGCTGAGGGTTTTTTTTTAATGGTGTTACAGAGTCTGAGCAATAGGAGAGAAAGTTACCTGCCATTTCTGGGCACTTTAAACCCAAACCAAATAGAAAGTAGAAGAAAGGTGTAAATCCCACAGACTTGTCCCTAACCACAGAATTGTCTGAGCAGGTCAGTAGGGGATATAGGTGGGAGATAGTCATAGAATGGTTTGGGTTGGAAGGGACCTTTAAAGGTCACCGAGTCCAACCCCCCTGCAGTGAGTAGGGACATCTTCAACTTGACCAGGTTGCTCAGAGCCTCATCCAGCCTGGCCTTGAATGTTTCCAGGGTTGGGGCTTCTACCACCTCTCTGGGCAACCTGTGCCAGGGTTTCACCATCCTCACCATAAAAAATTTCTTCCTTATATCTAGTTCTAGTTATGAGGCTGGGTTATGGAACAGGGAAGAGAAGACCATCGCTGGAGTAGGTGAGGAGGAAGCAGTTAGCACAGAAGGAGCCCAAAGTTGCTGAGAACAGTCCAGCCTGTCTGGAAACCTCTGCTGAGAGATGACAGAGTAGTTCAAGTGTTCCCACTGTTCCCTCTGGGCTGACTCCACTTTTTCCAGGCAAGTCTTTTCAGCATGCTGTACTCCTACTCCTTGTTCCTTCTTGTTCCCCCTTCAGTTAAGTGGTTCTCAAAATGGGGAGAGGAACACAGGTTGACTTCTGGGCATGTGGAGAGAAGAGCTGGTGTATCAGATGTGATCTGAGGTACCATGAAGACTGAGGGAATAGGATGGACACTACTGGGGCTGTGAGCTTGTACTAGTGTTACTAAATTGGGATGGGAGTGAAAAAGGATTTAGATCCCTTTTTTCATTAGAAAAACAGTCAGTGCTTCTCCTTCCATATCTCCAGTCTTTTCTCTCTCTCTCTCTTACTCTTACTGAGCAAAATGTACGTGCAATGGCTCTAACACTCAAGGAAATCTTCCATGGGCATGAGATAAAATCTGAGGCCCACTGAAGTTAACAGCAAAGTCTCACATTAATTTATGAAAGTCAGGCCTTCTCCTGCTGTCAGAGGTGGTTTAGATTTAATTCTGTTGAAATTCTCTGATTTACCAGGAGAAGTTCAAAGGAAGAGGTGGAGTTGGCCAAAAGAAAGAGATTGACCTGGTGAAGGAAATTCAAGAGGATATGTTTGCATTTAACCCAGCATAAATCTATGCTGCTGCCACAAGGAACAACCCCACCTTAAACAAAAAAAGCCAAAGACAGGGAGGAGGGAGAAGAATTATTTAGAATCATGAATACCAGGATGTAAATTAGAGGGGAAAGAACCTTGGCCATCCTGAAAAGCTTGGACAGCAATATCCATTGGGCTGTGGGACAGCCTCCCATGGACCATACGTCATGATCTGGGGACAATTTCTTATGAGGAGTAACCCTCTTTTCTAACTGTTTAGTTTATGGAATATTTATATTCTTAAATTATACATTTTTATTATATAATTTATATTGACTTTTATCTGCCACTTCAAGGTAACTGTGAGATGCTGTCTCACGTTGCTGTATGACATCTGTGTCAGAGCTCGCAAGCTGGCACCCTTAGGTGGATTCACTAAGAATATGCCAGGTTAGATTTAATTTATCTAAAAGCTGATTGCTCTGGTATTGTCAAAATAATATTTCTTTTCTTTGTCAAACACTGTCCTAATGCTGTGTTTATTCTTGAGGCTCCCTGCAGTGCACTTTAAAAGTGAAGGTGTGAGTCTTGGAAGAATTTGCACAGTGCAGGAAGGAAATATAATTAGGGCAGGGCTTAATTTAACCTTCCAGGGATTTTTGATCCCATCTTAACCTCTGTACTATCGAGTAAAACAGAATACATTATATACTCAGCAGTGAAAACAGATAAGGGCTCTTTGGTCAACAACACTGAGCAACAGCACTGATTGCCCATCTCAACACGTTTCTCTTTGCAACCCTGCAATCTTCCACTTACTGAGATACTGCCAGGACCCAACATGCAGGCAGGTTTAGGACTGAGCCTCCTAAAAGGCAGAGAAAAATCAGGGCTGAGTTGGATTTTCTTACACTTAAAGTTGTTTCTGAACAGAGGGCTTCAAGCCTCTTGAGCATGATAAGCTTAAATATACTAAGTTTGGGAAATGCCCACACTTGCTGGTTGGTGGGATCCCTGGGTGGTGGGATCTTAATGTCTCATCTCAAAACCTGATCTTAACCCATATGCATCTGTAAATTTACGTGTGGGTGGCAGAGTAGGTATGAACAGCCTGGTTCCTCCCTGTCCCTCCTGCACATCAGCAGAACGGGAGCTCTGGGTGCTGAGGGCAAGCAAGAGTCAGACCCCGTGCTGCAGACCTGCTTAGCTCTTACCCAGCCCTTAGCTCCAGGGGGTCAACCCTTACTCCTCAGATGTCCTCTTAAACACCACTATTGATACACCACTGCTGAAAAGAACACTGGAAAAAATCAAATTTTCAAATACAAGAAGGATTTATGGCCTGAATTATGCTAGGACATGAAAGTTCTCTGGTTAAACCAGAGAATCCAGTCCTAATAATCCAGTAGGGACAAGCTGCTCATGACAAGCCAAGAGCACCATGGATCTGTTTGTCTCCTCATTTCAAAGAATCACAGAATTGCCTGGATTGGAAAAGCCCTTTAAGATCATCAAGTCCCATCATTAACCTCACACTGACAAGTTCCCAACTAACCCATGTCCCTCAGCACTGCGTCTACACGACTCTTCAAACCCTCCAGGGATGGGGACTTCACCACTGCCCTGGGCAACCCCTTCCAATGCCTAAGAACCCTTTCAGGAGATAAATTCTTCCTCACATCCAATCTCAACTGCCCTTGGCACAACTTGAGGCCATTTCCTCTTGTCCTGTCACTTGTTCCTTGGTTGAACAGACCCACCCCCACCTCTCTACACCCTCCTTTCAGGGAGTTGGAGACAGCGAGAAGGTCTCCCCTCAGCCTCCTTTTCTCCAAGAAAAGGGACCTGATGCCAACTCTCTGCATTCTCACATAATGACCAATAACAGTAGTTACTGAGCTGGTCTTTCCCCATCAACTCCTCCCTGAAGAGGAAGAAAGGACTATTTATTCTTTAGGCTGTTTCCTGACTAGCAGAACCAATGAATCCAGGATTCCTCCTGAGTTTTGTCCACTGTCCCCTGATAGGTCCCCTTTGCAATACCTTCTGTTCCCTTCCACATCTCTTTCATCCCTTCTCCATATCCACCTGTGCTCCACTATAGCCACCCAGGCCAGCTCCTGCTTCTCCCATTACCTCACCTCTTCTTTAGGGAGCAGCGGGCACAGCTTTGGGTGCTCTGCTTGCTGTCCCCTCTGGTTTCCTATCTGTGCACTTCTGATCCTGCCCCATAACCATTCCATTTTTTCATTTGGTTTCCTCTGTAGCTGGCTTTTTCCTCCTTTTCTCTGCCTTCTTAGTCCTGCAGCCCAGGAAAGCTCTGAGGTTTTGCTAGGGCTGGACTAGTGAGGGCTCAGTAGGATCTAGGTGTGAAGTAGCACATGTTGTGCCTAACTGCAAGCTATCTTTTTGGCCAGCTGTCAGAATAAATGTCAGAGGAAGGTCCATGTTTCCCTCTCCACAGTGGTGGGGACATGAAACCCATTATCTTTTCCCTTTATCTCAACAGTGATTTCCATAAAGGGGTGTAGGAACAAAAATCTTTGAGACCTTTGCCTTTCTGATAAATTTACTTGAAATGAGCTAGGAGGTAAGAGAGGAGACAGAGTGATTATATCAACTACCTATTCCTGGAAAAAAAAACTGCTAAAAGTAGTGCTGGGTGTTGATAACTTGGCAGACAAGGAGATGGATCTGAAAGCTTTGCTTTAGGCTCTTATCTGAACGTTCCTGCTGTGGTAGGGGTTGGACTAAACCAAAGAGCTGGGAGGGCTGCAGCTCCCTCTGTGCATTGCTGTCTGCATTTCAGGGCAATCACTTGTATGTGCTCATAGAAATCTCTCCATTGCTGATCTTTGGCAGTTTCATGGCATCACAGAATGGTTTGGGTTGGAAGGGACCTTAAAGATCATCCACTTCCAACCCCCCCGCCATCAGCAGGGACACCTTCCACTGGACCAGGTTTCTCAAAGCCTCATCCAACCTTGCTCTTTCCTAGAGCTTAGCTGCTTGCCATCCCTTAGGATCATGGAGATTTCCCTATCTGGGCTTGGGGGGTTGGTATGGATAGTGAATCTTTAATTAGTGTACCTTGGAGCCTGCATCTTCTGGATCCTACACTGAATTTTGGTTTTCCTGCCTAAAATATATGATGACAACTTTATAATATTAATGCAATCATTCACCTTGCTGATTATTTGAAATAAATTAAATTTCTTAGTAGATTTTCTTAGTTAAATTATAGACGATTGCCTTATAAATCTCTGTATAGATTTCATTAATAGTTGATTATGATTGGTTTCTATTATTTTTTTCATTAAGATCTCAGGGTACTATTCAGCATCCTACAATTTACAGAGAAAATTATCTAAAACAACAAAAAATTCTTGGCTTTTATTATAAACAAATCTGTAAAAATAGCTGATGCATCACCATTGAGATTTTGTCCAATCTGATGATTAATTGTACTGTATTTAGACAAATCAGTGCATGCTAACACATACTTTCTCCCCAAAGCCTGTGGCCCACAGGCATTTATAATCTCAAGCTCCCTAAAAGAGCCAAGCCATTTCAAAGTTTATTTTGTTATTCTGAAGACTCTTGTCCTGTTCTGGCAGAGGCCTGAACCAAAAAAAAAGAAAATCAACAATAGGGGTGCAGCTGGTGGAAATGTCTCTTGAGGCTCATATTGCTCAACCTGTCAACTTTGTGTATGAGTCTTGAAAGTCTAAATAAATAAAACCAAATGTGGGGCTTTACTGTAACCACATTTTACTGCATCTAGCACAGACTGGCCTTGAATCCAGTGTGTCCTCCAGCCTGTTCTTCTAGCAAAGCAGTGACAGTTTTCTGTGGTTAGCATGCAACAAAAGCCATCAGCTGATCCCTCCCTCGTGTGTGTCCCCTTTGCAGCCCTGGACAGCCAAAATACCAACCAGCCATCCGGGGTTGGGCCATGACTCAACCAGACTCAACAGATCACAGAGCAGCATGCAGCAGCAGTCAGCATCCTTCCTTCCACAGTGACAAGCCAACTTGTCTTCTTCTTAACTGAGTGTGAAGGTAGTTTTGCCAGGTGAACCTCAGTGTTACTCTGAGACAGTCTTGCTCAAAGCTTTCCAAGAGCATCATGGCTTTCTGTAAGGGAATGGCTGTGATCACTGCAGAAGGTCTGACAGAACCCTTTCCTGGTTAACCTCATAGCTCAATGTAGGTTCTGACCACTGTCTCACAACTTTTTCATCATTGTTGAACAGCAACCTCATGCAGGCTCAGATGGTGGCAAAAATCTGACTCATCTCTTTTGTTTGTTGCTTTTTAAGGCAATTTTGTTTGTTGCTTTTTTAAGCAGTGGCTTCCCATGGACCTCCCACCCATTCTGAGGGAGATCCAGACCCTACTAATTCAAAACTAATTCAAAGATTTTTATGTGGGCAGGATTTAATCACCTTCAGGTTGTGAGTGGAGATGCTTATAGCCTTTGTGCTGAGCATTTTTGTTCTGAGAATGATCCTTTCCTATCCAGATGAAAACATTGAATCATGATGCCTGCCTGTCTGATATAAGTATGGTGAATATGTTCGTTTTGTTAATGCTAACCCACCCAGCAGTCTTTATCCTCTCCTCCTTGCTTGTGAAACGAATTCCCCTCATAGCACCCAGACTAAAAGTTAGCAAGTGGAAAGAAAATTAAACCAAAACCTGAGTTTTGTTGCCACATTCGTGGCTTAGTCTTGTAACTCATTGCACGCAGATACAGCAGCACGCGTATGAGGAGACAAACTGCTTGCAAGAACCCACCCTTTGTTATGTTGGATGTCAAGCAGTGTGTCAGGATCTGGAGAATCAGGGACCTTAGCTACTATGTTAACCTGCTTACCTCCATCAGTCCCTCTTCTCAGGAACAAGTAATTATGTAAGACAAAAACTCTTTAAAGAAGACATCTCTGGTGTTCCTTTTCTGAGATCCAGTAAACAAGACTGATGGACTGATTGCTGTGCAGAAAGCACATGGAACTTGCAGTTGAGTATTTTCTGTTCTTCATGCTACATACCAAACCTTGATGTATTGGGTTTGTGTGACAATGTTTTGGTAACGAGCAGGCTACAGGAGTGGCTTCTGTGAGAAACTTCCCCCATGTCCAACACAGCCAATGACAGCTGGCTCCAAGAGAGACCCACTGCTGGCCAAGGCTGAGCCCACCAGTGATGGTGGGAGCACCTCTGTGATAACGTATTTAAGAATAGGAAAAAAAATTCTGCAGTGGCAATTGCAGCTGGAGAGAGGAGTGAGAAGATGTAAGAGAAAACAACTCTGCAGACACCAAGGTCAGTGAAGAAGAAGGGGCAGGAGGTGCTCCAGGCGCCAGAGCAGAGATTCCCCTGCAGCCTGCGGTGCAGCCCATGGTGAAGCAGGCTGTCCCCCTGCGGTCCATGGAGGTCCATGGTGGAGCAGATGTCCACCTGTAGCCCATGGAGGACCCCACGCTGGAGTGGGTGAATGCCTGAAGGAGGCTGTGACCCCATGGGAAGCCCAGGCTGGAGCAGGTTTGCTGGCAGGAATTGTGACCCCGTGGGGGACCCGCACTGGAGCAGTCCCTTCCTGAAGGACTGCACACCATGGAAAGGACCCAGGCTGGAGGAGTTTGTGAAGAACTGCAGCCTGTGCAAAGGATTCATGTTAAAGTTCATGGAGGACTGTCTCCTGTGAGAGAGACCCCACGCTGGAGCAGACGAGGAGTGCAAGGAGTCCTCCCCCTGAGGAGGAAGGAGCAGCAGAGACGTGTGATGAACTGACCCCAACCCCCATTCCCATCCCCCTGTGCTGCTGTGCGGGAGGATGTAAAGAAAATTGGGAGTGAAGTTGAGCCTGAGAAGGGAGGGGTGGGGGGAAAGTGTTTTATGTTTTATTTCTCATTATCCTGCTCTGATTTGAGTGGTAATAAACTAAACTAATTTTCCCCAAGTCAAGTCTGTTTTGCCTGTGCCAGTAACTGGTGAGTGATCTCTCTCTGTCCTTATCTCGACCCACCAGCCTTTCGTTATATTTTCTCCCCCCTGCCCAGCTGAGGAGGCGAGTGACAGAGCAGCTTTGGTGGGCAGCTGGCTTCCAGCCAGGCTCAACCCACCACACCTGAGCAAGTCTGAACATTGCAGTATCTGTAAATATTGGATAATGCTGTTTAAATACATTCTTCCCTTACTGAGCAAGTATCTTTTTCTTCAGAGAGTGCAGTGAGGGAGGAAAAGAAGGATGAAGCAGCAATGGTTGAGCGGGGCTTTATATGCTTTCAAAGTCCTGTCAACTTAGGAGCTTTTGAGATCCTTCTAGCAGTGTCTCTTTTTTCCACAACGACATAAATGTTATAAATATGGTCCTATCTCAGCTAGCAAGGGAACTTCATGTGAAGCAAAGAGCAGAGTCCTTTTGCTTCATGTTAGTGTAGAAATCACTAATCCAATGCCATAATCTGTTCTGCTCTTTGGCTTTTGACCAGAATGGTAAAGTCAGTGGATATAATTGCTGCCTGTTAATCATATATGATATGTGTAAAGAGGCCACTAGATGTATAGATGTAAACAGGCAACTGAAGTTGTAGGAGTGCTACCCAAAACCACAGCACAGGACAAGGCTGTAAGAGGAGCATAGCCCTGGCCAAAGAGGTTTTACATGGAGCCTGATAAAGCCAAGGCATGGATTGCGTTGGATTTCTGCTGGATTGCATGTCAGAGGCAGCAGGAGGCTGGAAAAGTGGGGTGAGACAACACCAGGAGGGTTGCAAACACAGCCCTAAGCACTGATAATTGCCAAGGAAAAGCTATTAGGGAGAGGGAGGGAGACTTGGGGTAGAAGGGAAGTGAGGAGAGATTTGGAGCTGTGAGAAAAAAAGTTGCATAGTCTTTTTCACTCCCCTCTGAGTTTTGGGAAATGAAGCTTTGCACATTCTCTGTAAATAAACAATAGAGCTTTAGAGATAGCACTGCTGGCTCCGGGTACAGTGTTTCTTCTAAGGGGGAAATAGCTCACGAGGCAGCATTGCTAACAATGCAGATCAGAAAAAGGAACACTACTTTGCCTTTTTTAAGAAGCAACCACTCACTGAATGAATTTTTGTTTCCTAATACTTGAGACATGTTAAAACTTGTTCATTCCCAAATGTCTAAAAGAAAAGAATGTTATTCTAAAAAGCTATCATCAGTGTCTGGCATTGCTTCCTCTGTGCATCAAATGTGTCCTGTGTCTCTTTCCCTGAACTCTTTCTAAAATGAGCCTGAAAGTTCTGGGATTATCTTCATTGTGGGTCTTTCAAAATGCCATCAGGATGGCCACGATCTACCCAGTACTGAGCACCACAGCAGGATCCTTCCCATGGCCCACAGGGTAAGCTGTATAGCTTTATACTTCCTGGAGCACTTCCATGAACTCAGCCAGAACAAAATCTGAAAAGAAAATTTAAAAAAAAATATGTCCCTGTCTTAGGGATGAGAAGAGGTCTTGTGTGGTGTGGGTGAACATATCCAACCCCTTTGACAGATTCTGCAGTGATGATCTGCAGTCTGCTGGATCCTGCAGTCCAGTTTGGGCGGCTTTGACGTGACTTGCTGAAATCCAGGCAGAAATAATGCCTCAGTGACAAATTAAGGAGTTGTAACACTCCTCAAAGTTTCCTGGACCATTACAGACGTGCTCAGTGGCACAATAAAATCCAGTCTGACTTCCACCTTAACTAAAGGCAGCTGTAGTGAAACCTGTGATGTTAATGGACTGAATAGGAGACTGAGCTCTGAAACTGCTCTAATGAATGCAGGTTGGAGCACTCCCCACTCGGAGTTACCCCCACAAAGGTAACAGCTCTCTGAAGGTTACTGTTTAGCCAGAAATAGTGGTACAGTGTGTACATTCTGGCTTGACATTGCTGCCACAGTTAGTTTTAACTAAGCTCTATTTCTTGGGGTTTTTTACCCCCATGCACAGCTAACGGTGTGTGTAGCTTCTCCCCTGTGGGGAATTAAGATATACAATGACTAAGCCCGTGTAGAATGGCAGGATCCTGGGCACAGGTGAGTCTTCTGGTCTGGAAAACCAGGACATGTGTTTGCCCCACACAATGCCCATGTGGCATGACTTGATCAAAATTACTTATCTTTTCAGCACTTTATTTTAATTGAATCATTTTTATTGAGTCCCAAGGGGGATTAAAGCAGAGCTGACTCATTGTCTTTTTGATTCTCTGAAGCAATTTATCCAAAGTAATCTGAAGAGACATGGAGAAGGCATGATGATAGAAACAGCATCTGTTTTATTCCCTCTTCAGAATGCTTAGGCTGCAGCTTTTCCTCAGAAAAATCAAGTTAATTTATTTTATTGCCTCTTGGATGTTTCTTATTTCCTACCAGTCCACGTAGACCAGCCTGTCACTCTCAGTGTTCAGAGCCCTACTTTACTGTCCTCAAAGACACAAATACGTTTTTGCTCCTGTTAGCTCTCCTATAAGCTGTGTACCCTTGAGGGAAACTCGGCTGCTGCTCTTCCCTGTTCAGTCACCAGCAGACTTTTTTTTAGTTCAATTTGCAGAGCTTGTCTGTTCCTTCTGCCTGCCTTGCAGAAGGGATTTTAGGAAAGATTAATCCTCTGCCAATTTTGGGCATCTTATTTTGGCAAGTTGTTCAGTTCATCTCTGTTGGTAACTTGTCATCAGGGAGGAGAGCACAGCTCTCCTGGAGACCATACAAAATGAGGATTTACCTGTGACCCCTGAATCTAAAGTCTGATGTGTGTCTGTTTCCCTTTGCACCTTCTTAAAAACACTGAGAATTCGCTGAACTGCCTGGCAGAGTTGGTGGTTTCATACTCGGACTACAAAGGGATTTCCATCTCACCACTACCAGGATCCCCCTCTGAATGCCTGAACACCTGATGGAGTCCACAATTCCTGGATCAAGTTTTCCTGGAATGTGCTCCAGCTGGGTGCCTAAAGGCATTGGAAACTTTTGCCTTTTATTGAAACTGGGCCCTTGGCTCTTGGATTCAGCGTTAGGGAAATATGAGGCTTGCTTACACAGGTGCCCACTTCCCAACGTGGTTGTGTCAGTGAGAGAAGTCATTTTCCCCAGGTGGATGACCATTTCTTTTCCTGAAGCTTTCCCTTCCAATGCTGGTAGTGCCATTACTGTGTTAATTGTGAGTCTAAATTAAGCCATCTGGTTTTGCCTGAAGTAAAGTAAAGAGCAATTTTTCACCTGAATTGCTCCATGCTTGTGACAGCCGAGATAAGCAGCTGGGACTAGGGATCTGGTCAGTGGCATTGCCTGAAGGGAGAATGAGTGGACCATAGCCATTTTGTTTTTAGAAAAGGATCCATGAAGTCAGCATACTTGATGGGAGGGCCTGCTTAACATCAAATAAACGCAGTGTTAAGGAAGGGACTGCACATTCTGAGAGGGGTGCCTCTCCATACTTGGCTCTCAGTCACCAACCTGGCTAAGCCAAGCCAGTCCTTCCTCAGGCAAAACATGCCATGGTGGTAGCCTGAGAGCCCTTCTTCCATATCATAGAATCATAGAATGTTGTGAGTTGGCAGGGACCCACAAGGATCATCGAGTCCAACTCCTGTCCCTGCACAGGACAATCCCAGCATTCAGACCATGTGTCTGAGGGCCTTGTCCAAATGCTTCTGGAATCTTGTCAGGCTTGGTGCCATGACCACCTCCCTGGGGAGCCTGCTCCAGTGCTCCACCACCCTCTGGGTGAAGAACCTTTTCCTAATGTCCAACCTAAACCTCTCCTGGCACATCTTCCTGCCATTTCCCCTGGCCCTATCATTGGTGGCCAGAGAGAAGAGATCAGCTCCTGCCCCTCCTCTTCCCCTCATAAGGAAGTTCTAGACCACGATGAGATCTCTTCTCAGTCTCCTCTTGTCCAGGCTGAACAAACCAAGTGACTTCAGCCTCTCCTCGTATGGTTTCTCCTCTAAACATAGTGACAGTGATCATCAGATTCTGGAGAACCCAGGCAGAACTCCCTGCTGCCAGATCCAGAGCAGGCATCGGAAACCAGCCCACTGCCCTCCTGAGACAGCGGTCAGTGAGGAGCTCTTCAGAGGCAGTGGGCATCTGCCCTCTCCCCTTTGGATGAAACAACTAGCAGGGCTGGTGGTGGGTAGACAGTTGGATTTCAGCTTCTCCTGCGAGCACTGGATGTCTTTTAAAGGTTATATAGCTGGTGGGCTCCCTTCAACACTGCAGAGATGTGAATGTATGGGACACACAGCTAGACACTTAAGTAATTGGTGGTAATATTATGCCTGGGAAATGTTAAGTTAAAACAATAGCATTCTTTTTAAAATCATGTCATAACTTGAAGTATCTGCAATGATGGTACTAATTTGTGCTTTTAATTCCTGGTTAATAATTATTTTCTAAACGTAGATGGCAGCAGTACAGTACTCCTTTTTTGTGAAGATTAACATCTGTGAATACTGCCTTTGAGATAGGCCATGTGTATGTGATTAGTTCGTTGGGCACAGTTTTAAAGAATTATGCTGAATAAATGAACCATTACTTTCCTTCTTTTTTGTGTGTGTGTTTCTGATCTGTCTGTGTGATTGCAACTTGATCAGTGTTGAAGTCAGCACTTTTGTTTTTCTTCTTTTCAAAGTAAAAGGCTTTTTCATTAGGATTCCCACAGTTAACTGTGGGAAGGTATCTGCCCCCCCCAGAAGAGTCTTGTGAGAGAAGTCCTGGCCGCAGAGAGTAAGCCCAATTATGTTTGATTATTCATCACTCATGCGGACTCACAATGGAAGTTGTGTTCAGCCTCCTCTAAAAGTGAGATGTTTTCTAGCTAACATTTCACATTAGAACCCCGAACCATGAGCTGATCTGAGCTTAGTGGGGCTGAGCAATAGTAGAGAGATGGAAACAGCAAAAGTGCATGTCTCCATTGTTCCAGCTGCTACTGATCACTGGTGCAACTCCTGCTTTTGGGAGCAGGTAGCAAGGCAAGGAAAATGGGTGCCTTCACCTGCCAAGAGGAGTCATCAAGTTAGAGCCTTTGATTTGTGCTGATTAAAGAGCACTGTGAGCAAGATAAGCAATTTCCCCTGAGACAGATATGGAGGAGGTTGTTTCTTTGGGGTTAGCACTGCCTAAAAGGAGCTTCAAAAAACCTCTAAATATCTGAGCAGAGTTCAGTCAATGGGAATAATACTCTCCTGGGTATTGGAAGAATCCCTGCTAAGGATGCTGCTTTTTATAATAACAACAAAAAGGAGAAAAATAAGCCACAGGTCTAAAACATGTTTCAAGAATGCTGTCTTTCAAGTCCTAATTTTATTAAAAATAAGGAATTTTTGTTTAAACCTTGGAGACCTTTGTGTTAAGTGATTAGCCTTATTATGATCAGCTATGTTGTTGTCCATGCCACACGAAGGTTTCATCCAAACATTTAATTGTCTGTTTCACTTCTTATAATTGTTGGTGTTTTTAATTTAGTGAATGCAAGTGTTAAAAACTGGGGTCAGACATTCAGGGGAAAAAACCAGTGTTGCAGGGGTAGGTTTGGCTTGGTGAAAGCAAATGCCATGGCAGATATTGATCTAATCGTATCCAGTTGGAACTCTGTTGACTAGAGGGGCAACCTGACATGTCCAGCCCTGCAGTAGCCATCCACATCGTTGACAGTGGTAGCTGGGTGGGAAGGATCATGCTTTCACTGTTTGAACTGTCAGCAAGAAGCTCCCCAGGAAAGAATGTGTTACAAGGTTTAAGGTAAAACCACCAGCCTCCCCGGTGTTTAGCAGAACTATTCTAACTAGAAAGGTCTTCTGCACCAAAGCAGAGTTTGCTCCCTGGAGCAAAGAAGTTTCACAAGGGTGAAATGTGCAACACCAGTGGCTGTGGACTGAAGTTGCCATTAAAGATTTTGAGCCTTGGGGTTTTGAAATGAGAACTAAACTTCTTATTAGCAGTCCCTTGAGGTCTCATTTCCATGCCAGTGTATAGCCTGGTTTTGTGCTCAGCAGCTCATTTCCCTGCATTTTCCTGTTTCACCTGTTTTATTTTATCTTGAAGTTATTTGTTTTATGACAAGGCTTCTTTTTTTAACGTTTTTTTTTTTTCTATTCTTAGGGGATTGTTTATCACCATCCATGACAAAGGCCATATTGCAACAATGCTAAACTCTTGGCCTGAAGAAGATATTAAGGTATGTGGCATGTCGTCTGTGGACTGGGAATTACAGGGAGTTGAGTGGAAAATGGGATACTGAATGGATCTGCTTGGCATTATTTACAGAATTGCCTGTTTAAAAGGAAAAGCTGTGATAGTTTAATTTAGCTGGCAGCCAAACAAGCCACAGCCACTTGTGTCACCCCCCGCCCCAACACCACCCCCTTGCCCCCCACCCAGGGAATCAGGGAGAGAATTGGAGGGATAAAGGTGAGGAGACTTGTAGGTTGAGATAAGAACAATTTAATAATTAGAGTAAAATAAAATTAAAATAGTAATAAGAATAATAATGATAACAACTATATATATGTGAGTGATGCAGAGTACAATTGCTCACCACCCACTGATAGACATTGGAGGAGTGAAAAAGAACCCCAGAACTGAAATTTCAATTCCAATGAGCCCAAGCAATTCCCAAGAGAATTCCCCCCTTTCCAGTCAGCCCCAGTTAATATACTGAACATGACATGATATGATATGGAATATCTCATTGGCACATCCAACTGTCAGTTCTGGGTTTTACTAACTACTAGACTTTTCTTCTCCACCCCCTACTCTGCCCTTCCAGTCCTCTGCTCTTGGAAACTGCCCAAGTACAGTGTCCTTGTAGTTATCAACATTCTTCTCATAACAATCCTCACTGAAACCAAAACACAGTGCTTTCTAGATGCTAAGAAGAAAATTAACCCTATCCTAGCAAAAACCAGGACACAAGCTAAGAAATATTCCCTTCTTCAGGGACTTTGCAGGCTAGTGGTTGGACTTCAGAGACTGTCATATGTGTATGTGATCAAGAACATCTTTATCAAAGGCAGCAGAACCTTGGGCAATAAAACCAGCATGCATTATAATAAATTTGTACAGAACAGAGGCCCTAGTGAAGAAGTAAGATGTGTGTGTTGAAGAATTCTGTGGTTAACTTGCAAATTATTAGATGTACCAAAGCTCTTTAAGATATCTCTGTGACCAACTTCCTCGTAGGACTCCTTCCCAAATCCAATGAGTCATACAGCATCCAGAACACTGGCAACTCTGCAAATAATGCTTGCTATCCAGCAGCTGAAAATATTACTGACACTCCACCCAAAAAGTGATCTTGTAAATTGTTTTTCACTAGAGCTCAGGGCTGGGTAAGTCCCTGGAATTAAATAAAGTCAACACTGAAGACAGGTCTTGCCAGTCACCTCCTTTCATCAGTCTGAAAGTACGTGTGTCTGGGAATTTCCCTGGCTATTGGCAGAGCTTTGGTCCCCTATCAGTCAGCTCTTTCTTCCAGGAACAAAGGTTTGGCAGCTGAGAAAATCTTGCAAGCATTTTCCATTTCTAAGGGGAAAAAAAAAAACCAAACATTTTTCCAGAAAAAGTAATGCTATTCCTATAACCTTGTCTTTGGAACCATGGAGAACAGATGCAGACTAGATATTTTGTCCTTGCTCTGTCCAAAGATCTCAATATTTCCATTTGTTTCTGACTCAAGACTGTGAGCAGAACTCATTCTGGCTAATAGATATGTTTCTGCAGATGGGGAAACTGGCACAGAAAGATCAGAGACTGTTGTTGCAACAGCCCCCTCTGGCCCCCAAAACAGACCATAGGAAGGGCAGTGGTCCATGGAAGAGATTCAGACTATCTGCTTTCCAGGTTCACCAGACTATAAAGGCAGCTAATTGCATCAGTATTGGTGTTTTGGATCCCTGTGTGTTTGTAGCAGAATTCTCCCTGCCTGAACTGGTAGGCACTGGAACACTTGAGATTTGGAGATAGGCAGGGAGGCAGCTGGACTGCACCTAAGTCCCTGGAGGGACTCAGTTTTTTGAAAAGGCTGAACACCAATAAATCCCATTAAACACAGTGAAGAAGCAAATCCCATTAAACACAGTGAAGCAATACCTGGAGATGCTGCCCCACCTTTTGTTTTGTGGCTCCTTAGAGCTTCATGGCAACAGCATTTACTGTGGAAATGGGAAATCTGGGTTGTAAGCCTGGGTCCTCTGCCTGGAAGGGCTGGAAGGGTGCTCTGCTTAGCTTAACAAAGCCTCAGCCAACCCCACCTCCACCCCTCCTGTTGAAGCTGGGCTGCTCTGAAAGAATCAGAGTGCCAGAAACAGAACAAGCACAGATCAACAAACAGATCAAGAAAAAACAAGCAAAAGGAGCCATTTCTGAGCATACTCATGTGGGAGTGTGGGGTTTTTGTGTCTCTTCCAAGGTGGCTAATGAATCTTGCCATGGAGAAACATTGGATAAAATGCTGACAGCCCTCATCAATGCCTCCCCTTGCTAGTTTTCTCTCTGGTTCCTTAATCTTGTACTCTATTCTGTATGGTGGCTTGGCTAGAGCAGGAGGAATGCAGAGAATCATACAGGATAGTGTTGAGGTAGGATGTCATCCTGGGGAATAACAGCTATGGGTTCAAGCCACCTCAGAGTGAGGGTAAAAGACATGGACCTGTTGGAGTTGGTCAAGAGGAGGCTACAAAAATGATCAGAGGGATGGAACACCTCTCCTATGAGGACAGGCTGAGAGAGTTGGGTCTGTTCAGCCTGGAGAAAAGAGGGCTCTGGAGGGACCTTATTGTGGCCTTTCAGCACTTAAAGGGGGCCTATGAGAAAGATGGGGACAGACTTTATAGCAGGGCCTTTAGTGGTGAGACAAAGGGTAATGGTTTTAAACTAAAAGAGAGTGGATTTAGACTGGATATAAGGAAGACATTTTTTACAATTAGGGTGGTGAAACCCTGGACCAGGTTGTCCAGAGAGGTGGTAGAAGCCCCATCCCTGGAAACATTCAAGGTCAGGTTGGATGGGTGCTCTGAGCAACCTGATCTAGGTGAAGATGTCCCTGCTCACTGCAGGGGGGTTGGAACTAGATGAGCTTTAAAGGTCCCTTCCAACCCAAACCATTCTATGAGTCTATGATTCTAATCTAGAAATTGTATCTCCTGTTCCTGGGTGAATGTGCTGCCCTGCAAGCTACTGCACTGGCCTTCCATCCTTCCTTCCCTCCCTCCCTTCTTCCATAGGACACTCACCCTAGAAGTGCATTCAGCATCTGGACTCCCTGTCAGGGTTACTCCTATGCAGGGCCATTCAAAGTCATGGTGCACTCAAGGCACAGTATCAGTTCATCCTGTAAAGGTTGACCTTGTGCAATCAATACAGAGAAGCAGGAACGCCAGGAGTGACACCTGCCTCTCTGCATTGCCTCAGCAGCTTGGAGATCAGCGTGGTGCTGTGGATCACTCTACTGGGCCAGGTGCCCCCTGCTTAGGCGTTGCAAAACTGAGCTAGCAACGTGCAGCTTATGGTCCAGAGTCATCTCAGCTAACATCTGCTGCCTGAAGACTCAGCTTGTGAGTACTTCTGCAGGGATATTAAGAGGGAGATGAGCATCTTCAAAGAGAAATACCCCTTTCAGCCCTTCCCAAAACAGCTGCTGGAGGGATGAGATGCACTTTGGAGTTTCTCTCTCCCCATCAGCTATCAAAGAAGTTTGGAAACCATTCATATGATTGGCTTAAAATGCACACCTAACTTTTAGCCAAAGACTTGACTAGAGTCATGAAGAAAATTTGTAGCACAACTGGAAGTAGAAAACAGGTTCCTGATTGTTAAACCAGCAGTTCAGGTAGAAGGGTCTGTCCTGCTCAGCCAGAGTTTAATGTCCTGTTTGCTGAGTTTTGATCAATTAAAACATTACTATGCTTGTATACAGGTACCCACTGAAACTTTGTGCTTTTTTGTTGTTGTTTTTTACATCCAAAGAGCAACAAACAAATGTGAATCCAGTTTCCTCTCTCTGATGCAGACAGCAATTAATGTCTCCCGTGCTGTATTTTCTGTTCTCTTGTATTTGTCATTGCTACCTTGAGGAGCTTTGGTACCTATGGAGAACAGCACATCTAAGACTGAAGAAATTTTCTGCCTCTGATGGGTATATTAGTGCTGTGCAGAAGTTCTTAGGGTTGCCTGAGAACACTTATTTGTTTGGATGAAAGGGGATGTATGCTCCAGAGAAATATTTTGACTCATTAGAACTTAATTGTTTTTAAAAAAAGATATTATCTGTGTAGTTTTGACTCCTTTTCATATAATTTGCACCAGGTGCAAGATAAACCTGTAGCAGTGGTGCACGTGCTTGCTGCTTTCCCTACTCCCATTACTGCCTTCCAGTCCCAATTGTGTCCCCTGGGTGCGGTACAGGAGTGAGCGTGCACCCAGAAACAGAGGGAGCCCACCCAAAGAGACTTTCCTATCGCTCACACTTCACATGGACTCCTCTTGAACAAGGAGGAAAATGTTCAAAAATGAAGGTGAATAAGTGTATCACTGCCATGACTGTGAATTTCTTATGGCAGGGCTTGTTCAACCTTTAGCCTAAGGATATATGTAGAGTCCTTTTTATTTTTAATAGGTTTTTCATTGAAGGTTCACTTTTAGGAATTCTAACTCCTAGTGACAAGAAACTAGCAACAGCACAAAACCAAATATTCTACATATAGGAGGGCTGTTTCAGAATAACCCCTGTTACATATAGGTTGTCACTATTACTGTGTGCATTACAACCCTGAGATGTATCATGCCTGAAACTACCATAAGGGTTTTGGGGTTTTTTTTTGCTAGAGGACAAAATATACATAAAAGGCAGAACAGATCTATGTGTCCCCTGTTTCTGTAGTTTCCCCTCAGGCTTATTCCTGAACTATGTAATATAATGTAATTCTGTTCTGCTGTTACAAACAGTGGCTTGGGGTGAGGGAGAAAATAGCCTTGGGATGTGTATATAGTTAATGTTGAATAAGAAAGGACACTGAAACACTTAAGTATGATTCTTCCTGAAATAGGAAAGTGCAGCAAGAGGTTTATTCCATTCATAAACAACAAAATGCTGCTCCCTCACAGCAATAAACTAATGCATCTTCATTATCCCCCATCCCAAGGAAGTACATCTATTGAGACAGCTTCTAACCCCCCGTTCTCTTATTTCTCACTAACGCACACACATGTCTATGTCCTGTGTCCTAAATTTAGCCTTAAATTTGCAGATCAGCAAATAAAGAACTTCTCTGCAGTCCTCTCCTTTGAAATCCAAGCTAGATTGTGCTCTGGAGTCCCCCGCAGTCTGATAAACCATTTGATGTGAGCGCTCAGTTCTCTGAAGTGCTGGAACAGTGCTGAAAGTTGAAGTTTATTATTTTATTTACAGCTTTTCTCCTACAGTAGGACTGGACTCCAGCATCTTCCTGTTCTTACTGGATTTCAGAGCTGCCCCAAAGAGTGCCTGACCCTGGCAACAGAACCAACAAATAGAGTAGTTAACCTAAAAATTGCGAGGCTTACTCAGATCTACTTGGTCATGTGCCTCCCAAGGTCTTGATGTGCAGTGAGGGTTGAACAGCTCAATTTTAAGCTTCTAATCTGGACAAATTAAGTAGGGTTTTATTTCCCTGCTTGCCATAAAGAAATGATACAAAACCAAGAAAAATAGAAAATTATAGATCACAGATTTTGGTGAGGTAGCACATTACGGTGTTGCTGAAATGCAAAAGGCCAATGGCACACAAAGTTAAATGGCAATTGTTTAACTCACAACTTGGAGGGAAAAAAAAGGTTTAATATTGAATATGTAGAGCAGGAGCCCTGCTGCAGTCCATGCTGCTGCCCATGCCCATGGCTTCTGCCTGTCTTGCAGTCATGGGTACCAGAGGGAAAGGGACCCACTTATAATAGGAATTTTGTTTTGGTTATCTAATGTTGGCTACTCCACAGCTTTTCCACAACAGTGTGAATGCATGAGCTTGTTACTACTTGGAATCATAGAATCACAGAATCATCTAGGTTGGAAAAGACCCTTAAGATCATCAAGTCCAACTGTAATTCCACAGGTGCAGTTCGCAAGCACTTTTGTACAGAGCTCTTTTTCCTGAAAATTAGAGAAAAAATCAAGGCCAGATCTCTTCTGTGCAGCTTCTGGTTATACAGCTGAGGATGCACAAAGAGTCATGCTGGCTGAGTCTGCTACAGGTGAATTGAAGTGCTGGCAAGCAGAGCTGCTCCTCTCCCATCAGTCATGTCATCTCTACTTCCAAAAATGAACAGCCCTCTATCACTAACAGCTAATTAACACGGTGTCATGTTGAAGGAGCAAATATCCACTGCACAATGCAACTGCAAAATGTCATCTGTGTGAAGACAGTGGAGCTGATTTTCCTTCTAGAGCCTTGGCAACACCATACAACAGTCTCTTTTGATCCTCCTAGGCTATCGTGGTGACAGACGGAGAGAGGATTCTCGGTTTAGGAGATCTAGGAAGCTACGGCATGGGTATCCCGGTGGGGAAGCTTGCTTTGTACACAGCTTGTGGTGGAGTTCACCCACAGCAGTGTCTCCCTGTCCTCCTGGATGTTGGCACAGACAACGAGGTAAGACAGTTTTTCATAAATCTGACAGAGGGGAGAAAGAATTGAGATTAATGCTTAACCCAGGTCAGTTCCCTAAATGTGGAGGCAAAGCCAAAGACATCCAAGATGAGGTGATGGCTAGACCAGCACTGCAGGGAGGTGGCCAGGTTTCATTCCTGATTGATGCTCAAGAAACTTTTGATCTTATGGGAGACTGAAATAAACATTAAATAGCCTCATGGTCCCCTGATGAGAAGACTCAGAGTGTGAAGGGTCAGCTCCACCTTTCAGCATGGCAAGGTGAGTTGAAAGATTTTGTACAGGAAGACCGAGATTTATTTTTCCTCTGGTAATTGTGAGAAAACAGAGAGATAGTTGTGTCTGCATAGAAGTGACTATTCCAGAAAATGGAGAATCCCTGGTGGGTTGTTTGGGAATGATTAATTTCAGTGTTTTGTCAGATTGCACACTTCTCTGCACATGATAACCAGACAAGATGACTCCATCTGTTTGCAGATATTTGCCTTATGACTCTGGCTCAGAAAGGCCCAAGTGCAACATTTCAGCAAAGCCAGAATGGACAGCTGTGAGGATGTCTTTTTTACAATGAATATCCTATAGTTATTTGTGATGGCCTGGGTTTGTCCACATTTGTAAAATGTACTTGTGCCTTACTTGACCCCAAGTAAACCAAACACGTATTTCTTGAGAGAAATAACAAACCTGGGATATAAGAGCTTTGAGTCTGTGTGTGAAGACAGATGAGTGCTGACATTTTCAGATGTGCCTATGCTCACTGGACTAGATTTTCTACACCTCTTTCGCTCCAGACCCAAGTGTCTCACACGGGACACTTGCAAAGACTGAAAGGAAACAAAATCAGTGGCCATAGATGACATCTAGGATGGCATTCCCAATAACCTCTTCATTCTCTGATCCCAGGATTATTTTGTCCCTTCAGCACAGAGGCTTGTCATGGACTGGAGGAATATAGGGTGTGCTCATCTCAGCCTGATCCACAGTCTTTCCTGAACAGTGGGAACTCCGAGTTTGGACCCTCTGGGGCTAAAGCAGGAATTAAGTCTCAGTCTCTCACTTCTTGGAGTTGCCAGTCAATAGAGCATTGTACTTGACTTTGGTCCCTTCACCTCTTCCTTCTCCTCTATGCTGGTCTGCACACCACTGAGTGCTGGCATGCTCTGAGTCCCCCAGATGGAGCTTCCCTCCAGAGGACCTGGGTGTCAGTGCTTCCCCACCAAGCTTCTGAACATGCATGACCATCTGTTCCTATCTCAGCATCCAGGGGAGACACCAAAATCCATAGTGGCACCAGTTATTTTTAGGCATCTCCAAAAGTCAAGTGGTGTCAGAAAAAAGGACTCCCAGGGCACTTTTGTTCTCCCCAAGATCAAGTGTAACTTATGTGTCCAGTAACTTCTCTGTGGAGGCAATTTCCACATCTGGGATTAAGATATAGAAGTTGCTGTTTTCCAGCAATATAAACAATATATTTCCTCACAATATAAATAATTAGTTTATTTATTTAATGGCTTTCTCATGTGCATAAACCCAGCTTAACCAAACCCTAAGCACATCCTAGGAGCACCCTGTCCCACAAGTAAACTCATTAATCAGTGCAGAAATAAGACACCTCCTGTAGGCATTCATCCTGTTCATCTCTGCCTCTCAGTATATGCTGAGCCTAGGGTGGCTGTGTTGCTAACACAGACATCTAAGGTAGGATGGAGTAAATATAGCAGTCCTATTATATTTTTAGCAATGATTCCCTGCTTGTTTTTCTGACAGTCCATAATACTTTGTATACTGTTTTAGCAAATCAAGTTGTTTTCAGAGCTTGGCACTTCTCACTTGCTTGCAGGAGAATTTTGTACTCCCTGAACTGGCCCCAGAGCACATGGTGCTATAGGAGCAATCAGTGAAGCAATGTAAATGGGTCTGCTTTCCATTTCATGGCCCTGAAGAGTTAATGCATCAAACTCAGAGGAGAACCTCTTTCATCTGTCTTTCTAAGGGAAAACAGCTGTGGCTGTAAAAACAGATTGATTTTAGCATACCTGCCAATATTTAGGGCCCATACAGCTACAGAGGTTTGTGATTGCTCATCCTCTTCTCATGTGGATGATTCAGTTCCTGAAATCCAAAGGCAAGCAGAGTTGCTTTGCAGATGTGCTGGCCCACCTGTCTCCTGCCAGTGTTTGTCTTGTAATTTTCCCCAAAATATGGGCTGTTTCCATGCTGACCCAGTTCTTTTCAGGTGGTGTAGGGGTCCCTGACTTAACACCTGCTTGACTGGCTGAAGGAACAGCCTGTTTTTATATTCCTAGCAGCAGCCAAAAGATAAATTAATCCTACTACCATGGCTTGACACCTGCAGATAACTGAGGTGAGTGCTAGGTAGGTGCAGGGCTTGGGAATGTTTTGGCATCTGATCACTGGTTCTGGTCAATTCTGGACTGTCACCCAAAGGCCTAAATGGCACATGTCATTTCTCAGAATCACAGAATTGTGGGGGTTGGAAGGGTCCTCTGGAGATCATCTAGTCCAACCCCCCTGCTAAAGCAGGTTCACCTAGAGCAGGTGGCACAGGATCACATCCAGGCGGGTTTTGAACATCTCCAGAGAAGGAGACTCCATAACCTCTCTGGGCAGCCTGTCCCAGGGCTCTGGCACCTTCACAGTAAAGAATTTTTTCCTTATCTTCAGATGGAACTTCCTGTGTTCCAATTTGTGCCCATTGCCCCTTATCCTGGCACTGAGCACCACTGAAAAGTGTCTCCCACATCCTCTTGACACCCACCCTTTAGGTTTTGATAAGATCCCCTCTCAGTCTTGTCTTCTCCAGGTCAAACAGACCCAAGTCTCTCAAGCCTTTCCTCATCAGAGAGATGCTCTAATCATCTTTGTAGCCCTCCACTGGACTCTCTCCTGTTGATCCTTGTCTTCTTCAACTGGGGAACCCAGAACTGGACCCAGTGCTCCAGTTACTACAGTATTTCAAGTTACTTCAGATGATCTTCATTACTCACAGCAGCACTGTTTGTGGTCAAAAGCTTTCCTGGTAACCTTAGTGCCACATTAAAGCACTGAATAAACAGTAAGCACTCCACACAGAAAGTTAGTTTTGTTCACTAGGACTGAAGCACCTTAGCAGGGAGCCTTTGGCAGAGCTGTTCTGGGGATGCAGAGCTCCATTCCCTATGGCATTCAAGAAGCATTACATGCCTCTGACTTTATTTACACAAAAAGATAGTCCATGGCTTCTTATGGAAACACTTTCTCCTCAGGAAGAGCTGTGTGAGCTGGCCTTCGCTGCATAGTAACTCAAATTAATATGACCACAGCAGACAAATATTCTGGGTAGGCTGGGACATAAATCTCTATCCATCCATGGAAGGGAAGGTGTCAACAGAATTGCTTTGTGTCCTAGGCTCTCCTGAGTGATCCACTCTATATTGGACTGAAACACAAGCGGGTTCGTGGGAAACAGTACGACGAGCTGATTGATGAGTTTATGCAGGCAGTTACCAACAAGTAAGTGGGATCATGTACATGGCTCCTCTGGGCTGCTTCCATTTAAGAACAAATGTTGCAACTTGTGAACTAAACATTAGGATAATTGATCATCCAAGCAAAGAAAAGTCATTTAAATGCAAGTCTTCTGGGTGGTCTACAAATGACTCTTTGTGCTTGAGCACTCTGTGTCAAAAATATTTGTCTTCAGAGAACTGAAATGGGACTGACTATTTATAACCATTTCCTGTCCATGTAGGCCAGAGGTGGCAAACGTATGCCCTGTGGGCTGTGTCTGGCCTCCATCATGCATTTATGAGCCTCATTCAGCATAGACAGAATCTAAACTTTGGTCTGTTTACATTTTGTAAAGGAAGTTTCTAGCTTTCACCATTGTGAAGGAAATCATCTAACTGGAAATGGCATGTGACTCCACACAGTGATGTCTGTGTGAGTCTGCAGACTGCTTGGCTATCACTATGTTAAAAATGCGACCTTCCCTGCTGGCATTGCAGTCTGTGGAGTAGGAAGGCCAGGATTATAAGCCTTGTCTTTTTAATGGAGGGATAGAACGAGTGTGTATTCTCATTCTCCCTGACTAGCTGGGATAGAGGACCTCTGATGCACCAGGGAGTTTGATATGGGAAGAGCAGAACCACAACCTCGGTGCTGTACATGCACCTCTTGTACCGCATTCAGTTCCCCTTAATGAAAAGAAGAAAATATATTAAAATCTCCATGACCATCTGGAGAGGTTACCATAAATGAGAACAACTGTTAAGGAAAAAAATAATACTTGGAAAGCCCCAAGCTCCTCAGCAGCTTTTTCTGCCTTTCCTAAAGCAGCAGATGATGTTGATAAGGAGTGGCAAAGAGCTGCAGCCTGTGCCTGATTAATAGGCTGCTGCCTGTCTGAATGTTGTAGGGTCTTTTCTTCACAGAAGAAGGGGCCAAGTTTGATCTTCTGTGTGTGTGTGTTCCTGCTAAATGGAAGGGAGTGGGTGGTACGGGTGTCATCAGCTCTCAGTTCATCCTGTCTCCCTTGAGGTAGGAGGCATCATGGCCAGTGTCTAATGACAACACCTACCCATCCACTGAGAAACCTATCTGTACGTAAGGTCTGTCTGCCAGCTGGCTGTGGGTGGAGGGCTGTGAGGAAACAGGGGCTGAAATACTGAGGACCATTCAGTCAAAGCTGATGAACCCAGTTTTGAGAGGGATGAGAGCATCATGGAGAATTTCAGCATCTGTTGATGTCATGGCTCTGTGCAGCGTTGTGCTGCACTCTGTGCACATCCAAAGCTGCTGTTAGGACAGGAGTTTCTCCTCTGCTGTTGAGCAGCATGGTGTAGACATGTCCTGTATGATGGTTGGCCAGAACATCAACCCACCCAGCTGCAGTTGCCCACTTACTGTGTAAAGATTCTTGCCATCAGCCAGGGCTGTAGCCTCTGTATCTGTGAATGTGAACACAATAACACTGCCCTGCCTGTTGGATTACAAAATACCTAAGGATGACTGCAGAGGAGAGAATTTTGTGTTTGTCCTTTTTTATATTTGATAAAGAAGCTTGACTGAAATGTCAGTTGATTGCAGCATAGTTTTATATTAGAAACTTGTGGTTTATCTAGGGGGAAGGAATTCCTGGAAGTGAGAAAACTAGTGAAACACTAGGAAACTAGGAAAATCACAAGAGGCTCTAAAAGTAGAAAAGATTTAAGAGTTCTCAAGGTTGATTTGTGTTTTTTTGATTGTTTTATTGTAGTCACTAATTAAACCTTCAGGGAAACTGTCCCACTTCCTTCTGGCCTGGAGACCACAGGGGCATTGCAGTGTTGGTGTTGATGACAGAATGGGAATAATAGAATGAGAACCCAGATGATGGTCTCAGCCATCACAAATTTGTCTCTGACATTTATGCTTGTGGTGTTAAATGCAAAGCTCATTGCACCCACTACTCCTGCAATGTCAGCAATGGGGCCAGAAAGACAATTTGCCTTTTCTCTGCTTGCTGCTGGAGAGGAAGGGTTGGCTGCTATTTTCCTGTGCTTAGTTTACATGAACTAATCTCTGCATTGAAGGGAGAAGACACTCAGCCATGAAACAATGAACTCTTATCTTGTGAGGAGGTGATGTCACATCTAATGCTTTCATCCAAGTAGTGGGAATCAAGTTCCTGGGGCCTCTGTCCCAGCTTTTCTATTTCTCTTAGCCAGGATTAATTGCTTGAACACAGTAAAGCCCCTAGAAAGTTCTCTGCAAAGTAAGGCTGAGAAATTCCACTTTGCACTTCTCCATTCACATCTGTAAAGTATTTGGAGATCCTTGAGTGAAAGGAGCTATTACCCTGTATTATCATCCTGACCACCAGCATACTTTAAAGTGTTGTTGGATCCTCTTGTGAGCTCTGGGCTGGTGAATAATCCTGCTATCAGCCTGAGTTTGGCAAACTTATATGAAACAGATTCATTTGGTCTCAAATTTCCACTGGAATGACTGGATGCAACCCAGTAGGAGCTCTCACTTCTGTTATAAAAGGAAGCTGAAATTGTTCAGAGGGTCAAGAACACGCTGCTTTATTGTAGCCTGCTTCCACGTATGAGGAGACCTGTGAGTAGGAACTGCTGTGATCTCCATTCTGCTGTGGTTTCTTATGCAAGTCTATCATGTCCCATGCAAATTCAATTATTTCGGGAGGAACCTTTTGGGTTGCCACAAATCTCTTGCAATTTGAGGGTTTCCTTTTCAGCTTGATGTTCATGCAGAAATTCTGTCTGCTTCCTGAGGGTACTTCAACTTCCCATGGAAGCCATTTGTCAGTTCCTCTGCAGGAGTACCTCCCACCCTGTCAAACCACTAGTGGCTCAAGGGACATTTGTCACTGAAGTGGAATGTGTCAGAGCCCACAAGAAAGCCAGAGAAGTGAAGATTTACTCTTTGAATGGAAAAATAATATCGAACAGATGTCACATTTCTATAGCTGGAGACCCCTGCAGTCAGCAGGAAGGGCTTCTGATCTCATAATAGCCACCTTGTAATGAAATGAGGTGTCAGAGGCTTCAGAGTTAGCACTTAGAGTATTTTGAAATAAAGTGTGACTTCTGGGCAATTTTAGAGAGAAAATCCCCTCCTGAAACACCTGGATAAATGTCTGCATTTTCCTGCTGCCTAAACTTCCATTCATTACTCTTCCACCTAAAGCATATAAAATTACTGAGCTCTTTAGCAAGAGCTCCAAACTATGCATTTTTCTCCTCTTGGGAGGCAACTACATGCAAAATTTGGCCCGTTGTGCCCAGCCTGTGACTGAATGAAGCAGGCTGACAAGTTGCTGTTTTCTTATAATGAGTGATATGATTTGTATGGGAAAATACACTGCTCCAGTTTTCCCTCTCCTCAGTTACCATGGCAAAGGGCAAGTCAGTCTTATTTTTGAACTGGTCCATTTCTGTAGGCTGGAATAAATATTCACCTTAAGTGTCCAAGGATCATAATTGGACTAACCCACAGAATTTCTGGAGCTTGCCTATATGAGCAAATTAATGTCAAAACCGAAAGGCTATGGATGAGTTGTGCTGGGGCGTGTTCTCTGGACTCTGCAGAGCTTCAGCCCAGCCTCCCCAGCGACAATATTTTTTAATCTTTTTAATCTTCTCAATCTTCACTTTTTCAAAGCAAATTATCACTGGAAATGTCTTTCCTCCTCTTTTTCGTCCTAAACTGGTATAGAAACTGGAGACCAGTTCTTTATTTGTCTTATTCCATTCATTCCTTCTGTAGTTTCTTCATAGAGTGTAGCTTGGTGGCTCCAAGTGGCCAGAGGTGTTGATGGATGGGTGGCCTGTCCCCAGGCTCTAGCCTCCATCTCTAATGCTGGCCTGAGAGCCTGAGACTCTGTGAGAGGCACCTCCACATGCCAGCACACCGTGTTGCAGAAGCTTTGTTAAGCTGTCACCACTTCACTCCCCTTTCCTTTCCCATCAGTGCTTATTAACAGGGTGACCAGGGAAACAGAGGCTTTCTCTCAGCCTGTGCCATGTGGCAGAGCACAGAAGACATCAGGAGATCAAGCACTCAGTTTCTCAAAATGGGAGAAGGAAAGTAGCTCTGCTGAGTTTGTTTTCCCTTGTGCTTGTTTCATGCCTGATTTCTCTTTGCCTAATCTTTTCCCAGTACTTCTACCCACAAACATACCAAAGCAGGTCCCATGTGCTCTGCAATAAGCAGAGTCAGTTCCACAACAAGCTGTTTCTGTTTCAGCAGTTCTCCAGGACCCTGGATCACAAATTCAGCAGCACCTTTCAGAAGAAATCACCAGTACAGGTGCCCATCTGTTACTTACCTCTAGATTTTTGTTCAGGTGCTCTAGTTATTTATTCAGGTGCTCTAGTTAGCTTGGCTAATTGATCATGAAAGACTAGACTTAAGTTTCTAGGCACCACTGGCCTCCACACAGCCCTCACATAATACTGCTGACACCTAAAGTCCCTCACCATCAGTGTGTCTGCCAGAAGATCTGCACACCATCACCAGTGCTCATGCTGGGCTGATGGTACAGACCAATTCCAGCCTCCATGGGAATACAAGGTGGGATATTCTCCTTGCCCACCTGCCCCAGTTGCCATGCCCAGAGGGACTGACACCATCCAGAAGGGAGAAGTGATGGTGATGGGAAGAGCCACCCTCGCTGTGATGTGGGATGAGCTCATCAGCCAGCTCCTACAATCTGCTTTTAGCCACTGGATGATATTTAAAGTCAAAGAACAATATTTAGGTTTTATTAGCTTGATTTTCTGCTACTGAAGAATGATTGAGCTCCAGATGTGCTGCTATGGGATCTCTCTGTGGTAGTGGAGTTTTATTACCTTGCCTTCAAATCCTTGGAGATAATGCATTTACAGACATCAAAAAGCCGTCTGCCCTCGGCTTTCCACCTAAGCCAGATTTACCACAGCTGGTTAAGAAAGATGTAACCAGAGAAGATCTGTTTGGGTGGAAGGCAGGTGGTGAGGTTCCACCCTTTGTTGTCTGTGAGAGGGTTGCTCAAGGCTACATCTGAGGGTCAACACTAATATGGTTGCATCTCCTGCTTAATACCCTGCTTCTAAGAAGCCTTGTGGCTCCAGCTCCAACTACTCCAACTACTGCAGTAGTTCCTCAGACCCACTGTCAGGGGGATGACATTATTTTGCATAATAACACAAGAATGGCCATAGTAGCCATGAGTGCTGGTCTTAGTGCTGGGAAGTCATGAGAAGTGCTGTGCAAAAGGGTTGTTTGGGGGGTTTTTATGGGTTTTTTTTCTTCTATAAGAAGTATAATGAAGGTTGCCTATGATTTTTCAAGATTTTTTTTCCAAGAACTTTCTGATTGATCTGGGCTTGATCTTGCCCTGTACCCTGTCTCTAACAGCAGCTCATAGCAGATGCTCTGGCATGTAACTAAGAAGAGGCAGCAAGCATACCCCCGAGCTTCCAATAATGTGAGATTTGGGGGTTTCCTGCTATCTTTGTTCTTCAAGGGTCACTTTCATTGATTTAGCACTCACTGAATCCACATCAGGCTTTATGCCTCAGAGCATGGTGGCTGTGTTTATGTTGGCAGAAACCTAGTGAGACTCCTACCCAACGTTAGAAATCATCTGCAGCCTAAGATGATGGTGAGGCAGGCAGCAATTCCTGTTGGGTTCATCATGTAGCTCCCTGGCATGGGATTTCTAAACCCAGGACCTAGAGCTCTAAATTTTGTACTGGCTAAAAAACAAAAGACTGCAAGTTTTTACAAAACTCCCATCTGTTGGCTCAAAACCACGTGTTCTAGCATCAAAGCACTTGCATTTTTGTCTCAGTCATGATGACCATCATAACTGCTGTAACAGTCCTGACCTCTAATGTGGATCCTTGGGTCCAACTTTCACCATGCTATGATTAACCTGGCAATCAATGAACCTTATTCATGACATTCCATTTCAAAACAAAGTAACAGATATGATCATGTTTTCCACCTTACCTCTTCATCTCTTCTTTTAACACCATTAAAACTATTTAAAGAGTGATATAAATAGTGCTGTTAAGCCACTCTGTGGCACTGAGGGAGGATTTGAAGGGTTTTTTCAGTGGTTTCAGAACCAGCTGGTCAACTTTTATTTTAATTTACCAAAATTTTAGTTTCCATTGAAAGTTTTTAAAGGGAAAACTTACCTTCCTCTCAGCTATGTGGAAGTCTTAGAAATGAAAGGCTCTTTCTGATGTTAAGTGTTAACAATCTGCCTGCAGCCTGTACAAGCTTTCCCTGCCTCAGTAGTGCACTCACCTGTCCCCACACCTCCAAGTAGTAAACCCGCCTCGCTGTTGTCTCTTTACTCTCTGGTTCTCCTCTTCTTGGACAGAAACACAAATACACAAGCAGTGCAATCCTGAAGTAAGATTTCTGAAACATGAATGACAGTAGAAAAGCCTTACCCTTCTGGGACATACACTTTTGGGTAACTTGCCTATTGCAAAGAGCCCAACGACTACACCAGAGCTGCCACTTGGGCGATCAGCAGACTCAGAGGTGGGAAGGAATGGATCCTTAAGAGAAGAATGAGCCTGGGCCTTGCACCCTTTTTACATGGGATGAACAAAGGTCTCTAAGCCTCTTCTTAGCTTGGCACCACTGTTTGCTTCTGTAAGACCCCTGGCTCTGGCTCTATTTCTAATGTAGATGAAAGCATATCTTGGTTCTGTACCTTCAGTCCAGCTTCATGTCAGATGGAACAACAGTTTAGTTTTCTTCCACTCTTGTTTGTAAAAACTCAGTTTGCAAAGACCCTATAGGAACAACTTACCTTTTCTCTCTCTGTAGAATCAAAGAACCATAGAATGGTTTAGGTCGAAGGGACCTTAAAGATCATCTACCTTCAACCCCCCTGCCATCAGGAACTGCATAGCAGAGTACTGCTGGTCTGACCAAAAGCCTTCCGAGGCTCATACTAAAAATTTAGTTTTTAAAATTTCATTTTTCTTGGAAATCAGAACTTTGGTTGCTGATGTATCAAGCAGCAATAAGAAGATCTCAAAAATGATAACAACAATTTGGTTCTTCTCTGCCTGGTTTTACCTGGGACCATGAATAGGATTTGCCATGCATCAAAGTAGATTCCTCACATCATGAAAGCAGTGGTAGAAAATACTAAATTCAGGCGAGGTTTGGAACCTCCTTCTTGTGATTCTTTCCATAAAGGAACTCGACCTTCTTGCAAATACAGTTTTTTTCATGCATGTAGGAATGTTTTGTACTCCCTGCTCATGGTGAAAAAAAAATGCCCTTTTGATACTTGTCAGCAAAGATGCTGCACAGGTCCTCAGGCCACCCTTGGAGTTCTGACTTGAGCAGTTTCAGTCAGATGCTTCACAAATGGTGACTGCTGCCTCATGAATTTTTTCCTCTCTGACCTCTGAACTCGAAGAGGTACATACAAATGAGGATGAAAGAACAAAGTTGCATAATGAGATTGTTCAGGCAATTGAGAAGTCTCTTAAATAAAGAAGGTAAAAGCAATGTCATCAGGAAAGCATCTGCCTCCCTCTTCTGGGATTCATGCTCTTTTGTTCCACACTTTGTGCTCATCCAAGAGAGATGTGTATCATCCTCTATAGGGGATACAGACTTTACTAACAGCATCTTTCCTGTTAGCACAGCCCAGAGATTTAGCGCAGCTCTACTTTGATAGTCACAGTGCCAGAACAAGGATACAGTGATAAACAGAGCATGAATCCTGCGCTGGTTTGTGTTCCAGGAAGTGGCATCATTCCTTAGTAAAGATTTTCAGGTGGTAGTTTTTACAACAGACTTGTAATATTGTTTGTGTTTAGCTCCTAGAGTCATCCTTCATTAGGGTGACAGTCTTACACTCTTTTTTTGATCGTTAGTATATTATTTCATTAACAATCCTGTTTGTGGAAAATTTGCTAGGCAAGGTCTGGAGATCGGACTAAAATGAGTGTATGGGACCATTCTATAAAGCATTTCCAAGTGAAGCTATTTTTACAGGAAGGTTTTTGCAAACATGGGAGAGAAAGACAGAATTTGGGTGATAATTATTTATGGCACAAAACCTCAAAATATGCAAACTAATGAGACAGCAATATAATCTTTACCATGAAAGAGTAGTGGGTTTTTTGACAAGGAAGAACTGACAAAGTATATATTTTTGTTTCTAGTTGTATAAAATGACTAAATGAATTCCAGAGATGGTGGACCAGATGGTGGTCTTGACACCAACAGTGAACCAGGAGACACAGTGACAATATTAAATAATGACTGTTGTGGTGTCATCAGTTAAAAGACAGAAGTGAGGAATTGTTTTTAGAGAGGAATTAGATTCAATGTTTTATCTGAAAAAAAGCAACAGAGCTTTCAGCAAAGGATATCAGAGTTTGCACCTGACATTAACCTGCCATTGAACAAACCAGTACAGCAGAGCTTGGCTTGTAACTCCAAAAGGCCTCTTTTTTTTCTGAAAAGTGTGAATGTGTTGTAGTGGTTGAGGGTTGAGTGTTAAGACATTAACCTGGACAACGTTTACTGACCATGAAACACTTTGTAGTTATAGTCTCTCCCCCTTTCTATCCAGCATATCTGAGTTCTTTCAAAAGCACCTCTGTCAGAGAGGGACAGAAATTAACTGTCCAAGCATCCTTTTCCACAGCCTGCAAATATAAGGATTACACACACAAAGGGGAAAGCTCCAGTTCCACAGGGAGACACAGGACTGCAGAGATCCCAAGAAATGCATGCTTCAGTGTGCCCAACAGGAATGGGAACAGCTTTGAATCCGAAATCAGAAGGTCAAAACTCAAAACCTTCCTTTTTTGAAAGGGAGGCAAAGAACTGGGAAATGGAAGAAACCAAACTGGAGATTGGCACTTGCTCTGTTTCAAGGTACCTTGTCAGTCTGAAATCCTGAAAGGCTACATCTAAGCTGTCCTTTTAGATAAAGGCAATTCCATCCTGGGTGTTCAACTACTAATGTCCCAGATGCCAAAAAGATGACAGAATGCTCTAGAGAAGACGAGTCATTGACAGTCAGGATGAGATTACTGGAGGGATCCAACCTTAGCTGGCCATGCCTTTCCTGGACTGGAAAACATTCAGTCCTGATGTCACCTGCTGCACTTGGCTTCAAACTCTCCTTCAGGCTCAGAGCTGAAAGTTAGGAGATGAGTCACATGGAACAGTCTATGAGAACTGTCAACAAGGCAAGCGGGCTGACCTCAGGAGCCTCTTCCCACCACAGCAGTTTGCAAGATCTCTCTGCAGGGCCACCCTCAATTCTAGCCACAGATCTAAGGATATTTAAATGTGTCAGAGGGGATCTTCAGAAATCCTTGTTCCAATGCTCACACTGCAATCACTTTTTCTGAAAAGAGGCATCCTGCACCTATGGAGAGCAAGTGTGGTGTAAGTGCTTCGGTGTGTACTAACTGGGACTGCATTCTTATCAGATCTCACAAGTTAAACAGAGCAAAATTTTTTAGCTGGTTAGAGAAAAGCATACCTCACTAAAAAATTATTCCTCCAACAAGAAATCATTAATTTTGGTTTCTTAATGGAAACTACAATGTTTCTGATAAAACATAATAATTGCACAAAATCAGTTCTGTCAAAATCCAGTTTTCATTTTTGAAATGTTATGATGGGGGGAGACTGGCCAGTGTATTTCATTTCATCCTGAAATATTTCCATGTACCCAGATAGGGGACCACTTGGATACCATACACATGTTGTGGAGCAGGGCAATTTCTATAGAGAAGATCAACAAAGAAACTGTAGGCTTTGAAGGACAGCAGAGCATTGCAGTTAAAAGGGTGATAAGCCAGTGACATATATTTCAGATCTTTCTAAGCAGCTGTGATAATTAGATAACATTAGATTAACTCTTCTAATTTAGGTGTCTAAAGTTAGACATCTAAATTTAAGTTGGTCATCTTAGACTGTCTTCACAGAGACTGGAGAAAGAGGCATCTCCAGAGATGTCACCTACTTTCATTTTCTATTTAGACTCATTCAAATGAGTTGGACGCTCCTCTTTCTCTCTGTTGTCTGAGAAAGCAGTCAGAGTTGTCTATCTCAGCACAGCCAACTTTTAGATATGTAAAGGTAGTGGATGAAATCCTAGTCTGCGCTGCATTTTCTTGGCTGAACTCCAGTAGAAGGAGCAGCTCTTTGACCACCCTTTCCCTTTGCAATAACAGATATTCTCCACCTTCTCTCCTAAACTGGGGTTTTTTTTTAGGATTGTTGCATATTAAAACCTTTCTGTGCTCCAGTCCCAAGCTGGCTACATTTTCCTTTTGGATGCTACCCAAATACTTTGTAGAGCACTCTGAATTCCTTTGGGATGACACAGGTTACACAAATCTTGAGTTGCTGTGCTGTGGAGGAAGGACAGTAGAACTGACTCAGCATGTTGATACTCATAAGGATATTACTGCAAATGGCTCCAGCAGTTGTTTTGTTCATACTCCTTGCTAAGTTTATCCTTAGGCTGATCAGGCCATCCTGAGGTGGAGCATTGCACACAGCCACCAAAGTACCGTTAGGAAAGAGCCATAAGCATTAACTGAGATGGCTTAGTAAGTCAGCTGCCTGATTTGGGTTTCATTTCAGTGACTTGGAGCAGCACAAGTTCTTTAAAGTTCTCTCAAAACCCCAGTAAGATGAGTAGTCTTTGAAGACTAGGATCATTATCCCAAGATTCCCATCTTCAACTGTGGGTCTGAAATATTTAGTTCTTTCATTTAAAGCATCCAGTCTTAGGGTCTTGCCTTGACCCATTTATGGTCTTTATTAATGAAAACTTATTTCTCACATAGGCTTGAAAATGTGGTTTATACTTTTAAAAGCTCTGTGAACATATTGCAGAGAAAAACAAAACAATCTTCAAAAAAATAGGTCAGTGAAAAGAGTTTGCATTCCAGCACTGTCCTGTTGTACTGAAGGACAGGAAGAGAAATCAAGTGTTTTTGGGCCACCATACCTTCATAAAAAATGATCAAAGACAAAAATAGAGGTAACTGGGCACTGTCTCATGATGCAGACCAGGAATGTGAAGTGAGGAAAGAATTCTGTGCTCAAAAGAGGAAAAAAAAGTTCAGGTTAATACTCTGATTTGCAAATTTGACTCTGTAGTCAGGGAAACCCACCCACCTACCCTTATGCTCTTTGGAGAGCTGGTCACACATACATTAATGCTGGCTGAGATCACTGATTTTATTAAGCAAGTCAGCAATGCTCCTTCCTCAGTGATGCAAATAAATAATAAGACTGGTGTTAGAGAAAGAGTTTCTATAGCAACTGAAGTTGCTTAAAGATTTGCTAATTCTTTTCAGTGAGATGTTAGCAGATGTTCTGGATGGTGTCATCTCCCTCTTAGCCATGTTTTCCTTACACATTCAAATGTTGGATAAGAGGAGCCATTAGAAAACTGATTTCCACAAGCACTTTTTGTATTGTTTATTTGCACAAATTCTTTGGATAACCACAATGTTCATTTTGATTTCCAAGACTTTAAAGACAAAAAGAGACTTGGGAATCTTCATCTATTGTTTTTTAGAGTGTTGCTTAGCACTTCAGAAGAAATTTTGATACTGGATGTCCCCTTGATAGCTGCCAGAATCTGCAGTGGGGAGGCTTAAAGTACTCAGTGTGACTTGTAGTCAGCAGCACACTGGGGACAATTCAAGAGCATCTTATAAAAAGAAATGTTGCTATTGAGCCATGTAACATGACCTGTCATATAAGGTGCAGGAAAGAATTTTTCCTCTTCAAAGTCACAAAACCAATGGGAGCAGTTGTCCAGCCCCTTTTCCAGGGCTTTTTTGTCCTTGAAGTAGAGCAAGCTGGAATTTCTTCACCTGAGCATCTAGATCCAGCTGAATTCTAAAGGCTGTTTGTCCCCTGAAAAATCCATAACCTAAACCTACATAACCAGGGTGAGAGTTGTGGTGCAACTACAGAAGGGATATTGCACAGGGCTCTTTTGTTGCTTTCAGCTCAGTAAACAAGACAAGAAGTTGCTGCCTTTCTGGCCAGTATGACCAGTCATGCTCCCATCTGCGTACCTAGAGAGGGCTCACCAGACTCTGACATTGCAGGGTGGGAAGTAAGTATACTTTACAAAGTAGGAGCTATCAGATGGCACACAATAGACTCATTTTGAAATCAATTTTTAACCCCTCTGCCCTGTATTCTCATTCAGGAGGGATATGGGGAACATGTACGGTGGGGACTGGGCGTAGTAGTCCATCTCTGATGGTACTCAGGTAGTAGAAAGGTACCCAGACTGCACATGAGATAAACTGAAGATGCCCTCAGTCATCAGATTCCACATTAGCCAGGAAGAAAACCACCCTCTGTGGCATGTCCTCCCTTGCAGGTGTGCCACATCTATTCCAAACATCTCCAAAGGAGAAGCTGAAGAGAGACAAAAGGTGCCAGGAGAAAGGAAACAGCACCACGTTCTGGCACAGAGCTGTGCTGTGTTCAGTCAGGGATCTCTGCACACACAGCTCTGTAAGCTGGATGTGCCCTGTTCTTTGGTGACAGGAGCAGTGACACTTCCCTCTGGGCATGACCACTACATTGCAGACCCCATAGCAAAATTTCCACAGCTTCTGTGCCCCTGATTCAACAAAGACTCCAGACACTGAATTTTTCATTGAAATTTTTGCAAATATTAATATTATTTTGCAAATACTAAGCTTAGTAGGATAGTGGGAGACTTAACTGGAGTGAGGCATTGGGTTGAATCTGAGCTTTTTGTATCTAACAGAGTCACACAGCTCTGAAATCGTTGTGATCCTTCTCTAAAAGCAAGCACAGGGAATGTGAAATGAATGTAGGAGCCAATCCTTTTCCCATTTTGAGACCAGATGGTTTATGCAGTAAGAGTTTCTCATGACAGACAAATAAAAGAGCACAATGCATGTGCTTATCATTGTCTCCTGCCTGACAGACATAATTGAAGTGGAAAATAATAATAATAATAAAAAATTTGAGGCTCTCCCAGGAGAGCCTGACTCCCTGCACTGTGAGTGCCATGAAAAGAGCTTTTCATGACAGCAGCCACAGTCCTCAAACGAAGCATGTTTTATCCACTATTAATTTCTATTTGCAAGCAGGAGTGTCCCCTACTTCACATTTCAGTGGCAAAGGAGGGAAGCGTGGGTGGGAGGTATGCGAGGTGATGCTGCCTCTGCACTGCTTGCAGTCTCAGAGAGGCTCAGGTCTCTGACACAGTGCAGCTATTTAGAGCCCTCTCACCAGCCTGCAGCCCAGAGCTTGCTAATAGCTGCATTACTCCTTCCCTGAGCTTCTCCCACTGCCCATCACGTTTATGTGAGAGACTAGAGTACTTATGGCCCTTACAGATTTTATTCACAAAGCTTTAATGCAGCCTAGAGCCATACAAAGTGCTGAAAGTGTAGATACAGAGCAGTCTGAATATTACCTAGTTTGTAGAAACTGCACACTTGCCCTGATGTTACTGGATAATTATGGAAAGTCTGCAATTATTTCCTGCCTTTTGACTCAATGGGTCACTAGTTGTCCTTGTGTGCTGGTTTCCTGCAAAGCAACTCAGTGGAGAGAAATACATTTCCAAAGCACAAAAACGTGGCTATGAAATCACCCAGTGAAGCAGTCGGTCCATGTGATCCTACAAGCAGGTTTGTTCTCATCTCTTGATCACCTGCAGTTGAAGTGGGCACTTGGTGGTGTCCCTTTAACTGACGTTCCCTTTCCACTCAGATTTGCTGTGTTGCAGCGCAGCAGGTGCAATATCCATTGCAAAAGAGCATCTCCTCCACTTGGAGAAGCTCATCCGTGAATATGCCAAGGAAAAGTTGTCATACCAATAGTCTGAAGATGCATCTATATATATGTATATGTATACTAATATAGGTATACATATTAAGAAGCCCTCTGTGTCCCTTGGATAGACAAGGTATAAATACAATTTATTCCTGGAGACTCCACATTTCCGAGTGTATGGACTTGGGAAGGGTGTGATCCTGTTTGCTGTTAGTTGCCTTTCTCTTATGATACTTTTATGTCTGTGCTGAAGTCTCTAGCTACATTGTCCTGGTAAAAGATGTGTATATTGTCCTATGTTGTGGAAATATTTTTATCCAATTTTTAATTATCCTTTAACTTGCAGGTATGGCATGAATTGCCTGATCCAGTTTGAAGATTTTGCCAATGCTAACGCTTTCCGTCTCCTCAATAAATACCGCAACAGATACTGTACATTCAACGATGATATTCAGGGTGAGTACTGTTAGGAAAATGCAAATTCAACCTTCCCCTTCTCATGAGGAAAGGCAATTAAGATCACAAGACTGTTCATTATACAATGCTCACATGTGTGATAAATTTTAGAGTTTACACATAAGCATTTAAAGGTATAAACAAAAGCACAGCAGTCTAAGTTGAAAAGGGTCTCCATTGTTGTTAGTAATTTAGCTGTTCACTGCAGCAATGTTGTTCAAGGGAGCAAATGGATCATGTACTTTAGATTATTAAGGTAATTTAGAGCACTTCATTAATTTTCTATAATTTAGCTAAAACAAAGATGACGTCTTAATAGTTGTGCAAGGCTCTCGGTTTCCATGAGCCAGGTGGTCATTAGCTGATCCTGGCATTGTCCCTCTATTGTTATCCTTCTTATTACATGCACAAACAAAAAGGTAAACTAAATTCTTTCCTCTCCATGGATGCTAACTCCTAGGGAATCTGAGAACAGATGTGATCTCCCCTACAGTGGTTAACATAATTCTTCCAGTGCGAAAGAGAAATGACAGCAGCAAAGCTGGGGCTATATCCAGCACATCTCCCAGGCCCCGTGAGGCTCAGTGGCAGCAGAATTGCTCACATGTGTAGAGGGGCACAAGCTGCAGATTGGTGGCATCCTGGTCTGGCACTGACTTCCCTTTAAACCATTGGAAGGGCTGTTTGCCCATCTGACAGGGACAGGATCTTCCCAAGCCATTACAAATAACCAGTTCTTCTGTAGGTCCCTTCATCTTTCCTTCTTTTGTCTCTTCCTGCTTGCAACAAATTTCCAAGGTTTGTTGATTTAATTATTTGCAGTCAGTTGGGTTTATCCTCACTTGTACTTGAAAGAGACTGAAAGAAATGCCAGTGTCATTTTTCACACAATGCTGGTTCTTTTGTGAGCAGACTTGCCAGCACTGTTTCTGCATCTGCTACCCATCTAGCGATATTTGGCAGTGTGTGTAACAGCTTGTTCAGATCTGTCATGGCACAAGAAGGAGTAAGACCCTGGCTTGTGGGAATATGGTTGGTGTGACAGGATGCATGGTCCTTCTCAAAGACACTTTCATGAAGCCAGTTTAGAAGCAGAGGAGCTTAAGGCATTTCAGAGAAAGTGAGATAGAGTCTCCTGTAGAAGAAGACTCATTAGGTGTTCTTGCCACCCACAAAAGCTTTCAGTGGAGAGAGGAGCACAGAAAAAGGAGTTACATTTTTGAATGGAAGTCTTGAATGGAAGAACCAGGAACTCAGACTTTTCTGGAGATGGACAGATGAAGCCCATAATAAGAAGCTGAAGATGTAAAGATTTATTTTGGATCAGTCGCTCTCTCTGCAAGTGGAAGAGGACTCAGCAGTTGAAAGGACAAGAGGCCAGGCAATGTGGCAGATCTGTGGGCCTGGATGTAGGTTTTCTTGAGGGAACTAGAGTGAATTTGGAAGATGTATTGGTGAATTGGAACAGTTTCTTAGACAGAAAGAAGAGGATATTAAAGCAAAACTGAAGATTCTGAGTAGAAAGCAGGAGATTATTTTATAGTGCCTTTTTGGCCATAGATCATAGCTAAATGTCTCAGATAGTTCCTGGAAATTACTCTCTCAGAGGTGCAAACCACATCCAGGAGGCTGTAAAATGACATTGCCATCAAATGGACCTTGTCTGCTTCTCCCCACTCTGTCACTGTGCAAGGGACATGTCGAGTCCTCTGAAAATTCCCCAGAGTCTCACCCGTTTAAAACAATAGGATTTTACCTCTTACTAAACTCCCTTATATTCTTAAATAAAGCCTTTAGCTGTCACTGTTTTCACAGTAGTAGATAAGGAAGTAAATCCTGCTGATCTTCTGCACAGACAAGAGATGAGGCAAAGGAAACAAGCCACTATTTCAGGCTTTTTTATGTAGCTGTCAGAAAGAAAAAGGAATTCCAAGCCAGGGTCATAATCAGGAATGTGTTTTGGGGACCTTTGGGAAGCTGATGTAACTTGGATCTGCTCAGTTAACTCTGGCTTGGAGTCATGTCAGAGATTAATGGAGTTGAAGCTGGGATGAGTATTCTGATTTACCCACCCTAATACACCCCTCTGTATCCCCAGATGATAGGAGAAAGGTAGGAAGTGCCATTTTCTCACTTACACCCTCCTGTTCTTTGGTTTTGCCTCAGGCTCTCTCTTTTCTAACATGCTGGTGTTTCCTGACTTGCCTACTTATAAAAGTGAGAGAGTTCAATGCAAACTGTGTTTTAAATGATGAATGAGAATTATACAAAGCTTTGTTTAAGCAGTCCTGATTCATTTTACTCAAGTCAGGCTGGATCAGACCTCCTGAAGCCTGAATTATCCCAGCTTCTGAGCTGGCACTGTTTTAAGTATACTGATTTCAAAACACATCTTGGGTACAAACAGTGCAAGTTAGATCAGGCCTGAGCTATACTGCTCTAAACTCATTGTCCCTCGGTTCGTGGGACTCTGAACACAATGTGCCTACACACACACAGAGGAGATGTGGGAAGAAAGTATAAATTGCTCCACTTAATCTCCCTTAGGCCCCTCTCTCACTACCCCAGGGCCTACATGAAGCAGTTTGAAATATTAACGTTTGCTTTTTTTTGGTCACACAAATTACTGTATTGCCAAATCCATCCTAACCCCAAAGAATTAAAGTGACTCAGACCCCTTCCAGTTCCAGCCAGGCTGCTGATGCTGAGTGGGCTGCCTGCCAGGTACCACAACCCAGGAGGAGGTGATTGCTCTTATTCTGAAAGCCATCAGCCCAGCAGCGAGCAGGAGCTGGCTCGCAGTGCCCACGCCTGGGAGCTCCCCACTAAGGGAGTGCTTCTCCTTCCTCTGTGGGGTGATGACATCAGTCCTTTCCCAGCTCTGTCTGGGTTCATGCAAGGGACAACAGCCTCAATTCCAGCTCTACAGGAGAAAATTGATTGTCACTTCTTCCTTTTCCCCAGTAAAGTACCAGGGCAGATGATGAAGCACGTACAAAATTGGAGGGACATGAGAATGCTTTAGATCCTGCTCTTTTTCTTCCCACTGCACTTAATTGTGCACAGTAATAAACAGAAAGTAGACAACTCAAAAGTCCTACGAAGGTGTCATGTCTTGTGAATCCCTGAGACAGGCATCTCTGGCTTCCTGCTTCACACAAGAAAATATATAAAATCACTGAAGAGGTAAGTTTGGAAGGAACCTGTGGACATCACCCAGCCTTCACTCAAATAAAGGGTGATTTCAAACTTAGAACCAACTCTGGCATTAGAACAAGTTCCTCAAAGCCTTGTCCAGCCAAATAATTTTCAATATCTACAAGGATGGATATTTGCAGTCTCTTTGTGCTACCTGTTCCAAAGTTTTCTCATCTTCCTTGTGCATTTTTTCCCCTAATACCTAATTGGAATGCACAGAAGCAGAAAGCCTATCTCCTGGCTCTGGGCATCTTTAGCAATCTTTTAAAACTAGGTCTGATGTAAGTATAACATTGATAGCTTCTGAAAGAACTACCAATCTGAGTGTTTCGGGTATTTCTGTGTCCAGTTTGAGATGCTGTAAACAGACAGGATTTGTAAACTCCTGAACACCTACACTGTGCAAATGAGACTTCTTCTAGGCACTTCGAGATGGGAAACCCCAAATCACTACCTCAGCCTTTTGTATTTCCATAGTCCCTCCAACACTAAAGTAGTCCACAGGCAATGCACAGGGTCATCACTTTCACAGAACCTCTCAGAGTCTTTTCCCAGTTGATAGAGCAATGATTCCTCTTTTGTTGTTAGATGTGTGAGTGCTGATGAGCCTCAAAATATCTCTTGACCCACCAACCACCTTTTCTCATTATCCTAGCAGATAACCTTTCCATAACCTTTGCAGGACACTTCAGGAAGCAGACTCAGCCTGGAGGAACACTGCTCCCAGACCTCAGCAGAGGCTGGGAACAGCCTGACTCCAGCACCGCAAATCTGAGCGGCTTCAAACATTTGGGCAAGTTAGAAATCAATCATGTGCAAACGTGGCCTATTTTGCAGGCACATTTCCATGTGCTGTGAAAAGCTAGTTTTTGGCTCGGCATTAACTAATTTCAGCAGATTAAAATGGTACAGTATCTCACTTTGTTGTTTCAGCTGGCGTGGAAAATGCATCGGTAATTATCACAGGAAACTAAGGAGGAGGGGAAGCACAATAGGAAGGGAGCGCTGGACAATACCCTGCTGCAGAACAAAGCAGGCTGTGTCCTGCCAGGCAGCTCCTGAGCAGCACGCTTTCCCTGTGGGGCTTTACCCGGCTTGAAGAGAGATCTGGAGATGTTCTCAGGCCTGTAGAAGTTCACCATTACCAGGCCCTTTTGGACCTGCTGTACCCTGAAGCAGAAGGGGCTCCTGCCTTTTCTCTTGATGCTGCTACATTAACTATTGAAGGGCCAGCTCCTCAAGTGCCTGAATCACACACTGACTGCTCAACAAGCCGGGTCAGAACAGTATGGACTCCTGGGTGGAAATGCACCTCAGTGTCTTGGGCGTAGTGGTGCAGGACCCTAAAGATCTGGCTCACATAGTCTGTTGGTTTGGGGATTTAAACACTTGGTCCTCTTATCTCTCCTGCTTTTCTTGTTCACTGTTTCTCTTGTTCACTGGATGTCATTACAAACTCTTCCTTTGCAGTAAAGAACAACATATGTCACCTCTGTGTTAAGGTGTCTTCAAGTTATAGAATCACAGACTGGTTTGGGTTGGAAGGACCTTAAAGATCATCCAGTTCCAACCCCCCTGCCATCAGCAGGGACACCTTCCACTAGACCAGGTTGCTCAAAGCGTCATCTAACCTGGCCTTGAACACTTCCAGGGAGGAGCAGCCACAGCTTCTCTGGGCCAATCCAGGCTCAAGAGGCACAACAAACAGAACAGGGCTGTGCTCTGATCTGTTTTAGTTTGTTGGTTTAAAACAACATCCAGAGGGTCTCCTCTGCTGCAGTGGAGATGGAGATGCTGTCTTGTGAAGTGCTGGCAGGTGCCCCATAGCCTCTGCCTTCACGGAGGTTCTGTCTGCCCGCTGGCTGCCCCTCTGTGCAGGCAGGAGTCAGGGTCACGCTGCAGGGCAGCGCTGTGACGTGGTGTTAAGGCACTGCACTCTATAGTCCAAACACTTTGCAGCACAAGGATTAAAAACAGGCACCTAGAGGTGACCTACATTGGACATCTAAGATGAGCTCTGCATCTGCATTGTCAGACAGCTCTTCGCCATACCACCACCTCTTCTGGGTCACCAGTGTCCCTAAATCTCTTAGAGGTGAGTTCCTTCCCTGAGCATCAATGCTTTGCATTTTACTGCTATTCTCACTGACTTGCTCCACACCATTTCTAGGTTTATTTTCTTAATGTCTAACAGAGGCCCTTTGGGGGAAGGATAACAATAGCCTGTAGCCATGGAGGTGAAGACCTTGAGCTGCAAACACTTCAGCAGCTTTTTGCTTCAGCTTTGTTGTGTTTGACTTTTGATTATGTATTTGGAGTAGATCTGGACAGGCTCCACTCTGCTTTCCAGTAACAGGCGGAACTGCTGCAGGGAGTTAATGTGAACCAGGATTTGGAAAAGCCCTATGCTTCCTCTGCACCCATAAATTTAGATATATTTTCTTGGCTGCCTCTTCCTGGCGCTCTTAAACTGGTGTTTGCTGTTCCCTGGGTCCTCATCTTGGCATGGTTTTGATGGGGTGAAGCATAAGCAGGCAAGACAAGGGTAAAAAATGAAAGATCAGGCTGAATTTGGCCACCTTTTCCACCAGTGTGCTGTGGAGAGGGGGGAATCACCCACCCAGATGTTGTGGGAAGAAACAGGCAGTGGTGTGGCTGCGTGCTCCCATCGCTGCTGTCAGAAGGGTTCAGCTTGGTGGTGATGCTCTGCTCAGCCAATGCCTGGGGCAGGTGACAGGGCAGGGGAGACCTCAGCATGGCGGGACTCCTGCCCCTGAGTATCCGCAGGGTCCCCACCTCCCCCCACGTCCCCTGCTTAGCCAGTGGGTGCTGTCACACGCGGTGCAGCCGTGACATCGGTGCTGGGCAGCACTTTCCCTGTTGCACTGGTGCCAGCACTGCCTGTAACTCCATGTGTGAGGCTGTTGGCCCCTCTGTCTGCTCTCCCTGCTCCGAAGGAAGGATAAGGTCCCTGGGCACGGGTGCCTCTGGGCTGCAGCCTTTTCCATCTGTGCAGCATCTTGAAGCTGTGGAGCAGATCCTTTTCCCCTGATTTTGCTCCAGTGTAGCTCCACTGACATCTATTGGGGCTCATTCTGACTTACGTGAGAGCAAGTGGAAAATCAGCCTAAAGGGGGGGTTTCCTTAATATTTTACAGTATTTGAAATGTGCCTGAGTGTGAGGGATTGATTCCTATGGGGGTGACCATTTTCCTGAGTGTATCTCACAGAATCACAGAATGGTGGGGGTTGGAAGGGACCTCAGGAGATCATCCAGTCCAACCCCCCTGCCAAAGCAGGTTCCCTACAGCAGGTTGCACAGCACTGTATCCAGGTGTGTTTTGAACATCTCCAGAGAAGGAGACTCCACAACCTCTCTGGGCAGCCTGTCCCAGGGCTCTGGCACCCTCACAGTAAAGTTTTTCCTTAGGTTTGTCTGGAACTTCCAGTGTTCCAGTTTTTGCCCATTGCCCCTTGGCCTGTCACTGGGCACAAATGAAAAGAGCCTGGCCCCATCCATTTGGCCTTTGTCCCCCTTACTTCAGATATTTATAGACATTGATAAGATCTCATCTCAGTCTTCTCTTCTCCAGGCTGAAGAGTCCCAGCTCTCTCAGCCTTTCCTCATACGGGAGATGCTCCAGGCCCCTCATCATCTTTGTGTGCCTCCGCTGGACTCTCTCTAGAAGATCCCTGTCCCTCTTGAATTGGGGAGCCCAGAACTAGATCCAGTACTCCAGATGTGGCCTCACCAGGGCAGAGTAGAGGGGGAGGAGAACCTCCCTTGACCTGCTGCCCACGCTCTTTTTAATGCACCCCAGGACACTGTTGGCCTTCCTGGCCACAAGAGCGCACTGATGGCTCATGGCCAGGCTGCTGTCCACCAGCACACCCAGGTCCTTTTCCTCAGAGCTCCTCTCCAGCAGGTCAGCCCCCAACCTGTACTGGTGCCAGGGGTTATTCCTCCCCAGGTAAAGGACTCTGCACTTGCTCTGGTTGAACCTCATCAGGTTCCTTTCTGCCCAACCCTCCAGTGTGTCCAGGTCTCGCTGAATGGCAGCACAGTCTTCTGGTGTGTCAGACACTCCTCCCAACTCCGTATCATCAGCAAACTTGCTGAGGGTGGACTCTACCCCTACATCCAGGTCACTGATGAAGATGTTAAACAAGACCGGACCCAGTACCGACCCCTGGGGAACACCACTATTTACAGGCTAACAACTGGATTCTGCGCCACTGGTCACAACCTTCTGAGCTCGGCCAGTCAGCCAGTTCTCAATCCACATCACCATTCACTCACCTATCCCATACCTTCTAAACTGCTTCTGAACCACTATCTTAGTTTTAAATGCCTCTTTTCTTTGCTGGCCCTGTTGCTCTGGACTCCCCAGAGAGGCTCCTGAGGGCTGGTTGCTGGTTTGTGTTATTGTGTTGAGCGTTCCCTTTGAGTCATGGATGAATGGGGTGATTTGCAAGCGTTTTCCTTCTCCCTGTGCCCCTCCATATCTAACCACAGATACAGAGCCGCCAAGCTGGCTCTTGCTAATTATTTAAGGAAGTAATTATCTGCAATAGCAGCACTCAATCTCTTTGGAAAACAGATAGACCAACGTGTTGAAGGGTAGCTGATTTTTTCTTGCCGCAACTCACGGTGAGGGGTTTTTCTCCCCCTCTCTATCTCATTTTGTGGTCTTTTTGGAATTGAAGCACAGTGATTAGCCAATTCCTTATATGAACCAGCTGTGAACTCTCCTCCTTAGAGATGTTCTATTGTTCTGAGCTCAGAAATTGTAATTATCAAAGAAAAATATTGAGCTGAGGCCAAGGTACAGTAACTGTGTTACTTGAGTAACGGGGGTGAGATGCAGTTTGGGAGATGTGGAGGGATTAGAAACACATTGGAGAGAGAGGAGGAGGATTAGGGATGGCAGAGTCCTGCTGTTAGTCAGAGCTGCAGAGCAAGTGCAGAGGATGAGTAAGGGCACACCCAGCCCCACAGGCCTCCGCTCTGCAGAATGCACGCTGCTCTGCAGACTGAATCCATGAGCACTCTCTTCCCCTACACCCCATTTCTCAAATTCCTCCTAGTGACATTTTTAAAAAGATCTCAAGTCCCTCTGCTGAATGTCCCACAAGCATTTTTCATCTAAATGGATTTGCAGATACCAGCATTTCTCCCATCAGACTTCTTGACAATCATAGGGTATAAAGCAATTTTGCCTGGGTCGGGACCAAGAGAAACAAGATATTTCTCCAGTTACATTTCTGCCTTGTAAATACTTTCCAGGCATCTATTGCTGCTAATGCTGTGACCTGACACTTACCCTGTAGCACTATAATTGTTCCACTTTTGGATGTTTTTCCTCTGATCAGTTCCCCACTCCCACCCACACGGGGATTTGGGGATTTCTGTGCAAAGTTAGCCCAGGAGATAGCATGTGAGCACATGTGAGTGTATGCGTAGGTGTTCCTGTTCTACTGCATGTCACAAGCTTGGTGTCACTGCCAACTGTGGGACCCTGGTCCCTCCTCACTTCCCTGGGGTTCAGACTGCCAGGGTGGGATCCCTTCTTTCACAGTTTAGATGTCTGCAATACAAGTGTCTCCCTGGATTCCAGTTATCTTGTCTATCTTAAAAAAACCTGTGGTGGAAGTGACACTTTTAGGCTGCATTTCATGTGACCCAGTTGAGGTGTCAGGCTTTAGCATGAGCAGGATCATACCTGTTTGTTCAGAGGAGTCTCATCTGGCACGGCAGCGAGCCAAGCAGTCCTGCTGATCATAGACTGACATACAGAGATTGAGCATGGGATAGCTGTATGACACCCATAAAAACCAAAATCTGAGAACTAGGCCATTAGCTGGCGTTCCCTTAAATTCCTTGGATGTTCACTGTCTCCCTGTATAATTTTTCTAGCCTGATGGCATGGCATTTTGCCAGGTAAATACATTACTCTAAACATAGCTTAAAGAGTCTGAGATTTAGCGCAGGATAAGCAAGAGGAGATCCTTCATATACTTCCTTCAGTCATCTCAGCTGACATGTTCATACTGAAGCAGCAGAGCACTCAGAGGCTGGTTCCTTCCCCACCAACTCCCTTTTAAGCTGACTGAACTCAGATTCTCTGGATCTGGAAATAAACTGATCCCAATTGTTTGCTGAGCTATCAAAGGGAATTCATCCTCGGTACTGAGGCAAGTGTCTCAAGTGATTCTTTACAAGAAAAAAGCTTAAGAAGCTACCAATCGTTAGTCTAGTCCATTCTGTGTTTAAGACACAGGTGCTTGTGATGCCCTCAGGAGTCAGAAATGATGCTGCTGCCGTTGTGTACCGGTGTGCCTGCACATGGACACCACGGCGATAACGTTTGCTGCAGGAACGTGGCTGCTGCCACCTCTGCTTAACCAGAATCACTCTTAACTGGCACTAATTATTCACTTTTGGAAAACAAAACTTATCAGAGTTATAAAAGCAAAATGTTGGTGAGATAATGGTACTGACAAGCACTTCTGGTCTGGCTGATAAAGGTTAGAATCATAGAATCACAGAATGGTTTGGGTTGGAAAGGACCTTAAAGATCATCCAGTTCCAACCCCCCTGCCATCAGCAGGGACACCTTCCACTAGACCAGGTTGCTCAAAGCCTCATCCAGCCTGGCCTTGAGCACTTCCAGGGAGGAGCAGCCAGAGCTTCTCTGGGCAACCTGGGCCAGTGTCTCACCACCCTCACACCAAAGAATTTCTTTCTCACATCTCAGCTCCATCTCCCCTCTGCCACTTTCAAGCCATCACCCCTCGTTCTGTCACTCCCTGCTCTTGTCCAAAGTCCCTCCCCACCCTTCCTGGAGCCCCTTCAGGTACTGGAAGGCCACCAGAAGGTCTCCCCGGAGCCTTCTCTTCTCCAGGCTGAACAGCCCAACTCTCTCAGCCTGTCCTCACAGCAGAGGTGCTCCAGCCCTCAGATCATCCTCGTGGCCTCCTCTGGACCCACTCCAACTGGTCCATGTCTCTCTTGTGCTGGGGGCTCCAGAACTGGACGCAGTACTCCACGTGGGACTTTACGAGAGTGGGGTAGAGGGGGAACATTTGCCAGAATCGCTTATAGAGGTTCCCTAAGCAAAATAACCCACATCGATGAAAGTTACTCCTCTGCCAGAATAATTGTGCTCCCACCAGGTTTTCTGTTTGCTGGAAATAATGAAGGAGAAAATCTTTCCCCCGTGCCATGACGTACCGGCAGATTCTGGTCTAGCTGTGGCTTTTGCGCTAAAGCAAAGGAGCAGGTAAAGCTGAATTTATTTTTTCGGTCCTTGCCAGGTCAGGCAGCACCATCTGCTGGTGTCACTGCTCATGGTCCTGCTCTGCTCATGAGCTGCTGTGTCCCAGCCTGGCTGTTGGCTGATGCCCAGCAGCACTCCAGACCCTAAGGACCATGCAAGGGGTGTCACTGATGCACTGTCTGATTGAAACACTGAGGCACTGGCTGATTAAATGGGCAGGAAAATAGGAGGTGCTGGAAACTTGGTGAAATCAGGTTTATTAGCCTAAAAGGCTTCATGTCTACCCCACCCATCACCACCCACACAATATTTGTTACTTGTGGACTTTCTGATTTCTCACAAATCTTCTGGAGATGAGAATGGAGAGACAAACATTAGAGCTGGGGACAGCATCAGAGCTGGAGACACATCCAAACTGGCATCCTTTAAAATGCTAAGGAATAAAACTTGATGATCCTTATGGGTCCCTTCCAACTTGAGATATTCTTTGATAAAACTGCCTCCATCATTCCTAGCTCACCTTTAACACTTGTATCCAGCTTCCCCAGGTGATCTCAGATACCACCAGTGCCTGAATTTCCTTATGAGAAAAGGCTGAGGGAACTGGGTCTCTTTAGCTTGGAGAAGAGGAGACCGAGGGGTGACCTCATTAATGTTTATAAATATGCAAAGGGAGAATGTCAGGAGGATGGAGCCAGTCTCTTCTCAGTGATGTCCAACGGTAGGACAAGGGGCAGTGGGTGTAAGCTGGAGCATAGGAGGTTCCATGTAAACATAAGGAAAAACTTTTTCACTGTGAGAGTGACCAGACACTGGGACAGGCTGCCCATTCTCTGGGGATGTTCAAAACCCACCTGGACACGTTCCTGTGTGACCTACTGTAGGTGATCCTGCTGTGGCAGGGGGGTTGGACTTGATCTTTTGAGGTCCCTTCCAATCTCTGACATTCTGTGACTCTATGTGAGTCTGTGCCTTACTTGATTTCTTCCCACCATGTTCCTTCACCTGGGATAGGACATCAGGTGAATATCCTATGTGACTGATGTGTTGTGAAGGCAGGTTTACTCCATTTAGCCGTCTGCCTCTCTGGATGGATGGAAAGCTGTACAGATCACAGTGGCTGTAACAGCAGGACTCTGCTCTCCATATACTGGATTCTTTCTCACTAATCTGGGGCCAGCTCATGTTCTCAATGACTCCTAATGCTTGGCAGTGAGGCATGATGGCTCTGGGTCAGAATATCAGAGTACCTGGGAAGTAAGAAAAGCTGTGAAGGTAAATGAGGAGAAGAGGATGGTAATTCCATGATCACAGAGGATTTTGTGACAAGGGTGCCCAAGTTCAGACCACCACTCTGCTACAGATATCTTATGTGACTTTAGACAAGTCACATGCATCTTAAACTCTTGGGAGTTAAATGGTTCCTACCACAAGGTTTCTAACAGCAGATCAATAAGCAAATGGTATCAATCCATTTGCCAGAATGATCACCTCATGGTATTTCTCTCTTTTCAGGAACTGCGTCTGTTGCAGTCGCTGGCATCTTTGCAGCCTTAAGGATCACAAAGAACAAGCTTTCTGACCACAAGTTTGTTTTCCAGGGAGCTGGAGAGGTAGGAGTGTTCTTGAGTTTGTTCCTAAATATGATCTAAATTCAAATTTAGAGAGAGAAAAGTCAACCATGAAACATCCTGCAAGGTTTGGCTGTATGAAAACAAAGCACAGAGGCAGGTTCCTTGTCACTGAGCAGGAGTGGACCCCAAAGGGAGATCTTGCTGCTGTGCAGAAGTTGTCAACAATCTTTCAATGGTCTCTTGGCCTGTGAGTCCTGGGCAGACTTTGTGGATGCTACAAGGCTGCCCATGAGTCAGTGGGGCTTTAAGGACCTTGAGGGAAGCGCCTTATGAGGCAGGATGCTGCAGGAACATTAAGGAGGCTGGTTTGAATCCTCAAGGTTGGTACTTAGGGTAGACCAGAGCCTCTTTAGCAATAGAGTCAAAAGGTTTCAGACTCAAAGAACTGTAAAAACATAACCTCACTTGGAGTCAATCATATTGCCCCCCTGGCAGAAGGCAGGTAGTCTGTATGGCACCTTTCTCAAAGAGAAAGGGGGAAGTCTCTAAAGCATGGGCTGTGGACTAAAGACATTGGGCCAGGTCCTGGCTCAGCTCTCACCCACCTGTGGGACCTTGGGAAAGTCTGTTACTCACTTTTTCTATCCCGCTGTAAAACAAAGATTGTTTCCTCTCTTTCTCCACCCCTCCTGACAGACACATCTGTGCTGTGGAACAGGGACCCTCCTGCCTTGTTAGTCCCCATCTGGGCAGGAGAACCAGGCACAGCTTGTAGGACCACTAACACACACAGCAGGTCCCAAGCTGCTTCCTCAGGCAGGAATGGGAGAAGAGAACTTCCCTCTTGGCAGTACCTCAGATGTAGCAATCCCACTTTGCTTTGAGTTCCTCTGCACTGGCATCATCACCGATATTTGTTCAGTGTCTGCCCCTTTTCCTTCCCTGCAGCAGCTGGTTTAAAAGATGGAGACATCCTCTGCCTGTCGAGGTACCACCCCCACTGCTCCAGCCTCATGGGCAGCCTGCTCTGCTGGATGATTTTTTTAATTCATGGCAGCACCAACAATAAAACCAACAATAAAATCAACCCCATGCCATGGCCCTGTACAACCATGGAGCTGAAAGCTTCCTGGCTTTGTGCAGTGCTGGGGGATGACCCAACACATCTCTCATTTAAAATCTTCCACCCAAAAAGATGCTGATAGCCCAATGAAGTGTTTCTGTAATGTGTTCCAGGCTGCAATGGGCATAGCTCAGCTCATCCTCATGGCCATGGAAAAGGAAGGAATTTCACGAGATGATGCCATCAAAAAAATTTGGATGGTGGACTCCAAGGGACTGATTGTGAAGGTAAATTTTTCTCCAGATCTGAGCTCCACTCCCCTGCCACCTCCTACAAGCTAGAGAGAGGCCAGAACAGGCAGATACCTTGGACCCATGCTCAGCACCAGAGTAAGGAAAGGCTGCAGTTTTGTTCTTGCTTTCAGAGGACTAGGTCTCACGGTGACAACAGTGTTCCAGCAGCACTGGCTGCCCTAAAGGCAACGCTCTGAGTGGTAGGACACACTGCTGGCCATGCCCTCAAGCGGTGCTGGAAGTCTTCAGGACTTCTGTCCTTGTCCCTCCTCAGGCTCGAGGAGACTTATGCTATGTGTACAATTTCTCTGCCCTGGCAGCCAGACCCTTCCTCCACACAATCAATGTATCTTGGAGAGTGAGAAGAGCAGAGACCAGCCCCACCATGACACTACACCAACAGCTGAATGCCTAACTAGCTGATGCTGAGGACCTGCTCTGAGATACCTGGTTTAGGTAGAAAGCCAGGAGATTAATTTAACTGATGAGTTACTACAATATGTCTCCACCTTTTGCCAACAGAACAAAGTTTGACTCCTTCTTTTTCCTCACAGGGCAGGAGCCACTTGAACCATGAGAAAGAAATGTTTGCCCAAGATCACCCCAGTGTGAACACGCTGGAAGAAGTTGTGCAGAAAGTGAAGCCTACAGCAATTATAGGTGGAGTTCCCTTAGCACAACCTTTTCACATCAATTCAGTTCCTCAGAGTTTCTGTCTTTCTTCCCAGGCCTCTTTTCGTTCTCCTAGTCAAAATGAAATGAGCTTTTTTTACCCTCATTTTGTCAGTAGAGTTCTCCACATCCTTTCCCCTTTGATTGACCGTGGGACACAGTCTTCCTCTCTTTTGGAGCTGAAGGAGCCCTCCCAGACAGGGCTGCAGAGGGAAGTGCTTCAGGAATCAGGATCTGGGCCACTCAGCAGCAAACATGGCCCAGGCAGGCTGGGCAGGGTGAGGGTGACAACAGGAAGCTCAGGCAGGTCTTTGGGAGGAGAAGTGCTGACCCTTTGGGAGGTGAAGTGCCATGGTCAGACTGGCCTAAACACTGATCCCCACTCAGCCCAAAGGAGCAAAGAGGTTCATTTTGAGACAGGCTGTCCTGGTTTTGCTAGGATAGAGTTAATTTTCTTCTTAGTAAATTTTAATATCACCATAATATGAAAAAAAACCTTCCCATCTGCATCTCCAGAGATGGAGTCTGTTCCCTCCCACAGCTCATTTACTGATGGAGGCACCCAGGAGGGATCAGCCCAATGCACTGAGGTCAGACAGTCAGAGAGCACTGTCTCACTCTGCTGTTCTTGTTTTAGGTGTCGCAGCCATTGCAGGAGCTTTCACTGAGAAGATTTTGAAGGACATGGCAGCCTTCAATGAGAGGCCCATCGTGTTTGCCCTGAGCAACCCCACAAGTAAAGCGGAGTGCACAGCGGAGCAGTGCTACCGCCTCACCGAGGTACCAGAGCTCAGCACAGGGCATGGTGGGCAGACAAGTGACAGTGGGAATGAGCTGAAACCAAAGAGGTTCAAGCTGATCATAAACAAAAGCTTGCACACCGTGAGGAGAGTCAGGAGGTGGTGCAGGGGCCCAGACTGCTCATGCAGTGTCTGTCCTTGCAGGTTTTCAAGACCAGGCTGGATAAAGCCCTGAGCACCCAGGTCTGATTTCAAAGCTGACCTTGCTGTGAGCAGGAGTTTGGGTCCCTACCAGCCTGAATTTGTAAAGAAAGCACTTGCTTCCTCCCTCACCCACAGCTCTCTGAGGTGTTCCACCCTCCCAGGTTATTGTCCCTTGTGTTTTGCCACCTTAGTTGTTTGTGTAAGTTTCACGACCCAACTCAGGCTCAATGTCACTGAAGAATTATTGTCATGTGGTTTGACTTGGGGTGTGTCAACTTTCCCCTTTGTCCCCCTGCCACCTCCCTGCTGCTGGCTAGGGCAATCACACAGCCCCCAGACCTTTATCCCACATGAGTCCCTCTTCACACTCCACAGGTGGTTGATAGAGAGGAAGAGAGACTCCTCACCAAGTTCAGAGCACTTGCAGTAAGTAGGGCAGTGCGAACACCCATGCAGTGCTCAGTGGCCTTATCCATGGCCTTGTCCATGGCCTTGTCCATGGCCCTGTTCCTGGCTCTGGGGATCAAGCCCTCCAGAAGCATTAACTGGATATGGCTGTGGTGGAGATACCTCTCACTGACTGGCTGGAGATTTGTCCACTTGGTCACCAGTGTCCCCTGAGCACAGATCATGGCAAGCAGCAGAAATGTAAGATGTCTCGTCTCAGTTTGGACACCTCTTTCTCTCTCTTTGATCAGGGCCGGGGAATATTTGCAAGTGGGAGTCCATTCTCAAAGGTGACACTGCCCAGTGGACAGACCTTCTTCCCTGGCCAAGGAAACAACGCCTACGTCTTCCCCGGAGTGGCACTGGGAGTCATCGCCTGCGGAGTCCGGCACATCTCTGACGATATCTTCCTCATCACAGCAGAGGTTTCCAACTGGCATTTAACTAGTGTTTTTAAAAGGATTGTAAGAGGCACATGCACCAACTTCAGGTGATAACAAGAACCTGGCCTGGGGCAATGTGTTGAGTGGAAATGGCACAGCCTCAGCAAAAAGCCACAGCCTTTCCCAGTCTCAGGAAAAGCTCAAGCTTCCATTGCACCTACAGAGGTGCAGGAGCCATGACGAGGTTCTCCACGTTCTCCACAGCCGATGCCCTGACACAGCACTTCCACCATTCTGGCTCCAGTTTTAAGTCTGTCATGAAATATATACACACATGTATTTTGAATAGTTTAGCAGTTCCCATTGAGAGCTGGTCCCAGCTCTGCTGCTGCTGAGGTTCCAGTCACATACTGTGTAATGCCAGTGAGTGCTGAACATGCTTGAGACCATCTCTATAAACTACCTTTCTCTTCTTTCTAGTCTATTGCTGCCCAGGTGACAGAGGAGAATCTTGCAGAAGGAAGACTCTATCCCCCCTTGGACAGCATCAGAGAGGTGTCTCTCAAAATCGCTGTGAAAGTGAGTACTCATTTATTTCCACTTCCCATGCTAGGGAGGGCAGGAATTCCCTTGGCATCATTCTTGCTTTGTGCTTTTTTAATTCAATTTTTTCTACAGCCTAAAGTGATGATTCTCAGATTATTCTTCAAGCCAAAATTGCTGCTTTGATTCCAGCCATCATTAAAGCCCAAATGTGAAAAATACCTCCTGATTCTGGGTGCCTTACAGCTCACAAAGCTCTGCTTTATTACTTGGAGCTGTGAGCACTCAGCACTTCAAAAAAAATAAGGTTTAGGGTCAAATTCAAACATGACACAAGTTGCTAAAAGTTTTTAGGCTCCAAATTGCTATTTTGGAACCTTTCCTCCTGTATTTGATAGGGGCCTAAGTATTTAAATGCTTTTCCAGATCTGGGCTTGTTGTCTAATTGGTGCCCTGTATACATCAAATTAGGGTTGGACTAGATGATCATAATGGCCTTTTCCAACCCAAATATTCCATGATTCTATGAAATTTGGAATTCCCATTTAGAGGACACCCTGAACTGAGAATCACATTGGCTTGATAGGAGTTACTGACGGATGCACAGTGTAGCTGAGGAGCTTAAGGGTGAGAGTGTTGGTGGTTAAAGGGCTGCTCTCCTTTAATTGCCCACTCCAAACATTTTGCCAGGGCAGGGGTGTGCATTTCTAAGCAGCCAGTAACTGCAGGCAGCTTGCAAGAGATGGAGTGCAGCCGACTCAGGGAATTGCACAAAGATAGGAAAGCAAAAAAAAAGGGCACAATTTTGAGGGAGGATAGGGGGGAAAGAGAGAGAATGCAGCCAGGGTCAAATCACAGTTGGTTTCAGCTTCATAATGTGCCAACTTTGTTTCACCAGCTCATTTTACTTGTCTTTTTGCAGATTGTTGACTGGGCCTACAAGCATGGTCTTGCTTCTTGGTACCCCGAGCCAGCAGACAAGGAAGCCTTTGTGAAGCGGCTGGTGTACAGTCCTGACTACGATTCCTTTGTGATTGATGATTACAGGTGGCCCCCCGCAGCCATGCAAACACAAGATGTATAAGTTCTTGTGAGAACTGTTGTCTCATTTTTACCATCAGTTCCCATGGTTCGTGTCATTGCTGATATAAATGCACCTCCAGGCTTGCAAAATGATACAAGTAAATGAATCCAAGTACTTTTTTTTCCACTTTTTGCTGCTTTTTCTCTGTGGGAACGTATCAGTAGGGAATGAAACAGAGTCCAAGCTGGGCAGTCAGTACTCCAAGGAGTGAGACAGTGGTTGCAGCCCATCCCAGTCAATCAGCACTGCACATTGCTGCTTGTTTAACACACTGCCCGGCTCTCAGCTCAGCTGCCTTGTGAGAAGCTACCTGGGCCACCTCAGAAGCATTCCTAGTCCCATTCCTGCAGGAAGCTTGGAGCCCCACTTCCGTGGTGGCAGCTGGTTGTGTGACCATCCCTCACGCACGACAGCCACACTTTGCCAGTGGCTCTCTGGATATGATGGGAAGTGTGTGCATTGCCCTGGGAGAGGTGCACACCTGGGCAGTGCTACCCTTTCCTGTTTCAAAAGTGCCCAGTGTTTGGGGAGCCTCATCCAACCCAAGCTGGTGCATGAGCCACACAGCCTGACACTGTCCTGTGCCCCATCCCCTTGGAAACAAACCCCCAAAACTTCCCTCAGCCCCCTGGGGACAACAGACACCCTCCCCTCTGCAGTCCAGGCTGCTCTCCAAGGGATGCACAGCAGGGAGCTGAGCTGGAGACCAGAGCACCCCTGGACCCACACAAAAGTGCTCCACTGCATCTTCTGCTGGGCACTGCTAAGGAAGCACTGCCACCAGCCAAAGGTCCTCCTGGGGGTCTCTCTGGGTCACAGAGTTCCAGGGAGGCCTCCCCTAGCCCTTCAAAATTGTCACACCCCACCAAGTACTATCCCAGTGGGATGACAGTGCTCCTGACTATAACTGGGAAGGAACAGAGGGGCTGGCTGGCAGCTCCTCCCTTCCCACACACAGCAAGGCCAAGGCTGGTCACCACAGTCTCTATTTAGTATCTTTAAGTGGCTTTTAGCAGCAGGAAAAGCATCTTGTCCCTTTGCTGATGAGCCACAGGGTCTCCAGTGTCCGTGTGCTTGTAGGGCCAGCACCTTTCGCACTCCTTGCATAGGCAGGTCTTCTCAGCTACAGAGACACAGCAGCCCCTGCCTGGCTCTATGAGGACAACAATACTCCTGGGACCTGGGTACCTTCAGCTCCCTGCTTCTCTGGAGGAGACAACAGCTGTTTTGGGACATATCTAAAAGTGCCTCCTATGCCTAGGCCCTCTCCCTGTAAAACTGTTCCCTGTGAGCCTGGAAATCAGCCCAGAGACACTTTTCCTCTTCTGCTCTCTGCTGTGGCTACTCAATATTCATTAAATCACAGAATCATGGAATGGTTTGGGCTGGAAGGGACCTTAAAGCTCACCCAGTTCCAACCCCCCTGCCATCAGCAGGGACACCTTCCACTAGACCAGGTTGCTCAAAGCCTCATCCAACCTGGCCGAGAACACTTCCAGGGAGGAGCAACCACAGGTTCTCTGGGCAACCTGGGCCAGTGTCTCACCACCCTCACAGGAAAGAATCTCTTCCCTTCTCTCCAGCGTGTCACCCGCACCACACACCTTGGTGTCATTGGCAAACTTGCTGAGAGTGCACTCAGTCCCACTGTCCATGTCTCCAACAAAGATGTTGAACAGTTCCAGTCCCAGTACTGACCCCCGAGGGACACAACTCGTCACTGGTCTCCACTTGGACATTTTGCTGTTGACCACAACTCCTTGAGTGCGACCATCCAGCCAATTCCTTATCCACTAAGTGGTCCATCCATCTAGTTCATGTCTCTCCAACTTAGAGACAAGGATGTCTTGTGGGACAGTGTCAAACGCCTTGCACAAATCCAGCTAGATGACATCAGTTGCTTTTCCCTTATCCACCAGTGCTGGAACTTCATCATAGATGACCAACAAATTGGTCAGGCAATAGGAACACTAATGACACAGACACATAGAAGGTGCCTTTCCAGCTCCCTTATGTCCATCTCACACAAAGGTTTTCATCCAGGCTCTGGCTCTTGCTGTCCTTCTCCTGGCATCCCACAGGAGCTGCCCTCCCTTGCTGGCTGCAATCTGCAGGCAGCCATGCTCACCACAAGGTTACCCACGTGTGCAGCAGAAGGCAGGGCTGCTGCAGAACACTGTGTGGCCCTGAGCTGTGCTGCTCAGCTGTGGCCTCACGCCAGGCCTGCTCAAATGCAGGTCTTCCCCTCGGGACAGAGAGAGGAGGTGGCCATCCCTCCTCTCCTGCCAGTTCCATGAGATACTGCTGGGTGGTCCAGAATGTTGAGGTAGGTTCCTAAGAGGGATTCTTGTTGGGAGAGAGGGCAAGAAAGAAAGCAATCTAGTGTGGGAAGCGGTCTTGCCATTGGCGCTTCTCTTGTGCCTGTCACAAAGATGGCTTTTCCTCAAAAAAAACCCCAAAAATCCGACTCTTTCCCTAAGGCCTTGGACAAGAGAACCAACTGGAGGAGCAATGCCAGGCTACAGGGAGGGGTCAATGGGTGGTTTAGGAAGAGGAACACCTATTGAGCCCGGACAAAGAGGTGCTCGGCACAGGACAGAGTGAGGAAGAGGTAGAAAGCTCCAGGCTCACTGTACTGGGCTTATGTGACCAGGTTTTGGCAGTGGGAGGGTTGCAAGGATGGATTTTATGAGAAGATGCCAAAAGCTTCCCCCATGTCAGATGGAGACAGTTCCAGGCAGCTCCAGGATGGACCCACCCCTGGCCAAAGCTGAACCCATCCGTGACAGTGTTAGCGCCTCTGTGATAACTTATTTAAGAAAGGGGGAAAAAGCTGCTGTACAACGGCAACCAGAGAGGAGTGAGAAGATGTGAGAGAACAACTCTGCAGGCACCAAGGTCAGTGAAGAAGGAGGGGCAGGAGGTGCTCCAGGCACAGGAGCAGAGATTCCCCTGCAGCCCGTGGTGCAGCCCATGGTGAGGCAGGCTGTCCCCCTGCAGCCCATGGAGGTCCATGGTGGAGCAGATGACCACCTGCAGCCCGTGGAGGACCCCACACCGGAGCAGGTGGATGCCCGAAGGAGGCTGTGACCCAGTGGGAAGCCCGCGCTGGAGCAGGTTCCTGTCAGGACCTGTGGCCCTGTGGAGAGAGGAGCCCAGGCTGGAGCAGGTTTGCTGGCAGGACGTGTAAGCTTCCCTCTGTGGTGGTGGTTTCACGTGGCCAGACTTGGCCAGAAGCCAAACACAGCCACTCACTCATTCTCCCCCTGCCCCCAGGGAATAGCTGAAATAATTGGTGGGGGCAAGGGCAAGGAGACTCGTAGGTTGAGATAAAAACAATTTAATAATGGAAATAAAATGAAACTTAAAATAAAAATGATATAAAATTATAATAGTAATAAAATATGCAAATAATTGATACTTGGTGCCATTGCTCACCACCCACTGACCAAGCCCGGCCCGTTCCCGGATAACGATCCCGGGGGAGCGTCAATCCCGAACCGAAACCGCAATCCTGGGAGAGCAAGAGCCTGAGTGAAAGCCAGAGAGAGCTAAAAGAGGAAGAGCCCCTCACTAATATACTGAACATGATGTTATAAGATATGGAATATCCCACTGGCAGAGCTAAATGCCAATCTAGTTTATTAATTTAAATATTCTTCTCTCCCCGCCCCATATCTTGCACTTGTAGACTAACAAAACACAAAGTCCTTCAACTTCCAGCGACAAAGTGAAAATGTTGGGATGTTATCAACGTTTTTCTCATAACAAATCCCAGCTGAAACCAAACCCCAGCATTATTCTAGCTGCTAAAAAGAAACCCAGCTCTGTCCCTGCTAAAAACCAGGACACCCTCTGAGAGAAAAACCGGCACTTTCTGAGTCTCTTTGTCTTCTGTTAAGGACGAGGGCTCCTTCCGAGCCGCTGCAGGGAAAGCTTTCTTCCCCTTGGCTGCAGAAGCCGAGAGCTGATGCCTTTCCTGCTGACCTTCTTGGAGACAGAAGGCTGCAGGGGAAAGTGTCCCGAGCTTGGGCAAACCCCGCTGGGAGGTCTGCTGTGCCATTGAGTGCCAATCCTGGTTTGGCACCTCCATCCAAAGCACTTTCTGTGCTTTTGCTTGCCCCATAGCTGAAAATGCAGGTGGAGAAGCCGAAGCTGCTGAGACATGGTGCATCCTCCCTGCGGCTCGTGGAGCTGGAAAGGAAGGGGAAGGCTGGAGAGAGCACAGCAGTTCAGTCGTGTCCTGGTTTTGGCTGGGATAGAGATAATTTTCTTCCCACTACTTAGAATGTCGCTGTGTTTTGGATTTGGTATGGGATTCGGTATGGGAAGAGTGTTGATAATATACTGATGGTTTTAGTTGGTGCTAAGAAATCAAGGACTTTCCAACTCTCCATGCTTTGCTAGTTTGCAGGTGCACAGGAAGCTGGGAAAGAGCATAGCAAGAGCAATGGATCCAAATTGGCCAGTGGGATATTCCATAGCATAGAACATCATGTTCAGGATATAGATGAGGTTTAGCTGGGAAGCTCTCTCTTCTGGAATTGCAGTTTGGGGATTTTCTTTCTCTGGGATTGCTAGCCAGGAGCAGGTTGGGCGTTGGTCAGCAGGTGGTGAGCAGTTGCACTGTGCATCACTCATCTGTATATTGTTATTACCTAGTCTTATTATTTTAAATTTCTTTTATTTCCATTACTAAATTGTTCTTATCTCAGTCTTGTTACCTTTACTCCTCCAACTCTTCCCCCCCTCCTCAGGACAGGGGAGGGTGAGCGAGCAGCTGTGTGGTGTTTGGCTGCCGGCTGGGTTAAACCACGACAGGTAAGCGCGTTTTCTGGGAGGGAAGATGATGCTCACCCTGGGAGCTTCCTTGCCAAGGCTGGGGCGTTGTTTTTCCCAACCTGTAGGATTCAAAGGGAACCACTTGAGGGCTGTAGAGGACTTCTGGCCGTAGCTTTTGCCTCACTGAGAAGGTCCTGTCAGTGGTGCATCTCATTTTACCAGGGACTAATCAGTCACAATTTTTTTTTTTTCTTGTCCGCTCTTGCACGAGCAAAGCTGCTTGTAGAGGGACTCCTGACTGAAATCAGAAGTTGCTGTGTGGCTGCCCTACAGGACACACTAACTGGTAAAAGAGATTAAATCAGGGTAGGAAAAACACAAGTTGAATATTGTGGGACTTTTAGCTGCTGTCTGGTTGTGTTTTGTTTTCATATAACCATGCAATGGTTTGGGTTGGAAGGGACCTTAAAGATCATCCACTTCCAACCCCCCTGCCATCAGCAGGGACACCTTCCACTAGACCAGGTTGCTCAAAGCCTCATTAACCTGTTTTTCTAATTGAAAGCAAGGATATTTATAGCAGATAATTTTTGATTTCTCTGCTCCCCTTTTTTTCTCTCAACAACAGAACAAGTCCTTTATTCCTGAGTTCTTTTTCTCTTCTTTCAAAAAATTACTGAGATTACTTGAAACCAGTGGTAAAAACAGCATAAACACAAGAAAAAGAGATCAACACAGGTAATAATTTGGCAATATTAATACCTATTTCAAGCCCAGGATGGATCACTGTGGCATCCGAACATGATGCTAAGCCCAGCAATTGAGTGGTATTTGAATTACCTCTGCCAGAAAAAAAATTTCACTTCTCTTTGCTTAGTCACTCATGTCTCTCCTCTTTTTTAACAAAATTGTATCTTATTTCTAATCCCAGCTGGTCTGGATTAACCAGGTAGTGTTTGTCCCAAAGTAAAAGGTGTTCTTCCTTCCCCAGCAAGGCCCACAGATGGGCCAAGCCAGCGCACTGCTCGGCACACTCTGCTGTAGGCTCATCCCCAGCATCTGCTGACAACCACAGGGGCTTGGAACAACCCAGTGAAAATAAATTATATTGAGGTCGGGGCCATACTCCTCTGGCGCTACTTTTACTTCAGCCCTCGTGCTCGGTGTTTCTATCAGCTGGCTCCATACCTGAGGGGTCATCTAATCCATAAGAAATATTAATAATGGATTTTTTTTACACAGTCCAGGCTATCTGGTTATCACATTTGTGCTTAGCACACCAGGAGTGTTCTTACAAGCAGCCACCCCGAATTAAACCTTTACCTTTTAAGTCATTTTCTGAGGCTTCTTCCTCGCAAGCCTTGACTTTGTGTGCAAATCGGACATTTGTTTTGCTAGCACTTCAAGGGTGTGCTGACCTTTCAGTCCTGAAAGGAAAAACTTGATAAAATCACTAATTAATGACTGAGTTTGAATCATTTGTCCCAGATATGTGGATAAACAAAGAACCTAAAGGTCTGGCTATTAAACAGGGAAGAAAGGGGTTTCTTCATAGAGCAAGCTTGGCTGTTCAAATACCTAAAATGGTGGTAATTGATTTATATTCAATTATTTGAGTGCACAGAAGCAATTACAGCTAATCTTTCAAGCCTAGTTGTACTGTGAAGCGTTACTATGCAAAAAAATGATTCCTTATTAGTTAGCCACTGATGAGATATGGTGGTAGGAAGATGGAATTTCCCTTTTATTTAGAATTCGCACTCAATTTTACCTATCTGATCTCTACTTTTTGTATATGGAGAACAGCAGGGCCGTTTACTCCAGACCTAATGAATCTAGCTGACAAACCACTGCCAGGGAAGAGACTGCTGGAACTGGGAGGGGGTTTGACCATAGAATTGTAACACTGGTTCATCTTATTCAAACAAGAGATCTGTCAGAGCCCAGCTCACCTCACAGGCAGGCTGTATTCATATAGTCCACAGTCAGAACAATAAATGGTATTTTAATCTGTAAGTCCTGCAGGTTGGTTCAGAAAATCGCTGAGATTTCCAGAGATCTCACAAATTCACTGTGAACCTTATTTTTAACTGTTGGAAGGAAAGAGGACCTTACAGAGTGCTCAGCCTCAGTACCCAAGGAAGAACTCCAGCTAAATTAAGGGCTGAACACGTCGAAGAGACATGGGAGGAGAAGGAAATATTATGTCTGTCATACTAAGGGAGGGTCCAGGATCACTCCCAAGGCCACACTGGAGTGTTGTCTTCAGCCTGAACCCCCAGCAGAGACCTGAGTACACTTGGCACTGGCTTGAGTTCTTCCTCGTGAGGTTTGGATGACTGCCTGCAGAAAGGGGCACATCTGTTACGTCATTGAAACAGGTCATGGAGCTCAGTACCTATATACTCGTTCTTTACTTCATAATGTAGCAGAGCCTGTGTCACAGTCTGCAACTAAGAAAAGGTGAAGAGACAAAATGTGGGCCACTGCCTCTCCTTTGCCACCATCCCTGGTCTCAGGCATGCTTCTTTGCCTTTGAAGAGTGTCTTGGCAACATCAGATAAAAAATCATTCACTGAGTTTTCACCACTGTGGAGGCACACAGAGGTTTAAGCAGTGGGTCTGTATCATTTATAAAGCTGAACAAAAAAAAAAAAGAGAAAGTCAGTAACTATTACACCTAGCTTCTATTCAAGAAACAGAAAGCAAGCAGTCTGTATTCCCTGTCCACAGCGCCCAGTAAAGTCATATTGAGCTCACTCCCAGATGTGTCTAGCTGAGCTGTGGCTGAAACAGCTGAGCTGAGCTCCAGCCATTCCCAGTCTGATCAGTATGTCCCTACTTCACTTCAAACCGTCCTTGAAGATGTACCTGGGCACCCATCACCAGTAACGGAGACACAGGTACAGTCCCCTTCAGTCCACACCGCTAAAGGATGACATCTATGGCAAAGAGGTGGGGTAGCAAATGGGGACAGTCACCTCTTCAGCTGGCACAGCAGGATTTGCCAGAATTTGTTCAGCAGAGCCCGCAGAGTGAATAACAATTAGCTGCTAGGATGGAGGCAGTCTAAAACACCCAAGAGGAGACAGCCTAACACAGGAAACATGCACTACACCAGCACCAGAACCGTTACTACAAAGCTGGAATCCAGGGTAAAGCGAGCAGTTTTAGCTGCCTCAGGGACGGTCACAGAGATTTCATAAAGAAGCCGTGATTCCTCCCATCTAGGAGAAGGAGAGGTGAAGGATCATCTGGGGTACACTGCATATTCCTCAAACCCTACACTGCCCAATGCCAGCAAGTAAAAATATTTTCCGTGGACAGAAATGCAGCGATGCTGAGTCTGTGATCTCTGGATAACTGTGGGTTTGTGGATTACAGCCAGAGCAACCACGACAAATGTGTCATGGATGGTACATTTTTGTTCGATATGAAGGGGGTCCAAAAGGCAGAAAAGGCTAAAAACCTCCAGTCTAGTGAAGTAGTTCTCTGCCAGGGAGGGAGAGGAGTCACCAAGGATAGTCAGGGTTACAGTGAGGTACCGAAAAATATTATAAAGCATAGAAAACAGAAGTTCTCCTCTCACCTTTCATAACATCACCCTTAATCCTCTGCCAGCCTTTACCCACACAGATTTTGGGAGAGGGGATCACTGTAACACACTTTTTTTTTTAGTGCATTTAAAAAATATTGGATTTTAAGTGTTTACCAATCTTAAAAATGAGAGGTGAGTTTATTGCAGAGAAGGCAGGCTGCAGTCTCTTTGGCTGACATAAAGTTAGCCTAAAAGTACTGCCAACTCCCATTTCATATAGTCACATTTGCACGCTCAAACACCTCTGATTTCCACCTTGATTGCTTGCACCTCACTACAGAGTTACTCCACCACCTTTGTCCTCCTGTTGCCAGTAACTGCAGAATGACCTTCAATTTTTGCACTAGTGCCAAAGCAATCTATTCAAAAAGTCAGAAAACAGAGAGTTTACAATAAACTTCTGTAGTTTTTTTATTAACATTGTTCGAACAACGATGGAAGCTCATCGAAGATGACACATCATTGATGGTCAGGCTGTATTAGAGCAATCCCATGCTCAGGTCATTAAATAGTAGCAAGATTGTTTCAAAAGCATATCCAAGGGGAAAAAAAAAAAAAGGAAAAAAAAAAAGGAATCTTTCTGCTTTCTTGAAGTGGCTTTGGAACAGACCCAGATCGTTTAAGCCACAAAATATTGAGATACAGTTATAACTATTCATGGTGAACTCTGTTATTCTTCATAAATCACCATTAAGGAAAGGTAAGATCTCCTCACCTGAAAAGATAACAAAAGGTTCTTGTTATTCCCCTTTATTGTCTTTGACTGCACATGAAAAGTAATTAAGATGTGTGTGTTCTTCCACCAAACTCTCCAGTAAAATCAGATAATACATGTAAAATACACCAGCCACAAAATGGAATTTGGTGTATCTGAGGAACTCGGTGCAGGCTTTGTGAAACTAAATAGTCAGATAGGCTGACCTTGATCCAACCAAACAGAGCCCACTCCCATTCAAAGGGACACACTTCTTTTAAGAGAGAAAAACTAAAAAGGATCAGCTTTAGTTCTTGGGGACAGAGTCCTCGTAAAAGTGCACCAGACAAACCAAAATATCTTTCCCGATTACAAAAGGTTTTATTCTTCCAGACGCTTCAGATGATGCTCTTCAGTGTTTCAGTGGAGAAAACAATTTCCCAAGGGTGTTTCTGAGGGAGACTCTTACGTGAATTCTCAGGGCCTCCACTATTCACTCTGGGGGAAAACAACCGCAACAAAAAGAGCCCACACATGCACAAAGAAGATAAAAGCTGCAGCTCACTAGATGGCAACCCTTGGTCGTAGCGGTGCCCTCGCCTCCTCCACAGCATGGAGAGGAGCTCCAGCTCTCCTCAGGAGCTGCACAGAAGTCCTTTGTCTGGCCTGTGTCATGGGGAAAGCAGCCAGGATCAACCCAGCCATTGTTAGCTCCTTTCCAGCCTTAGCAGACGTCCCACACCAGGTACTCCTCAAATACACCCTCTGGGAGAAACGCAGCGGGACATCAAAGAATATTGATGCTACGTGGATTTCTTTCTTTCTTTCATTTTTACAGTGTAAGCTCCTATAAACTGAAAATCCCACTTTAAAGAACTATCATAGGATAGAGCCTAAGCTGAAGCCACATCTGCAGCTGCTGCTCAGTCAGGCTGACTCCTGGAGCTTGCCCCCAGCTCCTCGCAAGCCCATGAAGAACCCTCCCAATCCGGCAGCACCCTGACCCAGCTTCCACAACGCTTTTATACCAGCCCAGCTCTGCTAACACCCACAGAGCTGCTTCTCCTACTGGTTTGAGACAAGATAAAACCCAAGAAGGCTGATGATGCTCTGCTTTGGAGCATCACAGGTCACTATCTACAAGGGAGCAGAGTGCCCAACAAGGGAAAGCCACCAGCAGGTCACACTTGTGGCACTTCACAGCTACTTGGAATAAAAGAGTGAGGCCTGTGGGCAACCAAACTATTGAGGTTTGCAATATCTACGTGGCACATCCCAGCATCTATTCCTGAAAACCACTTTTAGATGTTTTCAAGCAAAATCTCACTGAACTCTGTGAGACAGCTGACAAACAGGATGGCTGTAAAGTCTTTAGGATTAGATCCCTGTTTAATACACATTTGCATATTGACATCATGAGAGAAATAAATTGCTCGGTGAAATCCTAAGTGAAAAAAAAAAGGTGGTTTCTTTCCTCACCAGAGACCATTGCATTATCAGCTTCTCCTTCATTTGCTTGGCCTGCTGTAAGCGCAGATCTTGGGTGCATGAGAAAGCTGGGCAATAAGATAAGACACCAGTGCAGCAGCTGCCAATATTTGCTATTAACTCACACACCTGAAGCGGCTGCTAAACAAAAAACCCCACTTCTCCAACCGAAATAACCCCCCAGCTGGTCTTGTCTAGGTAATCGAAAAGGTAGTTTTCGGCAGACCCGGCGGTGCGCGGCTTGCGAAGGCAAACCCTCGTGCTCTTCACTGGGAGGTTTGCCAAAGGGAAGGAGGCAGGACTGAGTTCACAGAGTCCTGTCATTGTCCCATCATCAAACCCAGCAGCAGGGCAGGATTAACCTCATTTGTAGCTACCTCGGCTGGCCCAGCCACCCTTGTTCCTCCTATACGCACTCGTGAAGCTCGGTTCAATAGATTACTGCAAATTTGTGCTCAAAAAGGGCATTTCCTGAACAGCATTCAGATATTAGACACCAGTGTTGTGGACATTTATCCATCGTGGTTCCTTTCTGTACAGCTTGGCAGCTTTTGGGGGAGGAAAGAAGCAGCATAAATCACAGCTCTTGCTGTTTAAAAGTAAAGTTAAACCAATTTCTGCAACAAATTATCTCATGGTTTATTTCCACACATCCCAACATCTTGACCCTACGTCTCTGAAAAGTTAAATTTGGGTTGATGAATGAAGAAAACTGTTTTACCTTCACATAATCTTTTAAAAGAGAGAAGGATTTGCCACCACAGAGGGTAAAACCTCAGGCTGATCCGTTATGTGGATCCTGTTTCAAAAACAAACAATCCCCTTGGGGCTGGCGGGGAGCCAGGCTGCGGGGCTGCCTTTTAAGACTCGCATCTCAATAGGAAACCTCCGAGTATTTTGATCTGTTTTCATAACTGTAACCATTTTCATCCCTTGGCTTTGTAGCGTATTATCATTCCTTGCTTTCTAGGAAGTTAAAGAAACAGCCGGTACAAATGAAGGCAAAACAAGCACGGATCGCTGCGGATAAAACACGGCATTTCAAAAGATTTAGGAAAGACAAAAAAAAACCAAACCACCCCACTGCCTGTCTTAACTCCTGCCAAGAAACCATTACAGAGGATGGAGGCGCGGTGAAAGCCCCTTGAACGCTGCATTTCAACAGCAGTAACAACCACAGATCTTAGCTCTATTGTGCAGCTTTATTTTTATAAGACCTATCATAGACTCTTTTACATAACTTAAATGATTATCAAATAATCTCCTGTACACAATGAGACTGAGCCGCATTGCTTTCCGAGCTTTGACACATTCCTGGAAGAAATCCAACCGTCTGTAGGAATCGCATCGCCGCAGCGGTTACAGTACATTTTCTTGTCCATTAACTTACGTATCGCTGTAAATTGCTGTTTGCAAGAACCTGCAAGACATTGTTAAATATCAGGACACTAAGTTTTGGTAGCAGCATTTTTAATTTTGCTTTCTTTTTTTTTTTTTTCTCTTTGCTTTTGTGTCCTCAGCTGAACATCCACCAGCGCTTGTGAAAAAATTTAACTGCTCTGCAAAGTGAGTTTTAGTTTTTGACGGAGATCACTTACAAGCGGTCACAGCTGCCTTCCAGGAGAGCAGCCCCATCGCAACGTCGCCTCAGACAGGCCAAGCCTCTGCCTACAGCATGGCAAAACCTGACCCCGAGGAAGGCTAAAGGGAGTCACCACCCGCTAAAAAACACCTGAAGGAACCCAAAATGTCACATTTTATTTGCAGCGTCTCCCAAGAGGCGACTCACGGAGAACAAGGCCGAGTCCTTCGGGAGCCGTGGCCGTGGGTTGGGGACACCCACACCCACCCACACACCCACACAGGCGGTGGGCGAGAGGCTGGAGGTCCCCACACTCCCCGAGCGTCCGTCCGGGCCCGCGGGTGGGCCCGTCCGCTCCCCTCCTTTTTCACCCGCACGTTCATCGTCCCGGGCGGAGCGGATCGGGGCCAGGGGGGGCCGAGCCCGCCGGCGCGGCCCTACAGGCCCGGGTAGGCGGCGCGGGGGTAGCCGGCGCTGTAGTCGTAGGGCACCTGCGGCGGGGGCAGCGGGCACTCGGGGAAGAAGGGGGCGAACCCCGCCGAGAGGGGCCCGCCGGCTTCCTCGCCGCCGCTGCCGCCGGGGCCCGGCTCCCCGCCGCCGGGGTAGAGCGGGCGCAGCGCCTCGGAGGGCGGCTTCTTGGGCGGGCTGCACGGCCCAGCCGGGCTCCAGGGCGGCTCAGGGTAGACCAGCCCGCCCAGCAGCGGGTGGTGGGCGGCGGGCAGCGGTAGCGGCGGTTCGTAGAGGCCGTGCTCCAGGCCCAGCTCGGCGGGCAGGCGGCCGGCGGGGAAGGCGTCCGGCGGGGCGGCGTGCTCGGGCAGCAGCGCGCCGTACTCGGGTCCCAGCAGCTCGAAGAACTCGGCCGCCTCCGCGCCGCCTCCCTTCTCCAGCTCCTTGGAGCCCGGCGGCGGCCCGCGGGCAGCGGCGGCGGGAGGCAACGCCGGTTCCGTGAAGAAGGAGGGCGGCAGGTTGCGGTCCCGCAGCGGAACCTTCCGCGGGCCGCCCGCCGTCCCGCCGCCGCCACCGCCCGCCGGCCCCTCTCCGCCGCCCGCTGCCCCCTGGCCCTGCTGCAGGGAGCCGAAGAGGGCAGCCAGGCTCTTGCTCTGGAGGCTGCTGGCCGCCTGCGAGGCCTCCCGGCGCGGCGGGGGCTTGGCGGGGCAGGTGGCGGGCGGGGAGGAGGAGGAGGTGGCGGCGGGCGCTGTCGGAGCGGGCGGCGGGGCGGCGGCGATGATGCCGGTGCAGCGCTTGATCTGCTTCTGCAGGTACTTCCTATGGTTCACCTTCCGCTTGGACTTCACCGGCTTGTCCAGCGCCAGCTTGATGTTGCTGGAGGCCGAGTCGATGAAGCTCAGCAGGTCCCTGGTGGCTTCTTTAAAGTCCCCCGGGTCGCCCCCGCCGCCGCCGCTGCCCTCGTAGCCCTTCTCCAGGTCGGCATAGCTCAGGAGGCCGCCGGCGGCGGGGAAGCAGAAGGAGAGGAGGTGGTGGGGGCTGAGCAGTGCGGCTGGCACGGCCATGGCCGGCGGCCCGGCCCCGCCGCCCCGAGCTCCGCAGGGCTGCGCCGTGCGGGAGGCGCCGGCGGCGGCGGGGAAAAGGCGGCGGGCGGGGGAGGAGGAGGGATCAGGAGCGGGGCTGGCCCCGGCCCTCCCCGCCTCCCTGCCGGACCACGGGGGACGGGCCGCGCCGGCCGCACCCATCCCCCGGCCAGGGACACCGACAGCGGAGTGGGGGCGGGAGGAGCATCACCCCCGGGACAGGTACACACGCCCGGGACAGGTGCACACCCCCGGGACAGGTGCACACACAGCCTGGGACAGGTGCACACACCCCCAGGACAGCTACACACGCCCCCAGGACAGCTACACACACCCCCGGGACAGGTACACACTCCCGGGACAGGTACACACGCCCGGGAACAGGTACACAGCCATCCCTCAACCAGGTAGACACAGCTGCCCCTCACTAGGCATACAGCATCCCCCAGAACCCAGCAGTGTGATCCCCATCCCTCTCCATCCCCAGCGCTGTCCCCCCCTCCAGCAGCTGCTCAGCCGGCTCAGGGCACGTTCCTCTGCCCCAGGGCAGCCCGGTAGTGCTGGTCACCTGTACGGCTCTAGGTGCAAGGAGACGTTCTTACTCGGACACCCGCCAAGATGTGCAAGCCTAAATTAATTTGCAAAGAGTTTGTTGTTGTTGTTTGGTTGTTTTTTTCCCCAAGCTCATTGCTATGCACATTACCCAGCATATTGTATTTTGTTAGGTCGAGCCCTGAGAAAATCCAGAGCTGTGGTGTGGTAGAGATGTTAAATGACTGGGTTGCAGTCATAGAATCACAGAATTGCCTAGATTGGAAAAGACCTTTGAGATCATAAAGTCTCTGACTAATCTGACAAGTCCCCGACTAACCCATGTCCCTCAGCACTGTGTCTACACGACTCTTCAGTCCCTCCAGGGATGGGGACTCCACCACTGCCCTGGGCAACCCCTTCCAATGCCTCAGAACCTTTTCAGGAAAGAAATTCTTCCTCACATCCAATCTCAACTGCCCTTGGTGCAACTTGAAGCATTTCCTCTTGTCCTGTCACTTGGTCCTTGGTTGAACAGACCCACCTCCACCTCTCTACACCCTCCTTTCAGGGAGTTGCAGAGAGTGAGGTCTCCTCTCAGCCTCCTTTTCTCCAGGCTCAACAACCCCAGTTCCCTCAGCTGTGAACTCATCACACTTGTGCTCCAGACCCTTCCCCAGCTCCATTGCCCTTCTCTGGACACGCTCCAGCACCTCCATGTCCTTGGAGTGAGGGGCCCAAAACTGAACCCAGCACTCGAGGTGTGACCTCACCAGTGCCCAGTACAGTTAAAACTGAAGATTTTTACTTGCACAGTGGTATGAATCTTGCATATGAAAGGTAGAAAAATTACTGAAGCGAGTATGGAAAGTACTGATAACAACTCCTGAAGGAACTACCCTGTCTTTCCTGGGGGGAAAAGGTATTTGGTTGATTTTCTCATAGAACGCTGGATTTTCCTTTAGAAAACTTTCGACATCAGTGCAGAACAACCTCAAACATTTGAGATCCAGATTTATTTTCAGTGATTTTCTATGTCCAGATGTGAATAAAGACACTTATCTGGTTTTGAAAGAAATAAAATGAATTTTCTTGGTCTACACTGATTCATTGGAAATGCAGCAGTTTTGTATTGGAAGGAAAAAACAGAAAGCAAGACTCTGCAGAAGAAAAGGGAAACAAGCTCCTAAGACTGTACTTAGTGGTAAAAAAAAAAGGAAAAATCAGCCAAATTCACCTCACTGTGGTTCAAACACTTGTTGAATGCAGAGCAAGGAGAAAATTGGAGAAAGCACCCATTTCATGAGAGGGGAAAAAAAGGCTCAAAATCCTCTACAAAAAAAAATGCTGATTTTCTTGGTCTCTCACCTTCATCTCAGCAGGTCTCTGCAGGGTCCCAGGGGCAGGGAGAGCCTCGCAGTGCCAGGCACAGCCTTGGCTCTGGGGCCGGCACATCTGGACCAGGGCTCCTCACAAAACCTCCTCTCCTAGAGCCTCCCAGGGGCTCTTATCTGGGGAGTTACTCTGAGGGCAACTGCGTAATTGAAGCAAAAAATCCTGGTAGGCAGAGGGCTATGGGAAACCTCTGTATCTCCGTATCAGAGTGAGTATGGAAACGTAGGAGGTGGATTTAAACTCCTGAGCTCAAGTACAACTGACATGGATTATCTCCCTGAGCTTTTATTCTGAGGTCCTGTCAAGCCCTGTCAAGCTTGGCAGCTGCTCCAAGCTCCATTATTGATGAGGAAATGCAAAGAACAGCATAAATATCCCCCACGTGCTCCACCAGGTAGTTTTGCATCCACTTCACAGAATCACAGAATGGTTTGGGTTGGAAGGGACCTTAAAGATCATCCAGTCCCAACCCCCCTGCCATCAGCAGGGGCACCTTCCACTAGACCAGGTTGCTCAAAGCCTCATCCAACCTGGCCTTGAACACTTCCAGGGAGGAGCAGCCACAGGTTCTCTGGACAACCTGTTCCAGTGTCTCACCACCCTCACAGGAAAGAATTTATTCCTAATATCTAATCTAAGGAATAAAGTCTTTACTTCAAGACCACTTCAAACTGCACATGGGTCTAGAAAACGGGGATCACAGTCTGTCACTGGACATGCACCCAGTTTGGGACCATTTCTTACGAGGAACATGAAACGACTCTGTAACAGAGCAGCAACTAAGTTGTCCTCAAATTAGTATCTGCTACTAATAGCAGATATTAATATTTCATCACCTGTCTCAAGGGGGTTGTTAATGAGTCTGGGTGGCATTATATGCAGAGTGGCTAAATATCCGGTGGCTTAGAGGAAAAAAAATGCTGAAAGCCCTGGCTTCTCTTCTGTGAGGCTGAATTCATTCAATTAAACAGCTTTGAGAGCTCAGCTACGGTTTAGTGGGAGACTTTATTACCTCCTAAAAATTGCAGAGTATTAAAACAATTGTCAGACATGTAAAGGAAAGTTTGCATTCAGTTGTGCTAAAAAGCCAAATTTACATATTCTCAACGAGATCTGGAGATTTAGAAAGCCTTCATAATTGCATTAAACATGCTTATTCTCCGTGTTCCCTCAAGCAGAGCTGATTACCCCAAGTTGGGCAATGCCTGGAGGGAAATTTGCTAAGCCACATGATGTCAACAACTTGCAAACAAACTTAATTTTTCTGAGGAAATAGCGGTTTGGTTATTCCTACAAAACATTTCTCTTTCCCGCGGCTCTACGAGCCAACGCTTGTCCTCTGCCTGGGCTCTTTCAGGATGATGCTGCTGAGCCCGTGCAGGGTGGCTCTCATGCCCCACCAGTGATCCACCTTGGCTCACTGGCAAGGTCTAGCCTCTGGAAAGTGCTGGGATTAGATCCACAATATAACCCCAACCCCAGGCAAACACTTGGATCAGATACCCTGGTTCCTCCACTCTCTCCTCCCATCAAACCAAGGTGAGTGAAGTGCCTGCAGAAGCGTTTCCCCCACCCCAAACCTCCATCCTGCAGGAGAGCATTCAGTGCTCACCAAGGGCCTCTACTGCTATTTTCTCACTCGCTTTTATGTAGGAAATGTATCTGGTTTTGTTTATTTTCTTGCTTATTACAGGCAGCAGCATCTCGACCAGCTCTGGGTATTAAACCAAGGCTCTCCAGAACAATGCCCTTGGTGTCAGGTTTGGCTTTTTTAGGTGGAACTACAGCATGGTCACCCTGTGAATCGAGGGAGCAAGGACACACTGTGGCACTGGCCACAAGTAGAGCTCGTAGCCACATGATCAAGCCCTTCACAAGAAGATCAATTTGTTATCCTTACAGATCAATCGAGCCAGAAAGGAGGAAGTGCCTTACACAAAGAAGAAACCCTTCACACAGCCAATGGCCACGTTATGGTGCCATCACTTTTGTGGAGCAGCTCCTCACCAGAGACAGTTGCAGAAGCTGAACCTGCCCTCCTGATGCTTGCGGGACCACCTGCCTCAGTGTCCAACCCCAGGGTAAATCCTCTGCAACACAGGGTCAGGCAGTGGGTTTCAGCCTGAGGGAAACATCTCATGCTGTGCTCCATCACTAAAAGAGGGGAGATTTAGACTAGATGCAAGGAAGACATTTTTTACAATTAGGGTGGTGAAACACTGGCACAGGTTGCCCAGAGAGGTGGTAGAAGCCCCATCCCTGGAAACACTCAAGGTCAGGTTGGATGAGGCTCCGAGCAACCTGAGCTAGTTGAAGATGTCCCTGCTTTCTGCAAGGGGGATGGACTAGATGACCTTGAAAGGTCCCTTCTAACCCAAACCATTCAATGATTGTATGATCATTAGCAAAACCTTCCCTTTGGGGAAGGCAAACCAAATCCAGCACCAAGCCCAGCCCTCACAATTCACAACACCCGTTTTCCTTTCACCCCAGCATCGGGAAGGCAGCATGAAAGTAAGAAAATCTCTACAACAGGGGAGGGAGGACTTTTTTTCCCCCTGGCTGATCATATGGCCCATATGGTTATCGAGCGATGGGAAAATCTGGCTGCCCAAACAGGTGTCACCGCTCACAACCTCCACTCTCATTTCCTGATCGCGTCTTAATCGGCGAGTTGGTTGTGAAAGTTGATTTCTTGCACATTCTTATATCAGTGGGAATTTCTGCCCTTCCCTGACAAGTATTATGGGCAGCCTTTGACATACAGCCCTACAGGACCTAAATAGGCTGCTATTCTTCCCCTAGGCTGAAAGGGAGCTTTGTGCCAGGGATTCATTAAACTGCACTGCACAGCCCTTCATAAATGGGCTCAATAATGAACAGTCGATTTAACTGGAAAAGCTGCTGGAGCTGTTAAATTAAAGGGAAATAAAGTGCACTTCAGGCTCAGTCTGCCAGAAGAAAATGTTGACCTAAAAAAAAAAAAAATCTTCATTTTACCAAATCTCTTGCAAACAGGCTAAAATCTTCAGGAAGTTTATACTCACAACAGGGGGAGGAATTTTAAAACATGCCATTTTGCGTCCCCACTAATAAAGAAAGGAAATTGATAGTAAAATATTTAATAAAACCAGAAGGAGGGATGAAAGGCATATTCTGCTTAAGCCAAATTAAGCCACTTAACCTAAATTTAGTATATGTGTGTGGATATAAGATTGTGTGGCTTATATAGATCTGGTCCTCACCTGCCTTAAATCACTATAGATCCCTTCCAATGATGCATGTTCATTCACATGCATATACATGGTTCCTTCCTTTGGTCTTGGCTTCTTGGTGACCCTATTTTATTTGGATTAAATTATTATCAGACATAGGACTGCAGACTTGGCACCCTGCAAATGAAGCCCAGATTTCCTCTTGCAGCTCTGGATGCCGTTGTCTCAATTTCCCTTCCCCCTCTTTTAATCTTGGTGTGTGTTTTGTGTCCTTCTGGGTTATATTCCATCCAGAAGAAAGGGCAAAACAGTTTTTGGTTGATCTGCTGGCATCAGTGAGTGGGTGATGTGTTTGTAATCTGCATCACATTGGAAAGAGCTGTGCAAGGGCAAAGCACAAAGCTGTGTTGTCTGAGTTTAGGTGATCATCACTCCATCAGGAGATCCCTTAAAGGCTCTCCTGGTCCTTGTCCAGGCTCAGCTGAGCTCTGAGATGTCACTGGAGGCTTATGGGTTTCAGCAAAGTATTGTTGAGCTACACACAGATGTCTGAGGTGGACTTTAAACATTTAACCTGATTTTTTTTATATATGCTTATTTTAAGAAAGCAGGAAAAAAAACCACAGATGTGGTTTGGAACTGGAAAAGAAAGAGCGGGTCCCTTCAGGCCTTTATCCAATCAACTTCTGTCCTGGTTTTCCTAGTTTTTCCTAGAGGTATTTTTTCTTCTTAGTAGCTGCAATAGCTGTGTTTTGGTTTCAGTATGGGATTTGTTACAAGAAGAATGTTGATAAGGTACCAATGTTATTAGTTGCTGCTGGACATCCAAAGTCATTGTGGTTTTTGCTAGTTTACAAGTGCAAAGGACTGGGAGGGGGGAAGAGTAGTAATTAGCAAAGCCTCAGATTGGCATTTGGATATGCCAATGGGATATTCCATATCATGTAACGTCATGTTCAGTGTATTAACCAGGGTTGAGAGGAAAGGTGGGGATTCTCTCAGGGATCACTCAGGCTCGCTCTTCCAGGATTGTGATTTCAGTTTTGGGACTGTCTCAGCTCCAGGATCGCTGTCTGGGGACAGGCTGGGCATCAGTTGGTGGGTGGTGAGCAATTGCACTGTGCATCACTTGTTTGCATATTCTATTATTACTGTTATTATTATTAATAATATATTTCAAATAGTAAATTGTTTTTATCTCAACTCACAAGGTTTTTTTTACTTTTACCCTTCTATTTCTAGAGCCTGTTCCCTGGGGAGGTGGGGAGAGAGAGAGAGCAATTGTGTTCAGCTGCAAGCCAAAGGAGTGAAACCACCACAACTTCTTATATCCAAAGTTTCCACTGGAACCAAGTTCATAAATTCATCAGGGAGAGACTTTTTTTCCTGTTTGCCAGTATTTTGTGAAATCTTGGGGCTTTACACAGCCCAGTCCTGCAGCACCCTGGTCTGGGCTCACGTTGCCCATAAGGCAATGGTTGTTTCACCCATGTGAGGAGTGCAGGACTCAGCTGAAACATGGCAAACACATGGAGTGCCTATATTTAATCTTCTGTAGGAATAGAAAAGTCCATAATTCAGCTGAGCCCTGCCAACCTTGTGGTTTTATAAGAGTGGAATTCCTTATTTCAGTGGGGTTACTCCAGCATAAAACTGGGGTTACTTAGTGGTGAATCAGCTCTTCCATCACAGCCATCTCATTCTTCTTCATCTGAGCAGTAATAAATATTGTTTCACAGCTGTATTATGCACTTTTATATATGATAGCTCGTGAAAGAAAACTATCTATGGGAAGGTAGACTGGAAGCTTAAGGACATAAAGATCATAAGAAGCATGAAATGGAGAAGGGACCATGTCCAAATCTGCCTCCTGGGGCAGCTCATCTGAAAACAAACCTCAGCACCAGCTTAAAAAACTTTGTGTTGCTTTCATCATTTCAGATTGTAGCTGGTTTTTCATCATATGAACTTCTCAGTTGAAAAAATATTTATCTTCAGAGAACCATAACTTTTGTTCTAATCCTCTATATAATTCTAAAGGTGATGGCAGCAGGCTCTCAGCTCTTCACTGAAGTTGCCTTTAACAGGTTAAATATTTTTTCATAATCTCTGAAAGCATGAGCATTCCAGGAAGAGTATCAGCTGTTTATATATCAGTCTTCCACCTAAATTTTGCATAATTATTTATGGCTCGATTAAACATGTCCTGATATAGATCAAAGTCCCACAAAAGCTGCAAAACCATGAACTGGTTTGCCACAAAAATAGTGCATTTGATAACTTTTGTGGCTGCTTTCTTGAATGCAGCACTTGAGTGTATTGCTGGTGGCTCTGTGTCAGCACCACAAGAGTCGTGCAAAACCACCACTTGTCTCTTCAGAAAAGAGTTTTGGGGGTTGAAGTTGTAATTTCATTTCATTAAATCCCACTCACAGTCCGGCACTTGGCTACTGGTAGAAATATGCATTGAGGAAACATTTACAGATACACAAAAAGAATAAGAAAGGAAATTGCTTTTCATATTATTGAGAAATATTTTTCATATTATTTTTTTCCCTCAGTCCTTGTGTATTCCTTGAAATTTGCAGGGTTTTATCTTCATTCAGAGACATTTCTGCAGGTAAACGTGGGTTTTGAGATCACACTCATTCCTTTATTTGCACTTGGAAATGCTTTGCTGAGTCGAAATAAAATGTGAAATGCAAACAAATAGCAACTAATGTCAAGCACCATCTTGTTTGCTGCACGCTATCCTTCCACTAATCTCTGTTTGCTTGGTAGGAACCAGTTTATTTGATCTCATGGTTCCTGACAGGCTTTGCCAGGAAGTGCTGCATGGTTCTGGGGAGGAGAGGAGCTCCTCAAATCTTACCTTATGCAACAGTCAGGATTTAGCAAATACTACAAAATAGACTCCATGAATCTCAAACTGGTCACTGAAACCAAAGGCAATGAAGATGTTTCTTAGAGGTTTGTCCATGGGCTATCCACATCATGGGGCAGTGTATGAGGGCTGGGTGCTCTTTGGTGTGTGGTCCGTGGTCATACATAGCTTGGGACCAGTGTTCCAGAAAGAAGTCTTCTCATTCATTATTTGTGCTCTGAAAGGACCTGGCCCAACTCCCAGTGAAGCCGTTTCCACTGACTTTCAATGAGTGATGAATAAACCAAGTTAATGGACCTAATTTTCCAAATTGCTGAGCATCGGTGACTCCCATGACTTTGGTGAGCCATTCCCTGTGTCTTTTCCCTCCATTTGGGAATAACCAATTTTTCTGAGCCAGGAAATCCCATGTCCAAACATTCATAGGGCTTCTGTCATCTTCCCTCCATGTAGCTACAAGTTAAACTCGACTTTTCCTTACAGCTCTCCCATGACCTGAGCTCAGCCCTCTCTCTCACTCCAGGTAGCTCTCAAATAATACTTCAACCATGCTGGAGAGCCCCTGACATGGAGGTGACTTCAGGTACCTATGACTACAGCAATGCTGTTGTAACTCTTATTATTCTTTTATGTCTCTTTAATAAACCTGGTGCAGCTCAGCTGGTGGTTCTGTAACGTGATGACACTGGCAAAAAGGCAGGCTCTGCCTGTGGAGCTGCTTTGGCACTGCCTCGTCTCCATCAGCCCCAGGGAGGGAGCTGGGGCTCAGCTGCTGAGATGGTGTGAGCTGTGTGACCTCATGGAAGACAACAACACAGCCCAGGTGTTTACCCAAAGGAAAGGGTTTTTCTGGTGTGTTACAGTTGTTGGGAGATATTTGCATCACAAGACCATCTTTAAATGTTGGTCAGCTCTGTATCCCAGTATTTAAACGGTTAAACTCTGTTTCTTTCCAAGATTTTTTTTTTTTTCCATAAAAAAGAACAATTGTGGAATATTTATTTGCTTTATTTTTAATTGAAAATGCTATCAAAATGGTGATCAGTTTTGCCTGTTGAAAATGGCCCATTAGAAAGGTCATTTCCTTCAGCAGAACACCCTCATCCACGCACTTTTTTAACAGCTTAACTAAACAGGCAAATACGATTTTCTATTCCCAGTCTCACCCTCCAATCAATGTAGGGCTGGGCTGCTCCAAGGAGGCCTCTGAGTTCTGGACCAAGAATCTGTTTTTGACAGGATGATGTGAAGATCTGACAGATCCATGTCAAAAAACGTTGGGAGCAAGACATCCAGTGCCCCTTGCTGAGCTGCCATGGGGAAATCCAGGCTCCGCATTAGTTCCCTCCTGGATCCTCTCCATGGGTGTCCTTTTTGGGAGGCAGAACCAGGTCTTATCTCAGATGTATATCATGATTTCCTCATACCAGCACCAATTTTATTAACTCTCTTTTGTTTATTTTTTTTTCCACCATTTATTTTCTCCTCTGCTGAGGTACGTCCATAAGGAGTTTAATCCCATCAGGAGCAGGAATTGGTCCCAAGTCCCCTTTCATACAGCAAAAATAACTTCTCGTTGGTGCAGCACAGTCTGCAGGCTGAGATGGCCACCAGCCTGCAGGACCTGGGGACAGCAGGAGTCCCTGCTCCTACACAAAGCATATCTTTGGCCCACCCTTAGCCCTCAATACCTTCTCACGTGGCAAGCCCCAGACCCTAAATCAGCAAAACACAAGCATCAGGCACTCAAATCAACCTCTGGATGCCAGTGGATTTACTCTCATGCTTAGGTTGAGGAATATCTTGCTGAATGGAAGACTTTGTTCATAGCAAGAGGGGTTCAAAACCATTCTGTAGCACAGAGCTACCTTTTAATTGTTCATAGGATTCATTGAGAGTTTAAATCCTAATGTCTTACTTGTCTATAAATTAGTTAGATAAACACATAATCAATCATTATACAAACATATATACCCAGAGTGAGAGCATACTGTGATTAGGAGCTTTGCATACAGCAAATAGACTAAAAAGACAGTAAACAAAAAAAAGAAAGCTTTTTTTTTTTTGAAAGCTATAGCTAACAAAAATGTTGGATTTTTTGGTTACCAGAAATGTTTTCTTAACCAGATGTTTTCAGTCTTTTCTTAACAGAGCCCCTCGCAGATTGCTCCCTGAATTATTTCATGTTTAGAAATGGTGCCTTGTTAAAAGAGAGAGGGAGACGGAGGGAGAGAGTCACACAAACTGCCATTATCATGCAAATAGCTCCAGAGGAAAAAGGACAGTGAAAATGATAGCACTGATCTAATTATCTGCAGGCCAATATAGCTAAGTCACTGAAAGAGGCCCACAGAAAAGGCTGCCACAGAAACACAAAAAACAGCCAGAAAACAATAAGGAACTTAGCAACAGTATAAAAACGAACTTCTCTCTGCGCACAAAGAGGAGTTTTATGAGCATTTTTCTTGCTTTCAGTTTGCAGAAAAGGTTAGAGCACATTTTAAATTCTATGCCAGGATTTCCTCCCCCCCCCAGCCCCTAAAGCTCCTTTGGCACGCCGGCACATCGCCGCGCGCCCGGCGGTGGGAACGCGGCTGCTCCTGCCCACCATGGCCCAACCGCCACGAGTGCTGGGGGCTGTGGAGCTCATGGGAGTGGATTTTGGCAACGCCCTTCTCAGGGGCTTGAATTTTGGTCAAGACATTCAAGCTTTGCCCTTTCTGTGTGTTAATGCTCTGGTCTTCCTTTTGGTGCTCCCAAGGGGTTGCTGGCTGGAGGATGGAGGGTTTCTACGCTGCCCACCCTCCCTCAGGTGACCCGTATGAGGGTCTTGTTGTTTCCTCCATGAGGAACCACAGGAGGAGCCCAGCTATTGCAGCCTGCACTCGGGCACAGTCGTCCCCACAGCCATAATTCACCTCAATAAGGACCTCAGTAAGGACCATGAGATGCTGCCCACCAGATTGACAAAGACACTGACAAGCAATTAAAAAAGACACAAAAGCCACTGATCGCGGTTGTCAAAGAGGACTCCATGTGACCTTCTCACCTTCAACTCTCTTCTTGTTGGTGGAGAGAAAGGAGCAGCTCCAGAGTAACTTTTCTGCCCTATTTTAGTGATCTTGCTTTGCAATTGCCTGATTTCCCCGCTGACCTTGAAGGGAGCCCTCACGATCAACATAATCATCCCACAAAGATCTTAAAAAATCAGGGCACCTGCCAACTCAGCCCAACATCCTTTGGAGTGACAGGTGTCAAACTAGTGCAGGACAATTGCCAAAAATGTCCTGAAAATGTTTTTTAGCCACTCAGAGGCCACCACACTCCTTTTTGAGGGAGAAAACTTCCAGCAGGTAACTGTTTCTCTTCATTACAGATTTAGACCAGACAGGAACCAAAACTGGAAAGAGGAAATGCAGAGCACCTCTCTACAAGTCATCTAATCCCTTCTATTAAGCTTAACAAGATTAATAAGATATGAAAACATCCATAATTAACCTCACATCAAGAATGTACAGATGCTGCAGCAAATAGTTGCCAGATGTGGTAAGACCTGTCTGTATGGCTGGATGCCCTAGAACATGAAGGTAAGGAAGGGCAGTATCTTCTCTGGGGTAGGGCTTTGAATTATTTCTTTTGGGCCTGCTGAAGGGACTTTCAAGAAGGATCTGTGTAGGAATATGGAGAACTCATTCAGCTTGGGTGGGGAGAGTTATCGACATAGGCAAAATTCAGTCTTGTGGTGGCAGCACAAGGAGGAGAAACCACTGGGAAACCCTGAGAGGTGAGGGCATTCAGGCCACATCCTGAGACACTGGCCAGATGGGCACTTTTGCCAATGACCTGAGCCAGTCCTGAGCTCGGCAGCACTCACAAACAGCCAGACACGCAAGATGCGGGAATACAAACATTGTGCACTCGGTTTTGCTCAGGGGCAGTTTATTTAGTCCTGCTTGGAGGAAATCTGGTGATTTTTTTTGTAAGGGACCATCTTTAAGCCATCCCTCTGCAGTCTAGGGCACTCAGCTCTGGTCTTCAGGTGAGGACCACTAGGTCTGGACCACTGCAGAGTGAACACAGGCCCAGATGCACTTTTTAAAGGTGGATTTTCCTGAGAAGCATGGTATGGGTTCATGAGACAGGGGGGTTGGACTAGATGACCTTTGAAGGTCATCACCATTCTGTGATTCTATGATTCTATGACAGTATGGGCTTCATATAGAGAGAGACAGAACAAGAAAGACTCAAAGAAAAAAACAAACAACAGACTTTTGAAGGGATGGGCAGATCCACTTTAAGAATTCAGTTCTTGAATTCTTCCTCTTCAGGGCTGAAGAGAAGGATTTGGGGTTGGTGGTGGGTGAGAAGCTCAACATGAGCCGGCAACGTGCGCTCACAGCCCAGAGGCCAATAACCGTGTCCTGGGCTGCACCCAGAGCAGGGTGGGCAGCAGGGACAGGGAGGGGATTCTCCTCCTCTGCTCCACTCTCATAAGGCCCCACGTGGAGTGCTGTGTCCAGTTCTGGAGACCTGAAAACAAGAGAGACATCGATCAGTTAGAACAAGTCCAGAGGAGGCCACGAGGATGATCTGAGGGCTGGAGCACCTCTGCTGTGAGGACAGGCTGAGAGAGTTGGGGTTGTTCAGCCTGGAGAAGAGAAGGCTCCAGGGAGACCTTATAGTGGCCTTCCAATACCTGAAGGGGCTCCAGGAAGGCTGGGGAGGGACTTTGGACAAGGGCAGGGAGTGACAGAACAAGGGGAAATGGCTTTAAACTGGAAGAGGGAAGATTGAGATGAGATCTGAGAAAGAAATTCTTTCCTCTGAGGGTGGTGAGACACTGGAACAGATTTCCCAAGGAAGCTGTGGCTGCTCCTCCCTGGAAGTGTTCAAGGCCAGGTTGGATGAGGCTTTGAGCAACCTGGTCTAGTGGAAGGTGTCCCTGCTGATGGCAGGGGGGTTGGAACTGGATGATATTTGGGGGATTGGACTAGATGATCTTTTGAGGTCCCTTCCAATCCCTAACATTCTGTGTTTCTGTGATCTTTAAGGTCTCTTCCAACCCAAACCATTCCATGGTTCTATCATATGTTAACTCTCAAGTGCTTAAAAAATTCATTGTGGATAAAGGGTCCCCTCTCTAGCCAGCAATTGCTTCTGGCCCTCCTGCCCAGTCTGTGTCCTAAGAGGGTAACCCGGGGATTCACAGGGCTTGAGCAGAGACCTATGGAAACATGGGTCAGTAGAGGGCAGTGGTCTGGGCAGCAGAGCCCTGTTAGATTAGATATCTGTTGACAAGCCACAGGCATCTGTGTGCATCTGCACTGGTAATTCCTTCTTCTCCTTCTTCTCCTGTCTCAGACTCGGCTCCCACCACCATCTGGAGCCAGCATCACGTGCAGCCCCATGGTGAACAGTCTGAGGAGCTGCTCAAAGCTAAACCTCTCCTTTTTTGATCTTGCCAAGTTCATCTGAACTTTGATCAATTCTCCAGTGCCCTTCACTGCATCACCAAACGCTCATACCAGCTCTTCCTACCTTAGAGACCTCTTGAAAACACAGCAGAGAAAGAAAGAGCAGAAGTCAAGTAGGCATGATGAGTGTGGCAGGCAGCTCTTAATCCAGTGTGGCCATCCAACTGCACAAAGTCTTTCTACATTTGAAGATACAACATAAAACAGCAAAAGAAATAAATTGGATGAAGGCAACTACCACAAATACTAAGATGGAGAAATAAAAAGCATTCAGCCCATCCATCCAGCTCTCTGGAACACTCATTGCATCTTATTTTGCTTGTATAAAGTGTCCCCAAAACCCATCTATTTCCTAGGAGAGCTTTGTTAGCATTTTTACTATTGGATTGGGGGTTGTCATTTCTGTGAGTAGCCGGTTAAGGTCAGAAAACAGATTTTGGTAGCAAAATTGGCTGTGTCAGATAGATGTTAGTCATGGTGATTATCTGCCAGGGAACGTGAACAGGCTACAAAGCGATAAGAGGAGCTGCTGCCACCAGAGATCCTGTTTAAATTTGTTCCGTGTACGTGGGGTTTAATTTATGCAGGCTTTGCAAACAACATCTGATCGCTGCGTCAGATGGTTCAGCAGCACATCAGCAGCCACCAAACTTGTGCCCAGTGGAACTCACCTCCTCATTTGCTGCCCTGAAGAGAGAGGGAGGGGGGTTGAGCCTCCTTCCTCACAACTCTTTGCATTTTTTTAGATCTCTCCCCATCTGATCTCGTCTGTGACAGTACCTGTCCAATACACATTCTTCCCTCCCTGGTGGTTTTTTTTCATTTGTTGCTTTCCAGACCACTCTGTTGGCAGAAATGACATCATCAGAGAAATATCTGACATTTCAGCTGGTCTGCATTCAAAATACATTGAATGTTGAACAGCATGGCACAGCACACGAGGACCACTGACAGTCACAGGCCACAGCAGATACCTCAGGGAGAAACTAGATCAAGTGCTACTTTGGTTAACAAGGTCCATGAAAACTAGACTTAGTTGTTGAATTCTAAGCATCCTTAACATCATTTCAATATGTAATAGGCTTAATTCCTTTCTGTGTTTCCCAGAGGCAAAATACACACCAGTAATCTGCCATGATGGTGTGGAGATGGGTCTCAAAGTCTGATATCCACAGCCCATGAGTTGCCCCTTGACATGAAGGGCTATGTAGAAAGGTCCACCAATAACCCAAGGGGGTAATGCTTCCTTAGGACTCCTCTGGCTTATGGGGAGAAGGAACCCAACTCCAGAGGTGACTTTGTGAGGTGCTCTGGGCCAGGCACCATCAGCATGTCTGGAAGGGCTGCTCATCTAAGAACCCCAGCTCTTCCCATTACCAAGCATAAGTATGACCTTTTTTTAAGATACACAGACCCCTTTCTGAGCACATGGAGGATTTATGTGCTGGTAGTCAGGGGGCTGGACACTTTGACTAATAGTCTGACTTCTGATCCTTGTGCCAATTGATCCTGCTGGCCCTGGTCCATAGTCACTGGCCAAGGAGGAGTTGGTTATGCTCTATGGCATTAGCCAAAATTGGGCACTTGGGGCCACAGGGGCTGCCTGGATGGTACGTGTTTAGGCTTACACAGGACCAGAAAACACTATCCAGGTCATGGAGCCCAGACAGCTATGGAGTAAAAAGTCCCCAAGCCACAAATTGGAGGACAATGGGGATGGTCTAGGGGGAGCGTTGCTCTGTGCTCATCCCATTCTTAATAGGGTCTCTCCTGGCCTTTGTCAGGGGGAGGACACGAAGTTGCTGCAGCAGACATGCAATTCAGAAGGGTCTCTAGGGCATCCATTTCACATGTCACTACACACCGTGGACTATCGTAAATAAACCCCAGCAAAGACCAAATCAACAACTGTAACGTGCCTCAGGAGGAGAGGAGGGTTGACCTACAACAGCAGAGAATTCATGGAGTAAAGTCTCAGATGATGCTATGAGATGTCCCAAGCTTCACCACGCAGCAGAAGGAAAATACTAATTTAAAAATGTGGTGCAGAAGAAGTTGACTTACATCCTTCATACTGGTGTATGACAATTCAGGATCCACTGGGACAGGGAGCAGAAGTGTTCCTGAAGCTTCATGCCAAAGGCACCTTCCCGGGAAGGGAAGCCCTGGGTTCAAGTATCTGTTCCTGTAGATGCTTTGGTATTTAACATGAAAGACCAAACTGCTGCTCTCTCTCACTTCCATCCTCCCCATCTCCTCCTCCATCAGCAATGGCTGATGGACATCTTTGCATCCCCAGAACATTCCCTGATGTCCCCTTCAGTTGTGACAGCAAGCCTCTGCCTTGAGGTTGAGCCCCAAAGACAAGGATGTTCTATCCATGGGGGTTTTAGCTGGAGATCAGATTTAATTCCTTGCCTAGAGGGACATTTCTTGTTGGGCCAAACCTTGAGGCTCACACCCCTAAAGGTGCCTATTCCCTACCAGTTTCTGGTGTGACTTAGGGAATATTGCCTAACTTCAGAGGTGAGCTGCGATGGTCACTATCCAGGGCTGTAAGACTTAAAGGGGAATACGTCACACTTGGTCAGGTACAACCCTTTCCAACTAAAGTGAATCAAAAAGAAAAAATAAATTTAAAGTAAATTAAACCCTTCAAATACTTTAGAAAATTTGTACAGTTTTATCTACATTTTCCAGAGTTGTTTTTTTTCTATTTACCACACAGTATTATAGTTTTGCTTTTGAAAAAGAGAGAGAAGAGACAAAAATGAAGAAGTAGGAAATAGTAAACCAAATAATTTTCTATTTTGCCAGGGAAACTTCCTCCTCATTAAAAAGGAAAAAAAAAAAGGAAAAAGAGAAAGTCAGATTTTTTAATTTGAGAGTAACGCTTGGTAAAAGCAACCTGATCTGATTTAGAAATCTCAGCCAGCTCCTGGTAACCATATTCCTGTGTCCACCACCACAACAGTCACACGAGCACAACACTCACACTGCCATTCTTCCTCCCTCCCTGACGTGGCTCCGTGTCACATCACTGCAAACACCACAGAGAGCAGCTCCTGATGTCCGGCTGCTGCCTCCCTCCACCGGCCACCGCCTTCCCTGGCCTCGCTCAGGGCATCCTTGGCTGCCTGCTCGGTGCGTGTGTGTGTGTTGGGTTTGCATGGACAGGTTTTGGTAGCAGGGGGGCTACAGTGGTGGCTTCTGTGAGAAGCTGCCAGAAGCTTCCCCCATGTCTGACACAGCCAATGCCAGATGGCTACAAGATGGACCCACTGCTGGCCAAGGCCGAGCCCATCAGTAACACCTCTGTGATAACAGAATTAAGAAAAAAGGGAAGAGAGGAAAAAAAAAGCTGCACAATTGCAACCAGAGAGAGGAGTGAGAAGATGTAAGAGAAAACAACTCTGCAGACACCAAGGTCAGTGAAGAAGGCGGAGGAGGAGGTGCTCCAGGCACCGGAGCAGCCTGTGGTGAAGACCATGGTGAGGCAGGCTGTCCCCCTGCAGCCCATGGAGGTCCATGGTGGTGCAGATGACCACCTGTAGCCCGTGGAGGACCCCACACTGGAGCAGGTGGATGCCTGAAGGAGGCTGTGACCCCGCGGGAAGCCCGCGCTGGAGCAGGTTCCTGTCAGGACCTGTAGCCCGTGGAGAGAGGAGCCCAGGCTGGAGAAGGTTTGCTGGCAGGACTTGTGACCCTGTGGGGGACTTGGGCTGGAACAGTCTGTTCCTGAAGGACTGCACCCCATGGAAAGGACCCAGGCTAAAGCAGTTTGTGAAAAACTGTCAGTCATGGGAAGGACTCACGTTGGAGAAGTTCATGGAGGACTGTCTCCTGTGAGAGGGACCACTGGTCCGGGGGAAAGAGTGTGAGGAGTCCTCCTCCTGAGGAGGAAGGAGCAGCAGAAACAACATGTGATGAACCGACCCCAACCCCCATTCCCTGTCCCCCTGTGCCCCTGGAGGGGACAAGGTGGAAATCGGGAGAGAAGTTAAGCTCAGGACGTAGGGAGGGGTGAGGGAGGTGTTTTAAGATTTGGTTTTATTTCTCATTATCCTCTTGTCTGATTGGTAATAAATTAAATTTTTTTCTCCCCAAGTCAAGCCTGTTTTGCCCATGCCAGTAAAGAGTAATCTCCTTATCTCCACCCACTCTCTCCTTATCTCCTCCCATGAGCCCTTCATAATATTATTATCCCCCTGCCCAATTGAGGAGGGGGAGTGATAGAGCAGCTTTGGTGGGCATCTGGCACCCAGCCAGGGTTAACTCACCACAGTGTGTGCACATGCCAATTCCCCTGCTAAGCAAGGGGCTGGTATAGAATCATAGAATCACCTGACTGGAAAAGACCTTTGAGATCATTAAGTTTCTCTCAAGATGTGCACACCTCATAACTTGCTGCTGTCACTTTCCTCTTTGTTTTTGGTTTTTTTTTTTCCCCCCATGCAAAAACTTGCCCCAAAACAGTTGTGTAAAAATGTAATCAGCTAATTCCTTGTAACTGGAATAACCTGGAAGGAGAAAGGCTGGAGGACTGGTAATGTGGGATCCTTACCCACTTTGAGGACACAGCCTACTTAGAGGAGCCAAAGGTGCCAGCACATTTTCAGAAGCCAATCGTTTCTGTGGCGGGGTTACCCAAGGGCAAGAGCACGGTGGTCGCTGCGCTCAAATCCTATTCTTTGCTCTGGATTTGAGCCTACCGTGACCGCAACAGGCACAGAGGGACCTTGTGATGGCACCAGCTGTAGGTCCAGCCCCAGAGCAGCCCTGTGCACGCATCAGCAAACCCACCAGGACATCACTCCTGCCACCTCCCAAGCTCTCAAGGCTGTTTCTCCAGGAGCTGCTTATTGACTTGCCTCAACCCAAAATCACAACGTCAGTCACCGTTCCTCTTCCCGGCTCAGTCCCCGCCCGGAGGAAGGAGAAACGTTGAGTAATCCGGCTCCGTTCGGTGTGTGGTCTGGATTTCGGTGTCGTCATGCAGACAGTGCAGAGACGGGGGTCAGGCGGGTCATCAGAATGCTAATAAGAAATCTGATTGATGAGCCGGTGCCTCGGGGATGAATGGGATACTTAATTAATGACTTCTGCTCTCTTTAAGAAAAAGTTTCTCTTAACTCCCATCTCTCTTCTTCATATTAAAAAAAAAAAAGAGAGAGAGAGAAAAAAAACCCCAAACCCTCTATAATCCCAAGTTTTCCAAACAACATAAAGGGAACTTCAAAGACAGACATGGTCAGTTTTTATGTGTTGGGTTGGTTCAGTGATTCTTTCCTTTCTTTGTTTACAAGGGCAGCCAGGCTTGATTCCAAGGCTGAAGAATAAAAGGCCACATTGTTCAACCAGATTCTGGATTTTTACAAGAAATTTCCTCCTTCCCAGTAGGGCAATTAACTGCTTCATTTCTGGGTCCACCAGTACCCAACAGCCCCTCCAGCCCTGTGAAACTGGGCAGCACTGGGTTCCTGCCAAAACACGACTCTACTTTGGAAACAAGACGTACTATGGAGATGCTATTGTCCCATTAAAAGCTCCCTAGCAAGCCAGGACTGGGTTGTCGGTTTTTTTTACAGGAAAATAAAAGCCTGTTGGGAAAAATACCTGGTAGGCACTTAGGGACATCAGACTGTGTATTCAGGGCGGTTTGAGTGGGATTTCAAACCAGGAATTAGCAATGGGAAAACAGCAACAGTTTCAAATGATCGTTTCCGGATTGATTTGGAAGGTTATTTCATGCTGAATGAGTAGCAGCAGGAAAGAAGATGAAAAGAGAAAAGAACAAATAAAAAGAAAAAAAAAAGAAAAAAAAAAGAGGAAACACACACAAATGAATTTTTTAACTCTGAGGTCTTTTTTTAGGAACCGGCTCAGCTGTGGCATTCAGGGCAGAACAAGAACAAGCTGCTCAGTAGCAGCACCAGGCAGATGGGACATGGCAGTGAAGTGATGCAGGTGACAGATCAAGCCTCATCTGTCTCCCACCCAAATTCAGTCACTCTCGGAAGCCAGATCAGGCCACCTCATCTGCCCAAACACCACGACCCGCAGCCAGGCCCATGGGCTCAGCAGATTTGCAGGATCTTGAACCCCTTAGTGGGCCCAAGCAGGGAAGGAAATGGTGTCCCTCATCCCCACATGGGCTTCCTTGGGTTTAAGGACATCTTTATCACTAAGCCCATTGCGAGAATATTTCAGCAAGTGGGAGCCGCTCATGCACTCAAAGTTAAGTGTGTCTTTAAGTGCTTGGTTGATGTGAAACCCATGAGAGGAAGCTCAGTATGAGTGAACAGTGTGCTGCTGTGCCAATGAAAGCCAACAGGATGCTGGGTTACATCAACAAGGACATCACCAGCAGAGATAAAGATGTCATTATCCCAATCTACTCAGCGTTTGTCAGGCCACACCTGGAACACTGTGTTCAGTTTTGGTCCCCACTATACAAAAAAGATGTGGACAGGCTGGAGAGGGTCCAGAGAAGGGCCATGAAGATTAACAAAGGACTGGGAAGCCTGCCATAAGGCTTAGAGAACTGGGTTTGTTCAGCCTTGAGAAAAGAAGGGTCAGGAGAGACCTTCTCACCATATTCCAGTACTTAAAGGGTGGCTACAACGAAGATGGGGACTCCCTTTTTACAAGGAATCACATGGAGGAGATGAAGGGTAATGGGTACAAGTTACTCCTGGGGAGAATCTGACTGGACACAAGAGGAAGATTTTTAATGAGAACAATCAGCCACTGGAATAATCTCCCCAGGGCAGTGGTGGATTCCCCAACACTGGACAGTTTTAAGATTCAGCTGGACGTGGTGTTGGGCCATCTTGTCTAGACCTTGCTTTTGCCAAGAAAGATTGGACCAGGTGATCCTTGGGATCCCTTCCAACCTGGTATTTGAGATGATTCTATGAGATGGATCCTGACTGAGCTGGTGGCTGTGCCTGGCAGTGATGCTCAGCCCGGGCTTGCAGGATCTGCAGGCTGCCTTTGCTGGATTACTGGAGCTGTATTTGGATGTTGATGACTCATTTTTAACTTCTCCTTGCAGTAATCCTGTGTTCATTTGATATCACCCACTGATCTGATCAGCTGTAGCTTTAAATAGAATTTAAAATTATTTCTTTTAAAGAAGTCAAGGAACTCTGAGAGCACAGAGAGTCTGTGTCAGTCTGAAATGTGCACATGGAAGAGAATGTGCCAACTCCAGAAGAAGAAATGGCATGTGTGGCTTTAACCCAGCAGCCTCATCTACTGACTATTTGTACTTTTTTTTGAACAGTGCATGAATTTTCTCAGTGAGTGTGGTGGTTTCACTTGGCTCGCAGCCAAACACAGCGCTTGCTCACTCCCCCGCACTCCGCAGCAGGTAGGGGAGAGGATTGGAGGAGTAAGGGTAAGGAGACTCGTGATGGAAATAAGAACAATTTAATAATTGAGATAAAATAAAACTTAAAATAATAATGATATTAGAATAATAATTATCATTATGATAGTAATAAAACATGCAAATGAGCAATATCCAGTGCCATTGCTCACCACCTGCTGACCAAGCCCGGCCTGTTCCCAGATAACAATCCCAGAGGAACGACGATCCCAGACCAAAAACCACAATTCCAGGAGAGTGAGAGCCCGAGTGAAAACCAGAGAGAGGGAGAAAACCCCCACAATAGAGAACCCCTCAGTAATATACTGAACATAATGTGATATGATATGGAACATCCCACTGGCATATCCAAATGCCAATCTAGTTTATTAATGTAAATATTCTGAGATGAACCCTGCGGAGAGGCAACAAAGCAGGAACATAAAATGCCCAAATGTTCTCATCTGGGACTGGTGTGGCCCACCTGACCATTATTTTAGGGAATTTGAGCAGGTCCTGGTTTACTTTTAGCCCTCCAGCTCTTTCTGCTTAGTAAACAAACAGGCTTTAAACAAGTTGGGCAGCAGGAGGAGAAGGAGAAGGGCAGAGGTGTGGGAACAGAGCAGGTCTCTGAGACCTCACTTGGGACACACTGGCTAAAGGAAAGGGAGGAAAAGAAGTGAGTGAGAAAGGACCTGCCAAGTGATGCTGGGCAGCCAGGAAAAAAAAAAACCCAAAAAGCAACAAACCAAGGTTTACTGCCTGGAGCTGATTTGCATTTGTATTGGGCACTTGGGGAATACGGATAAAACACTCTTTATTTTTCAGAGGAATTCAGGGAATATCAGCAGCAACTTCTGTGCAGAAGCACAAAAGGGACAACTGAAGTATTTTGGTGATCCTGTTCTTAGGCAGCAACAGTGATAACATCAGAATAACGCATCTCTCACCCCCTTTTCATGGGTCCCGCCAAGAAAAGCAGCGTGGGCACAAAATTACAGTTACTCCTGGCAGTGGTGCGTGTGGGAGAAGTCAGGGAGGGAGGTTAGGTGGGAGTGGATGTCACTAGCAATTTATTGCTAAACTGTGAACAAAAGGAAGGGACAGAGTCTAAAACTAACATCAGAGCCCCCTGTACCTCCTGCCACCGATGTCCACGGTGCCTCCTGTCTGCCTGTTGGGCGCTGGCAGCGTGAAAGCAAAGCAAAACCAAAAATGTAAAAAGACCAGTGGCCAAACATTGAAAAAGGCCACAGAGTTACTTGTGGCCAGTGAAACAAGTTGTATGGCTGAGCTTCTTCTTAAACTTCAGGCTGTGAAGCCAGCAGGCTGTGACTGCTCACTGTGGGTGTGAGACACACTCATCAACCCTAGATCACTCCAACTCCCAGCTGGAGATCCCATCTGCATGTGTTTCACAGAACCATAGAACAGTTTGGGTTGGAAGGGACCTTCAAAGATGATCTAGTCCAACCTCCCTGCCATGGGCAGGGACATCTTCAACTAGATCAGGTTGCTCAAACCTGACTTTGAATACTTCCAAGGATGGGGCATCCTTCCAGTTATAGGACTATCTGTCCCTGTATCCCCTAAATACATTCAATGCCTTCTCGCTTGACTTCTGGAGTTCTCCAGTCTGGTGGCTTTGCAGGTTCAGGGGCACCTTTCCTGGGCAGAAGAACATCTATCAGCTGCTGGACCTCTGCTCTAATTCTGATTAAGTAAAACATCCATCTGAATTTTATCTAAGCCATGAAAAAGCAGTGGATTGGCCAACGTGTGACAGATGGGAGAAGGGAACCATACAGTACCCTCTGTTTTTTGATAGGAAATGTGAAGACTGGTCCCAGGCAGTGCTCCACACTGTCTCCACTGAGGAGGTGAGAGCCTCCCCAGTTGTGCTCTGGCAGCCCCCAGTCCAGTAATGCATTTATAATCTGTCTGACACTGGAGCCAGAGAGTTTCATTACAGCCATAAGTGCTTTGCTGGATCACCAGGAAGCTCTGTAGACAGACCCATTTTCACTTCTCACATGCCAGGCACTCCCAGTGAAGGATGAACCAGGGCATTGCCTACCAACAAGCAGCTTCAGATGGCCAGCTTCATTTTACTGCACAATTTTGTGGAGTTTTATTCATTTTGTGCTTTTAAGGACCAAAAAGAAACACTAAGTTCATCTCATACCCCAGGTCAAAGTGTTGATGCTACTTCTCCCATAACAACCTTGGCCTCAGTGTATGGCCAGAGTGATGGTCCAGGAGGGCTCCACACACAGTTGGTGCAGAGGAACTGGGGGCAACAGTTGCTTCTTGGTCACTAGCAGTGACCTCTCTCCAATGCACATGGTGAATCAGATGAGGACATGGACCTACCACCTCAGGTACTGCCTTAGGCAGCAGCCCTGGCTCTGTTACTGTGTTATGGGAACAGCTCTGAGGCTCACTCAGCATGGGTGAGGCCACACCTCGAGTGCTGGGTTCAGTTTTGGGCCCCTCACTCCAAGAAGGACATGGAGGTGCTGGAGCGTGTCGAGAGATGGGCAACGGAGCTGGGGAAGGGTCTGGAGCACAAGTGTGATGAGTTCACAGCTGAGGGAACTGGGGTTGTTTAGTCTGGAGAAGAAGAGGCTGAGGGGAGACCTTCTCACTCTCTACCACTCCCTGAAAGGAGGGTGTAGTGGGGCGGGTGTGTGTCTTTCCTTCCCAAGACCCTAGTAATAGAACAAGAGACAATGGCCTTAAGTTGTACCAGAGGAGGTTCAGATTGGATGTCAGGAAAAACCTTCTTCATTGAAGGGTTCTCAGGCACTGGAAGGGGCTGCCCAGGGAGGTGGTTGAGTCACCATCCCTGGAGGTGCTTAAAAGACAGCTCGATGGGGTGCTCAGAGATATGGTTTAGTAGTGGACAGGTATGGTTGAACTCAATGTTTACACAAACTCTGTGCTCCTCTGCATGAGGAAGGGTCAAAACCAGGACAGTTTTCTTTGTCTGCTTGTTAGTGGTAGGTACCAGGTCAATGCAACACAGTAAGTAGCCTCTGCTGTCGTTTCCCAGCTAAGAAACAACTCAAGGGCTACTTTGGGCTTGATTCACTTCAGGCTTTGCTCACAGAATAACTTACTGCACCTTTGCAGCAAACTTTAAGCTACACAGAGCTTCAGTTGGGTGAGGAAGGGTCACAAAACCCAAAGCAGTGGCAGGAAAAGGTTTAAAATTGCAGCTGTAACAACACTACACTGTGGACACTTGCACCTCCTGGCACCCACGTGCTGGGGTCCGTAGGTGTTGCAGAAGATGTTGCCCTCTACACCTGTTCTGAGGTTTCATTTATGTCCTCTTTATCCAGGAAGTCTCCATTCACAAAGACAAGTTTCTGAAGGGAATTTGCTGCCATTTCTAGATGTTTTGGAGGATGTGGGGGTGGGAGGAAAAGGGAGGGACTGAGGTAGCAGAGGTTGAGCCCCTGGCTTACTCCACTGATCAAATCCCAGGCTGTGGTATTACCTTCCTTTTCAGCTGACCCAATTCCAGCGCTGTGCCTGCCTATTCCCACGCCACGTCAAAGAGAAGGTTTACATTGTTCACTGGATATTAATTTAAATTATTGTGAGGCGCTTGGAAACCACCCTTCCCCCCGCTCAGTCTCCATGGGGACTATCGCAGAGGCTGGGAGATATCAATGGGCAGGCACTGACACACTGATCTTCCTCCCCTTCTGCTGCAAACTGCCAGGAGCAATTTTCGCTGTCAGCATAAGGGGACACACTCATATTCCACTGAACAACTTGCTAGGACAAGGTAGATAGAATTTTTTTTTTTTTGCTCATTAGGGAGCAGTACAATATCCTATTAATATCAGTTTCCATTTGTTCCTTAGATTCACACGCTTGTGTTGTGGTTCTTTTCTTCACACCAAGATCCTGCTGCTTGTTGATGGTATTAATAATACAGCCAGCAGGAGACTGTGCCCCCCGGGGTCCGGGCTGGCTGAATAATTATTGAATGGCATTAGAGTTGTTCTGTAAATTACTTTGTGACCCAGGAATTCAGCAGGTTACCACTATAACTCAGGCTCTCGCACTTGATTGCGCTCACCTCCTGCTGCCCCAACATTTATTAGTCTTGTTTGCGTAGCAAGTACTGACTTCATCTGCTGGGAGGAAAGGTGGGAGCCTCCGCTCTCCTCCAGCATGACCTGGGAGGGCCCGACCTTTTTTAGTGGCTTTGTTTGTGGTGATTGAGAATGGGAGACTGGTCTTTGCAAGGAAATAACATCCTTCAGTTCCTGTCCCATCTTCTCTGGTACATGGAGAAATGGTAAGGCGCAGCTGAAGAACTCAGTTTGTAGGGCTGGCCACATCATCAGGTTGCAAGCAGGGAGGAAAAGGTCATTCCCTTCTTTCTGGAGAAGGAGCACTCTTTTTTCCCCACTATACATGCTCACATATTGTCCTGTTTTTTTTGCTAGGATAGAGTTAATTTTCTTCTTAGTAGCTAGAAAGCACTGTGTTCTGGTTTCAGTGTGGGATTTGGGATGACAAGAATGTTGATGACATACAAGGTAGTTTGCAAGTGCAAATGACTGGGAGGGAGAAGCATGCTAAATAGCAAAACCCAGAATGGGGATTTGGATGTGCCAATGAGGTATTCCATACCATATCACATCATGTTCAATATATTAACTAGGGTTGACCCAAGTCTGCATGCTAAAGAGTCCCAGAACCACTACTTTTTTTGTTAAACACTTCAGCAAGGTGGGGAGTTCTACCTCTCTTGCTAACTGTTGTGGACAATAGGATTTCATAACGTTTCTAAGATCTCTGTATGCAGATGGACATGGGGAAATCAAAGATTCACAAGCACAGACCTATGAACAGTGAAGGAGCTGAGCAATGCCAGACTGGTATCAGCCAAGGTCCAGCTACATCCCACAGCATCACCCTAGGTGCTGTCCTCCCTGTCTGAGCATGGCCACGTCCAGCCCTGCTCAGGCATCACCTTGTGATAACTTGTCACCAGGTCCAAACCTTTCCCAAGGGTTGATATGGAAAATAGGACCTTTGGAGAATTCCCCAAAGCTGTGGATCCATGTGGGAAGAGCTGCTCACCCAACACACAAAACCAGGCAGGGTCTTCTCATCTAAGTAACCACAAGCAGCTTCCCCACGTGCTCAGAAAGGAGAAAGCGTTTCTGTATTTCACGTTGCTGTGTTTCACGTGGCTTTGCAGGAGGGCAAAAGGAGGACCCGCTATTCAGGTCGCAGTCAAAGGGAGCGGAGGGTGCTCGGTCTCCTGCCGGAATTGGCCCTGTATTGGTTACACCCCCAGCTATTTGAGGAAAAACTTGGCCTCTCAAAGCTCCCTGCCTCTCTCCTGAGCCTTTGTGTTCTCTAGAAGGTGAAGCGTAAGGGTATAAAAAGCTGCAAACAAGTTCCTACCTCTGGAGACCAGGCATTTACTCTAAGAAAGAAAGACCAATTGCTTCCCAGAGCATTGTCCACCCACATTAGAGAAAGGATTAAGCAGATACATTCAGCTATTCTAACAGATTTTCTTTAAACCTTGAATACGCCTCTCACACTCGGTAAGATAATCACATTAGTTTTGTCATTAAAAGATCCCTTTTATAGAAAGCACCTAAACCGCTTAAACCACCCAGAGAGGTCGCATACATTAGAAAACAACAAGACAAACGGAAGGGATTTGCTATCCCCGGCCTCAGTGTTTCGCTGCCCTCACTTTCTAAACTGGGGGATTGAATTAAAAGATTTTGCAAATCACCAGCGGAGGGGAAAAGCCCCCAAGAGCCGGGCAGCAGCCGCCCCTGCCCACCCCATCGAGCCCTCGCTCCCCGCCGAGGAAGCACTCGGAGACAGCACTGAGGACTATGGAAAAAGGCATTTCTCAGTATGGAGATGCCCACATGTTACATCCAAGGCTTCCCAACAGCCAGCTGGCACCCAAACTTTCACCCCTGGCACCCAAAAGCCAAGTGCCAGGTGAGCAATGGCTGGTGTAGTTTATTACTGCCTTGGAGAGCAGAAATACAGGACATTCCACTCTGAAGGAGCACTTGCTCTTCCCTGCTGTGGGCATTTGCTGTCTCTGCATTGTGTCCCAGGACAGGAGGACATGGGGCTGCAGAGAGGACAGAGCATGTCCCCACCTTGGCAAGGCTCAGACTAGCAAAACATTTAGCTGTTAGCAACATAACTAATGCTGTAATTTCTTCATTGGGCTTGTATAATTGAAAGGACACAGAAGCAAACTGCCCTAAAGCATGTGGGTTAAATAGCTTCAGATTTGCTGGTGAAAATCATGGGGTCATAGTGGTTGGAAAAGACCTTTAAGATCATTGAGTTCAACCGTAAAACTAACACTGCCAATTCCTCCTCTAAACTATGTCCCTAAGCATCACATCTACTCGTCTGTAAATACCTCCAGGGATGGGGACTCCACCACTGCCCTGGGCAGCCTGTTCCAATGCTTGACAAGCTTCTCAGTGAAGAAGGTTTTCCTAATATCCAATCTCAGCCTCCCCTGGTGCAACTTGAGGCCATTTCCTCTCATTCTACCATTTGTTTCCTGGGAGAATAGACCACCCCCCACCTCTCTACACCTTCCTTTCAGGTACTTGTAAAGAGTGAGAAGGTCTCCCCTCAGCCTCCTCTTTTCCAGGAAAAGAATTGGGCTGGGGTGGGGGAGGTATGGGGAGAGGGAAATGAAGGGCTGACCTGTGGCTTCAACACTCATGTCTCAGTACCTGCAAACAGTGCTGTGAAATCAAAGAATCAAAATAATACAGGAGCACAAGTCTCCTGATGTCAGCAGAAGCTGCAATCAGATGCTAAGCATCCTTAAAATGATAAAAAGGGGCTTTTTAACAATAGAATGGGAATTTTGAAAAGCATTTAAGCCCTGTGAATTTATCCCAGATACCATCCTCAGTTCAGATCTTTTGCCATTGCTTCACTGCTCAGGTAACACAGTAACATCCATTTTCTGCTAACCTGCACTGCCAGAACAGACCATTTTAGTTTCTTAATGTCTTAAAGACTTAAAGTCTTAAAGAAGCTGGATTTGTCAAGTCATTTTTGTAAGACCAAGGCTTTGGTTTAAAAACACACAAAGAGGCTAGATTATAAAAAATCTAGAGGCTCCAGAAGTAACACAGAGCAATACAGTAAACATCAACACCAACAACACTGGCACAGCAACGACAGTGACAGAAGTGTAATGGGATTCAAACCAACCCCTCCAAGTGATCATTTATAAATTGTTCCTAAGGAGCAAAAATCACATACATGGTTTCAACTTTAGAAAGATTTATATTTTAAGAAGCAGTATTTTGGAAGGATGAGACAAATCTGTTACTCACCCAGCTCTGCAAGGACCCATTTCATTGTTCCAACACAAGCACAAGCCTGGCCCCACAGTGGTCTTTTAGTACAGGTAATTCCTTCAAGATGGTCAAGGCTGTGAGTGCAATTATTATCAACTCACAAGTTTATTATTTTTAACTGAAACTACCATAATTTTTTTTTTTTTCTCTAAACACATGCTTTCACAAACACACACCCCCAGTTACAGCATAGCTATGATGTTCTCCTGAATTAAAAAACATGAGCTTGGAGCATACAATCTCCTGGGTTCTTTCAAACCCAAGGTTATGGGTTTCACAGCATCCTCCTGACAGTCAGAAAGACACAATTATTCCACTATTAGTCCTGGAAGGAACTAAAATACCTGAGTGTCAACGTGCAAAGTCTTTAACATGCAGAAAGCTCTTTAGGTCATCCATGGTTCTTTCCCATTCCTAAGAGAATAGATTCACTACAGCTAAATACTCTTTCTAAGAGCAGAGGTAGAAAAAAATCCCTTTATTTAAAGGATACTGGCATTTGTCTGCAGTGTATTTACAGGGTAAACAGTATGGGAGACAACACTTGAGTCTCACTCTGCATACACTTTTTCCTGTGATTTAGAAACCATGTTGCAGGTTCCTGGAGGAGCTTTCCTTCCTGTGGTCTCCTCTAATAATGCAATATTTGATGATCTTTACAGTTAAAATTCCCTACAAACACAAGCTGCAGAAGCTATTTAGCTCATTCTCAGACTCTGCAGCCTTAGACCTGCCTGATTAACTCTTCATGCTACACAGCCTGGTTAAAACCTCCACTTGTCAGGGTCAGGCAGTGTTAATGGCTCCATCCATACAACCTTCATCATCACTGATGGGTAGGAAGGGCCTGTTTGCTTGGGACTGGAATAAGCCTGCAAAAACAAAAGGGATTTTTTTGCCATTTTAGCTAGGTTGATTACAATTCAACACAGTCACCTATGGAGAACAACCAGTTCATGCACCTGCTCCTCACCAGGCAGCAAAACCTCTGAAAAGAAAAGCTACCAAGCGTGTGCCACTCACCACCTGACATCCTGACTGCTGCACGTGTTCACTCCAGCATTACCTTAACCAGCTTTCCTCCCACTCCACCAGAGTAAGCACAAACAAGACATTATTTGCAGAACTCCAAATCTGCCAAGGTACAAAAATCCATATCCTTGCAAAACAAAATCCAGTTCCAGAAACTCACATTCCATTGTTATAATACATTTTTATGGATACAAACTGCAATTTCACCAGGAAGATTCATGCTTTGGGCAAATCATTCATCCTTTTTCCTTCTGCATTTTCCCCAGTGAGTAGGAAACATACATTTTTAAATGCAAATAATTCATGACATGTGCCAAAGACAGACCTAATGCCTTAGACAAAGTATGGCTCATCATCAGATACCTGGAAAGAGAAATCAGCCATTTCCCATGGCCCATTTTGTTCTCACCTGCATGAAACAAGCAGAAGAGCCAACGCTTAGATGAGGTAGCCAAACCCCACAGACAATCTCTCTGTAACATACAGATATGTGTACACAGATTTTAAGATGAAGTCTGAATGATTAAGGTAAATAAGACCTAAAGTTTTAGCTACTAGAGGGGGGAAAAAAGAAAGTAAAAAGGAAGAACAATTAAAAATAACAGAAAGCCAGTCACTTAATTCAAAAGCCGGTCCAAGCAGCAAGAACTTCATCCAAACTGCACCACTATCAGAGTCTCACAGACACAAACTGAAAAGAACAGTAAAATTTAAAAAAACCACAAAACCCAACCCAAAACACACCAACAAACCATCAAAAAAACCCCAAAATACCAAACCACAAAACACCAAAGAATTTGTTTTTAAATGCAATTTGTCAAATTTCAAAATGGCAAGGTTTGGGGGGATTTTTTTTTTTTTAGTTTTATTAAAAGCAATTTTTTCCTGCTTATGAAAGGAGGAAGAAAAAAATTAGATTACTTATGCTGATTGAAACTACAAAATGTTTTCCAACCAACAAAGAAGCAGCTGTTTCCTGAGACAGTAAGTTAGCTAGCAGAGGAAAATATCCTGACATCCTTCTTCATGCATTATTTTCCCAGAATTTGCACTCAGAGCAGCACCCTGAGCAGTAGGAGCAGTTGGACCAGGCTCTTGCTTGCAGTTACAAACCATTCATGACCCTCGAATTTATATTGACTCTTGCAGATTCCATTCCTTGCCTTGCAGTAAACCAGGATATCACTATACAGCAATTAACACGTAAGAAGATACAGTGGTATTTCTAAAAACTTGATTAGAAAAAGATCATTTTTATTTGTTTCAAAAAATTCAAGGCCAACATGTCATTATAAATTACATGAGCAAGAGACAGGAGAGTACTAAAAATCTGAACTATTGCCAACAGGTTTCAGGCAAGTTCTACACAGCTCTTCCTTCTCCCCCTGTAGTTCTTCTCTGGTCTTGTTCTCTATAGTCTCTTCAGTAATTACCTTGCTCAAGAGCAGGAGAGGTTCAAATTGCAGAGTCTGAACACAAATGCTGTGTTTAACACAAGACAAAGGAATGCCAGGAACTCTGTTGGAAAAAAGATGTTTTAAAAGATTGAAATTTCAGTGTTGGGTTCACTTTGTCCCCAGAGGATGGGAGGAGACTGGAAACAGAAAAGGCCACCTGGTATCTGAGGGGGATACTCAACTATCAGGCATATCAGCAAAGCTGAGAAAACTTTTCAGCAGAATTGGAATTTTAAGAGTCTGGGGATAAGAAGCCTTGCCTGAGTCTTTCTAAAATAGAGTTGTCCTTTAAACTGCAAAGAATCCTTTCTGAAGAAGGGCTTCAGTGTGAATGAAGCCAAAGCTAGAAAACGAGGGGACTGCCCCAGCCATTTATTAATGTCAAATATGCTGTCTCATGAATCAGGGCAGTTGGTCTGTTCTGGAAGCCTTACAGAAAGCCCAGTGCACCTGGCTTGTTGAGCTCAGCACCAGGCTTTGGCTGATCCAAGAGGATAGCAGCATTCTCTGTTTTCAATAGTTTGTCCTGCAAACAATTTTTTTTTTAAAAGGCTTTTATTGAAGAGCCATCAGCAAACAGATCATGCAGGATTTGAACAATACACAGAACAGGGGGGAGGGAGGAACCCACACAAGGCACAGCCCCAATTATTTGTCACTTCATAAGATCTAGCCAACACAAGTGTCACATTTGCTCTTCAAGAGAATAGCTTCGAAAGCTTCCTGAGTTGAAAAAGCCAAGTGTTTGTGGGGGATACACACACATACACACACAAAGTACACCCAGAGTTTTCTTTGGCAACTATCATCACAGTGGCAGATATTTCAGGATTAGGACAAACAGCAAAGGAAGAAATAAAACCCTGATGCAGACTGTGTGTGCTCAGCCAGTTATCAGCAGAGTGAGTCTGGGCCCAGCCCTGACCATTCAGTACAGCACAGAAAGCAAAAGCCACCTGAGACAGCTTTGATTAATAAGCTGCCAGAAAACTAAGGGAAAAAAAAAAAAAAGATATTTACTTATTTTCCAGCATTGATTCCAAAGGGTTAAGCATTGATTCCTATGCTTTCCCTACCTCTCCACCAAACATCACAGTAAGATGTGATATCGGTCCCCCCATTATCTCCACACCCCTGCCATGGCAGTTTACACCAGCTGAGGATGTCTGAAATTCAACCCCACTGAAGGCAGCAGGAGTTTCTTCATCAACAGCACTGCCATTTAATCCACAGCACATACCAGCAGTCAGGACAATCACCTAGCACAGCAAGGAAGGCATCAAGCCTACAACAGGAGCACTTTATGGTCAAGTACAGCATTTGAGAAGAGCAGAGGAGGAAAGCAAGCCAGAGCAGGCAGCTCAATCCATGCACTTTGACTCAAGTTTATTATCTGACAGTGTTCTCCACCTGTCTGCTGCCTGCTTCTCCCATGGGCACAAGCAATGGTTAGCACTGCAACACAGCTGAGGAAGCAGGAGTGAAATGTTCAGATGACCATGAAAGAAGGCCTGGCCCTGCTCCCAGCAGAGCCAATGGAGGTATGATGGCCACAGTTGCTGCAGTACCACTTCAGTGGCTCTGTCTGGCCTTTTCAATCCACTGCTTCATGTAGCAGATTTCCAAGGCTCGAGCTTGCTGCACAGATTTGGGGTCCAAAGGGTTGCGGCTGCGTAGGTCCAGGTGATGGGCTCCATCTGGGATCACGACTGCTACGAGGGAATCGCTGATGTTCTGGGTCACCCCACCTGCAGACCATGGGTCCAGGCCACCATTGCTGCAAGGAAAGAACATCTCCTTAGGGTACATCTGCACAGCAGTCACTGGGGCTGCAGCTCACATCAGTATATCCAATTTGACTTACAACTAGTTTTATGTACAGATAGAAACAGACCTCAACCCTGTCTTAATGTCTTGTGCCCATCCCTCTGCTGAGAGGAGCCTTCTCAACAGAGGTATGGAGCTATTAGCAGCTTCTGTCATTAATTATCTGCTAATTCAGATAACCTACAATATTGCCACAGCCTCTGGAGATAGGTCTGCTGCCACTTGTCATTGTCATTAAAAGTTCAGGATCCCTTGTACCAAGACATGTCCAAATTCTCAAATCAATGCACTTTGCTGTCCTTCTTCACAGCCTGCCATGAACTTATAACCAAATGGACCCTTTAGAGATGAATTTTCAGGAAGTTCTACCTTTTGCTGTCCCAGCTGTGTGCCAATCTGGTTTTGCAAATAAATATTTGGACCTTTTGTTAGTCCCCTTATTTCTACTAACAACCATATTAAAATAAAACTTTAATCCCTCAAGAATCTGTCAAAAAAGTCTCTGACAGAAGAACTTGACATAATTTATTCTTCCTCTTCCCTCAGCCCAAATCAATAAGAGGATTCCTTGCTCTGTAGGCCTGGCTTCAAATAATGCATGGTCCATGGAGCAAGCCATCAGCTGAACTGGGGTGAGAACTTTGCATCCCTCATTCCTAGTTTTGGACTTGACCCAATAATCCCCACTACATCTTATTTTCCTGCAATGTTCTTCCCACATTTGGTCCATCTTTCTGCACAAAGAAATCAACATCCATATACTTATAGAACTATGCAAATCTAGATCTGTTCCTCACTTAAAACACTGAACCTGTCCACAAAAGGAAACATTAGACATGGGTTATTGTATGTCACTAAGTTTCCAGGAGGATCTAAAAAAATTAAAACATCCTTTGAAATTAAGAGATATGCAGCCAGAAAAATACCACAGGAAAATGACAGAAAGAAATAATGAGTAAAAAAGTTTTGTAGAAATAGCCAGGAGTAAAAAGCTGATGGGGTCTGAACTAATACTTTGTTTCTCCATTAAAAAACCAAACACACACAAACCAAAACCAACCCAAGTATCTTGACTCTCTGTAGTTCTTTATTTCCAGTGATTCTAAATATGACTTAGGAGAAGAGAAACATTTTGTATCTGCAAAACAAAAAGCATACAGAGCTGCCCAATAAGCAAAAAGCACTGGATTTAAAAGGTCGCCTGAATCAGCAGAGCACCTTGGCAACAGGGGGATGAGTTGCCGAGAGACCCAAGATGTACACAGGACTTGGATCTTTTGGTCCCAGTCATGTGGAAACTAAGCACACCACAAGAAAACAACACTGTCCCTGCCTTCTCTGGGAGCTTCTAGCTATGTCCCCTGCAGCTCCTGCCAAATTACAGCACCAAAGGCACTGACACAGTTTGGGAAGTGATCCTGGCTGAGGGGAGGGGGGATGGAGGGCTCATCACAAAAGAGTCATAAGTCTTGACAGTTTTACAGAATAAGATAATTCAGTATCGACTGGAATGGGTTATTTATGAGTTAAAACCAACCGTGCACTAAGTACTCAGTTGCCTTCTTACAAGACAGAACTTTCCCAATGTAAACAGAAGAAGTAGAAGAAGAGAAAGAATAAAAATGTCAGTCATTCCTTTCCAGCAGTGGTGAGGAAAGTAGGGCTTCACAAAAAAACTAATGCAAAATATCAGCAGACTAGTCCCATTTTCAATTCACCATATTTCCTGGACAGCATAAATAAGGTCCTACCCATCCCACAGCAAGTAGTGCCCTTTAGCACCTCTTCAGAGCTGCCTCAGCCCTCCAGCCCTGCCCAGGACAAGGAAAGGCTTTGCACAATCCTAGCAGCACTGCCTGTGCACCCTTTTTTAAACACACTCACTCTCCAGAACTACCAAATTTCCTATTTGTAGATTTTTTTCTCTCACCTTTTCTCTTCAGCCAGGCATTGTTCTGCTTTCTCTTTTCCTACATTCCCTTTTATATTAACAATCCCCCTTTTACACACATCTCCAATATCTCCCAAAACACAGCCTTCACCTTCTGCCTCTCCCCTCCCAGTGCAGAACAGGACAGGTAGGTGCCCTAACTTAGAAGCATACAGCCCAGGTGTGATCCATCCAGATTGGAAAACATCTATTTGTAGTCTGTGCACATCAAATTTCCTACTGTTTGATATAACCTGGGCTGATTTTGACTACCATAAGATGTTGATAATGAGACACTGCCAACTCCTACAAGCCCTCTGCCACCACATGCATGGACAGCGTTAAAATATCATTTCCACACCACATACAGAGCATGACCCAGTAAGAATACAAGGAGTGGAAACTGCTGGGAGAGAGAAGGCAAAGGGGGTTCTGAAAATCCCAATTTCCTCAAACTAGTGTATTAATAAAGACATACTGCCCAGGACAGGCATGTAACAGCTGCCCACAGCCTGAGTAAGCACTCACACACTAATTACATACCTCCAAGAAGGTACCACAGTGGCACTGGAGATTCCTGCATCGATACCACACAACACAGACAGCACAGGGTGGATCTGCAGAGTGACACACTGCTTGCAGAGGGAGAAGCAGCAACATCAGCTGAAGCATCCTGGCCAAGTCCCACTGTGGCTGGATAAATCCACCCTAAAGCTGCTCTGTTTAGATGGAGTACTCTTTCTTTCCTGCGCTAAACTGTTGTGCAAGCTGCCTGACACTTGAAACACAGTGCTTTTTACCCCACAGGGAGTCACATCCCCTGGTAAACACAGGGATATTTTTTGTAAAGCACTCTGCAGTGCTCAAGGATAAAAGGCTCTTATATAAAATGTACAGTGTTGACAATGTATTTGTTTGAAGAGAAACAACCCAGCTTAAGATCCGAAGCTTTGTGTGTACAGCACCACTTCTTCATTCATTTGCTTGCTTTCAAGCTTTTCTCATTTCAAGCTCCTTCAGCTGGCATAAATTCTTAAACACTTATTTAGATTTGTTTGCTTGTCTATCGCTTACACAGCGGATTTCTACTGTACAGAGCGGTGAAGTCTTGGAAATAAGCTACACTGCAGAAATCAAGTTAAACCAACAGGGGTTTTTTAATTTTTTATTTTTTTTTTTTTTTTTTTTTTTTTTTTCCCCAAAAAAGGGTGGAATTTCTCACTCTAGAGCAGATATCCTGCTGGGACAGAAACAGCAAGAGGCAAACAAGAGGAAAGAGACAGTGCTTTGGCTTCATAAAAGCTAGATGGATTTACCAGCATGGGAAACCTGGACTTTGGCCACAAGATAAGGAATTCACATGAAGAAAATTACATTGGGCAGAATCCCAACCCAGATTCTTCTTTTAGGTGTCACACAGGCAGTGACAGAACTTGTTGGCTTCTTTGGCCACTGCAGATTGACCACTTTAACTCTCAGGAGCAACACAAAGCATGCCCATCATTCATTGAACTGGAGCACTGGAGACAGATCCTTTTCCTACTCAGGACAGGCTCTCTGCAACCCAAACTGGTGGAAGACTCCACTCTAGAATCTGAAACAAGGCTCACCTGAAGACAATGTTGCTGTGTGAACTGATGTTTTTCCCTCCATACAGAGAAAGAATCCAAGAGGGGCGAGGCCTCACTCCCCACAGCCTGTAACACTCTTCTGAAAGCGCATCAAAGTCCCATTTCTGAGGCTCAAACATGTCATTGACGCCATCTGTGCACATGGGCATCACCATCTCAGTGCAAGTCTGAAAGAAAGAACAGGCCAACAAGATGTATTCCCAGGAGAATGCCCAATAGTGGTTAGTGCAGTATTAAAATAAAAAAAGCTCAAAGAAGCATTTGATCAGTTATTACAGTCAAACTATCATAGAATCATTTAGGTTGGAAAAGACCTTTAAGATCAAGTCCAACTGTAAACCCAGCACTGACAAGTCCAGCTCTAAACCATGTCCCTAAGCACCACATCCTGCCACACACTGACAGTTGAATGACTTGACAAACCTCATCAGCTCTAGCCAAAAAAGCCCATCGACATACAATTTAGAAAGGACAGAGTGCATACCTGATAGTACCAACCCAACGTGCCCAGATTCTTTGTTGCAGTCTCAGACATGTCTAAACATGAGGCTTCTCCTGAGTAATTGTAGTATAAATTTACTGCCTGGAAAACATTCTGCAGCAACAATTTGTCTGAGAGACTGGGATCCTTCAAGAACTTGCAGACTTCCTGCAACAGAGAGAAGGGGAGGTCTAAATCTGCAAGAAACAAAGATTAATACATGATACCTGATGGGATATCTATTTCTTTTTGAACTACAGTCAGACCACTTCCAGAAAGTGTCTTTCTATGCAATGATACACCCTGAGCATCATCATAAAAAACTGTATTCCATTTGCATACTGCATGCTACTCTGAGGAACCTGAAACTTCATATTTCCTGATTAAAACCTTAAAACCAGTACAACCTTAATATTTCATTCATCAAGCTTTTCAATCCATTTCCCATTATTTAAAATACATCTTACTTAATAAAGCATATTTAGCTCCTCTAATGAAAAATAACACATGCAAGCATGTAACAAAAAACCTCCAGGAGCTCCCTGCAGCTTGCTGTAGTACAAATGGAAGCATCCACATAAAGGAAGTTCTAACATTAAGTCCTTTCACACAGCAGTACTGCAATATTCTTACTTTTTAGTGTTTGGAAAACATGAAGTGGCAGAACAAGGAACTGTTTTGCTGGTGAAAAATTAAGAATAATCTTGGGTAGAGTTTCATTCAAAATCTTAACTGAGGACACAAGTAGTGGAAAAAAACAAAGCAAACAGAAAACACAAAAGCTACTGCTTCAGAAAGTTTTTTCATCTTAAAACATTTTTTTTTAAAGCAACAATATTCTCTTTGGCAAGGCTTTCTCTTTACCCCTGCTCCCACTGTTGGGACCAATACAAAGCTATTAATCTGAGCTCCCAGTCCATCAGAAGAATCCAGAATTACTCTCTGCAGGGAGCAAAGGATGCACTGCAACTGCAACACTGTTCAAAACCAGGTGCACAGACACACAGGGACAACTCACATGGCCAATGCAAACTGTGCACCTTCCAAAAAGTGAGCTTACTATCCTTCCCTCCTCTTTATAAATCTTTTTTCCTCTCATTTTCATTGTGGCAGTTAAGAAACTTGTTCCCTACAGACAACAACAGAGCACAGCTTCCACATTTTGCCATTCCAAGGAGGTTTTGTGGTTTGGCTAGCTCTGTCATCAGTTCTTAACTCAGCAACTAGAGGCTTGGAGAGTTCACTAATTCATGCAAATGTGCACTGCAGACAGGTAGCAGAGCAGAGGGCTGCAGACACCCTGTAGCTGAAGCTCAGATTGCATGGCAGAAACAAGAGATCAGTATTTCTGAGAAAGTACTGGCAGCCCACAACAGAGAACAGATTAAGCTACATACATATCCAGCTACTCAAACACCTTTTTCCCCCCTTTCTTATCCTCCTAGTCACATGAGAGCTTCTGTTTCAGAAAAAGTAACTGGATAGCTTGAATAACTCAGATTTTGCACATCAGCATGGTCCAGACGAGCCACAGCCTTCTCTGTTTTAGGTTTATACCTCAGAGATAGCATGGACAGTGGTGATGGTGAGCACATTTCTTAGGTTGTGTCAGATTGATATCAAAGCAGAAAAAAAAAAAACTTTCAAGGTGTTCATAGTGCCCTTTGCAGACAGCCACACAGAACAGATGAATGATCCATTCTCCATCAGACAGCTCTACACAAAGGAAATTTTTTATTTTAACTGCTATTTAGTAGCTAAAAATACTAATACTTTAGCTAACTTTACCTGCCAGATACACTAACCCAAAGTTATGCAGGGAAATTCAGGGTCTTCAAAGAAGAAAATCACTCCCAGAAAACAGAGATCTTGGAAAAAGCTCTGCAGATAAACAGAACTGCACAAGTGAAGGTCTGCAAGAGTGAAAAGTGGTTCTGCTTTGAGAAGTGGCCCTGCAAGGAATACACCTGTGGGGACCCACATTTCTTCTCTCACTAGTTCTCTCACATCAAAAAGGACATAGGCTCAAAACTCTCTCTTTAATTGCAAGCTCTGCCAGCTAAGTCTGACACCAGAAGCTCTAACTGCATGTGCTTTTTGTGCAACATTTCTGCTCCTCAAGACCAACTCTACAGGACAGCTGAGTTTTTTCAGTTACCTCTGGCACTTTTCTTCTGGGTTCTTGATGCAACCTATCAGCCCTACAAGTGGCAGTTGGTCAACAAACCAGTTGATGCACAAGAAGATATTGCCCTGGTTCTTTTTTGCCAGAGACAAAAATAAAGGAAAATGTGCAGGTTAGGAGAAAAAAGAATTAGTTAAACCAAATGGTCAATTCTATAAGACATCAGTTCTCAGTTACCTGTACAGGCCAAGCAGGCAGAGGCTGTAAGAAGTCAGCTTTATAGGGGTAGTTCACCATAGCCAAGTTTATCCATGTTTCACTCAGCCAGTTTTTAAATATAGCAGCATCCTGAAGATTTTTCAGTGGGCTGCACAAGTGAAATGTGCTGGAAAGCCACTGTAAACCTGCATCTTTAATAAAAAAAGTAAATAAAATAATATTTAATGTATTGTACCATTAACATATAGATCAGTTGTGCTGCTGCTAAAAATATTTTCACTTAAATAAATAAATAATATACATAACAAATTTAGTGAAAATATTCTACATACACACAAGCATAGCAGATCAAATTTTAGTCAGCACCTCGAAGTGAAGGGAAATTCAAACTGCATACATCAGCATATAGGTATGTCACAGCTAAGATAATGTTATCTAAAAAAACCAAAGATTTACAAGATATTTGGTATTTCTTTTGATAGGAATTAACATCAGGGCATACTTCTTCCAGTGAAAGGAAAATGTCAAACTAGCCAGCTCACAGTGCAAGGACTAGAATATAGGTTGGAAAGACCCTTAAGATGATTGAGTCCAACCATTAACCCAACACTGCCAAGTCCACCACTAAACCATGTCTCTGAGCACTGTGTCCACACTCTTAAATACCTCCAGGGACAGGGACTCCACCACTTCCCTGGACAGCCTGTTCCAGTGCTTGACAACCCTTTCAGTGAACAAGTTTTTCCTCATACCCAATCTAAGCCTCCTCCCCTGGTGCAACTTAAGGCTGTTGCCTCTCATCCTATTATTTGTTACTTGGGAAAAGTGATTGACACCCACCTTGCTACAACTTCCTTTCAGGTAATTGGAGAACCATAGAATCATTTAGGTTGGAAAAGACCCTTAAGACTAAGTCCAACTGAATCCATAATGACTGCAATTATTTTCTACCCTGACTGCTTCTGTTGGTATTTAAACTATTTTTTTAGAGTAATGACTATCTGGACTACTTTGTCAGAAAGGAATACAAGCCCTGAGGTTCTGATCTGGAGCCCTATCTGACCTTAGGGATGCTTGGATCTGGATTCTGAACCACATCAGCTGTGACTAAAGCTTGTGATCCAACAAAACAGGCACTTAAAAATAACACTGAGTTTTCAGTACTAAGTGTATAAGTGTTCAAAAAAATCAAAACATTTATAGGTGAAAGTCTTAACATGAACTTGCTGATTTTATGAAGTCATAACACAATCCTGAACATTACTTTGAGGTCTCACCTGTTGAGGAAAGGTGGTTAATGGCATTCCAGGAATTCCGGATGCTTTCTGAGCAGCCTGTCCCACTCCTTTTGAAATCATTAGTCACTATGCTGAAATAAGAGCCACATGGAACCAAATCACCAAACTGCCAGATTGGGGCAGAGGCTGCCAGAGCTCTGCAAAAGGGACATAAAAAGATTGTTTTGAAAAACATACACATCCTGAACTCCATTCTCTGGTCAATATCCTCCCCAGAGCCAGCATCAAGGTAGCATTTAATAATTCAGCTTGGACACTGAGCCCTAGGTGAACTAACCATAACCTTGCAAAACTATTGCATAGGTCTGAATGCAAAGGTTGTTGAAAGTAATAAGTCTTGGACCCCAGTACAAAGATATCAGTAAATACATAAAGTAGAAATTCAGACTTATTTTATTATTTTTCATTCTCCTCTAGGTCTTTCTCACTAGATATTGTGCAAACTCAACTGAAGAGAGCCTGTCCTGGTTTTTGCTAGGATAGAATTAATTTTCTTCTCAGCAGTTAGAAAGCACTGTGTTTTGGTTTCAGTGAGGGATTTGTCATGAGAAGAATGTTGATAAGGTAGATACAAGGACATGGTGTTTGGGCAGTCTGCAAGTGTAAAGGACTGGGGGAGGCAGGGAAAGTATAGTAGTTACTCTAGCAGGTAAGGTAGAGGAATTGCTAATCTTGTTTCCCAGAGGGGAACTAAGGCACTGAAGAGATTAAAGACCTGCCTCAGGTTACCAGGACTAAAAAAAATTAGGTGGAAAGTTAGTGTTCATAATAATAGTTTTTACAAAACTAACATACAGCTCTGAATATATAAACCATCCAATACCTGCTGATCTACAGTTGTCTTTATTAGGCAAACAGTGCCTCTTCCCACATTCAAAGTAACTTAATTCCTCCTCCCAGTAGTGAACAATTCAAGCCAGCTTGAATTCCAGTACTTCTCCCAGTGCTGTAATATTTACAGCACAGAATTAACAAGTGCCTGTTGTCTGTTTGAGCAGGATGAGTACACTCACCCAACTACCACATGGGGGTACTTCATCCGAAGCCAGGCTGCGAGCATTCCTCCATAGGATCCTCCTATAGCTATGACAGGACTGTAACGGGCTCCTTCAATGCTTGTCTTTAAGTACTCAATTAGTACTGCAAAATCTGCCAGAGCTTGTTCTGATGTCAGGTAATTCAGATGCTTGGAATCCTGAGACAAAGAAAGCAGGTTATATAGGTTATATGCAGCATGGGGAGTGATTTCCAGCAATGGTCTTTCTATCCTCCACAGTAGCTGTCAAGTTCCAAATCTGCACCCAGTAACAAATGAATTATTCTTTGCAGGTGTCCCTTGAAGTGCTAGAAAATCCCAGATTATGTTTTTATAACCTTGAATTGATAGTTACAAAAAATAAGATAGTTGTGTGCTTTTAGCACATCTAAATCTTACTCAAGCTAACAGTCATTGCACTGACAAGAACTACAATAGGGAGAATTACTTTTGTATAGAACACATTTAAGGAAGACAAAAGACAACACTTACACTGAAAGACTCATTCCCAAAGGGCAAAGATTCTCCATAATATCTATGTTCAGCATATACTAACATGGCATTGAGTTCTTCAGCCACATCCCACATAAAACCCTGGTTGGAAGAAAGCAGACATTTAAATAAGTTGAATCAATTATTTTCAAAGTCTCTATTTCCAGTCTAATGTATTCCAACTCTTATTCTTTGATAAAAAAGTATGACTACCAAAATACATCTATAAAGACAAGAGTACAATTTGGTTTAAAAGCATCCCTGAAATAAGAAAACACAAAAAACAGATACCCACCCAGAGACAGGGATGCATACAAAGAAAATATGTATATTTTAATGCTGCAAAATATTAAGCAGTATTGTTTTGTGAGTACACACAGGCAACCCTACCAGAATTTCTATGGCACGAACTTAAATCCATAGGAAATAAAAAAACTACAGGAGAAAAGCATGCATATGAGTTAGGGCTAAATTACAGAAAAAAATGGATTTGTTTGGCAATAAACAATAATCTAGAGCATTGCAATACATTTCTTTTTAATAAATAACTAAAACTTGTTACCACTTGTTGACAGCAGCTTGTTACCACCAGTTATGGAAGCAGGCAGACAGAGATCACCTGCTGACAGAACAAAGTGTGTGAGCAGTCCTTGGTGGCTTTGAGCCTAGCACATGCCACCTCCTGTTGTGTTACTTTGCATTGAAGTGGCTGAAAAATGCCCACACGCTCCATTCTGCATTTGTATCAGTCAGAGAAGTAAAAATTTCCACAGGTGTTGTCAGAGAACAAGAATCACCCATCTTTGATTTCAAGCCCCTTTAAATTCACTTCAATATTTTTCTTAAGACAAACAAACAAAAAAACCCATGAAAACCTCCCATTTTACTCAGTCATTCAGAAGTACTAGAAATACCAGGATGGATGCAATTTGGTCCCAAATTATGCATTCTTAGCTTGAGACACCTTATAGTGTTTCCTCTAGGAATTTTCTTCACTACTCCAGTTAATACAAGTGCATCCCTTTGATTTCTATGGGCTTCAAATAGGACCCTGAACACCCTAAAACTTATTCTGTGCTTTTATTCACCTTCCTGTTCCTCCTATAACAATCCTAAGAACTATTACAAGCTTCTCCTTAAATAATACTCTGACACTGTCTCCTTGTTCTTCCTTATTTTTCAGCACACCACTACAGGAGAGAAGGACAGTAATTCAATAATCTATTTTCTACATACTGTATTGTTGCAGAACCACGTGATGTCTCCTTCATTGCCTGTATAAAATAGTATTGGGCCATTGTCTTTCTTCCAGTGCTGATCTGCTACTAGATACCGCTGCAGAAATGTAAGATTTTCATCAAATCCAAAGTGATCAATCTGTAACAACAAAGAACAACATGTTCAGAAAGCTAAAACTGATCTTGAGTCCACTGCAAATGCTGACAGTCACTTTGCAGACAAAAAAAAAATAAAGAGAAGCAAAAAGCTTTACTAAGGAAAAAAATAGGATACTGAATTAATTTCTATTCCTAGATTCCTAACATATCAAAATTCATCTGCTTTACAAAGGAAACCAGACAAAATTACAGGTGTATACACTGAACAAGAAATGTTATTTTCAGCTATAAAATAAAAATCCATGTTCTTTTTACAGTGTCATACTTACTATATATATTTAGGTAATCAGACAAATCAGCTGAGTGGTCATGAAGTATCTGATGCAATAAAACTGTATCAACACATAAAGGGAGTAACTGTCCCGTGATGTTTTGAGTCTTAGGCAAATCCCTTACTAGCCTTATCACTTATTAAAACAAAACAAAAAAACACCAACAAAAACCCAACCTCTTCCTTCTCTCCCCCTTTTGGTGTGATTGAACTTTAAACAGATTCTTGCCTTTTTAAACAGATTCTTTGTTTTTGGTGGGTTTTTTTTTTAATTCTTAGAAAATACTAATTCTCTGCAGTTCTGCTATTGACAGATTTTTCAGACTGTTTTATGGAGTGCTTCTTCTCTCCTTGCAATTTTCACTAGCCCACATACCCTCCCCAATTTTTCCCACTGCCCTATAAATATTGCAAGCCAATACATACCACCTTAACCCAAACCCTACAGTGTTAACTTTATTCCCTCATTAGAAATTTCATTTCAATTCCTAAGGTCAGTGGCTCAGCTTTAATTCATGCTGCTTTGTATGCACTATTCCTCTTGACCCTTCCCCAAGCATACATCCATCCTGGAAAGTTTATCAATTGCTTTTACAAGACAACTCCCTGTATGGGCATAATCTTATTCTGGAATATCCACACAGCCTTTTACTATAAAAAAAAAAAAAAATAAAACAACCAACAAACCAAACCAACCAAGAAAACCCCACCAAACCAAAAAAAAAAACCAACAAAACTAGTCCAGAAGAGCAATGCTGCTAAATTACCAGGTATTCACAAATCACTACTTTTATTCATCAGCTGAAGATGACCTGTAGTTTCCCAATTTTGCTTTCCATCAGCACAAAGCCTCATCTTTTCCTTTCAGAGTTTCTTGCTGGTGGTAACAGTCTGACACCTGCTGGCTCCAACATCTCTGCTCACCCATCTGCCTTTACACCAACTCCACTACATCTCTGGGATGCTCCAGGAACCAACTTTTCACCTTTCCTGTTTTGAGAACATCTGCAAGTTAATATTAAAATCAGCAAACAGCACACAAAATCCAAGCACTTGCTGCTAGCACAGTGTCCTAACTGCTGGGCAGATTCCTCCAGACAGCTCAGGACAGCCTAACTCCTGACCTGCAGGATCCAGCTACTCCACACCGTGTACTTGTATTTGCTTTGGGTGAAAGAAAGCACAGGAACTTATTTAAGATATACAATATGCTGTAAAGTGTCTTTTCACAGAATATTCAAGTTGGAAAAGACCTCTAAGATCATCCAGTCCAACCATCAACTCATCACCACCGTGCCCACTAAACCATGTCCCCGAGTGCTACATCTGCACGTTTCTTGAACAGCTCCAGGGATGGTGATGCCACCACTTCCCTGGGCAGCCTGTTCCAATGTCTGAACACTCTTTCAGAGAAGAATTTTCTACTAATATCCAACCTGAACGTCCCCTGGCATAACTTCAGGCCATTACCTCTTGTCCTAAAAAAAACATTCCAAACTCTCTCAAAGCCTGCTTGCTCTTGGACTGAGGAGAGGACAGTTGTGTTGCAGCTCACTGCTAGCAGAACAGCAGGAACAGCTGAAGGTCTGTGCATGGTCTTGACAGACACAAGAGACAAGGTCTTTACCCTGAAACTTCAGTTTTATTTGGTCTGGAAACAGTCACTAATTTATGTAAGTTCTACAGTTTTGCTCAGTGAGACCATTTGCTACTCACAGGTACACAGTGATATTATGATGCATGTATTTAAGGGCTCTTTCACTGAATCCAAGTGCTGACAACATACACTGGGCTTATTTCACACTGACAACTCACCTGCTCCTTTTTAATTTGCATAGTTGTTATTAATTTTAGTTTCACTAAGTCATAGTGAATTTGATTATGCTAAGTCAGAACATAATCAAGAGTTTTTAGATGTAGTGAGTAGATGTAAAAAGGCAGAACCATGTCAGTAACTGAAAGTCTTTGGTCACAAGACCTTGGGACAATTAAAGATAAGGATTAGATAAGGCATATCTAAAAAAAAATATATCACAGTATAGTTTAATAAACTCCAGCACTACTGGAAAGTACAACCAATACACCTTTTGTTCCAGGTCTGGTTTTTAAGAGGAGAAAAATCTTTCTGTTTCACCTCTGGTTAGGCTGCTAACCAGAGACAGGGAAAAACAGGCTCGTGTGTCCTGTCTGCCTTTAATGGAATCATCTAAAATTAAACATTTAGCTTTAAAACTTGATTCAGCATCCCCCCTGCCTGAAGCCACAGGGTCAACTACAAGACTACACCACAAAAAGTATTCAGCTTCCCTGAACTACAGAGATATGTACCAAAATCTTCTCAGTGCAGGCAGTTTAACATACAGACCAAGAATATACAGTGAAGGGGAAAAGGAAAAAAAAGACAGAAAAATTCAGAATGGTTTAATTGATAATCACCCTTTTGGCACCAAGCTGAAGTTATTCAACAGGATATTGTGCAGAACAGATTTTAAAGCCCATCTTACCGTTCCTGTTGCACAGGAACTGGAAAACCAGGATAGTAACATTCAAATATGAATATATTGTCTCAAATTATGGCTGATTTTCTTTTGAGAGATATATTTACTATATGGTTTCCTTGTGATGTGATCTGTCAGTCTAATCCCACAAAACAAACCCCAAAATCCCAGTGCTCTATAGTGAGTCTGCCTCTCAAGATCACAAGTGAGTATAGGAATTTAAGTTTTCTTTTGCCAGTTTTAGTAACCATGTTGATCAAAGTGTCATGATGCTCCACCTTGAGTCTGAGCCATGCTGTAGACTCACACACTGCCAGTCACGTTCCTCTTTCCCATTCCTCCCTCAACCTGTAAAATTTTGATAGCCTCACAGCAGCTAAACTGCCTCTGTTCATCATATTCATAACACAAACCATGGACACACGTAAGATTTCAGGCAAGATAACTCCAGGCTTCTCCAGAAAAAAAAAAATAAATAAATAAATCACAAGTAGCTCAACTGAAGAGCAGGAACTCCTTTACTGTGAGATGATGGGGCTTCACACCTTGTAGTAACTCGTCTTTACAAGGGTAAGACACATGACATGACAAAAACTCCCTAGTGTTTGTAAAGCAGAGAGAAATGTCACAATTGCTGGTTATTGCCAAGAAATTCAAAGAACTTCTGAATCCAGAACATCAAAACAAAGTTTGGAGATGTCCCAAGGAGTATCTCCTCACAAGAGTAGAAACTGTTTGAAGCTGTACTGACTCAGAGGGAAAAAGCATATGAATCAATATAGAGTTGTGGAGTGAGAGGCTGGGACACAAAGGGAAAGCTGTAGTTCAACAACAGCAGATGGAGCTGTCGTGTAGCCAAACTGTGCTGGTTCTCATTCAACAAGTCCTTTCTTTCATCATCCTTTATAGAACAGGCATAGCAAACACGTAATAAATCCCACAAACTGTGTGAAGTACACTTTATAACTCAAATCACCCACATATTTTCTTAGCTTTTTATTTTCAAGTCAGATATCATTAAAAAGTTGAACCAGAAAATTTCTTTTCCACACTCAGGCAAGAGGAGTAAGACAAAAGCATTGACTTTTGCAACCAGACTCAGTCAGAGCAGACAAGCACAGCAAAAGAAAAAAGCAGTTTAGTACACATTTATGATATCTTAACTGATGGTTAAAAGTAATCATGGTAAAGGCATACTAGCATAGAAGAGGTTTATCTAATTACAATTTTCACAATTACAGTTCTTGCCAGCAGTAAGCACAAGGTCCTGAGCAACTCAACACCACTCTGAATTTGGCCCTGCTTTGAACTGGTTGACGTGCAGAGTTCCCTTTCAAAACTAACCTATTCTAGGATTAATCCAAACCAGTTACACAGCCTAAGACTTTAAATTTCTGTAAAGAGGACTACCTAGCAAGTTTGGTTAAAATGACAACTTAGTCACCAGCAGCAACACAGCAGCGGTGTTTTAGAAATGAAAGTACCACGTACAAGCAACACCAACACAGAATCAGTTCTCCTGACACTAATAAAGTGGAGGATAAAAATAGAACAGGGAGTACTCAAAGTAGTAAGTTATGAGTAAGTTTAAGGGAAGCTTGTCAACTCAGGTAGGCAGGATGGGAATACTTTGCAGAGCTGTAGCTGTGAAGCAAAGCAAGCAAGCATGAAAATTCCAGTTCCAGGTAGAAAAATTTTCATCAGCTTTGTGGCATTAAAAAAGGAATCACCTTGTATTTTCCTGCACCTCTGAGTCGAAAGACTCAAAGCACTTGGGGAAGATGCATACATACACACAACAGATTGCTCCAGAGGGAAGACTGCAGCCACTTCCCAAAGCATGGCCATGGCTGCTGAGAGCCACACTCACTGAGTTTGACCAAAAACAGCAGCAGGGACCATGAGCTGTTATCCCAAGAAGCTGATAAGAGCTCCAGACTAAAGGCTTGACTCAGCAGCTTTGATCCTTTAGCTCTGAGAAACTTCGTACAATGAAGTGCAGATCATCAACTTGGGATGAAGTATATCATCATCATCTTTCTCCAGACTGGTCCACTGAACAAAGCAGAAGGAAGGGCCAAAACACACCTCACTGCCTTCCACTCAAAATACACAACACATTTCTTTGGTTTTACCTTATATGTACTGGAGTGCTGCATCCAGTTCTGGGGTCCCCAACATCAGAAGGACATGGACCTACTGGAGTGAGTCCAGAGGAGGTCACAAGGGCTGGAGCACCTCCCCTATGAGGACAGGCTGAGAGAGTTGGGGCTGTTCAGTCAGGAGAAGAGAAGGCTCCAGGGAGACCTTCTAGTGACCTCCCAGTACCTGAAGGGGCTACAGGAAGGGTGGGGAGGGACGTTGGACAAGGGCAGGGAGTGACAGAACAAGGGGTGATGGCTTTAAACTGGAAGAGGGGAGATTGAGATGAGATCTGAGGAAGAAATTCTTTCCTCTGAGGGTGGTGAGACACTGGCTCAGGTTGCCCAGAGAAGCTGTGGCTGCTCCTCCCTGGAAGTGTTCAAGGCCAGGTTGGATGAGGCTTTGAGCAACCTGGTCTAGTGGAAGGTGTCCCTGCTGATGGCAGGGGGGTTGGAACTGGATGATATTTGGGGGATTGGACTAGATGATCTTTTGAGGTCCCTTCCAATCCCTAACATTCTGTGTTTCTGTGATCTTTAAGGTCCCTTCCAACCCAAACCATTAAATGATTCTATGTGCACATACATCATGTGCTTATGTTGAGCTCCCAGAGATGTTTAACTTGGGTGGGGTTTTTTTTAATGTGCTTTGTTGTTGTTTTGGAAGTCAATTTTAAATAAAATAAGCCACTCTGCCACACATCTCCTCTAGGGAGGAAACAAAAAACAGCACAGCAGATGTTAGTTATTCTACAGATGTTAGTCTGCTTAATATAGTCCTGAAGTATTCAGGAACTAAGGCACTGTGTGAAGTACGAAGACAAAACAGGACATGTGGGCCAAAACCCACTTCCTTCTCAGGAGCATCTTAAGGTCATTAATGACTACAGAGACAGGACAGCAAACTCAAACCTTTACCAAGAAAAGGACTATCATTCACAGAGTAGCTTCTAACCAAAAGCATTTAAATGACCAAAAGTCATTCAAGGTGGTAAATCAACACCTGATGGTTTTATGCTTTTGAGTTTCTGGCATCACTGCAGCGTCTGAAAGCCTTTCTGTCATGCCTCAAATTTCAATTCTCTAGGCAATAGCTTTATTTTCCCAAACTTGCATATTCCATTTGAAACCAAGTCAGCTGTTTCACTAATGAGAAGCCAGGGGATTTTAAGAGTCATGCTCTACCCTCCAAACATTCACAGAGTTGTTTTGAGTGCTCATCCTGTCTGAATTATTTCCAGGAAGATCCAGGACAGTCTGAGGATATCCTCCTGCATGAACAGCAGTGAGGGCACCAGCCTCTCCAGGATTTCACTGATGTGCTTCTATTCCTGGTTTTACTCCTGGCAGGCTTTGGGACTCCAGTCCAGTTAGATGGCCCTATTAGTTTTGTTTCCTCTTAAAAATCTTTGCTTCCTCCAGTGAACTTGCAAGTTCATGAGGGCAAGGACTGCCTTGCCATCTTTGTACAGCTTCGTATTCAAGGGGCCAACTTGTTACAAGTACTACTACATGTAATTGAATATTCAAGCTCATTAAAACCATTGCAGCAGCAGAGTACCACTAAATAAATATATATATATATATACACTTGCACACTATTTATGTCTTCATAGCAGGGAAGACACAGAACCAGAAAGTAAAGCTAAATAAAAAACAGATGTAAAAAGTCTCACTCCTTGACACTGTTCTTGCTGCTTTGTTTCCTCCTATTGCACATTTTCGTGTGTCATAGCCTGCCAGGACTGAGGCTTCATCTCACTGACAGTTGATAAAATGCTTTCAGTTTGTCCCTGATAATTTAGTGCAGAAGAAAAAAAAAAAGAATAAAAAAAGAAAACCTTGATTTTTCTTGTCTTCTTTCTTGGTTTCCTCTTTTCCATTTTATGTGCAAGGAATGAGGTGTTTCCTTGCTTAATAGGCTGATGCTTGTGCGAAGGAGAGCAAAGACTGAAGGTTAGCACCAATCTGTTGAAATGCATAATCATTTCATGCTCTGTGGAAGAGCAGGGAGATGTAAACTGCACCTTCTTGTACTAGGCTACATTAACCCACTGACTTGGAAATCCTACACGTAAATAATAAGAAAATTGGAAGAAATGGACTCTGTGTAATTGCAACCTTCCACTAACCTGAAGGTCCTACACATAAATAATATAAGAAAATTGGAAGAGATTGACTCTGTGTAATTGTAATCGTCCACATGAGCCATAATTCAAAGGTTTCATCCACTAGATTTAATCTTATTTTGTTAATCTGTCACATTTAGCAAAATATGCATACTTTTTGCCTATCAATTGATTCCAACTTCTATTGTACTAGCAACGCTCTAGCACAACTGTTAATTTTTTCCTTCACTGCAATTAGCTTTCAGCCAAAGATGCTCCTCAAAACAAATGAAGGCTTAAAGAACTTTGCAAAGAAGGGATCCCTTCCATCTTAACTATGTCCTTGGGAACACACCAGCCTTCGACCAGAATCAGGCTTGGTGTATTTTACTGAAGCTTCTTTTACGCTGCTGAAACCACGTCACCTGCTCTTGGGAGATTGCAACTTTTAAAGGAAATCTGCTTTTAGCACTCATTTATCACTTCAGTGATTAAAAAGTGCTGACAAGGAAAGCCTCAGACAGGAACTCTGCCCCTGCCCTGAGTCACACAGTTTGGACAAGACACTTAAAAGAGAAAGACTAGACTGAAGAACATTTAAACAGCTACAGGATATGCTGTAGGACAACACCAGGCTACTCAGGTCAACCCTTGTTAGAAACAAACAGTTCCCAAACACTGCATGATGAAAGGTTATTTTTATCTTGGAAAATTAAGCAGCTAATGAGAACACAAACAAATTGATTTCAACTTCCACAAACCATTAGTAGTTTTGTGCTGCAACTGAAGCTCCAGGTTCTCCTCACCATGTAAAGATGAAGTCCACAGCACACTTAGGCTGTAACTACTAAAGCTTAAAACCCTCCACCAGTCACGGTGAGGATGCAATGCCTCATTGCAACTCCTCCAGTTGGAAGGCGAGTCTGAGAGGTCCCACAGGCCCTCCCAAAATGTTCAGCCCCAGACTTGTGGGTCACAAAGCTCCAGCACAAGGGAGAGAATGGGTGACCAAGGCAGGAATCAACTTCAATGGGCTTTACTGCTGATGCTGCTTAACCACACTCTCCATTCCCCTGCCACTCTGTTCCTCAAGCAATGGAGAGGCTTGTGATGCTGAGAATCAATCAATCAACTACATACATTTATAACAAACTCCTAAGGTGATAAACACACCAAATGTTCCCATCATTGATGCTTCCATTCAAAGCATTATTGTCCTAGTGACATTCTTCCACAGAACAAGGGATTGGGCAAGGAGTAGGGAAGAAACAGGTCAAAGCTTTATTACTCACAGCGTGTTACTTCATAAGGCTGAAATAAGGACGAAGAAGATGAGATACACCAACAAAAACAAGAGTTACCCTTGTGGAAGGTCTCTCTGACCCTTCACAGGCAAAGGCCTGTAACTTTTTCCATCTGCCTTCCAGATTGAATTACAAATCCATCACATTTGGAGGATTAGCTTCAGAGGAGAGGAAAAAACTGTACATGAACCTTCAATAGGTCACAGATTAAGCAGTATAAAAATATTCCAGTTTTGCTGAGTGTTTCCTAAAGTTTTGACTAGGACTAATTGTTTAAACAAAATACTTTACAAAGTAAATTTGATCTTCCCTGATCAAAATGGTTTTAATTTGAAATAATTTTGTCAACAAGGACATGGGGAAGCAAAGCATTTCAGATTCAGGACAATACTTTGATATGGTCGCATTAAATATTTAACACACCTCTCTACCCATTCCCCAGAAAAGGCAAGAACTTTGTACTTGGCCAAATATTTTTAAAGGTTTAACTCAAGCTGCAATTGTTTTACTTCCCAGATTTTCAGAACTACAAGGAAACTTGCTCTTGCTTTATCATTCACACAACCTTAATTCAACCATTATTATTTGTATTTTATTTTCTACAGCTAATCCCATACAAGACAGGAGGATTCAAGGAAGAAGAGACAGATGTAGTGAAAGCAAACAGGAAATCTGTCCCCACGGTCTTTTAATTAGACAAAACACAGGCACAATGGCAAAAGCTCAGGGCAGGGATGGCAGTTTATTTGTATTAAAAGGCACTGAATACCTACACAAGGTCCAGAGCTAGGGATTTCACACAGGCCACTGTGGATCATTTATTTACTAGCCACCAATTTTGAAGAGCAACTAAGAGGGAGGGGGGAAGACAATTTCAGAAAACAAAGCATCAAAGCAGCAATTAGTCAGACAGTGCTTGTGCAATAGCAGAAATACCACACAGCAACTGCTTCTCTGGCAAGCTTGCAACATTTCTGAGCCCTGAAGAACAACCATCTGCTTGCAGGGCTCTGAGACATTGGTAGATGGGACAGGGAGACCAGGAAAATACCATCCATGGCTCCCTGCAAGTGAAAAGTTTCTTATACAAATTGTTCTACTTCAAAGCAGAAACATCCACATCTCTTGTCAGAACTATTACCAAAGTTCTCCAGTAGCTGGAAGGCTCTAACACACACATGGATAAGTGACAGGTCTTTATACCAGTGCACCCAGAATTAAGCTGGACCACAGATGCTCTTCTGCTCAAAGCAAAGCAAGTTTTCCCTTCTAACTAGAGGCTCTCAGATTTTTACCCAAAAAGATTTTTCTATTTCTGTTTTTCTTTTTCCACTTAAAATCAGGTGAGAACATTTTGTTGAGAACAGACTCCAAACAACCCCACAAACATTGCTAAAAGACATTGGCCATCAGCTTGTAGGACAGGAGCTCCTGCTTAGGAGTGGAGTGAACTCTACATTCCACCCCTAGCAGCAGTGACTTCTAGGATTGAAAACTGTACACTTGTAGGTGGCCAGCCATACATGACTGTACAGCAAACACTACAGAAAAGCCAGGGCTTCCAGAGCAGCATGTGGTTCTGAACAGCCTTTGTGGAAGATGATTATCAGAGAGGTGGAGAACCTCTGCTATCAGAACAAGCAAAGAGAGCGGGGGATGTTCAGTCTGGAGAAGAGAAGGCTCCAGGGAGACCTTATAGTGGCTTTTCAGTACCTGAAGGGGCTCCAGGAAGGCTGGGAAGGGACTTTTGACAAGGGCAGGGAATGACAGAACAAGGGGAAATGGCTTTAAACTGGAAGAAGGTAGGTTTATAGTAGATATTAGGAAGAAATTCTTTCCTGTGAAGGTGGTCAGACACTGGCCCAGGTTGCCCAGAGAAGCTGTGGCTGCTCCTCCCTGGAAGTGTTTAAGGCCAGGCTGGATGAGGCTTTGAGCAACCTTGGACTAGATGATCTTTCGAGGTCCCTTCCAATCCCTAGGATTCTGTGATTCTGTGGTCAAGTGGAAGGTGTCCCTGCTCATGGCAGAGTTGGAAGTAGATGATCTTTAAGGTCCCTTCCAACCCAAACCATTCTATGATTCCATTATAAGACTTGGTTTTCAGGGAGTCAGGCAGCAAGGAAAAGCAAGCTGCTGCTTTGAGGCATAAATCAAATGTTTTGTTAGTGCTAGTTTTGCTTTCATCCACTTCCTCTACTTCAGTCTGGCCTCAGCCCAAGCTCTGCTGAAGTCAAAGGGCCTAATGCCCATCACTTTCTGTTCCTGTTGTCTTGAAAGGAAGTTCCTGCATGGAAACTACCATATAAGCCTAACTCTGACTAGCTTTTTCATGCTAAGTCTCTTTGTGGATGCTTTTAGAAAGGTTTTTTTAACTTTAGAACACAAGAAAACTTACTCCCTTTGGAAGCAGAATTAATTAACTAGGAATGAAAGGAGAAGCACCACCAAGCGCGTCCGTACCAGCAGCCAGAGGGAGAAGCTAACGCACGGTACCGTAGCTCCCTGCACGCTCACAGCCCACCCAGGCGGACCTGTTGGTGAACCTCTCCTTCTGGAAAGGAGATCTTACCTTACAAACACCTCATCCAGATAATCTTTGCCTAAAGACCACGTGGCAGTGGTACTACAGCAGTGCTGGGTATCAGAAAATACTCCAGGCACGCTAGGGCTCAACTAAAACACAGGAGATGGCAACTAAAAATTTAAAGTTAAAAAGAAAATTAACCCCCAACACCACAGGCAAGGAAGACAGCATCTAACTGCACTGGAAAGAAATGCAATTCTCAATTCTTCTATCCATATTTAATTAACTGAATTCACATGCCTAAAAATAAAGACATTAAGGCAGGGGGGTTGGAACTGGATGATCTTTAAGGTCCCTTCCAGCCCAAACCATTCTATGATTCTATGATTTTGCAAGCATATGGAAGATCACTGAATGCAGCCTGTTTTTTCCCATTAAGTTTCTTACAAGTTTCCCTGCTTTAGATGGATATCTACAAATTCCAGAATGCATGAAATAAAAAAAACCACATTTCTTCAGTTTTTGAAAATTTTAAATGAAATAATCAAGTGTGGCCTGTAGTTTCTCACCAATTTGGCATATATTAGAAATTATCTGAAGTCTACAACAACTTCCTATGCTGTTGGATGGTCTTGATCTCTTCAAGGTCAGATGTTGAAATCAATACAGAACACATCAGCATCAAATTCCGTTTTGAATTTAGTTTCCCTCCTCATCCTCCCCATCTCTCTCAAAAAAAAAAAAGCAAGAAATTCAGAGTTAAGACTTTGCTTCATCTGCTAGAAGTTGATTGGCAATTGGTACACATCAGAATAACTTCAATGAAGTTGAAGTACCAGGATTTCTCACGTGCACGTCCAGTTTGTAACCAGCTTGCTACTTCAGCCATATCAGTTTTGTTTATTTGGGCTTTCTTCAATCAAGACAGTCTATCAGAAATTTTTCCGTGGTCTATTACAGCTTTTAATGATTAAAGCTGGTGAGATAAAACATGCTTGTTTTCAGAGAGAGAAGTGATCATTGATGCTTTTTCTGGTCTCTAGTATTAACTGCTGACCTGAAGGAAGGGACTGCAAGTTGTGAGGAAATTAAGTGTTTCCTGCTTAATTTGAAAAGCTGATGCCTGCATGGTGACCCACAGATAAGTAGTGCATAAAAATAAAAATTCACTGACAAGCTTTAACAAGTACTTCCCTGCTTTCCTGTCTACTGAATAAGAGCTATTGTTTCTGCTTATAGACCTGGTTTATAGCTTACAGCTCCTGTTTTAAATCACACTATGAAATCACAGAGTAAGAGCTGCCAAGTACTCCTGTACTACTTGATGAGTAAAACATATATTCCAAGTAATTCACCTCCAAGACAAACATCAGCATCACTTCTTCTCTAACCAACTTTTAATTGGTACCAAGGGGCTCTGTAAAAAGCACTTTGTTTTTTCCTTCACGAGAACTTAAATATACATAAAGTGCTATTGTGTTATGATGCCCGACGAGAAAAACAAACCCATTTTATCCATTCCTGGCATCTGTTACAGTTCTGAGACACCAACCTGAGTCACAATGAGATGCTGAAAAAAAAAATCACTAAGCAGAATTTAAAGTGCTAATCTCAATCTGTCTTAATATCTTAAAAGTGAGGTTTAGGCCCAGAGCTGAGAATTACTTCATTATAATTAAAACAGCTTCTACAACACTGTTGTATATATGTTTTTAGCTACACTTATTTACATATAACAGTGAAAACATCAAAGACTGGAAGATGCTGAATTGGATTAAAGGTATCTTGTTCTGCAATTGTAAACTTCCTTCTTGTGAGTACAACAGATGCAACATTTAAGAGCAAAACTGCACCCTTAGTTTGGATTAATCCAAACTGACCATTTTACCATTATCTAATCCAAATTTATCATCTTAAGAGAATAATTAAAATGATTTTTCATCTTAAAATGATAAATTCAGGCAGCATTGTCATCAAAAAGGTGATCCAATCTCTTCACATCACTTTCCTTTACTCTGCTCATTCATGCAGTGACCTGACACTGAAGTTAAATTGGTTTTTGCTGTAGTACATTTTCAGTTAGAACAGGAAAATTCTGGGATTCACTGGCTTCCTCTAAATTGACCCTTCCAGTAAAACAGAAAGAACCATGTCTGAAAAATGTGTCTTCTCCTCTGCAGTCCTTCTCAAATTCTCTTTTATGGCTTGAAGCTTATGTTCTGTTTTTTGCACTTTCAATCACAGCTTTCATTTTCTATGCCTCAGAACTTCAGTCTGTAACATAAAATAGGGTATTAAAGACATGTGACATGGCCAGAAAAGATCAAATTGCACAACTTTTGAAGCTTTATTACTTTGAAGCTTCAACACAGGTTCCTTTTACATACAGGCAATATTAAGTAAAGACGTGTTTGAAAGAACAGGAACTTGCATATGAATTTACTAAGCTATGAAATCCTGACACAGACATGAAATCTAGGAAGTTACTCAATGCAATCAGAACCCATCTTCTGGAACCAGTGACACAATTGACATGTATTGGTTCAAAAGACAATCTGCTTGAAGGACCAGGCTAAGTAACTTGCTGAACATAAATTAATTTGTATTTGTTACATTTGTTCTTAGGCCAGTTCATAGCAGTTCACAAAACAAGTGATGAGCTTACAAAGTCTGTTTGGGGTAAAGGGTCCACCAGTACATTAAGTCTCATACAGCCATCAATTATCAAATTGAGTGAAGAGGTACCACATCCACTCTTTTCTGAAAAGAAACCCAGCTTATGACTGAGAACCCTTCAAATATCAGGAAATTTCAGGCATCATCCTCTCAGCAGTACTTCCCATAAAGCACCAGAAGTTCTTGGGCTATGGTTTTTGTTAACCTTGGTACATGAATTGAAGACAGGAATGCAGAGGTGCATGACAAGGCTCCCCCAAGGTCTGAGAAGATGCCCAAGTCCAGACCCTCCCCACTACGGTATAAGGTTATTTCTGCTTGTGCAGAGAAGTAGACAGCTCTTGGATACCTCACCAAGCCTTTCCAGTGAACTTGAATTGTGGTCACAGACACAGCTGCCTACAAAGAAGCCATTCAGATAGTGGTGGTCTTCCTGCAGCTCTATACATCTTACACATCATTCTCTCTGCAAAGGTCAGTTTTGGATGGATCAATTTAAGACACAAATCCCAAACAACCTTTTAACAAGCAAGCGACCAAAGCAGAAGAACAGTCTTGCCTACAAGTCATGCTCACACATCAGAAGAGCTGAAAATGAGACCAACTTCCCCAATAGAGATACCATTTGTTGATGGGAAGATGTGGGTGATGGTAGAGTTCTCCCTTCAAGGGCCATCTACTAATCTAGGTCAGCATAAGGTACCTTTCTCTGAGAAATAAAGAGAGAATTTCACTTCTGCATTGGAGGAGCAGATGGCTGAGGGGCACCAGTTACTTGTGAAGGGGGAAAAAAACAACACCCCCAAGCCAAAACAGTAAAAGTGGTTGCAGACATAAATACACAGCCAGTATGCAAGCTGAGATCCCAGTCAGCCTGGCACAGGCATTACTGCTTCACTTATTTCTCAACATTCCAGACTTCAACCCCATCGCCAGGGATGTCTGACACTTAACATGGTAAATAGGAGGAAGTTCAACGTAAATGAGTGTTGAGCTGAACCCTGACCCTGTTACTTCTCCATTTCTATGAAAGCAGACTTGAATATCATTGCTTCCCAGCAAAGGCTGACAGTGAACCCTCGAGCAGAATCACAGAATCACAGAATGTCAGGGATTGGAAGGGACCTCGAAAGATCATCTAGTCCAATCCCCCTGCCGGAGCAGGAACACCTAGATGAGTTCGCACAGGAAGGCGTCCAGGCGGGTCTTGAATGTCTCCAGAGAAGGAGACTCCACAACCTCCCTGGGCAGCCTGTTCCAGTGCTCTGTCACCCTTACTGTAAAGAAGTTCTTCCTCAAATTTAAGCGGAACCTCCTGTGTTCCAGCTTACACCCATTGCCCCTGTAGCAATGCTACAGGTCTACAGGCCCTCGTGCCAAGAGGCTCCATTTCTAACTCCACATGAAAATTCTCACCTTCTGAAGTCCACATCTCCAATATTCAACATTAATGAATTGTTCACAGGGCTCAAGAGTTATTTTTAAACAAAAGAATTCATGCAAGAAATCTATTTAGACTTTGAAGTTTTCTTTTGTGGAAGTATTAAATATTTAAAGACCATTTAAGAACTTTTTTTTCTTAGAAAAGTAGTTCTAAGAAATGTTTCCTTTGTGACAGCATAATATTTTGCCATATTATAAAATCACTTTTATATTGTCTGATTTTACATAGATAATTCTACTTAATGTTGAAAACCCTCATAGAGATAAACAAGAATCAAAACAGGAACTTTAGGTAAGAAGAAAGACTCAGCAGCACAGAACAGAAGCAGATGATTCATACCACATGCATGAATGTAAACTCTAATGTAATGTATAACCACAAGGTAAACAATTAAACTTTAGCAATTCTGAGAGGTGGCCAAGTATCACCACCCCTGTTTAATACATTAATCATAGTATTTATGTTCCACTACAGGATCACCATGTAATTACAAATCCCCAGACAGCAGCCCGTCTCGGAAGGGCTGAAGCTTGCCGATCAGCTCTGAGTGCTACTCTTCTGATAAAGAGCAGCCTTACACCCTCCACGTGATGACACCTCTTATACTAACCCTGGTATCTTTCAAGTGCCAGGCAGCACCATTCAAATCTTTGATGACACCCAAAGAAAAAAAAAACCATGAATTTCAAGGCCTGTGGATAGGACCTCTTTCCTGCAGCAGCCACTCTCAAACAGTATGATTTTTGCATGAAGTAGGGGAAGAGAACGTGGAAGACACCAAAGGGAGCAAGATGTGGCAATGTTTTTACAGCAGATTGTCACAGGGACTCTTCTCTTTGCTTCTCTCAACATCTATCTACCACCCAAACTCCACAGATCTCGGGGACAAAGCTGTGCTGCTTTGCTGGCAACTGCAGGGCATGCTGCTGTGTGGACAATCACCAGGTGACACCACAATCCAGCGAGGGGATGAGGACAGAGGTGTAAGAGCATGGCAACAAAGGGTGGTTCAGACCAGGGCACAGAATGAGTATTGCTGATAGTATGACAGCAATGTGCAACAACCGAGGCGCCAGCACAATCACGTCACGCTCAGAGTTACAACAATGCCGCAGGATTGAGATCCTGGCCAACGTGGACCGCACATCGCGGGAGGTATCTGCAGGATGTTACCAAAACACAGCTCAGGGCTCTGAGAGGAGTGAGCCAAGGGACCCAAACCTCAAATCACTACCTGAATGACTGAAAAGCATTAGACAGATGCTTTCAAGACACAGGAATTCTATGATTTATGCAGGGAGACTGCTAGAAGAGGAGTGCTCCCAAACCAGTAACACAGTCTGCAGACAAATATACTCTCAGTGTATGTATTTGTCACTAAAACTGTTCCCATCCCACCTCTCACACCCCTAATGACAAGGACCTTGACTTCAAAATTATTCTGTAGCTATTCCAGGTAATCTTCCAACGGTTATCTGTTTTCATGTTTGATCTCTCTGAAAGCATAACACAGAGCCACAGAATGTCAGGGACTGGAAGGGACCTCGAAAGATCATCCAGTCCAATCCCCCTGCCAGAGCAGGAACACCTAGATGAGTTCACACAGGAAGGCGTCCAGGCGGGTCTTGAATGTCTCCAGAGAAGGAGACTCCACAACCTCCCTGGGCAGCCTGTCCCAGTGCTCTGTTACCCTCACAGTAAAGAAGTTCCTTCTCAAATTTAAGCGGAACCTCCTGTGTTCCAGCTCACACCCACTGCCCCTTGTCCTATCATTGGTCATCACTGAGAAGAGCCTGGCTCCATCCACCTGACACTCACCCTTCATATATTTATAAACATTAATGAGGTCCCCCCTCAGCCTCCTCTTCTCCAAGCTAAAGAGGCCCAGCTCCCTCAGCCTTTCCTCACAAGGGAGATGCTCCACTCCCTTAATCATTTTGGTGGCTCTGTGCTGGACTCTCTCAAGCAGCTCCCTGTCCTTCTTGAACTGTGGCGCCCAGAACTGGACACAATATTCCAGATGCAGCCTCACCAGGGCAGAGCAGAGGTGGAACCTTCCCATTTTGCTCCTGCCATCATAAGTTCACTTTCTACAAAGCTGAAACAGGAGATGTTCAATCCACGTATGATCCAAGATGCCTATGAATTAAACACGTTCTCCTTCCCACCACTCCCTCTGCAGACCTGGGCATGAAATTTAGATTCAGGCTGCAAGTCTGAGTCTAATCAAACCAAGAGAACGCTAGAAAAGTGTCCTCTCCTCTCACTACACCTCTCTGGAAGAGGAACCATCACCTCCCCTGCAAAAATCAGATACAGCACAGGTGAAGAAGCAGAATTCCCTGACACATACAAAGGAACTGTTGACTGTTTTCATGAAAACCTATAAACAAGCCAGGTTTCAAGTTAGTTTTCTGCAAGGGGACCACAGCAGCACTTGAAGCCAACACTGCAGAGCCCTCTATCCTGTCTACATGCTATGGATTTTGCCAAGAAATTTCAAAGAATTGCAGGAGCAGACAGAAAAGCAAAGACCAGGTTAGTACCAGAAATCTGTTCCATGTTTAAAACAAACAAAAATCACACAACACCTATTTGCAAATTCCATTAGGGTAGAACTGAGGTCCCCGGCCCCCCTCTGCCAACATGCTGTGCTGTGCTTTGGAATACAGACTGGATAAGGTGTGTAGGGTATGGAGTACAGATACAACACAGCAGACTCACGGTCACTTCACAGAGTTGCAGCTTAAGTGGAATATTCAAAACCTGGAACATTTTACCCAAAGGCCCCAGCACTGTGACATCGAGATCTGTGGAAGTGAACAACTGTCCACTCTGCCGCTAAGTGAGGTGCATGATATTAGAAAAACAGAATCCCAGACTGGTTTGGGTTGGAAAGGACCTTAAAGATCATCCAGTTCCAACCCCCCTGCCAGCAGCAGGGACACCTTCCACTAGACCAGGTTGCTCAAAGCCTCATCCAACCTGGCCGAGAACACTTCCAGGGAGGGGCAGCCACAGCTTCTCTGGGCAACCTGGGCCAGTGTCTCACCACCCTCACAGCAAATAATTTCTTCCTCAGATCTCATCTCCATCTCCCCTCTGCCAGTTTAAAGCCATTTCCCCTTGTTCTGTCACTCCCTGCCCTTGTCCAAAGTCTCTCCCCAGCCTTCCCGGAGCCCCTTCAGGTACTGGAAGGCCACTAGAAGGTCCCCCCGGAGCCTTCTCTTCTCCCGGCTGAACAGCCCCAACTCTCAGCCTGTCCCCGGAATGCCCACGGAAAACCCCTGCCCGCGCCTGACCCGGACCGGCCGGGCTGCGGTCACACCTCGGAGGGACACAGCCCGCCCCGGCAGCACCGCGACCCCCAGCACACGCCGCAGCCCCCCGGACAAGCTTCCCCTCGCCCCAGCCCCGCACCGGTTGGGGATCGCCCGGAGGGGAGGGGAGCGCCCACCGTCCCCCCGGCACTCCACCCAGGGGCGGCGGGCTCCTACCTGCTGCCTCAGGTACCGCGTCAGGTACGGGGCGGGGAGTGGCTCGGCACCCAGGCGGGGGGCAGGCAGAGCGCCGGGCACGCCGAGCAGCAGGATGAGCAGGAGCGGCCGCAGCATGACCAGCAACATCCCAGCCCGCCCCGCCGCCCCGCCGCTTTATAGCGGCCCCGCTGCCCCCGCCCGCGGCAGCCTGCCCCGGGGAGCGGCGGGCGCTAGGACCCAGCGGAGGGGGCGGTGCTGCGCGTGTGCATTGGCACACGGCCGCTAGGAGACCCACCCCCAAAGGGGCGGGGTCATCCCCTGCACGTGGAGGGGTGGGCACTAAGTAGTGAGGCTCTCCGATTGGCTGTGGAGTGGAGGATAGCTCGCGCGCGCTTTCGCGATTGGCTGTCGCGACTTAGATAGGGGTTTGGTCGGGCAGTGTCCTGCGAGGAGGCAGCGATTGGCTACTTGAAGCACGTGATCCGCCCTTCTCCTGGCTCGGTGACGTAGGAAGGACGTGTGAGAGCGAGGCTGGCACCTTATTGGGCAAGTGGGGCGGCCTTGCCTCCGAACTGCGTCGCGATTGGGTGAGCGCCGCCTCGTCCCCGCCCCCAGCAACGGCCGCCACCAAGCGGCACTTCCGCCCCGCGGGCTCCGCTCGGGGCTGGCGGGCGGGGCAGCGGCGCCGCGGGCCGCGCGTCCCCGGGGCTGGAACTGAGGGGATGGGGGCGCGGCCGCGGTGACCGCCTTCGGCGTGTGGGTGAGAGCGATCGTACTTCAGTCGCTGGCGTCTTTCCGGGGCGCTGAGCCAGGCGCTCCGCCCGGCCTCGGGCATCCTTGTGGTGCCGCGCCCGGCACCGGCCCGCTCCGCCCGCCTGCTCGCTCGCTCGCTCGCTGTCGGCTCTCCGGGGGCGTCTCGGGGCTGGAGGGGGAGGCGGCTGCTGGGTGAGGGGTAGAAGTTGCCGTGGGACCTGTCAGAGCGCTGCCCGCGGGTGTGGGTTTGTCCGCGGCGGGAGGTGAAGGCAACGACGCGGCACTAGAGGGCACCAAGCACGGGTGGAAACGGCGGTGAGACCTCAGGGCTGTGCACAGACAGCTCAGCCGGGCTGAGAGTGAGAGACGGGGATGTGCAGCCTGGGGAAGAGAAGGCTCCAGGGAGACCTTCTAGTGGCATTCCAGTACCTGAAGGTGCTCCAGGAAGGCTGGGGAGGGACTTTGGACAAGGGCAGGGAGTGACAGAACAAGAGGTGATGGCTTGAAACTGGAAGAGGGGAGATTGAGATGAGATCTGAGGAAGAAATTATTTGCTGTGAGGGTGGTGAGACACTGGCTCAGGTTGCCCAGAGAAGCTGTGGCTGCTCCTCCCTGGAAGTGTTCAAGGCCAGGCTGGATGAGGCTTTGAGCAACCTGGTGTACTGGAAGGTGTCCCTGCTCATGGCAGGGGAGTTGGAACTGGATGATCTTTAAGGTCCCTTCCAACCCAAACCATTCTGTGATTCTACCAAAGGCTGGCAGTGGGGAGCACCCGTAGTGCCCTGTGATTCCCAGGCTGGGTATGTGGGCCCAGAGGTTTAGTTTGGTTTGTTTATTAAAAAAAAATAAAGTAAAAGATTTATTCATACTGTCCTTTTTTAGCTTAGATCCAGATAATGGGTGCTGTATTTCTCCCAGAGAGAAACAGATGTAGATCTTGAGTCTCTGCTCTAAAGGGAGCTGTTGCCAGACCCTGTGTGTTGAGTACATCCATACCACTTTTTATCTCCCATATTTCAGTGGGATACTCGAGGTGCTCACTGTGTTTTTCAGGATGGGGGTGGTTTTTGATTTCTTTAAAAAGTGCAGATAATGGAATACTTTGTTCTTATAGTTCTGAGTTGAAAACCAGTTGGAATGTGAAACACCTGATGGTTTCTCCAAGTCCACCTTCCTGGGCAATCACAAAATCAGATTTGTTTTTGTTATTTTCTATATGTTGGTATGTTTTCTATGTCCTTTTTACTAATATCTTGTACTGTAACTAAAACAAAATAGTTCCCTTTTGACCAGAATTGAAGGCATGCACCCTTTAATATATTAGATCAAATGAGTCTCCATTAATATGTGTTTTGAAGAGAGATATTTTTCATTTTGGTTCTCCCCCCAGTAAAGCTTTTACATTTTCCTGGCTTTTCTGGCAGGGGATATTGAGATATCTGCTTTATTTTCACTCAGAGTGGTGAGTTTTGTCTCTCACATTTTTCTAGTACTGCCATAGTACCAGAAAGCTGAGAGTGGTGCCCCTAAGGGCAAAGCAATCTGCTGTAAGCTTAACTTTTAACTTTTTTTTTGTGGCAGAAGAGGAACAAAAATACTACTGTTGATTACTGAATGGTTTTTAACATGTAAAAGCCATACTTGAGCCTCCTTTATCTTTTTGGCCTTTTGCATCCCTGAGTGAATTCTGGGATGAAGATGTGAAAATCAGTTTCTGGTCTAAGTTTATTCTGCAGCTTCCATTGAATAGAGGTGAATGTTTAGCTGTTATGTGATAAAAGTGCTTTTGCAATAAAGGATTTTTAAGGTGTCTTTTAATTCTGCCGTAAAGAACATTTTAAGTTGGAACTCTATGATTTGAAGTATTTTAGGATATTTTTGTCTACAAGTTTCTAGCATCTGCTGAGAAAAAAAATTAACTTTCTAAAACAGAGGACATTACCCAAAAAATCGTATTTTGAACAGGATAGTGATAATAAAGCCAAGATAAGTCTCCAGGAAAGTAATACTGAATAAAAATAAATTAATTCCTATTTAGTTCATCATTTATTTGCCAGATCCATGTGGCCTCTTTGTTGAATTCAGTGGCAAATGCTGTAGAACTGTCCCTTTGGCTCAAAGAGCATGAATATAGTTGTGATTGCAAGCCCTTTTGAGAGTTTTCTGGGCATTCCTTTGTTTCAGAGTCATTGGTGTTGAAGGCATTTGCAGAATTACAAGCATAGATTCGCTTCAGGTTTTAACCCTGTGTTGTGACTTCATTCTAAATTAAGGGAAAAAAAAATCAGAAGCAGATTTGCTGCAGTGCTGTTCTAATAAAGATTCCCTAAGTACAAGTGGGAATTTGCATGTTTTATCTGCAATGCTGTGAAAATAGAATGAACACTTGCTTCTTATTACATATCTTAATCTTTTTTTTTTTCTGTTTAAAGAGTTAATTAAGGGTAGTAATAGATGTTGCCTCAGTTGGACTGCCATTCTCAGACAGAGATCATAGCTCCCTGAGGGCTGCCTTTCAGTGTGTTCAAAAAACCCAGTTAAATCAGTTAACATCTCTCAAAATGAGAATTCTCTGAACCATTTTGCCTTACCTGTTTCAGGTGATGCTGTGAGCACATGAATAGTGAGAGAGGACTCCTGGCTGCCTCTGTGATCTCTGTCCAGAACTCCTGCTTCATCTATCCTGCCTGTCAAAAGTGCTTGTCCAGGCTGGTGCTGGACTCCAGGAGGTAGGTCCTGTGTGGGGATCATGCACTGTAACTGTCCGAGGCCTTGGGAGTCTTTGGGAGCTGAACCCAAGTTAAAACACATTGGTTAAAATCCAGCCATCGTAGAAATATGGGCTGATTTCAGGTATTTATGTTACTTACCACTATTTAGATCTCTTTTTATTCCAGTAGCAGCTTGGAGGTTGTTATGAATCAGGAGCTGTGTTCAGTGCCATGCAGTACTGAAGGACAGTTTAGGAGAATAAATGGTGTGAGTTAATAGCTTCCAAGTGCATCCCCTGCAGTCCAGCCCTTCCATGCTGTTCCCAGGGGGGAAGGTGTTGACTCAAAGCCCCTCCATATCAAAACCTTTTTTTTATTAATTGATTTCTATTTCTATAATTGATTCTCATTCTATACATGTAGTGCATCAGGTAGTCCTATGACTCTTCCACTTACTGTGTGTCCAGAAATATATGAGCTTTCCTTTTTAATCCCACTGTTATGTGAAATAACACACAGAAGGACAAGGGGCAATGGGTGCAAGCTGGAATACAGGAGGTTCCACTTAAACTTGAGAAGAAGAAGAAGAGCAAATCCCTGAATATCAGCACTAAATGGAAGAAGCTGACTTTGCAAAGCAAGAATATCTGTTGTTTCAAATGCTGAAGTAAAAGATAACAGTGCTGTTTCCTGGTGACTTTTTTAAAATCTAACTGTTACACTAAAGCTATGGGAAGAAAAATCCCAAGTGAGAATGAAATGCAAAAAAGGGGAGTGCAGGGAATTCAGAATTACTCCCCAGCAGGTCATTCAAAGCCAACTGTCTTTCTCCAACTTCACACCAGGCTGGCATTTAATAAATCAATAGAAGAAGCCAGAGGGATTCTGTCATGATACAGAGCCCTCGCTGAGCCTCTGGTAAGATTAATGCCTTCAGGGCTAGAGGATAAGAAGTAATCTTAGAGTTTGAAATGGTAAATTAGATGCATTATAATAGTAACAGTTACAACAGCAGCTAAGTTCTTACCTCAGCAGTGATTAACAGAAGTTTACCCATTCAATCTTTTTTTATCCTTTTCCTGTCTTGTCAGGTTTAGCTGTCTAAAATGTGGCTGCACAGGTGAAGCTAAAGCTGCAAGCTACCGCTATAGACTGTCCCTAAAGATCGCTGACACCAGTGATTTGTTTGACATTACCGTGTTTGGAAGTTGCTTAGATCCATTCTTTGGGGTCACTGCAGAAAATCTGCAGAGGTAAGGAATGGATTGTTTCTAATTATATAGCAGCTGCTTTTTCTTCAGCCTTAAAAAAAAAAAATAAGATGAGCTTGGTTGGTGGGGAGAGGAGTGAGATGAAGCTGCTGAAGCTGCTTCCAGCATTTCCTTGGTACCCATCACCTTGAGAAAATGCTGAAGTTTGGTTTCTTCCTGAAGCCTTGAGATTTTGAGATGCATTACTTGTATATAAGAGATCCTCCACTTGTCTTCTGAAGGCAGCTGCCACCTGCTAAGTGAGCTTCACAACTGGATTGGTTCTTCATCCCTCATCCTTTATTTGAAATGATTGAATTTTCTTTGTCTAATGGCAGATTACTAAATTGACTTTTCCAGAGATTTAGACATAATTTTTCCTCAGATTTTAGGAGAGTCTTGAGGTAATAATAGAGCCTCTTTTGTTTGGGTTTTTTTTAACAGTTTGGATATCAAAAAAAAAGTGTGCACTTTATGACTGGCCTTCACTGTGACCAGGTTTTCCTTTAGCAAGGAGGGATTTCTAAGCACGTGCTCAGAGCCTGAGCACCTACACTGTAAGCTTCAGAGTGTCTGATATGTGAAACTGCTGAGATGGGATATTTGGATACGTTCACTGCTGGTTTCTCTGTTCTTTGATTTTCCAGTACTTTGTGTTATCACTAGGTCAAAGATGAACACTTTAAATCCTCTATTAGCAGCATTAATACCATTCTCATGGCAGGCATTCTACACTAGACTGCTGTACTACTGCCAGCTGTGAAAAACAGAGCTATTTCATGTCTTAATTCAGATGCTGCTGTTGCTGTAGAGATGTGGGCAGGGAGGATGTGTAAGCAACAGCAGCACATTGACAGCATGATAGAGTCATTGTGCTGATACACAAATCACAGCCACACAGGGAACACCCAAAAATTGTGTGTATATTCAACCTATTCAAAGCAGTTGTTTTGTTTCTTTCTATTTCAATAACAAATAAAGGGAACTAAACAATTGGATGTATAGGTTCATGGGTTCCTGTTTTCATTCTTATGTTTAAGCTACCACAGTATCTCCTCTTTGGCATGTTTCTTACCTCTACTGCAGTGAAAATGCTGTGTCAGGCTTCCTCTGTTGCTGCAATACTTCTGTGTGTTTTTACTCAAGGTATATTCAAGAGCTGTCAGGAGAAACAAACACAGATGCATCTTCAGGAGTATTAGTTCAAGCAGTGGAAACCTGTTTCATTGGAAGAAGATTCATATTTGGAGTGAAGGTAACTTTTAATCCACATTACTGTCTTATTATGAGGTTTTTCATTAGCTTGTAGCTGGTTCAGGGCATAAACTGAATTATCAAAGCTTCATGTACAACATCTTTTGGGAATTTGAGAAAATTTAGGGCTAGGACATGGGAAGGATTTTGCTTCTCTTCCCCCAGACTCCTGTGTTATTTTAAATAAGTCACATTCAAAAGTCATCTTGAATGGCAGTGGTCAGCTTGTCAGGGCTGCTTTTCAGGCAGCAGGAGCAGTGCCAGCACCTGTGCATTTCAGTAACAGCTTGGAGTCTGTAAAAAAAACTGTATGAAGTTCAAGCAAGAAACAGACTGTCTTTTCAAGCACTGCCCTGCCTTTCCCTTGCTGCATAGTCTCCTGGGGTCTGAAATGTCAGGAGAAACACATCCCCTTGCAGCATTCTGATATTTCTGGATTTAAGTGCATGTTTAAAAATGTTGATAAAGTACAGCTGTTCAACATGTGCATCTGTGGCTCTTTTATGTGTTTAACAGACTTTGAAATATTAGTTCTTGGTGATATTTCCATAGAAAAAGTCTTTTAAGTTCTCGTCAAGTTGTGCTTGAGTGAGTCTGTGAACGAATCCCCTACCTGGCAGGTGTTTTTCCTCTCCAAGAGGTACCATGAGGTTTGTATTTGATCTGAGATTTTCCTAATGCACTCCATCTTAAATAGTGGAAGTGGGAGGACTTCATGGATTAACTTTACTTAACTGGAGCCATTCACCAAGTCTCTAGGTCTGATGCCTTTACAAATACAAGTAATCCTACGTATCAACAGCCTTGGTGCTGCTCCTGCACACACAAGAACTGAGCAAACATTCAAAGACCATTTATCCAACCTTTGGCTGTAGACTTTCCTGTGTAGTTGTGTTCAGCTATGCATGCAGTTGTGCTGATAAAACTCAGAATCAACATAACATACTTTTTTTAAGTCTTACCTTGAAAGGTGTTGTCCTTGGCTAACAGCCTTCAGCCTCAACCTTTGCACAGACGTGGGGAGTAGGAGGGTTGTTGAATTAAAAGACAACTAGGTTTGCTTTTTGGCCTCCCTGGCATTGCCACACCTTGAGGGGAAGGTGAAAAAGGGTTCATCCACTTCTCAAAACATTAGATAATTCCCTCTGCTTTTAGTGACATTTTTCACCTGTAGTTTCTGTGTAGAGAGAAGCAGGTTCTATAAAGAATTGCAGCTGAAGCTCCTTTGAGACACTACTCCCCAAATAAATCTGAGAAGATAAAGGTTGTAGCTTATTTCCCTTTAACCAGGGTAGCACAGAGGAAAATATCATGTTGGCTCTGATAGCTGAGCTGCCAAGTCAGGTATCTGGTACCCAGAGGGCTTTGCTTCAAGTACTGCCCAGTGCCTCCTAGAGAAGAGCAAAGCACTGGCCCTGGGCAAGTAGCCACTTGCACAGAACTGCACTGGAGGAAGCCCAGAAGCAGCCAGTGCTCCAAAGGGAGGAAGAAATGTTCTGTCGAGTCCTTTCTTAGAATTCTTGGTTGTTTTTCCAGCTCCAAAACTCAGAGTAATTGCAACAAGCAAAGAACCTCTCACTGTGATGCCCTTTGTAGCCCTTGCCAGTGCTTATTTCCCAGGGAGTACTGCTTTGTGTGACAGACTGTTTTGTGTTCTCTTCCCTGCAGATCCTGACAAAAACTGAGACCTAAATTTAAGCCTAACTTAAAAGACATGCATTTTTTTTTCTTATTACAAAAGTAAAGCATTCTACTAAGTTTTGTTGTTTTTTTTTTCTTTTTCCTCCCCCCCAGGGTTGTGCAAGTGAAGATGGAGGGCGTTCTGCTGCCAGCAGCATCTTGCAAAACTGTTCCAGAATTAACAGAAATACAAAAAACCTTACAGCTTGCCAGATCTTCCTGCCAAACGCTGCTGTTGCTGGCTTTACTGTTATCAGCTACTTCCATCGGCTCCTGCAGTCAGCAAAATTCAGGAGCTGTAATAACAGCGCATACTTACCTGATGCATCTTCAGCTCCAGTAGATGAACCTATCAGTGAGCTCAGCAGCTGGTCTAGCCTGAGCAGAAACTCCTATTTTCTTCAGTCTAGTGGCAGAGAAAGTTTTCTAGGGTCCTGGCAGCAGTCCCTCAGCCTGACTTCATCTGTTGCTTGGGTAACAGCAGAAGACTTTCCCACTCTGGAAGTGGGAAAGCTGGTGAGCAAACAGCATGAAGAAGAGGGGAGCTCTGTCTCTGCAGAATCATGCAGTGTAAGCCTCAACAATCAAACTCTTTGGGATTCACTGTTTTGTAGCTCTTCTGTGAAGGAGGGAGATAAACAGGATGATAATGGGTTGAGTTCACAGCCTAGTCAGACTGACAGTATCTCAGTGAGTGATAAATTAGAGAGAGAATCCTCCTCAAAGACTGAGTGTTCACATGGAAACAGCTCCAGGTTGTTACAACCTCCCTTGGAATGTGAGATAAAAAGCATTTACCCAAAGACTAATAGTAGAAATTATTCTTACTCAGAAAAATCCCACAACTCCCTTTCTTACAAGGGAGATGCCTCAGCTTCTCATCACCTAAGCGTAGCTGGAGTGTCCCAGGTGGACTCTGTGCTTTGGGATGAGCTCCCATTCTCAGAAAGCCTAAATGAATTTTTAGCCAGAACAGAAGATGGCAAGAGTGTTGTAACATCACCCAGCCTTGATGTCAGCAAACCTGCCCTTCCTGAAAGTAGCAAGTTGGGTGTCAATCTTAACAAATCATATCCCAGGCAAACCCTGGTGGCTGGTGATTTGGCTGAAGCAAGTGTCTCGGGGAGGTTCTGGCAACCAGCAGAGAATGATAGCTGGGAGAACATATTGATTGCTTGTCTTCAGTCAAATGCAAATCCTCTGAGTGATGAGGTGTCACAATCTAAGTCCTCCACTTGTGATTTATCTTCAACTGACAAGGAATGTGGAGCATCTTGCTTTATACCTAGCCCTCATCTACCTATTCTGTCGCAGTCCTTGCCAGTTACATCAGAGCCTTCTGTTTCGGAGAGCAGATGTCTGCAGTCCAAAGAAACAAATATTGACATTTCAAAGTCACCTTGGTCTTCAGTTAGTCTGCAATGTCCTCCTGAACATGGAGAAACCTCCTGTTTAAAAAGGAGCAAGACATCTACTTTTGGGTGTTCTGCACATGATGGCTGCTTAGCCAGTTGTGAAAATAAAGAAAATTATTCTTCTACACCAAACCAAAGAGCAGATCTTACATTCACAGGGACATGGGACTCTGATATGGTAACTCCCAACAGTACAAGAAGGATATTTAAAAGAGAATTAAAACCATTGGCAGAACTGTTGGAAAATACTTTCAGAAGCGTTCACAGGAGAGAGATGCTGTGGAACAACAGCCTCTCTGAAGGCAGCTACAATGCTTCTGCTGATCTCTTTGATGCAAATGCAAAAGAGGTAGCAAAACCTGTAGAATTCTTTAAAAAATCATGTAATTCTTTAATACAAGAAGATAGTTTGACAGAAAAGGTCACAGCTCCTGAATTGGTGCTTTATCCTGGAGATGTTCCCTGTAAGAGTTCAAAACCGAGCTCATCCCTACATAGGTCCCCTCCTGCTTCAGGTGAGCACAGCACCCCAGTAACTTACTCCTTTTGTGATTCAGAATGCAGTTCAGTTAGCCTGCAGGACTTTGTTCCTTATTCACAGTCAACTCCTGTGACAAAACCTTTCCAGAAACTCTGGCCTGTTGGGGAAAGAAGCTCTTGTGTCACTATCTTCACCCCTAAAAATCCCACTAAAATCTATTCCAAATGCAGGCGATCCAGATCTTCCTTTCAGAACACTCTGTTGCAGCAGCTTACTGGCGGGTTAGTGAAACGTGAAAGGCCAAGCAACAGGGAGGACAAGGTAAGAACGAGCTCTCTTCCACAGCAGTTCCTTAACAGCCAACCACCTGCCAACTTGGAGGAGTGGATCCCTCCACCTGCAAACAAAAGGTTGAAACCAACTACATCTTTAAACTTAAAAACACTTAGCTGGGCTGCTGACTTGCAGTCGCCCTGTGGGCAGCCTGGCAGGAACCCTGTTGCTGAAAGCAAAGAGAACAGTGAGAATGATGCAAACAGTGAGAATGCTGCAAACAGTGGGAATGCTGTATGCTTCAGAAAGGAGAAATTAAACCCTGGGGGTACAGCCAGGATTCAAACAACTCCTGTATCTGCAGGTGCCACCAAGGCCTTGTTTTTAAACGATGCAGTCCTGGAAACTTGTTCGCCTTCAGGAGGCAAGAATATCCTCTCAAGTGCACATTATCCAGGGGGTGTGGTGGAAGGGGCAGCTGGATGGTCTCCTGAATTGTTCTTCCAAGCACAGAGCCCTTTTTCCAATAAACCGAGGTACTAAAAAAAGGATATTTCTATCCTGTGCTCTTTTTAATAATTTTCAAGACTTTTGGAAAGGAGCCAGTACAAGAAAAGGGCTGTTTGAAAACAATAAAATTGTTTACACACTTATCAGCATGTGTCTTCCTAAGATGAGTTATGTTTATTTGTAGATCTTTGTACCACAGGGATGGGGGAAGACAATTTGCAGTTACTTTATTTTATTGTAAATTAACTATAGAACGTATAAATGTGTATTTAATAAATGTTACTTACCAAGTACAGGTAGGTGAAGTGTTTTAGCATTCAGTGTTGTCTTTTCATCGACAGGAGCCCCTGGACTCCATGTCCACTCCAGATGCTTATCTGATGACTGTCTGTGGAGTCAGTCCACGTTTTCATCAAAGAATTCCAAATACCAGATGGGAGCCTCATATTTGAGCCCAGTTGGGATCCTATGACAGAGTTGAGTTGGGTGGAAGGGACCATTGTAGCAAGCTCCCAGTTTTCCTGTAGAATTTTCCAAGTTAAAAGACTGGTAGTGGCAGATTCCTGGCAGGTACCTTTCTTCCTCCTTGTTTTTGTGTCTTCAATGTGCTGTCTTTCCCACAGCATTCTGCTGGAGAAACTGGTGCTCATGGCTTGGATGGATGTGCTCTTTGCTGGGTGGAAAACTGGCTGCGTGGCTGGGCCCAAAGAGTGAATGGAGTTAAATCCAGTTGGTGGCCAGTCACAAGTGGTGTTCCCCAGGGCTCAGGTTTGGGACCAGCTCTGTTTAACATCTTTATCAATGATCTGGATGAGGGGATCAAGTGCACCCTCAGTAAATTTGCAGATGACACCAAACTGGGCAAGAATGTTGATCTGCTTGAGGGTAGGAATGCTCTGCAGAGGGATCTGGACAGGTGAGGTCAGTTGTATGAGGTTCAACAAGGCCAAGTGCTGGGTCACAACAACCCCATGCCACATGCCACACTTGGGGCAGAGTGGCTGGAAAGCTGCCCAGAGGAAAAGGACCCGGGGGTGCTGGTCGACAGCAGCTGAACATGAGTCAGCAGTGTGCTCAGGTGGCCAAGAAGGCCAGTGGCATCCTGGCCTGGATCAGGAATAGTGTGGCCAGTAGGACCAGGGAAGTTCTCTTACCCCTGTACTGGGCACTCGTGAGGCTGCACCTCGAGTTCTGTGTTCAGTTTTGGGCCCCTCACCCCAAGAAGGCCATGGAGGTGCTGGAGCATGTCCAGAGAAGGGCAACAGAGCTGGGGAAGGGTCTGGAGCACAAGTGTGCTGAGTTCCCAGCTGAGGGAACTGGGGTTGTTGAGCCTGGAGAAAAGGAGGCTGAGGGGAGACCTTCTGGCTCTCTACAACTCCCTGAAAGGAGGGTGAAGAGAGGTGGGGGTGGGACTGTTCAACCAAGGAACAAGTGACAGGACAAGGAAATGGCCTCAAGTTGTGCCAGGGGAGGTTTAGATTTGGTATTCAGAAACATTTCTTCACTGAAAGGGTTCTCAAGCATTGGAACAGGCTGCCCAGGGCAGTGGTGGAGTCACCATCCCTGGAGGGATTTAAAAGACATGGAGATGTGGTGCTGAGGGACATGGTTTAGTGTTGGACTTGGCAGTGTTAGACTTACAGTTGGACTTGGTCTTAAAGGTCTTTTCCAAGATCCCTTTCTGTATCTCCCACCCAGAACAGCTGCACTAGGATCATTGAATAGAGAAATCTTGGAGCTGCTGCTGCAAGCTTGTAGGTCAGGTCCTGCAGAAGGATGAATCTAATGGACCTAACTAAGGCCCAGACTCTATGTGTGTTCAGAAGAGTTTTGTATCTCTGCATGCAAGGAACAAATTGTACCCATACTGACAGCTGAAGCAATTTACTTCCAGGTTATAAAGACATCACCTCTGCCTTAGGAAATCTGGGAGGCAGGAGCTGCTGGAAGCTAGAGAGTTATGGTGGGAATGTATCATTTTGTGCTCATCTTGTTCCTGGGTATTTTACTTACTAAGCTGTTATTTGTTAGTCACTGTTGGAGTCAGGGCTAGAAGGGCTTCTTGTGTCACTCTGAGGGGCTTCTCTGACCTCACGTTCCCTGGGTCTCACCAGAGGTACCTCACTGGGGCACGTCAAGGCAGGACCTGCCAACGACAGCCCAGGGAAAGCATGTTGGGGATGGATGGAAAAACCAGACCTTGGGAATCTGAGCTGTAATCTTCCTGTGCCTTCTTAGCTCTTCTATAAAATAAATTTGTACCTACTCTTCGTTTTCAGGACACTCACGGAAGCGTGAGGGCAGTTACTTGCTCACCCCCTTGTCCTTTATCCATTATTTTAATTTTTTTTCACTACTTACTTACAGTTCAGGAAGTTGAGGCACAGGTTCAAAGACTTGCCCAACATTAAGAGAGCATGGAGCCTAGCTGCAGATATCACTGAGAGACCTTAACCAGCAATTCCTCTTGTCTCCTTGCTGTCCTACCAGTGCAAGATACTCAAGCACAACCCAAAAGTTCTTCCTGGTGTTTAAGGATGCTGCAGCTCTAGGTAGTGGTGGGCAAAAGGCTTGATGTTTCCTCTTAAAGGTCCAAGCCTAGATCCCTGCAGTCCCTGGATCCTAGGCATAAACAGAAGAAAAGGGAACATCCAGCTATAGGAAAAACAGTGGAAGGAAAAGCAGGATTGAACATAATTTGAGGACCAAAGTAACTTCAAGCATCATACCCAAGAGTGGAGTCACTTGAGTGCTGCTGCCTAAACCACCATGGCAGAGCATGGTGATGCTGTGCTGTGAGGAACACACAGATTGCCTATGCAGGGCTTCTTGGTGGAGCCAAAGGGGCATAATAATAATAGCAGTAATACCAACAGCCATAGAGACTTCATAAGCTGTTGATGACCTGCCCAGCTGAGCTTTATGCCCAACTTGACAGCAAACCAGAGCAGCAGAACTGCACCAGGGTTGCTTCAGGCAGGAGAGCGCAGGGCTCCAGGGTGAACCCAAGCCAACAAGCCTCTGCTTGTGCCTGTATTTCCCAGTGCTGGGCCTGTTCAAGAGCTGCCAATAAAATATTACTTAATGAGTGGCTGTTAGGGGACCAGTGGAAAAGGAGCAAGATCTGTAGCCTGCCTGGAAATGGTAAATCTACTTTTTTAGCTTACGTAGAAGGAATAAAGGGAAAGAGCATTACTCAGACACAAATCACCGAGCACAGGAAAGGGAATATTGAAAGGCTTTTAAAGCATCAGTGCCCAAACAAATAAACCTTGAAACTAGTTGTTTCTACTACAGCCTCCCACGTAATATGGGATTGCAGCATCACTGGCTCTTTAAGCACTCCCTTGTGATGAGCTGGACAAATACCCACTTTATCATGGGGGCTAGACCGGATCCAAGTGATACACCAGAGACTCGATGCAACTAGCAGTGAAACACTGCCAGAACTCCTACATCATTTACCTGACAGCACCTTGACATGAAATGCTTTGTCCAGCATGAGTGATTTTATTCAGCAGAGAATTCATCCACATACTATGGGTAACTGATAGCTCTGGTGCAAGCTGATGTGATTATAATTATAAGCTTGTACAAAAAGAATAAAGCTCAGCATGTTTAATTCTGAAGGTAATAAAACTCCTGAAAATGCAAACTGGATTTGTGGCTGATTCCCTATGCATAGGAATCCATAAATCAAGACTCAGTTTTAAATTAGGTGGGACTGTCTGTACGGTACCGTTGACATTAATGCAGGGCAGCCAGAGCTCCTGTGCTTTGTGCGAGAGGACTGCACACACAGTGAGACCAAAAAGTCCTGCTGTGTGACAGGCCCCTGTCAGCAAGATGACACCTTCTGGGCAGAGCTCCCCAAGCACGCAGTAGGAAGACTTTGTACGTGAGAAGATGGAGGAGAAGCAGTAAGCTGTCCTGGTCTGTCAGTCTTGCGTTTCTTCCCCTGGGCAGTTTGTTCTCCTACAGTCCTTTCCCCACAGCAAAGGCTGGCACAGGCTGTGTCCTTGCTGCTACACCTGCTGAACAAGGAGAAAGTTGCACATCCCACTGGTTATACTTTCCTTGGAAGGAAGAGCTGCCACTCTTCATCTGCCCCTTACCTTTCCCCATGAAAAGCTTGGTCTGGCTTCTCCAGCCATGGGTAACACACTCCCACCCTTCTCTCTTTCAAGTAAATTGAGTAAATACTCTATTCCCAAGCTGTCTGAGGTTTAAAGATGTTTCCCCCCCCCTCCCTTTGCCCAGTTCCTATCTAGAAGCATGCAGGGACTTTTCCCTTTCCAAATCCCTTTCTGGCTTATCCCTGACTCAAATTGCCAGCTTCCTGGGGAACAGAGAGCAGATGGTCCAGCCCTCATGTCAGACATTTACTGAGGAAGAAGCTTCAAGGTCAACGGAAGAGGCAATAAAAGACACATGGTGTCTTCAAGCTTCACAGCTCATTTCTCAGTGCAAGTGTTAGCAAAAAGTCATCTTTGATGTGGAGCCCAGCACAGAGGAGGAAACCAGATCCCCAGAATGAGTCAGAGCACAAAATTTATACATTGACCAAAAGACTAAAAAGCTTGTCCAAAAGGATTCTAGGCCCCTAGAAAGGCAGGTCACTGGGGAACTCCAGTGGAGTTCTATGAGCATGAAAAGAGCAAGTCGAAGGCTGAAGAACTATCATTAAAAAGTTAAAAAAAAAAAAAAAAAGCCAACTGAAATATCCAACCATTGTCTTCATCCAACAGGAACCCAGCATCTTCTTGTTAGGAGAGTTTAGCCAGGTACAGACGGTGCAAGGACGGTGAGTGAAGATGCTACGCCTGTCAAAGACCACCCTCTAGTGACTGATGCCGGCATTTGTTTGGCATTTCAAACTTGGCTATGATCTCTCTTGTTTTAAATACAATTTTTCTTCTGTTCTAGTGCAGAGGGACATTGCTCCCATGGGCAGCAGCTCTAGTTTTGCTCTTCTTGTGAGGTCCCAATGCTGTGAGAGCCTTGGTATGCTCAACCCAAGCTGCAAATCCTTAGCTGCCATTCATGCGTTGACCTGATATTAAATCACATCAAGTGAATCTGTCTTGTACATATTTTTAAGGCAACTTTACTTTGCAGTTGAAATCAAAAACCAAACAAATTGAACACTTTAAACACTAAGTGGAAAGGATTAAACATTTATTTACATACAGATACATATGTAAGCAATTTCTAAGTATAAAAAGGACATTACAAATAAACATGAAGCATCATACATTCATCATCCTGGTCATCCAAAATACATTCCTTTCTCAACCCCACTGTACCACACTTCTAACCACAAGAACCTAAAGAACAGACAAGCCAAATGCTTCTGACAGTCAATGATTCACAGTTTGGTGATCTGCTAACACCTAGACCCTTCCCAAAGACACCACTACCCCAGCAACTCAAGATCAATGGCCTGACCAACTGTAGTGCATTTTCTCCACTGAAATGCTTGTGCTTGATCAACAAGAAACACATCCTCTCCTCATCCTGCTGGCCACATGTTTAGGAATCAGGGTTCTTGCTAAAAATCTGTACATTGTGCTAAATTCACAATCGTTGGGGAAAAGACAGCAGCTTTCTGTGGGAAAAACTCCAACTCAGGAAATTCCTTTAGTGCTCTGACTTCTCTGGCATGGAAGTTGCAAACAAAACACTGCTTTGAGTTCTTCAGCATGTTTTTAAACTACAATTCAAACTACAGTTGATGGTATAAAACATACGTTGTTCATGCCATAAAAAAAATTACGTGCTTCAATATTGATTTGCTAGTGATCAAAGCTGAGAGTAATTCAGGTTTTCTCCTGAGGAAATGAAGATGCCTTTATAACATCTAAAAATGATCATAGCTTTCAGGTAACGCTTTAGACTCAAAAAGCTAAAGGTAAAGCAGAGCACAACAAACTTGTCAGATAACATCACAAAAGGAAACAAGCCAGTAAACATGAAATTAAAATGCCTTCTCAATGTATTAATGAATTCAAATGAGAGCTGGGTGAGTCTTTCTGTATAGATCAAAGGCAGTTTGAAATGAAAAAAAAAATCTCATGATCTGCAAATTCACAGAACAGCCAAATACGTGCAGCAGAACAGAGTGAAGTGGAAATAAAAGAGGAGCAGAAAGAGCCTTGTCCCATATTGACAGCTGAGTGACTGCAGCTGCTCCAATCTCAGGTTTTTGGTGTTTTTTTTTCCTTTTGTAAACAGCTGTGGGGAATAAAATGGATGTGACATATCTGCAATGCATCTTATTATGCTAAAAACCATGGCACATTTTAAACTACTACTCTAATATCCAGAGATATACTTGTCACTCCAAACCAGCTCAGCAACAAGCACTGGGCTTCCTCCACACTCCCATTAGATGGCCTTTCCCCCCCTAAAATGCTGGCTGAAGAAGATAGTTTTTCCCTTTCACTGCCGAGTGTAGGTGGGGGCCAGCAGTAAAGCTTTCTTCCAAACAGTCTGCAAGAGCTGAGGCAATGGCAGTGCCTGAAATCACAGCAGGTCACCCCACCATAGACCAAACATTTTATTCTCACTCCATTAAAACATCAAAACAGCATTCCCCTCTCCTCTGCTTCCCCCTCCATAAACACTTGACTGCTGGGGACACACCATAGCTGTTATATTTACTAAAGCTCCTGTCAATGATGCAACCCATACCCTCGGAGATATTGACACCATCAACCAAGAGACAGCTCAGAATGACTCTCCTCCTCCACATGGCCATACATCTCGAGATGGAGAGCAGCATCCACCTGCTCACTGGAGAGCTACTCAAACCCCCATTGATTCTTAACATCCAAATCTCTTGTACTGGTCCCATAAGAACGGAAATATTCCTTACAGGATGCCCTGGCTGAGAATGGGCTTGTTGAATACGTTAGGTTTACGCTCATAGTCAGAAGCTCGAGGTGGCACAGAAGATGGGTCATGGATGCTCTTCCTTCTAGCTAAAGCAAGAGTTGGATCCAGCAGTTCACACAACCAGCATTGCTTCAAGTCTGAAACCCCCACAGTTCTTGATGCATGAGCAGTATCAGGAAGGAGCAGATTCATGGATGGAAGGTACTAGAGGAATCAGGTGTTGAAAAGCTCCACAGTTTGCATTCCTGTGACACCAGAGCCCTTGACTACTGCCTATGAGAGCATAAGAGTATTTTTAACATCCCCTCTCCCCTTGGGAACCATGCACAGCTAGAACCACCACTGAACTGGCTTTGGCCACGCCAGGTTCTTGTGGATGAGGGATGGACTCCAGCAGATGCTCAGCAGGGCCATCACCACGGCATACTCACAAGTGTGCACATCCTTGGGAACATTGCCCCAAGACAAGCAGTAGTGGAAAGAGCAAATGTGCAAATGTAAAGGTGGCATCTGCTTCTTGAGTTTAATTGTAGCACTAATCAGAGCTAAAATTATCTTCTGAGCTTGCTGGAAAAGGAGAACTGGTTCAACAAATGTGGCCACATCCAGGAAGTGCTAATAGCTGGTTATTAATGTGAAAGCAGAGACAGCCTCCGAGTACAGTACAGCCAGCTCCTGTTTATCCAGACAGATGACCTGAGCTGTTAACCCTTCAAACCACTCTAATTTTTCACTGACAACATTTACAGCCTAAATTACACTCATTGCCATCTCAGTTTCTGCCATATCTGGGTTATATTTCCCCAGCTGACTGTATTTGAAGGGACAAGCATTAGAGATGAGCTTTTTTTTTTTCCCCTGGATCTGTGGTTCCCACTTGGAAAATAAAAACAAAGACCCTCAATCACATGGCATAGTTTTTACTTCTAGTTTAAGTTACAGCTCATTCACATGAGGGGAAAGGGTGGGATGGCATCCATGGGTGATGACAGCCAGCGATCTCTCTCGGCTGGATGGGGTACAGTAAAGCAAAGGAGACCTGGGGTCAGTTTAGCGAGGTGGTGATTAGTGAGGTATGTCAGAGTGGGCTACTTTGGGAGCCTTGCATCACAGTCAGCGTGATTACCCTGCTGTCTATTTTCCTAGCCAAGATAAATCCAAAAGTGAGGCAGATGTGAGATCTGTAACCTTTATGGTACATTTAACTACAGCTCGAGTGGATGATCACAGTTCAATGATGTGACCAGTTCCAGCTGAAGTTGCTTTGCTTAGGATTCACTACTTGCTTGTAGGAAATCAAGCCAGTGTTTCCCCATCACTCATCATCACAAGATGAGAAGACTGTTCTTCAAAATGCTGATCCTTTGCTGCTTATGAACAGTAACGAGAATAATTATTACCCACAGCAACAAGAGGACAGACTTGATGTAAGGAAAAAAGGGAGATGTCAAGAGCCAAATTTGATAAGCAAATGAAATTGATAAACAGAGGAAGAAAATATTTTGATATAACATCTTTCACAGGGTTTTAACTACTAGAATTTACTAGAGTATTTCCTTCGGCTCCAGTGAGTTTTCTCACTGGAGAAGTGTTTATGCACGCTGACATTTCGGAGAGTTTCCATACTTTCTCACTAGGAATTCACAAAGTGTCCTCTAGAAACAACTTTTTCCAACTGAATTTATTCAAAAAGGTTTCTGTTGGTAGAAGCAACCTGTATAAGGATATTAGATACTTTGATATTAAAAGCAAAAGAACGCAGAAGAATTTCAGATGTGACTGAAATTCAAAGCATCCCTTATTAAAGTCCAGAACAATCAAAATCTAAGCCATAAATGTGTTTTTTTAAAGATAGGATTGATACCATCTCTTTGCATTTTCTGTTCCACAGTCATCTTTCCCCTTGCACAGAGGGCAATCACACTCAGCCTGTCCCACAGCCAGGACAGGGTTTCTGTTGACAGTGTCTCCAGCCACATCCGACCACAGTGGCATCACAGGTCCCCAAAGGGCAGCATGTCCTGCATGTCTGCTCAGCCTATTTAAATAGCTGGAGAAGATTACCTGTTTTCCAACCAAATTCAGTCTCTGACTACAGAAATCATGCCAGCTCAACATCTCAGCCTGATTTATAGACAGTTCTTCACACTGAAGAGAGAAGACAAGTGGAAAAGCAGCTGAACAAACAGCAGTCCTTCGGGATAACAAACAAGGCAAAACCCAGTGGGTTTGACTAGAACTAATTGCATCCTCTGTCAGCAAAAGCTCAGGAAAGCCTTTTGTCCCATGTGTCTGCACCCACCACGCTTCTGCATCACTAATTTTGACTTTCCTTCTCTTCAAATCACTGTCTCCTGTGTCAACCTCAGTCTGCTGCTGCTGTTACTGATGCTGAAGGAGTTCAATAGCCATTAACCATGAAACCTAGACTAGCAGGAGCCAACTGTTACCAATATAGCTATTTCCAAAAAGACAAACAGCACCAGCAGGCTCTCAGATTTTAAGGGCTGTTTCATGTGTTCGACAGCAAAGAACAAAGTATCTTGCCTGACAATGTCATGTGTGGTTTTCATTAAATAATGATCACAAAGCCATTTAGCATTCAGCACAAACACGTATCTGACTGCACGCTCCAACAACCCGCCTGTACATCAAATCAGGACTTCAGTGTCAGAGGCACCCACCATCCCCTTCCTTACAGAGTTCATCATTTCACTTTTTCTATCATAACTCTTTGACCTGAAGGGCTTTTTTTTTTAAATTTTTAATTCCCTAGCACTTGGCTTCTCATGGGGAACACAGATAGGAACAGAAGGGAGTCACGGCTTCTGCTAGCAAACTTGCAGTGTAAATACCCAACACAAAACACCAGCGAGTACTCCACATGCAGCGATGTGAAGCACAGAACATTTGGTGGTTTATCCAAGATCAGCCTGACTGAACCAGCAGCTGAACTGGAAAACAGAGCTTAGACCATCCAGTTTTCAGGAGATGCTTTCACTAATGTCTGCAAGCAGGTATGTTAGATAAAGCAAACATCTGTTGATCATCCAATATTGGCTTCTGCTCAGAGCCTACTCATTGTGCTAAAAAATGTCGAGAAAAGGTCTCATTATGGTACTACTATAAAAATCAATATTCACCCAGAAATAAGAAGATTATTCTGTGGCTGTGAATACATTACCCTGAAAATTAATTTAAAAAAAAAATCTAGCAACCACACCAAAAGCAATGCTTTGCTCTCTTGATAGCAGAGAACATTTCCAGGCAAATTTGGCCCCATTATATTAATTCTGTGTGGCTTGGAGACACTCAACCCAGCAAGCACCATAAGGCTTTTACTGACAGGTCTTTCAAAAATCCACTTATCTAGCAAGCTGTTGGCCATAGTTGGAGAGCTGATTGTCAGATAATTGAGATTTGGGGTTTTTTTGTTTTAACTCCTTTTATTTTTCAAGCCACAGCACTAAGTTGGCATTAGCAGTTGATAAAGCTCCACTTCTAGTTGGGAAGGCTTCATCTGTGGACCAGACTGTAGACAAGAAGATAAGCCCTCAGTTCTCCAAGGAGAGGTGAGTTGTATACACTAGAGAGATATTAAAAAGGTGTACAAAAATAACTCCTGTTAAGGAGTTACTACAATAAAATATCACTTCCTCAACAGGTAGTGTGTTTGTTCACTGCAGAAAAAGAGGTGAGCTTAGAACTGCAGCTTTGACTTACAACCATATAAATCGTTGCACATACCACCATGGTTTCCTTTCAACTTCTGAAGTCTATACAGAATAAACCATGAAAGGAATCAGTTCAGATTTGTCCCTGGAGAAGTCAGATACTTCAGTGTACCATCAGCCCAACCGCAGCACTCCAGCCTGCCACAAAAGCACATCACTGTCGGGAGATGGAGTCCTTACTTGGAGAAGATTTGCTAGCAATGAAAAGAACCAATGCTTCAAAGTTGCTAGTAGGCAGCTAGTCTCCAAAATGGTCACTTACAAGTTAAAAAAACACTGGAAAAAAAAGAGACTTAGCCTTCTAGAAACCTCACAGTGAAGATCCAAGGAAATGAACTTAGCAGTTTCTCCTATTTGACCAGTTCAGCTTGTTCAGTCATGATAACGCCTTAGAGTTCAACCTCCAGAAGTGATGCAAGGCACACTTTAAAATGCACATATAGTGGTACTCAGCAGGAATGAAAGGTACCTGCCCAGCTTTGATGCTTTTGGAAATCAGGCTGAGGAACCCACTGTGGGCAGGTCTCCTTCCTCCTTGATTAACTCGATCAAGCAGTCCTGCCCTATTTGTTACCAATTATATGCTGACAAGCCCAGCATCTGGAGAGTAAGAGCTTTTACAAATTAAATATACATAGTATTGATTTTTAACTTGAGTATTACTTTACATGGAACACCCTGAGCCTTGCCCTAAACAACTACCTAAGAGCTGTGCAGAATCAGCTCTCTCAGAGGTGAGTGGTCTTCACAAGCTCAAATGAGGCTGCACTTGGCAATTTAGGGAACGTTCAAGAAAGACATTGCTCTTCAGCACAGGCTGTCCCCTGCAGCCCAGCAAAAGCCACCAAGTCCCACACATTTCTGAATCCTCTGGATTACACCATGAGCAGAGTCCAAAAAGGGCCAGGCCAGAGCAGCAGATGACATGTCCCCCAGCATCTCATACTTACAGAAGTTCTTTACTAAGTGTTACCTAAATGACAAACAAGCCTCGTACCGCAACTTCTACATCTTCCTTTTTACCACTAGTCATAAAGGAAGAAAGAGACTTAAAAAATAGCAAGAAAATATTAAAAGTGGCCATATGACACATCATCAATCCCCCCTCTCTCTGACACACAGAGACAGCTCCCCATTACAGATCAAAGGCACAACATGATACAGCTCAAAGGAGTCTTTCCAGGAAAATGTGAAGAAAACCCCCACATTTTAAATGGGGGTTTTTTTCCTGTAATTGTTATCCTTTTCAATAAATACTTACTGGCAGCTTTTTATGTCAATACAAAAGCTCTGTTAAAATCTCCAGTAAAAGCCAAATAATATTAAATTGATTAACTCTAAATTACAGCATATCATAGCCATGTAATTGCCAGGAGAGATTTATCCAGATTAGCTAAACTGAACTCAAACTTCTAAATATCATTTTTCATGTGTGCATTTACTACCTTCCAATTTCACTTTAACAGCAACGTGTAAGTTTGCAATGCATTATCCGCATGTGGCACTAGAGGGGTAACAACATCACAAACTCCACAGCCCACTTCAGGGGTTTTATAGAAAGAAATTGCCTGAACAGTTACCTACATACTGGAGTCTGGGATTAAGAGTACAAAGCATTAAGTAAATTAAATTACTTTACAGCCTCAAACCTGAAAGCTACTCTAGCATCGAGATTGAATGCCAAGAAAATACCTTCAAGAGCATCTTGGAGAACAGTTCCACAAGGTGAATGCTGGATGGGTCAAACACAGAATGATACCACTTGCAACCTGTTGCTATTTTCACTTAGCATAAAAAAACCCCTCTAAAAAATGGTCCACCTGCCTTTCAGCAAGAACTGTACCTACAAGCTTTATTTTTAAGCGGGACCGAATGCAGACCACCACTTCAGACTGTGCTCTCTCTGAACCCTCATACACAATCCATGCATGCACAAGATTTTGGTCACATCTGGTGCACTTTTTCCAACTCCACCAATAACCTTTCCCAAGGCTAATTTTTCACATTATAACATTACTAATTAGAGGAGGAATGGTCAATTTTCTTTTTTTTTTTTTTTTTTTAATTTCAGGAAAGTCTTTTCATCCTATATTGAATATCAAAGCAGCACAGTCCTTTCCCACTACGTTCAGGCCGAGATAAAGAGGTAACAAGATTTTTTTATTTATTTTTATGAACAGTGCTTATTAGTGTATTTTCCTAACCAGTCTAAATTACACATTCAGAAGACAATAATGGAGCAAGACTACGTTTGGTCTATGGAATAGTTGCTGAACTGCTAGCACCAAAGGGAGCAACTGAGCTGTATCCATGTTGTCTTAAATCTCAAAAATGTTGATATAATGTAACTTTTTTTTTTTTTTAATTCCACGTTCATGAAAGTGCCTGTAGATGAGAGACATAACACTATTTCAAACACCAGAGTCCTCCACGAAGACGGGCGGGCAGACGTTATGTACATGTCCCAAGAGCTCACTCCCTGGCAGCCTGGAGGGTTGCCAGTGTAGTCCAGGGTCAGTGTTCATTGTTGTTTTTTTCTTATTTCTTTTAAAAAGGACCAGACACATTGTTCTGTAAGAGAGATTTTGGTCTCTTCAATATCATCTTCAAGAGAGGCTTCAAGAGATGTCTCCCATAGAAGGAAACACAATAGCTCATGTTCTGCATTACATGACACCCGCGTGTGACTCTTCTCTTCCTAACCCACTCCAGAGACCGCAAGAAAAATGAAATTTAAATCATGTGATAACTCTGCTATGTTGCCATGCAGCTGGAGCCATCAGCCTGCCATGCTTCCAGGTCTGCAACCTGACTCAGGGAGAGTCAGACGGGTCAAAGCAGCAGGAATTCCCTTCAAGTAGATAAATCCCCGCAAAAAAAAAAAAAAAAAAAGAAAAAAGGAAAAAAAATCCTCTTGGCTCATGGCAGAAGGGAAACCACATGCCAGCTCTTTAATTAAAATTACAGCAAGTCAAGTAGCTGATACTTTTCCCCTCTCCTGGTAAGGGGGATGAGACATTGTTCACAAGGGTGTTCTGTCGTGCCTCGCTGATCAACCGGCAGGCCAAGTCCAGGAAAAGTTTTTCCACGTTATCCGATTCTTTTGCCGAGGTTTCCAGATAGTACATGTCCTGTGCTTCGGAAAACTCTGCAGCTCTCTGCTGGGAGACTTCCCTCTTATCAGCTAAATCAATCTTATTACCTGCATTGATAAAAGATTTTAGAAAGGGAATTAATTTGGCTTCCAAAAATAAAAGAAACAGAGGTTGCTAAGGGATAAAGAAGAGTTTGGTGTTGTGTGTACGTGGGGACAGCAGGATTGATGTGAAACCCTCAGTGCTTGCTCCCATCTCCAAATAATGGATTCCCTGATACACGTGGCCAAGTCCATTTAATATGAGCTCATTTAATGAAACATGCCCTGTGAACATCCAAGTCAGTTAGCTTTAATTTAGCACCAGTGCATCTGTTTGCTGCAATCAACCAACATTAAAGGATTTCCATTTTAATATCTATTGAAAATTCTCCTGAGGAGAATTTAAAATGTCAATTATAGCATATGAGACACTAAACATGATATTTCTCATATCATTACAAGCTTTAGAAGAAGCCTGGCATGGAAGGCAGCTTTCCTATTTCAGTTTTCCTGTGGAGGATTTGGCTGTTGACAGTGGAAGAGGAACGGGCTCAGGGGCACTTGCAGAGCGAGGTGGGGTGAGAAACCAGCCCCTTCCTACAGAAAGCTCAGTTTAGCAGAGTGCTGATTAAAGCCTCAAGCAAGCATCTGATATGATTATACTCTATTATTGGCCACTTCACTTCAAACATGATGTTTCTGCCATAAATTAATCTTACAAAGAAGATAACAGACCAGGACCTGTGATAATAAGGGACTGTGTCCAGAGACCTGACAGGTTCAGGAGGAAACATCTCCTGGCTTCACTTCTACCAGATTTTTTGTGAGAAGTAGCAGGAGAAAAAGACCGCCCTTCCACTGGCAAGCCACGTCTCATTGCCCTCCTCGTATCTGAGATCCCATTTCTCTCCTGATAAAGCAGGTTCTTGGACCCACTGTATACACTGAAGTTGCCTTTCTGAACAAATTATCACTCAGCACAAGTGGTTTATGGGTGTCATCATCTTCAGTGTTATGACTTATCATTTATATTTTGTGCTGTAGATACTGAAAATTAACTTAATGCTCCCCCTAAAAAAATCATACATACATTTGTTAGTCATACATTAATTACTTCTGCACCATTTGTACAGGTGCCATACTATTCTCATGGAGCGTAATGAGTTTCTTGTATGGAAACTCTGCAAGTCCCAAGGCTCACTTGCAATACCACTGGGACAGGTAAAGCTCAAAAGATTTTTTTAAAGCCACCTTAAATACATTTTACAATCCTTTAGATTATTTTCTTTTAAACAACAAACTATTAAAGGTGACATCAACACTGCAGCATGAAACTTTCTGGCTTTCCTCAAGTTATTTTTCCATTGTTCTTTATATATTCTTGGGCCTATAAAAGCCAAGTCCTGACTACCAGATACTGAAAGCAGAGCATGGAAAAGCATGAGTAGGCAAAATAACCTTCACCTTGTTTGCAGCAGACAGATGGCCCGAGGTCTGCTTTAGCTTGAGTTGAAGCTCTACAGATTAAACATTCAGTTACTTATTTTTAATTTTCCCTAAAATCCATGCAAAAACATCCAGTTTTCCAGCTCTGCCCTACCTATGAATGCTTTAATCCACACAACCATCACATCCTGATCTGGTTCCCAGACCCTGACCCATGATCCACTTAGGAAAAGACTCTGGTTGTCCCACAGCTGTGGGATACAGCAAACCAGAGGCAACCCCAACCTGAGCAGAAACTTGTGTATTTGTAGAGATCCAAGCTGGGAGCCACAAGGGAAACTGCTCCATTCTTAGCTCTGTTGGTAGCTGTACCATTAACACTTTAGTCCCATACGGGACCAAGTGGTGGGAAGTATCCACCTCTGCATGCAATAGCCTTAGAGCTGAGGCAGGACTACACCTTGAGAAGTGCCTGTCGTGCCCTGAACATCACTATCAGCATCTTGGGACTATTTGCAGAAGGAATGCTCTGAGCACTGGGTTTAAGGCACCCTTGTACCCACCTGTGGTTACAACTCTGGTTGACAACAAGATCTGCCTCGCCAGTTCGAGCATCTTGCACCGCCAGTGCACACAGATGCCACATTTTCCTCCTGCTAACACCTCCACCTGCCACCAAGCCCTCGACACACACAGCTGACCCCCTCACCACACCACCCCACTCGGGACGGTCGGCACTTACCCACTAGCACAGTTATGACCTTATTGCTGGCGTACTGCTCGATTTCTCGCAGCCACTCGGGGAGACACCGGAAGGATTCTTCACAGGTGATGTCGTAGGTCAGGATTAAGGCATTAGCGCTGCGATAGTAACTCTGCGTGATGGAGCGGAATCGTTCCTGTCCTGCCGTGTCCCAGATCTGCAGCTTTGGGCATAACAAGGAAGGGTGGTAAAAGGAAAAAAAAACAAAACAAAACAAAAAACCAACAACTTTTTTTATTTGATAGCAACACTGTTTTGTCCTTAAAAAACACCTTTAGGGCAAAACCAATGCTGGGAAAGCTCTTAGCTCTTAGCACTTGGTTCTTCTCCCCCTTGGCTTCCCCTCCCCCAGCATTTTTTGTTTCTGTTCCCGCACTTGTGGATTGAAATGCAAGGCACAAAGTCAGCTGGCACTGCAGCCAACCGCCCCTGGAAGCTGCAGGTCCGCGGGCTGTCATGCGACTTCTGGCATCTCATTTCATTCAGTGCCACAGAAATGATCAGAGGGATGGAACACCTCTCCTACAAAGACAGGCTGAGACAGTTGGGATTGTTCAGCCTGGAGAAGAGAATCATATATATATGTAATAGTTAGGGTTGGAAGGGACCTTAAAGATCATCTAATGCTCCAGGGAGACCTCATTGTGGTTCAATACTTGAAGGGGGCTGGTAAGAAAGGTGGGGACAGACTTTTATCAGGGCCTGGAGTGACAGGACAAGGGTTTTAAACTAACAGAGAGTGGATTTAGACCAGATATAAGGAATAAATGTTTTATGGTGAGGGTGGCGATACACCGGCACAGGTTGCCCAGAGAGGTAGTAGAAGCCCCATGCCTGGAAACATTCATGGTCAGGTTGGACAGGGCTCTGAGCAACCTGATCTAGTTGAAGGTGTCCCTGCTCAGGGCAGAGGGGTTGGACTAGATGACCTTGAAAGGTCCCTTGCAACCCAAACCATTCTATGATTCTATGAACTTCCTCTGCTGTGCACAGAGATGTTGGCCTGGAGTTACAATGCAGGCACTGGAGAAAGAAAGTCACTTCTGCTGCCCCTGAAGTCCAACCAACATCAGCATCCACCCAAGAAGAAATAAGAAAGCCTCTCCCCTCATTCCCAAAGCTAGTTATAGCTATCCTGAGATGATGCACTGATGGGTAGAAGCCACAAGACAAAAGAAGGAGCTCAGCTGAAGGCTGATCCAAGGACTGCAACACATTTCCTCTCTACACCTTCAGCCATCTCATCCAGTTGCTCATCGCCTGCCTTCCCAACACGTAGAACTGGCTGACATGTCCTTAACTATAGCAAAGAGGCCACGAGTGTTTGCCAAACTCTGAGTCCAGCAAGACAACGTACATTTCTCAATGTACAAACTAAACTCATACTGTTCTTATAATCTGACCATCTGGTTTTTGGGAGATCATCAAAACCTCAGTTCTTCAAAAAGACAAAGAAACAAACATCCAAACTTAAAACATTTCAACATAAAAGTACTTCTCTGCTTCAGCTTTTATTTTTTTAAAGCAGCCCTCCCTGGAATGAAATATGTGAAAGGGTGATTTCCAGCCAAAATCCTGTGTGCTTTGGGAAGAAAAATGTAAAGTATTTGAGATTATTTTTTTTCCATATATTCAGCAGTCCATAACAGAGAAAACCTTATTCTTGCCCAGTTCCAAAGTAGAACTAAGCCAGCTACTCATCATAAAGTTGTTAGTTTGAAATGAGAGCTCCCAATAGCAGCTTTCAGATGTGGGGTATGATTTTGAAAAAATACATTTTTTGCAGAGAAAGTCATTTGTGGCTGGCTCACAGCTCCTGGGCACCTTTGTGCTTAATCTCTGGGCATAGCTGTGTTTACCTGGCTGAACCTGGCACCTCCAGTTAAGTGATACACAAAACCATAAGTGAAATTACTTGCACATGAAATCCAGATAATGGACGAGTCCCCATTAAAACAAACTAGCTTCCAAACTCTGGCAGATGGAAAAATACAGATAATTTTGTTGTTGCTTGGCTATTTCCCAGGAAAAACATTTACTGATTGGTCTACTGGTTAACTCCAGCTTATGTATGTTTCACATTTATTTAGAAGGTCTTCAAGCTGATAAAAACTTGATGCAAGTATGTTCTTCCATTGCTTTAATATAAGAGAGAGTGAAAGCAACAGGGATGGCCTGGGGGAGACGGTTTCCTACTGGCTGCAGCCCTGAGTCAACTTGTGAGCTGGGTGCAGAAGGCAGGGAAGAGCCCCCGACCTTACAGCCACCAACCTTACAGCCACCAATAAATTCTTCCTGCACACAAAATGCACATTTCGCACTTCACCTCACTGAGTATTTCTGTCAAATAAAATATTTCACATTTTTCACACAAAATGCACAACTCACACTTCACCCCACTAATTATTTCTGTCAAATAAAATATTTCACAGCAACCATTTTACTTGCATCTTTTTTTTTCCAGAGGAACCAAAGGATGGTGCCTGACTCAGCCTACACAAAGCTTAGATGTTTATTTTCTTGGAACCAGCTGATGCTTCCCGCTCTCCCAGCATTTGCACATACATTTAGCTGGATGCATATGAACATTTCCACCAAGTACAATAAGATCACAGATCCATAGAGCTCTGTTTGCAGCACTGAGGAAGCTTAGCTTTGACCAGGATAACTGCTAGCTACTTAGAACCATAGAATGGTTTGGGCTGGAAGGGACCTTAAAGATCATCCAGTTCCAACCCCCCTGCCATCAGCAGAGACACCTTCCACTAGACCAGGTTGCTCAAAGCCTCAGCCAACCTGGCCTTGAACACTTCCAGGGAGGGGGCAGCCACAACTTCCTTGGGCAACCTGTGCCAGTGTCTCACCACCCTCACAGTGAAGAATTTCTTCCTAATATCCAATCTAAACCTACTCTCTTTCAGCTTAAACCATTCCCCCTTGTTCTGTCATTAACTGCCCTTATAAAAAGTCCCTCCACAGCCTTCCTGGAGTCCCTTCAGGTACTGGAAAGCCGCTATAAGATCTCCCAGGAGCCTTCTCTTCTCCAGGCTGAACAGCCCCAACTCTCTCAGCCTGTCCTTGTAGGAGAGGTACTCCAGCCCTCAGATCATCCTCGTGGCCTCCTCTGGACTCGTTCTAACTGGTCCATGTACTTGGCTCATATTTGTGTAACCTCTGAGTTGTGCATATTTTTGGTTTTATTAGAAAAGGCTGGGAAGGTCAAAAGCCCCTCAACTGCGCAGTGCTGTCTCAGCTCATCTGTCAGCAAGCTTTAGCAGCCACTCATATCTGATATGGCTTGTACACAGCTTTCATGCTAGCAAGTCCCTCTCCACTGACTCTCAAATGCAATTTTGAAAGCTGAAGTATTTTTCCCCAGAAATCTATTCTTTACTTTCAGGTCTGGAAACTTTTCCAGTGAAGAGCTCTGCTCTCTCACCCTGGATCCCAGCAAATGTGGCAGGAGATGCTGCCCGGCACAGAAGCAGAGTCACAGCTCAGGCACTGTGAAATGAGCTAGCAGTCACAGAAGCACCTCGTTTGACTGAGATGTCATTTTTATTGCTCTGTGCTCTGACTCATTCCTGCTTTTCCTGCTCATTAAATGTTTATTCTCACCAGCACTGCTTACTCAAAAATTTTCAGCTACAAGATCGCTCCCTGAAATAAATCCGTTTGCCTTTCAGACTCCAGAAGGCTCATTCAGATGCCAAAATAGATCATAATAAGCTTCCTCCCAAGCTTGGTCATTGTGGCTGAGCTCCAGTGACTCCAATATACTCCACTGGTGGGGTCAGGAGAGGGACTTCAATTTAAGAGCTCATTATCTGCTATGTGAAATATAGCTGGTATACCAGCTACCACTTACTACAGCTCTGTGAAACACAAGCCAGCCCTGAGGTGATTAAGGTTGTTGTTTGGGTGGACACTTGGGCATTCATCAGACATCTGCAGGGCAGCAGGGTCTGACCACGCTGACGAGTTTTCATTTAGTTCATAGAGCTTCCCTGAACTGTCCTTGCCCCCAAGATAGTCTGTGTTGGCACAACTGCTCCCAACTTTCTCTGAAAGAGTTTGCATCCCTAGTCTTAAAACAGGACTATGCTATGGGAGCAACAAGTCAAAAGCAGACAAACCCTTAGGGTGAGTCCACCTGACCAAAAACCAGACATCAGAAACAAATGATGTTCTTAAGGCTCCATCTGTACTTGACAGGGAACCAAATGCTTGGAAAGGAAAAGTGTCTGAAGTGGCTGGAATTCATCTTCCTTGAGATTGCTTTTCTCCCTCCGTTGACCAGGACAATCTTGAGACAGCTGGTTTAAGCCAGATAATGGGAAAAAATGAATTCCACCTTCAGTGCCATATTTAAGCCATTTACCAGTTTAGATCACCTGAGTGGCTCCACTGGAGCTGGTTTTGGCTGAAAGAGGCATCCCTGCTGTCCAAAGAGCCCAGACAAGAAGCCAGCCCCACTACACCAGATGCCTGCTAAATGAGCATCACTACCATCAAGCTAAGCACCAACAGCATGGAGGCTACATGTGCTCCTCACTGCTTCCCTGCCTGTTGCTCTGTCCCACTTGCACAGCGATGTGCTGAACACTAGCTCGGTCTTTATCAGGAGAAGGCATTTACACCTCTTGTTCTTCACCTTCTCGGGCTGGAAGGTCTTCTGGTCATGGACCATCACTTGCCATCAGTTTGTACAGCTCCTCATGCAGCAGGGCAGCACCCTGCTGACATGACCATGGCTTTTAAGATCTGTCCTAAGCTTTAGAATATACCACCTGATTTTCTTCTTAAAAACCCTCTGTGCGGAAATACAAGTTAAAAAATGCCAGAGCTGAATCTGCACGAGTTTGCTGTTTCCATCCCATCACTTATACAAGCTTAAAAATGAGTCTCGATGTCACATCCAGCTGCTGTCACACTGCTGCCACACTCCCATTTGCTCTCTACTAGATTTGATGGAGGCAGCAAGGGGAAAACCCCTGGTTTTCACTTTGATGCCCCTGGATTTAAAGCAGGCAGAGTAATTCCAAGAGGAGCTCAGAGACCCTAGACATCTTGACATTAGAGACTCAGATAACCATACTCTTCCTCCACCTCTTGGACACCACAGCAGCTCTAGCAAAATCTCTGCTAATGAACAAAGTGTTACTAGTCAGTGTCTCTGGGTGCTGGAACCCAACCATGGATCCCATTAAACATGAGATTGGTCCCCAGTGTGTTCTGGCCCAGGCAAAGTTTGGGAGTTAGCACAGGACAAGGATAGTTTCCCAGCAGCAGTTTGGTTGCAACCACCCTATTTTGGAGGGTGAAAGTGTTAATAATATGGAGAACATTGTCCTTCTCAATTCAACCTGTTGACTGAAGCACCAGTATTGTGACCATCTCCACTTCCCCCAAATCCATAACTCAGCAGAAGTGGAAGATGAGCCTCTGTTGTGCAGAGCCACCCAAGTCCAGAAGCCTGCTCTCCCCAACAGCTGTCTTGGGAACAAACAGGAGAAGACCTTTATCAAGCACATCCCAGTAAGAATGCAAGAGATTTTTCCCTCAACCCCAGCCAACCACAATCTTAGTGTCTCCTAAGCAAGGACACAGTTTTGCAAGATCTCCCCTTTCCATTTCCTCCCTTAGAGTAGGTTCACCATTCCAATCCTGATGGTGACTGTAGAGAGGGACACAAAAACTGTGAGACCCAGCATTGCCTGAGCCACACCAGACCTCAGCTCTGGTACTGCCACAGGAGTTTACACGTAAAACCAACAGGCTCCTACCTTGACTTTTTCACCGTTTATCTCCACAGTTTTAATCATAAAGTCAACCCCAATCGTGGCTCCTTGACCTGGTGGGAAAAGCCCCTGAAAAAAAAAAAAAAAAACAAGAGTTCCATTAAGCAAATTTCTGTAGCAAGACAAAACACTCTCTGGGTGCCAATCTTCACCTTTCTCCATCCTCAAACCTGTACCTCCCTTGTCCCCTTCCCCAGATACTTATTTCCATTACATTTAGAGAGGAAAGTGTGACATTTCCCCAATCCAGAGGTTACCATAGTTCAAACCCACAGTGTTTTTGCTGCCTACACGTCCCTAGCTGTGTCACTGACTTGAGAGGTGGGAGAACAGAGGAAAAGGAGGATAAATACAGAGAAAAACACAGGGAAAAAGAGAGGGGGAAAGCCCTTGTGCTTCTGTGCAGCTGGCAGAGGCAGGGGAAGGGCAGATGGAGACCCTCTGTCCCACTTCCCAATGCCTTGAAAGAGGTGGGACCACCTGAATGGCATGAGATGCCTTTGCTCCTGCAACCTCACACCTTCCCTCTCCTCTCACCACACACCACAGCACAGAAAGGCACTTCTGGCAGCTCCCAGCACCGAGGTCACATCCCTGCACAGCATTTCAGGAGCAAAGCACAGAGCCAGCCACCACCAGTGCCACAGCAATGGCCAGGGCTGGCATGATGCTGGTGGTATTTGATTGCAGCAGCATCAGAAAGGAGCAACAGCAAACAAAAAAAAAACCCCAAAAACAACCACCAACCAAAAACCAGAGCTTTCTGATTTCTGGAGTCTAGGTCTACAAAGTCATGTTGATTTTAGGGCACATCCATCCCCTACGGCAGCTGCACTGTAAAAGCACAAGCAGCAGAACTGGCCATAGATCTTTGTGGTTAACTCTTTAGGGTTGACTAACTTTACTGCCACCAGCTGTCACATGTGGTTGGAGAGTGTTTAACATCACCATGGCCTTAAAACTAAGATTAACAGTGAGGGGAGAAAATCACTGACAATTCCTAGTGGAGAGTGTAACAAAAAGCCCACAATTTTTATAGTGACTCATGCAAAACTTTCTCTTGCCCTGGATCACAGAAGCCTGGTCCTTTCCTTGTTGTTCTACCACAAAAATAGAACTGGTATTTAACAGAAGACTGGACTGACAGCCCAGGACCCAGATTACTTAATTATATATTAATGACAAGTAACAGAGAGCTTTGTGAAGCAAGAGATGTGGAGGAGAAGGCACATAAGAGCACACCAGGAGATATGCTTGTCCTTATTACAGGTCCAGAGCACCTCCAAATTAGGAGGAGCTGTCCCAGCAGCTTTCAGAGGAGACTTTCCATCTTCAGGAAGCCATGAGCTTTCTCCAATGCAAAGTCCCCAACAGAACCAAGTAGAGCATTAGATACAGATATGCTGCTTGTGCCAGTACATTGCTATGGGTGATGCACACACCAGGAGTGTGAACACAAAACGCTTTGGAGCTGCAATGCCAGCACAGCCCTCAGTTCACAGCCACCAGCTCCACACTACCAATCCCAGTGCTGTCCCCACCCGACACCCCACATCCAAGAGGCAGCCAACCTTACCTGAGTGAAGCGACGGACTAAGCAGGTCTTCCCCACACCAGCGTTGCCAATTAAAACAATTTTGAAGAGGAAATCATAATCTTCCATACTCATTTACGCAGCTGCAAGAGAGACAGAGAGCACAACGCGATGTGAGCCGAGGCGGTGGGGAAATGCTCTTTTATTCCTGCTGAACTTTATTCCTCCAAATATTCAGAACAAAGGTCTCCAGGCACGTGTGTGGCTCCTCAGATAAGGGAGAAGAGCCCTTCCCGTTCCAAGCCAGGGCATCCATGTAGTCCAGCGTCAGCTGCTGCAACACCTCGGCCACATTTCGGCTCTCGCACCACCTCACCTGGCTGCCTGTGAATTACAGGTGCTGGTTTTCAGCTTTCCAACCAGTGCTCCACAAGCCCGAGCCACTGTTTCTCAGATTTCCCCAAATGTTTGTTTTGATTTTAACTATGTCAGCGCCAAAGGACAGTGTGGACTTTGACACATTGTCCAAAGGGATCGTGTCATTTATTTCTGTTAGGGCAAAACCCACAAACCCCCTGTGACCTCCTCCAGGTGGGTGCTGGGTACCCACAGAGCGGGGCTGGGGCAAACATGAGGGCAGAACAGATGGGGAAATTAAAATAATTTTAAAATAAAAGCAGCAGCATTTGCCTTAAACCAGAAAAAAGCTCATCTGCTGAAATCGTAGTAGGGAGCAGGGAACAGTTTGGCTGAAGTACATTAGGAGAGGTTTTTAAAAAAGAAGAAATAATAGATGCTCTTAGGAATGTTGCTGCTACCAGGATAGTTTTCTTTAGTTTTGTGAGGACAGCTTGCTTGGTGAGAAGCTCAAATGGGAAGTGAACACAGTGGAGCCTGGGGAGGTTACCCAGCACACATCCCTCCCACCCAAGTCCAACCTCCTTGGCAGGATGCAGAGACTGACATTCCAGCAGTGTCACAGGAGATGGGCTGGGTTGCCTACATGGGGGAAGACCTAAAGGGCTTCCTTAGGTCACTTGAAGTATGGGGAGGACCAAACAGATAAATGTAGAGCTTGCTGTGGCTGAGCAAGTCATGAGGGATGAGTATCTACACCTTCTCCAGTGCACCCAAGGGTGCTGCTGACACCGTGACCAGAGAAGGGGTCAAGAAAAGCAACAACAGGCAGAAGGTGATCAGCTGAAGATTATAGGTAACAGAAAAACCCACAGACAAGGGAGCAGAAGGGCAGTGTCCAAACCCAGCTGTGTCCAGGAGGATCCAAGTATTATATGTGGTGTCAAAGACCCATCCTCAAGACTGGTCTGGGGTAATGGCCTAAGAGACTTCAGGAAAGAAGCACATCTACAAGCCTTGGTTGAGATACCAGGTAAGGTGACACCTGAGCATCAGTACCTAACACCACCCATAGGTTAGGCACTGGATGTGGAGATAGAGTCAAAGATGGGAAGCGTAGGAGATGTGTGGGAGAAAAAAATAATGAAAAAAAGTATTAGGAAACTGCTCTCCTCAGTAAAGCCCTAGAATGCTTAGAGGGTTTTTACAGAGCTGACAGAGAGCAGCATGGGTGAAACAAGCTTCTCACACTCAGCCCAAAGGCAGAGTGCTATCTCCTGCTGCCTCCAAAGGTCCTTCCACCCTGGAGAGGGTTCATTGCCACCCTGCTGTGGCTGCACACCAGAAAGCCCCAGCTGCAGATCCCATCCCACCACACTGCCATGACAGGCTTCCAGTCAAACAGCCTGAGAGCATGTGATAAAACTGAGACAGCCTGGGAGTGCCTCACAGGCTACACCAAAACAGCTCTCCAAGAACCTTCGAGTGGAAGATGTGTAGTGTATGGTGTCCCTGCTGATGGCAGGGGGGTTGGAACTGGATGATCTTTAAGGTCCCTTCCAGCCCAAACCATTCTGTGATTCTATGAACCACCAAGAGCCTGGTGGACCTGAAGGCAAAAGAGGTGGAAAGCTGACTCAGCTGCTTCATGTCTATGTGATCCTTGGCCTTTCCAGCAGCCTAAAAACAGGGTAACCACACCAATTAGTGACTAATGATCTGCATCACATCAGCAGGTGGTTAGCAGGGACATGGCTGAGTCACTACATGGACGTGTCACTTTGCTTGGGTCAGTGACACAGCATGGCACTTGTCCTGCTACTGCTTTGCTGAGCTGGAGCAAAGTGCCACCAAACAGCACCAGCTGGAGCTGTCCTGAGGATGGATGCTCTAACCTCACCTTGCTCCATCACACACGACCTCACAGCTCTCTGCTGTCTCTTAAGACAGTGAAACAGCAGCAGGACCTTAAAGAACAGCCTCTAAAAATGTCTTCTTTTTTCCCTGGGATTGTTATTTTGTGTAATCATTTCATATTGCCATGCCTGGCTTTCCCAGAGTGGGGCTGGATAATGACAGTGTTAAGAACATGTTGCCAGTGCTCTTGCAATCCAGGCTGAATGTTAATACACAGTTTCAAGCTTTCACACTAGCCAACGTAAAGAAAAACGTGATCATCCACTAAAAGCTATTTAAAGACTAACGAGACTTACTCAGCACTGGATAATTATCCCTGTGATGCTTCAAATCCCAGAGGGCATTGCTCCCCCCTAGAGGGATTTCAGTTCTATTACTTGTACCCTAAACAATCCAACATTCAAATTTATCTTCTCGGGAAGCTTAAAAATAAACTTCCTCTGCAGATCTTTGAGCTCCTAAATGCTAAGTGGTTCAGACATACCCTAGAGTTATGTCTGATCTCCTTCATTAGGCTCCAAGACTAATCATATGTGATAATGACCCCAAATGGGAACTGGAAGATGAGCCAAGGCCATAAAACAAACAACGTGACGATGAGATTAAATACCAGAACTGAAGTGACACAAAAAGTGGAGGCACAGGAGGGGAGAAAGCAACGAACTGAGCAGCAAGGAAGACAGAGGAGTAATTTGGGAGGTGGAGTGGGCAAGTGAAGTTGACCATCGCTGCCCTGTCATCCTCCATTTGCCAAAATTGGTGTTTCTCCCTCTGAGGTGCACACACACGAACCTGCACACTGTCAGCACTGACACAGAACCATTGCATCAGTCACCCTTACGAAATCTCCTCCTGCAACACGAGCCTTTCGGCCAAGTGACCTTTGCTGCTGACTCAGGCTCACACCACCTTCCCTCTCCCCAGGGATGAAGATGTGTCTCAACCTCTGCCCTGCTCAACACCACCCTGGTTCAGCAATACATCACACTTTGAAATATATGCCTTAAAAAAAATAATAATAAAATGCAGAATGCAACACTTTGATTTTTGTTTTGGGGTTTAGTGTTTGGGTTTGGTTTGGGGTTTTTTTGTTGTTGTTGTGGTTTGTTTTTTTATTTTCCCTTTCTGTTTTCTTGTGTTTGCAGACACAGGGCTCTGCTTTGCATCACCAAAGGCATTAGGGCCACAGCTGCCTGTCCCACCCTTTGGCAAAGACAAGACCCTGCAGCAAGAGCAGGAGACAGGATGCCCATCCATGCCTCAGCCACCCCTCACCACATTTGTTTAAGTCACAAACAGGGCTGGCTACAGCACAGAGCCATGCTCTACCATGAGATGAAACAGCAGCAGAGCCTGAGGCTGGTAGCAGGGCTGAAAATCAGGTTTCACAGCTGTTTTTTTTCCAGAGGTGGTTTATACACCTCGCACCCTATCCAGCCCCCATGGCTCACCACCCCCATGGGCTGTTCCCACCAGCCTTGTAGGGGACCAGGTTTCATAGAATGATGTGGGTTGGAAGGGACCTTTAAGATCAGCTAGTTCCAAGGACATCATTCTAGTGTGCAGGGGTTTATTTAATTTGAGTCACTGCTCTGTTCCACTCCATTGTGTGGCCCCACGCATGGTCACTGTAGGCAGGAACAAAGGGCCAGGAGGGATGAATTGAAGAGGGGAAACCAGCCAGAGAGGTGGACCATCAGCCAGAAGGCAGCCAAAGGATGGCAGGACACATTTCAGGCTTACCTAGTTCTCTTTACTTGGGCAAGACAGCACAGTAAATGCTCTTGGTATTTTTCAATGATTAATTCCAACCAAAAGATTGGCGAGATCCACCCGTAACAAAAGCACAAGGCTTTCACCCCTTCTTCCCTCCATGCAAGCTCATACAAGCAAGCTCCAGCCCCCATGAAGACACCTGAAAAAAGCCTTGTAGAAGCCACAGGCTGTGTTCCCCATACACTCAGCACTGCTGCAAAGGCAGACACACACCAGTTCTTCCCACTTCTCCCAGTGTCTTGTCTGCTAGAAACTCTGCTATGGGCTTTTCACTGGCTGTAGATGTGGGACAGCAGCACAGCTGATGGAGGAGAAAGACACTCTCCCACCTACTTCTGCTCACCACATGCCACAAGGCAAGGAGTTTATCCACAGTAAATATATGCTTCAGGGAATGAGACACCCAGGTATGTTTTAGTTTGTTCCCCTACATGATGTCCTCTCTCTGCATTCATCTCTTAGTTATCCCTGATTTGGAAGAACCATTTTGGTTTATTTGACAGTGTTTATCATCATCTGAACCAGTTATTTTACCTTCTTTTTGCAGTGTTTTTTCACTCATTAGTTTGGATGGACACAGTGTTCCTCCTCACCTCTGACCTGCGCCAACCATGCCATGCTCTGCTTCTTTGGGTACCAACTAAGTGTCAGAAACAAGGCAAAGGTTCAAATACTACCTGGAAGACATTAGTAACTTTGGAGCAATCAAGCTCTTCTTCAAATGGAAGAAATCACTGTTCTGCCTGTCTCTCATCAGCTTTTACACTAGGACCAGCCTTTGCACAAAACAATCAGCAAGTGTGAGTAAGGTTTTTAGCTGATGAAGAAATCTTTCACTTCTCTCTCGACTCCTTTGCTCAAGGAAGACTTTCCATCTCTAGGGATGATGACAGCAGGCTTTACAGTGATGATTTTGCCTCAGTCATTTGGCTTAAGGAGCCAAAAATAGAGTGGGAGACTTCAAAAGAGCATGCCTTTCTTGGTTGACCACAAGGTGTGCCAACCTCTGCCTGTCTTTTACCCTACCTGAAGATCACAAGATACCACATGCTGAGGAAACACAACGGACAGCCTTTGTCTGAAGTCAAAAACCTTTCATGTCTACAAGAATGTTTTGATGCCTTTTAGAAGAGCAAAACAGAAATAACTTGTTGTTCCTCAGCCTCCCTGGTATCTCAGTCCCCTTCTGAGTCTGAGGAGCAGGAACCCATGGAGCAACAATTCTGACTTCCCCAGGGCCAGGCAACAACCAGAGCAGGGAGTGTACAGTGAATCATGGCATCATCTTCTCATCAGTTTCACTCATGGGTTTTCACTACCCACAGCCTGAAGAAGCATCAGAAGGCTTCATAGAAATGTCCTCCTTACAAATCATGGTTAGGAGACCACTGTCCCCAAATCAGAACAGCTCAAATCACAGTAGGCTTAGTGTAGCCAGGTGATGCAGACTCATACAAGGCTGTCCACAGCCTGGAGTTCAACTCACACTGCAGAGGCTTCCCCCTATTTAGGGATAAAGGCTGAACCTGAGGCACTATATTAAGCTAAAAACATTGATAATTTGCACCACAGCTCTATCCCACCTCATATCCTCATTTACAACCTACTGCTTCAATTAGACACAGAAAAGGATCTGCAGCCTCTTCCACCTGCTGGATCTAACCAGTAGATCAGAGTGGGTTTTGATGTACAACACTTAATGAACAAGGATTTTCTGCTCTTCATCACCTAACAGTTATAAACAAAAACAAGTTTACATAAACAACTTGAGTTCAAACAGCAGCAGTTGTGTACACAGATATTACACTGATCCTACTTGCCACATGAGTCAGGAAATCCAAAGCTAAGGCTAATATTTCAAGCAGAAAATTATCCCTTGCGGGCCAGAGAATTGCAGGGAACTCGGGTCTGGACATGCTGCTGCATTACATAACCCAGGATAAAATATTTAATTTCCAGAGCACCTGCTAACCCTGCAGTCAGCATGCACGAGCCCAGCTCTGCAAACAAAGCAGCCTGGACTTCCTTCTGCTCCCTTGCCCACCTTCCTCACTCCTCTCTAGGAGGTTTAATTGCACTTCCATCCACACAGGAAAAAAAGACTTCACCCTCACAAAAGCCTGGATCACCTACACCACAGCCCCACTCTGTGCTAGTGGTGGCAAAGCCACAAGCATGCAGGATGCACGCTGTTGGCTAGGTGGGACATTAAAACTCCAGGGGTGTCTTTCCCAAATTCAAGGCAGAAAGATTTATTGCAGGCACTCGGGGCTGCAGAGCCCAGCATTTCCCATCTCCTCTGATCACATTTGCCATTCCAGGTGAGCAATATCCAGTTACAAACACACTGACAATCCTAAACACACCTCTATCAAGGATGGTCCCTCACAAGAAGGGAGAAGGTCTCAAGTGCAGAAACATCATGGTGATAAGTACAATTTCCCAGGCAGAAACATAGCAGCTTTTACAGAATAGCTTTGGTCAGAAAGGACCTTTAAGGTCATTGAGTCCAATCATTAACCCAACACTGCTAAGTCCACCACTAAACCACGTTCCTAAGCATCCATCATGTCTACTCGTCTTTTAAATACCTCCAGGCACGGTGACTCCACCACTTCCCTGGGCAGCCTGTTCCAATGCTTGAGAACCTCTTCAGTGAAGGAATTTTTCTTAATATCCAATCTAAACTTTCCATGGCAGAAATTAAGGCCATTTCCTCTTGTCCTGCCACTTGTTACTTGGGAGAAGAGACCAACCCCCAGCTTGCTACACCCTCCTTTCAGGTAGTTGTAGAGAGCAAGAAGGTCTCTCCCTCAGCCTCCTTTTCTCCAGGCTCAACAATCCCAGTTCCCTCAGCTGGGAACTCATCACACTTGTGCTCCAGACCCCTCACCAGCTTTGTTTTCTCTGGACATGTTTTTACCCTGCACACACATCACCTACAGGCTATGAGTGCACACACCTCCATGGTGCACTGGGCTTGCAGTGTGTTCACACTACCACTGACAAATTCAGGCTCCATAAGTCCATTCAACACTTCCAGGAGGCATCAGGCATCAACACAAGCAATGCAAAGAGGCAGGGTCTTTCCCATACACAGCAGCCCCATCAACACTGGCTGACCAGTTGCCAGTCATTCAAAAGTCTAGACACATTAAAAAAGAGAAAAAAAGAAAAGAGTAAATTGCATCCAAACTTTCCAGCTGGAAAAAGCAGTATATTACAAAACAACTCAGCCCTACCCAGTAATTTTATTTGGAAAGATTCCTGCTCCTCAACCTTTTGCTCAGGGTATTTGTCCTTCACTCAACTGAGCTGAGTAGGTGCAAGCTCTCATGTACCACAGGTATGTTTTATCTCACACAGATATTTCTATAAAATACAGAAAAGCTAAAGCTGGGAAGTTTTGCATTAATGACTGCACACAGATCTTCCCCTGACCTTTTGCCACCAGGGAAAAACTGCAGTTCACCAGACTATTTTGATCAGGTTGTGGCTCATACGTTACTTGGCCACCTAGTGCTACAGAGGAACCCACTGATCAGCTATTAGAGGTGCTTCACCATAAAACAAGCAGGTACATCCAGCACCAATATCATCCCAATGAAGAGCCCAGAGGAGAAGCTCTGCTTTACTGGGCAGAAGGAGCTCTGTGGAGCAGGATGCTCAGCTGTGATGCCCACACTCAACACGAGAGGGCTCAGCCTTGCCACAGCCCATGGCTGGGCACCAGCTCTCCTGGCTTCCAGACATCAATACCTGCAGACTGTCCTCTTCACCCGAGTGCTTTGCTTAACAGTGGAGGTTACAGACCTCACATTTAGGAGCAAACTTTGGATTTTCATGTGTTCCTGGCATCCCCTGATGCTGAAAAGGCCTTGTGTTCACACTGTCCCATTGCTGGGTAAAGTGTTCTTGGTGGCTTTGCTAGTACTGGTGTCGGGAGCAGCATTAACACACATCATTAATCATTTTTTGTTGGATGGTGGAAGGATGGGTGGTGTTTGGGTTGGACACATCCCTGAGGATCTCAGGGTCACCAAAGCCTCTTCAGGAGAGACCAGGCAAGTCACAGCTTCTGCAGCCCAGTGTCCTCATCCAGCTTTCCCAGGTACTGGAGGAAGGGGAGACACAGTGACATTTGTAAAGCACTTTAGTGTTGGGAATGGCCATGGAAGTACCACATATCACGCTCAGACAGCAAGTTATATTCCATCAAATAACTGAGGATCAAACTGTTAATCAGTGATAATTCTCCTTGCACAGATAAACAAACTAATCTGATTTCTGCGTTACCTAGGAAAAGTGAGATGTATGCACACAGAGTACTTGCAAAATAACACATAGAAAATTAATTTCTTTAGGATTGAAAAAAAAAAAAAACAACAAACCAACCAAATGCCAACATGCACATCCACAATGCCACAATAGTGGCTGACCAAACCACACACCAGCAGCACGCCCAGGATACACATGATCTTCAGAAAACTGTTCCCAAGCATTAGAACAGTCTCATGCTCCATTTACCAGCAGAATCTGGGTTCCAACTGCAAAAAAAGTCAGTGCAATCTTAACACATGCTTTTATAAACTTATTTCAAGATGTGCCTGGACATGGAGACCCAATACTGCACGCTCAAAACAACACTCTGTTTTAGCCACATTTTAGCAAATCATGCTACCACCAAGCTGTGTGCTCTGCAGCACCACATTTTTGCATGGAAGCAGTTAAAGAGGCAGCCAGCACAGCAGACAGGCTGACTTCCAAGCATGGAAAACTGCATTGCCAGAAATCCAGCCAAAAATGCTGTTTTATTCACTCAAAAACAACAGCTTCTTCCCAAAGGAAAAAAAAAAACAAATACAGAATTTTTTTTTTTAAAACTACAGCCAAGCATTAACTGGAACATGTCTTGCATGGAAAAGCCAGGAAAGATTCTTAAGTCCAGCTCTACAATTGTAAATAAAGCTCCCACACCAAGACCTGACCCACTGAAATGGGGAAACCCATCAGTACCTCAGGTGAGAATTACTCTGCCTTTAGAAACCAGGTGCAGGATCAGGCTGAACCCCAGGTGTCCCAGGAGCTGGGCAAGGTTTACAGGGACAGCAGCCCCACAAGCAGGGAGGCAAAACTGGATGAGAAAGAGTTGCCCTTGGTGCAGAAGAAAGGTATGTGCACGTCAACCAGGTAAAAGGCAAAGAAGCTTTGTCACACATTAGTTTGCTGGGTTGGCATGGGTTTGAGTGGCACCACAGAATCGTTCTGGCTGGAAAAGACTTAAGATCATTGAGTCCAACTATTAACCCAGTACTGCCAAGTCCACCACTAAACCATGTCCCTAAGCATTGCATCTACACATCTTTTAAATACCTCCAGGGACAGTGACTCAACCATGGCCCTGGGCAGCCTGTTCCAGTGCTTGACAACCCTTTTGGTGAAGAAATTTTCCATAATACCCAATCTAAACCTCCCCTGGTGCAACATGAGGCCATTTCCTTTCATCCTGTTACTTGGGAGAAGAAACCAACGCCCACCTCACTACACCCTCCTTTCAGGTAGTTGTAGAGAGTGAAAAAGTCTCCCCTCAGCCTCCTTTTCTCCAGAGTAAACCACCATGGTCATACACAGAGATGTTTTGACACTGGGTGACAGGGCTCTGATAAAATGCTTGCAAGATTAGACAGTTTGACACCAATGTTTTTGACAAGATAAAAGCTATCATAACTAAAGGATTTTGATAAAATATTTACAAGAACATTGTGACTTAGATGAGGTTGCAAATACAGAAGTAAAAGTGTATGTCATTCACCAATGACATAAGTCCCATACATATATTGTGAACTATGAACATGTACATTAGATAATTTGGATTATAAAAGCATGTCCAAGAACATTTTCTTGAGCTTTAACTATGACAACACATCTCACTGCTGTTGACCATCTTGTTTTGATTGTACCAGACACTGTAGTATGAACACATTTTTTTTAAATTGCTAAGAAGGTTTTGTTTGTAAGAATGCTTTTTAATTTAAAAAAGTTACTTCCATCTCTTGATTTCTTCTTAAGCAAGCTTGTGATTTACTGAGATTTACATCACTTCTCCAAACCTAGCAGAAGTAATTAAGCCTCCATTTACTCTTGCTTTCAGATGGCTGAGATCAGTGTCCAGAGGGCTGGGCTTGTTACCCTGAGGCTTGGGCTGCAATGTTCATACAGCATCATGCATGGTGCTGCTGTGCCATGCCATGCCACTGGTGAGGTCATGCTGGGCCAACTCAACCATGTGCTGCAGCAGCAATCAAAAAGCTGAAAACACTTATATAAAGATGAAAGTTTGTTCAGAATCAATAGGATCCACAAAAACCCCATAACTTTTGGGTCTTGACGTATCAGATCTAAAGATAACTTCCTTGAAATATAATAATAAATGAGCAGTAACAGCAGTAAAGGGAAGAGGTAATAAGCCAGATAAAAATCATAGAACCATACAACATTTTGGGTTAGAAAGGATCTTTAAAGATGATCTAGTTCTATCCCCCTGCCATCAGCAAGGACACCTTCCACTAGACCAGGTTGCTCAAAGCCTCATCCAACCTGGCCTTGAACACTTCCAGGGAGGAGCAGCCACAGCTTCTCTGGGCAACCTGTTCCAGTATCTCACCACTCATCATAAAACAACAAAAACTACCTTGCACACTGTTCTTGGCAACATATTTTATCATTCATTGATTTGATCTTACTAATATACAGACAGCTAGACCTCTTGAGGAGCAGACACAGTACCTACCATTCCTCTGTACCAGATTCAATCTGTATCCAGCACCATCAAATCTCCAAAGACACGCACATTCTACTACAGCTACGTGTGTTTGTGCTGGTGCTCTTAAAATAGCGAGAATCAAAGCCAGAACTGCAAAAGCCAAGACACTGCAGCTGTAAGAATTGCACATGCACTGTAGGAGCTGTAAAAAAATAATTTAAAAAAAAAAAAGTTGTTCTGAAGCATTTGGACTGATAATGTTTCATTGAGAGGAGCTCAACCCCTAACTAGCACCTCTCACACACTTCATGTCACAAGCTGAAGCACAGCAAAGAAGCCTTCCCAAAAGAATTGCTTGAAGGAGCTTTCTCCAGGAAGGAACACAAAATTAAGGCAGTTTGCACAGTAACCCTTCTGGGCTGCAAGCACACATTGCCAACTCATGTCCAGCTTTTCATCCACCAGTACCCTCAAGTTCTTCTCCACAGGGCTGCTCTCAATGCCTTCATCCCCCAGCCTGTACTGACTCCAGGGACTGCCCTGACCCAATCAAGTTTGGGGTGATGGGTCTAGGCTAGTCCTGGGCTGATTATTGCGCCAGTGCCTCCCAGTTCATCACCTCCTCTTATTTCCAGATGGGAAGCACATTTTTCTGGTAACATCATGCATGCTTGTGCACCCAAGCATCTAAGCTTCTGCTTCCCAACAAAACTGTGCCACCAGTGCATGCCTTCTCCTCTCTAAGAAGTTTTCCCCTCTATAAGTGCTCTCATTTGATGGAAACCCCTCAGCTGGGATCAGCCAGCCTGTCTGGCAAGCAGCTGAGCTGACAGAGAATATTCTTTGCATTTCTGCAAAGAAACACTTCAGTACAGTTTTAACCACAAGTATCTGCCAGAGAAGCAGATGTTTCATGAAAACAAATTGTTCAGAGGGGGAAGAAAGTGGAAATAGAGACTTGGGTGTAGCTTCAGGGCTGGTTTAAGCTCACGTAAGCTCTGCTGCCTCCAAAGGGAAGGTTCTGAGTCCTGGCTGCACCCAGCATCCTGCCAGCTGCAGGAGGGAACCAATCCAGGTGGGCAAAAATAACTGCAGATTTAGATTTTACAGCCCTGCTCTCAGAATTTCATTTTTGTAAAAAAAGAACCTTTACTATAACTAGCATCTCTATAATAGTCATTTCATCATATCATGGCTCCTGAGTAAGATTTTTATAAGAACACCACAGGTCTTTTCAATGAGTAAGGAACAATATTCATGTTCTGGTCAAATTTTAGCTCACATGCTAACACATGTCCTGGTTTCAGTTCCCCTTACAGTTTCAGGTGGTTACAGTACTTTTCATTTGTCCTAAACCACTGCAAAAGTACAGTTACTCATCGAGGGCAGCTATCTGCTGTTAAAACCCCACTTCAGATTTGGGCAGCTGCAATTCAAGAGACCACATGAGTTAAATTTGACACTAAGAGAAATTCCAAAAAGCAAAAAAAAGCAGCTATTAGTGGAAGCTTTCTGCTCTAGGTCTCCTACCACTGCAGGGACATGACTCAAACAGCTTACCTAAAAGCCTGAAATCTGAAAAAATAATTTAAAAATGTGTTCCAGGAGCAGAGTTTTTAAGATTCATTATTTAGAGCTGGAACAGCAATTGGTACCTTGAGGACTAAAGCAAGCAAGCCTCCACAAAACCAAGCACCACACACATGCACACACATTAAAAGGCTGCGTCAGTCACAGCAGCTCTCTAGCCCAGATAAATCACGTCTTCACCTCTGCACATCTCTACTCCCAGCTCAGCTGCTCCCCGTCTCCAGTCACACGGGTTAATACATTATTGCAGAGATCTGCAGATAGAGATCTGCATTTGGAGAGAAACTGAAGGTGAACTGCAGCTTCTGCAGCACCAATATTCACCCTTTCAGTGTTGTCAGTATTCAACAACCCTATGATCTAGCCTAAGATCTCCCAAAGCATGGGTACTTCTGCTCAAAAACACGTTCCCATCACAAATATGACCCCCCAGGCCTCCTCCAATACAGACATTGTTGTGTTATTAATACCACATAAAACCACAGAGATTGTCCTTTACTACTTCTGATCTCCTGGCAGCAGCCTACTGAAGCTTTGACCTCTTTGGGACCAATATTAGGAAGCAGAAAGTTATTTTCTTTCGTTAACTTAAAGCAAGCAGTAGCCAGTCCTCCGTAAGCACTGATGCCACCATAACGTGCACAGCCCGGGCAGTGCTGTCACTTCCCAGCTAGGGACCTTCACACTCACAGCTGCATAGTCATGGGGACACAACTTGGCACATCAGCACTATGTTTGTGACCATTTATTTTTATTCCTTAGCAACAGAGCAGCTCTTGGGGCTGGGTTTTGGGGTTTTTTTTTGTCTTTTTTTGTTGAATCTATATTTGGCACCCTGGGGAAATTCCTGAGTAGAAGATAGCAATTTTTAAAAGAGAGGCTAAATGCTGGGACTTGAGCTTTGCTGACAGTAACACCATCCCCAGGCTTTTGGTGCACATGAAGTGCTCAGATCTAGAGCTAACAAGAGTCCTCACATGGACCAGGCACCAAGAGTCACGTCCATCACATTTTCTGCCTTTGCAAAACCTTGCCTCAGCATACGAAAAGATTTATTAGCTCATAAAGTCTCTAAGCACTTTGTATCTTGTGTAAACCAAGATCTCCAAGGCTCAAGGCTCTGAACTTCATCACCATTTAGCAGCACTCATGGGTCCCACGATGGTTTTTGTCCTATGGGAGCTAGGACCCCTCAGTAATAACACTTGTCTCAAAGAGAGACTTCAGTACAATACAGTAATTCTGAACTAAGACACCATTCTTACCATGAATCATGGAAATAGCTATATCCCCCAGCTCTGCACAGCTCCCAAGCAAACATGTAAATTAAATCCTGCCTAATCTACATGAGAAAAACAAATAACACCTGATGATTCCCAACTCTGTTAGCAACATGACCTTAAAAAAAAAAAAGGTTTAATCATAGGAAGGATAGAGAAATCACATGGCTCGGCAGTTTCATTGGTTGTCATGGCAAATGAAAATCCCTGACTCTCCAATTTGTGTGTTTTAGAGGAAAGGAGACAACAAAAATGCCCTTTTTTATGACTAGAAAGGAATGTTTTCCTAATAATCACTCACAAACCCACTGCACACTATATATAAACAGCTGCTCCTTCCCAGGGAAAACGTTTGCTGTTTCTTACTGAGCGACTGGGGGGATCCAGGCAGCTCAGCCCCAGCAGACACTCAGGCACGGGTAATGAGAATCATGTGCTTTCATGCACAGTGACTTCTTGCCTGCCAAAGGGAGCCTGAACTAGTTGTGGGGGGTCTCAGCTCCGTGACAGCTTTGCCATCAGCTCCTGTCAGCATGGCACGGCCAAGGGAACCTGGCAGCAGCACCAGTCCCCTCCCCTGCTCCCGTACTCAGCATCACCACGTGTCCAATAACAAGAATTTCTTCATGTGTTCTCAAAGCAAGCCAAAACCATGGGTATTTGTGTGAGTTTTAATCTACCAGACAGGTAACAGCAGCAAAGACACTCCAGCGTTTGCTCCAGCACCTTCCACCCTGCCTGCACAACCAGCACCACACAGCTTTTGTTACAGTAGTTTTCCTGAATAGAGGTGGGAAATAATTTGGCTGCAACTTCAGAAGCAGGTCCCCAGAGAGCCTGCTCCTTCCAGCCACACTACCCTTTGGTTTTGGCTGCATGCTTAAAAACTGTGAAGCTGAGGATATCCATGCAACAGATTTGCGTCACTCATTTCACCATCAGGTCTTATTTGGTTGGTCTTTTTCCCCCTCCCACAAATCTCTCTTCACTGCCGGGCTCCATGCAAGGCCTTTTGTCTAGAAGAGGACCCTGAGGAACAGTGTTTGTTACACAATGTTGTAAGTGATGCTCCTCTGTGGGTTAGGTTTTTTCTGCCACCCCCATCCATCACGATTGCATGGTGGGGAATAGAAGTTGCACAACCACACACATGAGGCTGGCTGGAAGGCAGCCCCTTCTCTAATGAAAGCCACAAGCTCCTTCTCTTATACTCCCCAAAAAACAGCTGTGTATGAAATTGCATCGCGCTCCAACACTGGCTGTGTACGTACACTGAGGACCATATCCTACCAAAGTCACCCCAGCTGCATCCACAAACCAAGACACAGTCAGGGACACCTGGGAAAATTAGCCAAAGGCAACAGGATATCACAGAATCATGGAATGGTTTGGGTTGGAAGGGACCTTAAAGATCATCCAGTTCCAACCCCCCTGCCATCAGCAGGGACACCTTCCACTGGACCAGGTTGCTCAAAGCCTCATCCAACCTGGCCTTCAACACTTCCAGGGAGGAGCAGCCACAGCTTCTCTGGGCAAGCTGAGGATAACTATTTAGGATCCTTTATCTTTTTGGATATGAGGCACAAAGAAGGAGAATCATCATCATCCTCCTCCTCCCTGGCCAGGCTGTACCAGCAGGACTGCAGGTGAGACACCCACCTTCTCATTTACAGCCTTCACATACCAAAAGGAGGCCACTTTGTATCGAGCACGGGATAAATACATTTACACAATAACTTTTCAGCTCAAATACTCTGAATTGTATCACAAGCCTCACAGTTAACCCTTACTCATGTTAACACTCCCAGGGCAGTGGTGGAGTCCCCATCCCTGGAGGGATTGAAGAGTCATGTAGACACAGTGCTGAGGGACATGGGTTAGTCAGGGACTGGTCAGTGTGAGGTTCATGGTTGGACTCGATGATCTTAAAGGTCTTTTCCAATCCAGGCAATTCTGTGATTACCCACATCACAGAGTTGAAACATTGAGGCTGCTGAAGCTACTGGAAATGCAACCACAACCCAGGGGACAATGGATCTCGGCTCTTTCACCCAGGCAATAAGCCACAAACACAGGAAAAGTTCTTTCCATGCAAGACTCCAGCCAAAGTACCCTTGGGCTCACTGTACCACAGCATCCCTTCCCTGCCAGGGTTGCTGCCTTGCATGCTCAGTCCTCCAGTGATTCAGGGTCCAGAGCGGTTCTGGATTTTTATGCCTGTGGGTGGATACAGGGACGGATGGGCAAGAGAGAAAGCATTGGCCAAAGGGGAATTAAAAGACAGGCTGAGAAAGAAAAGGAAAACAGAGAGAAAACCAAGCAAGAATAATTCTCTTCAAGGTATTACACTGGAGTGGGCCTACACTGTTGGACACCACACAGTTTTACTCCTTTAAGTTGAAGGCATGTGACAGGGCAAATGTTTTTCATCATGACTAGGAGACTTTGTCCCAAGGCTAACGCCAGCTGGTTACAATCAAGAGTTCAATGTCTTGACACAAAACCCTGAAAGAAAAGCATTTTGGTCACAAAAAAAAGCTGCATTAGCAGCTTCTTAAATACATACATACTTTGACATTTTTCTTTAGGATACAGCTTGTCAAAGGAGATGGCATGAGCCAGACAGACTGTGCTTATGGGTGTAAAGAACATCTCACATTTGTTCATTCCTTGCATTGCCCCAGTTTTACACAAAACTATTTGGACTGCCACCATTTGTTCTTCAACAAAATGGGCAGTCTATCCAAAAACACTACTTGTAATTCAAAAACTCAACATAAGGCATTTTCATTTGGTAAAATACAGAACTCCCTCTTCATGTTCAGGTTTGCCATTGATCCCAAATGCAACTGTAGCCTTGCTGCCTCCCAGCACAGCACCCTCTCATCAGGTATAAAGCAATGCACAGCATCAGCTCCCACTGCACAGCAAATTGTCATTAGTTATAAACAGATTTTGCGCCTAACAGAGCCCATCTATAGCAAAGAAAGGGCTTCCAGAAAGTTCCATAATTATTTCTAGTCCATTCTATATGTATTTCTATACTACGTGTGACTGAAATTGGATATCCAGGACAGTGCCACACATCAAAGAACAGATGTGGGGGGTTTTGTGCATATTTATCCTCTTAGCAGGGAAAAAAAAAAAAGGTAAAGATCAAGACTAAAAGTCAGAATATAAGATGACTTCTTGGCTCTGACAACAGCCTGCAGGACTGGTCCTACATCACACTTTAGATTTTATTCTTCCCTACGTGACAGCCCTAAACCAACCCATCCTGCAAAGCTCTGTGCAAGGAACCTTCTGCAGAAGCATTATCTTAAGATTTAACTTTGAAAGCAGATTTAAAGTCACTGGTTTTCTCTCTGAAAACAGAGGGTTTGCAACGACTTGCACAATTTTATTGCAGTGAGCTAACTCCAGCAAGAACAAGCTAATTCCAGCTTTGAATCACCTTTTCAAACTATCCTGTTGTCTTTTTTAGTTTCTCTCCAAGGGAAGAGAAATCTTCACTGTTGATGTGCACTGCTGCTCCCATGTAGCATGGCAGGGGGGTTGGAACTAGATTATCTTAGAGTCCCTTCCAACCCAAACTATTCTATGATTCTATAAGCACCTCAGTGTCTCTGCAATAGTCATGGGCAGAATGACTTAAATTGAAACAACTTGAACAACTGGATACATATATGATAAAAAGCAAAAGAGAAGGTGCTGTGGTGGTAAAGAACCCAGGCATAGTAACAAGGCTTGCAAAACTGGCTTCATTTGGAGTATTGTATTTGCTCAGCTGGCAGTACTCTGAATTACTGCAGATGATGGTGAAAGGAAACATGTTACAGTTGTAAAAATCTAGGCTTAAGGGGAAAAAAATGGTTTAAATAAACTGGGAGGTAATTTTGGGTTAGGATTAGAAAAGGAAGAAATAAAAGTTGTAGGGTGAAAAGATAGGGCAAAGAGAAAGCAGAGAAGGATGCAGGATGAATCTGGAATAAGGATGTCTAAGCAGATGCTGCTGGAGAACCAAGACACAAGCCCAGCCAGCAGCACTGCAGAGAGGATCATCCATGCCCAGCACAGCCAAACAAGAGCAGGAGAAACACAGCCCAGAGGGGACCAGAGGAAAACTAACTGCCAAAAACCAACACCTAACCCTGGAAGGACACCCCCCAGCTGCCTACAGAGACAAACTCTAAAGCTTTAGAGTTACCTCTGACAAAAGTTAGAAAACACTCCGTTCTTAAAATTGCAAAGGAGGTGCTCCAACCTGTCTCCTTGTATTGCACCACACATGGGATACTTAACATTTCATACTTCCTTTTCCCTGAGCACTGGATCTGGGAATCTGCATTGAAACACTGAGCACAAACTGGGTTCCAGTGCAAATCTCGGTGCCAGCCTGAACAACAGTCACTAGAACCCCAGCTAACACACCAGTCTGTAATAAAACACACGTATAGACTTTCAGTTCATTGTCAAAAGCACAAAACACAAGACAATCAGGGAAAACTGGGTATTAAGCATCCCATTTGTTGTGCAATACAAGGGGACAGGTTGGAGTGTTGTTTTGGCATTAAAACGTACCTTTGTTTGCAGCAAAGACAAGTGCTCCACATCAAAAAAACCCTTTGTAGCCTTTGGAGTGAAGAACTTCACCTTCAGTGGAGAAACCCAAGTTTTCACTGTGGGCTCTCTAATCTGCTGCTTGGTTCATGGCTCTGTTTCTGCTGCTCTGCAGTAGCCTCACATAGAACCTGGGGTTATAGCTGGCAGCTCCAAGTTCTCAAATTGGTTTGAATTTCCTTTCTTGTCAACTAATAAGAATTAATAAACTAACTTGTCCCTCACACAAAACTGAGTAAGAACCGAGTGAGACTTCCCAGGTACAAGACAAGAGTTGCAGATAACGAGAATCACACACAAAGTACCACGTTCACATTTCTTTGTACATTTGTTACACTTAAACAGTTAAAGACAGTGCATGCTCTTTGGAGCAGGTTTGTCCTCTCATGTCTGCCCCAAAGTCAGCAATATAGGTCCCAGCATGGTTACAAACATCATCCTCTTCAACACAAATGCACTACTAGGACAGATCCAGATCCTGGTTGTAATGAGCATGTAGGGATTAGGAAGCCACTATTAAAAAATGTAGTATTGTATCAAATTATTCATTATGCCATTACACCAACCAACAATACAAACACGAAACTAACTCAAACATCAGCTGGGTTATTCAAAAGCACAAGAGCAGCGTTACACACCCAATATGTGCAGCTTCTCCATTTCACACACTTCCCAGACATTTCTTCTCCCTTTTGTTATTTGCTACTTGTCAGTACCTTGGTGTGCCCAGTATGAGCTTGCTTTATACCAGGCTGTCCAGAAGGTTGTATGGACTCCAACAATGTAAACAGAGTTCTGCTTTAAGAGAATATATTACATTTTTTTTGGTCTATCACATGGAAAAAGGCCTGTGGCACTTTTAAAAGGTCAGAGTTGCAACCCAAAAGCTTCACTCAACATTTAACTACTGCATGGAGGGAGTGAGCGTCCACACTTTCCACACACATACCCACATGAACGTCCTTTAAGTTCCAAAGGAAAGCAAGTCACACTCAAGCAGCACACACACTTTGACTCTTTCCTCATCATTAAGAATAACTTCAAGTCTGTGTGATGTTAACACTCAAATCCGAGCCAGGCTGATGGCCTCGCTGTACTCTGTACTACACAAAAATCACTTAATAAGCATCATTTTCCATTTCTGAGCACTCTGTACATACAGGCAAGATGCGAAAAAGTAACAGATGAAGTGATGTACCCAGGGCCAGAAATTTGCCCCCATGTAGCCAATCCTCAGCCTCATGCTCTCTTCTTTGGACTATTTCAGCTCTCCAGCATCCTTCCCCACTGCCCAGCATCCTCTTGCTTCTCAGTTACTGTGTCTGTCCTTTTGTGGCCTTTACAGGTCTCATCTTGGATCACTGGCATTCCCATTAAAAAAAAAATCCCCTTAAAGGACAATTTTTGTGATTTGCATCTTCAGGGTTTCCCACTGTTCTTTCCACAGCTCCCCAACTCCTTGCTATTATTTTTCACATTCATTTTACAGCCTAACCTATATCCCATTAATTATCCTCAATGCAGAAGCAGCAGTGTCAACCACGCACTCTCTCATCCATGGTCACATCTACCTGGAAACCAAGCTGTCTCCTGCTCAAAAATACTCTGTTACCTGGACCTCCCCTGCCTGTTGTGACTGTGACCTGGTGCCACCTACCAGGAACAGCTGAGTTCTGCCAGCTGGAAACTGTTTTGTGTTTGCACAGTTATTCAGGATGCAACGATGGGCCGTGGGATGCTGCAGAAACACATGGCAGCAAGAGGAAGAAGAAGGCATCCTGCTTGGTGGGACACCCTTAATTTAAAGCAGCATGTCTCCCCTCTGAGGCTTATCCAAACGTCCCTAAGTGGAAGTGCCAGGCTGTTACTCTCATGCCACTCATTTTCCTCCAGGTCTGATCCACAGAGGATGGCAACCCTGCCAGCTCCATCAGGCTGAGATGCTGATGGGGATTTGAAAGCCTGTGGCTCAGGTTTCTTGCGAGGAGCAGGAAAGCAGGGAACTATGAGGAAGGATTTTAAGTGTCATGAGATGTGTTTTTGATATTTACAGGGATTTTTTCTGACTGTTCAGAGGGAGGCCTTTCTACACAAAAGCAGAAGTGTGATGGCAAGATCTTTACTTTCCCAGGAATGGCCAAATTAGCAACTGTGTGTTGTCCTTTGCAAGAGAACAAATGACCTCAACCACACACTGAGGCACACTGGAAATCACTTTAGGGTTCAGATAAAATGACAGATGTTCCTTTTTTAAAGAAACAGAAGATGGATGGTAAAATGTCGGAGCCTTTGACAAAAACCCTCAAATGCCAAACAAGCTTCACAAAACAGCCTGTACATGGGTCCTTCAGCTCCTGAGAACAGCCCACACTCCCAACAACACACACCTCTTGCACGTGAGAAATCCAGATAGTTTCAGTGTACAGCTTTTTCCAATGTACTCCTGTGTGTCACAACACATATTAAGATTCAATTAATACATCCTCCCTTTAAAAGGGCACACACATAACAAGCCCTTCCTTCCTAGGAGCAGATAGATGCTGATTACAGCAATACCTTCTCCATAACAGTTCTTGAAAATCATATCAATTGCCTTGTCTGTTCGAAAGGTGAGTTTGCAATATCAGAAGGAAAAAAAAAGACCCTTATTATTAGCAACATCTGAACCACTAGCCAAAGTTGTTTGCACACCAAACAACATGTTTTTCCTGCATAGCACTGCTTGAATCCTCGTAGCACCTTCCCAGACAAAGCGCCATTAACATGCAAATGAAAAGTTCCTGCTTCTCCTTCGCAGGGTCCTACTTGAGATGGTGAACAATTAAAGTCATAAGTGAAGGTAATAAAAGGATCAAAACAAGACAGGTTGGTTACAGTCACAGTAATGCTTGCAAATCAGCCTCTCCTCTAATTACCACTGTATTTCCAGGAGGAATCGATTACAGCAATATGGATGAATGGGATCCTGAAAGTGAAAAATGTACTGGATTAAACATTAATGCAGTCACTGACTGGCATCAATATATACATTTAATGGAGGGTAGGGCCTAGCAATATAGAGAATTGATGGGGTTTTAAATATCTAGAAAAACCAGAATCCTGGACACAAAGGCTTTAAAATAGTCCCAGCAACACAACATTCTAAAAATAGAAATTCATCTACCAGGCTCTAATTATACTTTGTGTTTTGTTTTTATTGTAAAGATTGGTGTAAGCATATAGCCAGGCAGGAAGCCAAGCCTCAAACTGAGCGCTACTGACTGCTGAGGTCTTCATTAGCCAGGGTGCTGCAAACAGAAATACTGGTTTGCCCAGACCAAGCCTAAAGATGATACAATGCAACCTCTTCTCCATACCAGGAAACCTTGGGATGAACATTCCCAAACAAGAACCTGAATGCAACAAGCCTCCCTCTCCTTAAAGCATTACACACACTTTAACCCTATTTTCTGAAGAAAATAAGCTTTTGCAATCATCTAGCCTGGCCAACAGGCTCAAAAGTTACTGAAGGAAAGACTATTTTGGCAAAATTACAGAGAACACACAATTTATGTGACCAACAGACAGCTGGGATGAGCTTCAAATCAACATCCACACTGTCACTGTTGGGCCAATCTCTGCCCTTGCCATTTTTGTTTGGCTGTGGCTGGCTGGTTGCTCAGGACACTAATGCTCATCCACCAATAGCACATGTAGCAGTCATGCATTTCTTCTCCAGATTTTCCTGCTGTAGCTTCCAACTGTAGCTACTAATTTGTGTTACCCAGTTTCTGGACCTCTCTGTCTTGGTTTTTAGTAGTTCTGAACCCTTGAAGCTTCAGCACTTGGCCACGATAGTTGAAAGTACTCAAAACCTCTCAAAAATGTCTTCCTGTGGGGAACACAAAAGCTGATGAACCTCCTGTTAATACATTATTTGAAAACTTGAGTCTTGTATCTAGTCTATTAAAGCAATAATGTGTTATAGTGGTCTAGCAGACTACATCACACCTACCTTTGAGGAGCTAACCAAAGTGTCCAAGTTAGTCTTATTTAAGGTTTGGTCTGCCTAGCTAAACTGTGAGACAAGCATCTCTGAGCACTTCTGAATCTGCCATCTCTCTCCAGCGATGGTATCTGGGACTACTGACTATTTGTTATCTACAGTAACAACTTTCAACTTTAGACAACTCGACTTAGGTGCCTACACTTCAGGGAAGAAGCTAAGGCTCCATCACTCAGTGAACAAACCCAACTGAGCACAACAAATCCTTAGCCAACCTCTTGCAAAGGCATTTACACTTTCTGAAAGGATTCAGGGTTAATGGGACTTCAATTTGAAAGCAAGTTATCTGGGATATACTTTTAAGCCTTTTAGAGATACAGAGCAAATTCCCAAGTGACTGTGCCTTCTGCCTCCATAAGAGAACATTACAGAGACAGTCACTGTAGAAACCACTGTAGTCACATTGTTGTACCACAGTATTTGAACGCAGACATCCGGAAATGCACATATTTTGCAAGAAAAACTCCTGAGAGCAAGCAGGGCTTTTTCTGCTCTACTGGAATTGAACCAACATCTCAGTCCCGCGGGACTGCAACAAAAATGTCACGCTTCCCATGAGTGTCACTTGATCTCCAGGAATCGCTGATCACATCAAAGCTAAAAACTGCAGTTCAGGTAGTGTCATTTTGCCTTCCCATTTCCCTGCCTGTGCCATCTCCACCACTTGCAGTATTACTTCTCTTTTTTGCTGTCCTCTCGCATACGGCTGCCAGCTGTGACATCCATCACGCGGCACCTCACTGATAGCTGGTGCCTGCTAAGGCAATATTTACACTCTGGTTTGCATTACAGTTTCTATAATTCTGTGGAAAAAGAAAAGCCCCACGTACACTGAAGTTATTGTCATCTACAGGCTACGTCCAGTTCAGCATTTGCTAGCGCAAAGCACTGTAGAGACTGCGGATGTTTGAAATGCCGATGTACGTGCAGCAGAGAGGCTGAGTAATAAACTTCATTAACATTGCCCGTAACACTTTTCTCCAGCAGCACACAATAAATCACTGATGAATATTCAAGGCATCCCTCTGAGGTTATCTCCGTTTTACAGATGGAGGCAACCAAGAGACAGAAAGTTTAGAAGTGACTTGGTTATAAACACAAAACAGATGCAGAATTCCACTGTCTCGTCTTCAGAGTCCCAAATACATCTTTCTAGATGAAACTGAAAATTCTATAGATTGATTTGCAGTGAAATTAAGGAGATTGTCATTCCCCCAAATCACTAATGGCTATTCCCTCTCACACTATAGCACTGGTTACTCCCATTGCAGTAACACCTACAGACTGCAGAGAACTGCAGATTCACACTGTACAAAGTAGGGACCAACAGATAAAAGCCAAAGACCTTATCATGGATAATAAAACCCAATCTATACATAAATACAGGAACAGCGAAAAAGAGATTAATGACTCAAAAACTGCATCAGAGGCTGAACTGGGAATGGACCAGTCCTTCGAAGTGTCAGACTAAATTCATTAGCTAAGCATCACCCAACACTGCCCAGGAGATATTTTTAAAGCCTTCTCTTGTATCTGCAAGAACTGATGTCATCAAGCAAAATGAGGAATATTGTGAAAGATGTGTTAACTAGATGGAAAGAATTTTTATGTAGTTTCACACATTTTCTAGCAAGGAGTCTGACATTTAAGCGGGATGGCCTGGTTACTAATGGCCACTCCACGAACTGATGCAACACACTCACCACGGCGATGACTGACAGTTGCGGTAAACAAACAAGATTTCACGCCAGGTTTTTCCTCCCTGTGGCGACAGCTTTTGTAAAACTGCAGAACTTAATGAGACACTATTTAATATTTATTTCACAATCAGCCTCCTTTATTCTAACAGAATTAGCCTCAGCCCACAATGAATGTTTTTGTTGGTTATATCATTGTGCAAGTCAAGACTCAATTTATTTTGAATTTCTTCAGTTCTGAACTCCTAACTAGGAGGGATTTGTTTTAAAGATGCTTTTATTATTATTAAGTGCAGCCACGCAGGTGGTTAGCTGGTAAAGTGAATCAGCCTGGGGGCACTGCCTCCTCAAAAATAACCTAGCAAAAAAAAGAATAATTTTAAGATTGGCTTCAACCAAGCAGTTTCCCAATCCAGAAGCACAACCAGCTAGAGACAACCCCGATGCAAATGGGAAGGCCACTGACAAAAGACTGAAGGTTGACGGTGAGTGAGGAAATTACTAATGGTGGAAGCACAAATGTCTCTGGCCATGCAGCAGCTTGAGAAGGAGCTTTAAAAATCCCTCATACTACATTCACATCTGCAGTAGAAAGTTCATGAATGCTCCATAATAACCGTGTATAATGGCACAGGACGAGGGAAGCTCAAGCATCTACAGCACAAGGACGTCCAACATGACCCAGAAGACACTTCTCACAGGCCATGCATTTGAAGACACTTCTCTCAATGGTTCCTGGTGACACACAAGGACCAGCTACCTGAACAGCCAAGTGCAAGTGCAAGTGCACCAAGACAAAGTTTTAGTGCAAAATCATGACAACAGAACTGCTACTTTAAAAAAAAGAAAAAAGAAAAAGAAAAAAGTAAAAAAAAAAAAATTTCCTAATAGAGAGAAACACTTTAACAAAAGTAATTTCCAAGTTTTACAGACATAATGGAAATACTGAAAGTACCTCAGGATCACAATATGGATATATTTAAGTTTGTTTGCCAGTTTTGGGGAGAAGCAAAAGACTTCAGGATCTGGGGTTTCTGACTGCTAAAAGGACACAGTTTATTTTTGCATTGAACTTCCACTACATCCCTGCAAGAGACAGTAAACACATGGCAACACCCAAGGGCAAGTCACGACACAAGAGGAAACCCCATCCCTACAGATACCACAAAGAAGTTTCCAGCTGAGACACAGACACCTCCTCTCCTAAGTAGGCTTGAGCAGAGATCAGTTATCTCTGCGTTAAAAGCTGGACTCTAGAGTTCCTCTCTGCCTGCTGAAATTAAAGAGTTAACAGCAACCTGAGTTTATCTGGGAGGTTTCTATGCACACACACATCCATCCATCTCTGAGCAAAACTACCACCATATTTTAGAAACGTGAACATTGCTGGCTTGAAGAAAATGGGCACAGTTCCCTTTTTAGAAGGAACAAATTGTTCAGAACAAGGACAAATGCAACAGAGAAATCAGGCACTCACTTTGCTCCTGAAGTTTCAAGCTTCCAATACATGCAGCTCAGATACAGTCTTTGTGTAGTTTTCTTTTTCATTAGACCCAACATTGTTCAAGAATTGCCCCATAACTACCTAGTGCTCAACATCAAATACTTACAGTGGGGATTTTTATATTATCAGATACATAAGAAATTAGAGAGTACCCTGGTCTTCTGCTAGTTACAGACAGGAGGCAGCTATTGCCCAGAGTAATTGTGATGGTGCAAACATTCTCTTCACTTGAGTGTACTTTAGGTAGAAAACATGGAATTAGCTGCAAACTGTGTTAAAATGATCACTTTTCTGTAGTTATGCCACAGAAATAGGGACTACAGGGAAGAGAAGCACAGCCTAAATCCACCATCACACCTAACTGAGAAACCTCAAAGCCTTCTCTAACAGAGTGCTACATCAGTGGACAAGGGAAGAGCTATGGATGTCATCTATCTGGACTTCTGTAAAGCCTTTGACACAGAGACCCCCACAACATCCTTCTCTCTAAATTGGAGAGATACAGATTTGATGGGTGGACTGTTCAGTGGATGAGAAATTGGATAGATGGTCACATCCAGAGGGTAGTGGTCAAGAGCTCAATGTCTAGATGGAGATTAGCGACAAGTGGTGTCCCTCAGGGGTCTGTACTGGGACCAGTACTGTTCAATATCTTCATTAATGACACAGACAGTGGGATCAAGTGCACCCTCAGCAAGTTTGCTGATGACACCAAGCTGAGTGGTGTGGTTGACACACCTGAGGGACAGGATGCCATCCAGAGGAACCTTGATAAACTCAAGAACCTTGAGGTTCAACAAGGCCAAGTACAAGGTCTTGTACCTGGGTCAGGGCAATCCCAAATATCAATACAGGCTGGGGGATGAAGGGATTGAGAGCAGCCCTGAGGAGAAGGACTTGGGGGCAGTGGTGTATGAAAAGCTGGACATGAGCCAGCAATGTGCACTCACAGCCCAGAAAGCCAGCCATATCCTGGGCTGCATCAAGAGAAGCGTGGGCATCAGGTCGAGGGAGCTGATTCTGCCTCTTTGCTCTGGTGAAACTCCACCTGCAGTGTTGCATCCAGCTACAGAGTCCTCAGTACAAGAAAGACTTGTTGGAGTCGGTCCAGAGAAGCCCACAAAAACGATCAGAGGGATGGAACACCTCTCCTATGAGGACAGACAGAGAGTTGGGGTTGTTCAGCCTGGAGATGAGAAAGCTCCAGGGACACCTTAGGGTGACCTTTCAATATTTAAAGGAGGCCTATAAAAAAGATGGGGACAAAATTTTTAGCAGGGTCTGTTGCAGTAGGACAAGGGGCAATGGTTTTAAACTAAATGAGAACAGATTTAGACTACATATAAGGAAGAAATGTTTTACGATGAGGGTGGTGAAACACCGGCCCAGGTTGCCCAGAGAGGTGGTAGAAGCCCCATCCCTGGGAACATTCAAGGTCAGATTGGACAGGGCTCTGTGCAACTTGATGTAGTTGAAGATGTCCCTGCTTTCTGCAAGGGGGGTTGGACTAGGTGACCTTGAAAGGTCTCTTCTGACCCAAACCATTCCATGATCACATCCGTTGAACTTGAAGCTACATCTTCACTCAACCAGGAACATGGAACCTGATGCTGGAACCAGCCATCCCAGCGTCCTCAGCAGCCCAGAGACAAAGAAATCCCAAACCTGCCCTTTTGCTCCTGTGAAAGCTACAGATTACTCCAGCCTTCGCTGGGGTTTTAATTAAACTCATTACCACAGGTTTATCTGAGTTAATACCTTTTCTCCACAGGACACAACACAGCATGAACTTCAGGGGAGAGGCAAGAATAAAAAGGCTAATGTTATTGCTCTTAATCTTTTTTCCAATACACAAAAATGAACTGACACCCCCACAGCGATTTCAGGCTACCTGATTCTCACCTCTAAATATTACTCGACTCAGGATGAAATAATCTGATGTTTCCAGAGGACTCACGGGGATACCAAATGAGCCAGGAAAGCTTTTTCAACCCTTTATTTATTTTTCATGTATTTGAGTTAATATCTTATAAAGCAAGAAAAAAAAAAAAAAAAAAAAAGATTCTTTTTTTTAAGTGGTAGTCTCCTCTAAGTTAATCAAGTTCAGCAGCCATTATAATAAACCTTGAATCTCCAGTGTTGCAGATGATGGAGTTTAAAAGTCCCTTCTGCCATCAGAAAGCAACACGAAAAATAAGACCACACAGCATGGACCACCCTTAGGGGATTTCCTGAGGTCACTAACAAGAATTCAGGTTGTCTAATAAATAAATTTATATACAAGTTTGTCTTATTATGTTTTTAAGAAAGGATGTTATTTTAAGTAAATATTCCCAAGCTGCAGCCACATCTGTCATGAAAACACCATGAGTTAAACCCTGGAAGCATAAGAGATGGCACCATGGAGAACTTCTCACTAATTAGACATGAAGCTGGCTTCCTTTAAAAACTTGTTAGATAAAAAGCTTTGACTGATCTATTTTCTCTGAGTTCAGGCAATGAAATTTAAATCAGAGAAGTGCTAATGATTATTTTTCAAGTCAGCTTTTCATTACTGAAAGCATTCTTTGCAACACAGCAAACCCAAGATCTGGGGGGTTCAGAAACAATGGTTTCTTTTCTAATCCTGGCAATCCCTTTCACCACTTCTTTGATCACCCGTAAATCTGAAAGTTGGCATTCACCTCTCAGCTCAAGGTGTTGATCTTAGAATTTTCATCCTGAACATGGATCTTGGATTTTTGTGGAGCACAGATTTTTCTGGGTCTGCCACCACTTTTGTACCTGTGAACAAATGGTATTTGGAGCAAAAGAGTGATTGCTGGAAAGACAGGAGGGCTTGACAAGTTCCTGTGCCTTAAGTTTCATCCACTGCAGGGCAGAGTATAGCTGGGCTGGTTTATTAATCAGATACACATTCTTCTTTCCACCCAACATCTTTAGCAACCTCTTGTGGTTCCCAGCATCTAAAAGGCCATAAGGTTATCTTCTTCCTTTCTTTATAGTTTTAACTCTAATAAATAACATCTTAAATGATACTGAATGCCCCACAATTTAACAAGGATGTGAAGGTCCTTGAATGCACCCAGAGGGCAATAAAGCTGGTGAAGGGACTGGAAGGAACGTCCTATGAGGAGCAGCTGAGGACTTTGGGCTTGTCTAGTTTGGAGAAGAGGAGGCTGAGGGTTGACCTCATTTCTCCCTACATGTTCCTGAGGAGAGGAAGCAGAGAGGGAGGTGCTGATCTCTTCCTTGTGAGGCACATGGGAATGGTTCAAAGCTGAGCCAGGGGAGGCTTATACTGGACATTAAGGAAGCATTTCTTTACCAAGAGGGTGGTCAAACATTGGAACAGGCTTCCTAGAGAGGTGGTTGATGCCCCAAGCCTGTCATTTTTTGAGAGGCATTTGGACAATGCCCTTAACAACATGCTTTGACTTGGTCAGCTCTGAATTGGTCAGGCAGCTGGACTAGATGATCCTTGTAGGTCCCTTCTTTCAACTGAAGCGATCCCTCCAGATGAAGCAATAAAAGCTCCAAACAAATTGATGCCAAAGCTCAGCACCAGCCTACAGGGCAGTTGTTCCATGATAATTCCCTGTTGCAAATAGTAGGCTGGATTTGTCTCAAGAAATACTCCCACTTTAAATACATACATTCTTTTCTTTGAGTAACTGACTTATTGCTTAATCGAAAAAGCAGAGTTTGGTGTTCAGTAACTTCACTGCAGAGAAGCAGCAGTGGGTCAGGCTGCTCGGGCCCCACATTAAGTTCCTCTCTCCGTAGAGAGCATCTTCAGCAGGACAGAGTTACCCAAGCACTGCTTGACTTCCGGACACTTTGGCATCTGAAACACTTTTTTTCCCCTCCTTTTAAACTCGCTCTGCAGGATACAGTCTTTTGAGAAGCCATGTGCAAGCTCATCTTTTTTTTGTGCCAGCACAGCCTTTCCTCTCCTTCCTTTTCTCTCTCTTCCCTTTCCCATTACTCTTTTCAAGGTCTAAAAGAAAACACTATTCCGATACTTAAAGGTTACAGTTAACTTTCAGTTCAGCAGTACCTAAAAGGAAGCATTTGTGCTAAAAGGAAAGAAAATAAACAGAGTATCCTGTGATCTTTGGAAGGACAGCAGCAGATTTCCTTTTAGAAATCTGAGGCTCCATGTTTACCAAGCAATGCAAGACCTTACTGAAGGTTTTCTCCTCTGTACAAGTATTCTCTAATTATCTCAGGAAACTAATAGCTAGGTTAGTTTAAACAGGTGGTTTAAGTTTTACCTTAAGTATATTAGGCAGCAGTGCACCTCTGCTTATGGAGAGGAGTGTAGTGAGAGCAGTAACTCCAGGCGAGGCGAGATGACAAATAGCAATTAAGTCTCAAGCTGTTTGCAACCTAAATATCTACCCCCAGCTGAATACAACAAAGCTCTCTAATGATTTTTATCTACGCAGGGTGAAACCAAATGACATTAGAACACAAATCTCACTAATACCTTATGCAGGGCCAATGTTTAATAGCACAGATTAGTTATGAAACTGCTGCAACAGTGACAGACTTTAAAGTGGTTTTGACTCCGTTTAAACACTGACAATGATTATAAGGGACAAGTTCATCCTTGTTCTGCCCTAATTAATTCAACATATTAGCACCTGAGGAATATTTGACTCAACATCCCCAATTGAAATTCATGATTTAAGCACAGGCTGACCAAGAGACACCAGGACTGTCTGACAGACACAGCAGATTAGTTGTTTCTTGCTGTAAGAGAGCCATTAAAAATAAAATGAGGTTTTAGTTAGTTATTGACAGAACCACTGAGGTGGGGCAGGAAGCTAAATGACTTGCTGCAAAATGAAATTATGGGAACTAGAGAGTCAATCAAAACATTGCCTTAAGTCATCTCACTTGTCCTCCAGCCAAGGCAGGGCTGTTAATGAGCATCTCTGCCCCAAGCTCTCTCCAACCAGGCTGTTGCTTTTGGTGTTGGAAACCCATCTGTAATAGGGTAGGTGATTTTATTGTCTCCTAAATCTCCTGCTCCAAAGTCTTGTAAGCATCCTTGTTTGGACAGCCCCATCACTGCGAGGTTATGCCCACCTTGTGGTACTTCCTGCACTCCTGTCGAACTTCCACATTGCCTGGGTGGTTATTTGGCAATATCCATGAGCCAGCTCCTAGCACATTCCCCTTCTGTACTAGCCAGGAGCAAGGCTTACACCCAAACTGTTGGTCCTGCCCTAAAAAAAAAACAAAAACAAAAACCACCAAAAAACCACAATATCCTCTTTTAAAATAAGAAAAGGATTTTATCGAATTCACAACTATTATCATTTCTTGTTTGGCTGTATTTTATGTAAAAATAAGAAAAAGCCAACAACTCCATACCTCACCTATAAAAACCCAACTGCAGATACACGTGCCTGGGAGACACCACAAAACTCGGAGCAAGCACCTCAATTTGCCCGCTGGTGGATGTCAGCTTGGCTATCATGGTGAAGACCAAAGGCAGCTCCAGAGCTAAAACCAGGAGCTCTGCAGCTTATGCTAGAGAGCTACAACACTCCAGTTAAGCTGTGAGCAACATCTACCACCCACAGCTGGGCCTGGGAGGAAGAGAAGCATGCAGCAGAGACAGCCAAGAGAGGAAAGCTCTTTCACAGGAAGACAGCAGAGGTCCAGTTTGCTCACAGACACCTTTCTCCCACTCCTCAATTCTCACCTTCCCTCCCCATGCCTGTTTGGGAAGCAACTGCTCAGTTCCTCCCAAAGAGCCTTCATCATTCATCCACCTCCCTCCAGAAACTCCAGCTGCCTTACTAGACCCCAACTCCAGGCTATGAAAAAATCATTGTCCTCTTGTAGATCAGCTCTAGAGCAGAGAAGAAAGCAAACCTCATGAGACAGCAAGTCTGCCCCAGCTCTGGCTCTTCCTGGTTCCTCTCATCTCGCCAGTCTTTGAATAACCCCCATACACGAGATTGGGAGACACCCAAGCATCCCAGGACAGCTTCAACCTCATTCTACAACAGTTCTGGGATGGGCAGTTCAATACAGCACAGGGCACTTAGGTGATGCTGATAAAGCCAATTCACAAAGATGTGATTTCTTGTTTTACTCACCAATGGCATCAAACTCAGTTTGATGCAGAGCAGGACTAAAATACAAGGAAACTGTACAGAGTATGACCACAAGACCATCTGGCCCTGAATCCCCTTTCAGAAACTGGACACTAGTAAGAAATCGGGGAAAAAGTAAAAAAACAGAGGAAACCTTCTGAGAACCCCCAGAGAACCCCTCTACCTTGGTCTCATGAGACCCCACCTGCAGTGCTGCATCCAGCTCTGGGGTCACCAACATAAGAAGGACATGGACCTACTGGAGCGAGTCCAGAGGAGGCCACGAGGATGATCCGAGGGCTGGAGCACCTCTGCTGTGAGGACAGGCTGAGAGAGTTGGGGCTGTTCAGCCTGGAGAAGAGAAGGCTCTGAGGAGACCTTCTAGTGGCCTTCCAGTACCTGAAGGGGCTCCAGGAAATCTGGGGAGGGACTTTGGACAAGGGCAGGGAGTGACAGAACAAGGGGTGATGGCTTTAAACTGGAAGAGGGGAGATTGAGATGAGATCTGAGGAAGAAATTATTTCCTGTGAGGGTGGTGAGACACTGACCCAGGTTGCCCAGAGAAGCTGTGGCTGCCCCCTCCCCGGAGGTGTTGAAGGCCAGGCTGGATGAGGCTTTGAGCAACCTGGTCTAGTGGAAGGTGTCCCTGCTGATGGCAGGGGGGTTGGAACTGGAGGAGCTTTAAGGTCCCTTCCAACCCAAACCATTCTGTGATTCTCAACATTCAGTGCTGCCTTCCTGGGATAGTCTCTCTGCTTCCAGCAATTGGCATCTCAGGGACTTCTGGAATCACAGGAAATGCATACATTGCATTTAGGTCTTTGCACAAATAGGACTCAAATCACTCAAGAGGAAGGGCCCTTTAGCTCATCTGTTCTTTTTTACAGCAATCATTCATCTATTGAGCAATTTTCAGCTTTTGGTCCATTTTTATGTGTCTATATTTGTGTTGCTGCAAGGCAAATTTTCATCTTATTAATACAATAGTGTAGATTTCTGAGCTACACTTTTAACCCACTTCTTGCTGCAATATAATATAGCTTGAAAATGCTAGCATGCAGGAAAACATTGTCACAAGTCTTTCTAAATTCAATAAATCTAATAATTTGGAAAAGTACTAAAACAAGCATAAACACCAATACATATTTGTAAAGATATATATACACATATAAAGATGAAAGCAGAATAAAAAAGAGGGACATCACAAAAATTACATTACTTTTAAATTAGGAAATCCCTGGCCATGGTTTCCCTGCTTGTTCTTCACAACTTCGCTATCAATATTTCCCAGAACAATTCCCAGGGTATACTTTCAAATTATCACTTCATTTCCAGTGCCTTCTCTCCACAGCTAACAAAATCACTGCTATAAAACTTCTCCTTTTACAGCCAAGATGGGAAACCCTCTATTAGATTACCCATTCCCCTCCTTGTAAAATAAAAAGGAAGATGACATTTCAGGAAATAAAAATGTTAAAAAAAGACCAACTAAACAAAGGCAACTCCAGCACGAAGCGTTGTTTCTTTTCCCCTTTGAGTCAGTAACAAAGAGGAAGGAAGGAAAAAACACAGATAAAATAAACACAGGGAGGAGGCGAGGATGCAGCATGTTTATCCCACTCGAGGAGGGGAGGCTGGAAAACACCGTGCATCGCGTGGGGACACCCCAACCACCGCCTTGGTGTTGACAAACACTTTGATCAAACCAAACAGGGAGTTTCATTGTCCCCACTGCACTCATGTCACCCGTCCCCCAGCGCTGCGATTCCAGGGAGAGTCTGCCAGAGGACACACAGTGCCAGTTACACAAGAGAAGCGCAGGAGCAAATATGCAGCAGAGGGAAAGAAAAAAAAATAAATATAAATATCAGCTCAGCTGCACACTCTCTTCCTGCTCTCAGAACAGCCTCCAAGTCGGGCTTTGGAGTGGATTAACTTTAAAGGGTACCATTGAAAGATGCTGACAGATTTGAGGAGAGCAGGACCCCACTGCAGGCACGAGTTTCACTGCCACCAGCACAGAATCAGATGTCTGGGGTCCACGAAGAATTGCAGCAATGATGTTAAGTACAGAAGGGGAAAAAAACGTCCTGATGTTATGCGTTAAGGAAAAAAAAAAGAAAAAAAATCAAAGCTCTTGCACTCATATCATAGGGCTGTGCAAGTGAAGATCTGAATTGCAGCTCACAAACAGCAAAAGCAGGGAAACAAATAAAAAAGCCACATTAAAACAAAGCTCTGCTGGACCATAAAGTTTTTAAAAAGTTTAAACTATGTGCACTTCTTGTATTTATGATAAAAGGTTAAAAAAAAAAAAAAGAGTGATATGCTAGAAGTTGAAATAAACCATCAAGCTGGCCAACCGACAATTGTTGAGATGCACACTCATGACGTGACTTGGAAAAGAAACCTGGACCAACTGCAGGCAGCCAGAACTGAGAGCCAGGGTGACTCAAATCCCCCCCTTTCCCCGAAAAAGGGGAGGAACGAGGGTGTCAAAATACAGAATCCGCACGATACAGCACAGCAGCATCCCAGCCCCATCCTAAACACACCTTCCTTACTCAACTTCTTTAAAAGATTGTATTTTTTCCACCTCCCGTAACACCGGGTCTCACAGGCGCTCAGCAGCACTTAATGACAGTAATTAAAAATCCATCGTATTTTCCGCTGTTACACAATGCAGAAGGCGAACGGGACCGCGCTGCTCCCGAAGTTGCGGGAGTTTCCCGGCAGTACCGGGTCGAAAAGCGGAGAGGGGTGCGCATCGCCGCGGTATTTCTCTAATTTTAGGGGTTTAGGGGTTTATTTCCCCAGCCTGTTTTTCCGGCAGCGCCCGGGAAAGGCGCAGCCCGGCCCGGCAGCGCGGCTCCCCGCCGGGGTATGCCCGGTGCGAGGAAGAGCGTCGGGAGATGGGGGGTTGGAGGGAAGCAGGGGTAAAAAGGGGACGAAAAACACATACCAAAAAATAAAAGAAGCGCAGAACTCACCTGATTTGGGATTTTTCCTCCCCCTCCACGACCATAAAACGAGGCGGGAGCCCGGAGCCGGTGACCGGCGATGGGAGAAGGCGGGCAGCTCCCGGTCGCCCCACGATGGGGAGAGCGGGGCTGGGTGCGGTGCAGCCCCCACACACCGAGGGTAGGTGCTCGGCCGCCCCCGGCGCGGTGCAGCCCCCCAGGGCTGGGTACAAGGCAGCTCGCTCTCCCGGGGATGGGTGCTGGTCACCCGGCAGGGGCAGGGCAGCTCCCCGGGACGGGTGCGGAGAGGGTTGAGCGCAAGGCAGCCCCGCTCAGGGATGGGTGCTGAGCCCTTCTCCCCGTGCAGCACGGCCCCCCGGGATGGGTGCTGAGCCACCCCCGGGGCAGGACAGCCCTCCCCGGGATGAAGCGCAGCGGAGCTCGGTGCACAGCAACCCTATGCGGGGACAAGCGCAGGGCCGCCCTCGGTGCAGGACAGCCCCTCGGGCTGATGGAGGAGCAGGAGCGGGAGCGGGGTCGCCCCGGGCCGGTGCTCGGGAGCCGGAGCGGAACGGGAACGGGGCCCCCCCGGCCGTGGCCGGCGCTGGCAGCGGGAGGCGGCACCGGCCGAGCACAATGAGCGGCGGCGCGCGCCCCCGCGGCCGCCCGCTGGGCAATGACATCACCCCTCTCGCCCGCCGGGGCGGGGCCAGCGGCCGCGAGGCCACCTTCCTATTGGCTGTCGCCCGCCGGCAGCAAAGGCTTCTGGGGGTTGATGTTTCCTGAGGGAGGCGCCGCGCAGCAGGGCGCAGGGCCGGAACTCCATTTCCCGGCAGGCCCCGCGCGGCGCGGCCGCGGTGGGGAGGGGAAGGGGGGTGGTGGCGGCGGCCGCCGCCATGTTGATGGCGTGGGAAGGTTTTGGCTCGGGAGGAGCGAGCGGGGAACCGGGTTAAGATGTCGGAAAAGGGGGGGCCAGGTGCTGGTTCCGAGGGTGGAAGGAGCTTGTGTGAGGAGGTGAAAGGGAAGAGGGAGATCGAGGAGTCGAGGAGTGGCTGAGGGGGCGTGGCGGGTTGCTGAGGGGGCAGAAGGACCTCCCGTAGCGGCCGGTTGTCCCTCGGTGCCCGCCGGCTCTTGGTAGGGCAGTACCCGGCCATGACGGAAGCGAGGTGAGCGTCTGTTCCCGGCTTTGCGGGCCCCGAGGCGGGCGAGCCCCGGCGGCGCGGGAGCGGCGCCCGCTGAGGTGGGTCTGGGGAAGGAGCCGGGGGCATGAGGGGCTGGCGGTGGAAAGGGGCCTCTCATGGCGGATGTGAGGGCAGGCTGGCAGACGGTTGCGGTGCGTGTCGGGCCTGCGATGGTGCTGGTCCGGAGGGGGAGGCTGCTGCGTGTGGCCGGGGCGTCTCCGGTGGCCCTCGGGGTTGTACCCTCCGGGGAGAGGGGCCCTGTGCGGGGGCTGTAGCTGCTGAGGGCTTTGGCCCTTGCCTGGGCTGAGGTACAGACTGTGATTTAAAGAGGAGGGATGAACTCTGGGCCTGGCTTTGGTGGGGAAGGCCATCAGCAGGGAGCAGGCTGGGACATGCCCTTGTCACACACCAGGTGACAGCCTGTGTTTGCTGATCTGGGTGTCTTTTAAGGGTTGTGGCTTCTGATAACTGCAGTGATAGTGTCATAAATGGGTGGCTTAGTGTGACCAGCAGGAGGAGCTTTGCTCCCTTCTAAAGGCAGCTCTCCTCAGTATGTCCGTGGAGACATCAATCAACCTCGAAAAAGCTGAGAGAATGGGTGAGATGATGTAAGACCTCTCAGCATGGTACGGCAGCAGCCATGATAACTTGCTCCCCTGTTTTCTTACCTGTGCTTGCTGTCTAGTGCTGGTGTGGCTTAGCTAGCTAACGAGGTGCTGTCTGAGGTTCAGCGTACCCTCCGGCTGGCGTGTAGGAGGTAGGCTAGATTTTGAGAAGCAGACTGTAGACTATCCTGTACTGAACATCGTCCCTGCTTGTACTGGTCTCTGTGTCGGGGAATGCATAATGATCTGTTCTCCAAATGGGAGATTAATTAAATCTCTGTTAGGCCTAAGGGGACTGAAATTCCCTGAAATAATGTGTGGAAGGTCTTTGCTCAAAACTGAGAGGGAGGACACTCAAAGCATTGCTTGGTTTGTGAAATGGCTTCAAACTGAAAGAGGGTAGGTTTAGATTAGACGTTAGGAAGAAATTCTTTCCTATGAGGGTGGTGAGACACAGGAACAGGTTGCCCAGAGAAGTTGTGTCTGCCCCCTCCCTGGAAGTGTTCACAGCCAGGTTGGATGAGGCTTTGAGCAACCTGGTCTAGTGGAAGGTTTCTCTGCTCAACTCTGGGGGAGGTGGGTGTAACTGGATGACCTTTAAAGTCCCTTCCAACCCAAACCATTCTGTGATTCTGTGAAATAACACTGTTTCTAGTTACAGCTGATTCCTGTGAAATAAAGTGTTTTATTACTCTAAGAAGATACTCCATTGAAAAAGAGTTGTGAAGAGGTTTGCTGGCTTGCTGGAAGTCTTGGCTAAAGTCTAATAGTGGTATATCTCCGGAGAAAGGGGTTACAAGATTTTATTTCATACTTTGGCTCCTCCTGGAGGTAAGTACAAAGCACTTGCTCAGGATTTTGCCTTGCAGTAGCCTCACTGGTATAGTAATCTGTTTGCCCCAGGATACATGTGAATGATGGAGTAAGGGTGTCATGAGATGTTCCGTGATGCAGTTAGAAATTACTTAACCTGAACTGTGCAGTCTTTCAAGATTTTTTTGATCCCACAGCAGTGCGTGCCATTCTTCCATCTCTTTCAATCCAGCTCCCTCCCGTAAAGGAATCTGAACCAGTTGCTTGCTTGCCTGTAAAATGTCCTGGGACAGGAGGTGCTTATCCCCACCGCCAGCTTATCCAGTTTTGCCATATTGGTCCCTGAAGAACAGGAGTGGAGGGTGTGTCACGCTCCTGCTGCTGCAGCTTTGGGTAATAGTTGCATACATCTGAAGAATTCCGAATTACAAGTACAGCTCCTTTTATTTCTTTTCTACTTCTGTTTCTTCTCTGTGCAGACACCTTTAGATTAGGTGTGCTGTGGGTGGAAAAAAGAGGTAGTGGCATGATGACTTCTTGTCACAGCAGTTGCCCTCTTTAAGCCTATGCTTATACCTGTGCAGCTGATAGCAGGTAATGATGGTAAGTACGGCAGTGGGTAACTGAGAGGAGCTTAGTTGTCTTTTCTGTAACTGACAGAAAATGTGTGTGTGAAGTCTTCACCCTGCTGACCTAATGACAGAATGCTTTGGTACTTAAACTGGTTTAGAAACAAGTGGTTTCATGTGCATTGATTCCCTCTCTTCTTCCCCTTCCCCCTTGTGTCAGTGCTGCTGCACTGAGGAGGAGACAAGGATGCATCCTGATTTACAGATAACTTTATTTCATTGTTTATACCATGTTTCTTTATCTGAAGATGTAGGTGCCACTCATGTCTGAGCTGAGTGCTGTAGCAGACTGAAATGTAGAACAAAGGAGTTGTCTTCAGAAACTGCCCCAATGAATGTATGAAGCAAGAGACAAGTAAAAAAGTTTTCTGTTTGTGTATGGCTCACCTTCATCAGCTTGAGGATGTCTGATATTTGTCAGTGTATGGATTATACTTCAGTGATCACAGCTTGTTAGAGATGCTAATGATTAAGCTCATGTTATGTCTCAAACTTAGATACTCGATTCATCTGAAAGAGCTAATGACCAAGTCTCTTCTGACCCAACAGGTCTTAATTGCAGGATCCACAAGAAGCTTACACTCCTATTGCTGAATTAATTGTATTAATTGTTGTCTCAGCATTTCATATGAAAAGACTTGAGGTGATGACAGAATGGAAAGTCTGCCTTTGGCCTTTCCTCAATATATGGGTATGTTCTGTTTTAGTGCTGCCAATGAAAACTTACTCCAGTGCCTGTGTGGCCCTGAGCTTATGGAGCTGGTATGTTTGTCTGTAGTTGCACTACTGCACCAACATCCTACGCTGCAGAACTATGGGTTGTCCTTGTTACTAACGTGATTTTAATCACAACAGGCTAAGGTAAGCAACGACCCAGTGTCCTGAAGACCAGGAGAAGTGATTGGAAGACCCTGCAGGAGGGATGCAGAAGATGGGGATAAGTAGGAATATGTGATGCTTTTGCTCAAGGCAGAATTTGCTTAATCTGAGTTTAAGTTTGTATGTAGAAACCTGGCTTCATATCTCAGCTTTTATTCTGACAGGGTCTTGCTCTTAATGAAGAAGGATTTGTATGTTCTAAATGGAGCGTTCACTGGGTGGTGTACCAAAACCAGCTCTGCAGTCTGCAAGAGGAACACACTTCTACGAGATTAAGTGTGCAAATGTGTTACGTGATAATGTAATTTTTAAGGTGACTGATGTTCTGCTGTCAGGGTGCCAACATCCACAGCCACAGCATGGAGAACTGGCAGGGTGCTGGGGTTGTCTCAGTTCTGGCAAATTGCCAGGCCTTACATAATTGCTAGTATGCAAATTAGCTGGATGAAAAGATTTTCATGTGCACTGGAACAGGGAGTGGAATATGGTTCCTAAGGGTGACTGATACAATCTGTGCTAGTCTTGGCACATCAGTTTTGTTTTTAAGTCCCATTTTGTTAATCATCCCTGCTATAAAACGAAGTTGTCCACAGTCCCCTTGGCTGAATGAGGAGTTGAAGTGTCACTGACCAACTGCTTACTTCAAAGCCTGTGGGGGAAGGGTGTGAATGCTTACACACTAAAGGAACCACTCAGATTCTGGAGGCTGAAGAAGCTGCTGTGGAGGTTTTTTGTTTGTGATTGTCTCCCGTGGAGCCATTTCCCAAAGTTACTGGAGCTGCAAGGTGAAAGGTGAAAGTGTGAGTTCAGCTGGGTAAATAGGTAAGTACTTGTGTATCACAGGATTGTTTCCAGGTATCTTAATGATAACAATACAGAAAAATACATCGCTCTGTCTACTATGGCCTTAAACAGGGAAAGTCTGAAAAAAAATGGTAAGAGTGGAAGGTTTCTGTGCCTTTTTAAGTGATCTCTGTGAAATTCTAGGAGGCAGCTGTTAAACCATTTTCTGGAAGAGCGTAGTATTCCTGCATAGCCAATGAAGTTTGTAAAGCTGCTCTGGAAATCATTCTAGTGACTAATTATAGGTGTTCACTTTTTTTTTATCTTTCAGCACAAGAAGAGTGCTCTTAAGAGCCATCAGGAACCTCTTGAGGTGGCGTGGATGTGTTCTGGACTGAAACACGGCAGCAGTTCAGTAGCAGTTACACAACAGGAAAGGGTGTGCAGGGTACTGCAGGTCCTTGGGTTCATAAGAACTGATACCTGAAAGAATTCATTTGAGTAGAGAAAAATTCAGTTTCTTCCACAACTTTTTAACTCCCTTGAATTTAAAGAGAGCTCATCTAACGCTGAAGCAGGAAATTATTTTTATTGTAGGTACTGGAGAAGGGGATCAGAGTAGAGGATGTGAAAGTGCCAGTCAGGGCACTGATGGGCCTTGGAAAAATTGTAGGTAGCTTAAGTAAGAGAGACTCCAGTTGTGGGAAGCTCTGAGAAGGCACACTAGCAGTGGGGGAAACTTTAGCTAAACAAAGGAGACTCAAAAGCTGAGTGTGTTCTGCAGCTGTTTGTTAGCTGTGTATGGATGTATCTCTTAAGGTGGGATGGCCTAAGATGGCCATTGAAAACTGTAGGGTTGTAGGCAGACCAGATTACTCTTGGGAGCATGTATGCAACTGTCCACTTCAGCACCACCTGAACAGCTTCAGTTTTTGTTAAGTAAGTGTTTCCTGATACAGAAATTGTAGCCTTGCTTGGGCTGCCTGATGTGGAGAGATGTCTGGCTGACGCAGCACTGTGCTGAAGGTGAATCTTGTGCGCCCATGTATTGCGCCCATGTATTGCTGGAGGCTGGCACAGAGACATGACTCAGATGGGCTCCAGGGCTCAGTGTAAATCCTGTGGTTGTGTTCTGGCTTTAACACACACAGTGGGTACACCTGGGCGCTTCCACGGGCAACCAGAAAACACTTGTGCGTAGGCTGGGTCAGACATCCTTTGTGTGTGCACTGCCCTCTGCGGCACAGACCCTGATAAAACCTGCTCTTGCATGAGGTCGGCAGGGTGAGGTCACACTGTGTGTTAACCGATGTCAGTTGCCACTAATCCGTGGAAAATCTGTTTCTGTTGGGCAGTGGTGAAGCTGAGTTGGTCACTGAGACCGTTCTGCTCATGTGCCAGTCGGTGCCAAAGTGGTTCATGAGCTGACAAATCCTCAAGCATGATACTACTTAAAAAAAAGGGGGGGGGGGGCTGGGACAGGACAGGCAGCAGGGAGGTTTTGAAGAGTCACATGAACTCTACTGAAATTAAAAGCCCACTAACAATATATTTGTGGAAAGAATACGTTTTGGGAAATGCCGAAGGTTGTGCCAGAGGCAGTGTGAGCCTACAGTTAAGGCAATTTTCCAACACAGTTCCTTGTCCTTGTTTTTGTTTTGAGGTTTGTAGAGGAAAGAGTGTTGGACACAGCAAGAGTGTGAAAGCCATAACCACAGGTAAAAAATTCAACACAACTGGAATTTTGGGTGAAATTATGCACCATTATTGATCTTCTAAGAAAGTCCTGCAACTGCAAGGGATGCTCTGGAATCCCTGATGATGCACGCTGGTGTTCTCAGGTTCTCCTGCTCTTTGGATGCAGTGACACAAAATTATATCTTGCTTCCTGTATGACTCAGCTTAAAACACAAGCTGTGGTGGCGTGAGTACCTAAACAAGAGTTTTACAGTCCAAGCATTCCTTAGCACACACAAAGCATTTCCGTCTGGGTAAGTAATGCTGCACTGTGGAAAAGCACACACCACCCGGGAGAGCATCATTTGATGGCATCTCCTGTGTCAGAATTCCCTGGTTTTGCTCCTTTTCCTTGCCTTGGATCTGCTGTTTACCCAAACTTTCAGCCTTTCTGTACATTATCAGTGGTTGGCTCTTTTCCACCACCTGATTATTTTTTGTTTGGGTTTTTGGCCGTTTCTCTACAAATACCTCTTCCTGGAAAACTGAGAACAATAGTAAGTGTCAGGTTCCTGGCCAGCTTTCCACTTGAGTGGTTTTGCTGGCTCCATTCTGTCAAGTTATGTGCAGTGTGCTAAGGGTGTAATTCAGTGCCTGCTAGTAAGCAGCTAACCTTCCTGTCTCAGCCCCAGTCTGTGCAGGTCAGGCTTACACCAGGCTGCTTCCTTACAGCGAGTTTAACGGTTTCTGTTGCACAATTTTTATGGAAAAGATCACATTAATGCTGCTCATGCAGAGACTTAAAATAGACATGCAAGGGTCGGTCACTTTACTCGCTGAGTTGCATGACCCAAGATCTCTTCTCACCCTTGCTCTTTGCAGACACAAGACCTAGGGCTTTCAAGGTGAGGAGATGTGTTCATGTCTCAAGGGATCTGACATGCTGCAATATAGGATAAGTTTTTCAGCATAGCAACATGAAGCTGACTAAGCTACCCTGCTCAGAGCAGAGCTGGCTCATCCTCAGGCTCTGGGTTCCTCGGTATCAGAGCTGCTTTGTACCCAGTGGACCTTTCTGGGCAGGCATTCCCAGGAGCTGTATTACCTCAGCTCGGTGCTTTGAGCTCTCAGAAAGTGGTGGCATTGCTGATTTAAGCAGTTTGGGGTTACCTTTAGCCCCTCACCTTACTGTGCCACAGTACACCCTTCCCTCGTGCCAGTGGGACTAGCTGGAGCGGCATCATCGGCTATCAGCATCTGAATTGAGGTGTTGCACACGCTCCCTGACCTGTGTATGATTTTCTGTGGCTCAAGGTGGAAGTGCAGGGGGTTTGTAGCTGTGCAGCTTTCTGAAACTGGGGTCAGGTTAGTGAGCTGGTTTAGAGTATTGGCAACATGGCTCTAAATATAGGTGGCCAGGTGCATAGCAGAAGTCAGAAGCCCTTGGGCTTGTTGCCAAAGCCTCTTGACTCATTAAACCGTGCATCTAAGGATGTAGTTTATTTTGTGAGTGAGGAGCAGCAGCAGCAGTGTGTCCCTTGTGCACGTGGATGCTTTTATTAACCATGTTTTTCTGCTTTAGGTCTCGTGACCCAGCCAAATGCTGTGCTGCGTGCTGGTTTCTGACCGGGCTGGGGCAACTTGAGAAACCCTGTCATCTGTAGGCAGCACTGGTGATTGCTGGGTCTAGGCTGGAAAGATCCCAGTGGGAGAAGAGAGCTAGAGTATCACGTGGAGCAGTTTACACCTACATTTTGCTTTTTATTATTGTTACAGAGAGTACCCATTTGTTATCTTACAGTGGAATTGATTCCTTATGCTTAGGGGGTTGTATGTCCCCCCTGCACACCCAGCCAAATACCCCTGTCATGTTTAACGGCAGAGCACATCTCCAAAAAGATCATTAAGCACTAAAACATTTCACATATGGTAGATGAAAAGCCAAAGCTCAGTTTTCCACATCAACATTTTTGCAGTGCTCCTGACTTGAGCCAAGTCAGCTTTGCCACCATAAACTCTCTTACAGTGCAAAGACTATTCACTGCCTCTGCTCTGGTTGTGGTGAATGTTGTCCTCTGATGAGGATGATGTGGTGGATGTTGTCCTCTGATGAGGATGATGTGGTGGATGTCCTCTGATAAGGATGATGTGGTGGCAGCTGTTTTAATGTGACTTGTGCATGCAGTGGCTTCGCTGTACTGCCTCTGCTTTAGCCAATGTCAACTAAAATAGTAATTGTGTCCCCTAAGAGCTTGGTTGTTGCTGTTGATAACCTTTCTGGAAAAAACAAATGAGAAGTAGAGGCAGATGCAATCCCCACAGGAACTGGCAGGAGGGTGTTGCACTGGTTCTCACCAGGGATGAAGGGCAGTCGTGCTTTCCCAGCTCCTATCAGCGAGGTCGGTTTAGCCTCCTGCAAATTCCTGCCCACTGAAAGCTCCTCTCATCTCCAGGGCAGATTGTGACTGGAGCAACCCCCATCCCAATGCCACCTCCTGGAAACAAGTGCATGAGGAAAGAGGTTATTTTAGTAGGTCAAATGAAAATAAATGAGTTTACTTTTAGTTATAAATAAATAAATATATTTAATGTATACAATAATTTATAAATATTTTAATAGTTTAAATATATTTCTACCAGGACACATACACACCTGGAGATATAGGCATATCTATAAAATGTATATATTTAAATACATCTGTACACATTGTTGTATCTATTAATAAATATATAGTAATAATTCATAAATTAACAATTTATAAAAATAATAAGCCAAGGGAATCACAGAAAAATAGAGGAGCTCTGTGTTTCCCACAGGCTCCTGGGATGGAGTAGCTGTTCCCTCTTGAGAACAGATTAAATGTGACAGTCTGGTCCCCAACAAAGACAGTTTGTGTGAATCATCTGGTTTTGTTACAATTTCTAATCACGTCTTGTCTTTTAAACTCATTCTTGAGAAGGTTACTTGGCTGTGGATTAATCTTGTCACGAGTACCAAGGCATGTGACGTGCTTGGCCGTGGAAGCAGGTATGTGTGGGGTCTCACACAAGTTTCTGTCAACACTTGAGTGTTGTGGCTCCAGGATGGGTGACGTTGCTGCCATTCATTCTGAGTGGCATTGCAGCCACGTGCACGTGGGTTTGACGGTATCTCAGCTATCCCAACCTTGTGCTATAGTCAGTTCTCTGTTATCTGAAGGTAAATTTAGGTACAAATCACGACAGCCAACACCCCTGGCTTGGAATATGCCTGCCTCCTTGTGATATTCAGCCATGCTCTCTGGTATGGGTGGATCTGTCAGTTTTATTTCTCCCAAAGGAAACGTGCCCCTGAATTTTCCCTGTGCTGTGGCAGTACATCCAGGTAACTTGCACCTCTGTGGGATGCAATGGGATGGCTACCCCAGTCACCATCTTCTTGGGGCCTACAAGCAAGCTGGGGAGGGACTTTTATGATAGAACAAGGGGAAATGGCTTTAAACTGGAAGAGGGGAGGTTTAGATAAGATACTAGGAAGAAATTCTTTGGTGTGAGACTGGTGAGACACTGGCCCAGGTTGCCCAGAGAAGTTGTGGCTGCTCCTCCCTGGAAGTGTTCAAGGCCAGGTTGGATGAGGCTTTGAGCAACCTGGTCTAGTGGAAGGTGTCCCTGCTGATGGCAGGGGGGTTGGAACTGGGTGAGCTTTAAGGTCCTTTCCCACCCAAACCATTCTATGATTCCCTGAATTTACTGCTCAGCACTGAGTGACATAGGCAACACGAGGCATTATCTTGCTGATGTCCACCACCCCCAAATGGCGTTTGGTTTTGGTCACCATTTTGTTTCTAGCTAATACATAGGTGTTAAGGGTTTTTGTTCCTTTTCTGTAGTATCTCCCCGTGACCCATGTACATCACATTGCTCTCTGTCCAGTCTGTAGGTTATGGCCTGATGTGTGTGAGAAGCCCTTGGATAATTTTCCACTTGCTTGGCTGTGTGGAGCTGGTGATCCTAGTCACTGCAGTATTCCAGCCATCACATCCCATCGTTACAAAGAAGAAAAAAGGAAGCTTGAAGGAAATAGACCTCCCTTCCTCTTGTCTGTTGGGATGCCCTGAACAGCTCCAGAGCTGGTGCAGGGTCTGGTCAGATGCTGCCCTCCATCCACCCCCTGCCCTGGGTTGTGGGACGGCAGCACCCTATGGTGGAGGTGGTGAGGGGACACCAGTCTCAAGAGGTCCTATCTTCTGCTTTTCTTTCTGTCCCCATGGCTCCTATGTCTCCCTTCCTGAAGCTCACTCCCAGTCTTGTTTGAAAACAGGTGCTGTAATACGGCCCTTTGGCACAAGCAGCCTGTAGATACAGGAGGCCTGGCTGCGTCTTGGCATGTCATCTCATGAACTTCTCATAGCTGACTGTGGAAAAAAGCTGCTAATCCTTCCACAGTTTGTAACAAAGAGGACATTCATGTGGACAAGGTCCAAGAAATACCTTTGTAGAGTCTTGTGTGTGACCTCTGCTAAAGTTGAGAGAGCACCTTATGTGACTTCTCTTCAGTGACACCATGACCAAATACTCTCCCATGGCCCTATCGTGGTGATCTTGCATTAGGGTTTTGAAACCCTCTGCTAAGTAAGAAGACCATAAGAAGACCTTCACAATGTGAAGGTGGCTCTACACTTTTTCCAAGCATCTTTCAGAGCAGGTGTTGTTAGGAAGAAGATGTTTGACCCACTTCAAATTTTTTTAGTAGCGGTTTCAGCTAAATAATCCCCAGAGAATCCCTACATATTCCATGCAACATAGAATTCACACAGCTGCATGTACCCACATTAGATAAGTCAGGAGTATTTGAATAACAAATATTAACATTGGGTCATAAACCTCAAGAGTTGTTGAGCTCAAACTTCAGAGGAGCTGGATCCTCTCCTGGTACATTCAGTGGGAAAATCATTTACACCTTAGGACCATGTTTTGCGCTGGAGAACATCTGTGTGGGTATCTATCTGCTGTTACTCTGGCATCTCTTATTTCTGGAGAATAATCTTCCTTCTGGTTCCCACTGAATCCCTGAGGGGGGTGGAGGGAATAACACTTAAAAGGTAGATGAAAAGTGCTCTCCATGTGCTGAGTTTCATATATATATATATATATATTTTTTTTTTTTTAGCCTTTGTATATAAAAAATTCAAAATAGCACCTTCTGTTTCCTAAACTGATGATACCTGAGCATAAATAGATCTCTACACCTAATTGCCTCAGATACCTCAAAGACAGAAGTGCCATTTTGCAGATAACCAGTGAAGATGCAAAACCATGGTATTGCTGAGAACCAACCAGTTGCCACTAAAATACAATAGTGCAAAAACTTCTCTGCAGGTTGAGCAAACCCAGCCCTTCTTGCAGTGTTATACCTGCAGTGTTACATCTGAAAACCCTTGGAAAATAGTTGACAACATTTTAAAGAGGAGATTCAAGCATTTAAAATACTTCTGTAGGGTAGATTCTGTAAATCTTCACCATTTTAATGCACTAGTAGATGTAGCTGGCTACCATTCCCACTTTAATAAGGGTTCTCTTGGAACCCATCTGTAGATAAAATGTAACTTCTTGAACCTTGTAATATCAATTTTAACTACCCATATCTAGTTACATATCCAGTTTTGTGGCATCACTGAATATGTTAACTTTTTGAAGTCTGAGACAGAAAGTGACTTTATGTTATTTCTTTAGAAAACAGTAAAAATCATAAAAAGAAGCCCTGATTTTCAAAACAGGAATATTAGATTTGCATTTTATTTTCAGTAAAATGAATGCATACATGTGCTTATAAAGTCGATGTTCAGGCAGGGTTTGTGGTTTACCAGCCCATCTGTGTTGCTTACAGAGCAGCAAAGCGAGTTTGGATGGTGTTAGCAGTCAGAAATCCTTCTCTTGGTATCTTCTCCACTGCAGACTCTCCTGGGGACACGGCTGTAAGTTTAAACCCGGGCTGGATGCAGCTGTAAGGGGTGTGAGGGGACAGAACCCCTGGCACCCTGTGACACTGATGGGCAGAGGGTCTCAGCTCCTCTATCTCTGAGCTCCCCACCACCCAGGTCGCACCTCTGAAGTCTTCAATATATCCAAATGCTACATGGTGCTGCAAAATGCCTGTCAGAGGTGTTGGTCCCTGCTGGCTTTGAAACTGGAGAGGCTGCTCTGGCTGCTGGTCCACTGTACTTGTGGGTCTCTGCCAGCAGAGGGTGGCTCTAAGACCATTTATGCATTGCTTTCAGGCTTCAGCACTTTACCAGCTAAACGCTGAGCATGATGGCCTTGGTGCTTCCTTTATTTCCCAATCCTCCAGTTATCTTTAGTTACTAATTATAAGAAATTAAGTATTTAACACAGGGTGGGTTTTGAGTTTTTTCTTACTGTTTATTTTGCTTTTACTTTATTCTTCCAGGTGAGAATAACCAAACATAATTAAATTTAGGAAGATAGATTTGAAACACTGTTGCTTTATTGATTAAAAACTACTTCAGTCTAGGACCAAAGTATTAAAAAAAAAAAAATCTGTGAATAAGTTGTCAGTGTTCTACCAATTATTAGGAATTGAAACTTAAGACACCAATAGTGAATGGAATTCACCTCACCAAACATCAGACATCTAGGAAATGTCTGTGCTTCGGCTTTCCTGACACACTCTGGAGAGGACTGCACACATCCCATCCTTGATTTCAATACCTCTTGCCCTAATTTAGGAATCTAAGTTTGGAGAACACAAGCTAGCAGGAGCCTGACCCCAAACAACGTTGGTGCACGTGTAATTATTCTCACGGGGAGTCCCACTATGTGCGACAGTTAATGACTACACAGTTAATTATGTGAGTAACCATTATGGGCTCAATTCTCGTGCTGGTGTTACAGGGAGACTAATTTGTCTCTTGAGGGGTCTGTTCCTTTCTGTTGACTACAGAAGGAGCAGAGGTTGGACCAGCTTAAAGTTAGACTTGTAACCCACACATCTAGCTGAGGTACACCCCACCCACTGTGTCTGCAGGCTGGTGTTGCTGATACTGGGCAATACTCTGCCTCATCATTAAAGGTCTGTAGACAGTTAATAGATTTTATGGATCTGAGTTCACATCCAGTGCCAAAAAGTGTGACAGTTACTTAGCTAATTAGTAGACAAGTCATTATTTTTTCTTAAATCAGTGGAATTACACATGGGACCAATTGCACATATATAAGTAGTTCAGGTTGTTATTGACTGGAAATTTGTTAGGAAGCTGTACGTAATAAAAGGTAGTAGTAAGTGATGATGGAAAATTTATCATGTTCTAATATATAGTGATTTATATTCTGTATTAGGTATTCTGTTGAGAATTCTCCTACACATATTTAAGTAGTTTTAAAGGTTTGAACAAAAATTCAAAATCCCTGTCCTTGATTTCAGTTTATTTACCACTCAGAAACTATGTTTTCAAAACAGAATTCCTATCTAAAGTTACTTAATTTTCAAATAAATCTGCGTACCAGCAGTCTTCATTTTGAACTATTTCAGCAGTGTAGCACAGATGAGGCTTTAGTAGCTGCTACAGCAGGTGACATTCCTCTGTTTGCAGAAACAGAGCAACCTAGTGACCAACTCAAGCAAAAGATTGAAGAGGCATCTCCATCATGGCTACAAAGAGCAGATAACCTCTGTCCTTCCCTTCCACAAAACACAGGCAATTCCAAACACACGAGCAGGATTCGCATCCTCCTCTTCTGCAGGGATCAAGCCTTTTAAACCAGTTTCCAAAACCATGTCCATGGAGCAAGAAGGGGTTTGATGTGTTTGAACGCAGAGAAACGCCACAAGAATGATTAAGGGATTAGAGGAGCAGGGTCAGGAGGATAAGGCAAGGTCACTGCAGACACAGGGCTGTGTTCATGGCACCAGCACGTGCTGTGGCTCTTCCAGAACCGTTTCCAGTCCACACCAGGCTGCACAGAGCTTTCTGCAGGATTTAAGTGTGCCCAGCACTGGTGCTCTGCTGGAGGTTAATAACATGGAAAATCTGGTGTGGGATTCCTTGCTCTAATAACCTGTTAGTGTGTGTATGGGCTGTCAGGTTCTGGAGATGACCCACGATTTATGAAATAGCTTCTTCCTGTTTGCAATGATGTGCTGAAATATTGAGTCATCTCTAACCCTTCAGCCTTCCCTGTACGGGCTCTTTGTTGTTTGCTGTCTGTCCCCTATGGTTTGGGTTGGTGATACTGGACAACACTTTTTACTTGAACCAGTCTCAGTTTTGAATTAATTGAAGCCTTTTCCTAGAGAAAAGCTTTAAGCTACGTCACTGAATTATAATGAATTGCTGAAAATGAGCTGGTGTAGTTTGGTTAAATTAAGGAATTCTCTAATTTTGGGGATTAATTACTTGCATTCACTGCAAGTTCTAGCTTTTGATTCCCTAAAGTGAGATTAAATTACGTCAGTGATTTAGCTCTTAACCTTTTCACAGAGAAGACAAACTCTAGTTTGCTTTTGTTTTTCCATTTGATAACCATCTATACAGATAGATTAGGTGTGAGAAGGTCATCCTCTAGTATCATCTTGATAGAATAGGGTTGGTTTTTTATACTTTGTTGAACAGATCCAAGCCATAAAGAATGTCCTAAAACTGTATTGCAGCTCTGTAGTTACCAAGACCAAATTCATTCACATCTGTGATATTATATCCATTGATGCCCTTACTCTTAGAATCTAGTTCAACTCCCAACATGGCTTTGGTTCCATCTACTAAAATACACTTTTCTGTGTAGTAACAAAGCCCTGCCACCCAAAAGTCTATTTGCCTATAAAAAACTGCCTCACAGATCTCAGTCTCCTATAAAGATCTTTTCTACCATCTACACAAATGCTTGTGGTGTGGTAGGACTTGCAGTGATTTGTGTGTAGGCCCTGACTCAATAGTGAGTGTGTCATGGCAGTAAAGATTCCTTTCTCCAGCATCTTGTAGGCAGCTTCCCACTTGGCATATTGACTTGAAGTGGTTTCTTCTCAATAAGGAGACTGCTTTGTGTTGCATGCCAAGGCACCTAACTCTCCTCCCATACTGCAATGACTTCAGGGGCCCAAGAAGAAGTTCTGGATTCAGCTGGAAGGTAAATATTGCAATGTTCCACCAGATTATATTTCACTGCCTTGTGGAGCGAGCTCCTAATGCCACTGGTATCTCAGCAGTATGACATCTGACCCTTCAAGGGCTGAAATGGAGTAGGTGTCTGAAAACAGAACATAAAATCTTTCATCAGATTCTCACAGTTGGAGATTTTATCCTTTCTCTACAGAATAGATAAAGCAGGTTGGATGCTCTTTCTTACTCATAGTGGCTTAGTTCAGATTAACTCTGACAGTGAAAAGACAGTGTCTGGCTACAGAGCTGCGTTTCCAGTGGCTGTGCAGGCTGATGGGTGTGCTGACAAATAGCTGGAGAGACCACAGAGCTGTGTTGTTAATTCCTTTCTGCCAGTGAGACATTCCTGTCATCTCTTGGACAGTGTCCTATGTCACTCACTGGTCTTGCCTATCACTGGACCCAGCTGACGCCATGTGAACTCATGCATCATCTCTATGCCAGTTGTGCAGCCATCGCGCCTCCCTAGAATCAAGACTTCTTTAGGTGTTATCCCACAGAGAAAGAGGAAAGAAAACAGAACAAGCCAAATGACATCAGAGGGGTAAAAGAGCCAACAGTTTTCCAGATTTGAAATGTGGTGTCTTTGGATATTGACAGTTTACAATTGCTTTGTCAAGACACGAGATTTTGCAAAATCTGTGACAAGGACAATATGGATGCATCATTATGGCTTTTCTCATGGACCATTTTGATGGCTATGCTCAGCTTTCTCAGTGGGATCTTGCTTTCTAAAAGCAGGAGTTTGTCACCACCTCCTTGATTTGGATGAACTTTCTGCCAAAACAAGGAATGAATTGACAGGATGGACTTTAGCAACAGGGAAATTGTGACATGTTTGAAGAGAAGGCACACTCGGAGGAGGGGCTACTTCAGTTTCAAAAAGCAGCTTCTTATCAGCAAAACAAGCTGTACTCTTTCCTGCACGTGTCTCTGACTTGCAGCAGGGCTAAGAAGATGTCTCATCTTGTGGGAAGCCAAGGGAAAGAGATTTACTATGATAAGAACATCTATGCACACGCTGTTTAAACTCCAGTTGTTCTACTGAGTTGAACTAAGACGAGCATTAGCACCAGCTGGGACTGTGATGATGAGAAGCCTTTGCAGATATTACAGGGTCAGTTTGTCAACTGAATCAACACGTGCTGCAGCTTCTATGACAAAGGAAGGAAGTACAACAGCACACAAAAGCATCACTCACTGCCCTTCTGCCAACTGGTCATGGGTGGCTTGGGCCAGACACGTCAGTCTTGCAAGACAAATCAACGGTGCAGAACATGAGTGTCTGAAAAATGCCAATTTTTTTAAATACACAGATCAATCTGACTTACAGCAGCGATGATGCCATTTCTCTCCTCCTTATCACTCTTGCCTGAAATTCTACAACCAAAACTAATGCCACACCATGTCTTCCCAAGCCTGAATATTCACTCACACACAAAGAGAAGAACATGGGAGGTTTTTTTAAAAGCCTCTTGATAACTGGAACAAGAAAATTTTAATTGTTTAGCTATGAGTGGAATGTCCTCTTATGAAATGCCAAACAAGCTTCTGTTTCTTAGGTCAAAAGCTATTAAGATGAGCTATGAGCTCTTATTATTTCTTCTATTCCTTTACAGTAAACTTTGAAAATGCTGAGAACATTACAGTGATTGACAAGACAAGAAGGGATGGAAGGAGCTACTCTGCTGAAAAAATTAGAATTATTTTTATAAAACAAACTTGATACTGATGTAGGTCTTGCATTTGCAATTTCAGCCAGAAGCCAGGGCTAAGTTTTCCCAGCCAAGACCTTTACACACTCTGCCATTCACCCTTATGGAAGAACACCTGATTTGGTAAAATCCCAGAGTGACCTTGAGGAGAGAGATCCTAAGAAATTGGACAGCTGCTTGCACTTTTTATTTTTAACTTTCAGTGAAAGCATGTCTTAATTTCAGTGTGTGTGCACTGCATGTGTGAGCCTGCTTCCACCATGGGGAAAGGTCACCCATCGGTGAAGGGTCTGGAGCACAAGTGTGATGAGTTCACAGCTAAGGGAACTGGGGTTGTTGAGCCTGGAGAAAAGGAGGCTGAGGGGAAACTTTCTCACTCTCTACAACTACCTGAAAGGAGGGTGTAGCAAGTTGGGGGTCAGTCTCTTCTCCCAAGTAACAGGTGATAGGACAAGAGGAAATGGCCTCAAGTTGCACCAGGGGAGGTTTAGATTGGATATTAGGAAAAATTTCTTCACAGAGAGACTTGTCAAGCATTGGAACAGGCTGCCCAGGGCAGTGGTGGAGGCACCATCCCTGCAGGTATTTAAAAGACATGTAGATGTAGCACTTAGGGACATGGTTTAGTGGTGGACTTGTCAGTGTGAGGTTAATGGTTGGACTTGATGATCTTAAAGGTCCTTTTCAACCAAAATTATTCCACAGTTCTATGATTTTTATTCCAGAATCTGTGCACTAGTGGATCCCCAAGCATACAGGTTTGGTTCCAGTCAGGTGTGGGCACACAACCACATTTCCACTGAACGATGAAGTATCTGTGGTACGGAGTTTGTATGAGTTTTCTAACAGCTGGTAGCTGATATCTGATCTGGCATAAAGTGACAGTGGCACAGAGAGACAGTAGCTGTAATTGCATTAGGTGTGTCAGTACAAAATTAACAAAACTTTGAAAGAAATTTTAGCTGACAGCATGAGTGAAAGCTGGATTTGCACCTTGGAGAGTGGGTTATGGCACATCTGGTCAGATATTAACAACCCTGATGTTGGATATATTGTGTCATTAAGCTGCAGTCAGAGAGAAGGAGGGTGAACTCTCTCTTTTATAGTTGCTAAAAATGGAAAGCACTCTGTCACTGGTATGTTCTCAGTAAAAAAGCCAGTGCTATCTGAAAACTGCTGTTGGAGATGATTCAGCCATCATCTATCTGCATGTTAGATCATCTAAAAGATTCCATGTTACTGCATGGCAATGGCAAAGAACATCAAACTGCTCATGTGTATTAACCAGGAGATCCACAGATGGTGTGGCCCAGGCTCCTGTGTAACTGTACTTTGTCGAGCTGAGCACGGGTACAGTTCTTGTTTGCTTGGATCATTTAATTGGCCTAAAACCAAAATAAATACACTTAATATTCAACAGCCACCCATGCTCAGTAAGGACAGGGTCCTCCAGTGACATGTCAACTATGTCAATAAACTGTGAGCTAAAGAGTAGCTGAGTTTTTCTGGTTAAGAGAAAACTAGACCTTCATTAAATTCTAAGATAAGGTTAAAAAGAAGAACTCTTTCTTTCATTATGCAATCTCATTATCTGCTGTGTTAACTTGGCAACTGGATAATTTGAATCTGCTAAATTTATTGACTTAGCTGAAATTGCAGCCTAATCATATAAAATATAGAGCATTGCTTTGTTTTTAATCAGTTTGGTGAAACTGTAAGTAAATTAGGTAAGCAGTGCACTTTGTGAGATTCTTTTTTGTGCACTCTACCATTTCTACGTAACCCAGAGAATCACAGAATGGTTTGGGTTGGAAGGGACCTTAAAGATCATCCAGTTCCAACCCCCCTGCCATCAGCAGGGACACCTTCCACTAGACCAGGTTGCTCAAAGCCTCATCCAACCTGGCCTTGAACACTTCCAGGGAGGGAGCAGCCACAACTTCCTTGGGCAACCTGTGCCAGTGTCTGGCCAGGTCCCATCCATGGGACACAAGACCTATTTACTTCATCTGGCCACAACCTGGGTCACAAACTCTGAAGGCATAGAGAAGCTCTGGTGTGAAATCACTAGCCTCTTGCATCTGTCTCCAGAGCAACTACCTACATCCCTTGCCTTGCACAGGCTGTAACGTCCCTGATAAAAAAGATGGTGATAGCTCTCTATCTTGCAATACTGAGAATGTAGCTGTTTATAAATTATAAATATGCTGAAGTGCTAGGGATTTGCTACTGTCTTCATTTACCGTGCAAATCATCACAAGACACACAACTGCCAAATATATTCACCTATAATGAACACCTACCTCATTTTTCTCCCTGCAGGGGTAGTACGTGTTCTCTTCATTTTTACTCTGTCTCATGTTCCCTGGAACATGATCTATAATAAAACACAGTGGGCTGTTTGGCATGAAAGAGAAAAGCTGCTCCTGTCTTGTCTTGGATGCTGGAGCTGTGGCTGGACCTGTGGAAGGGGGTGAGATGCTTTCCTTTGGTGCAGTTAAGCATGATGAGTTGGGTGAATGATCTTAAGAGTAGGGTGGGACAGGGAGAGGCCTCTGAAAGAAAGAACTTGCCCTGCAAGGAATTAATTTAGGAACTTTCTGTTTCTGTTTTGCCTTACTTGAAGTGTTCTCTATTAAAAAATAAAAAAAGTATTCCTTTATCTTCTCATAAAATCTGATTTCTAGAGTTAAGAGCTTTGTGTTTTGCGACATTTGTTTCAAGGGAAAACTGGAGGTAGGTTCATCTCAAAGATCTGATGACTCTACCAGAGTGCTAATAGCATTATATATGTTTATTACCTTCAAAATTAATTTCTCTGCCTTTATCTGTTTTCCAGGATTATAATGTGAATTCCTTAGTTAATTGCTGAAAATGGCATTCCACTGCCCTATGCTTAGTGTATTGTTTTGCACCCTTACAAGACAAGAGTAAACTGCAAAACATTAGGTTGCCCAGAGAAGCTGTGACTGCTCCTCCCTGGAAGTGTTCAAGGCCAGGTTGGATGAGGCTTTGAGCAACCTGGTCTAGTGGAAGGTGTCCCTGCTGATGGCAGGGGGGTTGGAACTGGATGGTCTTTAAGGTCCCTTCAACCCAAATCATTCTGTGACTCTATGATTCTGTAACATTCTGATTTGAATTTAAGCCCATTGCTCAGCTTTGGCCTGGAAGCATCAGGTTGCTCACCTACCCATTCACATTTACACAAGCTGAGCAGAGAGGTAAAGTGCAACGTAAGGGCAAGGCAAAGGGGAAAGCCTCATAAAGCAGAGTCACTTCTTGGGCTATATCAGTCGGATTTTTCTCCTTTCCAGTGCTTGTGGGGCCCAGATGCAGAGCCTGAACAAAGGATATTTGCTGCCCCTCTACTTATTTATGTGCTAGTGTGTAATCTTTGCAGTGTTTCACATAGTATGAGCAAAACAAATAGGTACCTGTGTACTTCCCTATTCCTGTGACAAAAGCAGCGAGAGTGGAAAAGGGCAAAAGGAAAAGGCACCGTTTCTGCTGCCAGGAAGTAAAAAAAGATAGAAAGAATCTAAAAAGATTTTATTTAAGCAACCTACTAATGTGCCTGCTTACTGAGTTCTGCTGCAGTTCACCAGCACATCGGTATGGATATATGCTGGTTATCTGCTCTATTGACTTGGTGACTAGATAATTTGAACCTGGTAACTTATTGACTTAACTGAAATTGCAGCCTAAATAATATAAAATATAGAGCATATCTATATATATTTGAATCATTGAGGGTTGGTTTTATGATGGGACTAGATTCTGGTTCCTTTCACAGCACTGAAGTGGTTAATTAGACACAGAAATACACAGCTTTCACCCTTTGTCTAATATGTTTAAAATGATGCCAAGCTCCCCAAGCACAGTATGGTCTCATATAAAGCCAACTCAAAGCAGGAACATACCCTGACCAGGCCAGTGACCTGTCCCAATCCCTGTCTCACCTGGCACCTCTCCAAGCAGCAATTCTCACAGTATATCCCAGTGTATACCAGCTGCTCCCCATGGAAAGAGAACAGTTTGAGGATTTATTACAGACTGGTTGTGATTGACAGTATTTACTGTAAGTACTTTTTGGACAGACACAGTGCTGCAAGCAGACAGGGACATTAGGCAGCTGTATGTTCCTACAGCGTGCAGATAAACCGTAGCTGGAGATTTTTTCCCTGCTAGCAACTCAGGCAAATGGATTGTAAAAGCACTTGGGAATTAGCCCAGGACTTTTATGATGGTCTTGAAGAAGAACATTGTGTGTACTTCTTCAAACAGCCTCGCTTCAGTCAGCCAGTAAATTGTTTTAGTGTAGTGTCTATGGAGTCCTTAAAAAGATTCCACTTCAGTTTGGCATTACTGGGGCTCAGCTGGAAAGGCGAGAGCTTCAGGTACCACCAGGATGTGAAGAAGTCCTTGTGCTTTTATCATTTTGTCTTGCAGCCTTGGAGAGCAGGCTGACAGGCACACATCTGCTGCAAGGCCCCTCCTTCAAGGCCATATTCCCTGTCCCCTCTGTGTCCCCTACACCAACGTGCCACCGTTACACTGATGTGATGAGTGGTGTCTACTCAGACCACCGATGAAGGAAGTGCTGGTTCACCTGGCCCTTCTGCAGGAGCCCTCAGGCAGAGTCTGCAAGGGGCCATGGCTTCACATGCCCCATCCCACCCACCCCCTAGGCACCTTCCACCTCCTCAACATCTCTGCAGCATAGCCAGAGTGGCTCTCCTCTTCATATAGTGAAATAATTACTCTGCTACAACCAAAATAGGATTTTTTTTTCCAAGAACAGTGGATGGTGGCATGTATATGCAACTACATAGCTTCAGGGATCCTCTGGAGATGGATGCAGACAGGGCAATCCAGCTTGGAAGTCCTCAAGAGCAGCATAAAAGGTGTATAATCATGTCCTTCTGCGTTTTCTGGCCCTGTATAAGATGAAGCTATGTGCCATATGCTTAATATTAAATAGATTAAACGGGTCACTTGGTTTCTCTTTAATTCTTTTAATCTTCTTACAAGAGATGAAATAGGCTTAAGTCAAAAACTGCTTCCTAATATAAAGAGTTGAGAGGGGCAGTTGCTCACTTGGCTGCTTTGTGATGATGACAGCTGTCCCCTAGAAACACTGGGCTTGCAGAGCACTGACACTACTCTGTCGAGCAGGTTTATGCCTCCTTACTCAATATCCATAAAGATTCCCGGGAGACAATTCCAATCATAGCAGTAGGAAGGAGTCAGACTGTAGTTAAACCTTCCAGCCCACACACAGTAACAGGAAAATCCTGTTTGAAGAATAAGGGAAGATTCCAGATAACAAAAGACAATGTGCTGATAAGGCTGCAGTTCCCCCACCCTCTATAGGTTACTCCACAGAGTCGGCCCACTATAGGTCTTCATAATTTTTTATGTTCTTTTATACAGGGTGGGATAAGGAGAGATGGGTTTCTTGGAAGCATTTATGCAGTTCAACTAGCATGAATTTTATATAATGACCAAAAAAAGCTCAGGTCACTGCAAAAATAATTGTTTCCTGACCCATGCATGGGTTTTCTTGTCCAGACTGGAAATTAGAGAGGGAAGAGATGTGTTGGCAGGGAGATGCGCAGCAGTGCGAGCCGCCCAGCATGGGAGGGGGAAGAGACGAGGTGTCTGTTTTGGCCCCTGCTGGAGATTCCATGAGTTGTTAACGTTGCTGGCACACAACTGTGTTAAGTACGAGTTAAAACACCATCCTGAGCCCAGATTTGCTCTGCAAGAGAAATGCTGGAAACCTTTTACGATACAGTACATACAAAAAGATTTTCCATCACAATAAAAAGCTATCATTGGTCTAGTAGTGCAAGCTGAACTCCCAAAACTGACACTTCCAGGGAAGTGAGGAGATATTTTTAGCCAAGAATCGCAACATTTCTTCCCAGAAAAATGCCTGGAGGAGCACTGTCAAATTCAATTCATGGAGCTTCCTTCTAATCTAACTGAAGAGCCAGAAAGAAAGACCACCACCCACCTTATCTACTGACTTCAGGGAAAACTACTTTACACCTCACAGTCAAACCATGTGTTTTCTGGTGGTCAGTGTGCTTCTGTTAAAAAATAATCTGAAGTTTTGTTTTTAATTAAAAAAAAACCCCTTAAAATATTTTTAAAAAATCCCTTGCAAATCCTTGCCAACATTTCATTTTTTTTTCCACAATAGGTAGCAAAGACATTAGTCATTGGCAACACAAATTTATCTGAAAAAAACCTTATTAAACCAATAGAAATCCTTGTGTGGGTAAGAAGACACTTGGAGAGGAAAAAAGCACTAAAAATGTCCACTTCAGTAGGGTTTTTGTCTCACATAACAGTCCCATAAGCAAAGCAGCTGGAACTTCAATGAGGTTGGTGCAAAACTGGTTGTGTAACTGTACTCTGAAAATATTTATCAGTGATTCACTGGCAGAACAGAGCGATGCACCTGCAGGCATCTGCCTTGGTTCTGCTTCCGTAAAGATGTAAAGGAACAGCTCTTCCTCTTCAAACCCTGGTGTTTGCATTGCCCTTTTTTTCAATTGATTTTTACAGTGTTTGGGCAAAGATCAAATGCTTCCCTGCTAGTCAGATCCTTGCTCACTGTGAGCACACAGTTGTGCAGGCTGTGAATTCATTAGATCACCTCCAGCGTTCCTAGTGGGTTAATGTAAGGTGTGCAACTTTAATAATCAATAAAAAGCAGGCTCTGATGAGTTTGGTCTTTGGAACTAACAAATTAAAGACCAGACATCTTTGATTCCTTCAGTCTGGAGTAGATAAAAAGTTATAAGCATTTGGAAAATAACAAGGAAAGGTGTAGCAGCTACCACGGATTCATCAGGTAGAAATTACATCAGGTAGAAATTGCAATAAGCAATAAGCTAACCAGACTCATAAATAAGCAAAAAGCAGTAGATATTAGATATCTAGACTTCAGTGCAATTTTTGTCTCGTGGTGCCTTCTCATAAACAAACTAGCTGAAACTCCTACAGGGTCAGTAGGAATCTTGTTTCAGAAATTTTCAATGCAGAAAGGTGCCTACAGGGGTCTACCCTAGTTTGTTCAATGTTTCCACTAACAATGCAGGTGATGGAATAGAAAATATGGGTATGAAATTTGCTGATAGTGAAAAATTGTGAAGGCTGCAGTTACAGTGGAGGATGAGACTCAAATTCCAAACAAACTTGACAACCTGACAGACATTCTGAGAATTGAAACTCGATGGGGACCAGCACAAAGTCATACACTTAAGCATGAACGGTCAGGTGCACAGGTACAGGATGAGGAGGAGCTGGTGAGCAGTTGGTTTTCCCAAAAGGATCTGGGAAATAAAATGGATCACAACATGCCTTCCATCAGCTGCCATGCCTTGCAACTGCCTTCTGTGACAGAAACCACAGTTGCATGGATATGGCTGGAATAGGTCTTTACCCTGATGTCAGTCCATGTGACATCGCCCTTCGGAGTGGAGACCACAACCAGAAGTCTAGAGCTTTTCAGTCTCTTTATAGTTTACTCCACAGAGTTGGCAAGCTAGAAACATTTCTAAAAAGGGATCTAGGAAAAGCAGATACATTCTCCTACGCCAGCTCCTACAACAAGCAAGCTGGTGCAATGCACAGAAGTGCCAAAATAGAGAATATCCCACAGCCAGATCCAGCTGTGATCTGGACAGGGGAAGGCAGGAGGGGCTGTAATTCAGGTGGCAGGTCCCAGCAGAATGACCTGGCCCCCAAAATCTCCAGCAGATGCAGCTGAGCACTAAAGAAGACAAATAACATGTAAGGGCTAAAGGACTTTTTTGTTTTCACATGGATTACATACCATACAGTGTGGTGTTTATCAGACCACGCTGTAACAGAACAAAAAGGTCAGTCCATGACTCGAGCAGAGGCCAAGCCAGCTGCACTCACGTTAAACACAAATACAACCTAAATACTATTTAACTACATGGAATTTATTCACAAAGTTCTTGCTAAAGGTGGACAACAAGTTGGCTCACCCAAACACTGCTGTGGACTATCCCATCTATCTTGGGACTATCCATATTCTTGGACATCTATCCCACATTCATTAACATGCATCCCATACTCATTGGATGGATGTAAAGTGGATGTTGTTGTTGCAGAAGAGTTGAACTCCCAGATCTGAACAGCAGAAACATGGTGGAGAGGGGAGTGGACTAAATATTGGACTGCACAGATTGGAAAAGTCAAGAGTGAGAAGGATTTACAAGTTGTACCCAGGGAGTCCTCATGAATTTGTATATAGAAGAGGTATTTTAGTAGGTATACAGCTTAACATCAAGCTTTAACGAGCAGTTCCAGCCTCATGCATAAACAGAGCCCAGTGGTAGCTGTGCCAACAGCTGCTGCTACCCGCAGGCAGGGAGAGCCAGGCAAATCTGAAACACCGGGGATCTTGCGCAGGTTAATTCCGCGGCGTTACGTGGCTGTGTGCTTTATCAGTCAGAGAGCCAGCTGCCTCCGTGGCGGCTGCACTGCAGCCAGGGACAACTGGTAGAGTCTGATGTGATGTGATGTGATGTGATGTGATGTGATGTGATGTGATGTGATGTGATGTGATGTGATGTGATAGGAGTGGGTTCAGTTAAATGAAGAATCTCTCCCGTTATTTTCCTGACAAACAGTTGACAGAGAGGCTTGCTGGTGTTGCCCCTCTCCAAAAAGTAAATAAGGCTCTGAAGCAGAACATGCTGAAAATACAATATACTTTAGTAAACACGCCTTTAACTCTCTGGGTATGAGTTCCAGCTAATCACAGCTGCTTTCCTTTGAGCTGCCAGCCTGCTTGTAGGGAAGGCATGGAGAGCAGGCCAGCAAAAATGTGAATTATTTATGTTCCTGCTGAAAACACGAGTCTTGTCACTAGAGCCTTGCTTGACTGAATAGATCTGAAGAGGCAGTTTCTGTAGCAACCCAGAACCTTGCCCAGCAAAATGTTGCCCAGTCAAAGGTAACACAGAACAGTAATAAATATTTGCCCAAGTAGCTGAAGATGACACAAAGGTGCCAGAATAAAATATAACTGAGTTTTGAGTCCTTCAATCTCCCAAGACCCACAAAGATGTCATTTCAGAAGGTGAGTTGGTGGCTTGTCAACTCAGGTACTGGTCACAATCTAGCTGTGACAACATGGGGTTTGGAAAGATTACACAAGCCTTCGTGGGAACTCAGAAAGTCTTTAGTGCCAGAAACACAAGCTGTGGTGCTCAGGCTCTTACCAGCAGCCCAGCTAATTAGAGTCAGGGTAAATAAAGCTGTGGTTCCCAAAAGCCTACTCTCACATCTTTGGGTGTTATATCCACATAGCAAATACTGGGTTTGACAATATTGATCAAAATATTTCAGAGAGCTGTTTTTTATGCCATGGTATTTAGTTTAGATTGACAAAGGCAGGGATATGTGGATTCAACAGTTTCTTCCCTATCTATCCTTAAGCTTTGATCCTGGCTCACTGCTGTTTGTAGTCTGTCTTCCTCCTTGTAAAGATGAACCCATCACAATGAAAATGGTGCAGAAATTACAAGCTGTCAGGACAATCTTACAAAGCTTTGAAGTGAGATATAGGTTAGTACCTTTGTCTAGACATATTAAACATATTTTTCAGTATGTCATATTTGATTTTTTCTAATTTCCTAATTATCAGCCTATCAAATGATCTTTTACTAAATATATTCAGCTTGTCTTAAGAATTTCTGAGCCTGTGAAACCCAAGTGACATTAGAAAAATTATAATATGAAGAATTTCCTAAGTGCAGAAATATTAGTAGATGGTTCCTTCATTGTGCATCTCCAATTCAGCCCCATTCACCACCAGACACTGGCAGAGTAAACTGCAATTTTTGCTGCTTTCCTGAGTCTGTAATTCCAGTGTTTCCTATGTTTTGACCTTATGAATAAAACTAAGCTCTCTGCGTTCAGGTAACCTAGGTGCTTAGCTCTAAACAGGAGATAATCCAGTTATAGAAAGCTTACGGTTATTTGGTCAGAGGTCACCAAGGTACAAGTCTAAATGGGAATAAAAGTGAGAGAAGCTGCACGAGACCTCTGCAAGCCAGACGAGGAGCAATCTGACTGGCAGGTGATGGAGGCCTGGCTGATATTTAAAAGTTTTGCTGATTTAGCAATACCAGGACTGTAACAACGTTCCCCAATCAATACAGCTTTGCCAGTGAAAACCTGCAGATGCAGTTTCAACGGCAAAACATCCTTTGCAGTTCTGATATAAGCAATATATAGATATTAAAGCAATTTAAATTGGATCCCATCTCTAGGAGGGTTTACCAGCTCTTCTACTGTAGCTGTATTGGCAAACTTTCTAGTCAAGGCTGTTGTACAAATCAGCTACTGAAGAGCGAGGCTGATGGCAGCAGAGCTGCTCTGGAGGCTTGACAAGAGCGTAAAGCTCTTCGCCCTTTGGGAGGAACCATGGAGAAGCACTGTCTGCTTCCTTCAGTGAATCTCTGGGCTGGAGAACAAAGGACTTCAGCTCATCTACAGAGGGATAATTTACATCTCATTAAACCAATATTTAAAAATCTACACTGTGTTTGTTTCTCTAGTGTCTGTGTTTTTCTTCTCCAAACATATCAAAAAGGATGAATTTTCAATTAATTTTTTTTTTTTTACTTTTCCAGAATGAAAAGCAGCAAGAATGTTTCTGGGTGCCTAGAGATCTTTTTTTTTTTTTTTTTCTATCCTTGCCTATCTATAAAACAGTTCAAAGGAATTTTATTAAACTTCTCAAGAAAATTCAGCTCAAGCATAAACACAAGTATGAGTATTTTCAAGTACAACTACAGATGTTTTGGAATGTAATAAATTCTTGAAAGATTTCTTACCTTGATGTATTTTCTCATGTAGTACTATAATTTCACAACTACCCAGCAAAACTTCTTTAACTATCAGCTGCTGGTAATTCTCAAGTCAAGTATGCTACATGTAGGTCTTGTCTACAGGCTTTTTAGTGGGTTTTATACCAGCAAAACTGGTAGCTGTATCTGAAAAAAAAACAAAACCAAAATGGACTAGATGATCTTTCGAGGTCCCTTCCAATCCCTAACATTCTGTGATTTTTAACTGCCTGCTGTGTGAACTGGGATAATCTGGGACATGGTTGTACCAGAAGCATTTCTGACTAATGGTTTCAGCAAAGCTCTGCTTTTGACAGGAGGTGGTTTCAAGAGCACACGTATGAAATGTCCTTTTGCAGGCATAGATAAATCCACACTCTGCACGTACTGCTGGTACAACATAATTCCTTTAATAATAAACAACTTTTCCCTAGAGCCCAAGGACAGACTCAGCAGGTATTTCCATGCTACTCTTCACGAGCTGTTTCAAGAATTGCATAGAGCATCGAGTGTTCCCACAACTCATCAGCCTGGGGGGTCTTATGGGCAACGTCCCTCTAACAGCTTGTAGACCTTGCTGAGGAACTTCTCACTTCATACAAAGACCAGTAAAGACAAACTCATCATATACTAAAATATTGGATCTGCTCAGGCACGTAGGGTGTACTCAGTCTGAGGGAGCCGGGTGTGTTCTGGACGGTAGCAAACTGCTTCGCCTCGCATCGGGCTCAGTCCTTTGCTGATTAGTAAACAGCAAATCTGGTTTTGAGAGTGTCCTTGGACCACATGACACCCTCATCAAGGCAGTTTTGCTCATATTATTGGTTTTTCTCCTGTAATTAGTAGGAACGAGCATTCTAACTTACAAATATAGTCGTTCCACGAGGAGCTAGATTTCCCCACCCCCACGTTTTTTTCCCCTAGGAGCAGAACAATATGTACTGTTTTTGCCAAATAAACTGAGTTTACATTATGGCTTGATTCCTAGTACATAATTAATATTCTTCACAGACAGCGTGCCTCCAAATAGCTGGCTAATATTTACAATAAGAAAAAGCCTTGCAGTCCCAGCTTCAGCCAGCCAGAGACAGAAACTTCAGTTTCATTTTCTTGTCTTGGTGGTGACACACTGTAAAGGCGAAGTGGTGTGTACAAAGTACGGCATTTCCAGGCTTACAGGAACAAACATGAACATTCAATTCAACAAGCAAACAACAGATGCTGTTGTGTGTTTCCTGTCTCCTCTTCCCTGTTTCGAAAGTCATGTGTTTTAGAAAGGGGATACAAATATGAACATAGAAACTGAAGTATATATTTAAAATAAAGCTTTTTTTTTACCAGAAACTTGACAGGTCTCCTTTTTTGCTATCTTTCTGATATATTTGCAGAAAAAATATATATAGTTATAAATTTTATATATTATTTTATATAATATTTTTATATTATTTTATATAATATTTATATATTAGATAATATATAATATTTATATATTATTTATTTTTTATATATATATATACACACACACATTAAGTAATTTGCATTTCAAGAATCTCACAGAATGTGTTTTTCAAAGTGTATTTTAATGAAACATTCACCCCTGGCCTAACTTTGAAACGCCGACAGTTCCCCACAGTTAATAAGTAATAAGCAGTGAGGTGAAGGAACGGCTATACTTTATAATGCTTTGCAAGCAAATTAACTTCTAAGAGGTACCTTTGGGCAAACTTCATGACCAAAAGCAGGTTTTGTGTCTTGTGACTATAGTAGCTCTCTCCGATTAGTGGAATGAAAAGGAGACATGCTGCTCCCGGCTCTGTTCAGAGCTAAAAACACTGGTGTGAGGGGTGACCGGCTAAAAGGTGCCAGGCAGACGGGCATCAGAGAAGCAGGGATGCCAGGGTCACACGCTGAGGTAAATGAATTGCTGTCAGGTAGGGAAAATCCAGTGTCCGGGCACCAAGCAGTGGCCGAGGCCGCGTTGGGCTGATGGGCCTATGTGAGCGTTGCGGCCTGTACTGGTACGACTCGCTTCGCTGGAGCGAGTGGTTTCTGTGGTACGGGCCTGCCGGCAGACAGGGCTCCCCGCTCTGCCGGTGCCAAAGGGACGTTCCCCGGGGGTTGCTGGTGCTCTGTGAGACGGGGCGGTAACGGGAAGGCGGCGGGGAGGCCGCAGGCCTCATCCCCCGCATCGCACCAGGCCCCAGCCCCGCCCAACGGCGTTGCCAGGCCAACGGCTGGACCAATAGCGAGCGTGAGGCGGGGCGGCGGCGGGGGGGGGTCAACGGCGTTGCCATGCCAACAGCTAAACCAATAGCGAGCGAGGGGCGGGACCCCGCGGGCACAATTGAGGGCTGGGCGGAAAGGCGGGGCTGCGCAGGAGCACCAGCCCCGGTTCTGGGCCGAGCGGGAAGGCGGTAGGTCAGGAGCGGGGGAGTAGAGAGACGCGACCAATCGTAAGTCGAGACTCCAGGGTGAGAGCGGGGCTTTAGCGAAAGAAGCCAATCAGAGGTGACGGAGGGCGGTCCTAGCCAGTGCGGGGCTGCCGTGGTGCTGGCTGAGCCAATCGCGGGCTGAGCAGACAGGGCGGGAAGCCAATCAGGGCGCAGTCAGGGAACAAAAGGGGCTTTCCAAGCAGCCGGCCCCTTTCCTCAGAACAATTTCACATGACGCAACGGTTGGAGGAAGAGGTTTGCGAACCGTAGCCGCCGCCGCCATTTTGTGAGCGTTGAGACTTGAGTTGGCGGCGGCTGAAGGAGCAGCAGTACCGACAGCAGCAGCACCACAGCCAGCGGGAGCCGCAGTCCGGAGGATGCGGTAGAGGAGCCCAGCGGCAGCGGCGGGGGGGGCGGCGGCAGCGCTCGGCAGCGGCGGCGGCAGGGGATCGCGGGGAGGGGGCTCTCGGTCGGTGGGTCGGGTCCTTGGTGCGGGCCCCGGTTGGAGCAGCATGTCGGCCCCAGAGAGCAGCGCTGGTAGCAGCGAGGCTCGGGAGGACGCCTGCCGCGATTACCAGTCGTCGCTGGAGGACCTGACGTTCAACAGCAAGCCGCACATCAACATGCTGACCATCCTGGCCGAGGAGAACGTGCCCTTCGCCAAGGACATCGTCTCCCTGATCGAGGCGCAAATCGCCAAGGTTTTTATATTCCACCGACTACTACTCCTACCTCTACTGCTGGGGGGACCGGCCGGGGCAGCGGGCTAGGGCGGCCCCGGGGGCTAGGAGGAAGGGCGTGAGGGAGTGGGGGAGATGGCCAGCAAAGGGGTGCGGGTGGAGCCGGGCTGAGGAGGAGAAGGAGGAGGGTAGGGGGACCAGGGAGAGAGAGCGGAGCCGGGGGGTGAGCGGGCCTGAGAGGCAGGAAACGGGGCGAGAGCGAGGGAGAGGCCTGTGGGGAGGCGGTGGGCCGGATGGGGTGAGGAGGAGGCCGGTGGCGGGGTGGGTATAGCTGAGGTTGTAGGGGGAGACTGCCGAGACAGGGGAGTTCGGAGGACGTGGAGGTAGCTGGGGCGGGGTGGGGTTGGCTAATTAGGGGGCGAGCAGGGAGGATTTCGACGAAGCAGAGGGTGCCGGGGATTCGGGGTGGGGTGGGAGAGGGCCAGGAGGCTGGAGTCGCTGTGGGGGAGGCAGGCGGAGGGAAGCGTGTCTCAGAGGGGGTGAGGGAGCACGGGGCGAGGCGTCGGGGGCTCCTCCTTTCATCCCTGAGCCTTAAGGCTGCTGCTTCTACCCTCCACCCCATAGGGAGCAGGGGACTCGAGGGAGGGGAACAGCCCCCACACCACCTTCTTGGTAGTAGGGGAGGGTTTGGGACTCGGCCCACCAAAAGCGCTGGGAGGGCAGCGTGGTTCGCGATTTAAACCCCGTATAAATACCAGACACAACATGGCGGCCTGGCAGTGACTGGGCAGCAGCACCTCGCCCTTGTAGCTGGGTTTTCCCCCTACATGCAGCCAGCATTCAGTGTGCCCAATCTGGTGTCTAAACCATTTTATTTAGGGATTTCGACAGTAGATAAAACATTGCGATCATTAGAGAAGGTCTCACTGGAGGATTTTGTGGTGGGTTGGGTTTTTTTTGGGAGGTAGTTTAAAGGAATTAAAATAACGTTAAGTTTATAGCACGCAAATTGCCCACTTCTGAAATGCTAAATATAAGGACTTCTAAGTATCAGTTAAGATAAGGTAATTTTCCCAGTGCGATCCCTGTGAGATATTAATTTTAGGGGGGTAGACACCCTTATCTTATAGAAAAGTTTGTGGGTGAAAGGTGATCATCTCCGGATAGAGAAGTGTGTGTGGTGGTGGTGGGGGTTGTTGTGCTCTGCCTGATTAGAGAAAATTCTGTGGGTTTGGGATAATCAGTTTGAATTTCAGGTGATCTGTTACCTGAGCAATGCTAGTGTTGTGTGTGTATCTTAATTTATTTTGGCTAGAGAAGTTTATTGGTTGAGGATGGGGAAGAAGAAATTCTCCCTGACTGTAGAAACTGCAGCAGCCTGTAGGATCCTAACATGGCGTCTGAAAGGCACATGATATAAAAAGACGGGAAGGAGGAGGCTCCCTCTGAGCCCAACCCAGGCAGTTGCTGACATCAGTCAGCCACAGCACATGGATGGGGGTTTACAGCACTTTTTTAACAAGAGCATTTTGTAAGAAAAGGGTTCTTCTTTCGACTCCCCCTCTCCCATTCGCACCAGCCACCCCTCCCCCGTTGTTTCCCTTGCTCCCTCTGAATTCAGGTGTTCAAAGGCTTTTTTCCTTTGGCTTATATCATGGTTTATAATGGTGAGAGTTGTACTATCTAATGATGGGGAGGGACGGATCTCTTAAGCTATTTAATCTATCTTTCTGTCAATGCAGGATGGCTTTTTAGTGTTCCACAGACCTCTTCCAGGCTAGTTTTAAATGCTGCCAGTGGCTGACTTTTGCCATTCCTTGGGGAGGTGACCTCATAATCTAATAGATCTCACCATTATATTTCCTAAAGGGCAGTGGATATGTATAAAATTATTTGTGATAAATATCAATACTGTCTTTTTTTTTTTCATTTCTGGGTGATTTAGAGCCTGCCCTGAAGTGTGATTTTTTAATTTTTTTTTTTAAGATGTCTTAAATAATGTATCGATGGTTAGTTTTGCCTAGTTACTGTTTGTGACTGTGGTTTATTCAAGGCAAGTTTTTAGTTGTTTCTGGGAAAGTGATCTCCTTTACTAAGCCACTTTTAAAAAGTGTTGCCTGGAGACAGTTTGTTTAGTGTAAAACTTGAGTGGTCTGCTTTATGATTTAACAAATGGTTCTGAAATGTGTGACTGGTATTATAATATTTGTAAATAAAATTGTGAAATATGTATTTGTCTTTTTATTTACCACTGTATAGTGCAGAATTTGTTGCTGTTTTGTAAACAAGGTGATTTTTTTTAAACAGATTTTTGCACAAGTTTGTGACTTGGGGTTCACTTGCCAGATATGATTTTAAACTTGAAATCTTCTAGGAAACTAATAAAAAAGAGCCACACATTTCCAACAATAGCTTTCCTATGTTATTTGAAGGAACAGTGGGAATTGTGTAGTGGGAAGTCTTTGGTATTATGCTGATGAGCTCAGAGTTAGCGATGTTCTGTGTTCTGGTGATGCTGCGGCGCCTCCCTGCCCTTTGCGTAGTGTCATGCGGGCATCGTTCTTGCTGGGCGTCCTGTATAGACCGCCAAGAACCAAAATACATTCCAGCCTGGGGTTCCCTTTTGTGTTTATTGGAATGTGTGCTAGATACCTTGACATAATAAACATTTCCAGGAGAGAAGACTTAAATCATCCAACCATCTTTAAGTCATGGTTCTTAAAATGTGACACCCGAGTAGCTTATTTTTGAAGCAGGGTATGCTGCTAAACTGCTGATTCTGTGCCATAGTTTGAAGTAGGCTTCCTCACTAGATTAGGGTGTTTCCCTGTGTGATTACATTTAACAGTCTGATGCATAATGAAAGTGACAGTTAAACTTGTTACAGTGCCTTTGCTACTAAATGGTTCCCCAGCCTCCCAGCCTTGAAGTTTAGCCGAGTACAGTGAGCTACTTCCCTACACTGGTGTAACGGGAGAACATAACCTACTGTATCAGTAGCTCTCGGGCATAGGTACCTCTGACACAGCTCTTTTTTCTGTAACAGCTGACTTTAAAAGTCAGAAACAGCGCACTATCCTTTTTTTATAAAGAAAGGCATTCAGAGCTTGGAGTAGTGTTTTCTAATGTGCCATTGTGCAGACTGCTTTAAAGAAGAAAGCAGTATTCCACAGACATTTTAATATTAAGTAGCTGTAGGCCCCCAGTCTTTGATTTTTGAGACAAGAGATGGCTTTATTCTAACTGCTGCATATTAACTTGTTTACGGCTCAGTAATACATCATAGTGCAAGATAAGCTTTTAATGTGCTGCAATTACTTTTAGCTAACTCAGCTGCATTTTTCTGTCCTTTTTATGTACAAAATACACCACTTGCCTGTTGTTACTGTTTTCGGTATGCTCAAAGGCAGTAACATCCCTCCCCAACTAACAAGAAATTCTGCCCTCTTCAATATTAAGTTTCAGGTCATGGTAAATTAATACACATTTAAGGATGAGGAAACATTGTGATTCACCCATATAAAAGTATTGTGGACTCGGTGCCCTTCTGTGAACCAGCTTAAAGGGGGAGGAATTAAGTCCAAAACTGTAAAGCAAGAGCACTTCCACACACTTGTCTGGACGATGGGGTTGCGAAGTGAGGTGTTGTTAATTAACCTAGTAGCCTATCCTGTTTAAAATGAGCAGTGAGTGAAGTTACTCAGGTTTTAATTTGAGCTTACTGGATGGTGAATGGGACTCATTACGAGTGGATGCTCTTCTAAGGGGATCACGGTCGACACACAGCCTGTGGTGGTGTCTTTCGTGTTGTCCTCTTCAACAAGTCTGTGTACTTGCTGATGTTTTCTGGAACTTTGCTGTGCCTTCTGCTTTGTGAAAGCCAGTGGTGGGCATTAAAATCACCTTGATTTGGGCCAGTAGTGCTTTGTGTCCGTTGGAAGTCACTGTAGTGGTTCCGTGTCATCACGCCTCTATTACACAAACTTGCTACAAGTTTTGAAAATGGATTAAAAAAAAAAAAAAACAAAAAAAACACCAAAACGAAACCAAAAACCAAGCAACAAAACCCAAGCCTCCTCTTGTAGCAAAGATGTGTCCAGAATTTGAAGACTCTCTTCTGTGAAAATCGTGGTTGCAGTTCCTGAGGTTGTCTGTGCCTTTACCCGGTGGACTGGATGATTGAGTTTTGGCTGGATTTTGAACTTTGTTCTGACTGTGCATTTTTCCCTGCACTCTGGAAATCTGAACTGTCACTATCTGCAAGTGCCGGGAGAGAACGGGACTCCTTGCTCTGCCCGTTTGGAATACAGTGAAATAGTTGCAACCTATTCTGCCTGTAGTTTATGAAAAGACTGTGATGCTCCACGTGTAGTCTACAGCTACAGAAGTCCATTACTTTGGGCTCTTTGCCAGAAGCCTGATGTGTGTTCTGTGAAATCCAGAAAAACAAGCATTAAGGAGATTTGAATTACAAACTATTTTTTTAGAAGTTCGCCTTGAAGTGCTAACGATGGTTTCCTGCTAACTTAACAGTTACTTTCTCAAGTGGGTTTTGAAAGGTTACACTCAATAAGCTAGCGGAGATGCTGTCTTGTGGGCTTTTTTTTTTTCCCTTTTCCCAAAGCTTTGGTACACAAACAGAATAACCTGAGGTGTTCCTTTTTTGTGTGATAGACCCACTGCGTTCTACTTTGACCTGAGTATCGATTTTCCAGATTAAGTTTTTGTCTAAACAAACAATCCCAAGCCAAATCCAAATCCCTTGGTGTTTATAGTGGCAACCAAAAAGAGAGGTCGGTATTTCTGGGATTGGTAATCCCTTTATTTAAAAAGTTTAAAATATGTTTTTGTTGTACTAAACTTCTCAGTTTCTTCTTATTACTCCAGGCTCCTGCATCAGAGAAGCTCCCAGTTATGTACCTTATGGATTCCATTGTCAAGAATGTGGGAAGAGAATATCTTACTGCATTTACTAAAAACCTAGTTGCAACATTTATTTGTGTATTTGAAAAGGTACATACACTTTCAGAAAAGTTCTGTATTCTAAGTAAAACTTGTTCCTGGTAAAATAAATACATGCTTTCAGTTTTGGGTTTTCTTGGGTGGTGAACTATACAAATTGATTGGTTTTTATAAATCTCAGTGCTGTATCTATACTGTGAAAGATTATTCCTGCTGCTATCAGGCATATCAGTTGCATGTTAGCTGAAAGATGCAAAGTCTTACTTAATTTAATTTCATTCATAAACATCTGTAATTTTGCTATCCAGGCAAGATTTTTACTAACAGTATTTTGGTTACCGATTGCTTGCCTGGGTGGATTTTTTTAATGTATAGGCCTATTAATTATGAATTGTTGGTTTATTTCTGAGGTAGTAAGTAGTCTTAATGTCAAGAATAGACAGTTTCTTGTGGATTTCTCAGAGCTTCTCTCTCCTCTAGTGAATTTGTCTGATTTATTTAATTCACGATGTGCAAAATGAGCGCTCAAACTATGAAGAGTGAGCAGCACTGACATTTGATCCTCTCCTGGTGGTCTGTGATTTGAAAAAAATGCTGGGAGGGGGAAGGGGTCTTAGAGTATATTGCAATATTACATTACAGCTATGTGTTTTAATTTCATTCAACGTTGAAAACTGCTGCCATATCTTTTAATTTTTGCTCTTAATTTTTAAACCCAGCAAAGTAATTGTGTCTATTCCTCCATGAGAAAGGCAAATGAAAGTCCAGTTTTTGAAAGGCTGGACTTGAAAGAGTTTAAGTTGGATCAGAAATGAAGGGTTAAGTTCTGTGGTTTCCTGTATGCTATAAAAAAGTGTCATCTCATATGAATGAGATGAATGGAGCTTTTGCATATTTATCATTACATGTCAGAGGATCTGAGATCCCAGTATGCTTTATATATGGCTTTCAGATTTAAAATGCACAATGAAGAAAGGAATAAGTTGTGATAGTGACCATAGAAGACTTAAAACTCATGTGTGTAGATAGATAGGTAATCACTTGCTTGTTTTTTCAGTATTAAATTGTGATGTTTTTACTGAGTTGCATTTATTGTTGCAGCTGAAGCTCTGCATAATAACTTAACTTTCAGAGTTTCACAGGTTAACTGTCTACTAAGCTAACTAGAACTATTTAATTAATGTGTATTAATTGAATGTACAAAGTGGCAGTCACTTCTAATAGCTTAATTGGTCCTGTTAGAAGATGCAAGTAGAATTCCATCACTGACATTGTTACAAATTTTGTTTTTCAGTAAATGGTCACTAAGGTATCTATAGACATTTGTCAGAAACTTTTGCTCAGTCATTTCTGCACCTTTTGCAGTGAACTTCATACCCTCTCATTGAAAAGTATATAGAGGCACCCCCCCAGTAGCTAAGTATGAATTATTTTTGTTGAAGTTGCTGCTTCTCCCCAAAAGAACCTTGGAACTTTCCAGGCTATTCTGTGTCTTGCTGTAACATCTTAAAAATAAAACTGCAGCAAAAAGAGTCTACAGTGCTTAATGATTGAATTGGGATATTGACATCAAGACAGCTGCCTGTATTTTATCCTCAAATGTTTTTCATTTGTTGTTTAATTGAACTACCTAAATTCTGATTTACTGTAAATTTCTAACTTAGCTGTCATGAGGTAATCCAAGCTAATTGTTTGTGAAGGGATAAAAAGGGCACTGGTCCTGCAAGTACTCTTGATCTGTGGCTCACAGATGGGTCTAATTTTGCAGCTGAACCGAAATATAGTTGATTTTGTTTTAGCTAATACCTCTTTTGTTGCATGTGTTGGAAAAAAAAAAAATCCTTCGGTGACTAAATGGCTGAGCAAAACACCTTTTCTGTTCACAGAGTTTGTTGTTTCCTGATTTGTTTGTCATTGTTATGCTCCATTCAGCACAAACACTTGGCTAATGTATTGTCTCAGAGGCTGTTGCCTTTCAATATTTTTGTTACTGTATTTTTTCCACAGAAATGGGAAGTAAATTGGAAGGGCAAGTAAAATGAGAATTTTGGTAATGGAAAAGTTGAAAGAAAATTCTCAGAGAATGGTAATACACAATAAAACCTTCAAATGGCCTTGAAACAACAATTCCACATGTGAACTTCCGTTACCGATTCCGTTGGTATAGATGTATGATCTGCACTGCTTATAAATGCTGTATAGCAAGTTCCATGTGTTCAAGTGGCAGACTGTTGGTAGAAATAGGAAATAAATGAAATCTTAAGTTCTACAGAATAGTTTAAGAAATTGTTTCATATTAACTTAACCAAGCCATAGAATTGTTTTATTGTTTTAGGTGGATGAAAATACTAGGAAAAGTTTATTTAAGTTACGCTCCACATGGGATGATATTTTTCCTTTGAAGAAACTGTATGCACTTGATGTCAGAGTCAACTCATTAGATCCTGCTTGGCCAATTAAACCTCTACCCCCAAATGTGAATACTTCTAGCATCCATGTGAATCCTAAGTTTTTAAATAAATCGGTAAGTTTTTATGCCTGCTGTATGAACAGATGGTAATAAGTGTAGTTTTCCATTGTTTATATGCTGCTTTTTGATGATTTAGTATACTAAGAATGAAGTATGTGACCTTTGTAGACAGGTAAGAGGAATTTCTGAATTCAGAATATTTGATGGGTTTGGTTTTTATATTTCAAAACTGCATTCTAGATTTTGTAACGTTGATGAATTTATATTAAATGATGTACACTGTCACAGCAGGCAAATTCTAGTGGGACAAAAATTTTAAATAGTTATATTTTGCATTACAAATGCAATTTATAACTGGTGTACAAACTAAGTCCCGGTACTGGATCATGATAACAAAGGAGATGGAGTTAGTTGATTCCATCAGAATTTTAAATGTAACTTTATTCTGTTTTTAGACAGAGGAATCTACTGCACCTACCTCTGCTGTCACTTCTGGTGCCTCTACTCCTCCAGCTGTTCCTGAAATACAAAAGAATTTGACACAGGAGCAACTGATAAGGCAGCAATTGCTTGCAAAGCAAAAGCAGTTGTTAGAACTTCAGCAAAAGAAATTAGAGCTGGAGCTGGAACAGACTAAAGCACAGTTGGTGAGTAGAGTAGTCGATGAAACTTCCATAGCTGGGTCTCGCTTTATTTTGAACAGTACTTAGCTATAGTGATAACTGCAGTGCATTGTTTTTTCCTCATGTTAGGCAAGCATGGCTGTTTTAGGACTGGAGCAGTGCCATTTCATCTGGGGTTCCTGAATGCTATTTGTTACCTAAAACTCTTAAGAATTACACTCAAAATAGAGGTGTTAAAAAAAAAAAATCTTTTTTTTTTTATAACGTCTTTCCCAAATGATGCCTGCCCGTGATCCTCGTCTTCCACCTCTTCTTGTAGCTCACAGCAAGCCCAGCTTTTTCAAATATATTTGCTCTTACAGAATAAGGAACCTGGATTGTTGGAAATCAAGTCAGTTTCCTCATTAGGTCAGCTTGGTTTGATGCCTCCATATGAAGATGGTGGTTAAGCTGTATTGTTTTGTAGTTGCAGTTGGAAGTCTTGTTGTGTTGACAGTTGATGGTACCAAAATAAAGCATCTTTGAAGTGTAGAAATGCGAAAATTATATCGGATACTTGGCAGCTTCGTTGCCTTGAGCATGTGGAATGTATAGAAAAGCTAACACTGTAATAGGAACATGTGCCCAAATTACTTATTTTGCAGTATTGACTTTGCAGTACTGATTTTGCATTATATTTGAATTTGATCTTTTATAATGGTACTGCATTATTTTAATGCTTGTAATTAGCAGTTAATGGGTCATTTTCAGTTAAATGGCTGAATCTCATAACTTTCAAGACATTTCTATTTATAGTTTTGGTTTGGAGACACAACATGAACATCTCAGGGTAGGAGTAGTCATGCAGATTAATGCTGGATTTTTTTCCTGTTTCAGGCTGTATCTCTTAGTGTTCAGCAAGGATCATCCACTATAGCTTCAGTTCCAGCACCTTCCAAGCAACACATGTCTCCCACACCTCACATGACAGCTAAACCACCTCATCAGACTGCTGTGCAATCTGAAAAAAGCAAACCATCCCCAAGTCCTCCACTTCATGATATGAAAATAGTAAATAGGGATCCTCGACTTCATAGGGTGGCTCAACATTCTTCTCATGCTAAAGATCAGTCTCATAGGAAAGAGTTTCCATTGAGCACAACCAGTCAGTCTGATACCAAGGCAAACAAAACCTCACAGGCTGAAAAACAAAACTCAACAAAGCAAGAAAAACTGAAAGGAAGTGAAAAAACACAGAAGAAAGAACTTGACCAGTCAGAAGCAAAATCTAAATCGCCATCCCCTTTGAAAAATAAGCTGCCTAGTACTAAAGATACTAAAACCCAGGAATCTGAAAGCACAAAAGTATCTGAAGTCAGTAAGCGAGATCCAAGACTGAAAAGACATCTTCAAGATAAATCAGAGGGCAAGGAGGAGGAGGTGAAAGAAAAGAGGAGAAATACAGAGAAAAAAGAAAAAGAGGAACATAAGACAAGTGAACATAGAGCAGCAGGCAGCAGAAGTAAAGTAATTAATGGTGCTGTTCAGAAACAGGACGCGGCTACAGATGAGTCAGAGAAACAGAGCGGAAAACAAGGGAGATCGAGTAGTAGAAAACGGTCACGATCGCGTTCTCCTAAGGCACGGTCACCATCTACACATTCTCCAAAAAGACGAGAGAGGAGATCACCCAAAAGAAGACTTAGGAGTTTGTCTCCCACTTCATCAGCTCCTAAAACTGGAAAGACACGTCAGACAGGCCCTAAGCAATCTCATGTTGAAGAAGGCACACCAGCAACAAGAGATGAAAGAAATTCTAATAAGAGAAACGTTAAACAAGAGGTGCGGGATCCAAGGAGAGTGAAAAAAGCCCAAGAAGACAGGCCCCAAGAGACAGCAAGCCAGCATTCTACAAAAGCTTCTCCTGATCCAAAGGAGAACGCAGAAAACTGGCAAGGGTCCAAATCAGGCAAGAGGTGGAAATCTGGTTGGGAAGAAAATAAAAAGTAAGTTACTCTCTTACACAACTTCTCTTTGAAGTCAGTGGAAATTCTACTGCTGACTTCAGTGTAGTCAGCTTTGGGAGGCAATGTTCAGCTTGTTAAATTTCGATAAGTTTAACTTATTTCTGCTAGTGAGAGATGGAGATGATGCATACTTAGATTCTAAGGTGGTAGTGATGCTTTGCTACGATCGGTTCTGATAGGAAAGTAACAGTTATGTCCTGAGTTTAAAAAGTAATCTATATTTTAAATGTCTGCTTGCTTTCAGCTCACAGGAGAATGAAGAACACCAAGCACTTGGTAAATCCCCTCACCAAAGACACCGGGAAAACTGGCCTGCTGGTAAAGGAATTTTGTCACCCCGAGCACCAAAGCAGCAGCACCGGTTAAGTGTGGATGCTAATTTACAGATTCCCAAAGAACTGACGTCTGCAAGCAAGAGAGAACTGCTTAAGAAGGTAATATTAATAAATCTGTGTTCATAGCAGTGTCCTGGGCGTAGCTTCCTTGTCTTTATTTGAACTCTAAACTTCAACTTTATATTATAGGCCAATGATCGCTTAACATCTGGCGAGATAACGCAAGATGAGTTCCTCATGGTGGCTCACCAGATCCGACAGCTGTTCCAGTATCAGGAAGGAAAGCACAGGTGTAATGTCTGGGATAGCCCTACAGAGGAAAAATGTGGTTTGAAAAAGAAACCTCTTCTGTCGGATGCAGAATTAACATACTATGAGCATAAGGCTAAACTAAAAAGAACACAGGTTCAGCATTCTTTGTCAAGGCTTGATCTACTGGATCCTGATGATATTTTGGATTATCATTTGCCTGATGCGTTGCTTTCTGGAATAGAATGTGAGCAAGCAAAGGCCAAGCGTGGAGTACAGTTTGACAGAAAAGAACCATTTGGGGAAAGGTCAAGGAGACACTCTCCTGTGAGTGGCACTAAGAGACCTTTTCCCGATAACCTCTCGCCACTTGAGAGTCGACGAAGACTTGAGGAGCAAAATGCTACTAAAGGAGCAAGAGGTTCCAAGGCCTTTGATCCTTATGACAGCTGGGGAGAATCAGATGAATTTAGAGATGCTCTCAGACAACAGGGGAAAAGCACACCAGAGTTCCAGAAAATAGATGGTGATGCAGTCTGCAGGTTTGATAATCGTGAAGAAAGACAGCTTCTTGGGCAAGCTGGTATGTGTTTTTGCTTTATTTTCCAGCTGTTAAATAATTGGCAACACTTCAATGAGTGTTATCTGATTTCGTTGTCTTTTGTTTTTTTTTAAGGTGTTCGAGAGGAACCAAGATCACCATTCAGTGAATGTTTCAAAAGAGCTAGATATGAAGATCCAGAGAAAGCACCGTTTCCAGAAAGTCCAGGATCAAGATTTGGAGGCATTGAAGCAAAGCAGAGGATAACTGCACTAATGGAAGACAGACCTCTGTTTGATGGCTCACCTAGACCGGCTGCTGCCAGGGTTGGGGTGGATGGACAAGGAAGTCCTTTTGCTGATGGTCCTGCTGCTGGTTCAGGTTCCAGAATCGATGGGCCACCTGGACAGGCTGCTATGAGATTTGAGGGGCCTTTGGTGGGGGCAGGAGCATTGCAGTTTGATGGGCCGCTAGCAGGAGCAGGGGGAGCTGGAGCCCTAAGATTTGATGGGCCACCAGGGCAGCTGGCAGGGGCCCTGAGGTTTGAAGGACCCCCAGGACAGGTTGCTGGAGGCGGTCCACTGAGGTTTGAGGGACCTCTCGGGCAGATGGGTGGGCCTTTGCGGTTCGAGGGGCCTGCAGGGCAGCCTGTGGGTGGTCCTAGGTTTGAAGGACCTGGAGTTGGTCTCAGGTTTGAGGGTCCTCGTGGTCATCCTACAGGTGGTCTCAGATTTGAGGGACCTCTGGGGCCTCGAGGTCAACCAGGGGGTGGTCTCAGGTTTGAGGGACCCCATGGTCAGCCATTGGGGCCCCATGGTCAGCCGGGAGGTGGCCTCAGGTTTGAGGGGCCACATTTACAGCCATTGGGGCCCCATGGACCATCAGGTGGTGGGCTCAGATTTGAGGGGCCACATGGTCAGCCTTTGGGGCCACATGGACCATCGGGTGGTGGGCTCAGATTTGAGGGGCCACATGGACCATCAGGTGGTGGACTGAGATTGGAAGGACCACATGGTCAACCAGGTGTAGGCCCTAGGTTGATTGATGGACCGGTACACCAGGGAGCTGGTGGACTTAGATTTGATGGTCCTCTGGGTCGCGCTGGTCCAAGATTTGATGGTTGTCATGGTGCTGGATTTGATGGTCAGCCTGGACAGCTGTCTCTCCTGCAAAGATTTGACGGAATTCATGGACAGCCTGGTCCAAGATTTGAAAGAGCGCCTGGACAACAGGCACAAGCACGATTTGATACAGCCATACCTCAAAGATTTGATGGACCTCACCAGCCAGCCTCTAGATTTGACTTGCCCCTTGGCCTTCAAGGTGCACGTTTTGAAAATGTAGCTAACCATCCTGCCTCGAGACTGGAGATGTCCCCGTACGGACAGGGAGGTCCGTTTGTCGAGCACCCCGGCCAGGGCTACAACGGCCCGGCTCACGGGATGCAGTTCCAGAGGCCTGATCTGTTTGATGGGTCACCCGGACCAAGCTTCAATGGGCCCGCTGGCCCGGGAGCACAGAGCTTCCCACTGAGAGCAGCCGGACATTACTTTGAAGAAAAAGGTCTCCAGGGACCTCAGTATGGGAACTTCAATAACCTGCCCATGGGAAGTAATCAGGTAAGAACTGGCAGCATTAAAGGATTTGCTTGCACAAGTGTTTTTGTGTAGAAAAGAGCAGTTTTTCTTCCTCTAAAAACTGGGGAAGATTTTTCTGAAGAGTTGTCAGACTGGAAGCCGGTTTCAAGCTAAAAATGTCATCCTTTAGTAGCTTCTAAGTAATTTAAGAAGGACATATATTGCTATTTTTAAATTATTTTTTTAAAGATTTAAAATAGTGGATCTTAGAAAAATTAGTTATGCATCTTCACTTACATGATCTTTTATGCTTTATATAGAATTCTCTTTTGGGGAAGTTTAATGAAACCACCAGAGGCTTCCTATTACCTTGTTCTGAAGTTAGAAATACTAATGGACCAAAATAATTCTTTTGTCTTGTTGCAGCTGTTTGTACTGGGGACAAGGCAGTTTTAAAGAGATACCTGTAACTTTGGGGGAATTGAGGAAGCTCTGGCCATTGTTGAACTACAGTCTTTTAAAATTACCCTGGCACCAGTGTGCTTTGATTTCAGTTGTCTTTGCTGTTACCAGTTGGAAATGCTGCTTCAGAAGGGGAAAATGATGCTGTACACCTGAGAAAACAATGTCATTTATTTCAGATGAGAGATTTTACAGGGGTTTTTTTATTTGGGGTGTAATAATTGAAGAGTGAACTGTATGGAAGCAGGTCATGTGTCCTGCTAACCTCTAATGATACCAAATTTTAAACAGTTTAAACTTTTTTTTTTGTAAATCCAGAAAGCAGCCAATTGGGGCGGGGGGAGGGGAAACAACCAAAACCATTTTTATTACAGGTGTGTTATAAAACGTGGTTTTCTATCTGAAGCTTACAGACGCTGGTTTACTGAAAAATCCTACTTTTGGGATGTTTCAGCTCGTGGATGCTGTTTCAGCTCTTGGATAAGAGTTAATCATGCTGTTTGTTAATAGGCATTTACCAGTTTCTGAATTTCCTTCTGATGAGCTCTGTCTTGGTGAACAGGAGCAATTTAAAAGGAAGCACTGTGTTAGGGAAACGTGATTGAAGGCTTGACTAGTAGAAGCAAAGGTGTTTGCTTTGTTTTGTTTTTTAATATTAACATTAGGCACAATGAACATGTGTTCTGAAATTTTTCCAATAGGAAATGAAAATGAGAAAAAGGTTATTTAGTCGTTTGGGGACCTTTCCATACCAAACTGACATGGTTCACTCCTGGAAGGAGTTTAATATATATTAAATTATTGAGAAATGTCTAGAAGTTAATGATAAAATTTAAAAAGTAAGCTTAGAATTGTATTATTATACCAAAAAATACTAAAATGTTTACTTTTACAGGTTTCTCTTATGTCTGGTCAACCAGGGCCTTATGGCCAAGGTCAACAATATTTGCCAAATCCTGGAAGTTTTCAAAACCCTGCAGGTTTGTAACAAAATAATTAATTTCCTTTTATTTCTTCTGGATTATTTTGCTTTAGTGGCCACAAAAGTTACCCTTCTGTAATGTCCTGGTGCATTAGGTGTGTGTGGACTGAGGGGAACCTCCTCAGTGAGATGGCTGTAGATGCTTTCATTAGTTTTCATTAACTATGTAGTTTTGGTATGTAGTTGTGCTAATATATATATATATATATATATATATTTTGGTCTGCTTTTCTGGAAGGTACCAATCTGTAGGTTTGGTTTGTGTTTGCCAAGGTGTGTAAACATTCCCAAGATATAAATAGTTAGTAATGAAAAGCTTGTAAAAAGTAAAAAATGGTTACAGTAGGTGATGAAGTAGATTGGTCCTGGTGAAATATTCAAGCATAAACCAAGAAAAATACTACATTTTCATAAGCAGTATCCAGTAGAAATCTGTGTATGTGCAGCCAGCTTAGCTGTTCAGAATGCATTATGAAGCTGTTGCACGGGAATAAATTAACCAAGGACTAGACATAAAGCAGAGAGGATTGATCAATAATTCAAAATGAGAAATGGGAGGCAAAAGGAAAATTGTGTTGTGAAATATGCTGATAAAAGTGAAGTAAATTTCTAATGGTACCTTTTGTCCCCTTGAATGCTTTTCCCCAGGAGCCCTTCCACATTCGTATCCTGATAACCACCTCGGGCAGCTTGATGTCAATGAATTGTTTGCTAAACTGCTGTCAACTGGGATCCTCAAACTGTCAAAAACTGATTCCACTTCAGCACGTATGTAGATCCATTATGTTCTAACTATTCAATTTGTCCACAGCTGAAGTGTAAAGCTAAGTGTAAGAACTTCAGTGAAAACTTGCATTTCTCTTTTTTCTTTTTTTTTTTTAACTGAACTTTGTTTTTGGGAAGGAACTTAATGCTTGTGATGGAGTAAATTCATAGTATCTTGTTTACTTTGTACACTTCAGCTATGCAGAGCAGTCAGTTTTGTCTTTGGTGCTGTGCCTTGGTAACTTGTTCTTGATTATAATTAGATTCTTGTCAGTTTCTGAAATATTTATGTGTTTAAGACTAAATTTTAATGCCAAAGCCTGAGGTGAAATACTATTTTCCTAAATTTAAATTCTGAGTAACTTACAGTAGCTTGCATGCTCTTCTTAAGTGATGTTAGAAGGTGACTTTAGCTATTGCACACTTGTATTTTAACATAGTCAGACCGTACTTGTCAATATTTGAATAAAAATAACTTTTAGGAGCATGTAATTTCTTTCTGATGATGTACTGAAATGTTGATAAAATGGTATCTATGCGCTTTGTAGAAGCGAATGAAACATCGGCCCAGCCAGCTGCCGAGGAGGAGGAAGACGACCAGAATGAAGATCAGAATGTTCCAGACCTCACTAACTTCACAGTTGAAGAACTTAGACAGTGCGTATAGTAGAATGAATTTACAGTGCAGTCAGAATAATGACATGGCAGTATCTAAATAGTTAATCCAAGACAGCTGAGAGTTTTGTATGTCACTTTGTGACTAAGAGGACCTGCAGGTTTTGATGTTAGACTTGGGGAATTTGAGGGAGGAAAAAGAGGGAAAATTAACTTGAGAAAACTGTCTTTACACAAGCTGTGTGTTGTTACTTATTCAGTAAGGTTGTGATAACGTATTGAAGTCACTGTTTCTTTGTCACTGCTGATTTTACCGCCTTTGTGGCAGTTTGCAAAGCTAAGCCAAATGCAGGTGATACCATTGTATGCACTACTAGGTGATGAAGCTAGTAGGCATGAAATGCAACACTAGCACGTTTCTCATGAATAGTTAATATGAGCCCATTGTTTGTTGTTGGAATGTTTCAGTTGTGGCTGGAAAATCAGGAAGAATTTAGCTCTATTGCATGCTTTAACCTTGCAGTAGATTCCTGCTTTCCCTCTACTCTTGTGGGCATTGGCAGCAACTTGCTGAGTAACTTCATACCTGTTCCTTCTCAAAGAAATTTTAAGCCTTTTTTTTTTTTAATCCTTTTTTTCAGACGTTATGATAGTGTAATAAATCGACTGTACACTGGAATTCAGTGTTACTCTTGTGGAATGAGATTCACTACTTCACAGACAGATGTTTATGCTGATCATTTAGATTGGCATTATCGTCAGAACCGGACAGAAAAAGATGTTAGCAGAAAAATTACCCACAGAAGATGGTATTACAGTTTAACAGTAAGTAATGTAATATGTGTCTTGATAAATTACAGGCTGGATTCTGTGTTTTACTTACATAAGATCACAACTGAAATTTACATTGTTGCAGGAGTTGGCCTTTGGTAAACAGTGGTGACTTGGATATTTCAAGTAGTTTTCATAAATGCCTGTCAAAACACACAGGGCAATTGTGTGATGAACAATAAGCAGTGTGAAGCTGTTGGTACTGTTTTGGTCTCACTGAGAATGGAATGGAAATGGAAGGATTGTTTTTTCTGCAAAAAGCTGTTTTGAAGTGTAGCATTGTGAGAAAGCATGCGCTGTGCTAATGCTGCATGTGAGGAGCATTTCAGTTTTAAGGACATAAGAGTTATTAAATATGGTACTTCTGCGATGTCTCTCCCACCCCCTGCCCCTCCCTGGGATTTATTTTTTAAACATTTTGTCTATTTATCAGTGTCTGAGTGTGAATGAAAACTTTTTCCTTAGGACTGGATTGAATTTGAAGAAATAGCTGATCTAGAGGAGCGTGCAAAAAGCCAGTTCTTCGAAAAGGCTCACGAAGAGGTTGTGTTGAAGACACAAGAAGCTGCGAAAGAGAAGGAGTTCCAGAGTGTCCCTGCTGGACCAGCCGGAGCAGTTGAGGTTGGCTTGCCTTTGTTAGCCCAGATACTGACAATGGTCTAATACCTCAGAGAAGCGTGCAGCATTCTTTCATACAGTGGGCTGTATGTAGACTGAAGTCTTGTTCTTGGATTCTCTGTGCAGCCACTTCATAGGTGGTGTGTTTCTGTGTGTAATGGTTGTTTCCCAGTGGCAGAGAGGAGTGTAAATCACCTGTAATTCAGAAAAATCTACATCCATTGGCATTCTGTTGTTTTAGCAAAATTGAAATGGGCAAAGTGTGTTAATTTACTGAGTGCTTCCATAGAAAGAGTAAATAGAGCAAGTGAATTGGACATGGTCCTTTGTCGTTCAAATAATCGAGTTTACTGGGGTTTTGATGCTTTTACACAGAAATGTATTTTTCACTGGAAGATAAGCGTTAGGACAAAGTAATACCTCCATCTTAAAAGTAACAAGTAGATCTGTATTTTGGTAGATAAATTGGTGTAGTAATCAAATACAAAAGTTAATAAAATTACATTTCAGTTTTATATGCTAAGCCTCTAAGAAACTAATTACCAAGCCATGAAAGCCTTTGTTTTAATTTTAAAAAGTACCTTTTGTGCTTTGTTCTCAAAGTTGATTATTTAGCATAGAAGTACTAAAAATGATAATACTTCATCTAGAAGTTCTGCCTTTTTAATCTGAGGCTGCAAGTTAAGGGGAAGAGTGAAGGAAATGCCATAAATATAATTAATTAAATCCCTGTACTGGCTTGTCTTACATGGCAGTGAACCAGCATTAGCGTGTTGCAAAGTGTTCTGCAGAGACTTCCTAGCTAAAAGGGCAGAGCTTAAATTTTTCAAGTGACAGCAGTATTCGAGGCCAGATGATGATCGTTGCTCAGTCTTAAGAGAACCTTGTCTGACTGTTACTAGGTTCTTGAAGTTCATTTGTTCAGTAAATTGTTGCAATAACCTAATTTCTTGTTATTCCAATAACTTTTCAGAGCTGTGAAATTTGCCAAGAGCAATTTGAACAGTATTGGGATGAGGAAGAGGAAGAGTGGCACCTGAAGAATGCTATCAGAGTAGATGAGAAGGTAATTATTTGCATTATACTTACTTATAGTAAAAGCCATGAAGAATTATAGCAAAAAAAGAGGAGGAGGGCCAAGTACTATTTCACTCTTCAAGAATTCCCATGGTAGTTTTCCTGGCTTCCAAGCACATAAATACCTCAACCTTTGGATGTGCATAAGGCCCTGGTATCATTAGTGTGGGCTCAGCAGCCTTCCGTTGTACTGCAGTGCTCAAAGGAAAATGCATGTCTCCATATGTGGGTGTAGACATTGGTTAAATGATTTCTGCATGCAGCTGTACACAAGTAATTCCCAGCAGTTACCAGGCTTCTGTACAGTAACTTTTCCTCAATAAACATACACAAAATCTTTTCCCAGTTACATTTGACACTGTGCTTGGCCTGCTCACACCATTGTTTTTCTAGACAGGCTGTGTGATCCATGTAATTGACACTCTTCTGTTCACAACCAGTGATCCAGCTAGAATTTATTTTATGTATTTATACATATAACAATTATTTTTCAGATTTACCATCCATCTTGCTACGAAGATTACCAAAACGTAAGTGAATCTTTCTTGAGGGTTTTTTTGAAGCATTTTGCTTCCAGTTTGTTTGCTTCATCTCTGACTTTGCAAGGGAGCAGATGTGTTCAGAATGTGCTACCCACTTCTCTCTCCTGTGACTAGACAGAGACTCAAAGGCCTTGGGTGTGGCAAGTTCATAAACAGAATTAGCCAGGATATATTTGTGTTGTGATGTGCCGTGACAGTTTGTGTGTCGTGCACAGCTAGAGCAAATCCATGGGTTGAAAACAGATCACGCATTTGTTGTTGAGTAATGTGCATAATCTTAGGAATTTGCAGAAATTGGATAAATGGGGGTGAGGGTGTGTTACATTTTTAATGCTCCGGGAGTTACAGTTCCCCTGGGTATAGCAGGGAATAGCTGATGGTAATGTGCTAAGCATTTCATCACTGCTTGGATGATACCTTTTCAAGGCAATTGTGAAAAAGTAATGCTATTAAAGAATAAATTTGTTTTCTTAGGATCTTGATAAAGTAGAAGTTTGGATTTTTGAGTGCCTGACTATCAATGTGTTTGCATTTTGAAAGAGTAAAAGGGATAAGAAGCTAAAACCGGTCATTTTAATGTATGTTAATGTTGCACTGACTTTGACTTCACAGACATCATCATTTGATTGCACGCCATCTCCCAGCAAGACTCCTGTAGAAAACCCACTAAATATAATGTTGAACATTGTTAAACAAGAAACACAAGAGTCCTGTGACTCACCTAAAATCAAAGAAGAACCTGATGACACCCCTCCTGCCTGTGCAGAAGAGAGCACACCTGCATCTACAGAGATTAAAACAGAACCCGACGAGTCTGTTTAGATCAACTGAGGTATTGAAATTTTTTTTTTACAGAAGAGCTGCTGTGTTATCTCTGGAAGGCAAATACTTTTTATATGAAATAAAAAATGTTCATCTGAGGCAGGGCCTCAACTGCTGTTTGGTTAATAAATACATTTTTGTATTTGAATTTCTTATTGCCTGCACAGTTTCAGGTGTCATTGTGTGAAAGTTCTGTAGATGCGTGAAAATTTAATGGAATGAAACGGTGTATGTAAAAATGTACAATTTTCACTTGTGGAAATGTAAATTATAAATAAAAGATATTTTTGCTATCTATGGAGTGTAATGTTTATGCACACCATCAAATGAAGACAGTGTTTCTGTACTTTTTTCAGTTTAAATGGAATTAAAAAGAACTTTTGCTCAATAAGACTCAGAGGAAATGAAAGCAAATAACTTCCTTCAGTTATCCCATAGGTAGGTTATTAAGGGAAGCAGTGCAGGAACTTCTCAGATTTCTTTTCTTTTTAAACTTATTTGAATAATCTTACATTTTGAGATATTAAAAAAACCCAAAAAAAAACAAAACACAAAAAAAAAACCCGAAAACAACAACAACCCCCCCACACAAAAGATGGCTTTGGGTAGAAGGGGAAAACTTAACCAACCGGAGTGCTTGATTGTGAACACAAGTGCCAACAAACAATTAACAAACCAGGATGCCTGGTAGTTAAGACATTTTTAATGATTTTTTTTTTTTTTGCAATTAGTCAAACACATAAGAATTTAATACAGCTGAACAAACTTTTCTTTACATTGCAGGAGGAATGAATGTAAGAATGCTCATTTGAAACATGGTTAACTTTTTTTTTTTTGTTGCTTATGACTGGACTTAGATGGTAAACCAGATATCCTGAGATGTTAATATTTCTTAAATGTAATAAATAAAATTAAGCTTCTATTTGAGTGTCAGTCTCTTCCTTTCAGCAACGGGTTTGTGTGGCTGATGTGTTTGTGGGGTTGGAAATCAGTAATACAATTGTGTATCTTGGGACAATGTGCATTTAATGTTTTGTTCACTTGGCTGCGTGTCAGGTGCGTATTTTTAAAGCTGCTGGGGGGCAAGACATAAGCACCAAAAGTCAAAGCACAATGTCACAGTTGCAGCGTATTCTTGCAGTGAGGATACTTGGGACATCAAAATTCACCCTTGGTGTGTGATGGAAGTGGAAATAATCAGCTGTGAAGGGGGTTTTGCTGTTGGCTGCAACACTTCTTCCATCTCCACAACCAGGCTTCAGGCAGTTTTGAGGATGTGAATAGTTCCTTGACTCCTGTATGAAGGTGGTAGCTATAGTGTGTGTGTGCCTGGTTCTGGATGTCAAAAACAGAACTCTACAGGAACAGAAATAGTTTGGATATTGATCAAGTCAGCTGGTGTGGTGGTGTGTGTGGCTGCTGGCTGTGCTGTGGGGAGTTACTCCTCTGTTACTTGTTGCAATTTCTTCCTGGAACAGGGATGCAGGGTTGGCCCAGCTGACACTTTGTGTCCTGGAATACTGTAAACTCTTAAATCATACAAATGTTTCTGTGATAGAGCACTGGGACAGGCTGCCCAGAGAGGCTGTGGAGTCTCCATCTCTGGAGATGTTCAAAACCCACCTAGATGCTTTCCTGTGCAACTTGCTCTGGGTGAACCTGCTTTGGTAGGGGGGTTGGACTAGGTGATCTACTGAGGTCCCTTCCAACCCCCACCATTCTGTGATACTGTGGAACTGAAATTCAGAGGAGACTGAGCAGGGGTGTGATGTCTTTAAGTATGTAGAAGGCTGTTAGAAAAAGGGAACAAATTACCCTTGTTTACTAGGGGTAGAACAAGAGACCTATAAGTTGCAGCAGGAGGATTTATGCCAACTTTCTAATGACGAGGATAGTTAAGCTCTACATGGACCTTACTTGGTCTGTATAATTATCAACACATACCTGTAAATCTGGTTGGGAAGGTTTCATCCTGCCTGGAAGCAGGACTCTGGAAATGTAGGAATGTGCTTTTTTTCTGCCCTGTCAAAGGAACCCACCATCCCTCCAGGCCACCAGCTGCTTTTGGCCAAGGGTTGAGGAGCAGGACTATAATTGCAGGGAAGGACCTATCCACCTCATACCCTACAAACATCTTAGTTGCTCTCTACAGCTCCCTGAAAGGAGGGTGTAGAGAGGTGGGGGTGGGTTTGTTCAACCAAGGAACAAGTGACAGGACAAGAGGAAATGGCCTCAAGTTGCGCCAGGGGCAGTTGAGATTGGATGTGAGGAAGAATTTCTTTGCTGAAAGGGTTCTCAGGTATTGGAAGGGGTTGCCCAGGGCAATGGTGGAGTCCCCATCCCTGGAGGGACTGAAGAGTCGTGTAGACACAGTGCTGAGGGACATGGGTTAGTCAGGGACTGGTCAGTGTCAGGTTAATGGTTGGACTCCATGGTCTTAAAGGGCTTTTCCAATCCAGGCAATTCTGTGATTCTGTGCAGAATGAGAGGGTTAAACATACACAAATCGGGAGTGGAGTCGGATTATCTCGCAGAGAGGGCACAAACAGGTTAAATGCCTCTTGGTCAGTAGTGACTGATGGTTTCCGAGGTGAGAACTGATACCGATGCGTTACACTTCTCCCTGAGGAATGCCGTCCAGGCACTAGCCCAGGGCTGACAAAAAGGTGCCAGAAAGCACCACCCGGCAACGCAGTTTTCCTCGTGCCGTCCTTTCCCCTCATGCGCTACAGCCGGTACGGATGAGCCCTACCCCACCCAGGCCGGGCTCTCCTCCCGCCCTGAGGGAGAGCGGCCTCCACCGCCCCTCGCCGCCGCCCCGGCCGGGCACACACCGCCTCTCCCTCCCGTCCTGCCCGCCATTTTCCTCCTGCTGCCGCCTCCCCGTGGGGACGAAGAGCCCGGGCCAAGCGCACACCGTGCCCATAGCAACTCCTCCGCGGCGTCGGGCTCAGGGAGGAGGAGGAGGGTGCGGCGAGCGAGGCAGGCTCCCGGCGAGAGGGACAGGCTCTCGGCCGCTTCTGCTGTGAGGGACCGCCATGCCAAGGGCCGTCACCCTTTGCGGCCGGTGAGAGCGGTTCGCCCGCGGTCCTTCTTCCCCCTTTCCTTCCCTGACAGCAGTCCCGGGTCCCCCCCAGCACCGCCATGGCGGCAGCTGCCCTCGCTACGGCACCTCCCCGGCCTGGGCCGTGAGGGGAAAGCCCCGCGGGGCGGTACCGCCATGGCGCGGAGCGGGACGGGACCGCCCGCCCGCCGCCGCCGCATTCCCTCGGCCCCAGCTCTCCTGCTTTACTTTGCCCTCAATTCCCAGTCAGCGACACGGGGATCCCCCATAAAATACCGAGATTGCTCAGTATTCGCCTAACGCCTCCCAGCCCCAGCCCCGGCCGGGCCTGCGCTGGTGCCGTTACCCCTGCCCCGGCCCCGGGAGCTTGGCCTTCGCCAGCGGGGTGACTTGGCTGGGGCTGACAGCCTCCCCTCGGCCCCTGGGGCTACTGCGTGGGGTTGGGGTTGTTTTTGTGTTACAGAAACACTTGAACAACTAGAATTGTCTCTTTTCCCCCGTTCTGAGTTGTGTTCTTCATTTCTTTAATGACGTTTGGGCAGGTACTCGTCTCAAAACGCTTACTTCATTCTCTCTACAAAGGAATTTTCTCTTAGGATATCCAATGAGCATGTGATAACAGTTTCAATTTAAAAAAAAATGCACTAAAATGACAGAAGATGTCCTTCACTTTCAGAATTGACATATTTTGTACAGAATTCATGTTAACAGCTGTTTACTGAACTTCAGTCCCAGCGAAGTTGCCTTTGGCTTGGTGGTGGTGGCCTGCGCCAAGACGCCATGCGGCAGCACTTGGCATCGATCTCTGTACTGTTGTAGGTCTCCAGAGGGAGAAGGGAGAAGGGAGATGAAATTAACTCTGCTGGTGGGCCTTCTCGTTTGCTTTTCTTCTGGATAAAAAAAAAAAAAAAAAAGAAAGAAGGATTACCTTGAGCTTGCTGCACTGGAACATTGTGTTAACACATTAGTACTTCAGCAAGTAGTGTAATTGGCCAAATCTTCCTCTGATGTAAGGCTGTATAATTGTGCTGAAGTCTGTAACCCTCACTTGGCATAATGAGAAATGGCTCCCTTGTGGGAGAATTGTATCCTGGTGACATTGTCTCGTTAAAAAAACCCAAACTCGAACCACAAAACAGACGGAAATATTGGAAACATGAACTAGATGACCTCCTGAGGTCCCTTCCAACTTGAATTATTTCATGTTTCTGTGCTGCTGTTGTTTGTACAGTATTTTGCAGGGTAGAGTCCCAGTTCCAAACTGAAAGTGCTTTGCAAACCCAATACAGGTTGCTGAGCTGGGGGAGGTGGAAGTGGAGTGGTACACAGCCACAAAATCAAGCGGTGTGTTAACAGCATAGGGTATGCCACTCTCAACCTGGATTATTGGAACAACTTCTTGTTGTTGCCCTCTTTTCCTCTCTGTGGCAACCCCAAATCTGCCTGAATGCTGAATGCTACTATCACACTACAGATTATGTGAAAATAGGCACTGGTAAACTGCAAAGGCTGTTTGTCATAATATTTAGTGGGGTTTTTTAACATATATTACAAATACTTTTTCATGTAACATCTCATTTATATTGTTTAATATTTTTTATCTCAAATCACATAAAAATTTGAACTACTACCACCATTCCTTCTCCACAGGCAGAGAAGCTGAGGCACTCATACCTTGGACCCACATTTTCGTACTTGCTTGACTTGCAAAACAACAGCCCACCTCTTCAAGACTTCTCCTAGCAGTGTGAAATCTAATGCAACAGTGCTGGTGCATTTTGGTAGTGGAATGATGACTGCTCTAGAAGGTGATTACTAACTGGTTTAGGTTCCTTTTACCCTTATCTGAAGTTAGCCCCTTCAGCCTTTGGATCTACTTCACTTATTTCTGTATACAAGTTTTGGCAAGATACCAAGATGTTGCAAGAGGATTTGGATATGTAACTCCCATTGTTTCCAGTCACGTAGTTAATGGTGGAAAGGCCTGAAGGAGAACACAGGTCATTTGATCCCATGGCCTGGTGATGGATTTTTTTTTTTTCTTTTGATCTCACTGCTTCTACATGTAGAGTTTGGTTCTCTGCCACTGAAATCAATAAAGAAGCTATTGTTTGGTGGGAGCAGAATAATAGGCTGCAAACAGTGAGCTGTGAGAGGGCAATGCTGTAGTTCTAGCAAGGGAGTGAGGCTGGATTACTAACATGATATTTTTCTACAGCAGCTTTAATTTTGACATCAGCTTGTCCTGAAGCTGATAGGTGTAGCTCTGTCAAGAGCAATTACCTGGTATGCTCACCTGGTGAAGGCTCTGGTGCCCTCCCCTGTGGTATGCAGTGCTGTGCCAACTCCTGAGGCAGCTGCAGCAACAGGAGCATGGCCATGTGGAGCACCTGGGAAGTGATGGCCAAGAGCTCGTTTGCCCAAATGTGAAGCCTCCCTGGTGTTGTACTGGAAAATGTGATGAATGAAAGGGTTTGTGATGCCTGCAGTTTCAGAAGAGAGCCAGTGTTGGAGTGAACCTGCTCCAACACTTGCATACCTAGATGGAGTAGCTCTGCTTCCTGCTTTTGCTGTGCTTCTTGTAATCTTTCTCTGGATCTTGTTCTTTTGGGCCCTTTTTTGGGGCTGAAGGGGCACGGCTCTCTCAGGATTTTGCGTATTGCTTTGGTTCTGACAAACAGAAGAAGTGATTTAGGATTCCTGCTGGTAGGAATTTCAGTCTCATAGGTTACTCTGCACATTTTGTCTGGTTCCTGTGAAGCTGCCACCCTTTGATTCATCACTTATTTCCTGTCTCTTAAATGTTACTGGACTGACTAATAATGCCTTTTTATTATTCCTCACTAGCTGTCAAGGAGAAGCAGAACTATACGAGTGTGCATGAGGCAGTGAAAGCTGGTGATGTACAACAGCTTGCGTCAATGATAAAAAGTGGAGCTGGTATTAACAAGGTGGATTTGGTCCACAAATTCACACCCTTGCACTGTGCTGCACACTCTGGAAGTCTGGAGGTAAAGCATTATGTTTGTGTTCAGACACAGCAAGGTTTTTCTAGGTTGATGTTTTCCTTCTTCAGGATAGGTTGAACACAAAATTCCTAGCTTTGATCAAGCTAGATCAATAAACTCTCCTGTTTTTCTCATTACATATATTCGCCAAGAGCAGAAGTATTATAGGATTTTAGGTTTTCATTTTGCCTTTTTGAAGCCCCAGGCAGTTTAGATATTCAACTTTGCCAGATTTTACTAAATCAGTGATTTTCTTTCTCTGAGCAAAGTGTGCCCTGTGGCCTCCCTTCCAGACTCATGACCTTCTTTTGTCCCTATTGTGTTTTTCCCTTCTCTTGGGACACCTAGAAAATCCTGTAGGAAGTGTAAAATGTTCTGAAGGTGATTGAAACAAGTGAGAAATGACATGAAAACATGTTCATTCTATTTTCCAGTGTCCTGTCCCGTGCCTCATTCTCTATAGAAATAGTCCTAATACATTTTATTTTAATAAAAGAAAATGTTGACTATTGACAGAGAAATCAGCAGGTGCTTGCATGAATGTTTTGAGCTTCCAGGAGGACCTTCTTGTTGCAATCCTGTACAATCTTTATAGCAATCTAACCTTGAAGCAACAAGGCCATGAATAACCATATAAAAATTCATGTCCCAAAGGAGAGAATGTAAGGTTGTTGCTAAACTCCAGAAATAATAACTGCAGTATTGTTACTGGAATGTACAGAAACTATCGAGAAAATGCTGCATGTTGTCAACCCTAAAACCAGATTGCTTACCCACCCTTTTCTGCCTCTGTAAATTCTGCCATTTGTCATTTAACTCTCCTACTCTGCAGTCAATGCATTAGACTTTATGGAATTATCTGTCATCTATTTGTTACTAAAATCCTTTGTGGAAACAGTGGAGGAACCGAAGCTGTAGGCTGGCCTAAAATATTATAATAAATCATCATAATATATCTAATAAAAACTTTTAACTGATCCTCTAGCAGCTTTTGGATAGTCCATAAAGCTTTCTATTGCAAGCAATAATATCTGCAGGAAAAAGGTGAATAAGTGAAACTAAACTGTGGAAGGATGAGAAGAGACATGGGATTGCACACACCTAAGGAGCTAATAAATTAAAGGAGGCTTTAAATTTAGGTCATGGTGTAATTCTAGCTGGATTTCAAATGAGCATGTTTGCATTGCTTTTTTTTCCAATGCTTTTACCTCATGCCTTGTGAATACTCCCAGAGATTACATTTTAAATCTGGAAGAGTAAAATTAAGAAGCCGTACTGTAAAATCAATGCTAGGGCCCAAATTAGTACCTTTGGGTGCCCATTTTGTACCCTTGGGTGAAATCTGGGAAGTATAACTTGCCTCTGACTGCTTAATGCGCAGGTATCTGGCTCAGGCACGCTCTGGAGTGTCCTAACTCCATAATGAATATTCCAATACTGTTTTGAAATGTAACATTGCCTGATAAATTATAGTTAAATTGTGCCTTAGATAGTTGCTAAGAGTAGTTGAATAAAACCTGTTGGTTTTGGTTGAGCAGTGCCTTCACTGGTTGCTCTGGCACGGGGCTGACACAACGCACGTCACTGTGGGAGGCTGGACAGCGGCTCACCTGGCGGCTCTGCGGGGTCAGGACGCCTGCATGCAGGTTCGTATAAATACCCCCTCAGTGGGGCAGACAAAGTGCATGATGGAGATCAACTGAGAGAGCTCCTGATGGAGCTGTGAGTATCTCATCTCGATGTCTTTACATCTGGAATCAAGTCACTCTTGTTAAAACCAGTGCGCTCATTTGTGCCACTTGTGCAAACAGATTTATTTTGTGTAGCCTTGAGGTCAGCCCAGAGTTATCCTGCTGATCATCTCGAGCCATCCTGCTAGGCAATGTTTGCATTTCCAGTTTGTGAACTGAACTTCTGCTTTTCCATTCCTTTTAGGCTTTGTTAATAAATGGAGCAAATGCAGAAGCTGAAGATGACCGTGGGCGCACGCCGTCCCACTTGGCTGCAGCCCATGGGCACTCTTACACCTTGCAAACCATCCTGAGAAGTGGAGTGGTGAGAGACTTTTACCTGCAGTTCCCTAGCACAGAGCCAAAGTCTGGTATCTTTTTACAAACAAAACTCTCCCTAGTTTAAACTGAGAGTTAGGACTATAAATTAATTGCTGTTTGTATGTTCTTGTTGGTGAATTTATTTTTAGGGTAAATTTCCATTTTTTTTGTTATAAGTTACATTAGGAAAATTATCAAAAAATCATAGAATCACAGAATGGTTTGGGTTGGAAGAGACCATAAAGATCATCCAGTTCCAACCCCCCTGCCATGAGCAGGGACACCTTCCAGTACACCAGGTTGCTCAAAGCCTCATCCAACCTGGCCTTGAACACTTCCAGGGAGGAGCAGCCACAGCTTCTCTGGGCAACCTGGGCCAGTGTCTGGCCACCTGCACAGTAAAGAATTTCTTCCTCAGATCTCATCTAAACCTACCCTCTTTCAGTTTAGAGCCATTAAATCTAGAGAGAATCAATAATGTGAGTAAACCACATTCCACTGAGGATGTAATTGACATCAGGTGCTGTTGTGGTTGTGATTTTTTGCAATTGTATAAATCTTCTGTAGTAAAGGAGACATAAATGTAAAAAAAAAAAAAAATAATCCAGATACACATTTAAGGAATAATGACCAATGCAGTGATAGAAGCATGTCTAAAAATGCACCTTTTATATGTGTATTATTTAAATAAAACCAAGAACCTTTGAAAAGTACCTATCTTGGAATGGGAACTGCATACATGGCATGAACTTTGCAAAAACATTATTTGATCTGATTTAAATAATTTAACACAATGAGCAGCTAATTCCTATTTATAAAATTTGCCTTGTGTCTGAGATTCATAACTGAATGAATTAACCTGTTGCTTTCCTTTTAGAATGTAAATGTTTCAGACAGAAATGACTGGAAGCCTGTTCATTATGCTGCTTTTCATGGTCGCTTGGGGTGTTTGCAGCTTCTTGTTCGATTGGGAGCATGTATAGATGATGTGGATAACAATGGAAACCTTCCAGGTACATCAGGATAAATAACATGGGTTTTTTTTAACCTTTGCTTTACAGTTGTTGTGGGATAATTGTAGCAAATTATAAGTAATGCACACACACTGGCATTTGCTATATGAATCCATGCAATCAACATAGATATTCCATTTTTATAATGATGGAGGCATTTATAAAATCCAAAGTATTTGTCTGTTGTATCCTATTCACCTCCTGCTGCTGCTGGCAGGGATCAGAGCTCACGGGTGCTGGAATAGGGAGCAGGCTGAGCCTGGTTGAGAGCACTGTATGTGGGCAGCATCTCCGATGCGTATGACGGAGCGCATGTGCCAGTGGAGGTCACAGGAGAAGTGTAGGTGGAGCAGGAGGCAGTTTCAGCTGCTCTTTGCTGCTTTTTGAGTTTGTGCCAGGCTCTAGGGGCTGTGTGTGCCAGTGTGAGCAGATTCTGGCATGTTCATATGCAGGTTTTTGTATCCCACTGTTTCTTAACTGATTAGGTTAAACCCTTGTTCTCATTTACCTGTGATTTCATCATCATTTCTGGAATACCAGTATTTCTGTATTATCTGTAACCTGGACTCTTTCCATAATCATGAGCATAGTCACTTTGGCACAGAAAATAGGCAGCGTTTATTCCTTGCTCTTCAGAGTTTTTCCATTGTCCCTCTGCCTGCCACACCACTGCCTCAATATCCTCTGTAGTTTGAATGGTATTGTTCATACTCTGTGTTCTCACTGCAGCCTTTCCCTTTTAGCATTTTCCTTCTCTTGGTTTGTCACATTATTTGTTCCAAAGAGCATATTTTTTTTTTCTCTCTAACTGGTTTAGGGTTATCTTTAAAAATCCCTTCTTAAAATCTTTTACCCTCTGTTAAGCACCACTTACCTAGTAAACTGATATCCGTGGTCTGTGTTGCAAACCTGGGTCTCATTAAAGGATGTGAGGCTCTTGCATCCCAGCAGGACATCTGGTGTATTAGCAATAAGGGGTCATGATGTTAGGCACCCTGGTGACAGTGTAGAAGGTAGCTTTATTTCCCTGAGAACAGACTTTTATGGAGATGTGACAAATACCAGCACAGTTCTACTTAAATGCTCTGTATATTCTGGTTAGTAGAAAGTTGTTTTTGTTGCTATTTTGACATCTACAGAAGCTTGATCCTTCAACCTTTGTTCTGTGTCATTTGATCATGTTATCATCCAAATGAAAGAAAGAAAATGCTTTGGAACATTGCTAATAACAGATTAATAAAGTGATGTGATGTACAGACCAGCTTTTTCTCAGCTTCTGAAGCAGTGAAGAGAACTTAAATCATCTTTATGTACTTTAGCTTCAAGATTAGCTGGACAGTGCTATATTTTTTCCTAAGAGTATACTGAAAGAAATCTACTGAGGTTGCAGTGCCAGACACCTACCACTTAAAAATTGGCTGCACCTTTTGCCTGGGTGCGTTATAGCAGAGGCTTTAATTGCCTGTAGCGTGCTACGCTTTTGGGAAGAACTGTGGCTCGTTCATTGTACAGAATGGGCTGTGCTCATTAATGCAACGTTTTGTTTTCTCTCTGTGTTTGGTTTTTGGCCATATCTGTGTTTTGTTTATTGCTCACTAGTTAAGCCTGTTCTAACATAATGATAATTTAATCATAGTGCAACATGTGAATTTTTCACAGATTTTTCACTCGCCACTTTGAGAAGAGCGAATAGCGTTAGCCTGATTTTCTAAAAGGCAAGATGAAACAGAGAAGTTTGGATACCAGCACCAAACCACACTGCCTATTTGTGATACCTAAGAGAAGGTTTTTCAAAGCTCAGCACTAAACTGAATATTTTGTGTTAACATCACAGTAGCCTTTGAGTTTAGTTTCAACTGCAGGTGCTCAGCATGCCGGAGGATGGTATGGCACAGTTATGTCAGGCACTAGCTACTAAGAAACACATAGGTTAAAAGCCACCTATGAAAAGCTCCCACAGCATCCCACTGAAACTGTGCAAAAAGACATGGACAGAATACAGCTCTTTAATGTATTTTCCTCTTGCCATCTTTGCAGAAAATGTTGAGCTTTTCTGACCATTTTCTGCACAGGACTGACATCTGATTAAAAAAAAAAAGGTTTCATCCCATAAGGTGAAGCTTTATCCCTGAGATTTTAGGTATCTGCAAGTGGATTCATAAGGCTTGAGTCAGTTTTTCACCAGCTGACTAGTAATCAGTACTTACTTTTAAGAAGGTACCTCTTCTTTTCACTTCTCCCCGAGTAACTAACTCGCTGAATAAAATTAAGTCAATGGGAAAAACTGCCTTGATTTCAACATGAAGCTCAGATTTCGTCATATTAAATTTTAGCAATCTTCTGTACCTAAGTATCTTGCTGTAAAACCACTATCCATCACCTTTCAGAGCAACTACGCTCTGGAAAGCTGTGTGTGGTTTGCAATAGAGAACTTGCATGTGCCAAAAATTAACTTAAGTAAGTGACATGGGTGTTTTTGGTCCTGGGAACATTGTTTACTAACTATGAAGATAATGAGATTCTTATCTGGAGACAAACTAATCCTTTTGCATGTAGAACATCGGCCATCTTTTACAGAGCATTTTCGTGGAGTGATAATACAGAATAAACATTTATTTGGCAAATTCTTCCCATTAATGGGACTAATTTCAAAATAATGAGCATATGTTTTGTACCTCTTACTTTGTTATAGACCCAGCACTCTAGCAATGTTAAATAACTAAACCTCAGCATAACCTAAAGGCAGGAAACACTCGACCCCCACAGAGAAGCAGTCAGTGCTGTGGTGAGGTGCTGCTGTGAGCAGCAACTCTGCAGCAGTTGAAGGAAAAAAATGTCTAATAGAAGTTCTTTGAATAGAAGCCTCTGTCTTGGGACGTACCTTCAAATGCTTCACCCAGTAAAGTGAATATCTCTGTCCTCATTTTATAGGTGGAGTAACTGAGGGTGTGATGCAACTTGTTCATGGTGGCACAGTGGAGGTGGAACTAAAGCAGAAATGGCCTTAACCCCTACTCACGGGCTGCCCTTGCTGGCCCTCTGTAATGAGTATTCCTAGGACAGTGCAGGCAGACAGCTGCCAAGGAGTGAGATTTGTGTTCATGGAGAAGATGAGACACAGCAGCACACTCTCCTAGCTGGTGCTCAGTGGTCTCTGGGCAGTGTTGTGTTATCTGCAGGCAGCTCTGCCAGGGAGGGAATCTTCTTCTGTCCTCAACTTATTTACCTCCTTTCCATAGAGCTGAACTCTCTCCTGAGCATCCCCTGTCCAGCTGAGGCTGCTCCCACTTGTTGTGCCACGTTGGATGACTCAAGTGCTGGTAGACGAGCTAGATCTAACTAGTGGTGAGAACACACTGCTTTCTTGGTGGGCAGCAATGCTCTGCTCTAACATACTTTGTCTCATCTTGTTCTATAGCTCATCTGGCAGCCATGGAAGGACACTTGCATTGCTTTAAATTCTTGGTCAGTAAAATGGCCAGTGTCATGCACACACTGAAAGCCAGGAATGACCAAGGAGAGACTCCAAGGGACTTGGCTGAACGGTTCTATAAAGATAATATTTTGCAATACATAGACAGTGTGGAAAAAGAGGAACAGCATCCAGAGACACAGGAAGGTGAGTATGGATCAGGATACTGTTAAAATAGACATTGTAATTCTATAGAAATGCTTGATTCTGAAAACTTGCATGAGCAGAAGTATAATGCTTAAATTGCCAATATAAGGAAAAGCTGTTCCTTTCAATACTTACTACACTTACTGATAGCTAGGACTGGGATACTCAATGTGATTTTATAAATGTCTTAGGTTTACCCATTATTGAAACATATTGTCATACTATGTTGCACTATGAATACCAAGTTATCCGTGTTCTTCGACTCCAGTAGACACCCAGATCAGCTGTATAATTTTCATGAGTTTTCAGATTTGGCTGCTTGGAATCCTTTACTGGCACTGAACAGCAACTTAGCCTGGAAATGTGCCACTGGAATTCAGGTTACTCGCTAATCTGCAGTACTACTGCAGTCAGAACAGCCAAAGGGTGCAAGTGTGGCAAGGTCTGCAAGGAGAACCTTCATCAGAGCAAGGATATGAGAATTGCACCTTCTCCTCTACTTTTTCCAGGCACTTACGGTCCTTACCTGCTAATCTTTTGTCATTATACCTATATGTATATGTTTCAGTACTCCCTGTATATAAAAAAATAACTAGAAAGATAAGATTGTCTGTATGGGTAGTTTTTAAGCAAGAAGAAGTAAAATAGTTTATATATTTGATTAGACTGAAATTCAAAATAGGCATATGACCCTAGTTACTATCAGTAATACAACACCAATTGTAAAACAAAGGTATACTTGTTATTTCAGGTTTATGAAATTAATTTCTTAACTGTATAAGATGCCTGTAGCCATAACTGAGACATGTTTAACCAGGTCTGTGATGAACAGTGATAGTTATACAGCTGCATTTTAACCAATTAAGGGTGCATTAACCTGGATAACTGCAGCTACCAAGTGCCAATGGGTAAGTTGCTATGAGAGTCAAGCCATGGGAGACAAATATGAGCATGTTTAGCGGAATTACTGGCATCTCTTTGGAAACATGTGCATTTCCTTTTCAGTTTTAGCTTTCCCAGCCCACAGTGCTGCTTTCAAAGGGGACTTGTTAGTGCTTAGAAGATTAGTGAGAAGTGGAGTAATCAATATTAATGAGCGGGATGATAAGGGATCCACTCTCCTGCACAAAGGTCAGTAATTATGATCTGCATTTCAGCTTGTTACTGTTTGTTGCTGACTTGTTTACTTACTTTGTCAAGTGGCTGCTCATCAGATAAACTTCATGAAAAACAGCATCTCATTTCCTGAGGGCTCGAAAGGGCAACCTTGAAAAACATATTTTGTGGTGTATGTGTGCGTAGGTGTCGCTTTAAAAACAAAATAACCAAGCTGAAGTCAAGAAAGAAGAGTTTATGTTAAAGAGAAAACAACATCTAAACTGAAAACTAAGTAGGATTTTTTTTTGTCAGGCAAGATGTGACTTTTAGAAACACTGGCTAGCTAGGTATAAGAATGATCTGTATGGTGGCCTGGGCCTTTATTTACTGAATATATCAGTACTGTGGAGATGTGTTGTGAAGACCAGAACAAAGTAGTAGACTGTGAAGGAGGGTAAACTCCTGGTATCTTAACACCTTGATATGTAGTGGAGTGCTGGCCTTACAGAAAAATGGTCCTCTTGTGTTTGGGGGTTTCACAGTAGTGTCTGAAAGAAGAAACAGGAGAGGAAAGAAATAAGGCAGTATTCTTGAGTATGTTTTTAACACCACATTTCTTTTTTATTAGAGATAAGTGGTAGAATTTTAAAAAACATAATTAAAGCTCTCATTATAAAAAATGATATGCAGTGATTCAAAAAGTGTTTTCTACATTCTTTCCCACCTTCTTTTCTTGGAATGGTGCTCACCTACAGTTGTTTCATGCCCAATCTTTACATGCAGTGTTAGTGTTATGGGGAAATACTACTGCTGATTGTAATTTCATTTCCTTATCTTGGTAAGCAAACAAATATGACAAACATCCAAAGGGGGTGCTGTCAAGAAATGAATTTATTCTTCCTTGAGAAGAACAGCTTGTGGGTTTCAGCTAGACTTGTCAAATACCATCTTCCATATGTGAGACATCATTCCTGGCACCATGTGGTATGAACAGTAGCCACGCCAGATCATATGCCTGTGCAAAGCTGTTGTGTTATGCTGCAGCTCAGAAGTGTTGCCTTGAGTGTCTGGCCCAAGAGATGATGTCCCTGTGCCTCCAGCACAAAGCCCTGGCTTCTCTCCTCCGTCAGACAGCACCACACACCACAGACCGGGACAGCCAGCTGTGGCTGATACGTGGCAGCCCAGAGCCAGAGAGAGGGCACAGTGCTTTGCTGCACATCTGTCACGTACAGGCCTTACTGCAGGGGAGTGTGAGGCAGCAGTTATTTGTATGTTTAATACTCTGCACATGAGGCTGGACAGGTTTAGTTTAACTTGTGTTCAGGAAGAGTTGCCCCTAAATTTCTGGAACTAGAGAGAGTCGCAAAACCACACTGCATGATCTTCCCTAAAACTGTGTGTACCCATGGGACTTGAGCATCTTGAAATACAGGCTTCTCTAGAAATTATCATCTCCCCTGTGATGTCTTAAGTGAACCCAGCCTCTGGCATGTCAAATAGTGACAAAAGGGTGACATTTTAGGTTTGAAACACTTCAGTTGTATGTAACTGATCCATGTGCACCTTCCTTCCCTTAGCTGCTGGACAGGGGCATATCCATTGCTTACAGTGGTTGATTGAAATGGGAGCTGACTGTGGCATTACAAATGATGCTGGAGAGACTCCAAAGGATGTAGCCAAGAGGTAGCAGTGCATATCCTGTAGCTCTGTCATTTATGTACTTACTGTTTATGTATCAATGTCATGTTAGCTTTGTTGGAATTCATCCTGATTCTCAGTGATGGAGCAAGAACAGATCAGGCTCATGAATTCCAGTTCTGAGTGATAAGCAAAGCTGTATTATAGTTATAAAAAAAAAAAAATTAGCTTAATTTATTTTAATTTAATTTTTTATTTTAGCAAATTCAGACATAAAAGATGAAAACTGACTAAGCAAATATGCTCCAACTATACAAAGTAAATGAGAACCCAGCTGATTTTTGCCTTAATAAAAATAATGCACTTTCTGCTGAGATTCAATTAAGAAATCCTGCAAAGGAAAATACAACTCTGATGTTGGGCATCATTGTCATAAGATTCCATTGAGGCAGACCTCTTGCTATCAGAATACCACACAAAGCAGGTTAGCTGTTCAGAGGTTGTGTACCAGTGCTTCCTTTAACCCTGAACCCTCTTCCGATAGATGGGAACACGAAGAGTTTCAGAGAGTTTCCATCACATGCAGGGAGCGTGGCTGCGCTGTCCCGGACGATGGGGGTGTTTCAGTGTAGGTTAACTATTCTCTATGCAGATTTGCACAACTGGCAGCTGTGGAACTTTTGACACAGAGGACTGGAGACAGTAACTCTAGTGATGAAGAACTAGATGCAAGCAACATAAAGTTTTTTGAAAGACACGGCGTGGAAGGGAGTACAGATAGCAAAGAAGATTTAACCCTGGATAAAGAAGAGAAAAGGAACGCATGCAGTAAGCACTGTCATCCCATCACTCCTTATTTGAAAAAGTCAGTCTCAAGACATGATAGTCCTAGGTGCTCAGTTTCTGCCAACTGCTGTGACTTTTTTGTTGTAAAATGAGATAGTTGACAGGATATCTCTACCACCAAGTGTTGAAACAAATTGTGGAAAAAGAGAAAGCATAGCAGAGGGCAATCAGAACATAATTGTTATGCTCTTTTAATCCGTGTTGGTGAAACCATATTGGCTTGCTACTTGTTTTTGAGATCTGTTTGCTGTGTGGGTGTCAGGTGTAGCTCAGTATTTGCTGAGCAGTGTGATTTCTGCTCTGTGTTTGTGAGACTATTTTCCAGACTGCTGGATTCCAGCATGACTGTCTTTGCCGTGCATTTTACCTGCCTGGAGAACTCTTGTCTTGCAGTAAGGGCCTATCACAAGATTCAAGAACTTCAGCAACTTCTAGAAATTGCCTACAGCAACTACAGACAGCTGGGAGGAATAACTGAAGAGGAGAAGAAGATGAAAAAGGAAGAAAGGGAAGCTGAGAAGTAAGGTTAACTTGCCCTGCTGATGTTTAATTCTCTGAGGCCTGTTTTAAAGCCGCCTTTAAGGCTAACTTACACTCAGATTGCTTCGGTCATTCTGTCTTTTCCACTTACCAACTTTAGTGAGGCCCAAAAGAAATGGACTTCAGCAATGTGTGTGACCATTTCTAGACTTCTACCACCAGGATCAGCCCCACAGCACAACACAAATGTTTTGACTGGTCCACACTTCTTGTGCTTGTGCAAGATTATCTGTTCTACCTTCAGGTTTTCCTGCATCATATGTGCAGTTGGTCTGATGAGCCCTGGCTGTTTTGTTTGCATGGGGGATGCCAAATATGGGTATGCACTATAATAAATCTGGAAAAAGGCATTAATCTTACCATGGCTTGGATGGAAGTGCATATACAGCAGAAATTATTCAATGACCTGCTACATTTCTGTGTCAAGGGCAATATATTTCTATGCTCAAGAAAGCATTAGCTCATATGCAGACCCCAGGAAAAAGAAATCTCAGCAAACCTGCCCTTGCACATGAAGCACTTCTCATAATGCCTGTCTGATTCTCAGGGCCCCCATTAAATGAAAGGGTTCTGTTAGATTGGTCAGGTCATGTGATGGGCAGACTGTCTAAGTTTCAAAGAAAAGCCCTTCTGTCTATCAAAGGTTTGGAGGTTAAACAATAATGCAGCATCCAAAAGACAGCTCTGTTTCCACCTCTTACCTGTCAAAGATTTGGCTACCCACTGTTCTCAGGCTCTCTAGATAACCACATCTGTTATGTGCTTGGGCCACCCCAAACCAATGTCTGTATTTGGTCACTGAGAAGAGACTCTGTATCCAGTGGGCTTGTACGGCATCGAGAAGACTTACCAGTCCGTGTAGATCTGGAGCAGGTAATAGGTGTCACAGGTTGAAGTTAAGTAGGTTTACAACTGTATATGAGCCAAGAAACAGAGGTTGGGATTTCTTTGGTTTCAGATCACCCTTCCTTAACTTGGTATCTCTGCAGTGTAGATATCTGCATCTGAGTTAGTCACCTTGAGCTCCTTTTTAGACTCCTTGGAGAGAGGTAGGCACTTTCAGGACATCATTAGACATGTACTTCAGGATGAGATTCATCATGTGTAGGAGTGTCTCTCCTGGCTTTAAAGGAGTAGGGTGACCAGCTCAGATGTTGCTGCCTACATTGGAAGATCAGAGCAATCTGTTTGCAATGATGGAAAAGTCACTGTTGACTAATGGCAGAAATTAGAGTTCATTTGGGATAGAGCAGCTACTCAAAAGCTAGCGGTGTCTTATTCGGGAGCTCTGATAAGGGGATTTTCCTTTCTGTGGCATATGAAGCTAAACTAGAAAAATGGTGAGGATCTCTGAAGGTTCTCTCTCATTTGTGGTGGCCAGAGAGCATCCCTAGCCCCACACTGGCCTTTTGAAATGGAAATACTACTTCTCAGTGTACCTGCCTGCCCTTCTCAGGGTACTACCCATGGATAATCTCCAAGATGCTTCCATCATATGCCAGAAAATCTCATTATTTAAAAATATTTAACACCACCACCATTTTGCTGGAGGAAAAACAGGAGTTGCCACTTGGGAAGGCCACTGTAGCAGATTTTGAAGATTTCTGCCTTAGTCCAGATTTTCTGGCTGCAAGAGGCCTGGTGTGAATAAAGCACTGCACAGTGCTTTGATCAGGCTGCACTGCCTGGAAGAAATTGCCACCATGTGTGTGCCACGCAGTTCTGGAGCTGTGTTTTATCCCTCTGATGTGTGCAGGAAGTCAGCCTGTCCCCCCTGAGCACTGATCTATCTTTCCTGCCGTGTTGGTAAGGCTGATCCAGCCTGGCAGCCTCGGGCTGCGTGAGTCAGGAACGCTTCAGCCCAGGAAATGCGGTAGCTCTTGCTGAGAGCTTTCCTGCTGTGCTGTTTGAATCCACAGGGCAAATGTCTCCCTTTTCCTTTTACCAATCTTCCATCTTTGTAGCTGTGCTAATTCATCCTCACACAGAGGAGAGCCAGCTCAACTCCAGATGACTCAGTTGCTGAGGTCAATTGCTGTTATAATGGGAATATATGTGAATTATGGCTCAGCTAACCAGTTCCAGGAATCTCAATTAATTTAGGAGCTGTTGTGGGTGTGACCCATGAGATCTTGTGCAACTGTTTATCAGCCAGTGCTTCAGTTTCCCCTCAGTAAGTGTCATGTCAGGCTGTCATTTGAGTATTCCTCATCTGTGGCTAAGCCAATCAACAGGAAGGATGTAGAAAAAACAGATGTAAATGAAAAAGCTGCCCCGACCCCTCCAGAATCCCAGTTTTATGATTTTCCTGTTATTTACTTTCTGTGTTGCCTGGATTACAGCCTGCCCAGGACCTGGGTAGGGCTAGTGTCTGGCTCAGTGTGTGGGAAGACATCTCCATCTCGTGGTCAGGCTGCGCTGAGCACAGCTGACGGCGGAGAAGGAAAATCAGCTGTTTAGAGCCGTTACACGTGGTCCTGAGCACACCAGAGCTCACTCCAGCACAGCTGGTGTGAGGGGCACTGCACTGCCTTCTGCTGTGAGGAACCTGTTCCTTAGCAAACGCACAGGGCCACGTGGAGTAGCAGGGCGAGTCTGGATGCACTGGATCAGAGAATCACAGAATTGCCTGGATTGGAAAAGCCCTTTAAGATCATCAAGTCCAACCATTAACCTCACACTGACAGGTCCCCGACTAACCCATGTCCCTCAGCGCTGTGTCTACACGACTCTTCAATCCCTCCAGGGATGGGGACTCCACCACTGCCCTGGACAACCCCTTCCAATGCCCGAGAACCCTTTCAGCAAAGAAATTCTTCCTCACATCCAATCTCAACTGCCCTTGGTGCAACTTGAGGCCGTTTCCTCTTGTCCTGTCACTTGTTTCTTGGTTGAACAAACCCACCCCCACCTCTCTCCACCCTCCTTTCAGGGAGCTGTAGAGAGTCAGGAGGTCTCCCCTCAGCCTCCTTTTCTCCAGGCTCAACAACCCCCGTTCTCTCAGCTGCTCTGCTTGCCTCCTTTACTTTTGGCAGGGCTGTGAAGGAGCTGGAGGCCCAGCTGGAATACGAGCGGGTCAGGCGGGAGAAGCTGGAGAGCCAGCTGGATGACTGCCGTGCGGAGATAAGCCGTCTCAGAGAGAGGCTGGAGAAGACTTGCATCCCCCCTGCTCTCCCCATGGTGAGTGCTGCATGAACTCCCCCACTGCATGGGACAGAGGCTACTGCCCCTTGCTTGTGCATGTTTGTTCTTCCTAAGATTTGCAGGCATGGTGCTAGGAAATACCAGAGTAAATGTGCTAGCAGCTTTTAGCTGGGGACACTGCAGCAAGCAGTAGCCTTTGTCACGTCCTGACAGTGTCTCTGCTGTGACAGAGAAGGACCAATATTCTTCATCTTCTTATTAACAAAAGGGAGTGGACTGATCCCCCCGTACTTCCACGCTGCATATGCAGTGACTGACAGTTCGTCTTGGCTGGTGGCTGGTATCTGAGACTGGATTGGTGCTGCAGGAGAGGTGTTGTCACCACCTAAAGGGTTACCTGGCCTGCAGGTGTGTAGAGATCCCAGCCATGGGTCTGTAGTATTCTGTAACACACAAGGAGGCTTTAAATTTCTCTACTTTATTACACTTTACCACAAATACCACAAAAGTAATCCCCAGCAAGTATACTACCACAAGATCACCACTAGAAAGTGCACCTATGATTAATATGGGCTGGAGCACCTCTGCTGTGAGGACGGGCTGAGAGAGTTGGGGCTTTTCAGCCTGGAGAAGAGATGACTCCAAGGAGACCTTCTAGCGGCCTTCCAGTACCTGAAGGGGCTCCAGGAAGGGTGGGGAGGGACTTTGGACAAGGGCAGGGAGTGACAGAACAAGGGATAATGGCTTCAAACTGGAAGAGGGGAGATTGAGATGAGATCTGAGAAAGAAATTTTTTCCTGTGAGGGTGGTGAGACACTGGAACAGGTTGCCCAGAGAAGCTGTGGCTGCTCCTCCCTGGAAGTGTAGCAGGGCTCTGTTATAACCAGGTGAGGACTCCAGTCACTGACAATGTGGATTTAGCTCCTTCCTCTGCCTAGAGGAGCACAGAAGACCCATCCCAGGGCTGCTCTAACCAGCACGATGTCTTCTCTTTTGAGATGGAGCCATATTCATTCCCCTGCTGTAGCTGTGCAGTGTGTCCACTGTAATTCAATATTAATTAGTCCAGAGGGAGGGAGTGAGAGAAAACACCTTTATAAGCCCATTATTAGGGCGATCTTGCAGGAGGGGGCAGCTGGCCTGTGTTTCACGTGAAACGTTTACATATTTCTTGGAGACCAAACTGGGGTACTGGATAAAAAGGGGACTGTGAGTGCCTTCTTCAGCCAGGTTTGAATGAGGCCTGGGTGCTTGGAGTGTCCCTACTAGATAATGCTATTTTTTTTGTATGTGATGAGGAATAATGCTTGATGGATGCTCTGAGCAGATGTCCTGGTTTTGCTAGGATAGAATTAATTTTTTTAGTAGCTAGAAAGCACTGAGTTTTGGTTTCAGTGAGGGATTTGTTATGAGAAGAGTGTTGATAAGGTACAAGGACATGGTGTTTGGGTAGTTTACAAGTGCAAAGGACTGGGAGGGGGAAAGCGTAGTAATTAGCAAAACCCAGAATTAGCATTTGGATATGCCAGTGAAATATTCCATATCACATCATATCATATCATATCATATCATATCATATCACATCATGTTCACTGTATTAACTGGGGTTGACTGGAAAGGTGGGGCATTCTCTTGGGAATCGCTCAGGCTCACTCCTCTGGGATTGCAGTTTTGGGTTTGGGGTTCCTTTTCCCTTCTCTGGGATCGCTGTTGATGGGTGGTGAGCAGTTGTACTCTGCATCACTCATTTATATATATATATATATTATCATTACTATTTTAATTTTATTTTACTCCAATCATTAAATTGCTCTTATCTCAACCTACAGGTCTCCTCACCTTTACCCCTCCAATTCTCTCCCTGATTCCTTGGGTGGGTGGGGGGGCGGGGGGTGTGAGCAGCTGTGTGGTGTTTGGTTGCCAGCCAAGTTAAACTACCACAGCAGGAAACAAGCACTTAGAGCTCAATTTTGTTACAGAGGAATTTCTGTCCCAAGAACTTTAGTCCTGTTGCCATCATCTGATCCCAGGCTGAGGGGAGATCTTCTGGCTCTCTCCAACTCCTGGAATGAGGGTGTAGAGAGGTGGGGGTGGGTCTGTTCAACCGGGGAACAAGCGATAGGACAAGAGAAAATGGCTTAAAGTTTCACCAGGAGAGGTTCAGGTGAGATATTAGGAAAAATTTATTCTCCAAAAGAGTGGTCAGAGATTGGAACAGGCTGCCCAGGGAGGTGGTGGAGCCACCATCCCTGGAGGTGTTCAGGAAATGTGTAGATGTACATGGTTTAGTGGGCACGGTGGTGATGAGTTGATGGTTGGACTGGATGATCTTAGAGGTGTTTTCCAACCTTAATGATTCTGTGATTCCATCTCTTTTCTATCCCTGATTTCTTCCTCCTGCTCCCCCTTGCAGGATGGTTTCTGCACCTTTCCTGCCTTCCTGTGCCCACTTTCCCTGCCACCATATACCTGCTGTGATGCTCCTCCAGTTGTTTGCTTTCCACTGTATCCCTGGGCCTGATCCAAGACCCTCAGGCCAGTCACATGTGTCCACCCTTGAAAGAAAAGCCACTTTCTGCTTCCACAGCTCAGGTTTAAGACATTACCTGTTCTACTACCCTAGCAGGTTTCAATACCTAGGACAACTATGGCAGAGTGCCCCATTTCTAGGGTGGAAGAGTGGCTGTAGTCGAGTTTTTTTTCCCAGCAGCAGTCTGAAAAGCCCCAGCTGGGCATTCAGTTTACTAGTTGGGACTGGAGACAACTTAACTATTGAGGCAGGTTTGTTTTCAAAAACTTCTGCTGTGAGTGACTGGCCACAACCAAGGGGCCTTCAGATCTTACCCTGCTGCAACTGTCACCCCGTGCCCTGGGACTATGCTCTGCCCTCAGCTTCAGCCTGAACACAATATTCTGTGGTTACTCAAAGCCATGTATTTTAAAATCCTGGCTTACAAGGTAGCAGGTTTCAGTGATTGCTATTTAATGGCTACAACGCCCTGTGTTTCAGGAAGCTGAGGCCATCTCCATGTCTTGTAAAGAGAAAAAGAAAGTGAAGAAGAAACCAGCCTGCAGCCCTGGAGGAGTGATTGCGAGGTGGCGCTGAGGAGTGAGCCTCTGGCGAGGGGTAGGCAGTCTGAGGTACAATGGCAACGTTATAGACACTGCACAGTGCTCCCAAACCCAGCTCCACAGAGGAGTTGTGGTTCTCTGCATTTCACTGAAATATTTTTTAGGTCTCTGTGATAGAAAAAAAATCCCTCCTCTGGTGAGGCTGCAACTCAAGTGCTGTGTTCAGTGTTGGGCCCCTCACTGCAAGAAGGACATGGAGGTGCTGGAGCGTGTCCAGAGAAGGGCAACAGAGCTGGGGAAGGGTCTAGAGCACAAGTGTGATGAGTTCATGGCTGAGGGAACTGGGGGTGTTGAGCCTGGAGAAAAGGAGGCTGAGAGGAGACCTTCTGGCTCTGTCCAACTCCCTGAAAGGAAGGTGTAGAGAGGCGGGGGTGGGTCTGTTCCACCAAGGAACAAGTGACAGGACAAGAGGAAATGGCCTTAATTTCTGCCATGGGAGGTTTAGATTGGATATTAAGACAAATTCCTTCACCAAAAGGGTTGTCAAGTATTGGAACAGGCTGCCCAGGTCAGTAGTGGAGTCACCATCCCTGGAGGTATTTAAAAGATGTGTAGATGTGGCACTGAGGGACATGGTTTAGTGTTAGGATTATGGTTGGACTCGATGACCTTTTCCAGCCTAAGTGATTCTGTGATTCAGAGAACCTCAGACACGGTTACAGCTTACATGAAGATGGATTTGTACACACAGCAGTTCAAACAGACAAGTGGCTGTTGGCCACCTGCTGAGATCCTTGCTGCCAGCACCTGTGTGACAAACACACAGACAACAGAAAAAGCAGCCTCAGCTCCCAGTATAATAGCACTGTGCCTGCCCCATGTATTCAAGTCTCTCAGTCAGTCAGGTAGTAAATCTAAGAAATTCATGTTATTTTCTTAAATGACAATGATAAATAATTTAATGCAGAGAACAGAAGAATTGGCAGGATAGGTGTAACTGTAAACAGAATAAAACTGCAATAAAAACCCTGCTGCTAATCAGTACTAAATATTCTTTTTACTTTTAAAAAGGTTAATCCAAGAAGATTTTGTTTTAATAATTATTTTATTAAAAGAATCAAACCAAGCATATACATTTATACTCAATGAGGTGTAACTGCTTCAGTTTTGGAAGGCATCCACCTGCTATGTCCCATCACTGCAACAAGAGTTGTGAAGTCCTTGCAGAAGGTAGAGGGTTCATCACCAGAAGTTAGGAGAGTCAGTCTGTCCCACAGGATTACACAGCAGCCTGGAGGAGTGTGGAGATGGGAGGAGGACGACCACCACCACACTGGCACCACTGAGATGCTGAGTATTTCCATGTTACAAGCCAGATCCTGTGCCCAGAAAATATGTGAAGGTTTATTGGAAATACTCTGCACTACTTGAAGGGAGGAGTTAAGAGCACTTATCTGCCCCAGGGCTGTACACAGTTGCTGAGACTGGAATCATTTCCCCTTGGAAAGACAAAGAGAAGTTCTCCCACTCTGTGCACCTCTGGGGTTACAGAAATTGCAAGATATACTGAAAAAAAACCCAAAACAAAACTATGGAGACATTTTAGTGCTATATGAGATACTAAATTTATGTCAGCCAGTTTTCAAGAAAAACAAGGATTCTTTAGTAAAGGCCTTGCAGGGTGTGTTTATATATAAATAAAAACCCCAAAGGGCCAAGCTTCAGTCAGTCAGAAAAGGAACAGACCAAAGGCAAAAATCCAGGTCCTGTATTTAATTTACTTGGATCAGAGCAGATCTACTGGAATCTGGCATTAGTATTCCGATATTGGGAACAGTATTCCCATTTCAAGGGCATATGAAATGTTTAATATTTCCATTTTGAGAGGAGCTGAGAGGGAGAATGTTCCACTGAGAATATAAAAAAAATTCCCCAAATGAATTCCAAAACACATTAGGAAACACTTTGTGAGTTAGCACAAGTTGTCCTTTGAAATAAATACAGTATTCAATAGGGGACAATGAAATATTCCTATCTGCCTACGTCCCCCCAGTTATCTTCATCTTTAGTGGTACATGTCCAGAAAGCGTTTTTAGTGCACAGGAAGAATACCAAAACAAAAAGGTACCAAGGTTATCTACAGTGCAAACATGATCATCTAACTGGTGTTGCCTGGGTGGCCTTTTCTCCATCTTTATTTGATGCAGTCATTCCATTTCGATCTATTTCCAGAACCGGTAAAATCCCAGTGCTATTGCTAAGCAAGTGAATACTGAAGCTGTTAAAAAAAAGGAAAAAAAAGGAAATAATTAGCTGAATGCTAAATTGTATCACCTTCCACATACAGGAAATTAACTGCAAACAGATGGAAGAATAATAACAGCAGAGCAGAGTCTCCTAAGCATCCTGAATCGCTGCAGGTGTGATAGAATAATTTTAGAAGACAATAACTTCCCCTCGATGTAGCACCCTGCAGAGCAGCACTGCCCAGGGGTGAGATGGCAGGTCAAATTCAGCAGCCTGGGGACACACCTGAGTAACTAAAACAGGCTCCAGTAACTTCTACCATTGTCATCCCTCTCTTGAAAACTGTGTGACAGGAGAGATGGCTGCAGTAGGTCTTGCATTAGATGTAATTAAAATGATTTCCCACTGAACAAAATGCCAGTGAATGAACAACACACACATCTGATGCAACACCACGCTATCCAGGCAGCGCCTCTGAAGCCTGATGAATTGTCTTTCAGATTTGTTAAGCTGCTGTGTTAGAATAAAGCTAATTATGTTTCCCTTTGAACTTGTTCTCATGTCCACATGTAATGTGTTACTCTCTCTTATCCAGTTCCAATACAATAAAAATGTCACTGGTTACATATATATTGAGAAGATAATCCCAAATCAGACTGAAATCTGTTCTGCTTGGCAGGGGAAAGTACCAGTACTGCCACCCTGAAACTTAAGTGTCTCTGGAGGACTGAATGGGGGGCAGAGCTGGTCACTCTCAGACTAGTCCTGAAGCTCACCTCACTTTCAGGGTAACTTAAATAAGCTCAGGAGAACTGTTGGAGCAACTCTGTCGCATAAATGGCTGCCCTGCAGCAAGCAGAGGTGCTGTCAGACTACACAAGGTATCCAGGCTTCTTTCCTACTCTTAAAAAAAAAAAATCACATCCATGTTCTTCTCCTAATCCCTGTTCTGGGCACAATCCCACTGCAGCTGTGTCTGCGTGTTCCCACCTCTTCTCTCTTCTCTGTCACATTTCTTTCAACTGGGGACAGTCCCATCCCCTCCAGTCCCAGTCATCTGCTCTTGCACAACTGAATTCTTGAATTTGCTTTGCATATATTCTTGAATAAAACTGTACACATCCAAAAATACAATACTGGTACTCCCCTCCCTGCCTACCACGTACCTGCCAAGTAACGTATCGTATCGAGTTTATTGGATTCCATGAGCGTCTTCAAGGAAGCTATTTCAGTGTCAATTTTATTACTGATTTCTGAGATAACACTGTTGGTACTTGAATCCTGAAATATTAAAAGATAACATATATTTATATATGTAATTTATATATATAATTTATCCCTGCTCATAGCAGGGGGGTTGGAACTAGATGATCTTGAAGGTCCCTTCCAACCCAAACCATTCTGTCATTCTGTGATTTGACAATGCTCTCTAGCCCCTTCACCTTTGAAAAATCAAACAAGAGTACCATGCTACCAGGAACAAGAAAGAGAAACAAGCTTCTATCACCAAAGTAAAATATGTAACTGCTAAGAGACCTTACAACACACAGAACAGCATTTAATATGATCCAGGGAGAGTATTAAAGGGGAGACAGAAGAGAGAAAACTCGGATTGTACACATTTGTGCCTCTGATATGCCAGTGCCTCCTAAAGGAGGCATTCCACAGCACACAGGTAGCATCCCTAAGTTTCTGCAAAATAAAGGTCTAAGTATTCACAAGCCACATCCAAAAAGGGAGGAGATGCTGAAGATGGGACATGTCCATCTTCACCCTCTTCATCTTCAGCACCCGCTAGCAGCTTTGAGGACTTCAGCCCCTGGAGTACTTGCTCTGCTGTGGGCACCTGCACCATCAGAGCTGATCAGCTCATCTCTCAGTACTGGGAAGGGCAGCACGATGGTGCACACCCCACCTGGAACAGCCTGCTCACAAGATACTCAGGAAGCCAGAGACAAGGCCTGTAATGGCTCCTCCTGCCTGAACGCTGCTTACTGCAGATCCCAGACCTCGGCAACACGCACACAGAGCGGATGGGAGGGAAACAACCCCGCCTCTGCTTTAGCACATCCACAAATCCATGAACTCCCACGGAGGTTTGGGGTTTACATTACACACAACACATAACTGTATCCTGCTCGATCTCAAATGAGCTCTGTTCAAGACTTACTTTTTTATGAAACTCTGTAGTTGCTTCCATCAGTTTCCTCTCCTGATCTGTAAACTGTGGAAAAACGACAAATCATAACTGCAGGGAGGGAAAACAAGAGGCAGAGCTGACAGGGGTACCTTGACAGAGCAGCTTACCATGTCCGTCACTCTGCTCCTTTCCAGGTTTATGTCCAGCTTGCTGTCAGCTCGGATTTTACCAGTTTCATTCTTTAAAGCAAACAAAGATTATGTAAATAACTATTTACTTTCCCTAAGAGGAGTGTGTAGGTACTTGCTCTTTACTTACCATTAGCTGCTGTTTCACTTGATCTAATTCAATTTTCATTTTCTAGGTGCAAAGGGAGAAAATAAAAAAATGATTTCATAAATTCAGAAAACCGCTGACCAAGTTAATCAGTCACGTAAGTGTTACCACTGCACACACACAATTACTCTTCCATAATTTTTCTCCCAACAGAATCATTTGTTCTTGATTAAATATCGAACTAGTGTGTCCAATCTGTACAGCCACACATAATCTGCTGGGAATTTTCCTCAAAATAAAGGGTTAATTTTGTAACGATGATGATTGTGTTACTCTGAGACTAAAGACAGCAGAAAAATACCAAAACGCTATCAAGCAACAGCAAAATGTGTCCCAATCACCAGTCTGATTAAATTGCTGCAAAGAAACAGCTGCCTGCTGTCCCTGCACTGTATAGTTAATGGTGACAAGACTTTACCAGAATCACCCTTCAATAAAAATACAGAAGACGATTTTAAGATTGTTTTTTTCTTTACAGAAGAACTTATCACCACATGAAATATATTTTTTATGTGATCACAGAAGTTGTAAGCTACAAACACTTCAACTCTGATAAAAGTATCCATAATTACTCTTACATTCATATTTTGTTCCACAAAAATATACAACAGGTTATACCTGTTAATTTAATTGCTTAATTAAAAATATTTACAAGTACCTCATTCTCTGCTCTCAAGTTTGCAAACTCGCTTTTCTCCAGGATGACCATATCTTTCCGAATGGAGTCCAGATGTGCCATTATCTGCTGCAAAGTTATTTCCTGAGAAACAATGAAACATGCCAATGATTAAGTTGCACACTTTCTAGTAAGAAAAGGTTTTCAAGTCTGAAATTATGAAATTAGTTACTGCAAAACACAAAAATGGGGAGACTGTCCAACAAGAAAGTGACAGAAATACAGAATTTTATAGCTGCCATTTGTTTGAAAGACTCAAGGAGTTTGGGTTTTGTGCTTTTTCTGTTGCTTTAATACAGAAACTCTGAATTCAAGCAAAAAAAAGCTGGAGGTATTAGTCCAAGTAGCTATGAAATCAAATAGACCCAAAACTTCAGGTTACTCCTTCACTGTCTTTGATTTTCAATGACTGCCCAGTAGCCTAGGAAGCATTCATCGTTGGATGGAATCCAGTTCCTACAGAAGCATTTCCATTTCCTGCCCACACAGTCATCACAAGCCGAGATGTAAATGATGCGCATGTCACACTGTCCTCTCAGCATTCAAGTCTGAGGGACACTGGTAAAACATGGCTGAAAAGCAACCAAAAAAGCCTTCCTGGTGTTTGGAATAACAACTTCAGAATTCATCTGCTGTTTGTAAACTACAGAGGGAATACATAAATAAATGAATGAATGAACTTTGTACTTGAGCATCTCAAAAGCAATACCCCTTTAGCTGGCATAGGGAAGACACCCTACTATTTAGCACAGAAAATGACATTATCTGTGGGATTCTGCTTTTAAAGTCAAGAGAGCAAAGTTAAGAGATCTCATGCAGATTACAAGCCAACAATATTTAATGAACTAAATATGTTAAAATATGCCCTGACCCAGCTTCCACTGAACACTACAAAGTTTTTACAATTCCAGGGAGAGCTTCAGTTGCATTTACACTGAGGAGCTCGTTTGTCTCATCCCATCTTAAAACATTCAGCCTCAACCCTGACTACACTATAAACCCCGTGTTTCTGCTGAGCACGATTCCATGCAAATTCTATTTGTGATCCTGGCTTTCTTTACAGATATCAGGATCTCCAAAAATAAAGATTTCCGTTTTGTTGAAAAAATGTACAAAAGTTCTTGTCTTCTGAGATTTACAGAAAAAAGTTAGATAACTTTTATGAAGAATAAATGCCACTAAGATAAAAATCTGCTGGAAGTAAGGCTCAGCAGTTTCAATAAAATAGCAATGAATGCAGAATTGCATTAACTCATTGGAGAAGAATGGCACGTAATTCAGCTTGCACAGCCTTCCTGAGTCATTATCAAAACCACTGCTGTGCATCAGAGCTCTATTATCCCGGCCCAGATGTCTAGCCTACAAGAAAAAGTAAAGTTCTTTTTATTTTGGCAATTTCTTAAAATGAAACTTGTCACTGCCTCTGTTATCAGCAGAAAAACCAGCCGTGCTGCTTAGCTGGGCCACTGCCTCCAGATACAGCCACCAACACCAGCCTGAGTAGCTAAGTGAAGGAGACACCTCGATGCTTTGCTTGAGTGCAGGCTGAGGCATTGACCCACCCAGCACAAGCAACTACAGCTTGTGCCAACCACTGAATAATTAACAGCCCACTTCTGTCCCTAAGGGCATGTGACACACCACAGAGTACATCCCGATGGCTAAAATCTCCTCCTCCTAAATCAGGGTGGCTCTGTCCACCCTGCCTGGTGGGAACAGTTCCTGGCCTGACACTGTCACATCAATTGTGCCCTGGTTAGGGAGAGAGCGAGCTGGCAGACGTCAAAATCCAACCAGGGCTCTGGATGACCACGAGGTGGTGTTTGTGCCCACACTCCAGCCACGTCCACCTTTTACTATCGATGAAGCTTTAATGACTGAAATGCAGAGTGAAATAGAGAAATAGCTTTAATAGTAGTTGTTAGGTTATGAACAGGACAAATGCAGCGTATCTAGAACACAGCTGGCATTGCTACTGAAGTTCAATCAAAACACTGACAATTTTCTGATATTTTATGTGGTTTTGTTGTCTCAGGAACCTCTTGAATCTCTCTTCTGCCCTCAACCCTTGTAACACACAGTTAAGTTTGCTTTCACTGCAGTGGCAAATGAAGCGATCTCTGCATTGCATTTCTATATTGTGGCTGAATTTGGAAAACATTCCTGTGAGGTGAAAGGTTTAGGATATCGCTATTCTTAACGCCCCCTCCAAACTTAGGAAAACCTATCTCAGTCAAGTGTTTATAGCACTATAGAAACCCTCACCATGTGGGCCCCTCTCTCCCAGAAGGGCATGGAGGTGCTGGAGCGTGTCCAGAGAAGGGCAATGGAGCTTGGGAAGGGTCTGGAGCACAAGTGTGCTGAGTTCCCGGCTGAGGGAACTGGGGGTGTTGAACCTGGAGAAAAGGAGGCTGAGAGGAGACCTCCTGGCTCTGTCCAACTCCCTGAAAGGAGGGTGTAGAGAGGTGGGGGTGGGTCTGTTCAACCAAGGAACAAGTGACAGGACAAGAGGAAATGGCCTCAAGTTGCCCCAAGGGCAGTTGAGATTGGATGTGACGAAGAATTTCTTTGCTGAAAGGGTTCTGAGGCATTGGAAGGGGTTGCCCAGGGCACTGGTGGAGTCCCCATCCCTGGAGGGATTGAAGAGTCGTGTAGACACAGTGCTGAGGGACATGGGTTAGTCGGGGACTTGTCAGTGTGAGGTTAATGGTTGGACTTGATGGTTCTAAAGGGCTTTTCCAATCCAGGCAATTCCTTGATTCTGTGAGAGTTGCTCACTTGTCTTTTAAATAAGCAGATGTGAGCCACTGCACAAGGCTGTGAACTGCACCATCAGCTGCTCGTTACCTGCTGAGCCTGTGTAACCATGTCCTTATAGACTGTGTCTAGGCTGACATTCGACAGGGTGATCAGTGCCGATACGATGGTCTCTGCTTGTTCCTTCCCAAAGCCTGGAAGACAGTTGAAGGATGGTAAGTTAAGGCAATATGAGAACACTGGATGAAGAGAAGAGAAAGAGGTACCTAACAAACCGGGACACTCAAGTGCTGTGCCACTACAGCAGCAAGTGGGAAGCCACACAGTTACTGAAAGCTGACAGCGAGGAGCCAGTCCCTGGGGCTTTTAACTAAAACATGGACTTAATGCTGCAGAAACCTGAAGCACATTAACTGTCAAAGTACTGAAACAGGCTCTGCATGCAGCTGACAGGGAGACCAAATTTCTCTACACTGTTTAACTGTTCATGCACGGTAAAAAGAATTCAGCAAATTTTTCCTTTATCATGAACTTTCACAAATTCTGTCAAAGCCAAACTTACCTTGAGCTACAAAGCAATTATACAGTCATAAAATGTTGAAACTGTTCTGTACAGAACACATGCCAAACTGGTTTTAAAACTGCTGCCTCCACTGCCTGCAGAATGAACTCAAACTGGGTTTTTTTGCTCCCTAACAATAAAAATTACACTTTGTCCATAGCTTGGTGTAATTTTCAAGTGTTAAAGATGATGTACAGTGAAAAAAAAACAAACCAGCTGCCATTTTAGACATATCTGATCTAGTGCTGAGAGCTTTTGCCCTAAAGATTTATTTCCAGCAACCTCACTGATGCTGTATTTCAGTTGGCCCACTTTATAAAGTGAGATAAACTAACATTTTGTTGAAAAATGCTTTCAAGGCAAACTATTTAGAGAAATAGGCCACTGTTCCCTTCTAGAAATCCCGGTGCTGTCAAGCTGCATTGTCAGTTTACATCAATAAAAAAGAGGAGCAGGTCTTGTGACAGTTTCCTTCCACTATGAGGTGCTTCAGTTCCTCTGAATTTTCAGGGTTACTCAGGTTTTTGACAATTCGTTATTTTGTTCTTCCTCTGTAGCAAGAATTGTTCCTCTTGCATGGAAATTTAGAAAATATGGAGAAATTCATCTAAGCAAGAGAATGGAGCCTGAAAACTGCCTGCACCAACTCTGAGAAAAAGTAAAAGCCTCTCTGGCATTCATGATATGTGCAAGTTTTACCTATAGAGTCACTGTAGCACTGAAATATTTGTAGGAGTTATGAAATAAATTAAACTGAATAACAACACAGTGTACCAGCACCAGACAGACTTCACCCCAGCAGTTGTAAAGACATTTAAAGAAGAAACAGCTGAATTAGTACCAGGGACAAGTAACATCTCACAGCCTACCATCATTACCTGAGGACTGGGAAATGGCAAACACAAAGCCAGTTCTTAAAAATAGTAAAAAAACTGTTTAAAAACAGTTCCAGGAGAGATGTAGGGAACTACAGGCTGACAAGTCTCACATGCATGAAAAAAATAAACACTGTTAGCAGACTATTAGGAATCTTCTAACTACTAATTCATATTATTATTAGTCCCAAATAGTGGGAAAAATCCTAACCTCAGACTGGATCAAGTCCCACCTCTCACTTAGGAGAAAGGTCTTGTGATTTTTTCTTTAGTCTAATGAAGATACCAGCTCAATGCTCAGTGGGGATCAACAAAGCAAACCCAACCCTTTGGAGTTACTAACAAAAGGAGCAGAGAGCAAAGAGATGCAAGGTTATGCCACTGTTCAAATCCATGGGACATCCAGCTGTCAAACTGTGGCAGCAGCTCTGTCCCCTCCCCTTTGAAACAGGACGCGACACAAGTGGAAAAGATTCACAGAAAGGCATAATGAATGATCAAAAGCATGGAAAAGTGGCTGCTGAAGGAAAAATTCATCAAGCTAAGATTCTTCTGTTTGGAAAAGAACCATGGGGGAATATGACAGAAGTTCAGAAAAGCTGAGTGGGCATCTAATTAACCACAGAGAAGCCAGAATCTGCATTAACAAAAGGAGTGGCTGTCTGAAACCCCACAAGAAAGGGTGTTTGGGTACTAATCAGTTTCTAGGGCTTCAGGGACTGAATAAGCTTGTGAAGACAACTCCACTGAAGGTTCCCAAAACTCATACCTGAGCCAAAGTACCTCCTGGGGTGAAAAGAAGTGGAGGCTTGGAAAGCACAGGAGGATGTGTCAGGGACATCTGTCCCGTTTTAACACTCCCTGACTCACAGCTGCTGTCAGGAGGCAGAACCCAGGGCCAGATGGACCCTTCAGCTGAGCTCAGCCAGCCACACTCACCAAATGAAAGGGCAGGCAGTAAGCATGTATCACAGCACTATGCTGCTGCAAGTATTTCTAGTCAGAAAAAAACCTTAACGTTAGCAGCTGCTAGAAGGAACTTCGATTAAAGCTTAATTTTTGCTAGAAAATCCATCTCTAACTGTTATTGTTAACTGTATTATGTTCCTCGGCTGGAAGACATGAATATGAACTTCCCTACAGCTACAAATAGGTTAAATCTCATATAATAGTTACTGGTAGGGTTACAGATGCATCACACAGTGTCAGATGCCTCCTCCAGAGGCTGCCAAAACATTTTATAGCACAAATTATTGATGCTTCAGGAAAACTGATAGCACTTAAAGTTTTAATCTTAAACTAAAAGTTTTCTTTGGAGTTATTTATCAGATATCACTTACCATGGGCCTCCAGATCCTGCACCAAAGCATGGGTATCAAAAGTTACCTTCCTCTGCTCCAGGGGAGTGATTTCAACTCTTCTGACATCATACGACTTCCTAAGGAGTGTGGCAGCAAAACCTGGAAGTGACAACGCGTGATTTAAACTCAACCCGACTGGTTTATGGTCCAACATGATAATTTAAATTTCTCTCATCATTGCAGAGCTCCATGGATGCTGGAACAAAAAGCTGTGTCCTTGTGACAGTGTGGTTACAGCACGGGTCAGAAACCACCAGTCCCTTTTCCAAAGGAAATCGATACCAGTAGGACTCTCGTATTGCTCTTAAGTGTGTTCATATAACCAGGAAACCACGCAGCCTGACACACTGAAAATTAACCCACCACCACTAATTGTTGTGTAATATTAGAGAAACCCCATTTAAATGATGTCCCTACTTTGCAAAGGTCAGAGTTCTAACACACCGCTGCTTTCTGCTGGTTACAGCTGATGCTGCTCATTTGGCTCTGCCCAGAATCCCTCCAGCACATTCTTTTCACATCTTCTTCCAGAGAACAAAGTGTAAAAAGAATCCTTTGATACTTTAATCCTTTGACACCTTCCTGCAAGAAGAGTGCCTCTTGGAAAGACAAAGCTACAGATGTTTGGGGTTTTTTAATTTATTTTTTAAGTTATGCAAATCAAACAATCACAATGAACTTGTTGGTTCACCAGGGAAGTGGGAAACCAAGCAATGTGATGTTTGCACCCCATACCTCAGAGACAGGTATTAAAGCCCCACCCTATTTCTTAGGTGAATGCCTGCCCACAAGATGTTTCACTGCTCTCCTGCTTTACTTCAAGCATATTTTCCCCTTCACTTTATCTTTGTGGGGCCTTGCACGTTACAGATCCCATCCTGACAGGTTCTTTGTTATCTAAAAAGCCCTGTTACTTCTAAATCCACGTGTAATCAAAACCATTCTCAGTGCTGGCTCGCTGCCTTAACCAAAATGCTGTTCTGTATCTCACCCAGATCTTCACTCAAAACCTTTATATCATTTAAAACCAGGGAAGTTCTATTGTGCCACTGCCAGATAAATCAAGCTACGTGCTACCTGATACCTACTCTAAAGAAGTGCCTGTAACTAAGCCAGCTGCAGCATCCAAACCAAAGTCTGTGTAAGATTTAAGATTAAAGAGATGAAAGAAAGATTTGTATTTAACTGTATAAACACTGAATATTACATACAAATAACTTAAAATAACTCTAAAATTTAGTGTGGAATAAAACATTCTTTTTCCATGGAGTGATAACAGCTTTTAAGCACACAGCACAGCTTTTTGTTCTCTAAATGTGCTGGTGGGTTTTCTTAATTGGGTTGAACAAACACATTACAGAGACATTCTCTCAGAAGAGCCGATATTACAGCACGACACTTTGGTTTGCTTTGGCATGCTGCTTTTTTTCACACAGTCATGGAATGGTTTGGGTTGGAAGGGACCTTAAAGATCATCCAGTGCCAACCCCCCTGCCATCAGCAGGGACACCTTCCACTAGACCAGGTTGCTCAAAGCCTCATCCAACCTGGCCTTGAACACTTCCAGGGAGGAGCAGCCACAGCTTCTCTGGGCAACCTGTTCCAGTGTCTGATCACCCTCATAGCAAAGAATTTCTTCCTCAGATCTCATCTAAATCTACTCTCATCCAGTTTAAAACCATCACCTCTTGTTCTGTCACTCCCTGCTCTTGTCCAAAGTCCCTCCCCAGCCTTCCTGTAGCCCCTTCAGGTATTGGGAGGCTGCTAGAAGGTCTCCCCAGAGCCTTCTCTTCTCCAGGCTGAGCAGCCCCAACTCTCTCAGCCTGTCGTCTTAGCCCTTGGTTATTGGCCTCTGTGCTGCGAGTGCACATTGCCGGCTCATGTTGAGTTTCTCATCCACCAGCACCCCAAGTCCTTCTCCTCAGGGCTTTTCCTGTCACTTCACTCCTGTGTTTCTGACTCGATGCACAGCTCCCAGCCCAAAGCTGCCTTCACAACCCAAGACCCCACCTGGCGATGCCTTTCTGCGCCCCCTGCCTAACTCCCACTGCCCCTCCCATCTCAGACACGCTCTGCCCGTCCCCGTTAAGCTGCTCAATCGACGGCTCTCGCCCACGTACCGCTCCCCTGGCCCAGCACTGGCTACAGCCCCACGGGGCGCGTTGTGCTCCCTCACACAGCGCCCCAGCGACCGGCCCAGCCCGCCAAACGCCCCGCGCAGCCTCCACCGCAACCCAAGGGGCCCCGAGGCCATATCCCGCCACCCGCAGCACACAGCCCTGTGCCCGCTCCCGGGGGGCTGCCCCGTGCGCAGCGCACCTCACCTCTGACAGGAGCCGGCGGCGGCGGGGCCCGGGGTGGGACGGGGCCCGACCGGCAGCCGCCAGCCCAGGCGAGGAGTGGGGCCCCGCGCCCAGCGCCCCTCATAGCGGTACCGGCCCGCCGCTTCCGGCGCGCGCCGCCAGACCCCACCCACTGCGCACGCGCTGCTGTGACCTATTTCCGGTCGTCCCCGCGGAGCATGCTGGGTACTGCAGGTCGCCTGCTCGGCTTGAGGGCGGCGGCCCTTGCGCCGTCATGCGGTTGGGAGGAGTGACAGCGCCTGGTGCGCACGCAGCGCCCTCTGTCGGCGAGGCAGCGCTACGGCCGCCATGTTGTCTCACCTCGCCGCTTCCTCGTCGTTTCTGAGCTGCAATGGCTGTCGGCAGCGTGGCAACCAGGCTTCCTTCCGGCCTAGTGATGGGCAAGGGGCTGGTCTGTACCAGATCCGTCTGGGTGGGCTGGGATCTTAGGCCCGTGGTGGCAGTGAGCAGCCTGGTCTCTGGCGCCTGTTGAGAGCCAAGATGGACAGGTGGGGTTAGAACCCCCCTGAGCACAGCAGGGAGAGGGCGAGGTAGGAAAAAAATCTGCGGGCTGCTCTGGCTTGGAAATCTGGAGCAGGTTTGCTGGCAGGACTTGTGACCCCATGGGGGACCCGCGCTGGAGCAGTCCCTTCCTGAAGGACTGCACCCCATGGAAAGGACCCATGCTGGAGCAATTCATGAAGAACTGTGGCCTGTGGGAGGGACTCATGGAGAAGTTCATGGAGGGTTGTCTCCCATGGGAGGGACCCCATGCTGGAGTGGGGGAACAGTGTGAGGAGTCCTACCCCTGAGGAGGAAGGAGCAGCAGAGACAATGTGAGATGAACCAAATGCAACCCCCATTCCCTGTCCCCCTGTGCTGCTGGTGAGGGGGAGCAGGTAGAAAATCAGGAGTAAAGTTAAGCCTGGGAAGAAGGGAGGGGTGGGGGGAAGGTGTTTTAAGAATTGGCTTTATTTCCCATTATCTTACTCTGATTTGATTGGTTGTAAATTAAACTGTTTTCCACAAGTCGAGTCTGTTTTGCCTGTAACAGTAACTGGTGAGTGATCTCTCTGTCCTTATCTCGACCCACGAGCCATCCGTTATATTTTCTCTCCCCTGTCCAGTTGAGGAGGGGAGTGATAGAGCAGCTTTGGTGGGCACCTGACATCCAGCCAGGGTCAACCCACCCCATCCAGGGAGAGACTGGTGTCAGAGGGCTGCTCTAAGGGCTCAGAGATGAGCAGTGCTCTGACACAGCCCCGCCATGGGAAAACATCCTGAGGATTGTGCTGCAAATTAGAACAGACCCCTCGCTCTGCTGCCGGACAGCGTGCGCACCCCAGGGAGGTTTGTCATCACGAGTCTGCCTGGAACAGCTCAGGAAGGGGAGGTGGCTGCATCTCTGCTGTGCTGTAGAGCAGCAGCTGGGCAGCCTTGGGGCCAGCTGGGGTGCTTGTGTGCCTTGTCAGCCTGATGGAGCATCCCTGAGGTGGGTGTGGGAAGCCAGGAAGGTGCACTCTGTGCTTTGAATATTCCTCAGAGAGCGCTTAGACTGAAGTTTGAGTCCGACAGACCTTGTAACCTCCCAGCAGAGGAGAGCTTGTCAGAGACTGTCCTTGTGAGAGCCCTGGCACTGTTTGCCTGCAGGCCAGAGTGATTTCTGGCAGGCAGAGTGCAGAGCAGAAGCAGGCTGCCTGCAGCCGGCCCTACAGGATCCAGAGCAGGTCAGAGCTCTGCAGGTGAGGACGTGGAGCATCCATACGCGTGGTGTGACCGGGCAGTTCAGCTCTGGAGGCTGCAAACCTCTCAACTGAAAGTGCAGGGTCTGGTGATGTGAGGGCTGAGCCTTCACTGCGCACACACAATCCCAAGATGGATTTTGGGAGAAGAAAACAGCTCTGAATTCCTTTTACACACGGACTTTTGTGCCTATACCCAGAGTTAAAATTAGGTTTGTGAGGGAGAGGACTGTGCAGAGTCTAAGGGGCCTTATTTTATCCCAGCTCTATTTGGGTGGTGTGAACTGCTCCTGATTTAGCCTGGTTTCTCCTTATTCTCTGTCCTGAACCTACCCTACCCTCAGACAACTCCACAGGGGAACCTCTCAGCCTGGCTCTGCCTGTGTCCAAACATCCCCTACTTTAAATGCAAAACCAGCCCTGGCTCCAGCTCTGAAAGGTGAAACTGTAACTCTTGATCCTCATGATTTTGAATTCTGAAGCTTTCAAATGGCAACCTGTTTTCATTTCACTCCCTATCAGAGCAAAACCCAGGTTTTACAGCCTCAGGATATTTTGCAAAGCTGAATTCTTGCTTTTCAGTTTGTGCTAGTTACAATAAAATACATTTAGACTCTCAGACATCTGCTTCACTGTGGAAGTCCAGGGATGCTGAAGTTACATCTGAAAAATGCAGACCAAAAAAAAAGAGGATTGCTAGTGGTATTTTTTCATAACAAGTTCTAAAGTTTGAGAGCTGTGGTACAAGACATCTGTGAGTAAAAAAGATGCATTTTTCAGCAGTCACCAGCAGCTGCTCGTTGTCTGAGCTCACCCCTCTGTGCTTTTCCCAGGGGCCTGGTTTTCTCACAGCTAGTGTGATGCAGTGCCTTAAGCTGAGCACACAAAAACCCAGGCTTGCAGACCAGAAAAGTCTCCTTGGTAATAAAACCTTCTTGATTTTCAGTTGCTTGAAGGTCTCTTCTGCTGCCAGGCTGGCTCCAGCCTTCATGAACTGCTTGTCTTTCAGTGGAAGGGGCTGTTGCTTACCTGGAGCTTTGGTCCTGCCTTGTTTTCTTTTGTTTGTAAGAGCCAGTTGGGGGAATCTTAATTGATTCAGAGGCGTTTCCTCCTTCAGGGCATGGCTGTCATTCAGAGGACTTCTAGGATGGGAACAAAGGTGTAAGTAAGATGTGTATGGGATGTTTGCGGAAGAAGAACTGCTACCAGTGGCAGTTGTCTGAGGTAGGGTAACAGGGAAGGCCAGCAGCCAAGGAACTCGCTGGAAGTGTGGTGACAGGAAAGGAGGTGCCTGGTACCTGTGCTGAGGTTTAACTTCACAGCCCTGCCATGGTAACAGGCGCTGGATTCAGCAGAAACGCTCGAACAAACCTTATTTAAAGCACCGAGTTTCCAAGTCAACAACTCCTCTGTTGCCAAGATACAGACATTAGGAAAAAAACCCCAATAACAGCAAGAAAAAGCTGTCACTAAGGGAGCAGAGCCCCAGCTCCGTGCCTTCTCTGCAGGAACCTCGTTGTTCAGCGCTGTCCGTGTCACACGCGGGCTCAGGATGGCAGTTGCTCACTGCAAAGGCTTCCTTGGCCGGACAGAACGGCTGAGTGCCCCAGGGTGCTGATTTTCTACCCCAACCAGACAGTGAGCTGGCAAACTGGGTGCTTGGAACCTGTAATTTCTGGCAGCAGGTACCAGAAACTGAACTCGGTTCATCTGAGCCGTACAGGTTGCTGCTCTGGAGAGAAGGGTGGCTGTCCCCGCTTGCCGTAGGAGGGCAGCAGCCTACAGCCAGACAGGGTCTGAGGTGCGGCTGTGTGTTCCCATCAACTCAGCCTTCCCCTCGCTTTTATTTATTGTTGTTTATACAAATACAAGGGGCGATGGCTTTAAACTGGGAGAGGGGAGATTGAGATGAGAGCTGAGGAAGAAATTCTTTCCTGTGAGGGTGGTGAGACACCGGAACAGGTTGCCCAAGGAAGTTGTGGCTGCTCCTCCCTGGAAGTGTTCCAGGCCAGGCTGGATGAGGCTTTGAGCAACCTGGTCTAGTGGAAGGTGTCCCTGCTGCTGGCAGGGGGATTGGAACTGGATGATCTTTAAGGTTCCTTCCAACCCAAACCATTCTGTGATTCTATGATGTGATCACTTTGTACCACTGCAAATTTCACAGGTTTGAGTCCTAGTCAGAGATTTTTCACTTGTGAAAGCAACTTTTTCTAGAAGTCTCCGTCTGGCCAACAGCCCCAACTCTCTCAGCCTGTCCTCACAGCAGAGGTGCTCCAGCCCTCTGATCATCCTGCCTCTGGACTCGCTTCCATGTCTTTCTGATGTTGGGAGCCCCAGAACTTGAGTCTTGAGTGCAGCACAAGTCCCTTGTCATCTCCCAACTCATCCTCTACCTGGTGGTGGGACCATCCGTTATCCTGACCCCGATGTACAGCTGCATACCTGCTTCGCCCCCACCAACTCTGTTCTCCTACACCTTATGGGGAATGAGGGAAGTATTGCTAGGGGTTGTTCCATGAGCATAAAGACTGGCTCTGATGCCTCCCTCCACACTGCTGAGACAAAGCCAAAGTGCAAGATACAGCTTGGGAGGCAAAGGTGAGTGAGATCCAACAGCCTGGAGTGGGATAGAAGACAGCTGGTGTCTAGAAGACACTTGTCATTAATCATAGTATTGTCCTCTAGTCATTTCAGCACTGGTTGGGATTGTATGTATTTAGGAACACAAGACCTCTGCAGTGTAAATCTCTTTTCCCATTGCTGCCCAGGCCAAAGTCACAGGATCACAGAATGGTGGGGCTTGGAAGGGACCTCAGGAGATCATCCAGTCCAACCCCCCTGCCAAAGCAGGTTCCCTACACCAGGTTGCACAGGAAAGTGTCCAGGCAGGTTTTGAACATCTCCAGAGAAGGAGGCTCCACAACGTCCCTGGGCAGCCTGTCCCAGGGCTCCGTCACCCTCACAGTAAAGAAGTTTTTCCTTAAGTTTGTCTGGAACTTCTGGGGTTCCAGTTTTTGCCCATTGCCCCTTGTCCTGTCACTGGGCACCACCATAAAGAGCCTGGTCCCATCCATGTGGCCAGACTCGTTCCAGTGTTGTGCTCTGGCTCTCTCCTGTGTTACCAAGCCAGGCTGTGCACTGCCGGCTTCTCAACGGGCTGTCGTGCTTCAGCAGTTAGCTAGCAAATATCTGACACAATTCCACTCTCATTTGCTGGAGATACCTTGCAGGCAGGTTGTTGTTACCCAGCAGCTCTCTAGAGGTGCTTCAGCTTTTTACAGAAAACCCAGAGGAGAGGACTGGTGCATTCCACTCAGTTTTGAACTGATTTGGGTTTAGGAGCTTAACTGTGCTTCAGAAATGTATTGAGACAAAGAGCAGGGAGCAGGGGAATAATTCCAGTGCACAGTAAAGTGGATTCTGTGTTCCTTGTATCATAGAATCATGGAATGATTTGGCTTGGAAGGGACTTAAAAGCTCATCCAGTTCCAACCCCCCTGCCATCAGCAGGGACACCTTCCACTAGAGCAGGTTGCTCAAAGCCTCATCCAACCTGGCCTTGAACACTTCCAGGGAGGGGACATCCACAACTTCTTATGTTGGTGGCCCCAGCACTGGGGGCAGCACTGCAGGTGGGGTCTCAGGAGAGCGGAGCAGAGGGGCAGAATCCTCTCCCTCGCCCTGCTGCCCACGCTGCTCTGGGTGCAGCCCAGGACACGGTTATTGGCCTCTATGCTGCCAGATCACGTTGCCGGCTCATGTTGAACTTCTCGTCCCCCAGCACCCCACGTCCTTCTCCTCAGGGCTGCTCTCGGTCCATTCTCTGCTCAGCCGATGTTTGTGCTTGGGATTGTCCCGACCCAGGTATGGGACCTTGCACTTGTCCTTGTTGAACTCCATGAGGTTTGCACAGGCCCCTGTCTCAAGCCTGTCAGGGTCCCTCTGGATGGCATCCATCCCTTCTCTCCAGCATGTCAATCGAACCACACAGCTTGGTGTTGTTGTCAGACTTGCTGAGGATGCACTCAATCCCACTGTCCATGTTGCTGGGAAAGATGTTAAACAGCACCTGTCCCCGTGCCAATACCACTATAAAGGAATTCACTGAGCTTTCTGGAAGGATTTCTTCCTCCTGGAGTACCTCCCACGGTCTGCTTTCCAGCTAGATAAGCACATTTGGTGCAAATTAGATTACTTTTGATATAAACATGTAGGGTGGGGGACAGGAGCCTGTGGGTAGGATAGGTCAGTGCTCTGCATGATTGATTTAGTTATATCAGTCTCAGATGAATCTTACCCAATTTAATTTAGGTGGAGTGTGGGCAGTGGACAGACAGACTTTGAAGCTGTGGTTGGTATTAATGACACTCTGTTGACTTTCATCCTTGTCAGTGTCTCAAATAACATTGTTTGAGACCCCAGTGGAGAAGGAAAAAATAGGACAGTGAAATAAAATGCATGATCACAGATGTATTCAATTAAGTCTAAGTCAATGAGGTTGTTGTAGTTGATGGAGCCATGTATCAGCAGAAGCTATTACCTGTTCTTTGTGTTCTTGGGGTACTGAGAAGCCCAAATCCTGTGTCAGCATCTCACCATTGTGAAAACTTAATATGTACATTCTGTGTGTGTCTGAAGGCAGTAAAATTCTAGTGTGGAAATTAGAGAGAGAAGACTTCAGTGCTGGGTTGCCCAATGCTCCTCTTGCCTATCTTTCTGAATTATCTTTTCTCTGCTCTCCAGCGCTGCCATCTACCACCTGTGCAATAGCTTCAATGGTCAGGCCCACCCCTCAGTCATGAACCCATCTGTGTGTTGCATCTCTCCCTAGATGTCCTGATGTTTCATGGGCTCACTGAGTTACAAGTAGCTTACCCTTACGTTCCCAGTCCAGGTCACTCCAGAAATCCAGGTGGGTTCTGCTCCCATCTGCCCTTCTGATGGCATTAGAGTACACCAAGCACTAGTGTCCACCAAAGCCTTCTACTCCTGTGCCAGGCCATCGAGTCCACACTGTCCAGTAAATCTGATTGACCCTTTCCTCTGCCTGGCCAGAGACAGGGACCCTCTATTCCTGGTTGGAGTATTCACTATCTGAGTACTGTGGTTTCAGACCAGAACTTTCTTCACCAAGGCCAGGAGAGGTGTTCTCAGGCCTTCTTCAGCATCTGGGGCATTGCTGGTTGTCTTCCACTATCTCAGTGGCATCAGGAGCATCTACTTTCTTGGATGGGTGCTTCTTAGCAGGTCTTCCCTGCAGTTCATGTGTGTGGGCTTCTAGGTTTGAGATGTGCATGTTGTCCCACTTCTTCAGGTCCTCTTCCTGGTCATGCAGAAGGAACCACAGGGTGGCATGGTGTCCACCTCTGGCAAGGGGGGTCTGACTGCGTGGGGTGCCTCTGACAGCCGAGATGTAGGCCCATGGTGTGTGGGGAGGAGGGAAGGTTCTTTTTGAACCTCTGGAGCCATTGGAACAGTCACTCCATAATTAATGTCTCAGAGTCCAGCCAGTGCATCAGCACCAGGGTGCGTGACACTGGTGTTACATGCCACCTTCTGCCATGTGGACAGGATGCAGCCCTACCATCTCTAGTTCCCTCAAGTGTTGGGTACTTTCCTCAGTGGTGGTCCACTTGCCCAGGCAGCATACCAGATGGCCCTTGAGGGGGTAACTGGCTTTCACAGTCAACAGGAACCATGTCCAAAGGCTGTGGGTTCCAGTTCCCTTTCCAATCACTTTGTTGATTCCAGTGTCCCTGCTTAGGGATCCCAGCTTCCTGACTTGCCTGCTGTCTAACTGCTGATAGTGGACCCCAGGATCCCAACACTGGAGCAACCAGGCAGCAGTCTGCTTGCCTGGTTTGTGGCTGTCATTTTTCCCCAGAACTCACAGCTCCTTTAGGTTTAGAGCCTGAGTGGTTTTCCCCTTCTTGGTGACTTTGTCATTTCATGGTCCTGCTTCCTCTAATGGTGAAGTAGGCACAGGCCAATCCCCAAAACATTGATAGAAGTTGCTGGATCTCATTGGGTTAGGCAAGGCACCCTTCCTTCAAGTGATGTGCCAATTCAACGGGTTTATATGCCTGTTCAGATGTAAAATCACAGGCTATCAGAGGTGATAACTGCGCTAGGCACCTTCCCAAAACCTCCCACTCACCCTGCCACCACTAACTGGCTGCCCTGGAAGACATTTCTCTGTCACCACCAAATTGTTTACAGCTACATCAGGATCAAGCCGAGTTCCTCACACCTAACAACATGCCAAGGATATTAGATAATATGATCTAACAGCATACATAAGGTTGTACTAGAAACTTGGGAGATGGTCATGTCCATCATGGAGGAGCAGAGGGAGGTGTAGTCCCTCATGCTCTCTGCAAGGTAGCTCACGCAGCACAGGAACACCATCAATGCCAGGGCCATATGCCAGCCCTGGCACATGGCCATTGCTTTTATCAGAGTGTGTCCAGGCACAGTGGAGTAAAATGATAAGCACCACAGGAAGCAGCAGAAGCAGCCACTGCCAAGCCCTGGACTCTGATGGACAGTAAAGCAAACAAGCTCTGTGACCAGCACAGGACTCTGCCAGCTCACAGCTGTAACGGCTACAGCGTGCTCAAATCAAAACTGTTATCTCAAGCCCCATGCTGTGCATGAAAAAGGACTGTTGTGGGTTGACCCTGCCTAACTGCCAGACACCCACCCAGCTGCTCACTCACTCCCCTCTCTTGTGAGATGGGCAGAAAACAGAAGGAAGATGAGGAGACCTGTGGATTGAGGTAACGGCAGTCTAATGGGGAAAGCAAAAGCTGCACACACAGGCAAACCGAAGAATAAAGGAATTTATTCACTACTTCCCTTGGTGGGCAGATGTTTAGCCACTTCTTGACAAGGAGGACATCAGCATGGCATCCTTGTCTCTAAGTTGGCAACGGGTGGGTTTCATGAATGGACCACTTGGTGGATAAGGAACTGGCTGGATGGTCGTACTCAAAGAGTTGTGCTCAACGGCTCAATGTCCGAGTGGAAACCGGTGACGAGTGCTGTCCCTCAAGGGTCAGTATTGGGGCCGGTGCTCATCAACATCTTTGTTGGAGACATGGGCAGTGGGATTGAGTGCACACTGAGCAAGTTTGCTGATGACACCAAGCTGTGTGGTGCGGCTGATACGCTGGAAGGATGGGATGCCATCCAGAGGGACCTTGACAGGCTTGAGAGGTGGGCCTGTGCCAACCTCATGGAGTTCAACAAGGCCAAATACAAGGTCCTGCACCTGGGTCAGGGCAACCCCAAGTACAAATACAGGCTGGGTGATGAGTGGCTTGAGACCAGTTCCGAAGAGAAGGACTTGGGAGTGGTGGTGGACGAGAAGTTCAACATGAGCCGGCACCGTGCGCTTGCAGCCCAGAGGCCAATAACCGTGTCCTGGGCTGCACCCAGAGCAGTGTGGGCAGCAGGTCCAGGGAGGGGATTCTGCCCCTTTACTCTGCTCTTGTAAGGCTCCACCTGGGGTACTGTGTCCAGTTCTGGAGCCCCCAACACAAGAGAGACATGGACCTGTTAGAACGAGTCCAGAGGAGGCCACGAGGATGATCCGAGGGCTGGAGCAGCTCTGCTATGAGGACAGGCTGAGAGAGTTGGGGCTGTTCAGCCTGGAGAAGAGAAGGCTCTGGGGAGACCTTACAGCGACCTTCCAGTACCTGAAGGGGCTACAGGAAGGCTGGGGAGGGACTTTTTACAAGGGCAGTTAATGACAGGACAAGGGCAAATGGTTTAAGCTGAAAGAGGGTAGGTTTAGATTAGATATTAGGAAGAAATTCTTCACTGTGAGGGTGGTGAGACACTGGCCCAGGTTGCCCAGAGAAGCTGTGGCTGCTCCTCCCTGGAAGTGTTCAAGGCCAGGTTGGATGAGGCTTTGAGCAACCTGGTCTAGTGGAAGGTGTCCCTGCTGCTGGCAGGGTGGATGGAACTGGATGATCTTTAAGATCTCTTCCAACCCAAACCATTCTGTGATTCTGTGATTTGTGACACTTGGGAGGACAAATACCATAACCACGCACATGCCCCCTTCCTCCTCCTTTCCTGGAGCTTTTATTGCTGAGCATGGTATGGTGTAGAATATCCCTTTGGTCAGTTGGGGTCAGCTGTCCTGGCTGGATCCCCTCCCAGCCCCTTGCCCACCCACAGCCAGCTTGCTGCGTGGGGTGGACAGCGTAGGCAAGAGAGAAAACTTTGATACTGTGCAAGCTCTGTTCAGCAACAGCCAGAGCATCGGTGTGTTATCAACGCTGTTTCAGCCACAGATCTGAAGTGTAGCTCTGTACGGGCTGTTAGAAGGAAAGTTAACTCCATCCCAGCCAGATCCAGTACAACTGTCTCACAAAGATCCTGAAGGACCTAGATGTACTGGAGAAGCTGGCACGAGGTCATAAACAAGTTCATAAAAGTCACTGCAATCTTGTTTACAAGTTATTATGTAAATGGCTGACAGCTCCCAGGGAGACAGTTTTTAATGGCACCTGAAATTCCTTGGAAATTCTGATGGAGTCCAAAATACCTTGCCTGGGATTACACAGAGCGCTTTTAGTGTTTTGAGGCCACACAGACATGAATGCATTTCCACGTAGGCACAAACAGCACCCACTTAACCTCAGCATTCTGTATCATGGGAGCAGCTTGAAGACCACTGTTTTCCCAGATCTTCTTGCTTGAATAGATTATAGCAGCACTAAGAGCTTTTCACAAAGTGGTCAAGTATTTATGAGCTTGGAAACAGAGCAAATATATTTCTTTGCAAGTTAATGTAAATCCAGCTGGGATCTTAAAAAATTGAACAGATGAACTTTAGAAAGGTACACTGCTTGCTTCAAGACAAGTGGAGATGTGGAGATGTCGCCATTTAGAGCTCCCTCAACATGCAGAGGGTACAGTCATCCTGGACTGGCGAGGCTGTGTCAAGGGAGACGTGTCATTGTAGCAGCTGCTCGTTTCTAGATGCTCATTTCATCTGTCTGACCTGCAACCCACCGTGTTGTTAACTATATTTGCCTGTAAGGACATTTGTCTTCTCAGCAATGCCATAATGGTTAGACACGCTACAGCCAACTGCAAAATGCCACGGACCTTCAGAAGTGACTGCAGCGAGTCATATGTGCTGTTGCATAACTGAATTAAATGAGGTCATTTTCCTTCCCTGTTCCAGGTAGAGCAGTTTATACTGAAGAGCTCTGTCATCTTACACAAATGTTGATTAAACATGAAGTGTCTAAACCACCAAAATAAGAGAGCCCACACCTGAATTCAGGCCCCAGGAGTCAGTCTTACTCAATAGATAACTGAATTATGGAGCTGATGACTTTATGATGCAAGCACACACACAGTTAGGTAAATTCAGTTCCCATTAGCATGGCTATAAATTAGGAGTGGATTTGCCAGAAAACTTCTAGGCTTTTTTGGTGGCAACCTCCAAAGTGTTTTGTGCTAGTTGAAATTGAAACCAAATCTCTGCTAATGTCTTTCTGATCATTTTTCCCCAACAGGAAATTTGGCTCCTGCTTTGTTACAGTGCATGAATAAAAAGTCTTTTGTTCCTGGCCAAGAGCACAGAAACCGTGTGAGCAAAGGCGTTCTGCATCAGTGACCTCCAGGTTGGTTTGCTGCAGTGATTGTAAATGGGGATGAATAAGCAAATAATATAGACTTGGTTTTTGTTCTACTAAAGGAGCAGAAGTTCATCGCTCCAATGTTTTGCTGATTTCTCAGCAATCAGTCCAATTTAAGGTTATAATGCTCCTTTTTGTCAGTTTTACTGACTTTAGGTAACAGGTATGCAGAAGATGGAACCATCTCCCTGACCCAGTTGTTCCACTGTTTCTCACATTAGGGGCAATAAGTTTGTCCCAACAAGGGAGAGGATTTCTGGGAGTTAATGATTAGTCTTTTTAACAACCAAGTTTTGGCTTCCCTCTTCAGACCAAATTAAGCTTGAGTGTTAGAAACTCAAATGTGCAGTCATCTGGCCTTTCTGGTTCTTGGGATTGTGTGATGTGTTTGCAATCTCAGCTCCTTCTAAAATGAAAAAAAAACCCAATACTTTTTGGAGTTGTGAAGCAGAACTTGAAGCTATGAAGCACATGGTAACTGCTGTCTCAATTTACAGAGTACATGAAGTGGTTACTTTGAGAAAGCTGAACAACAAATGCCATATCAACACCATCTATTTATGTGCAAGGAAACGAGGAACACATCCAACCATGAAGAAACAGGCCTCCCAGCCACCAGGACAAGGTTGGACCTGAATCAGGGTTTCAGACTCCCTTAAGGTATCTCTATTCCCTTCCTCAGAAATTAAATGCTTCTCTGTCTCTGCAGGTGACATGCAAAACTGAACTATCTCCCACCACAATAGACAATTCTAATTAAAACTTACATAAGGTGTTCATCATTGGAGGTGTTCAGGGTCAGGTTGGATGGGACTTTGAGCAACTTGATCTAGTGGAAGGTGTCCCTACCCATGGCAGGGGGGTTGGACTAGATGATCATTAAAGATCCCTTCCAACCTAAACCATTCTGTGATAAACCTCCCAGGTTTGATATGGTGGAAGAATTGCTTCTAAATAAACGTTTTGTAGGTCATCAGTTCCAGCGTAAATCTATGAGAGGAGAAGTGATGCTCACAATCAAAAGGGCAAAAAGAGGAAATAAGAGGATGCCAAGGGAAAGCTGACTTGGGGAGGGCTTGAGGTGGAATTCTGACTCCTTTACAGTAAAATCAGAACATTGGGAAGGAGATAGCATGGCTCTATACAGTAGATGAGGTCTTTTATCAGGAGTAGAGTGGAAATGCTGCCTGCTTGTACCATTTGTAGAGAGAATAACTGAGGAAACAAGGGCTCAGAGGTTGGTAGTTGCTCAGTGGCAAAGGCAAGAGTAGCACAGAGGCCTTCTGGCTCCAGTGCCAGGTCTGGTCACTTCCTGGTATATTTTTCTTTACTAAAGTTTAATCATTTGGGCTGAAATTTTCCAAACTGGAAATTCTATTTGTGGCTGAATTTGAAAACTTAAGGCAGAATGGCTCAGGTCTTTCTGAGCAGGCAGCTCTGGTACTCCCACACCTTGAAGTAAGGGCCTGAGCTTGAGGGAATTCTGGCAGGGCATTAGCTTGAGTCAAACCCTTTGCTTTCTCCATTATCTCTATGTTGTATAATGAAGAGACTAGAAAGGGCTGCAAGTTCATCACAGATCTGCAAGTGAGGGGTTAACCCACACTTCTGTGAACCACGGAGGTACGTACTTAAGGGCTGAATGAACAGAGGTCTTAAGGAAAATAACATGTGATCATGTAATTTACAACTGAGTCATAACACGTGCACAACATGAGCATGGGTAACCTTGAATCTGGCATTATGATACTTGCTTATGCTTATTTTTGCAGTTTTAATAGTCTATGTGTAATATATATTTAGGTGAGTGTGTCTATATACACACAATATATATATTTAAGCTTTGCTATTGAAAAGCAACCAGCCTCTGGTTCAATAGCAGTTGGAAACAAATATACAGAACAGTGAAATAAAGCTGAAGAAAGGATTGTTTTGATCTGAGATATTATTTCTGTTCTGATCCCCCTTTTCTTTACCTCCTTGGCTTTAATCAAAACTACTAACCTGAGATCACACCTCAGAGCTTAAGACAAATCCGTGGGGAATTTCTGAAATATCCAGAATGAGTACAAAGAAGCAGTTTTGCTTTATTTTGCTACCTATGACTGTAGATGTTCTGTGCCAGGTCTAGTCTCTCCTGTATACTCAGGAAAATTACTTACACAATCCTAATTGGTGAACACCAATTAACTGGCATAGGTAAACTAGCATTAGCAAGCCATCCCCTCCATGCATGAGATGAACCATCCCCTGGCACAGACCCCACCTAGAAATTGTTCTGCTCTGGAAGTTGTAATAAAATGATTTGATTTTCCACATTTTAAAGTAACTCTTCATCCCAGTGCTGATGTCTGGACGCGGCTAACAGTAACAATCCTGGTTGTGATGGGATTAAATTAGAGAGTAATAGGATTAAGTTAAGGAATGGAAAATGAATCTTCTATAACAAATTTCCTGATGATGAGACTCAAATAACCTGACAAGTAAAGCTCCTTACCTGACATTGAGTCGCTTAGGAAATATACAGTGCAGAAATTTGATATGGGAAGGGATTAAATCTAATGCCTCTTCTCCATCTCAGAGGTTTAATGATTCCCATCTTCTTTGCAGACTCATATAATTTAGCATGAAGAAAACAATTAAAAAGAACAAACACTGTTGCATATTTACTTTTATAAATCACCTCTCTGGAGAGAAGGTGGGCTTCTTCTGCTGGTGACTCTAAACAAAAATATTGTGATTTGAAAGAGAGGTCACAGCAAAGCGTAGTCTGAAAGCTCGTGTGAGTCACTCACATTTACAAAGGTGAGAGGAGGAGATCCTAGACTTCCAAGGATTTCTGGCTGCTATTCTATAAACCTGCCTTCAACCAAGGTAAATCCTTTTTATTTATTTCAAATGTCTTTGGAATACCTTTAGTTATTTGCACATTGCTTCCTTGAAAGACAGAAAAGATATATGTGTGTGGATGATTCAGCTGGAAAGAAATCTTTCAAATGGCCATTCTCATGTTCCCGGTACAGGGATAACATTTTGTTACTATTTGGTTGCATTGCAGAAGTTTCAGCTGAAATTAATTCACCCCCTCTAGCTAAACAAGATACTTACCCAGGAAAAGGTTAATCTGTGTCTTGGAATGTAAATCCTAAGCCAGAATTGTACCCAGCTGGCAATTCATGGGATGTTTCCCTCTCGTCTGCCAACTTTCTCCCTAGAGGAGCTAACGACTGGGTGTACAGACAGCAGACACTGATGGAGAAGTTGATCAATTCCTTTTGTCCTCAGAAACACCTGGAGAGCCAGATAAAATACAGGGAGTATCCTTGTGCACCATGCTGTCTGCTTTGTGTATGGCAGGTCGGCAGCCTGCGTCTCACATAATGCCTATGGCACGTGTGGGCACCGGAAGGATGTGCATGGGCTTTTGCTGGCAAGTAGATCAGAATAAACCTCTTTTCTTTTCTTTTCTTTTCTTTTCTTTTCTTTTCTTTTCTTTTCTTTTCTTTTCTTTTCTTTTCTTTTCTTTTCTTTTCTTTTCTTTTCTTTTCTTTTCTTTTCTTTTCTTTTCTTTTCTTTTCTTTTCTTTTCTTTTCTTTTCTTTTCTTTTCTTTTCTTTTCTTTTCTTTTCTTTTCTTTTCTTTTCTTTTCTTTTCTTTTCTTTTCTTTTCTTTTCTTTTCTTTTCTTTTCTTTTCTTTTCTTTTCTTTTCTTTTCTTTTCTTTTCTTTTCTTTTCTTTTCTTTTCTTTTCTTCAGAATGTGCTCAAAACCAAGAGCTGAGAGTGAATTTCATATTGAAACACTTTGGATTCAAGGAGAGCATGAGCTCAGGCTATCAATTAGACATAGCTGGGATGGTTATATGGTTTGAACTGAAATCTCTTAGAACCTGGACCAGTATCTTAACCCAAGACCTTGTCTACCCTTTGGGTCAGTGGGATTTTATCCACCAGGGCCAAGAATCACGTAGCTCAATGGTAGATGTAAGCAGAACCTACTACAGTTTTTTCTGGCTGAAAGACATGACTTTACTTTCCTTGGAATTGGGTTGGTGATGGGATGAGCACAGAGTTAAGAGTTTCAGCTTCCTTCTTCTCTGTTTCTTTTTCTGGGAGGAAAGGAAGAGTGTCTCCTTTTATAGGCTGAAATTGTCACCTCCTTTCTTCAGGAAGCCTTTGACATGCTGGGGGCTCTAGGAGAGACATGTGGACATTGTTGTTTCTAGGGATGCATTTGTGTGGCTGGACATGATGGCTGCTGCCTGGTGCTGGGGCAGATCAGCCAGCCAGCCAGATCAGCTGTGAGTCTGATTGTCACCAGCAAGGAGGCAGCTTTAGGAGACAGAAAGCAATTCAAAAGGATGTGATGCTGAAAGAGTGGTCAAGCGTTGGAACAGTCTGCCCAAGGAGGTGGTGGAATCCCTGGAGTTGTTCAAGAAACGTGTAGACATGGCACTTCAGGACATGGTTTAGTGGGCATGGTGGTGTTGGGTTGATGGTTGGACTTGATGATCTTGAAGGTCTTTTCCAACCTATTCTATGATTCTATGAAACTCCTCGTGCTGTTTTAGAGCCACACATTTCTTCAGCTGCTCCCGTGTTAGGCATAGATAATAGGTTTGAACGGCAGATTCCACATGGGCAAAATTGGTTAAAAACTTCAATTTCTCCATGAATCTGTCAGAAAACACTTTCCAAAGTATTTCCTAGCCGAGGAGGTCTTAGTACCTTCTGATCTCTGAGACCAGTACATCAGCAGAGCCCTAGCTGCTTGACAAACAGACCTAATGTTATTTCAATCTGTGTCAACCAGATACAAAATATGTGTGTTCTAGCTTGCCGATGTGAAGGGCAGGAAGGTAACTAGCTTGAATCAGAGCAGCTCTGCAGGCAGAACTCTTAAGTGCTGCATCATAAAACAATTTCCTAAGTCACCAATAGCAACTAAATTTGAAAAACTTCTTTATGCTGCCCAGCAAATTCAGGAGAGTAACGGCAAGGCAGTGGAGTGAGAGAAAAATCAATCTTCATTTGACTCTGGTAGGAGTTAACTGGAGTGTGAAAATGTGGTGGTCAATTCCTGCTACAGAAGGAAACTGTTCTCATTGTCCTGAGGGGCAGAATTGTGTAAACAGCTGATTTGTTGTCTTCACGGCCTGAGTGAAAAACACTAAAATTAATTTATTTGATCTCAATCCAAAGCAAAAAAGTCCCAATGGTAAAACCAAACAGATTTCATGTCAATTGGAACAGTTCATTTTCTTTTTTAACAAATGAAAACCATATTTAGGTAAAACACAGGTCTCAAAACTTTGTTTCTGTAACAGAAAATTTGAAATGCTTCAGAAAAAAAAAAAAAGGGGGAACAGAACTTGACACTTTTAGTAGCTGAGAGTATCTGAATTTGTAATTTATGACAATTAAACTATCTGACCGAAACATTTTCATGCCAGTCTGCTCAAAGAGGTCTGTTAGCAGAACTACAAGCTGCACAGGGACATGTTTCTGTATGCCAGAGCAGATGCAGTTAAACAATCTTTCCACCCCACAAGAGAAAGAGGAAGATGTTAATGCAAGTGAAAGCTCTGGTGTAAAGTAGACCGAGGCCCATAAAAGATGAACACATGCTGCCAGCCTGGTGCTTTCCTCGTGGTGTGGGTAGTCCCTGCAGTGGTACTTGCAGGGAGGACTGAAGACCAAGTTGTCCCAGGCACATCAGGTTTTCCCTTCATGTTTAAAGCAAGGTGGTGGGAATGGAAGGGCTCTCCTGGGTGTGGAGGGCTGTGGCTTACGCTGTGCTGCACGTCCAGCGTGTGTTGTGCTGCACGGACCCCTGATGTGCCAGCTCACTGGGACCGAGGAGCCCGCAGGCACCGCTCGGCTGGTGTTGGTGATTGCACCACCTGCGTGGCCTTGCCTTTGTTAAAAGGTGCAGCAAGAACTTCTCATGCAAACATCCTTGTGAGGAGCAGCAGAGGGAACTGGGGTTGTTCAGTCTGGAGAAGAGGAGGCTGAGAGGAGACCTCACTCTACAACTACCTGAAGGAGGTAGTAGCGAGGTTGGTGTGTGTCTTTTCTCCCAGGTAACCAGTGATAGAACAAGAGGAAATGGCCTTATGTTGCACCAAGGGAGATACAGATTGGATGTCAGGAAAAAATTATTCACTGAAAGGGTTCTCAGGCACTGGAATGAGCATCCCAGGGAAGTGGTTGAGTCACCATCCCTGGAGGTGTTTAAAAACAGGTAGATGGGGTGCTCAGATATATAGTTTAGTAGTGGACAGGTATGGTTGGACTTGATGATCTCAAAGGTCTTTTCCAACCAAATGATTCTATGATCCTTTCTGTCTGACAGTAGATATGATGAGTAGAGTTGTGTCCTTATGAAAACAAAGGAAAAAAAAATAGCTCAAGGTACCAAAATGGGAGAATCTCTTTTATGGATGGGATCTGCACAGTATGCTGTCCATGGATTGGAGGGCTGTTCAGTGCTATGCCACTTGGGGTTACCAGCATCTAAAAGGCATAAGGGTAGTTATCTTTATAGTCTTAAAATGATACTTTACAAAGTCTGAATGCCCCACAATTTAAGAAGGGTGTGAAGGTTCTTGAATGCATCTACAGGAGGGCAACAAAGCTGGTGAAGGAGCTGGAAGGAATGTCCTATGAGGAGCAGCTGAGGACTTTGGGCTTGTGTAGCTTGGAGAGAGGAGGCTGAGGGGTGACCTCATTGCTCCCTACATATTCCTGAGGAGGGAAAGTGCTGAGCTCTTCTCCCTGGACATGTGGGAATGGTTCAAAGCTGCCCCAGAGGATGTTTAGACTGAACATTAGGAAGCATTTCTTTACTGAGAGGGTGGTCAAACACTGGAACAGGCTTCCTAGAGAAGTGGTCAATGCCCCATACCTGTCAGTGTTTAAGCAGCATTTGGACAATTCAGAAAGTAGCAAGGAGAACTTATCCACTGTGAGGCTCAGAGAAGGCTCAGAAGAGGCTTTGACAAGTTGAATTCTGTGATGAAGGTGGTGAGACGCTGGAACAGGTTGCCTGGAGAAGTTGTGGATGTGCCACCATTGGAAGTGTTCAAGGTCAGGTTGGATAGGACTTTGAGAACCCGGTCTAGTGAAAGATGTCCCTGCCTGTGGCAGGGGGGTTGGAACTAAATGATCTTTAAAGGTCCCTTCTGACTCAAACAATTTTGTGATTCTATGATCTGGGTACTTTGCTGCCTTTTAGCTTCAAAATACCATCACTGTCCTCTACAGAGGAACAAACTATGGAGCTTCATTGTGGGCATGCTTCCTCACCACCATCCCTAGTCCTTCCAGAGCACAAGGTAGAGCTTATGTGCAAAGTGTGCCTTCAGCTGTTCCCATGCTCTGGGCCCCACTGGGAGCTCTGGAGCTGGATCTACACCTGCACCAGAGCATGTCCTGCAGAAACAGCATGGAGAAAACAGTATGGAGAGTAGAAGGTGGAGTAGATGCACTAGACTCATGAACAGGCTGTGATAAGTAATTTACTGGGAGATTGCAAGTGTAGTTGCAATGATGTCTTCACTTGGATTGGGTGAGACTCCCCAGCTGGTCTGCTGAATTCCTGTATTCCTATATCCACTTGGCTAACGGTCCTGCGGGACCGCTCCAGCACAAGAATGATCCCTTGCTACTGATTATCTTAAACTATGTACAAAATATCTCTGGACTGTCTTAACTATGTGCAGAAGACTCCCAAGTGGCCATTTTTGCACGTGCAGGCACAGTTACTACTGTATACTGAAAGTGTCTTCTCTATCTACAGTTAGGTCGGTCAGTTCTGTAGCAGGAACTACCTGGGAAGTCTCTGGAATGGCCAGATTCACCACCCCAGGATGTGGATTGGCACGTTGTGACAAACAAATGGGTCTAGGCACAGGCAGGAGCTGCCAAGAAGAGTCTCTGGAATTGAGTTAGTCAAGAGTTTAGTTGCAAGGGTCTCTAGGAGGCAGTAAATCACCTTGTCTCAAGTCAGACTGTTGTCTCAAGTCGGTCCATTGTCTCATTCGTGCAGATAATGAGCTCAGAAGTTTCTGGACACCCAGAGAATTAATGACTCAGGTGCACTAGGTGTGCATGTAGGCACAGCCTTGACACCCACTGAACACCACAGCTATAACTGTAGGACAAACTTGAGTTTCACTCTGACAACTTAAATGCTCTAGCTCTTGCCAAAAAGTCTGCGCTCCGTGTGCCTCTAACTCATGTGCTGACAACACTGGGCTAGTGAGAGGTCTCCTGGTGACTTTGCTGCCATTTATCTCACGGTTCTCATGAGGAGGAGGCTGCTGATTGGGCTGTCCATGGTCATTGTATTTAACATTTGCCAGAACCTTCTCCTAGGTGCCCTCTATTCCCTTACAGTAACCAGTAGGACTTCTTGCATCTTCCTCAGAATCCTGTGAATGTTAGGAAAAAGATGCTGGACTAGGTCAATCATTCTTCTGGTCAAATATGTGAGTTCCAGTATTCCTTGTCTATACTTATGGTATGTGAGTTATCACATGTCCACAGGGTAATGGAAGCTGGAAGGAACCTCAGGAGGTCTCTAGTTGAACCTCCTGCTCACAGCATGGTCAAATATGAGATCAGACCAAGTTGTTCAGGGCTTTATCCAGTCCACCTGGTCCATCACTCCTCTCTGCAGAGCTCACCTCGAGGAGTTAGATGGCATAGGGCTTGAAGGAAGAAAGGCAAGGTGTTAGCACCCAAGGAGAAGCAGGGAGCTTAGTAAGGTAAACTGCCTCTTTCCCCTCTGCCTTCCTTGGACTCACTACTTTTCCTGTTTTTGGGGTTAAATACAGCAGTCTTGGAAGGTCTCAAGGCAGTGCTAGGAACAAGAGAAGAAAAGACTGGAGTTCACTCACTGAGCACAGAGGTCCTTTCCCCTTCCATACAGATTCTTCACCACTGACTTCTATGAGGGATGGTCAGCAAAATTGCCCACGGGGGTTTTCTAGCCAGTTCAGGGAAAACCTTGTGAAAAATGCAGCTTTGGTCATGATCAGCACCTTACAATTGTCCGCTCTGTTGTGAGTGTCAGACAATTGTTATTATTTGCCAATTAATTGATGTCAAAAGACATCAGGAGATAACTTTCTCCATAAAGAACTCAAGCCACCACGCAGGACATTACTGTTCATTGTGCTTCTATTTTGCAATATATCCAAAGCAATTGCTTTAGCAAATCATTGTGAAGAAGAAATAGGGATGTTGGTGTTTCTGCCTCTCCTTTTTGTTCTCTCAGCTGCAAAGAAGTTCCTCTGGGGAACAAAATCCAATTATAATCCAATTATAAAAAATTATATTCCAAGATAAAATAATGAGGAAGATCCACTCTAGGAAGTAGATAAGAACAATATGTTTAAAAAGTCAGCAAGCTGGACAATATAAACCTGGGAAGGTTAGATTATCCCAGCTCTGGACAGGAAAAAAAGGATGCAAAATTTTAAAGAGGTTTCATTGAGTGTAAAACAATGCCAGCCTTCTGTAAAAAATATTCAGCTTGTGAAATCCTTTTTTTAAAAAAAAAAAAAAAAAAGTAATCTAAACATCACAGACATTTGGCCTGTAGCCTATTTTCTCCAGTCGGAATGTGGGCAGAGCTCTGCAGCACCCAGGAATGATGAGATCGGTGTCCCTGGCTCACTTGGTACAGAATTACACTAAACCAGTGAACCAAGTAAAGGCAGAGAGTTCTGATTTCCAAAGCCCTAAGTCTGGCTAATTTTGACAACCTGAAATGAGCATGTGGTTGCTCTTGTCTGAAGCTGTGCTGGTGCCTACTGATCATCTCATTTTGGGGTGTCTGAACCTGGGTGGTGGCTGCTCCAGGCTGACTCTGAAATGGGTTCTATGCAGAATGGATGAACTCAGCAGTGCTTAGGATCACACTTGATGAGATAAATTATGGTCTAACAGTGTTCAGCTCCTGAAATGGAAAAAAATTGCATTTTGCAGTAGGGAACATGTGTTGCATATTTTTTCCAATGCCACCAGTTTGGGACAAATGCACTTTGAATGTTGACTTGGTAAAAATCAGTACTATCCATTCATAAACAGTTCCAATGCAAGTGGTACTGTGTATGGGAGGAGAAAAAAACCCATTCTCCTTGAACAGAGGATCTATCTCTTTCTATTGAAATAGAAAATGTTACCAAATGAGAGCTCTCTCCCGTTCCTGTGAGACTAGTTTTCTATTTTATATCAATATAAATAACCACACAAAAGGTCTTAAACAGTGCAACAGGGATAGGGAGGCTCAAGCACTTTGTATCTGAATATTTGGTCATATTTGGAACATTTGGAGTTTAATTTTTAATAGATCTAAACACAGTAAACTATGCCTTTTCACATGAAATAATAACTTTGCACTGTTCTGCTCAGAAGACTTGACCAGAGGGCCAGTGTGTCTGGCTCTGAGGTGCCAGTGTAGGGTGTGCATCACCAAAGGTAGCAAGGCTGTCCTCAGACATCCCAGCACAACAGCCTGGCTTCTGCTGCAAAGACAACTGTCTTCCCCATGTCCCACTGCTTCCTCTTCTTTTATCTTCTCTGGAGCTATGGGATGCTCTAATTTATAGCAGTTTTCAGCCTGTGATAAATTTACTGAGTGCACATCTAGTCTGTAACTCTGGGATTACAAAAGTGACATTTATACAATGTTCATTGTGTGCTCTTGAAGTAAAGCTGGAGATTGGGTCTGCAGGCTCTCTCTGCCTCTTTTGAGCTTGTGGAGACAATGTGACAACACTCACTCTACTTTCTGATTATTTAATGTATGTGCAGCTTGTAACCATCACCACTGCTAGATAATGTGGAGTAAAACACAGCTTAAGCCAATGTACTGATTGTATCAAGGGGTTTTAAGGAGTAACTCTAAGATCAGCTGATATCCTCATCAGTTCACCCAGCAGTTTTCAGCAGGAGTAGCTCAGCAGCCTTTGACTGGAAGTTTTCTTCTTGCTTGCAGGGAAAAATATAAAATAATTTGTTATTTTTTAGTGCAAAAGCTAGATTTTTTTTTTCACATTATGAAGCTGTGTGACATGATTTAAGTCTGTCTTGGGAATGCTGATTAAATGCAAATAAAGGAGAGAAGAATATATTGTCCAACTACTACTACATATATTGCTAATAGAGTTTGTGTTGAGAATTTTAATGCAAGAGTAGCTATGGTTCATCTCCCAGCTGCAACTTTAACTGACTGTGACTGTCCCCTTGCAGATGTGTATATTGCTCATAAGCTGGAAGCATCTATGCTAAAGACCATTAAATTGATGTGCTGCTGTACACACACACAAAAGGTTCAAATTCCAGTTGCTGCATAATTGAGATACTCATTATACACATACAGACAGAGTTAGACATAATGGCAAAGACTGCATTTATTGATGTATAACCATCTATTCAACTTATGCCTTGACTCTGGGAAAAGCCTAAAGATGTGGAACGAATTTGCTTGGCTAAATGGTTGATGTTGTAAAGATCAGTTTGAAATTGAGGTGGAGGAGGAGGGAGTGGAAAAAAAAAAGCATTAAAAAAATCCTTCAGCAACAACAAAACACAAAAGACACAATCCCAAATGTATAACTGCGATCAAAAGCATAAAGCACATATTCAGTGTTGCTGAGTGTGATTCTCTTTTCACCTGCTTTTGTTTGGGGATGGCTCGTGGCTACAGGAGATATTCAACTCCCCGGTAGAAGCACAGTCTGGGAAAGGGGTTGAAAAGGGCTGCAACAAATCACCATAATAAGCATGGATTTATTGTTACCAGGTGGATTAGTCTGTATGATGTGCAGGGTCTCTCTATCGCATTCAAATTACAACATTATTCAGGTTGGAAGAGACTTTGGGAAGTCTCTACTTCAACCTGCAATCCTACTAAAAATATGGTCACCCATGTGTCAGACAAGGTTTATCAGCGCTTTTTTTCCATTTAGACTTGAAAAACTCCAAGGACAGTGACAGCTCAACCTCTGGGCAGCCTGTCCCAGGGCTCAGCTGTCCTCATGGGGAATATTTTTTTCTTTATCAATGTATTTCTTATACTGGGGATATGTGTACATGCAAAACTAGACACTATATTTAATATATGATCTGCAAGTGCCATCTAGAAGGAGGGTGACTATTTCCCTCTGTCTTTGGGCTCTGCTGCTGTTCATTTCAACCAAGAGGCTGTTGGTCTCTGCTTGTCATCTGCCCAGGACCCAGCTTGTTGCCTGCAGGATCCCTAAGGCCTTTTCAGCAGAACTGCTCCCCAACCCATTGATCACCAGTCCATCCTTCAAGGGGCAGGACCTAGGTTTTGGGTTGTTTTATAAAAATGTCTTAGGGTTCTTGTGTTCCCTTTTTCCCCAGCCTGTCTAGATTTCTCTGGATGACAGCCTTGCCCTCAATAGTTTCAATGGCTTCTCCCAGTGGGTACGAGACTATTGTGAGAGAAAGCAATGAAAGCCTTGCTAGAGTTGAGGTAAATAACATCTACTGCTCCCTCTCATCCACAGATCCAGTCATTTTGTCCTAGAAGGCAGTCAGATTGGTCAGGGGTGATTTACCTCTGGTTAATCCATGCTGACTGATCCCACTCATCTTCTCCTTCAGTTACCTGGACATGGCTTTCAAGGAGGCTTGCTCCAGGATAACTTGCTCTATCAATTTTCCAGGGTTTGAAGTTCAGCTGACTGTCCTCCTGTTCCCTGAATCATCCTTTTGACATGTTTTGAAGATAGGTGTTATATTTGCTGTTCCCCAGTCATCAGGGACCTCTAAAAACTTTCAGAGATGACTGTGACTGTGGCTGTGGCATCAGCCAGTTCTCTCAGCCCCCTTGGACAAAGCCCATCAGGTCTCTGCTATCTCATGGTAACTTGAGCCAGGCATGCCAAACAGTCCTTCCATGGTAATGAGCAGCAGATCCAGCTGTATGTCACCTCTGTCTGGCCCATCCACTACCTGAGAGCCTGACCCATAAACTCTTAACCTAACTGTTGCCCATCATGTAGAGGAACTCCCTGCGTGTCTGAGCTGCTCCTTCACGTAGCAGTTGACCCCCCTCCTCACTGCTCCTGTCCATCCTCTCTGAGGAGTTTGTATCCATCCATGGCTGCAGTCCAGTTGTCTGAGCAGTCTCACCAAGTCTCCATTGCTCTCGAAACAACAGTTTTGTGACTGCATGTGGAGCTTTAGATGCTTTGTTTACCAAAGTCATGGTGAAGTTTTGTGCACACAAATATCTTGATGATTTTTCTTTTTCTTAGAAAAATATAACTACTTTTTCTCCAGGTGGCTGATTCTGATCTATTCAGGTCATCTCCATGTTAGCTGAGGATCCCACTTAAACTGAGACTCTAGGACATGCTGGGAATCAAGGGGTTTAATAGCAGAGAAAGAACAAAAAAAGTGAAATAAACAACCAAAAAAATTCCCATTCTCCATCCTGAGAATAAAAAAAGGGTGCATGGAGGTTTTTATTGATTTCCTCAGACAATGAACTTCATAGCATGTGTGAAAACAAGTTCTTTCTAAATGGTCATTGCTGCCATTTTTCTTTGTTGACAGCCAAAATGAGCAAGAAAAGCTTATATATTTATATGTTGGCCATAGCCCAGGAGTAATTGGGAAGGCACACTGAGACATCTATGCATATAAATGACTTTGAGTGTAAGAGTTATTGCAAGGATGATCCTCCAGTAGTGATAAACAGATTAGCTTCTCTCATACATTATAGAAACAAGACACTGAGTAAGAACAATCAGATTCAATAGCACAGGAGATTGAAATATTAGTCATATTTCTTCTCCCATAATGAACAAAGTCTAGGCACCATTACGGAGGCTCCAGTTTTCCTTTTCTTCTTGACCACTTTGTTAGAAATTAGTAGCTAGCAGATAAGCTGTAGGATAATAATTTTTTAAAAATTAGGTTTGTCCTCAGCAGTCCTGTGGCAATATGGAAAAAATAGGTGCACAAACAGTACAAACTAGATACAGGTTTAGCACTGACATCAAGTAAACACGTTAACCAGGTCAAACCCTTGCAGTTATTATACTCACACTCCCAAATGACAAATATCAGAGATCTCATCTTCTGCTATCGATTCACTCTTTCTAAGCTTGTAAGAACATTATTTTTATCCCTGCACTGTACATTTTCCATTTACATTTGTAGGATACAGCCAGTAGTTTTATATTCCATTGTGTTGCATGGTCTTTTCTCTGAATATTGTATTGCAATAGCTATTGGTAACTACTTACATTCATCCCTTGTTACAATCCTCAGCACCAGGCACAAGTGCAAGTACTTGTAAGATTTACTGTCTGGCAAGCACATCTTAATCTAAAATACCCTTGTGATTTAGTATAGAGACATTTCACACCCCAACGTATTAATGTCTACAGTAATGCTGCTATTAACACTAATGGTCCTATTACTCAATTAAGAAAAATATATGCTTTCTTATTACGCACTTATGTTCAAGGTCTTACATTTATTTCTCTTCTCCCAAAGTTATGTGCATGTGATGTATAGCTCCATAATCAGTACTGGGAAAACATCTTGTTAAAGAAGAGATATTGGTGACCTTTATTAGCATAGCTGAAGGGTCACTGAGGTTGCCCAGGACATAGGGGATCTGTGTTCAGATCAGCCAAAGGGACTCAAGATAATCAGAGGGCTGGAGCACCTCTCCTATGAGGACAGGCTGAGAGAGTTGGGGCTGTTCAGCCTGGAGAAGAGAAGGCTCCAGGGAGACCTTCTAGTGGCCTCCCAGTACCTGAAGGGGCTCCAGGAAGGCTGGGGAGGGACTTTGGACAGGGGCAGGGAGTGACAGAACAAGGGGTGATGGCTTTAAACTGGAAGAGGGGAGATTGAGATTAGATATTAGAAAGAAATTCTTTGGTGTGAGGGTGGTGAGACACTGGAACAGGTTGCCCAGAGAAGCTGTGGCTGCTCCGCCCTGGAAGTGTTCAAGGCCAGGTTGGATGAGGCTTTGAGCAACCTGGTCTGGTGGAAGGTGTCCCTGCTGATGGCAGGGGGGTTGGCACTGGATGATCTTTAAGGTCCCTTCCAACCCAAACCATTCATTCTATGATTCTATGTCTCAAAAAACAGACCTTGTGAGAGAGTGGTTTTCCCAGCCTAGTTCTGGGGCCTCTCACCCCCTGGCTGAATGCAGTAACATGAGGCTTCTATATAAAAGGTGAGCCACAGGCTGACGCTGGCCCTCTTCCCTCCTGTATTTTAAGCAGTTACACTGCAGGTTACAGGTTGGCTGTTGGGGCATTAGGCACGCTGTGAGAGCACGTGCTGATCTGATCAGGCCTCTTAGGGGTCTGTGTGCTCCTTCACCTTATTTTTGGGTCTGGCTTGAGTAGAAATAGGTGCCAAATTACTGAGAGGGGGGCCTATGCAGAGCTCTGTGTACCTGAAGAACTTCACAGTCCAAGCAGACCAGATGAGCTGCATCACTCGTGTACAGTCATAATGAGAACTGCCCTGTCAGGAATTACAAGATGATTTTGGGAAAGACACCTTGTTATAAACTGTTTCTCACTTTAGCTTTACAGTGGGGATAGTCATTGTGCAATATTGCTCGCTACTGGGACATTGACATTTGCATTTATGAAATTCAATTGCAGTATCTCTTCACTTGGAAGACATCTAAATCCCTCTTTACAGCACTCAGGAACGTTAGTCTGAAGAGTGATCAGGGATCAATAGCAAGTTTATTGTCCAATAGTTGGTGGGAAAAGGCATGCATTGGTCCACCCTGAACATTTTCCAGAGACTTCAAGAGCAACTCTGAGAAGGGAAAACATCCCTGCTGTTGTGTTGGGCTCTAGATGCCTTTTGAAGACCATGTTTTAAAGAAAGAGTCTTCTTTGGAGAGGTTCTGGTGAAAGGGAGCTCCCAAATACAGCTCTTGGGGATTGCCTGGTAGCACAGGATACAGTGAAAGGATATGAGGGATGTCTTGATACATGCCAGCATGGGCTGGGGTCACTTAGAAGTCCAGGATCCAGGCGTCGAGGTCTTCAGAGTCACCAATAAATTATGGGAATCTGGTATGATGGGCAGGGAAGGACACTCCAAAGCTGTTCTTCAAACTAAAATATCTCCTCACTGCTGTGCACAGCCAATAAATCATCACAGCTTTCACCAGCTATTCACGTCCTCTATGGGATCCACTAGCTTTTTAGGGGAAATGCTGTTAAAGGGACTGTCCACACCAGCAGCACCGAGGCTAGGCCTTAGCTGGAGACCTGAGGCTGCTTCTAATGATGACAGATGTGTGTCTCCTGTGTGCTCCCCTCCTAGGGTAAAATCCAGAGTGATTTCTCTTACATGAGCTGATCCAGAAACCACATGAGAATGTCTTTTTGAGGTCAAGGGCTAGGTGCCAACATAGTCAAAAGCAAGCCTGGGACTGTGCCAACGTGTGCAGGTGATGTTGTTGCACTGCCCACAGCCTACGTGGTCTTTGCCTGCGCAGAATGCCTGAAGATTAGCAGAGATGTCCTGTCTCTGAGACCAGACCAGAGCCCATGCAGTGTGGCTAATCCCACCAGGCTGTCTGCACACCACAGGGGTGCTTACAGCACATCTTTTGCCAGAGGTGAAAGTTAAAATAGCTGCCTCTTTTGGAGTAAGGGCACCTTCCCCATATTGCAGCATGTGCAATGAAAGAAAGATCTTGTTGCTTCCATTTCAGGTTCTTGCTGAATCAAGCACTCCTGTGCACCCACAAGGTTAAAAGACTAGTACTGTTTGCCAGGTCTAATGGTAAAGGCAAGATGATATGTTTTACAGACTTACAGGCTGAGTCAGTGCAGATACCTGATTTTCATTGAGAACAAGAGCTCTAGGAGTTTGCAACTTCACCTGTGAAAATTCTGTCCTTAAATTTTGGCTGAATGTATTTTTCAGACGTTCATAATATATTTTAACTAAAATAAAAAATTATTTGGACAGCAATTTATTCAATAATTAAACTTTTAATTGTTCATTTTAATGCAATTACAGGTAAAGAAACCCTAACCCACACCCCTGATGACTCAACAGATCCGCCCACTTATGCTGACATATTGTAAATTGGTAAATCAAGTTCTGAAGTATGATTCTGTCAATTTCCATGGAAAATTCATATGCTACAGGAGAACGCATTGCAGTCTATTTTATGTTTTGTATCACAAAATCATTATTACTTGTGGGTAATTTGCAAGTCAATAAGAACCAACCAGTCTGACATCCTGATCCTCTGCTGAATGTGTTGTCAGGAGTAAGACCCAATCGATTTTACTTGCAAATTGGACAAATTTGATGTAGAGTCATTGATTAAGTACAGAAGCTACAAGAGTTGGGGTTTTTTTTAAGAGAGGAATTATATTTGAAAGTTAATTATGACTTTTAAAACATGCCATCATCATTGAATTGCAAATATATTAGCAACTATAATGTTACCTGCATGTCTCTCATCTGAACTCTTGGTAAATAAAAGGTAGAAAATGTGATTTTACGAAGTGCTCAGCACATATTGTGTGTTGCCCCCTGGACACCACGCAACACACAGCTGCTTGTTTTCTGTGACTAAAGCATTTTTGTACAGAAAGGGCCATGTCTTTGCTGCAAGCATATTATCTAGAAATCTGGCTTCCAGGTTGCTGCTGGCAGCAAGCTCCTGTTTATTCTGTGAGCTGGTAGCTTAAGAGGCTGAGCTTAGTGAAAAACGACGGCGCTTATCTGTACTGCGGACTCCAGGGGACTCTTCACATTAAGGCTTTTGGTGCTGGCAGCACAAAAGGAGTTGCCTTAATGAGCTTTAAAATCACATTAGAATGCAATAAAAATCAGTTCTTGCAAAGCATTCTTAGCAAGATCTGCTCCCTGGATAGACCCATGGTTAAGAAACTCCAAAATGGGTTTCAGGCAAAAAAAATCTTTTATTGTGAAGTTTCTCACTAATTATTTCCAATTTCCAACTACTCATTCCCTTTAGTAGTCCTGAGCAAAAAATTAATCGAGAATGATTTATTCACTGGACTTTACTGGTTTTAGATGCTGGTTGCTCACAATTTTCTCAGGGTTTATTCCTTATTTAAGATCGGTAGATGAGTAATTTGAGAGTGATATTTGGTCTGTAATTAGTTGTCAAAGAGCTCATTGTGCCCCCTGGATGTGACTGATGGCTGAGAGTTTAAACAGATGTGTATGGCATGTGGTTGGCTTGTTCTTGCATTGGGTGTATTTAATAGGATAATGACATTCTGGTAAAAAAAAAATGCATTTAATTTAAAGATTATAGCAGAGTCTTCTGAATCTTAGCTACAATGGGAAACACCCATGCCAGTGGGGATGTGTGATGTATTATGAAATCTGACAGTGCTACAAATAAACAGCCCCATGGCTTCATGTTTTCTTTTACCTTCACTTCAGGTGGGTCAAGACTTCATGGTCAGTCTTAAAATCAGCTTTTTGAAACCTGCAGCTCTAGTCTAGTTAAAGAGAAGAGGCCAATGAAAGATGAAGTTCCCCAGAGAGGGTGTCAGGGCTCTGCCCTTCCTGCCTCTTGCTCAGGAGGAAGAAATCAAGAGTGGAGGTTGCTGACAGAGGGAGCTGACCTTGCACACACACCTTGTGGGCACCGAGGCGTGTTTGGGGAACCGCAAGAGAAAATTCATTTCAGAAAGCTTTTAAAAGTTACACTTTGAGACTCCTGAGTTGACCTGTGTTGCTGCAGTAAATGATGTGTGGGCAGAAATGCTTCCTATGAGAATACACAGCTTGCAGCCACTATTTTTGGAACAGTCAAAAACCATCGAGGAAGCGGCTCCTCCCAGCTGGTCCCTGAGATGTTATTTTCCATCCCATAGTGCACCAAGAAACCAGCTGTGGAGAGGCTGTGAACACCTCTAGGGTGGAAGAAAGGAACATTTTTGGCTTTTTGAATAATAAAGTAGGAAAGATAACACAACATTTCGACTCTTTTTAAGAAGGCAGGACATGTGCCCCATCTTGAAGCCATGTCACTAAGCAATGTCACTGATGCCAGGTTGCTGACCTTGCATGTGGAGTAGAGGCGCTTGTTTTCCCCTGGACTCTACATAACTTCCCTGTCTCCCCTTCTCCTATGCCATTCCCCCATCCCACACACACTCCTTGTCCATACACACAGCGAGTCAGTCAATAATAGCACTTACAGGGTGGCTACAAAGAAGATGGAGACTCCCTTTTTACGAGTAATGGGTACAATTTATTTCTGGGAGGATTCCGACTGGACACAAGAGGAAAATTTTTCGTGATGAGAACAATCCACCACTGTAATAATCTCCCCAGGGAAGTGATGGATTTCCCAACGTTTGACACTTCTAAGATTCAAATGGACAGGGTGCTGGGCCATCTTGTTTTGAGGTCCATCCCAACCTGGTATCCTATGATTCTGTGGATAATACCTGACTTGTAGGCTTGGTGATTTATTAAAAATAAGTCATCCCAGTACCAAAGCCCAGGATGACATATAAACCTCTTAAATTAAGGGTCTTGGATCATGTGAGGTGTCCTAGTTTCAGCCAGGATAGAGTTGATAGAATTAATTTTCTTCTTGGTAGAGTAGGACTGTGTTTTGGTTTCAGGATGGGATTTGGTACGAGATGAATATTGATAATATACTGATGTTTTTGATTGTTGCTCAGACATCAAGGACTTTCCAACTCCCCATGTTTTGCTAATCTGCAGGTGCAGAAGAAACTGGGGGGTTACATAGTCAATTAGCAGATCTAAATTGTCATTTGGATGTGCCAATGGGACATTGCATATCGTATAATGTCATGATCAGTGTATAAATGAGGGCTGGCCAGGAAGAGGGGCTCTCTCTTTCTCTTTGGGGATTGTGGTTTGGGGATAAGGTTGGGACTGCAGAGCTGTGCCATGCACCATGGATGCTTCCCCAACACTCTTGCAGATGACATCAGGTAGATGTCATTTTTTCTGCTCCTAATTCACATTAATTCATCGTACCAGCCACAGTGAACCTGATGTCATGAATGCCAGTAGCTGGCCCGTGTTTCGTTGTACTTCACAGCCTGCTGATTTCAGCACAGCCCAGTGGGTGCCAGACAGCCTGGCCTGGCAGATACAGGAGTCTGAGCAGCTGGGGATGCTGTATTCAACAAGAGTGTTGGGAGGAGGTGGATTTGTGCTGAACTGCTGCCTTGCCTGGGCTTGTCAGGGAGCGTTGTGCTGAGTTCATCCTCCAGAGAGGAGCAGAGGAGATGGTGAGCACAGATAGCAGCCAGGGCCTCAGGTTAGGTAGGAAAACAATAATAGAATCATTTAGGTTGGAAAAGACCTTCAAGATCATCAAGTCCAACCGTCAACCCAACACCACCATGCCCACTAAACCATGTCCTGAAGTGCCATGTCTACAAGTTTTCTGAACACTTCCAGGGATGGTGGCTCCACCACTTCCCTGGGAAGCCTGTTCCAACCTCTGACCACTCTTTCAATAAAGAAATTTTTCCTAATATCCAATCTAAACTTCCCCTGGTGCTACTTAAGGCCATTTCCTCTCATTCTATCACTTGTTACTTGAGAGAAGAGACCAGCACCCACCTCACTGCAACCTCCTTTCAGGTAGCTGTAGAGAGCAATAAGGTCTCCCTTCAACCTCCTTTTCTCCAGACTAAGCAACAGTTCCCTCAGCTTCTCCTTAGAAGGCATGTTCTCCAGACCCTTCCCTAGCTTCGTTGCTCTTCTTTGGATGTGCTCCAGCACCTCAATACCGTTCTTGTAGTGAGGGTCCCACAAGTGAACACAGTACTCAACGTGCAGCCTCACCAAAGCTGAATACAGGGGCATGATCACTTCCCTACTCCTGCTGACCACACGATTTTTGATACAAGCCAGGATGCCATTGACCTTCTTGGCCACCTTGGCACACTGGTGGCTTATGTTCAGACAGCTATCAACCATCACTCCCAGGATATTTTCCTCTGGGCAGCTTTCCAGCCACTCTTCCCCAAGCCTGGAGAGTTGCATGGGCTTGTTGTGACCCAAGTGCAGGACCCAGCACTTGGCCTTGTTGAACCTCATACAGTTGGCCTTGGCCCATCGATCCAGCCTGTCCAGATCCCTCTGCAGAGCCTTCCTGCCCTCAAGCAGATCAACCCTCCTGCCCAACTTGGTGTCATCTGAAGGTGCACTTGATCCCCTCTTCCAGATCACTGATAAAGGTATTGAACAAGACTGGCCCCAAAACTGACGTGGTTAGAGACCATCTGCCAACTGGATTTAGCTCTGTTCACCACAGCTCTCTGGGCTTGGCCATACAGCCAGTTTTTTGCTCAGTGAAGAGTACACCTGTCCAAGGCATGAGCCACCATCTTCTCTAGTAGTATGCTATGGGGGACAGTGTCAAAGACCTTACTAAAGTCCAGGTAGACAAGGTATCCATCCATAAGAGGATGGGTATTGAACTCCCTGTAGAAAGAACATGAGTTGGAGCAAGTAAAGGGCAGTTAAAAAAGAAAAAAGTGTTTAAGTGTCTAAATATGTAGAGTGATGGCAAATAGTATTCTCAAGAACCCAACTCCGTGCTATTGAGTATAGCAGAAATTGGGGCTTTCTATCTGTCATTATCTAAATACCTTAAAAACTCATTAACTGAGTTGCCACTGTGTGTTAGGGTTGAATTCAATTCTTTGCCCTGAGATAAGTTTTCCTCCTGTGGTTTATGTGACTGAAAACATTCATCTCAACATGACATCAGCTCTCGTTCCCCAATGACTGCACTGAGATTTATGACAGTGTTTCCAGCAGCATGTTTCTCTTGCTATTAAAGAAGAGACAGAGAAGATGAGCACATCAAAGACGTGCCCTCATCTAGCACTAGACAATGAACTTTCCATAAAGTAGCACATCATTTTTGTCTTCCATTTGCCACTGATGTGTTCAGTAATGTGGCAGCAGCTGTGACAGGAGCGGTGAAGGTTCCTGACCCGTAACCTTCAGTAAGTGCTAGCGAATGCAGCAGAGAGGCTGTGGGACAATGAACATGTAGTCTCTTCAGGCAAAAAGTTATGCAGAAAACCTTACTTACAGGGTTTAATCTGACTGTGTAGGTGAGGGACTTCCATGTAGCTGGGGTACTGCCAGATCTCCTTCCTCTCACTTGGAGGAAGGAGCTTAATTTACTTTGACAAAGGTATCTGCTTCTCTAGTGTGTCTTTCTCACGTTTTCCCTCATGCTACCCCACAACAGCTTGCTGATGCTCTCCTTCATCTTACCCTCTGCACTGGATAGCTGCAAGTTAAGTGACTTCACATATGGATCTTTTCAGCTGCACATGGAATGTAAAACCTATGTTCTGCCAGGAGATGAGATAACTGGAGTACAGAACCAATTTGTCCCAAAGTGTGACTCTAGATTAGGAGAAAGGATTCAAATTTGGTGTTAAAGGAATCAGAAAATAAGGATGGAGTGAGAGTTCAGTGCAAAGTTAACTCTAGTGGTGGTGGAGTTCCTAATTAAGTGAAGTTGAAGCAAACAATGAGGCAGTCAAGAAAAGTCTACAACCTTATTGTTTGAAGGAAATCAAGTCAAGGATATGGCAAATGAGAGGAGGGAAAGAGGTGTTTGAAGAGAGTAAATAGAGATCAGAGGGGAAATTCAGAGGCAGACTTCACATCCTGCTGAAATACAGCCAGTGTAATTGTCCAAGTTGGAGGAGGACTGTTCATCATGACTTGGTGGGGCTAATAAATGATCACAATTTGTTCCTCCTTATCTTTAAGAGGGCATAAGACCTCCTCAGCACAAAGCTGAGACATTTGTAGGTGTGAGGGAAGAATGGCATCTTTCAAATCTAAAATACTACTTCCACTAAATAGGTCTTCTGTCCAGCTCCTGCTAAGATAATGATTTTGATTTGCTAAGCTCCTAAACTTTTAAAAAAGATCACACTCCAACATGATATGGCTTCATATTCAAGGAATAATTAGAGCTACTCTCATAATCAGCACCCCACACAGAGCAGAACTGTGGAATTCCCCACTGACTGCCAGGGAGCAAAGGGATGCAAACAGATTTATTCTTCATTTGTTTTAGTTCTTTTACTTATTTCCAGTGTTCTTTCAATCAAAGTCATCAATTATTTCCACACACACACATTGAAAAAGTCTATCCTTATTTAAATGCTTTGTTATCAAGCATCATTCAGTTTACTCTGTTTTGGAAATTATGAAAAAGAGAAACACATCACATTTCAATATTAGGCATGTTATGACAGTTATTCTTTCTTCCATGTTCCCTATGACAGCTCTTCAAGAAAGCAACAATCAATAGATGTTTTCCAACTTCAAAGGCAGTGTTTGGGCTGTGACATCTCAGATTTGCTCATCAATCAAGATATATTAGACAAGGTAGCACTGAGATGCTGTGACTCTCCTGTTAAGCATATTTGTTCAATAAACAATAAAGTAAATAGCGTCATGCTTGGAGCCTCCAAAAAGCCACGACTATAAATTACTGGTAACCTTTGGCAAAGCTTAATTTATTCATTCTCATTCATGCACCATTCATGTCTGACTGGATCTGTTTATCAGTGATCTCGGACTAATTTCTTCTTTAATTCCACTGATACATGCAGCAATACTCTCTATTTTTGATAGTGCATGTAGAAAGTGAATCAGCCCCATATTATTCTCAGTCTTCCCTCCCACCCTTGGGTTAATTATGCATAGAGGGAAATGAAGGTAGGAACTGGGACTGAACCAAAGCATTTCATTCCCAGCTTCAGGTAGATAGAGATTGATATGTTCCTTGAAATGCAAATTTATACAATTTTTCCCTCACAAAGTTGCAAAAGATTAAAATGTGAAGAAAGCTTGAGGTGAGGGAAAGAACTAATTGTCCATGTTACTTACTCCCATGTGTTTTTTCCCATGCAAAATAAATGCTTAGAACTTTTTAGAAAGGAAAAATTAAGGGAAGTTTGAGACTGTCTGCTAAGTTAAGCAGTTAGAGATCTTGGTCTCTTCCTCCACAGTATCTTCAGGATAAGAGAGATCCAGATAACAGTAAAAACAAGACATACATCTAAGAATCTTCCAGGATGAATCACACAGGAATTTTCCTGTATAACACTTCCAATTATCACAATATTAATCCATTTTAATCTTCTGTTTAATAGAATAAGATGTGTCATTTTACCTTAAATCTTATCAGAACAAAATGTAGGGACCTGGTTAAAACAAGTCAGCACCACTCCTAGCAAGAGGTGGACATTGTTAGCAGGAGTGGGACTGCTCTGGGTGTGTTGAGCTTACCATTCTTTGGGTTTGCTGGATGTTCTTCACCAGCGCTGCAAGACCCAGGCTGTAGGTTGCTGATCTGGTGCCAAATCTGGGCCAAGAGTTTTCCCTCATCTGTAACTATTAGCTGGAGAGTAGGGAGAGGAGATCAAACTCTGGGATCTCTCTGAACATGTCACACTGTGCCATATATTTGAACAGGGAAAGACTACAGAAAATTTCAAAGAGTTGTAAGATTTTTGTCCTTTGCTGGTGATATGAATGCCTTAAACACTGGGTCCAGCTGTGCAAGCCATTGAGGGAATGCTAATTTATATCTAACACATTGCAGAAACCCTTGAAAAAGGCCTAAAATAGAAATTCCGTCTACAATGCTACATTTTTAGTGTCAAAGTGTTGGAAGGAATTGATTGATTCCTTGCTGGAGAGCTGGAATCTCATTTTTCTAGTCCAGTAGAATCTCAAGGTATTAAACCTTATGTTTTCACTGATGCAGGACTTCTTCCTACATTCATTATCTCCAGGACAGTGTAAGAGGTGATGGGGCTGGATGTTTGAGGCTACTTGGTACTTTTATATAGTGACCATCAAAATCTGGAGGGAGTGCTTTTATATACATGGGAAATACCTGAAGCTACATGCCCATCACTTACTCTTACCCACTGAATTACATTTCTGAACTGTTTTAGGATTTGTAATTCTTTGGTCTTGGCTATTCTTGACCCTGGACTGGAATTGAGGAGGATGCAGCAAACCTCCCTTGCATCTCATATTAGCATCTTGCCAGCTCTATATTGTGAGGCAGCAGATATGTATGCCTGGAGAAGTTGAGTGGTGGGTTGGCAGAATAGCCTGTCCAAAACTTCTTGTATTTGTACAGAGAAGTGTTTTGACTGATGATTCCTAGTGAAGGACAACTTAGACTGCTCCTCATGCTAATAAGTTAGTCAGTGTTAAGAGATTCAAACAAATTCACTATTGTTACTTCTCCACATTCCCCTTTCAAAAAACCAAAACAAAACCAAAAAACAACCTAAAAAGTGAGCTTCATCTGACCAAATGGAGATGCCTACATATGTGATTTCATTGTCTACTCTACTTTAGTAATCAGTGGGAGAGTAACAGGCACTTCAGCTCATTCTATTTTCAGGTATCTAAAATAGATACTGAAAACATGCCAGATGTGTCACAACTTACAAATGACTGTTTCTCTCTGTTGAGTAGAAAGAGAGCCTATGGGAAGCATTTCAGATCACAGAATCACGGAATTGCCTCGATTGGAAAAGCCCTTTAAGATCATCGAGTCCAACCATTAACCCGACACTGACAAGTCCCCGACTGACCCGTGTCCCTCAGCACTGTGTCTACACGACTCTTCAGTCCCTCCAGGGATGGGGACTCCACCACTGCCCTGGGCAACCCCTTCCAATGCCTGAGAACCCTTTAAGGAGAGAAATTCTTCCTCACAACCTCAACTGCCCTTGGTGCAACTTGAGGCCATTTCCTCTTGTCCTGTCACTTGTCCCTTGGGACGAGAGACTGACGCCCAGTATAGATATTGATACTGTGGATAGGCTAAGGCTAGTTTAAGACCCTAGGACTTGTCCCAGCAATGTTTGGCAAGACCACTGGAATTGGGATTTGCTTCTTAGGTTTCTTTTCATGTTTTTCTTAAGTGCTCTGAAATTGATGTCATGAATTTTTCATAAATGGATGCATTTTTTTTCCAAAGACAAAAGATTTTAAAACACTCTTTTAGAAGTTACATGATACTAGTATACTAATGGCTATAATGGTTTATAATTAACTTCTCCACTATATAATTTCAATAATGTCTATTGTATTCATTCATAGAATCATAGAATCACAGAATGGTTTGGGTTGGGAGGGACCTGAAAGATCATCCAGTTCCAACCCCCCTGCCATCAGCAGAGACACCTTCCACTGGACCAGGTTGCTCAAAGCCTCATCCAGCCTGGCCTTAAACACTTCCAGGGATGGGGCATCCACAACTTCCTTGGGCAACCTCTTCCAGTGTCTCTCCACCCTCACAGTGAAGAATTTCTTCCTAATACCTAATCTAAACCTACTCTCTTTCAGCTTAAAGCCATTTCCCCTTGTTCTATCACTAACTGCCCTTATGAAAAGTCCTTCCCCACCTTTCTTGTAGGCCCCCATTGTAGTACATGCAAGGAGCACCACCAGATAAATAGTGTCTACAGACATATTTCCTTCACCTTCTTCTCTGTGATTTAGCAGTCTTTGCAAAATAACACAAGGCATGGCAGATAACATTCTCCTCATGGTTTGCTCGATGATGGTGTAAGTAAGGGGTAACAAGAACAAAATTGGTAGAATTATGCCAATACAAAACTGCATGTTCAGGATCAAAATTAGGCTTTTATTTCTTCTGAACTGATAGACCCCTAATTAGACAAGTTCTTTTGCAGTAATGCTAGTGGGAATAGTATTGAGGATTGGCTAAATTACTTGGTAGATTTCTTACTAGCACCCTTATTTTGTGGATCTACCAAAGATAATGTTAATCAATATACTTTTCTGCATTTTCTGTAATAACCCTTTAATACTAAAAAAATATTCTTACTCAGAAATGTCAGCAGATAATAATGTCCATTAGTGAGCTACGTCTTTGAAAAGTGAAAAGAGAGCTTAACACCACAACAGAGCAGACATGGGACTTTGAATAAAATCCAGCTTTCCCTTCCAGGCTAATGTTCTGTTTATTGTCTGAAGCAGTGAGTGCTAGAAATCTTTTACAGACATCCAAACTGAAAAGCTGAAGAATGATTCAGGCATCTGAGGATGTGCAATATAACAACAAATACTGGTACACTAATTGCTGCGCTGCTCTTGGGTTAATTGAAAAAAATCTGTCACTATTTATTCTCCTAAGACTAACATCTAGTTTACAGGCAAGCTCTATTAGTGGCTGCTTTAAAAATTAATTGACCATATCACAGTATTGAGAAAAAGCTGCACTCAAAGCTGTTGCATGAAATCTCTCATTGTATTTCTCTGCTATACCAACAAGGATAAGTCCCTAAAGGACTCTTAAGCCTTTTCACAAGTTAACTGCGTTTGGGATAGAAATACACAGAAACACAATGCCATTTAATGTGGTGACATGTTGTTCTTACAAATTCTTACAATACAAACAGCTACAGCATTTTATGTCTGTAAAAGCCCCTCTCAGACCAGGAGCCAAAGTGTTGGATGATCTGAAGGTCCATAGGAAAATAGTCCCTCCCTTTTCCAACCTTTAGCCATCAGGCCTGACCTGGTTATATATAAATGACACCTTCCTTTGTAGAGGAAGTGCTTCTGATTGCCTCAGGTAGATATTGCTTATTCCATCACCTCCTTTTTTAAGCATCTGCTTCACAGTTTGAAGGACCTCTTGAGTCCTGCTATCCAAAGGCTGAGTTAGTGAAGCCCAGCCCTTCTGTGCCTGCCGAGTCCTCTGAGATTCAGAGCAGCATCAGGCTGCAAGGGCTTTAGGGGAAGCGTTATACAAACCAGTAAATTCTGTATACTGGCAGAGATGTGGATGTAAGGGCGAACCTGGCATTGCCCCTGGGCTCTAGTGCCTAAGCGTTGTGCTTTTTCATAGAGGAATGTGGATTCTCCTGGAACTCAGAGAGCAAAGCAAATGGGAAAACATGCAGAATCATAACAAACAAAGCTCAGAGGACAACAGGAGAGCAGTTAAAGCTGGCTATGAAGGTTATTATTCTGCTTCATATTCATGCTGCTCACTCAAATATGCAGCAAATAGAAGACACCCTGTTAATTCTGGGTTTACACCAGCTAATGTAGCAACTTCTGGGGGATTTTCAAAGACGCTTATGATATCAGTCCCTTCACCAGTAAAAGTGAAGTGAGTCTGTGTGTATTTTATGTCACTGAAAGTTTGCTCTGCTGATTTTTCCTGTTTAAGATAGACTTTCATCCAGCAAACTCCTCAGTGATTTTCTCTAGCTCCCTGTAAGATGCAAACAAAATTAGGAACATGCAAGTTGCAACTAGACTCTTGGTAGTTCAAGAAAAATCAATTGTTATATAAAAAAGAAATTAACTGTTTGGATGGTTTCAGCTCTGTTAATGTTTCTCTAATGTAAGCCATAATAGCAGACTCTTAAGTAACTCAATACCATAGAAAGCAGAGCCAAATGCTCTCAGATTTGTCTTGTATATTACATTGATCCAATTCAAAAGCAGTTATTCTCATTAACAGAAATGAAATTATTAGTTTGAATGCTTTCTGTGTCCTTGTGAAATACCCCTTCTGATATATCCCAGTCTTCATTTACAGGAAAGGAAAGAAGAAAAAAATGTTTTCCTAATTAAAGTGGTCTAGTCAGAAAAGAGTCAACAGTAAAAGTCCAATTAATGGCAAAAGAGGCAATACTGGATTAAGGTCCTTTGAGAGACCAACAGATTCAGCAGAAATTCAGGTCATGTCGCCCTCTCATTCCTAGCAGTCTGTTTCAGAATTTTCAAGCATTCACTGTCATTCTTTTACTGATTAAATAAAACATTTAAAGAAAAAAATAGAAGTCTGTTTGATATCCAGTTAATAAGAGAGAAATTGTCTAGGTATTAAAGCAGGAGAGTCAAGACTTGTCCTGTTTTGGAGTCTGCAGATGCCCTTTTGCTGTCCTTGCTCTGCTTTAGCTTTTTTATCTTTACTAAGGGCATAATATTTAGTTACCTTTCAGGAGTGCTGTGCTTTCCAGCCACTTGGCCCCCAGTGTGTACTGGTGCCTGGGACTGTCCCACCCCAGGGACTTTCTGTTTCCCTGTGTTAAACTTCATGAGGTTTCTGTTGTCCCATTTCCCCAGCCTGTCAGGTTCCCTCTGCAAATGGCAGTGCAACTGTTGGTGTTATCAACTCTTCCCACTTTATGATCTGCAAACTTGCTCAGAGTGCAGCCTGTCCCATCACCCAGCTCGCTGATGAAGATGTTAAACACCAGTGCCAATCCCTGGGGTGCACCACTAGTGACTGGCCTCCAGCTGGACTTTGTGCTGCTGATCAGAACCCTCTGAGCCCAGACGCTCAGCCAGTTTTCAGTCCACCTCTCTGTCCATTTATCTGGCCTGTACTTCATCTGCTTGTCTATGAGGATGTTATGAGAGACAGTGTCAAAAGTCTAACCAAAGCTGAGATTAAACCGTTTCAACTTGTTCTCCCCATCCACCAAGCTGCTTGTTTCATCATAAAAGGCTGACAGTTTTGTCAAGCATGATTTCTTCTTCCTAAATCCATGCTGACTTCCTGCAATCATATTCCTGTCATTCCTATATATGTTTGAAAGTGGTTTCCAGGAATATGATGTACTTGTTACTGTTCCATCACAGTACATGCATGATGAATGTGAAGTTTTCCTCTATAAATAAATGTGTATGCATAGACACATGTATAGACACATGTATATACAAATCTGCAAAGCCACAGGAGGTAAAAAAATATAAAACAGTCACAGCAAGAGATCGAAAGTAGGAATTTATAAGACAAATATGCTGATGCACAAACAGGGCTATAAGGTGCTATACATAATTAGTCTGCTGTTAAAATTTACATGGCTCTATTTGTTCTATATCCTGTTAGACAAACTCAAGCAGGAGTTTGAGAGTCATCTCCTAACAACAGCTTTCAGTTCCCTGGAGAGACCCATGGCTGAAAACTACCCTGCTCACATAACTTGACACTGAAGTATTTCTACTTAAAGGAGAGAATAGTAGCTTCAAGATCCATCTTTCTTCCTGTACTCAGCACGAGAAAGGGTTCCTTCAGCAGTGTATTTTTTTCCCCTTGTCTGATCGATTAACTCCCCTATTTATTATCTGTGGTCTTTACCCATTAATCTCCTATCTAGTAAATCTGTTTGATTTTGACATTCTCTGTCTTTTGAATGAATCCTCCAGGATGGAATCAGAGTTTTGCTTTCTAATTCTGGAAATTAGTCAAAATTGTATGACAATTTTGGGGCTGTCTGCATAGAACTTCTTTATTCTTTTGGGCATAGGGGATTTTTTTCCATCTGTGGCATACTGCATAGCTGCATTTGGTGCACAGATTGTCTGTTGTCCTCATACCTCCTCTGTTGGACTGAAACTCCAAGGAATTGTAAACTTGATAATCTTCCGTCTGTCAGAGACAGAAATTTGACAAACACCTTGGACTTAATGAGGTGGTAACTCAGTAGCATATCTCCTGATGGATTTAAAATTTAAATTCAGTAGAGTCCAAATGTTTGATGGGATGATAGTGTTGCATTTAGGTGTGGCACACACAGGACAGTATATGATTGTATTCCTGAAAAGCATGGAAAGAGCTTTTTATCTCTCAGGATCTAGAGATTTCTGAGCTGCCATGCAAGCTAGAGGAACTCCTACTCCCAACCTCACCTCTGCATTGTGTTGTCAATTATTTGTGGGGCCACAAAACTTCAGTGGTAGGAGTTCAGCTCACTGCCTTTCCTAGACACAAATGGAAGCATGTGTTGGAGACAGGAATGAGCAGTCAGGGTCAGACTGTGCTTCGACCAGCAATGACACTGAGGAAAAAATGACATGGGTTTGTCTCCACTAAAGCGTCAAGAAGCAGAACAAATATGTCATTCTGCATAGTGTGTGGTCTTTTTAAAGGTCACCAGGATGAAGCTTGAATGGAGGCAACTCCCAACAAGGAAAATAATTCCCAAATGAACAAAATCAAACCAACCTACTTAGTGCAAGGCTACACTTTAGAAAAATCGATCGTCTCCAGAAATTCACTGAGTCAGAAGGAAGGGTGACCTTGTCAGCAAGGCATGAAAGCACAACACATCAAATTGTGGTCTCCTTATATAATAGCAGACAATTGGGAGCCACAACTTCCATCTCTGAAGGATGACCATCCTGTGTCCCAGCCCTGTAGATCTGGGTTGTGGGCTGTGACACCTCCACAGATCACCCAATGTCATGATTAACACTTAAAGGAACTCACCAGGCAAGTGGTATATAGCTAAAGAAATCTTCACATACTCCAAGTCACTCAGTATTTGGGATTAGATAAATGGCTTTCTGGTTTTAAGAAAGTGGCATGAGCAGGTCTCCTGCTCTTTTTGTGCCGTCCTAGCTGTGGCAGCTGGAGAGCATCAGCACTCCCTCCCTGTTGGAGGAAAACAGCAATGACCCTGCTGATTCTTTACAGAAATCTTCCACAACTGAAGCCTACCTGTTCCCTACGTGGGACATGATCAGTAAACCTTGCACCATTTTTGATAGCACTTCTAACCAGTATTGGTTGCCCTGTTGTGGAGCCTCCCTGTCCCAAGAGCTGGAGCACGCCCAGTGTAGTGATGTAGTGAGCTGAGACATGTGAAGCCACATGCACCAGCCTTTATTTTTGTTGGTCTCTTGTGATCTTTTCATTGACTTCTCCCACCTTGCCCAAAGTGAGATGGCCTCGGCTAGTTTTTTTGGGAACAGTTCTCCCTTGGGAGAGTTTTTCTCTCCCGACTCTTTGTCTCCAGTATTTCTCAGCTGTATGTGTATGTGCACAACTGGAGAAACAGAGGTGTATCTGCAAATTAATTATCTCTTATATTTATTCTTCTAGAATAATATATTTATAGCTACCTGAGCTGCTTCTGACATTGCAGTCTAGTGTGAAGTCAGTCACTCACTGCCACCTTTCATCATGCTGTTTTATCAGTGGATTGCTTCAAATGCACTTATCTTGCAAATTGCACAGCAAGAATTCACTTTTCCTTAAGGGTCATTTCAAAAATAGTTTCCAAGAGGCATTTTCTGTGCCAAATTACCTCTATTCTTTTTTCAGATAAAGGAGTACTGCCTACAATGAATAGGCACACATCAAATTCCTGAATCCAAACATTCTTGTATTTCAGTCTGTTTGAAGTCTGGATCCAAACTAGCTGGCTGGAGATTCTTTTTGATTTTCCTTCTCTCTCTTTAAGATTCATACATTTTCCTGAGGCTTATTCATTGTCAGTAGGCAGAAGAAAAATGTACTCCCGTGCAAGAGAGAGTGGGTAATTCACATTGGGAATAATCCAATTATCAGAATTATTTGAAAAAATAATGGATTCTGAGCTACCATTTTGCACAGCCAGTGACTAACTCTGAAGTACTAGAGAAATCTATGTAAATCATAAATCTGTTGCTCTCCACGGCTGGTGCTTAGCATGCTGAATGGCAGCTGTCATTTATTTGAGCACAAAGCAGGTTAGTCTTTTTCTTACAAAAAATAAAACAATTTGTATATACAACAAGCCAGTTCCAAGAGATAATTGCCTCACAGGAAGGAAGTATTTAGGAGCATTCTCCCCACCTAATAATTATTTGGTCTGTGCCTTATCATGTGCTGGAGACTGACGGACAGTGAGCATGCACTCCTAGCAAGCTCTGCCTTCTCCTTAGGCTTTGCAAGCTCAGGGTGGCTCTTTGGTAAGCCTGGAAGTCTACATCTCTGCTCAATACATTCACCAAGGTTTTGGACTTCTATGTTCATGGCCAAATCCTTCATTAAGGTGAGCCAGCAGGAAAGCTCTCTTGTCTCCAGGACTGACTGTACCAAGATAGCCGTGCCAGTGCAGATCTTTCAATTTTGACACAGCAATTCACCTTGCAGAACAGGAAACATAAAACTGTTGTTCTGCCTTCCTTTCCCTTGCCCTGATGATGAAATCCCACTTGAGATTAATCATAGCTATTTCTAAGCAGTTCAGCTTGCCTTTCTAGCTCAGCCTGGCAGCTGAAGCTGCTGCCAGAGTTGAAGGACTCCGGTAAGCTATTTAAGTAAGTCATAGTTCATTAGCAGTCTTCCATCTTCATAGCCCTTCATGCTATTTCCAAACTGTTTCATGTATTTTTGTGGGACACAAACAACCCTGAACTGCCCATCTTGTTTAGCAGAGACATTTATTTATTCCTTATTATCATCCATATCATTTTGCAGAGGCAGGTGCCATCTACACAGCAGTTACAGCCTAAACTTCTACCGGTCCTTGTAATCACCTTCTTCTTCCACCTAATCAGTCAGGCTGTCTTCACTGGGGGCTTTTTATGCTTGCTGCATGCCACTGCATAGCACAAAACAAAATACATCAAATGAGAGAGGAAGAGGTGACAAAGGAAATGAATCATAGTAATAGTCCAGTATAATACGTATGCATGTGTATGAATGTGATTTTGCATTATTTCTTAATGCCATGCTGGAAGAGAGGCATTAACATTCACACTGCAAAGTTTCAACCTTGTATTTTTAGTTCTAAATGATCTGTAAAATGTATCTCTGGTGGTCTTAGTGACCATTGGAGACCTCAGAGGTCAGGAAGACCTTTGAAGGTGGGCTCAGTTCTCCAGAGTTGTTGGATCTGAAATACAAGCGTGTGTTACAGCCAAGAGCTGACTCCACCTAGGCTGCTTGCACCATCATCCCAGTTTCAAAAGCCAAGGAGCCCTGTGTGTGAGACCAGCTTGAGTCCAACAGGTGTATTAATGCCAACTGTGCACCACAAGGAAGCACATACTCCAAAACTGGCCTTTATTTCTGTGGAGTAATGTCTGAGCTAATACCTACTTTTCAACATACCCTGGCTTGGTATCCATGGCACAGATAATGTGCAGCCCACGTGGTCCAGCAATGAGTAATTCAGAAATGCCTCTGTAAGTGCAAAAGTCTCCAGAACTGGTTAATGTTGCTCAAGGAAGAAAAGTAATGGGAGTGGTGTGGGAGACACTTCAGTGGCAATGTGTTGCACATGTTGCCAAAACAGATAGGAACCTCCTAGGGGAGGCCCGTACTAAAATTTCCACCCCACGTAGCAGAATCTGTTATGGAGTCAAGTAACATAGAAACATGTAGAGCATAAATATGATGTGTCCTCTTTTCCCTTCCCATCCTGAAAAAAAACCACTCATTTTTTTTCCTAGGCTCCCAGAAGTGTTGCTATCTTCACATTGTTGCCTTCACATCAAATTCTTTCTGAAACATCTCTGAATGAAACAAAACTCTTTAATCTGCCTTGGCACTTTTGGTGGGTTTTTTTTGGAAATCATCGTTCATGAGTTGAATAATCTGCTGTACTATTTATGCTTTTGTTACTCTGATATGCAGACATCTTTCACCCTCTCTTGCTCATCCAAATTTCTACAGACTGTTAAAATAGATAGCCCTATGCTATTACTAATCCAGAGTGTCTAAGTTCTTCAGAGCACATAAGAGATTTGCCACAGCCTTCAGAAAGTGCGGGGTTGCCAGCTGATGTTTATGCATTTACCTGACGGCGACTCAGACATTGCGCAGATACCATGATGCAAAGTTTATGAATTTCCTAATCCTTCTAATTTTAGTAGCCCCTGCAATGAGCTAAAAATAGGCACTGTAATCAAATGTGATCTGATTTGTGCTATTATCTTCCTCAGCCAGAAGCTGTCTGTGTTTGAAGGCAGGAGCTTTCAAGCAGTGTCACCACTGTCTGGTAACAACGACAGCACATCACGGAAGGAGTTGTGCTGAATGAGGGGCTCTGCTAGAGTAAGAAATGTCTTGTCATCCTAATAGCCACTTTGCAAGTGTCTGCCTCCAGGTAAAGGCTTTGCCTGGAGTCTTCTCCAGCCATTTGCATACAAATTTAAATGAATATAATCTGTTTGTTTAAGCCTAGACTTGTAACTTGCCTGTCCCCACTGCATGAGTCCCTGCTCTTCAAGGACTCATGGCTCCCAGGGGTACACACTGGCTGAGTAATGGCATCCTGAGAAAAAATCAACTTATAAACAGGCTCAAAATTTTAGTGGCTGTCTACAGGAGATATGTTTTGGAGACAGCAGGGATGGTCCAAAACAGGGTCAGGGACAGAGGCAATAGCTGAGCAGTGTGGAGGATCCAGGCTCTGGTGTTTGAGCTGTATCCCTGACCCTTTTTTATGTAGCATTTGTGAGAAACTATACGATTTTCTCAGGTTGATGCACTGCTTACTCACAAATATGTCTCAAGAGCCTTCTCAAGATCAGACACATCTTGATGGCAAGTCTCAAGCCCCAAAGAATTTACATCTAAAAAGACAAGGCAAAGGAAGAGATAGGAGAGGAAGAAGAGCACTGGCAAAGAGGTTAGATCACTTGAAAGGGAAAAAATAAGGTCAAGCTAGACCTCACTTTATACATTTTTTTGTGTACTTAATGCAGTATGCAGCAGGTCTGAAAAGGCAGGTAAGCTCAAAGAAAAGTGCTCCTCTGTGCCCTGCAGTGCCTCTCTTTATGGTTGGACTAGAAAAGGTTTCAGGCCCTGGGACTGCACTGTCTCTGTAAGGTCTTGAATGTGGGAGACACCGTAGAGGTAAACAAAGTAAAAAGTAGTTTTTGAAGCCTCTGGCATAACAATTAGCTACTCAACCACCTGGAGGTCTAGGATAGCAAGAGACCATGATTAGATTGTCTGAAAAACAAGAAAAGGAAACAGAAGGATGAGCCAGGCACTTGGGAGGTACGTGGGAGTTAAGACTAACCCATCTAAGCTGTGATATTGGAGTTGAGAATGCAATGGGAGAGGACAACTTACCCAACTTGTCACACATGTGTAGACTATCAAACCTTGGTACCTTGTTTGTAGAAGGGATTTTGTGGTTTAGTTGCATGGTTATGCAGTGGAGCAAAGATAGATAAATAACAACACCAATTAAGAACAGGATGCAGGAGCCAAACTAGCTGCTGTGCTGCCCACAAAACTGTGTTTTTTCCATGCTACTGAGAGAAAGGCCTTCAAAAAGCAGCAGATTGGGTGGGGTGTGTGTCAGAGGTGATAGGAACTGGGAGAGTGGAAGAGGAGCTGAGAGACAGGCAGATGGGAGAAGACATGAAAGCTGGGGAGGACCAGGCCAGGATGAGGGGAAGAGCAGTGGAGCTCAGAAACCCTGTGTAGCCTCCAAATAGCTGCACAAAGAGCCGCACAGCCAAGCTGGTGGCTTCCAGTGAAGAAAGACAAACCCTAGTGGAAAGACCACTCAGCTCCTGCAGCTGGAATTAGCTCTCACAACAGAGCCCTAGATAGCACCTCCCAATGTGTTGCTCTCCCTGTCTCAGAAAGATCAAGTTTGGGGTTTCCAGGCAAGGTAGTTAACTTCCAAACATTCATACACGTTCCATTCCTGAAAGTGCTGTGGCACAGGGTTGGCTAAGGTAGGGTGGGAAAGGGTGGGGTGGGACTTTTCTCCCTACTGCAGCCTCTGCTGACACAAAGCTGCATGATCAGATAGAGCAGTGTAATGCAGAAGGAACTGTTCTTTGGGTGGCTTGCAGGCCTATAATACAAAATTCAGTGCTTAAAGAAAAAAGGAGCTTCTCTGTTTTGTCATCTGATCATGGTGAAGGTAGCCTCCTGCCAGCTGGTCAAAGCTTAGTGACAGCAGAAGGATCCTGCCAGTCTTGCTGCCAGTTCCTCTGATAGCAGCTCTCGATAAATCATTCCTTATGCTTTCTCCCAAATGGCCCTGAACCAGAACTCTGGATCTGAACATCTCCAAAGGCAGTGGGAGAGGAGTGGTCCAAATCAGAATTGAGTTCTGCTTGATTTTGGGTTGGAACTAGTCACCGAATGTAGAGTGAGCCATCAGGGGACTTTGGGATGTCCAATACTCAGAGTCAGGTCTGGATCTTCACAGTGTGTGTAGTCTGTCACAAGGTGTTGGGTGACTCTGATTTGACAAGATATTGCTTAGTGATAGGGTGAGAGGAAATGGCCTCAAGTTGCATCAGGGGAGGTTCAGGTTGAATATTAGGAAAGAAGTCTTTTCCAAAATTGTGGTGAGACAATGGAACAGGCTGCCCAGGGAGGTGATGGAGTCACCATCCCTGGAGGTGTTCATGAAACATGCAGATGTAGCACTCGCGGACATGGTATAGTGGGCATGGTGGTGATGAGTTGACGGTTGGGCTGGATGATCTTAGAGGTCTTTTCCAACCTTAATGATTCTGTGATTCTGCTTGTATGATCAGCTGCAGAACATGTGTACTCTCAGGCCACTGTGAATGTGAAATAAATTCCATTAGCACAAGCATCCTGCTTTTATGTAAGAAAACACTTTTACAGAGGTTGAAACAAGCATTTTGGGGTTAGAGCCACTTGTCAGCCTATGTCTGAGTCATGGGCAGCAGCTCATTATGCACCAGTGTCTAGGTTGCTTGTTGCTTTGATGAGCGTTGCTGCTTGCACTGTGAGGTACCGATAGGCCACATTGGCAATGGCAACTGCTTTAAGCTTTCTTATTGCTCTTATTGCTACTGTTAATTGCAGTTTGGTGGCTCTCTGAAGTGGCCCCATCCAGAAAGTCAGAAAGGTGTTACTTGGGAGCTGAAACCTAAGGAATGGTGCTGCTCATCCACTGCATATGTGCATGGAAGTATGGTGTCATGGGTCATGGCTTAGAAGCACGGCCACAAGGCTGATGGATGTTGATCTGTCCATGGGATGGACAGTGCTGTCACTACATGAAAAGCAACTGCAATTTGCAAGGGCAGAGCTGTGAGGTCTTTAGGAGTCCTGGTGCTCTGGAGAAGGAGGAGTGTGGGCAGATTTACTCCTGCTGAGCTTCCAGATAGCAGAGCAGAGCTGTACAACAGCAGGTGTGCAGCCACCTCAGGGAGAGCAGGGATCCACCATGTATTATTGTTATTTGGGAAGACAAAATGCTATAATTCTGAACATTCCCATCTTTCTTCTTCTTCCCCCAGCTTTATGTGCTGAGCATGATGTCACATGGTATGGGATATCCCTTTGGTCAGTTGGGGTCAGCTGTCCCAGCTGTGTCCCCTCCCAGCTCCTTGTGCACCCCAGCCTATTCGTTGGGGTGAGGAGCAGAAAAGACCTTGACTCTGTGTAAGTCCTGCTCAGCAGTAACTAAAACATCTCTGTGTTATCAACACTGCTTTCAGCACAAATCCAAACCATAGTCCCATACTAGCTACTATGAAGAAAATGAACTGTCCCAGCCAAAACCAGCACAATTTTATTATTTATTTTAACTCTAAGTTACTTTTAATTTATTTATCTTTTAATCTTCTATCCTATTTTTAATGTTATAATTTAATATAAGTGTGGGTATTGTGGTGGATAGCATATGAAAATCCTCATGAGCTGTTTCTCCTGGGATATTTATCTTTAACTAATTTTGCTTTATACCACTTCCAGCCCATTCCTTGGATGTGCTCCATAAATGTCATCAGACATTCCCTTGTTTCAGTTTATGGCACTCTGGAGATAAATTTACCTGCTTGATTCTGAGTCATCATTTCATCCACATCGTGTTGTGTACACACTGTCTTCTCCCTAAACCAACTGTCTCAATCTTCTCAGCTCTTCCTTCGTGCCATTAAGCATTTGCATTGCTTGTCCCCAACTGCTCTGCAATAGCAGAGCTGGAAAAGAACAACATTGCAGGTGAGGATGAGCATCAGGTTATATAAAGGAAATTATAGATTTTTCTGCCATTTTTTGACTCAGTTTAATATTTTATTTACTTTTAAAAAAATTTTATTACTGCAAGGCACTAGGAGAGAATCTGCAGCAATTTACTTTCAAGTGAAACTGGCAACGTGGCTGTGTAACAACCAGCAGTATAATTCAAATAACTCTTTTCCTTCTGAAGTCAGTGGAAGACTTTGTCAGCATTGCACTTTGGCTGCCTGTTTGCAGCACTCCCTGCCCATCCGTTTAGTGAGATATTTAATTACTTTGCTCCTGAGAGGGATGATTCCTGCCCTCAAGCCTACACCCCATGCCCAGCAGGAGTCTTCAAGCTCTCCCCTTTCTGCTGTATGAGCGGTTTGCTGACAGCCAGCATCCTTGACTGGATGGAAAAGCCTAATTTCATCCCAGTGCAGTGTCACTTAGAATCATGAAATCAGAATGGTTTGGGTTGGAAGGGACCTTAAAGATCATCCAGTTCCAACCCCCCTGCCATGAGCAGGAACACCTTCCACTAGACCAGGTTGCTCAAAGCCTCATCCAACCTGGCCTTCAACACTTCCAGGGAGGAGCAGCCACAGCTTCTCTGGGCAACCTGAGCCAGTGTCTGACCACCCTCACAGCAAAGAATTTCTTCCTCAGATCTCATCTCAATCTGTCTTCTAGTTTAAAGCCATTACCCCTTGTTCTGTAACTAACTGCCCTTATAAAAAGTCCCTCCCCAGCCTTCCTGGAGTCCCTTCAGGTACTGGAAGGCCGCAATAAGGTCTCCTCGGAACCTTCTCTTCTCCAGGCTGAACAGCCCCAACTCTCTCAGCTTGTCCTCAGCAGAGGTGCTCCAGCCCTCTGATCATCCTCGTGGCCTCCTCTGCACTCATTCTAACTGGTCCATGTCTTTCTTGTGTTGAGGGCTCCAGAGCTGGACACAGCACTCCAGGTGTGGTCTCACCAGAGCAGAGTAAAGGGGCAGAATCCCCCCTCTCGACCTGCTGCCCACGCTGCTCTGGGTGCAGCCCAGGATACAGTTGGCTTCTGGGCTGTGGGCACACATGGCCAGATCTCCAAACTGCAAGGTCTTTTTCTTACCAAAGGCTAAAGGTGACCTGCAGCCCCCTGACAGCACCTCCCAGCTTCTCACTTCATGGCCATTGCCTTGACATTTGTCTCCAGTTTCATGCAATTATTCTCCTAGATCCTCCTTTTTCTCGTAATGAGACTATAACATCAAGTCTCATTATCCTTTTACCCAGAGAAAGAAGGGCCAGACTGTTTCAAAAGGAAACAATTTATAGCAGTGGGCAGGTGCTCACAGTATCTAATTTACAATTCGTTAACACCAGTAGAGGTTTACTGGGAGGTTATTTCACCTTCCTACAGCTACTGCCTCTCTGACAATAATTATTAAAAAATCCTTTTGGTTAGAATGGTATAATTTCCTTGCCAGCACAGAGAGGCTTTGTATTTGAGGTTAATAAAATGTAACGTTTAATTCCAGAGATCACAGTTTGTGTCTCATGCTGTAACACTCTTTGCTTAGAAACATTTTCCTCTGGGGTGGAAAAATGGCTAGGCAAAAGTGTTACCCAGGAACACTACGTTATAGCTGTCCATATCTATATGTGCTTTCCTGCAGAGCCAAAGAGGGGACTTCTGGGCTTAGCAAGCTGCAAAGCTTTAAGAATTACAATGAGTTAATAAAAATGGACAAAAAATGTCAGAAAAATATATATATTTTTCAAAAAGTTTATTTTACTCTTAAAAAAGTTACCTCTAGTTCAGAGAAATTCTGATTTTGAGATAGGAGAAGACATTCTGTGGTGTCTACTCTACTGTGAGTTTTAAACCAACAACTGAAGGAGTCAGTTTGCTGTCTGAGTTCTTACCCCAAAAAAAGCAGGGTGCTGCTTGACTGCTGTTAGATGAACACAGAAAATATGAATGCACAGAGAGATCTTCTGCCCTATTGGGAGATTGAGACTGATAACAGTAAAATGAGTTTTTCTCCAGATTCAGGAGGAAAATAAGGGTGAATGTGGGTAATGGAGGTAAGGGTGAGCAGCTCAGAGGTCCAGCTTGGAGATAATATGGAAGAAACAGCTACCCCTGCTTTTAAAATGTGTGAGGTAACTCCACTTAGTAAACAGAAATATAATCAAAGAAACCAAGATGTAGGAAGAAAATAAGGATTTTTAACATTAGATATCTAAAAATGTACTGCTTGATGAAGGCATGCCATAGGAGGGAAGCAGCCAACAGGAAATCCATTTTGTGGTGGTGAAATTCAGTGCAGCTTCGTTATCATCTCACAGTCTCACCAGCTCACAGTTTAGCAGCTAACGTTCTCCCTGGTGACCACATACGAGAATAATGTCGTACCTTGAGAAAAAAAGAAAATTTGAATGAAATCTTTGCTGTCCCAGTTTATGTGAGGGATCACAGTGTTTCTCCTACACACTTGGTAAATAGGATGGTTCTTTATGATCTTGCTCAACAAAAATCACCTTTGTTTGCATGAGACACCATCAACTGCCCGGAGAGCTTTGAAGCAGACTCATGCACACAGAGGGAACCTGCTGTGTTGCTCAGGTACAAGGTGAAAGGAGGGAAACCCAGTGAAGAAAGTGAGACAGCCCACACTGAGATTGCTTTTGTTTCTGTCTGATAACATCTTTTTAATCTCATTCTCTGAGGTGCTGCATAAATAGAGTATCATCATCTCAACTGTACAGACAGGCAAACTGAGGCACTCAAAGAAGGTTGGAATTGGCTCTGGATTCAGGCACTAAATGTATCTGCCTACATGTGGCTGGGGACCTAACCACATGTTATACATAATGCAGATGTGGGATGTGATTCAGCCACCTAAACATGAGCACCTAGTGCTACTGGAGTTCCTCAGAGTCTGCTCTCTGGCCTTATTCTGCCACTGCTGAAGGACATGTGCCTCTGTTTGGTCTTCACAGAATCATTAAGGTTGGAAAAGACCTTTAAGATCTGTCGACTCATCTCCACCGTGCCCACTAAACCATGTCCCTGAGTGCTACATCTACACATTTCTTGAACACCTCCAGGGATGGTGCCTCCACCACCGCCCTGGGCAGCCTGTTCCAATGTCTGACCACTCTTTTGGAGAATAATTTTTTCCTAATATCCAACCTGAACCTCACCTGGTGTAACGTGAGGCCATTATGTCTTGTGCTATTGCTGGTTGCTTGGGAGAGGAGACTAACCCCCACCTCACTACACCCTCCTTTGAGCTAGCTGTAGAGAGCAAAGTCTCCCTTCAGCCTCCTCTTCTCCAGACTAAACAATCCCAGTTCCTGGTCTTGTACCGTATATAGCAGCCCCACAGAGATGCTTCAGGTAAATCAGGGCATGTAAAAATGATGATCACTGCTCATGTTTAGGCAACTGAATCAAGCCATGGTTGTCTGAGTCTGGAGCAGTTTCTGCCTTGGAGAGACTATCGCAAGGACACAGAGCAGAACTGGATGGAAAAGCCAGGCTGCAGCCTGTTGCCAAGCTCATGGCAGGAAGATGAAGAGCAGATGGGAAGAGGACTAGGAATGGACTCCAGGAGAGGTGAAAGAGGAGATTTCATCAGGTGGGTTTTTAACAGTTATTTTGGGAACCTGTTGTGATTTTTAATGGTCAGCATAATTAATATGTTTGGTTTTAATGAGTCCTCAACACTGACTCATGCTGTTGCCGATCTGCTCTCAGTAGCCCTCTCTCAAGACAAGGGCTCTTTTGTAATGAGAAGGACTGTGCTTGGATTCAGAGGTCTACCTTATTGGGGAGGTAATAACTTACATCCCCTTCATGCTCCCTTGTGACCTTTTATGAATCAGGGTCAATGTATCCCAGAGTTTCCATTTCATATGGGTTCAGATTAAAAGTAGAAAGCATTTTCCTTCTTCTGCTTTTCCTAACAGATTATAGATAATTTCTGCACATCTCATCTTTACAAACCTTACCTGCTCAGAGAGTTGGGTTTCTTTATGCACCTTGAAAGCCTTGCAGCTCAAAGTATATCTTCCACAACACTGTTATGATGCCCTTACCACCTCACAGAAGGTTCACAAGGTAGGGAAGGAAGGAAAAAAGAGACTGTGAATGCTGGTTAGAAACAATTGATGGAGAAGAGCTTTTCACTGTTGTCATATCAACCCCCCATCTCCTATCTCTGTCGTACCACAAAGTGTCATGTATAAATGAAGGCATCTCATCATGTCTCACCTAAGCTGAGAAATCTTTGAATCAGGTGCTGTCTTTACACTTCTAGTCATAATGTAACCCCGCACAATAGTACCACTAGAGACCCAAGGTTGGATTTTGTTTGGGTAATTTCATATTTGAAGGCAGCAATTCTGCTTTCTCTTCTAATAAAGCTTCAAAAGCTGGCTAGGGGCATCCATGCAGGTAACCCCCTTTGTCATACCCGTTATCTCTGGGTACAGTCAGAGGTCTGGATTAGTGCTGAGCATGGTGAGAAGTACAGTATGATCTGTCAGATAGACCCAGCCATGACTGCCACACTGGGCATGAAAGTGTATGTGAGCCTTTGACAAGACAATCTTGTTTCCACACAGGGGTTTTGGGTGCTTGTGGGGTTTAGACTGATGGAGGTTTCATCATGCTCAGGTGTGATAATCCTCAAGATGATGTAGATCTTCATCAGACATCTGAATGCCCTGGGAGAAACTGGCTGTGACATGAACTGTTGTGATTTTTTATGGCTTGGAGCAGTGAAAGGTCACAGAGACTGTAATACAGAGTTCAGGACCACAAGCTCTTTTGATGTATAGGTTGACTCTGCTCTGAGACCTGAGGCAGGAGCTATCTCCTGTCTGCATTTGGCTCAGTCTCTGAGTGACTTTTTTTTCCACAATCATTTTTGCCAGCAGATCATTTTCCTATGTAATGTGAAATATTGCTTAATCAGGCTGACCATGTTTTCCTTTCTTCTATTATGCTCTTGCCTTTCCACATTTTGGGAATGAGGTGAAGCTATAATTTTTACATTGCCATTGTTCTGTATGCCCACATCTTCACTGTCCTCATCTCGCTTCAGAGAACCAAGCCCTATAAAGGCATTTGGGAGGATTTCCCTGAGCCAGTAAATGATAAGAGCTCAGATCATGGGATGGGTGTCACAGGACAGGAACCATCTTGGAGTCAGCTTGGGGAAAGAGGAAGGCTGCTGCTGCAGGCAAGGCTGCATGCCTTAGTTATTGTGCATGCCACAGATTTTCACATGGGAAAAATAATTTTGGTTCTCTGCAGTTTGAAGCTGGTGCTGATGCTGTCTCTGGGGTGATGGTGCATCCATCCCTGTCCAGTGCCACATGGGAGTTGCTGTCTGGAAGATGGTTGCATTGAGAAGCACCATTGTTGGAACCTATGACCTGTGTGAAACCATCAGCCTTGTGAAACTCTCTGAAAGACCTGCAACTCCAAGACAGACTCACTTGCCTTCCACTACTGGTTCTCATTAGAAGCTTGGTTTTGTTCCAAGTGCCTAGTAAAGTCAAGCTTAGGGACATGGTTTAGTCAAGGACTTGTCAGTGTGAGGTTAATGGTTAGACTTGATGATCTTAAAGGTCTTTTCCAATCGAGGCAATTCTGTGATTCTGCCCCTCCTCCTCCTCTTCTGGCCCAGAGTGGGCAGAGTAGTAGGGCTGTACCCAGATTTGCAGGTTGGGGCAGAGGGAGCCTGGCTGCTGTGTACAGTGCCAGGGAGGTGGCCCATGGCTGAGTACAGGAGATATAGATGAGCTAGTGATTTGTCCCTGCAGGCTGTCAGTGCCGGGGGACCCTCCTTGACAGGGTCTGACAACCTGTCCTTGCAGGAAGGCTGCTCATCACTGATGTACCTGGCCAGGAGGATGGTACAGTGCTCCTTCTCCATTTTCCTAGTAAGAGTTGACATTGTTTTCACAAGGACAGAAATTAAGCTTGACCAAGCAAAGCAGCATGGAACCTCACTGCTGAGGACTCCTTGAAGCATCTCCTACCCAAGGCAATGGTTCCTCTTCTCTTCCTCACCCCACTGCCCTTGATCCTGTAGGATTGCTCCTTCAGTTTTTAACTATGTAAGCTATCAAATGTGCAGTGCCCTTACATACATGTCTGTTTCCAGTGGTCACATCCTCTACTCTGTCCATACACAGAAGTGCACAAGTGTCCTTGTAATCCAGCGTGCCCCAGAGATGACAAATCATGGACTTGCAGTGGTGGCACCATCCTCTATGTTGGGAGACTGAGCATTGTGCAGCTCTGAGGAGGTGCTTTTTTGGGGTCTGTGGGGTGAGGATGTGGGGTGCACGCTGTGATCTGGCACTGTCTGTCTGTTTTGAGGGTTTCAGCAGGGGCTGGCCAGGTAAGGATGACCATTGCTGATGCTTCCCTTGGTGGCCTGGCTGGAGTGCATGCAGAAGATGGACAGAACTGCACCCAAGAGCCAAGTGATGAAAATGTCCAGGAAATTTGGTAACTGTCAGGAAGTTATCCTAACACATGGGCATGGTGTCAGGACAACTTCTGATGCTGCCTGCCTTTCTCTCCAGATACTGAATGTACCATCTGAGACAATCCTGAGTGTTTGCTTATAGAAATAATATTTCTTTGGGCTGTTCTGGTTTTTGCTTTCTAGCCTTTGGGAGAAAAATCCCTCTATTAGATTACAGAAATGAGTGTCTGTGTGTATGCAAATGGATATGATCTACTGTGAAAACTTATTCAGGAAGAGTTGGTAACAGAAACATAGAATCATAGAGTGGTTTGGGTTGGAAGGGACCTTAAAGATCATCCAGTTCCAAACCTTCTGCCATGAGCAGGGTCACCTTCCACTAGATCAGGTTGCTCAAAGCCTCAGCCAACCTGGCCTTGAACACTTCCAGGGAAGAGGCAACCACAACTTCTCTGGGCAACCTGGGCCAGCGTCTCACCACCCTCACAGGAAAGAATTTCTTCCTAATTTCCCATCTAAACCTATCCTTTTCCTGTTTAAAGCCATTACCCCTTGTTCTGTCACTCCCTGCCCTTGTCCAAAGTCCCTCCCAAGCTTTCCTGTAGCCCCTTCAGGTACTGGAAGGCCACTAGAAGGTCTCCCTGTAGCTTTCTCGTCTCTGGGCTGAACAGCCCCAACTCTCTCAGCCTGTCCTCACAGCAGAGCTGCTCCAGCCCTCTGATCATCCTCGTGGCCTCCTCTGGACTCGCTCCATTAGGTCCGTGTTCCTCTTGTGTCGGGGGCCCCAGCACTGGAGGCAGCACTGCAAGTGGGGTCTCAGGAGAGCGGAGCAGAGGGGCAGAATCCCCTCCCTGGCCCTGCTGCCCACGCTGCTCTGGGTGCAGCCCAGGACACGGTTATTGGCCTCTGTGCTGCCAGCGCACTTTGCCCATGTGCGAATAGTTGAACAGTCCCTGGTCAGCATTGGTGTGGAGTGACCAGGGAAAACACTTGGTTAGCTAAGTGAGAGTGGTACGTCCTGCAGAGGACTAGGTTGAAGTCAGAAATTTTCTTTGAAATATGGCTTAAAGCTGTTGTCCCACCCACTGGCAGTTACTGACCAGTCTTTGGTCTTTTTCATGAAACAATGGATGTTGGGACCTTACTGCTCTGTCCTTGTTCCTGTCAACCTCTTTGAATTTCTTCTTTCTGTTGGAAAAATTGTTCTCCTTTTCTAGATGCTACAGGAGTTGGATAGCTCCACTGCCCCAAACCCTACGCAAGCTCAGAGCTCCAGGATAAAAGAGTGGGCAGAGGGGGAGGTAGAGGCAAAGGCTTATTTTTGCAGAGTGCCACTCTAGGTGGTGTATTTTAGATAGATAAGGTCTGTTGCTCTGCCAAATGCAAACTTAAATTAGATCCCCCTGCTTTGCAAAATGGTATTTGTATTTTTTTTTCTTTAAAATTACCATAGTCTCCATCTGGTTGCATCCTGCAGGACAGAGCTGTGTTTGTGTAGATGCTGGGATCAGGACACAGAGTACAGCCTCTCCTTCCACGTCCTCTTTTGGATTTTGTTTTCTGTTTATACAGTAGAATTAAATGAATTCATGCCATCTGCCCCCACTTCCTAAGGAAACACATCTGTGTGAGACAGCGACAGAGGGATGCGCGGGGCTGCGGAGGTTGCCAGCACAGACACAGCAGTGTCAGCCTGCTGCATCCCTGCACATCTCAGGGAGAGCAGCCAGGGTGCTCTGTGCTACCAAAGAGGTGCCAAAGGATGGATGTGGGAGCCAAACTGCGGGCACCAAGTTTGGAAAATCTTGCAGGAGTCTTGGCACTCACCTCCTAGCTTTGCCTGGATATAAACAACAGTTTTTGTCAGAAATCTGCCTACAGATTCCCTCTCTTCATTTTCTCCCCTGACTGCATCTCCAGATGAGAGCTTTAGTGCTTCACAGTATTACAGACTGTTTTTAATTCCAAATACCAGCAAGACATACAGAGCATATATTTTTATATATATATATATATATATATATATATATATATATATATATGGCTTTGGACAGTTATAATATTAGGTAGGTCATACTTCCTTCCTCATATAACACTTTTCCTCCTAAAAAATCAAGTATGATTTTCTTTGAGAAAGTCTCCAGTCCTAGTGAAAGGAGCCCAGACCCACTGAATGCCTGTACCACCAAGCCTCTTTTCGAGGCTTCCTGAAACATCAGCACTGCAGTTATTTTTTGAGTTTCACATAAGAAAGGAGAGTAAATGCCCCTCTGTGTAGTTTAAAATCTGGCACTGGAGCATTTCCTTTAATTTTTCAACTCCATGTTTGTCATTTCTGCTCCCTGCTGCACTCAATGTGTTTCTTCTGCTGTGATGGTTTTCAGATAACCTGTTTGGCAGCTGCAGGAGAAGTTCTCGTAGCTCAGAGTGCGTTGGCACTTAAGCCCCTTGAAACATCAGCAGCTGCATTTGACTTAATGGAGCACTTTGAACAGAACAGGGGGAAGATGTTTGCCAAAAATAGTTTTGTGTAAGTGGTTCTGGGTTATATCTAAGCTGTTGATGCCCAAAAGCACTTCCCTACTTCAAGGTCTTGGGATGGTCTCCAGACTGCAAATCAGGCCAAGACCCAGGCATGCCATATCCCTTTTCTTTCTTTGGAAGAAAACCCCAGTGAATGGAGGGAGCAGGACGTGCCCTGGTCTGTCCTCAGTCTTAGGGAGAACCAGATATGGCCCCAAGGTTTTGTCAGAGAATTTATGTCTTCTTTAGGGCTAAGCCAGGTGCATTATAGGAACACAGAGAACCATACAATCATGGAATGGTTTGGGTTGGAAAGGACCTTTAAAGATCATGTAGTTCAACCTCCCTGCAGTGAGCAGAGATATCCTCAACTAGATTAGCTTGCTCAGAGAGAGCTATAGGGCGAAAGGAGAAGGGTAGTCCATAGGTTAGTGGCTGGTAAGCTGTATGCAGGACCCAGCTCAGGTATGGTGAGGGCTTAGGGCTGCTCCCCAGCTCACTTCCCTGTAGGTAAATTGGAAATAAAATTGTTCTCTGCTTCCCAGGAACTTTGAGAGGTGCCCTAAGACTGCAGAAATAGTGCTATATCAGAGAGGTCGATGTGCTGTTGGGTGAGTTAGTGAAGAAAAAACAGGAAATAAAGATAAGCATTATCTTTCCTTTGTGCATTTTAGAGCCCTTTAGGGGCTCTAAGGTCTGATTTATACAAGAAACATCCATGAACCTAATAAAGGCATGTTTTTAATAGGAATGAACTCATTAAATACAAGAACAGCCTACATTGATTTCAGTCAAATGCTTACTAACTCAAATTAAAACAATATAACCCACTGCTTAGCAAAAATTAAGAACACTAAATTCTTTAAAATGGCTTTAATGTAAACCATCACACTTCTCATGGGGAGAAAAGTCTCAAGACCAGGATTCTCGAGGAGGTGATCTCTAAACAGGTTTTCTTTTGAGGTGGCAGCTGGAGATACTCAGTGCCTCTGAAAATGAGTTCCTAATTAGCTTCTTCTCACAGAATCACAGAAAAACAGGTCAGGAAAAGATCTGCAGAACTGCTTTGGTTCTACCACCAACAAATATGTAAACATAGGCAATGGTCATATAAATAGATACAAATGCATGCATGTGTAAATCATTGCCATGGTTTGTGCCTTTGAGGACCATTTAACTAAAAAACCACTTCCTCAGAGAGGTAAATTATTCAAGTGGTACATGCTCAAGGGGAATTGTTTGCATTAAAGCCAATGCTCAGATTTTTAACCAGGAGCTATTTATTTACTCAGTCTTTTACTTTTTTATATAATCCCTTTGCTATTACCAGAGTTATTTGTGCACAAACTGTGCATAATCTTGGGTTTGAGAAACTACTTTTTAATGCTGTGAAAATTGAAGTCCTGCCTTGTAAGAATACATAAAACTAGAAAATGGGCATGAAGAAAGAAAAATCTGTTGAAAGGCGAGGCATTTGGGTCTGCCCTGTCTGTCCTGCAAGATGTCTTGGGCTTTATTCAACACTTACTGTTACATTCTTTTGTGGCAGGGGGAAGAGGCTTACAATATCAAGACTGTTCATGAGCTGTGGGCACTTTCTAGGCTTAGTCTAGAATAGGGACCAAGATTTGGAGATGATTGGGGAGATTAAGAGAAGATGCAATGGCTGAGAGGGGCAGGGTCCCAGAAGGAGAGAGATGGGGCTGAGTATCATCATCGAAGTACATTGTTTCCCTCCATTTTCATTTGTCTTTCTCAGATACCACACTCCCATCTGTTGAAGTTCACCTGTTTATTTTTCTTTTCCAAAGGGGTATGAGCAGTTTTCCCTAAGGAAAAAAAACCCAACAAACCACTGCCTCCTATTGAAACACCATGGCTTTGCTTTGGTTATTTATTAGTCTACTATTTCATGTGCCAATTGGCCTGAGCATTTCATGTTTGGATGTCAGTGGCAGTCAGGAATGGGTTCTTCATTCAGCTCCCTAAGATGTGTCCCATCTGCTGTGGGGACAGCAGGAGCGTTGAAGCAAGTTAATCATGTTCAGACAAGCTTTCTCATATATTTTCCAGGGTAGTCCCTCCAGTTACCCTGAAATGCAAAAGGGGAGTGATGGCTCCAAGGATACTGGTGACCACCCATGGTAAGTTTGGCTGGGTACAAATAACTGGCAACACTTGTTATGAAAAAAGGGTACCTATATCCAATCTGTGTCACTGCTGTATGCAGCTCTGCATCACCCAGTTCTGACCCACTGTGGTGGGTTGACCTTGGCTGAATGCCAGGTTCCCACCAAGCTGCTCTATCACCCCCCGCTCCTCAGCAGGATCAGGAGGGGAGAAAATAAGATGGAAAAAACCTCAAACTCGTGGGTTGAGATAAGGGCAGTTTAATAGAAACAAAGCAAAGCTGTGCATGTGGAAGCAAAAGAAGAACAAAATATTTATTCTCTACTTCCATCAGCAGGCAATGTCTGGCCACTTCCTGGGAAGCAGGGATTCATACACATTGTGGTTACTCCGGAGGACAAACATTGTAAATAATGAATGCCCCACCTTCCTCCTCCATTCTCCTTGCTTTTATTTCTGAGCAGACATCATATGGTATGGAATATCCCCTTGATCAGTATGGATCAGCTGTCCAGGCTATGTCTCCTCCAGAGATCTTCCCCACCTCCAGCGTGCTGGTGGTGGGGGTGGTGGGGGGTGGAGAAATGTTGCAGCACAGCCTTGATGCTGTGTGAGCCCTGCTCAGCAGTAACCAAAACACTGGGGTGTTATCAACACCTTTCCATCTACTACTACAAACCACAGCACTGTGAGAGCTGCTATGGGGAAAATTAACTCCATCTCAGCCAGGCCCAATACACCTGTAGGTTTTCACCTTTTAAAACCAGGGCCTTTGAGCAGACGCACCCTGCAAATGTATTTTCTCTAATGAACAAGACACTGTAACTCCTCCATGCTGGTGGTTTGCAGTTAACAGTGCTGTAATGCTCTCTCTGTGCCCAGAGATCAGTCCAAACACATACGAAGCCTTTTGTCCCCTTTTGCGAAGGTGTGAGGAAAGGGAAAGGAAAGGGCAAAGACTAAGAGGCAAAGTCAGACCACCAAAGGTGCTTTCACTTTCTCCATGAGCACTTTTAGGAGGGGACATGCTTGTCCCTGAGCAAAATGAGGCAGCAGGGAAAGCCTCACAAATACTGTCTGTTGGAGTTTGGATCCAAACAGCTCGTGTTTTGCAGGTAGGAAGGTGTCCAAGCCCGTTTACTGGGTGAGATTTAAGTAGTACAGGTGTGGAGGATAGACAAGAAAATTTGGGACGTGATTCCAAGCCGCTGATGCAGCAGATAGGTAGGTGTAGCAACAACTGTGAGAGGAAGCAATGAACCAGAGGGGAGGATAATGTCATTGCCAGGGTTGAGGAAAAGAGATGGTGGTAGGAGGTTTAACAAATTAGAGTACTTACTATTTCCTTGCAGGTCTGGGCAACTGAATAGATTTGGGGCAGGAAATTTGCCTGTCACTCAGGAACTGTGTTTGTGACTCTTAACAAAGGTGGAAGTGGGGCTGGCTGAGTTTATTCTGAATTTCTGTGCTGATCATAATTCAGGTGAGCACTAGCAATTTCAGAAAAAAACATGCCTGTGCCCTTGCCTGTCCATATGGTACATACATATTCAAAAATGCACATTCCCTGGAGAATTCATAAATCAGATAAAAAAGAGAAGAAAAACTGTTGGTTTTTATTTTTTTTCTTTTTTTTTATTTCACAGTGTTAATCACCATGGTATCCAAGTGCCTATTTTTTAGGCTTGCATAAATCATCATCGCTTCTATAACAACCTCCTGGGGGAGGTTTTGTCTAATTTATTGGGACTTTCCTAGAGGGAATAACAGGGGGTGGGCAGGAGTGGGCTGGCAGTCAGGAGCTGTCAGTGCTGTGCTCTGGTGATCCCCACTTTCTTAAGTCTGGGAGCAAAATTATGTTATGTTTGGAGCTACATACAAAGTGACCAGGTATCAAGGAATTTAAGGATTTGAAAATATACGGGCTATGTCGAAGGTAATCCTTTGAATATTAAAATCAGAAAACCTGCCAGGCCACTTTGCATAACATGCTCTATAATCTGTGAAATAATTCCAAGGTGCCTGTTGCCATGGCATCTCTTGGAAAAGCTTAGTGATATTAACAGAGAAACAGTGGTGGTGGGATGAAGCCAGAATTGCAGCTCCAGGCTCAGGCACACAGTTGCTGCACCTCAGCTGACCATGTACTGAAGTGCACATGGCTGTGATTATTGTCTTGCTCCATCATAAACGCATGCTGAAACTCATAGTCTTAAACCTCTTGCACTGAGGTTCTAACATGATTTTATCTCATAACTAAAACCTAGGCACTGACAGTTGTGCTGCTTGACTGGGGCTCACAGAGGTCCGTCAAGATTTGGTGACGGTGACTTGACTGTGCCTCTGCAGTGAGTCTGAATTCACATTGGAGCTCCTTTTGTGGCTTGGGTAACTTCTGAGAGATGGGATTCAGCTGACCAAGTGTAAATGTCTGCTTCTGAGCTAGTCCCCTTCCACTTATTAAGAATGGAGAGAAATTGGCTCCTCTGGGTATGGTATATCTCATTCTAAAGTAAATCTTTAAAATAAGCCAACTAAACCAAATATTTCCTCTACTGGCTATAAAGGAAACCTTGAATCGTTAGCTCTGTTGGGGTAGACAACCGTACTGCAGGCATTTCCACAACTCAGTTAACCAGATGAAGGCTTTTAGTGTAATCTGAGGTGCTCTAGTGACCTGAGACAGATACATGGGGTTGGCAGGGATGACATGAGGCCAGGAGGAGACACATGTCTTCCAAGAGTGGCAGCTGGAGGCCAAGTTGCAGAGAATATCTCGAATGTCACTAAATGGTGATTGCTGGGAACTGAATAGGGCCCTTTGGGTGGGGTACAGCTCCAGACTAAGGCACTTAGATATCTTCAGATGAACTTAGTCTCTAAGCACACAGATTGTGTAAGAGCTAATTGCATCTGCTCATACATAGGTATGCAGTACCATTGGAGTTGTCCATCTGTTCCCACCTGGCCTCCAGCTGCTGTTCCAGAAATGTGTAAATGCTGCATCATGTCAGTGCATATCTCACACACCCTAGGGTGTATCAAGTAGCAGAGGACATTCTAATGAGTTGAACCCTGGCCCTAGTCAACACAGTCAGTGGATCCTAGAGAGGACTCACCTTACTCAAAGCAGATAGCCAGTAGCTGGCCAGCTGAGTCTCTCTTCAAGGGCCATTGACTGTATGGAATCACTCTCCATTGATTACCAGGGAATTTAAAGATCTTGGGCTCAGTTCAGTTGCCCAGCCATAGACATCCATAGTCTCTGAGGGACTCTAGGGTATCTGGGACATCTGCATAGGGCTGGCAAATGTGACACAGAACATATGGAAGACTTTTGCCCTTCTGAACCAGCAGCTGAAGGTAACCAGAAGCTAAGGTACCTTAAGGTGTCTCAAATGATTTTAGACACCTCTCTGTGAGCAACTGCAAAGGTATAGCCATGTAAATGGAGATGGCTGAGTGTCTAATTAAATCCTTCTCTTAAAGACAAATGCAACAAATCTTATTCTTTACTTCTTTTCTTACATTTACTGGGCTTCCTTTACATGACACTCACTCTACTGGGAAACTTGTTCCTGGTTGAGGCCTTTCAGTACTTGTCACCATTGGTGACAGGAGAATAATAATACCATAGCGGAGGCAGCCTGCTCTGATGGATATTCCCCAGACTCTGTGCCACACTCCTCAGTGTGGAGAATGCCTTTCCAATAGGACCTAAGCCTGTTGAGTCTCCTTACCCACCACTAAGAAAGACTCAATTAACTTCAGATCTCAGTGCAGTTACACTCAGAGATGTGTAGCATTTTTATCCGAGCAATGAGAGAGCATGAATTAGTTAGGTATAGGATCTTTCAGACACCCAGTTGTTTGTATAGCTCTAAAAAAATTGCTCTGTGTTGCTTGTAAACTCCTTAGATATGCTGAGAAACATTCCCTCAACTGCTAGAGCCCAAACTTCCTCGTACACTTATCTTTCATTCCAAGTGAGAGCATTTTCTGCGTGTCCCTGGGGTTGCAGTTAAAGCACTACTGTTTCCATGGAGTGAGATTCATCTTACTGATTTCTGCTATCTAAAACCCACCCAGAGCTTATCCAAGCTCCCTTACAACCACTGCAGCTGGAAAACATTGATCATCCCACTCTGAGCACTAGTTACTCCCTTGTGGAGTGAAAGCAGAAATATTTGCTGTTGTTCCTGTGGTTTGTTCTGTGGCTTAAGACAATAGAGTTTGTAAAAGAATATATGACCAACATATTTTTATGGTGGTTAATGAGAGCAGTTGGAAAGATTCAGTTCTGCACAACTCATTTATACTTTTTTGACATGGCTAGTGGCACAAGTTTTGTCAAAATGTACAAAGAACAACACCCTTGGCTCTGTCAGAGGTGGAGACAATACAGCAAATATCTACTTGGATGGGGCTACAGCTCACTGTCTGTGCAATTATCTCCTGTGAGCATTTGTGGTTATTGCCCAGTCTTGATTTGTTGCCAACCTGCCAACTCTCTCCTTTCTTTCAGACTAATTCAATTTTATTTCATCACCTTCCAAAGAAAAGGCTTTGATCACGGTTTAGATACTGAAGAAGAAAGTGGCTGCTTCTGTCTCCCTTCTGCCACATTAGTTTCATAATATTCCCCTCACCCATGGCATCTCATCCCGTTGTGCATTAATTTTTGTAAAAAATCTATGCCTGGTTATAACACACTTTTACCTGCAACATCTCGCTGTACTGAAATAGTTTGTTAATGAGAAGTGTTTGAATATTTGCAGCATTTTGCCTTGATTTTGTTTATTTTGTTCCCTTAGAAAATCCCAGTTTTGTTTTTAAGGTTTCAGTCAACTGACTTCATTATGAATTCCACTAGAAATGCAAATAATTTGATATTTTTTATTTGAAAGTTTATTATTGCTATCAATATTTGATTATTCGACATTTGTTTTCACTGGTTGTCAACAGATGACACTTTCCAGGGGAAAAAAAGGTGATGGTAGAGATTTTTGATTCTGTTAGATCCATGTCCTGGGATGTGCCATGGTGCTCAAGCATGAGCTGAGGTTTTGCTAAATTATGAACGCTATCATCCAGCCCGCGGGTTAAATCAGCTGCATTGCGTCTTTCAAGAGATACTGCAGCATCTCACGCAGCCAAAGATTTCAAAACATGTTCAACATCAGTGGCCCCAGTGAGAAATTAAAACCTTCTCACCAAAAACTTAGATTATGCAGAAACTGTTTCTTCATCAAAAATATTTTGATGGAATTCCCCTATTGCTCTCCTGAGAAGGAAAGTTATCGTGGGGCTGGAAACTCTGAACGATGTTAATATACCAGTGATGTGATTCAGGGCTAGTGTGGGTTTCGTTCTAGATTTTCTGATTCTTCATGATGCATCCAGATGTGCCAGGGTTGGCAACAGAAGTGGAATGTTATTCTCTGAGAAGGATCATACCATTGCCCTGCAGGAGAATTTTTACTACAATACCCGAGATGTAAAGTTTTTGTGACTGTGGGTTTTCTATTAATAAGTAGTCCTAAATTTTGCTCTAAGTAGTCAATTTACGTTTTACCTATATTTTTCAAGACATTTTATCCCCTCCTGCCTCACCTGCCCCAACCTCCTTTAGGCAATCCAGGTTCAGCTCAAAGTCTTGTACTTTTATACAAGGAGCTGGGAGGGGACATAGCTGGGACAGCTGACCCCAACTGACCAAACGGATATCCCATACCACACAACATCATGCTCAGCATATAAAGCTGAGGGAAGAAGAATGAAGGGGACATTTGGGGTGATGCCATTTGTATTCCCAAGTAACCTTTACGTGTGATGGAGCTCTGTTTTAAGAAATACTAGTTATGTAGCTTAAATAAATAAGTTTTAAATAGAATGAATCACTCTGTGCCATTTAATACACTGTTTGTTTAACATAACTTACTTAGTGTGAGTAGCTAGATTTACTGAAGCCTCAGGCTGCAAGCTGTGAACTTTCACCTAGAAAAGTTGAACTTGTCTTGAACTGTTGCTTAGCTATGTCAAGGAAGGCCCTAAAACCATTACAAATTGGGAGATAAGGAGGCTCCGACTGTCAGCAGAAGCTGCAAGCCATCCAGATAAGAACAATTTATGGCCCACCTGAAGACAAAGGAAGAATCCGATAAGGAACAAGAAGACCCCAGACCAGAAATTACCACTGGACCAAGAGGCACGTGCAAGGCATGTGAACAGCTCGTGAAGAATGGGTGCATAGACTGTAAGAGTATAAATGCCAGGTGGTTTTCTTTGTTCTGGGTCCCTGTCATAAGGCACCCAGGTCGAGCTGCTCCTATTGCTGTACCACTCAATTAAATTATTTATTTTCCTGAAGCTGGTGTTTGAGACTGCTGCAGGAAACCTAGGACAAAGACATTTCTTTAACACTCTGCTTTCCTGGGGATGGCTGAACATCTACCTGCCAATGGGAAGTACTGAATGAATGCCTTGTTTTGTTCTGCTCACATGAGTGGCCTTTGCTTTAGCTATTAAACTGCTTTTATCTCAAACCACGAGTTTTCTCACTTTTACCTTCCTTATTCTCTCCACCATCCTACTGAGGGGAGTGAGTGAGCAGCTGTGTGGCGCTTAGCTGCTAACTGGGGTTAAACCACGACAGGCATGACTACAGTATGTGTGGAAATCCTTGTGTTCTCAGAGGAGGTCAAGGATAGATTCTAACTCTAACTCTGCTGCCCAAGTTGCTAAGACACTGAATTTCAGATTTTGTTCAAACTGGGTATAAGTGCATTTTAGAACACATAAAAGTAGAAAGTTTATAAATAATTATCTATCACTGGGGAATATCTGATGGTTTGAGCACTCGCAACGTGTGGAATCTGGAAAGAAACACTGAATGAAAAGCTATTTTTGTACAGAATAGAAAGACACTGCAATGTACAATAATTCTTTGTGAATCATGTAATTGGCAGTTTGTAAGCAAAATAGAAGGCATGCTATTTTGTTAACAATCTGTAGGAATTAAGTTTACTTTGATAATAGAGCAACCTACTGCAAATGTCGTGGCAGAATGTTACATCAGAAGACAAAGGAAACTTCCTTTGCTGACAGTCAGATTTTTTTACTTCTGAATGACACAGGAGATTGCAGTGCTTTGCTGTGCTGCCAGCAAGAATCTCTGCAATCTTGGTTTACAAGAGATAAGATAAATTTTTGCAGCATCAGGGCAAAATGGTGGTGGTGGGAGGAGACACCAGGGCTGTATTTCTTTATAGGACTGCCTTGTTTTCTTAATTTTTCTTAACTACCAGTACAAAAAAATTCTTGCACCACTTGCAGCAGTGTATACTGGTGGGTAGGAGAATAGGTTTTAGCATCCTTTACTAGTTCATCAAACCTAGCAGTAGATACTGGGAATATTTTAAATCCTTCTAAATATCTTCTAAATACTGGGAAATATCCCTAATGTGCCAGCTGTGCAGTGATGAGTGGGAAGAGGTTTTTTTCCTGATTCCAATCAAGGAAGAGACTTGATTGTCTTTATCTTAACAAGTGTTAGACATTACTGGTCAGAAAATTCCTCAACCCTTTCAAAAAATCTGTCTGTGGGAGAAAGCATAAGATAGAGCTGCAGTATTTTCCAGAATTGATTCTTGACCATTATGACTTGAATCTTCTCTTTGTCAGAAGCTGCTAAGCAGCTGGGTTTTCTAGGGTTATCAAGGAAGAGACTATCATGGGATAGTATTCCAAACCTGCTGCTGCTTCCTGGAAAGCTAGAGGCAAATTTTTTGACTAATTTCAGAAGAAACAGTGGTCGGCTGTCAATAATTGCACTGTAGCCCAGCCTGCTCTTATTTCCCCAATGTGCTGTTAAAGGTCTTCTAATGATTTCATTTCTTAATCAATATGATTTACTTATTAACCAGAAACGTTCCATAGTAAAATTTCACCACAGCTAGCTGAATTATTAGTGCCATTATCATTAAGTTATACGATTCCATGCATCTGTGGAGCTGTGTTCTTGCTGGAATGAACACTGGGGAATACCCTGACCCATCCTAAGTGCTCCCTGAAGCCAGCTCAGCTGGCAGTAACAGCCTCCTCCTTATCTAGCTGAATTTTTCATAACAAATAAGTGTTTTCATAAATACTTTTCACAGATAATAGGTACAAATTTCATTCTCATTCTCTCAATTTAGTATTGTGATTGATAATGAAAAAGCACATTTGTGTTTATAAAAGGCTCCTTTGATTTACAGTAGTTTCAAAGCCCATCAGTAATTCTTGTCCTTCAACTGCTATGTGAGAGGTGATCTCCTTTGGCCAACATTGTTCAAGTGCACCACGGGTTCTTTGGATGCACTGAATGGATGAAGGTCCTCAAGGTCTCACTTCTTTCTCCGAGATGTTGCAGAGTTCAGGTGGGAGGTTCACACTTAGCTGATGAGCCATGTTTAGGTGCTTAATGAGTGCTGCAGTTAACACAGGGGTGCTGTTAGATTTTTATGTGCTGACAAGTTTAGGGGGCCCTGGGCAACCATCACTCTGAATAGTGCTCTTGAATCTAGACAATAAATTCCACCTAAATCTTGAAAACCAATATAGATAGTGTGAACATCATTTTGTGTTCTCAATCTTTACTCGGATGCCAAATGGCCTGCAGTTGAGCTGTTACAGCAAAATAAAAGCAGTGTAATGGATGGGGATCCAGGACCATCGCTGTAGCTAATCCTGTCGCACTTTGCTTATGAACCAGTCTTACTAAATTCTCACTCTGGAGCTGCTGGTCTAGTTATCATAGAATCACAGAATGGTTTGGGTTGGAAGGGACCTTAAAGATCATCCAGTTCCAACCCCCCTGCGATCAGCAGGGACACCTTCCACTAGACCAGGTTGCTCAAAGCTTCATCCAACCTGGCCTTGAACACTTCCAGGGAGGAGCAGCCACAGCTTCTCTGGGCAACCTGGGCCAGTGTCTCACCACCCTCACAGGAAAAAAATTCTTCCTAATATCTATTTCTGGGAAACCTGAAGCTTTAAAAGTCACAACAGGCAACTGTGTGGCTCCTTGAGGTGGGCTGGATGATTCAGACCCTCTTCTGCTGCCAGTCAGAGGGAACTGGAACTTGTCTGGCAGACTTTTTGTATTGAATTTATAGCCCTATTTGCATGGTGCATGTTATGGAGAATTTACTTGGTTCTTCCTTGTTATCTTCCTTTATCTAAATAGGAGTAATTCAGGGTAGAAATATATTTCCACAGATTACACAACAGTACAGAATAGATCTGTCCTATAGTGATGCACATAAAATAATTGGTAGTGCTCTGATACAGATTAAGTAGGTGCTTCCACATCTCCTTGTGAAAAATAACCAAAAAAATTAAATTTTGTGTTGCAAAACAAGAAACTGAACCTCAGGTTCCATTGCTGTAAGGAAAGAAAAATACCGAAGCCATAAGTTCAGTGTATGCAACTCAGAATCACAAAATCATAGAATAATTTAGGCTGGAAGGGAGCTCTTGCTTGACCTCCCACTCAGAATGGGTCCATGTAAAGCAGATAGCTCAGTCAAGTCCAGTCTTATTTGTGTCCCAGTTCTAGTGGTTGACGACCCTTATGGTAAAATAAATTTCCATATATCTAATTGGAGATTCCCATGATGCAACTTGTGTCCATCACCTTTTGTCATATCATTGTGCATCTCTTTTAGAAGAGTCTGTTCTCTGTGCTCTTCTATTAGGTAGCTGGAGAAAGCAGTAAGATCTGTAAGAACAGGAATTACTTCTGCTTGTTAAATTAAAAAAATATTGGACTTTAGTGCCCTCAAGGCATTTTTTCTAACAACTTTAGTGATATTGAAGATTATCTTTGGACAGAAACTTCTGTTTTCTGAGGAAGCTTTTATTTCTGAAGAGAAATCCTTTTTAAGGAAACGTCCTTGTACAAGGGGTTGACAGGCAATTCTGCTTATTGTCACCTACTTCTCACTTCTCATCTGCAAATCGAAGGTCGAGAAATTAAGTTGTCATTCTGAGCTCATGAGAAGCTGGGGAGAGAGGAGCAGGAGATGGCTTTACCACCCACACGTGAGAAGCATTGCAGAGCTGCCTAGGTGAAATCTTTGCCACACTAAAGCTAAAAGGAGACTTCTGCCCATACAGGTCCTGTGGAAGAGTAGGAAGCAGATAGCTGCTCTGCCTAACTGTCCCTTGTAGGATCTCATCCACAATAATGGTGAGAGACCCAAACCACACATGCCTGGAAACAGAGCCCTGAACTTGCAGATGACACAAAAAGTAAAGAAACCTGACAGATCTGTACAAGTGACAGCCCTTCATTGACCCCTGCCCTGGGATTGCACACTGCTGTTCCTTTGGTGAGCTCTTCTTATCTCCAACGACTCGCTCCTCTCTGTGCCTCTGTCCCAGCCAGATGTCAGCACCCCTCAGTGCTTCTCATACAGGTGTTCTGTTATGCTTTTAAACAGAACTTTGTTCTACTAAAAAAAAATAAAATATTTGGGAGATTCTGAGGGAACAGATTAAAATTAAATGCCAGTTATACGTTGCCCAGCAGATCTTAGGGGAACCTTTGCAAGAGCAAGCAGGGCCCCATAACTGTAAGAAGACAAACACTAATTTACAGGATTTCCTTTCAGAGGGAAGTAAAAACTTATGGCCTGCTAGTTTTAACAAAACCCTTGTAACATCCCCCTTCTCTGCTACCTAGAGGGAAACAAAGCTTGCTTTGGATTTGGTGCCTCCTTCACTTCAGTTCTCCTTGGCACTAGCTGCAAGCTCTTTGGTTGCATGACTGCAAACCTCTCACACGTATGTTTACAGTGGAACACATGTCCAAGCATTTTGCTGATTTAAGTTTTAGTTAGGTGCATGAGATGATCATCCAACCTTCCCTCTCCTCCCATAGGGGCACTGTAGGGTAAACTGGGGAATGAGCCTGCTTAGCCTGTGCATTTCACTGGAGCTAGTGATTTTTCTTGAGTGGGGATGTCAACATATGTGCAAAATCACTGAAGTGACCTCATTGGTCTTCACTTTAGGAGCAGCATAGCTCAATTTGCACATTAGGTCTGAGGTCAGGTTTGCTTTGGATGAGGCAAACTGTGTTCTTCTTGCTCATGTTGTACAGCTTATCCTCAGCTCCTAAAGGGTGACTTGATTCATATCACCAAAAATAGATATCAGGGTAGGGATACAACTATTTTTGTTTGAAATAGAGTCTAGTCTGTAATCCCTTCATTGGTTTTATGCATATTGTTAAGTATGAACAATGAGATTAAAAAATGGCATATGGATTCTGAGCAGGTAAAAAAAGTGTTCCAAATATATCACCCTTTTTGCTGAGCCTTTTTAATGATGCTAGACCTAAATCAGGAATAACTCTATGGCAGCCAGTAGAATCATAACTAGGTAAAGGTGCTAGATGAGGCCAGTAGATGCAGTCTTAGTGCATTATTGTTCATGCCACTCTCAGAAGCTTTCCTTTTTTCCCGTTTGCTCACTAAGCAGCTTTTTCTTGGTATAGTAAAAAGATATTTCACTGACCCTTACACATTTTTCATTCTTAGTCTTCCTCTGAAGAAGTGCAACAATAGTGCCCTATTTTGAGATAGGAAGATAAGAGAAAGATCAGCAAGAATCAGAGTTCAAGCAAACCACATTGTTCCCCCAGTCCATCCTCCAGGAACAGAATTATTCTCTGATGTATTTTCCGTGACTTTGTCCAGTCCACTTTTAAAATAAATCAAGTAATTTGTCTACAACATTAATCTGGAAACTGATTCACAGTCCAATGAAACTCACTATATAGTTGAAATTTCCTCTTGTTGCTTCCCCGCTATCACCAATTTCCCTGCTTCATAGGAGCACAGCAGCGTGGGTTTAATCCGTGATGGACTGGTAGGACATGCTTTGAGATCAGCAGGTCCCCTACTACACCTTGAGAATTGATGGATGTTGAGAAGAAATGCATAACTGCAGATCTGAAATTAACATTGCATCAGAATTTGCCAGTCATTTCTGCCTGAGTATGCTACATTGTGATTGCAATTATCCAGTGTGGAGAGGTAGTGCTGCGACATGCAAAGAAAACAACAATAATTCAGCCAGTTTTCAGAAGATTTTCCCTCTTGGTGAGAGATAACACCCCCACAGGCAGTGCATTAACATTATAATTTCTATAACAGCTGTATCTCCTGGCCCAAGTAGAGATCATGGCCACATCTACTTGGAGCTATGGAAACATGTACTAGAGATCCATCTCTATTTCACAGTGTTTGTGCACTTATAAAAAAACCTAAAGATATGGGGAAATTAAGTATTGCTGTCATCATTTTATAGGGTGGAGGTGGAGGAAACAAAGCACAGAAAATGTTAACAAGTGTCCTAAAACCCCACAAGTCCATCTCGGAACCAAAATACAACCAGACTGATGGCTATACGTTGTTAGCTAGTGATGAGGATCAGCGGTCAAGGGGAGATGGGTGAGTCATTAATAGCTTAAAAAATAAGATGAATGACATGACATTAATTGCACAAAGACTTTTCTGTGTAAGAAAAGCTTTAAAAATCAGAAAGTGCAGTATGAAATGTCAGAAATCACATTTAAAAACAAAAATCTCACATTACTTGTGGCATTTTGAGTCAAAATTAAAGCTGTATTTTTAGCTTTCACAATCATAATCAATGAGATGTTGAATTGAGAAGTACAAATATTAAAGATTTTCTATAAAGGATCAGTGTCTCCTGAATGCAGAGCAGAAATACAGCTTACAGAAGCCCCCCTTTTCCAGTTATGGCTGTTTGCTCATCTCCTGATTTGCTTTCTGCTAATGAGGTAGCAATCAATAGAAATTACAGCACCTGCTGCCATGGAAGATTAATATTGGAAAGCAATTGTGGCCTTTCTATTGAATACTTCTGTCGGTATAAAACACAAGCGTTGGTTGCTATTGATTATGCTTGTGTACCTGAGCAGTAGTCCTGCAAGCTTCATGTCAGTATCTGAGAAAGCAAATTATATTGTCTAGGTACTCAGCCATATTAATAGATCAGCAGTGTCATTGCTGTCTCAGGATATTGTGGGTTAAAAAAATCTTAACCCAGTCATAGAATCATGGAATAGTTTGGGTTGGAAGGGACTTTTCAAGGTCATTTAATTCCAACCCCCCTGCAGTGAGCAGGGACATCTTCAACTAGATCAGGTTGCACAGAGCCCTGTCCAACCTGACCTTGGATGTTTCCAGGGATGGAGCTTCTACCACCTCTCTGGGAAACCTGTGCCAGTGTCTCACCACCCTCATTGTAAAAAATTTCTTCCTTACATCTAGTCTAAATCTACACTCAGTTTAAAACCATCACCCCTTGTCCTGTCACTACAGGCTCTGATAAAAAGTCTGTCCCCATCTTTCTTATAGGCCCTGTTCAAGTACTGAAAAACTGCAATAAGGTCTCCCCAGAGCCTTCTCTTCTCCAGGCTAAGCAACCCCAGCTCTTTCAGCCTTTCTTCATAAGAGAGGTGCTCCATCTGTCTGATCATTTTTGTGGCCTCCTCTGGACCTGCTCCAACAGGTCCATGTCTTTGTCCAATGGCTGTAAATGTCTTCTGGGATAGCAAGGAACTACCCTCATGCCTTCTCATTCCTGACTGTGTCTAGGTTCAAGGTGTCTGTGATGCTTAAAAGGTCCATCTCATTCTCAGAGAGACAGTGGCAGTTGATGTGCACTTCCCAGCACAGGCCAGCAGAATCAGAGCACAGGTATGATCAGGTAACTCCTGCTCCATCATTAACATCAGTTCAGTCTCTGCAGTGCTTTGGACAATGGAAACGGAATTGATTCCTAGTGACAGGAAGGTGGCATTTTTAGAGAGAGCCTGTCTCTCTTCCTTACCCCTTTTCCTTGTCCCATGCCCCATCACTCCAGCATTGTAGCCTTCAGTACACCACACATTCTGGATATGTTTCTCCAGCATGTTTATTTCCAGACCTGCATAAATATGTGGCCTTATGGGCTGTCTCCAACATGAGAACTGAGAGCAAAAAAGTTATTGGCCTCAAGGACTACTGGGGAGCTGCAGAAACCTCTACCTTGCTCACCAAGCTCACCAGCTGGCAGGAACAGCAACATCCATCACCCTTCCAGGGCTGGAAGCCATTGGACTTGCATACTCAATGTACTCTTGGCATCCCTCAATGCAGTGCAGCAATTCAGAATGAACATGAGAGCCAAAGCATACAACTGGCATGGGCTGGTGTGTCTCTGGGCATTCAACTAGTTAAGCAGAGTAAGTGACCCACATCATCAGTCAATCTAAATGTTGATGACTCTCATGAAGTTTTCCCTAAGGACATGCACAAATGAATTGAAAAGCCTCAGTAGCTCTTAAGTGGCAGGGCTATTATACCCTCCCACTATTTTTTCCATTTTTCCCCTTTGTCTATGTTCCTTTGGGGAAAAAAATATCTTTAAGAGAAAGCAGCAGGAAATTTCCAGCTGACTCAGCTCTAGAGAAATTCCCTCACGATCTCATTTCTTTCTATTCTGCTCTGCATCCCAAAGTATACAGGCTGTGTTTGCTCAGTGTCCGTGTCCCTGCAAGTTCACTGTTATGAGTGTTAATCTGTTTAATAATTCATCTCCAATTGCAGCAACTATTTGGCTGTTCAGATCACATTTTTACTTTCTAAAGCCACTCCACATATTTTCTGGAGTGATCCCTTCTCCTCATGCTGATCAGAATTTAACATTGACTGGATCAGCTTGCATATGCTTTTGCTCAAATTTGTTGATATTTCAAGGGCAGAATATTTCAAGGCCAGAATTTTCTCATCTTTTTGGGTGGTGCTGAGATGAAAACAAAACATGTCACATCTGATGAGAGTTATTTCAAAACTGTTGCCACTGATTTGGCTTGGCCTATAAATACTAAGTAAAACATGCTCAGGGTTTGAAGACTGAGACTGTGCTTCTGTGGAAGTTGGTTTGTAAGTTAATGGCTCCATGGAGGGATAGCAAGTAAGCTTTTGACAGCCAGAAACCCAGTGCTGTGCACTGGATAAAAACGTGGATAGAACTGAGACCAAAAGCAACTTAGCTTTAGATACATTCAAGAGCATAGCATGAGTCTTGCACACAGAGCAAGGGAAGGTAAGAAGTCACTGTTACCTCCTTATTCATTATTATCTAACACAGTTGAGGATTTTAAGCTCAGGCTTCCTTCTGAATAAGCCCTGAAATAGATTTGGTTTTGCTTTTGTCTATGTCACTTATCAATTTATCATCATCTCTCAAGCATGAATTTCTCATTACAAGAAGGGTGGTTTTACCATCCACATGTTCCAGGTGGGGAACCTGAGACATGGAAAGAAGCTAGAATGGAATCAAGACTTTCTGAGTTCTAGGCCATCATCCACCTACCCAAGAAGATCAAAGGTTTAGGTGTCCTCTAAGCCTTCAACAGCACAGAGAGGAGGCAGGCGAATCAAGCAGTAGGCTTTTTCAACAGCATGAGAGCTCCATGGTGGAAACAATATTAATTCAGTGGTGTCCAGAGGTAAGAGACAAAAATTGGTTGTCAAAACAGCCAACAAAGAGAAAAAACATCATTCTCTGGCTTCCAGGTTATTATTATTATTATTATTTTTTAAAAAGAGGCAAAAATTTGAATTATTTGTATATTATTCTTCAATACAGGAAGTATTGTGTTAACTAACTTAGAAAGTAACTCAATAAACCCAATAAATCATATGCTTTTTGACCATGCTGCTCAGCAGTAAGCTAATAAAATCTTACTGTGGCACATTCCTTGCCACTGTCATGGGTTGTCTGTCTGGTCAGACAAGGTCTGGTCTGTCTGTCTGGCCAGACTGTCAAGGTCACTGGTACAGGATCTCTTCCATCCTCAGGGTGCACATTAGTACCACAATTTTTGTGGTGAAACAGTGGTGATAGATAACTGCAGAGCCAGAGTTGGGCAGGTCAGATCAATGCTCACCTTCTCCTTGATCTTAGGCACCTCTGTTGACTTAATAATTAAATGTGATGTAGTCATTGGATGGTCTATCTGCAGAGAGGTCAATGACAAGATGCCAGTGGGTTTTTAATGCCCAGGACCTGTGTGAAGAAGAAAATTCTTCAAAAAGAAGAAATACTACTTGCAGTGACTGACAAAATTTGTATGTGAATGTCTTTAGGATTTGAAAATATTTCTGAAACAGTGGTACTCATAAAGACCCATAAAACTTGTCCCTAACCACATTTATTTTCCTGAATGCCTATGTTTTGCATTTTCAGTTAGCCCTGCCAAGGTGGTAGCTGCTATATTTCTTGCAGGACATAATTACGCCTTCACTGCAAAGATGGGTTGAAACAGGAGCTGGACTGCAAAGACAACTAGTCCTTGAGATGCTATAAGCTGTTGAGGTCACTGGAAAAAGAAACTACTGAACATGTTGTAGTGATCTTGTGAAAATGCCAAGAAAGAGATACCCCATTGGTACTGGGAAAACAACAGACAAGGGGTGCCTGTTGGCTTGCATGAATTTAAGGATCTAAAGTTACAATAGCATTTGGATCACTATAAAAGCTGCATGAAAATGTCTTTCAGGATCAGGTTACAGATGTATATTGTGACCTATTCTTTAATTTTTAATTATTTTTCTCCCTGTGGAGGTATTAGGTTTTTAGAGACTTTACAAAGCAGGCAGCCTTTGCAAGTCTAATGTCATTCAATGAGATCTGCCAGCTTACAAGGAATATTGAAAATTCATGCAAACACAAACCAAGAAGATTCTTTGTATAAATTGACTTATGATTGCTGTCTATTTACATATAAGTATAATTTATTTTTATCCTTCTGTCTAGATGCTTCCTCTTCTCCTATAATCCTGTAGCTTGCAACTTTCCAAACTTGCAGATGGCAGAGTTTTCATTTGGCTCTGAAATCTTGCACAGGCAGGAAAACACAGGCCTAATGGGAGCTCCTAATCTTCTGAAGGATAGGGAGGGAAAAGAATATTTACTAGAGGTCAGCTCCACTTCCTCCATCATTTAATCTCATAAGGAAGAGTATCTTTTTTGGCCAAACCACAAGAACAGGCACAGCAGATGTGATGCAATTCCCATCTCAGACCCAAAGAGGATCTTTTGTTAGTCATCCATAGATGATCTGATTTTCACTGGGTTTCAAGCACAGATGGGCATCTAGTGGTATTTTGTAAATCCTTGTACTTTTTGAGTGCAACAGCAGACTAGGTGCTTTCGGTGAGATCCACAAAGTTCTGGGCAGATGCTTTGTTTCTGAAAAGATTTGGTTTGAGTGTGAGGCTGGGCACCAAGAAAGGAGATGAGCCATAAATGTTGGATGCTCAAGTTCACTGGGATATCTAAATCTAGAGGTGGATCTCCTCATCACTTGTAGGAATCTGAAAAGCATATGAAGTCTGCCCCAGCTTCTTCCCATGAGAGGAACCATTCCAGAGAGCTCATTCATCTTAAAAATAGCTGTGCTATTGAAGGGGCTGAGAGAGGCAACTGCTTAAGCTGACACTGTTGCTGAAAGAAGTGAAAGTGGAAGGACAGTCCTAGGAGTCTGGTGGTCTTCACTGTTAGGTATGAGTTTTGAGAATACACAGATCACAACTAGTATTTCTTAGGAATAATCTGTTTTGTAGTTAACAGAATCAAATTATGAGTAGCAGCAGATTTTTAATTTACACAATGTACTCATGTAGTTGAAAAAGAGCCTTGCTCATAGTTATGTGGTTGTAGCAGCAGTTGGGAGACCAAGCCCAGCTGTGTATTCAGAAGTGCAGGGTCAAACTTATGCACGTGGCTGCTTGGTGGGTGTCTGAAAAATCCCTCCAAGAATCCTCTGGTTTGTCAGGGGTGTGTGTATTTCTGCATAGAGCAGCCATCACGCTCTTGGATGAGGTCTGAACCATGCAAGCTCTCGTTGCTGCTAGTGGGTGCTAGTGCAGTTTCAGCAGATTCATGTTCACTGAGTTTATCAGTTCCTCTGGGCTACGCAGCACTGCCAGTGTTTAGAGCAAGTTCATCCCCATGAGACTTCCAGGCACTACATCTCAGCACATACCTTCCCTCTCTTCTTGTTTTCTGCTGATGGCATCACCTGACCAGTGTTTTGTGAATTTTCATAGAATCATAGAATGGTTTGGGTTAGAAAGGACCTTTAAAGGTCATCTAGTCCAACCCCCCTGCAATGACCAGGGGTATCTTCAACTAGATCAAGTTCCTCAGAGCCCCATCCAACCTGACCTTGAATGTTTCCAGGGATGGAGCTTCTACCACCTCTCTGGGAAACCTGTGCCAGTGTTTCACCACCCTCATGGTAAAAAAAAATTATTCCTTACATCTAGCCTAAATCTCTCCTGTTAGTTTAAAACCATCACCCCTTGTCCTGTCACTACAGGCCCTGCTGAAAAGTTTGTTCCCATCTTTCTTATGAGCTCCCTTCAAGTACTGGAAGGCTGCTATAAGATCTTCCAGTTTAAAGCCATCGTCCCTCACCCTATCACTACCCACCCTGTGAAAAGTCTGTCCCCAGCTTTCCTGTAGGTCCTCTGGACTTGTTCTAATAGGTCCATGTCCTTCTCATGCAAGTGGCCCCAGAACTGGAGGCAGCACTGCAGGTGGAGTCTCACAAGAATGGAGTAGAGGGGCAGAATCACCTCCCTTGACCTGCTGGCCATGGTTCTTGTGATGCAGCCCAGGATATGGATGGCTTCTGGGCTGCAAATACACATTGCTGGCTCATGTCCAGCTTTTTATCCACCAGCACACCACAAGTCTTTCTTTGCAGGGCTGCTTTCAATGCCTTCATCCCCCAGCCTGTATTGATAGTGGGGGTTGACGTGACCCAGGTGCAGGACCTTGATGAACATCATGAGCTTCACATGGGCCCACTTCCAGGTTCTTCTGGATGGCATCCTGTCCCTCAGGTGTGTCAGTTGCACCACTCAGCTTGGTCTCATCTGCAAACTTGCTGAGGGTTCACTTTATCCCATTTTCATTAAGACTGGATGTTTTAAAGAGCAAACAAGAGAGAAAGATCAACCAAATTACTTTAAATCAGCCAGCCAGGACCAGTCCACAAGAGAGGGCTGGAAAGGTCCTTTCCTTCTGCCTGTTGGGCTTAGACACCACATATTGGACTATTGGATTTTTTGACCAATAAGTAGAAATGGTATTGGATTAAAATAATGAGTCACTAAAAAAAAAAATCATGAGTTTTTAACCTGCAACTAGAATTCTAACCACTTTTAGTCTTGAGTTTCACTGGTGAACTTAAATGCACTTGAAATCTGCCTGCAGCTCTGGCACTAATGTGTCACTGAAGGGGAGCAGTAACTGACAAAAGAGATAACCTGAATGCAGTCAGGACCATGTTTCCTCAGCTAAAAATATGATTGACACTTTTTATTATTGGTTGAAAAACTCAACAGCTTAAAAATGTGTGATAGGTAAACAGCAGTTTTTTACTCTATTCCCAAGCTGAAAAAGCAGCTTGTTGGGCAATTTTTGGCAGAAAAACAACATAAATTTACTATTACACTTGCAAACCAAGTGAGAAACAAAAAAAGTGTACTGTTGGAAGAACAACACATGTAGACCAAGCTTCACTTGATCTCTGATGAAAAATGGCACTTTATATTTTGACAGATCTTTGTTTTGCTAGATTTTCATGCCTGTCATCTTCAATTTCTTCTTTTTCAGAACATCTTGCTGACATTTTAGAGACTTTTTTCAAGCTTCTGAAATCCCATCAGCATCTCTCAGAACTCGCATAGTCTACAGGGCATGGCTGACAGTATTGCTATAAAGTTTTTTATATTCTATATATAATTTTGTTATAATGTCTTTTATATTCTTCTACCAGTCTTTATGTCTGGAAAATGCTGAAGTAAAAATTTATGGTATTGTCCTTTGATGACCTCAGGTGAAAAATGTGAAATAAGGCTTTTAGGGGGTCTTCTCAATTATTTTTTCTTATTCCTTATGACTAAAATACAAGAGTAAGAAAAACCAGCCAAGAAAACATGTCTGAATTTGGTGTGGGAAGGCAGATTTGCTTGTGTTAGAGGTATTATGCAAATATGAGCCATTTTGCAATATAGTCTTTTAAGTTACGGTATTTTAAGTCAGAGAAGGGGAATCCCATGGGAAATCTTTGCTGAGCAGAGAGAAACACCTCTCATATGTAAGAAGTGCTGCTTACTGCTAAATTCAGAGACAATGATGGGTATGGGGGTGTGTGCTGGGCTCCCTTCCCCAACAAAGGGAATTTGGATTAAAGAAAAAACTCTGGAGAAGTTGTTGGGCTAGAGTCCTTCATGCCACCTCCCTGGAAGTGTTCAAGGCCAGGCTGGATGAGGCTTTGAGCAACCTGGTCTAGTGGAAGGTGTCCCTGCTCATGGCAGGGGAGTTGGAACTGGGTGATCTTTAAGGTCCCTTCCAACCCAAACCAGTCTATGGTTCTACAATTCTATGAACCTCCAACTACCTGGGTTTGTGCCATGGGACAGGCCAGAGACTGAAACTGGGCCTGTGGCACTTACTTTGACTATGTACAAAAAACCATATCCCTTGATCTAACTATCTGTGATTCATGCTTTGTGCTAATGGCCATTATAAATGATTGAAGTGGTAGAGATGAATATTTCAAATGCAGGTTGCCATCTATTGCAAAGCTCCTTTACTCATTTTGGAAGAAAACTTCTAGCTGATGAATGCTTTAGGCTGGTTAATAAGAGGCCAGAGTTTCAGCTGGTGAGAGACAGAAGTAAAACAATGAGATGTGGCTGCTGTAAGTGTCTCCAAGTTGCAGATCATGATGTCCATAGCATTGTATTAGGCATATTGCCAGTTGGACAAGGGTTGTGGGAAGGTCTGTTGGATTCCTGGATGGACAAAAATGGCAAAGTGAATATTCCTGGTTCTGAAACCACTCTGGAGCTCTTTACTAGGCAGTGAGGCATTCATGTGTGGTGTCCTCTGAAGGTTTTGTAAGGCATATACTTCAAATGTACCCAGTTCCATCCCTTCCTCTTTTGACTATGCTGGTTTCTACTGAATTAAATTCCACTCCTACCTTACAGATTTTGTTTTACTGTTAATCTCCCCTTAACCCGACTGCTGTTTTCTGTCTCAGAATTCATTCTGCATGTCTTACAGTCTCCCTGGGCCATCACCATGGATAGCTGGTTTCTATCAGTCCCTCTCTTTCATCACCTTAAATCTGATCTTCCTACAACTTGAAACATATCCAAACATTTTTATCTGAGCTATCTTCTCTTCCTTCTTTTCTAGTTCTGTAGCATTTATTGTTTTCTGGTATAAACACAGAATCTTTGAAAATATAAAATTAAAATGGCACTTTCATGGGCATTAATTAGTAGAAAAAACTTTCAATAGGTGTTTTTGAGACCTTTGTATTTTGCAGATACACATACTTCCAAATCACTTTTCCAATACAAGTTTTTGGTGGTCAAAATTTCTAGTCCCTGATCTGTGACACATTTGTCATTTATCTCCTACTTTAACTGTTGGATGGGAATTGATCTGTGTAAGTGTATGATATGATCCCTTACTAATGGCTCACAAATCTCTCTCTCTCTGCCAAGTGAGTGCCCATATCACATAATAATCTTCCTATTCCACTGCGGAAACATCTCAAGGGTCTGGACAAAGCTGGTCAGAGTGTCTGGAACAAATATATATATTTTTTTCCATTACACACTGGGTTTATATAAGCCAATCTTAGATGGACCAAAAGACAGATATTTTTTAAGGTGTTTTTGTACTGAAAAAAGCAACTAACAGCTAATGCAGGTTTCCCGTGGTCTGTCAGTCTGAAATGATCTATTCTGAGTTCTGAATGTCAAAACAGGTGACATTTTTGAACTGACATTTTGAGCCCATTATTTCTTCATGAAAAGTTCAAGTACATTGGACTTTCCATCTTTTTTTTTTTTTTTTGGCATGCAGCTAAAGCCCTCAAATTTCAAACTGGGCAGAAAGTCTTTGTTTTTGTGGTTGTTGTTGTTTTTGTTATTATTAGTATCATGATCCTATTTAATTCTGACCATGTAATTTAGTGCCAGGAACAGCAGAGTCAGTAAGGATACAATGCTGTAGGTGACTGGGAAGGCGTTGATTTAGGGTAACTCTCATTGCAACCTCCATGCTGTCACCAAGTCAGCTTTTCATGGCCACACCAACTCTTCAATTTTTTGTTTTGCTTTTTCCCTTTAGTGCTTTTGCTCTTATCCCCACGTATCAGGACATGTTTAGGGCAGCAAGTTGTTTAATAGAACAGTGACCCACAGTACTGCTGTAATCTGTTGGCTTCACAGCCCCCTTCCTCCCATTTTGTGTATGGCCAAGCCACGGGCTTCTTCTATTTGCCTCAACTCCGTGTTCTCTCTTTATACCTTTATATCTTTATTACGGCTTTTGCAATGAAACATCACTCTCCTGTATTTTTTTTTTATTCCCTACCTGCACTTCTTGTGCCTCTGGCTAAAAAATACCAATAAAGGTGCTGTGGTTTAAAATATTTCTTGCCTACACTGTCCTAGGACAACAGAGATTGTGCAGATAGTGGGATAGTGAGGTAACATTATTACTTCCTCACACTATAGGCACACATGATATAGAGGCAAATCATACACCAAACGAGCAGCAAGCATCACCAAGGGCAAATATACACCTTTGGCTATGTTTCTATAGGAAGTTTGGGAAGACTTAGCAGTTCTAGCTGCTATCAAGAGAATTAAATCCTAAACAACCTGTACCTCCTGTACCTCCAGCCAAGGTGGCAAACCCTCCATGAGATACTGGTGCCTGTGTGTGTGTACACTTCCCTTTCCTCCTAAAACCTTTCCAGCCAGACTGGGCAATCAAAAGTGACATTAACTTCATTGCACTGAATCTCAAGACAACTGTATAGAAAATCTATTGTACTCATTCCCTGCCCTGGGCTGGGCTGTGATGGGTACACGCTGCCTGGGTACCTCTGCAAGGTACCCTGAAGAGCTGCACTGTAAAAATTTACCCTGTGAGAGTGTGGGCATCCAAATGTTGCAGAAGTTCTGGGCTCTGCACTGGAGATTTGTAGGTGGGTTCGTGTTGCTCGCAGTCCAGGGATGGACATATGACATTGCTGCCCTCAACATTTGCAGAACATGTGCCACAGCCACTGTGAGACACATGGGCTGCTCAGGTCTGTGGTTTGTGCCCCTGGATGCTCTGTATATGCACTTATCTGCATGTGCAATTGTGCATGCACGTGAGGAAGAACAAGCCCACAGCTCTTCTGCACAGCTGGTGGAACTGGGTTAAGGTGGTGGGTTGGGACACTGGCATGGGTGGGTCCTTCAGAAGGCATTTGTGAGCAGTGAGATTGTGCCTTGGCTGTGCAAGGGGCTCTCAGGCATGCACTGTGGTCCATACAGGCCTCAACTCCTGCTAAAGGGAAGGTAGTTGCTATATTTAGAGCAGAAATTTGTGGTCACCAGGGATTTGTCTCAATGAGCAAAGGCTCCATTAAGAACTGGCTTTTTCTATAGGGCTATGAGTTACTGCTTGCCTGGTTCCTTGTGTTTTACTTCAGGTTCTCTGGTTACGCTGTCTGTGAGATTATATTGTAGAGCTGATAAGCATACTTACCTACAGCAAATGCCAGCCCCATTAAAGAAGCATTATATACAGATGAGGAATTAAAAGCTTAGAAAATATTTTTCTGATATTTTACTGGAGGTGTATTGCCATTACTCAGCAACTGACTCCCAGCAAATCACATCCAGGCAGGCAGAACATGGACAATAAATGCACCATCAGATGAAAAAGGGTCCTTTGATGACTCTTGTGTCCTGCAAAGCCTGTCCAAAACCCCTATTGCACATAGACAATGACAGGAGCATAGGACAAGCGTTTGCCCTCAGACCCTTTAGATTTGTTCTGTGAGTCATCGGGTTGACAGTGTTCAAAACACTTTCTGTTAAAAACGAGAGAAATAAATGGGTGTTTGACATAGGTTTGATAGGTTTGACACTCTTAGTACTTAAACATGGTGATGACTGTGACAATTTTCCCTGTGCTTTGAGTTTAAAGATAATGAACAGCCCCTTGACCAGCTGTTCCTGCAGATGACATAGTGGCAACACCCTTTCTTGGGAAAAACAGAGAAGGTGACAAGAAGACCTTAAAGAAAATGTTTCCTCAGAGTCTGGGATGATTTTTGTTCAGACCAGCCTGGCAGGGCAGAGCAGGTAGACCAGGCAGAGGTCAGACAGGGTTTGGTGGTGCCAGTGGTGAGTTTCTGCTGCAGACTGGGACTTCATGTGAGCTGTTGTTAGAGGTGGATTGAACTCCAGGTTCCCAACATCTTTGTACTTTTCTTACATGTCTCGAGCCCATCCCAGAGTTCTGCAACTTAAAGATATCTACACATTGGAATGTATAGCTGATGCCTTATTGCATTTCTAGACTGTACTGCAGGGCCAAGTCTTTGGTGGTGTCAGGGAGTCACTGTGTGGGAGGGAAGCCATAAGAAGCTTAGGTGAAAGTTCTTTATGCACATACCAGAGCAAGCCCTCATGTTCAAGCTCGTTGTTTAGCCCGAGACATTAGCTAATCAGCTGGTGCAGTGTAGGGGCCAGCTGGGTATTGCTTTTCTACTGATGTTATAACAGCCCTATTGCTATTACACTAATAATATATTAGACCTAATTCATTTTCCCTGGTTGCCACCACCTGCTTCTGCTTAGATCAAGGGCTAATGAGCAGTTGACAGTAGTTAATTAGCTTCTGCAGCAAGCATTTCAATTTCTGTGCTGACTAAAATTAGTTTTCTCTTCTGGGCACCGTGCTCTGCCTCCCTGGGATATTTGGCACCTTTAGTTCTCCACTGTGTCAGGGAGAAACCATCTCCATCAGCAAGAGACTGGGTGTTATTCAGAACAGCCCTCCTCCACTGAGCAGGGGAGCCATGCTTTTGTTCTCAGCTTTCCAAACTGGTCTACAGACCAGTTCAGCTGTGGCTGTTTTACTAGTGACAAGTCCAGCCAACCAATCCAAGCAGCCCCTGCTCTGCAGCTGTGGTGTCACCTTCCTTGCAGCAATGGGCTATGTAATAGTGCTGTTGGCAAGTCCTGCTCTGGTAGGACCATTGTGGTAACTATTCCTCTGTTGTCCAAGATTTTTGATAAAGATTTCTGTATGGGTTGCTAGTGGGGAAAAAGATCTGATGTGTGCCTAGAGATTCAAGAAACATTTAAGAATGACCATTTTCTTGCTCTCCCACAGGTGACATATGGACCTAGGTGTCATTGCCTTGCTATGTGCCAGCTGTAAATTGCTGATTATAGCAAAATTAATAACCTGCTGATGCCAGGTAGGCACCTACATTCCTTTGAAAATCAGTGTGAAATGACTTTCCCAAGATGGATTTGGTACTTGGTGGTATCTGTACATAGAAGTACTGCCCACCTACTTTGTAACTCTGGTCCCAGGCTGTCCTGTTTTCCTACGGGGCAGAGCTAATTTTCTTCTCTCAGTAGTCAGAATGGTGCTATGTTTTGGTTTCAGGATGGGATTTGGTCTGAGAAGAATGTTAATAATATACTGATGTTTTTTGTTGTTGCTGGGAAATCAAGGACTTTCCAATTTCCCATGTTTTGCTAGGGTGCAGGTACAGAAGAAGCTGGGAGGAGAATGATGGGTTGGCATTTGGATATGCTGATGGAATGTTCTGTATTGTGTATTGTCATGTTCAGTATATAAATGAAGGTTGATCAGAATGTGGGCTCTCTTTTTTCCAGCACTGCAGTTTTGGGTTCGGGGTTTTTACTCCTCCGCTATCGCTATCAGTGAGGTTGAGCAATTGCACTTTGCATCACTCATTTTTATATTCTATTATTGTTATTATTGTCTTTATTATTTTAAGTTTTATTTTATTCCAATTATTCAATTGTTCTTATCTCAACCCATGAGTCTCCTTACCTTGACCGCTCCAATTCTCTCCCTTATTCCCTGGAGAGGGGAGAGTGAGCAAGTGGCTGTGTGGTGTTTGGCTGCCAGCCAAGTTAAACTACAACACAATTTTTCAAACTGAGGCATAGTGTCTTTCAAGCCACAGGGGTGAAAGACAACCGAGCCCAGATATCTGTCTGGCTGTGTGAAGAGACCACTAAAAGGTAGGGACATATGGGAGAAGGTCACCATTCAGGACATACTCCATGGCCAGGTTTGCCACCACTACCTTAATCAATAGTCACAGGATGTCTATGTTCCTGCAATTTTAACTATTTCCTGCTTCCCAGGCAATTTATAAAGATTGTTTTCCAAGTTTCTCTTGTTTTTGCAGAATATAGTCTGGGGAATTAGCTCAGGTTTTCCCAGAGACAGGCTGAAGAAGAAAGTACTTTCATAAGAGAAACTGCTCAGTAATGAAGAGCCTACTTACAGACTGCTTTGGCCAGCACTGCTCAGGAAAGCAACTTCACTTTGTTGCTCAGACTGTTGGAGCAGTAACTTCCTACTGTGAAAAATCTCTCAGTAAGCAGGCTGGCATCTCAAAAATAAGTTTATATATTTTTTTTCCCCTAAGTTGTGCTGATCTGCATATCAATGTGAACTGTTATTTAGATTCTCTCCCTCTTCTGAATCCGTTGGAGAAGTCTAAAGCACCACAATGAATGTTTAGATGATTAACCACCCATAAGATTATGAGTATAGGATTGCGGATGGAGTTTTTGTCCCTATAGTGTCAGCTGTGGCTCCCAGAGCCATATGGAGGCTCCATGGTCCTCTGCAGACTGAATCTAGCACCGTCTGTATGTGAAAAGCAGTGTCCCTGTAGTGGTTTTGTCTCTGCCAGAGACTGATGATGTTCGTGTGGCCTCCCTGGAGCCCACAAGCCATCTGCAAAGACATTCCTGGGATGGCCCAACCCCAAATTTCTTGGGCTGTTGGGACCTCATAGCACAACTGATCTTCTGCTCCACTAAGCTGCTCACAAGCATGTAATTATTATAGTCCTTATCCCAGTGGCTGTGCTGTGATGTCAGAAACATGGAACAATTCTTTAATTGAAAAATAAAGTTCTGATAATTATTCACCAAGATGCTGATGATGCCCAATACACAGCAGAAGCATTGTAAGGAGAAAGTGACAGTACTTCACCAGAGTGAATAATCTTCTTGGTGGTAACTTCCATGTCAATGTGAAGTCAAAAGAAAAGGAATAGAGCAAGAAAGAAAAAAGTTTCTGTATCCTCAGACGATGTTGAAACCACCATCCCACTTCCAGACTCGCATCTCTTGTGTGATAGGTGTGATAGTGTCTCAAGACCTATTAAGAGTATATTAATTATCTTGTGCTATTCTGCTTTAAGGAAAAAAGACAAATTATGCCTTGTGAAGAAGCCATTTGCTATAAAGTGTAAAAATGCTTTAATATTAATATTTTATAATAAAATTCATGACATATTTATAAACACTCTATCAAGCATTTACAACTGAACCACAGCTGAGAGCTTGGACTGGAATAAATAAGCAAGGACACAGCTAGTATGAAATATACATCTTAACTTTTATAATCGTGTGTGCTTTATTCTTTACACAAATGGAATGGATGCGCAGAGTATTTACACATAACAGGAGTGTAAGCTGGACAGGATATTTTTGTAAACTCCAGTTCAGATTCTGAGTACCCCACACTACAGCTGGACTGAGAAACATCCTGCTAAAGAGACGCGCGCCGGCCAGGGTGCCGGATGGAGCAGCCTGCCCAGTACAGGCTGCTGCACTCGGGAATTCCGACTGGCCAATTCAAATTGAGGAACACAAATTAAAAGGTTGCTATCCCACTAAGAGCCAACAGTGTTGATGTTTTTTTAATTATTATTATTATTATTTTTTTCCCCTAGGATGCTGGCTATTACCCATCCCCAGAAATGCTGTTTTACACCAGGGCAAGTTGCCAGCGCTGTAGGTCAGGGCCAGATGGTGGAAGCTGCTAACGTGGTGTGAGGGATGGTGGATCACATCTCATGCTCCTCACCTTAAAGACAGAGTCTCAAAAGGGCCAATGGAGTAATGGGTCCTATTGCTCTTGGTGAGATGTCAGTGGGGCTGAAGCCTTCTGAAAATCCAGCCACAGCACTTGGCCCATGGCATGTCTTTTTGTTCAGCAATTTCACAGCACCTATCTCAAGAGGATCTTGGTCTATGACTTGGCCCTCTGGGTGCTACAGTAATAAAAGCAGTAAATAATGATGGGAAGTGCTGAGCTGCTGCTTAATCATGTGGCCTTGGTGTTTTACAGTAATGTGAAATATCGGTGTAACGGGGAGGGCGGATGTGTAACTTCAGTGGTGTCAATGGGATGGACTCCTCTGAAATCAAAGGCGAGACCTTGATTTACACCAGCTGAGGATCTAGGCTAGCTGTGTACTGAACAGATTTTAGATGTTATTTGCTGTTAGCTTTGATGCTGATTTGTGCCCTAAAAGGGGAGACTATTTTTTTAACATAATGATGAACTCATCCTTACTTCTGAACTAATTGACAAGATGTCTGATTTTTAATGGCATAGGAAAATACATTTATTCCACCAAGGCATGGGCTTGAGCACAGGAATGCAGTTGCACAGTGAACCGCATGCATAACATGTCAGACAAAATGTTCAAGAGAAAGAATGTTGAGAATAAAAGCTGTGAGGGATAAAAGACCACTTTCTGTGAAGACAGCAGATAGTATGGCTTTAAATCTGCAGTTTAAAAAGAAGATTGAGACTTTTTTCATTAACACTGTTTTTCCTACAAATATTCTCATGTGTTGTCAGTCACTGAATCTTCTGGTCAGGGATGTAATTTGGAAAAAAAAAAAAAAAAAAAAAGGAGACCAAAGCAAAAACAAAATTTGATTGAGTACTGATGAGGAAGTAACAGTGAGGATGTAACACCAACAATTTCTCCATAGAAAACTCATGTAAATAGGTAGGTGAACATCATACAACTAGGACACTGTTGCTGGCTCGTAGTGGTTATTAGCTCAGGTTCAACATTGCTCTCCAGGATGAGGATTTCAAATTTCAGTGCAACGGAGAGATTATCTTATTCTTGACTCTCACAGGGTGGTTCCTAGGACCCTATCCACACCGGAGCATCAAACCATGCTAGCTACAAACACAATTATATCACAGAATATTTATCTAGAAACAGCCTTCACTACCAAAGAAAAGACAAAGCGCTAGCGTGGACAGGGTACCTCTGTAGGAAGGGGAATTAAGCAAGAAAGAGGCTCTTTCACTGGCTGATGGTCAGACCGTAAGACCAGTAAAGAGTGCCGTTTGACTGAGCCCTGTTAGCAAGCTCTCAATGAGTCAGTGTATGGAAGATGCTTTGTGGGAAGGAGAAATAAATAGGTTGTAATATTGCACATCTGCACAAAGCTAGCGAGATGTCATTGTGATCATTCATGGGTGGACAAAAAGCTGTGATCAGTTTGGTTCTGCTTAGACCCTACGGTGCTACACACTGTGCCAGAACATGAGAAATAGCACCAGGGGTGTGATCTGGCACTTTTCCTAAAGGGTCCAGCATTTGCATTTGTCTCGTGTTTAGATGCTCGCGAGTCTTTTCCATGGACAGAAGAGGAATCTGATTACGCTAAGCTGTGTTAGCACCAATGTGGTCTCAGGTGCCAATTGCTGTGGCTTGTGACTATGGACTTGTTTTTATTTTTATTTTTTTAAAATTTTTTTTGCAGCAGATGTAATTTTGCATGAATCTTATGTTTCTCTTCCTCTTCCCACTACCACCCAGTATGATCTGAACAGCTGCAATGAAAAAATGAACCGCAGCTCTGAGGATGCTGAAACATGGAACGCAAAACTTCAACGCACAAAACAAATGGGAATACAAGTCCTAAGGGAAATAAGACCTCTCACTGCTTCTCTTGGTGAATTGTTTTTAAATATATGTTTTATTTAAAAAAAAAAAGAAAAAAAAGAAAAAAAAAAGAAAAAGAAGTGCAATGGCAACTCTAAACTGGAAGCACAAACAACAGACAGGGAAAAATAAATAATGTTAATACAGTAACCAAGGACTGATGGAAAAATTGATTGTACTCAGCCATAGTGTTACTGTTCACCGTAAAGCACAGCACATGACAAAGCAAAACAGTTACTAGTAGGATAGTACCGTAAAAGGCTGCATGCTGAACTAAGAAACGAAGAAGCAGATGTGATTGATTGCTTAAAAATAGAGCTGGAAATTAGAATGAAGTTCCTGCTTTAGGATACTTTTTTTTTTTTTTTCAGGTCTGGTGGGCTATTTCCCAACCTGGGGCAATAGTACTTTGCCAACATGGAAAAATCCATGGCTTCCAAAGATCTGGGGTCACTCTGTGGATTTCTTCAGAATTATTCAAAATCTAAGCTTTCATTCCTTTATATTTTGTAAAAAAAAAATTAAATGTTTCTAGCCCTTCTGGTTACGAAGCTCTTTTGGAGACTTAACTGAAACCCTTATTTAGAAATCTGCGCTGGCCAGGCAAGAAAAATAGTAAAAGAAGTGTGAACTTCTCAAAGTTACCATAGTAGGGCAGTAAGTGAGCGGCCACCTCAGGGCCACCAAATTGCCCGTATTTTTAACCCTGTCACTGCTGGTGGCTATATTGCAAACATCCAGCTAGTCACGCTGTCCGCGGAGGGTGGCTGGATATACCTGTCAGCTTGACAGGGTGTAGAAATATCAGCTTCAAATAGACAAGGAACTGAGGAGCCTACAAAGCATTTTCCCTTAAAACGTCCTTAAGCGTTAGGGTTATTGTAGCCACCAGCTAATAAGCACTGGGCTCCTGCAGAGCAGAGGGCAGGAGAGTGTGGGTTTTACAGGAAACTTGGTCCAGCAGCAGCAAAGGCAATTCAGTTTGCTATCATAGTACCTCTGGCAGTTGTCCCCGTGTGTGTCAGAGTGAAGAATGGCATCAGTACCCAAAGGAAGGGCAATGTGAAATGTGAAAAAAACCCCACCTCCCTCTCCCCTTCCTTGCACTCCAAACTGCAATTCCACAGACTTTCCCCAAATCCTTCACAAACGCCCATTGCCTCAGTTTTTGCTTTTAAGACCCTTGTTGACTGTGAAATGAATGAAGATACAAGTTCGTCGGCGACCTGCCTGCCTGCAAAGAGAGGAAAGATCAAATGCTTTTGGTATTTCCCTTAAAGAAACAAAAAGAATCATCAAATATTTGGGAGTGAAGTGTGACTCCCTCCAAGAGAGAAATTATTAACTGCGTTCGAGCACTGACATTTTGCTTCTGAAAAATCACCCATTTCAATTATAAGATGCATTATCCTTTTGTGTTCAGAAAAGGTCCCACAGGGCAGTCAGTTCAAGAGATCTTTCCACAGGAGTTCATCGTGATTAAATAGAGGCAAGGGAGAGGATTAAACTGAGAGAAAAACAAGATGACAACTACAATTTAAGGAATTATCTTGCTCATCATTAATAATAGAGAATCTGTAATGGAAAAGGGATAATGCAACTTGATGGTCCTCTTTACATTTTACAGTCGCACAAGGGTGTAAATATTTAATCTTTCCATTAATTAATCTTTACAAAATATCTCACAAAAACATTTTTACCTATAGAAATTAGTTTCTATACATCAATATATTTTTATTTTTATAAATTATTCCATCTTTAAGTGCCTTCTATCAATATAAATGATAAAATAGACAATCAAAAATTTTAAAGCTTTTCCCAGTTGTATCCCTCCTTGTCAACATAGGTGCTGTGAATCCTCATACATGTGAGTGTCCTCATGGGAATGTGTTTGTGTGCACGTGTGTGTGATGTGAAATGCTTCCATCCTCTCCCACCCCCAAACTCCGTTAAAATAAACTACATTGTTATTAGTTCCTGATGCAATAGTGATTCCAAAAGGGACAAAACAAATGCTTGACTTGGTTTCAGAACTCAAAAGATGTGCATAGTTACCAAAGTCGAGGTGTACCAACTACAAATGTGCAATGACAAGCTTAGAAGAGGACCCACCTCCCAGTCAAGTCAAAGAGCATCCTACCAGTGACTTCAGTAGGAAGTGGACCAAGTACTCAGCTTGATTTTGCAAGGTGCATGTGGCCCTGATCTAGCAAAACGCTTAAGCCTGTGCTTAGCTTTGAGCACATGAATAGTCCTACTGGAATTGATGGGACTGAACAGCATAGGGAAGGATCACAAGTGACTCCAAGTCAATGGGCTACTCGTGTAGGAATTGGGGTCAAGTGCTGAGCGCCTTGCAGGATCAAGCCCTATATGAGGTTCAAGAGCTGGGAACTTCTCTTTAAAGCAATCAACACACTGAGCTCAGCCATTGAAATCAATCAAAATGTCCGCATGGGCACAGGAGGTGGCTAGCTCCCCTTGACAGAGGGTCTCCATGTCAAAAGTTTATACCTACAATGGGTGCTCTGAGCACACAACAGATTTGCTTTATACTGTAGAAGTCTTTTTGTTCCTACCCTTTGACCCATCAGTGTCCTTCATGGCTTCAAACACTTTGTGTTGTACATTCATCAAAATTCACATTGACTGCAAAGAACATAAATGCAACAAAAACAGGAAAGCCTCCAAATAGTATATTATAGTTTTCTTCTAAATATTCTCCCGTCGTAATCAGAGGTGCAGTGGCTAATTTATAATTTTTCCTTTGAAGGAATCCAGATGAAAGGCCCAGATTGTTCTTCAATTACAAGTTTGCATTGATTATATATATCTTCTAAGCTATCTCCTTGGACAATAGCTGCAGTAAGAAAACATATCAATACTTCTTTTAATTGGTATATTCTACAGCAACCAGTGTCATCAGATTTTTGGTGTACTCATAGAGACTGATGGAATGAGAAGGAATACTAGCACATTGTGATGGTGATTATGAAAAGTCATACCCCTGCAGATGTCAACTAAGTTAAAATCAATGGCACCTTCCAGTGACAGAGACCCATCCCACTACTTGTGAGAACACTGAGCTAGGTTAGAGAACTAGCAGTTCTGTCCTAGGGGAGGGCAGCATGGTAGGTTCCTACTGTTGCAAGTCAAGCTTTACATTTCATTTGATTTAGAAGCTCCTTCAGCAGTGAGTAGCAGCAGATTTACAGCCTATTCTTTTCCTGACCTAGTTATAATAAACTCAGTCTTGGCTGCAAAAGTTAACTTGTTCAGGTCAAAGTTGACAGAAGATAAAGCAACAGAAAAAAAACCTAAAAAAACCCCCAGTCTTTAAACTCTTAAATTCTTTGTTCCTCCAGCAGAAATCTGGAGCTGCAGTTCAGATTTGTGCACTGTCAGCATGTGGAAGGACAACTGGGAGCTTCTGAGTGTTATCCACAAATACCAGTCCCCTGGGTAGGTAGCTGCTTAAACCTGCCCAAAGAAAATGCTGGGACCCAGAGCAGGTATTAAATCCTGCTCTCTTCCAGGTCAGGAAGAAGATGCCTTCCTCTTTCCCTCCCACGGTCCCTAGCTTGAGCTGTTGTCTTGAGCTAGTGAGGAATTCTTTGGTCTGTATAAATGCAACGACGTAACATCTTTACTGACTTCTTTAAAAGCAGTTTTGGGTCAGGGAATCAAATGAATGCATAGCTATTCCTTCAGGGCATTGAACTATTCAGGAGCTGAATGCCTCAACTGTCCCTGAATTTCAGGGAAACAGTAGTCTCAAGCCAGGAGTCTTTACCATGGGTACACTATATTGATATGCACTTTAGGCCAGAGACAGAGCAACAAAATACTATGTCTTGGGGAAAAAAAGTTGGTTTTAATAAAAAACATACCTGTAAAATATTCTCCAAATTCTTGTTCTAATTTAATTGCTCGATCGTAGGTTTTCTTCGCTTGCTCCTCTGTAAGACGTTTATTCATTTCCCTAGAAACACAGAGGAAGTCACCAAAAAGTTTAGATTCTTACCTGAACAGCTGTCTAAAAGATACCTTCAGCTGAATCACAGACGGATTAAGATCGGTACAAGAATCAAGTGGTGAAATTCTTCCATCAATTCATGGCCAGTTTCAGTATTTTACATTTATTTTCATTCTTACATAGTATAAACCTATGTTTCCACACTATTTCCCATTTCTCTACTAAATTTTTATTTTGGCTTCACTGCTTTACATTCCCCCCAAAAACACAAGGCCCAAATCTAGTAACTGCTAACTGAGATGGACTTGTGGCATCAGGAATCCACGGGAGCCAGGAGGTCTCCAGGTCTGAACACTCAGAGCATTCCTCCCTCCAGAGCTGAAGCTCCTTGAGGAACCTCTCCATTTCCCAGGCCCACAGCTGTCTGTCTCAGCTGAATATTGTAGAAACTGCTGAAATGGAATCTGGGTTTTGACTGAGGCTGGGGCAATGGAAGTGAAATAATGATTAAAGGCAGGATTCAGCGCACTGAGACTCATGACCATGTAGAAGGAATCCCAGAGTCGTTGTAAACCCTGTAGGAAAGCCCCAGAAGGACCCAGCATGTCTTCCAGAGAGACTGCTTGGTTCAGGTGGGGGCATGAGTTCCAGATGTCATGAGAAATCAAACTGAGTCTTTCTAGCAGAAGAGTTATTTATTTATATTCTCTGTTCCAGTCCTTTCAGATTAACTAGAAAAATTTCCAGTCAAGTGTGTCTTACAGTTTCTAAAATGTACAGGGTGCCAATAAATGTAAAAACATGGACAGTGTCAGTTACATTCTGTTATTGCCAGTGTTGTGTTATTTCTGTTTCAACAGAGACATTATTTAACAACTTTCAGAAATGAGCTGACCTGCCCATGCATGCTCAGCTTTTAATATGACTGTATACTTGGAAAGAATCAAGGGCACACTCATTCACTGCTTTACACAGGTAAGTCTGCAGATACCCAAATTAATTAGCAATAATAAATAGAGTTTGCTTGTTCTAGCATTCTTTCACAGCATGGATTCATTTTTCTTAAAACATGATGGAAATTTTCTGAGGCAACTAGAAAAGCAAGAGAAGGGAACATCTTGTGTTCTACATAAATTTGATTTAATGCCTTGCACTGAATCATACAATTTTGTGGTAATGGACTGTATACAGTATGACATGAGTGATGCATGTAGGAAATTATGTGCATGATGGTGCATAAAAAAATGATCTATGAAATGCATAACAGTATGAACTTGCTACAGCTAACTCCTACCTGGCTTCTGGAAAACACCTTCTAGCATGTCCAGGATGCAAAAAGATATTTCTAGAAATAACTTAAAGCTGTCTATCTATATAACTAACCATATAGCTGTGAACACTGCTTAGAAAAATCTCTCTGGAAGTACTAATGAAAAGCAGAAAGCAGGTTTATAAAATGAAGGATAAGAAAGATTTCTTTAAAAATTTGTGACAGTTTTTTGTGGCTTATATAAATAGGTTTAATATATGCCAATCTGTGTCACGCTGCTAAATTTGTAGTACTACTAATTCTATTTATTGGAAAGATTGCTATCTAATTTAATTCAGGTGGGCTTTCTCATTAACTATGCCTATTTGAACATATCTTTAGGCGACTGAACCAGAACTCTGTCATGAAGTGGGACACACCATTGCAAATTCTTATGCAAACTTAACATTTCCATCCTGAGGACACTCAGCCAATATTCTAGTGCTAAGAACATCCTCCTTCTTTTGGATATATTTCTTGTAAATTTCTAAGAAATCTTCCTCAAGATCTTTCAATATCACAGGAGAAAACACAAATAAAAATAGAGTCAAGTGTTTAAAATAGCAGGTACTTTGAAATAAATAGAAATTTGCATTACATTTTCAGGTTGTAGATTTGCCTGGTGTATAAAACTGTGCTAGCTGTATTCATGGCTCTGTCTATCCTGTGCCTTCAGGAGAGAGAATGGAAAGGAGGAAGGACCATGATGTCCATTTTTCATGATGAATTAAAAGTGCTGTCAAACCATAATACCTTCTAATTTTTTATTTCCTAGCCAGGGACCTGCACAGCTGCTGAATTCAAAATGCTTGCAAAGAACTGTCCCTCCAGGCACATTTTCCAGGAGTTTCCAACTCCCTCAGTGAAGAGCTCACCCAGGCAGGCTTTTGATTACTTCCAGCTCTCATCCCCATGATCCCACCACCATCCTCCTTCTAGAGAGAGAAGCCGATTGAGAGGTACCAACAGGGACCCCTCAGGCACTGAACCTGTGAGGTGGAGTCATGTAGGGGTGGGGAGGTAAGAAGGAAGGAAGGAAGGGAGGAAGGGAGGAAGGGAGGAAGGAAGGAAGGAAGGAAGGAAGGAAGGAAGGAAGGAAGGAAGGAAGGAAGGAAGGAAGGAAGGAAGGAAGGAAGGAAGGAAGGAAGGGCAGGATGATGGAGCAATTCCCTTACAGTACTTTGATTTCCAGGACTGAATTTAACTGAAGAAAGCAGGATCAGGAGGCATCCAGCTCAGGCCATGTGTTCTGGTTACATCCAATGGCCCCTTATGGCTGTCCATTGCTGTGGTCATTAGTGTTAGTAGAGTATTTTCAGAGAACCAGTGATAACCAAATTTCAAGTGCAGGTGCAAGATTAATTTATGCTCCTTTCACTCTTCTTACCTTCACTGTCAGATGGGTGCAAAGGAGCATATGCATAAATGAGAATAAGGCCCCAACTTTAAGTTTTAGTTTTTCTGCAAGTTAAATCTTTTGACTTTGTTTCTCTGCATCTTCTGAATGGCAATTTTTTGTCTGTTATGGTTTTACTTTACTATTAAACTAACTTTCAGCTCATTGGTATGTACTAGAGTAATAGTTATGGCAGATAAACCTCTAATTTTTGTGTTGTAGTAGTTACTTACATAAAAAAGACTGAGTGAACAGAGTTACACTGTCATACAAATGTACTTTTTCTGTTCCTACAGAGCACTGGTTAACAGTGTTAAACTTCTCCATACTAAAATAATAGTTCCTATTGGAAAGGTTGTTATATCTGTTCATCTATGCACACCCTACAACTCACTACCACTTATGCCAGAGTATGTATTTAGCCAGACCCTGAGTGATTTAGCTTCATTAATAAATAAAATGAATTATTTTCACAGGCAAGGGGCTTAGAATTATGTCATTATTCTCAAGACAATTCTTTAAAAAGAACAATACAGTTTATATTAAAAGAGTTCTCATTTCTGTTAGAAACTAATTTTAGGTACTGTTTGATAAGATGAAGACACATTAGATGGATTAACTAGATAAAAAGACTACTTGTGGAGAGCAGGCTGCAGGGAATAAACTAATTTAGAATGCCTGAATTCATTACATTTTTCTCTCTTCTTTTTTTTCCTCAGGAGTTGTATTGTATTTATGAAATTTATTTTTATAAGCCATATTACTTAACAAAAATTTCACAAACTAGTACTGATATCTAAGGACTCTTGCTATCTTATGGAAGTCAGGATTTCTAATTGTGTCTTCCACAAGGTATTTGCAGAACAAGGAATTCAAATTCTTAAAATGGATTTCACTTTGTGTGCCCCTACCATACTGCCAACACTGAGGCAGATTTAGGTTTGGAGAGTGAAGAATAGCTTACCTTTGATTTATATCAGTAAGGAAAATTCTGCTAACTTTGCATAACTTGTTTTGTCCTAAGTGAAATATTAGCATTGCTTTGGTTTAATAACGGGACGATTGTCATAATATTTTGCATCTTCACAACATTTTTCAGTCAACCTGTTCAAGGATTTGCTGTTCTTACATGAAATCAATGAAGCCTTTATGTTATTGCCACATTTCTGGTTCTGCCTAATGTATTTTTCAGAGAAAGGGCCACTTTTATTTCCTTTTTTTTTTTTTAATCACTCAGATGCAATGTCAGCATTAAACAAATAATGGAAATATTTTATGGATGGGAAAACTGTAGGTTAAGATCTATCTTAAAACAATCAGTGCAGAAGGCAGACTACCAGGGAAAAGTTCAAAATTTTATCCCTATCACAGCAAATTAAGCTGATAACTCATACATTGCCATAAGTGTACATGGAAAACAGTTAATAACAATATATTTTACCCTGAGCTTTAATAGTATGAAGATCACTTCCTCCATATTTCCTCCTCAACCTTCTCTCCTAGGTAACCCCTGTTCCTCCTCCACTTCCAGGGTGGAATCCAGAACCAGGCCAGTGCTCCAGCTGAGGCCTCATCCATACCAATAACTGTCTATTGTGTCCTTACACAACACTGAAGTTAATACAGCACACAGTGGCACTTTCCTTTTTTGCAAAAATTATGCACCCATTCATATTCCTGTGTGATCCAAACCAACCACCAGATGCTTTTCTGCAGTTCTATAGCTTAATTATTCCCTGCTTGTACTTGTGCATTTCATTTTCCTTCCTTTGTCTGTGCTGAATTTCATCTTCCTGATTTTACATTGAGTTTTAATCTTATCTGCCAAAGTACTTGCCACCTCACTCAGCCTTGAGTTATTCACAAACTTTACAAAAGTATTGCCCAATTGATTATTTGAGTAATTCATGAAAAATACTGGAATGGGACCAACATGAAGGCTGGGGAGGGACATTTTACAAGGGCAGGTAGTGATAGAACAAGGAGCAATGGTTATAAACTGGACAAGAGTAGATTTAGATGAGATCTGAGGAAGAAATTCTTTACTGTGAGGGTGGTGAGACACTGGAACAGGTTGCCCAGAGAAGCTGTGGCTGCTCCTCCCTGGAAGTGTTCAAGGCCAGGTTGGATGAGGCTTTGAGCAACCTGGTCTAGTGGAAGGTGTCCCTGCTGCTGGCAGGGGGGTTGGAACTGGATGAGCTTTAGGGTCCCTTCCAACCCAAACCATTCTGTGATTCTATGCTTCTATGATAAATAGGGACACAACTCAGGAAATACACTTGCAGGATTTTGTTTACCCTCCCAGTTTAACAGTGCCATTTTCAATGACTAAGTATGGTTGTGCACATGGTCTCTACCCTCTGGACTATATTTCCCTAATTTGCTACTGGGAATGTCCCATGGAGCCAGAATACCCAAGGCTGGATGGGACAGGCCATGCCACATGAGTCCTTTGTGAACTTGCTGCACAGGTTGGAACAAGTGCATCAAACACTGACAGGGATTCCAGCATGTACACCCACATGACCCAAAACACAACACTATTCTAGCTACTAAAAAGAAGTGGCTCTGTCTCAGCTAAAAACCAGGACAGGTTCACAGGCAGCTTTGGCTTGTTCCTTGAGATGCTGGGATACAGTAGAGGGCAGACAGGGAGAGCAAGTCTCCACTGTTCCTGCTCCCTCTTGTTATATTGATTTTAGAGGACAGGTAAAATGTAGACTCAAGGTCTGTGTTGTGCCACTTGAGACTGTACCCTGAAAATAAAATGCTTGAAGGAGTTTATACTTACATCAGAGGCTCCCATGATTTAGGCTTAATGAAGATAGCGATGGGATAGAGTTGTGCAACTTGTAGTCGTTTGATAGCGTTTCCTGACACATCGAGTATACAGTGCTTGCCCTGTGGGAAACAGATGAGGATGTGTTTATTTTTGCAGAGTTTGCTGCAGATCAGCCAAAAGACAGGAATTAATTCTGCCATGCAGTGCCCTGGAACCAGCCATTACCAGCACAGCAGGGAAGGGGGACCCAGGGCATGGGCTCCACTCCTCTGCACTCTTTCTTTTGCCTTGGTGCTAATATTAAAAATACACTGGAGATATAAGAACAAACTTGTTTTTAATTTTTACTGGGATGAGCTTTGGGGAGGGAGGGGGAGATTTTTTTCAGAGATGAGGAAAATCAGTTCATAAAAGTAATAGGATGTCTGTGTTCTTACTGATCAATTCAGTTCTTGTTTGTGTCGAAGACTCCCTGTGTCACCTGAGGGAAGTAATTTAATCTTTCTGTGCTTTGTTCTTTCACCTCTGTGAAAGTGAGATAAGTTTATTTACCTGTCTTACAGAGGGAAGAGGGAAGGCTGTTTTGAGGTGTACTTGAGGCACTGTGTTAGATCCCTGAATTGATGGCACTACCTCCAGGTACAGAAAATGCCAAGGAAGATGTCATTTAAAGTCAGAAGCTCCACTTGTGGAATCATTATAAAGCCTATAAATATTAGGATGCTTTTTTGCAGATATTTTGTATTTTTGGCTGAAGAATCATGTCTGAGATACCACATGGAAACAAACCAGATCATGTTGCATGAGCAATAAAACTAGCATCAACCTACCCTCTCTGCCACGAATCTCACAGACTGGACACTAGTTCCATATAAATTATCATTGTACTGCCCAGCTTCTATAAATTTGTGCTCTTGGATATCTTTTTCCATTTGTTCTCTTGAAATGACAAAATGATAATCTCTCCCATCCACTTCATAATCACGCTTTGGCCGTGTGGTATCTGCATGAAACAAAAGACAGAAGATCAAGAAGTCTTAAAAAACATTTTGGGCAAAACCTGCAGCAATTAAGGTTTGCTCAGTGGGCAACGCTGTGCCTGCTGTAAGAGGAAGTGCTCTATATCTGGGAACAGATCTTTGGCTGCTACTTAAGTGCTTTTACAAGTTACAACAATAAAACTTCTTTTTATAGAAATACCTTCTGATGTTTACATCCAATCAATACTTACAGGCTAACATAAAATTAGGATTTACCAGAATTCCACTTTTTTTCAGCAGGGTCACACACAAACCTCAAATTAAAAAAGCATTCCAGATTGTAAATCTAATTCTATTACAGTGATAAAATGAATCACAATCTCATCAATTTGATTTAGCCTTAATTATAAGCCTGGTTCTGATCTCATCCCCAGCAGTTTTCAGCTGGTGTATTTGCAGAGACAACAGTTTAAAATGAAGTAAGACTGCAATAAGGGCCTGAAATAAACACTCAGCAAGTTCTAATGATCCAAGATATAAAAGCTCTGCTTAATTCTGGGCCCAATACTGCTTTCAGATTAGACAGTCTAGATCTCACATGAATCACAGATTGCTCTGTATTTTTATTAGTGGATGCTGTGTAATTGAAACCTTTTACATTTTATCAGTATTTAAAACTTTTATCTTATTTCAGAAACCACAGATTAATTGATTGGTAAACTCAGTTAGTGGCTAGAAGGCTACTTATTTAAAAAAATTGCTACAGCTTTTGAGAAAATTATTTTGAGAAATTCTTTCCAGGCTTTCACATTAATTTTTTGTTTGTTCCTTTCCCCTTTTCTGTTCAATGGAAAAATGGCTTTTGAGCAACTCGACTGCATACAGTTCAAGGATGCTCTTTTCACAGCAATTAACTTAATGTGTGGCACCGAGGGATACAACTCACTCAGTGACAGAACAAGGAGTAAAATCATACTCACGTGGTACACAGGACCCAAACTTATCAGGGAATTCAGATATCAAATCATCGTTGATCCGATCTTTCATTGGACCCAGAATAATAACTGGCCGGGTGTAATTAACTGAACAACAAAAAGAAATGTGCATTTTGATGATCTTACTGGCAATAACAGTAAATCTTCCCAAAAATGAGTTAACCAGAGTTGTTGCTTTTATGTATGAATTGAAAACTTAAGTGCACATGGTACACATTTTATTAATTAATAATTTCTTTATTGATATGGATAAGGGAAATGGAATGAATATCACTCATTTTGCAGAGCTCAGAGCCCTGTGATGGTGCATGCACACAACTATGTGGAGGTATATACATTTGCTATTGCTCAAGAAGGCCATTCCTGAATGCTTGTAGGTAGACTCTTTCCTGAGGCATGGAAAGGAGGTTGTAGGATATTTTTCTCCTCAGTTATATGAATGCAACCCCCATTAAATCAGGTGGGTGCACTCCTGTTTTCAGTTGCCTTCCTATACGTTCATCTACCCTGGTTAGGGGCACATATCACATGAGAAGGAAAATAATAAAGGCTTCCCATGTGATTCACTGTTTATTGCAGTAAATCTAGAAAATCTGCATCAATATTTGGTAGGCTGATTAACGTACTTATTGATAAAGGCCACAAGAGCATGCTAGAGAGAGCCCTGAGAACGTTATGAAGTTGGGGGCTAGCAAGGGAGACCCTTACATCGTTTATATTGTAAGTGATAGACCAAGTGGCCAAGAAAAAAGAGCCACAGAGAATCTGGGGCCAGCCCAGCAAGGCCTACTGCTCTGCTAGCCCCCAAAATATGAAATGAAAAACATAATGAATAGTGACAGAAAAGTAGATGAAACTTACTTTCCTGTCTGGTGACAGGTTCATAAGAAAGTATGCAGTCTTCTTGGCCTCCTGATGAGAGAAGAAAGAGAAGAGATTGAAGCTGGCAAGCAACATGTCAAATACTAAAGCCTGATAAAATGCTTCACATAGAGACAGACTGGGTTTAACACTTCCTTCTGGTAATGCTCTCACCTGAACCATTCCAAAGTCCCTCAAAACTTTTAAGTGTAGAGATCACTTTTTTCCTTCCCCTCCCTCCCCTGCCACATGTTTCAATTCTCTTTGCCAAAATTGTGCTTTTTCAATGATGGGCAATAAAGTTTCATTTATTGGTTTGATAGCAAGGCTGTTTGCAAGGATAGTACAAAAATTCAAGATGTAATTCTTTTGTTTGTTTGATTGTTAAGGCCCTAACATGCTGCTGCAGGGCAAATCCACAGGCTACCTAAACTGAACAATTTTTATCCCCAGAATATATACATTTTGGTTGATCATCCTTCTGTGCATAACCTCCATAGTTTAGTTTATTCACAGCCTGACATCTAGCTATGAGCTATTTTTTGACCCTAATCCTTTCCCCGAACACAAATCTCACAGCATCATATTTTACCCACTTATCCTCCTTCCACTCCTGGCAGGACAGTGCTGCTTCCCTATGGTGACATTTAAAAGCAGAGAAATTTGCCATGAAAAACAAGTGGCACTCTGTGGACCACGACTTGGGTGCAGGGGTACAGCCCCAATGCATCACTGTCTTCTTCTCTGTGACAGTGCAAGAGTAGAGAGGGGAGGATACTTCAACCTACTGCCTGAATAATTCCTGGACATTTCTTTTTCTAGGTCACTGTCACATACTTGGTTCCACATAAGGGCTCTGACAGGTTCTAAATATGACTTTGTCTTAGCAAAGTTTAAAATTATGATTTTATTTTTACTCAGGGCTTGTCTCTCAGAAGATCCACAGATGGGTTTTTGCAACTAATTTAGATACTGCAGAAGGAAGAGTGTCATCAGGAGTACCAGGGCTTTATAAAACAGACAGGGTTGCCTTCACTTCATCTGCTTGCACGCACCTGAGTCTGTGTTACATTATTCTGGTGGGTTCTTGCCAAACCAAAGCGTGCATGTGCAGGGGAGGAGTGCTGCCTGGCACCTGATGGGCAGTGTAGGTAGGATTTAGAGGGTGCTACCCTCACCCTGAAGTAGTCTGGCTGCTCTCTGATTCACTCCTGAGGCTCCATTACCTATATTAACAGGTTTTGTATTGAATGCAATGCCCAGCTCCCAAATAGGTACAAAACTTTTTGTAGTTTAGTTTTAAACTGACTCCCACCCCATGAATCTAATATGTTGATAGATATTTTTTGTGATTTATTATTTAGATAGCTGTGAGAAATGTGTAAGAAAGCTTTTCAAGTAAAAATAATGTTGTAATTAAGGACAATGACAGAAAAAGCTAATTTAAAAATGTACTGATATGTTAGAAAAAAAGGAGAACAGACAGGGCCAACTCCAACCTGGCAATGGTGCTGAAGCAGCAAAGGAGATAAATTTTAATAAAAGGAAGAGATTAGACAGCTTTTGAAAACAAAGCAACATAATATATGAAGAGTGTGGATAATTAATTTTCTTCTCTATTTGGAAAAGTTTGATACTGTCATCACTTGTTTAACTTTGGCTTTTTGCAAAGTTAACAACCTAGAATTATTGTTACACTGGTTTCATGCATCAGATGTATTCTTTCCCCTGAAGTTTTTCTGGGATTTTGGAGGTGATATAAAACTCAGGATGTCCCACTCACCTGGAGATGAAATAATTCACTCTCCAGGCTGGATGAGCATGCTCTTGGACTGCCTGTCCTCCCCCAGAGCCATCACAGAATCACAGAATCGTAAGGGTTGGAAGGGACCTCAGGAGATCATCTTGTCCAACTCCTCAGTGCTTTTCAACAGTCTAAAAAAGTCTGTCTTGGGGTGGCTGATAAAGCCATCACATACCAAATATGTGCTGGGGACCCTGTTTGTATGAATACAACCTTAAACTTGAAAATGCTTGTTTCAATGGTGTACAGGTCTGCAGAAGGGGATTCATTTCAGCTGATTTCAGAAACCTGTATCGTGAGTGCTTATGTCTAAGCCATTCCCTGGGTACCCTTTAGTGTCAATGGGTGCCTACAAATAGGCAAGTGCTTGCTCTAAGACATGAGTCATCTGACCTATTTTAGATGTCTAATTCAAGATAAGAGAAAAAGTCAGAAGGGTGTGTTTGTCTCTCTTGTCCCCAAAGGGCATTTAAACAACAAGGTCAATGCAGATATCTGCATTTAAACAGTAGAATCCCATGGGAGTGACGGTGACAAGAGCAACTGAAGGAAAATAACCAATAACTCTGTCATTATTGCTTAAAAATTTCTCTGTGGGCTAATATTTGGCTTTGGCACAGAATTAAAAGCAGCACAAATAAACCAGCACAGATATTATGTTGTGTTTTGCCCAGTCTGGCAGACCTGTCCACATGCTAAAGCTGTCATTACATCCATGCTATCAGTAGGGTATGGGCTATGGAGACAAATAAGCCTGTTGTTTCACAGAAGTCTTGTGAAATTGTGGCCAGACTGAAGGCAAAGAAAAATCTCCAGTTCAATCAAGTTGTGCTGAAGCTTAAGCAATGGGAAAGGGTTGGAGCAAGGTGAAACTTTGAGGTTGACTGTGACACACAGACACTTAAAGACAGACACCTCTTGAGAGAAGGCTCTTCAGTGCTGAGGTTCTGACTCAACAGGGAGTGCAAGCATGGGGGTAAGCTGTACCGTGTCCTCTACTTTAGATTTTTGGAAAAAGGGCTCAGGAAGCTCAATTTTTTATTTGAATAAGATCCAGATGGTATTCTTTAATGATCTCTACTCAGTCAGGACTGCACAGTTTTGAAGTAGTCCATAAAGTATTAAGCATATAATGAAGAGCTCTAGATTCAATCAATAATCAGGTTGCTATAACCTTGTGATGGCTTTGAGGTGTGGCACACAGTGCGAACTTCAGCAGGACATGGGCTCTTATTTATCATTGGACTAAGCCTCATTTACCACCCACATTATCGGCTTAATTAGCACAGGTGAGCTATATTGATCTGGAAAATCTTTGTGAAATTTAACAGACAAAAAGAGAAGAAAGAAAAAGACCTTTCTGTAGGATTTTGGTATGATCCTTTGTTTTCCAGTAAAATTCCATCAAGTCAAGAAGGAAAGAAAAAAAAAATAAGAGAAGAAAGAAAAAGGAAGCCTTCCTAAAGGTAATAAAAGTAATATTATAGGAAAGCTTTCACTTTCCCAGGATCACTATGGTTTTCACTTTGTTCTTGATCAAACAAATCCCTATGGATTCCCTTTGTTCTTGATTTGCCTGTTGGTGATTTCTCACACTTGGGAAGAGAAGAATAACCTGGAGTTTGTTATGAGCCTCTATAGACTGGGCAAAGAGGTCCTGCGTGACCACATTGGTTTCATAAGGGCTACAAATTTCATCTTTTCAAAGGATTTTATAGTCCTAAAATGGATGTAAAGTGTTGCCTCTGTTTTCCCTTTCTGATCAGATAGCAGAAAGTCTGTGAAAGACTCAAAACTAGTTTCAGTGGAGACCTGGCAGATATCAGGCATTTTTAATGTAATTCATAAAAAGGCTTCATTTCCTATTTTCTTGCCAGACCATTCAGAGCTTCCACGGTGCTGGTGTGAGTAATGGGGCATGAGAGCTGCTGTGGTGTAGCCACCATGTAACCAAACATCTACCCTCATCAAGCACCCTGTGCAGTGGGAATTAATAGATTTTGGCCTGCTATTAATGGCTGTGAATGAAAAAAATTGTAAAAAGATCTAAGGCACTGAATAACAAAAAAGTAGTACTTAAGGAGACAGCTAAAAAATATTTAGGATTTTAGAAAAATCAAAGAGAAATTTTGGGTTCGTTAAAATTTCTGGACTAGTGGTGGTGGTTACCATCAATACACACGTGAAATACATGTAGGTGAGCCAAATTAATTTTAATTTTGAGCTCTTGCCTGAATTTTGTTGCTCATCTAAAACAAAAGATGGCTTATTTTTCTGTCACCATCCATTTAGGTTTTGGGCTAATGTGTGGATTACCTGAGTTGTGCTTGCAAGATCTTGGAGAAATTTTTGTTTCATCTGCATGGACTCACTGGACAGTCAATATCCTAGCCTCTGTTTGGCTCAAAATCCCTTTCTTGGACATCTTTTTATGCAAGTAAACCTACAATTTTTGGAAATAGATCGATAGCTATGAAAGGTTGGTGATCCAATACACAAAAAATCATCAGTAATCTGAGAATGAACTTGTGGCTGAATGAACTTGTGACTGTCTATCAGCACCATATATTTAAGATCAATACAGCTTGTGAGGGCATAAAATGAGACTTCAATACTTGTGCCAATTTGAGTGTGCCTGAATAATACAGTAATCCTTGGGGAGTGTAAGAGCTAATGTGAGTGTCCTACTTAATCAGTGGCCTAACACAATAATCATGACTCCTTTAACCTTGTTCTGAATCTTCAAATCTCATTACAAGAGTGACTTACTGACTTGCTGACAGAGGAAAAAAATTTTGTTTCTAACAATTTTTCTTTGCTTTTTTTTTTTTTAAGTTTTAGTCATGTATTGACTGCCTAGGTAATTGATGCAATCACAACCAGCTATGCAATTAGGCTAAACAGATGTAGTAATGTGTGTGCAATTTCTATGACAGCTGTAAAAACCTTTACTGAACTACGTGGAAGAGTGTTACAGCACATATGTAGTAGAGAGACTTGAAATTCAAGGCCATTATGAAAATCATGTCTCGCAAAATAAAAACTGATGAGTCTGTGGTCAAAAAATACATTCTTACAAACTTGGTTTGAAAAAGAAATCAGAACAATTTAAGCTACAGAGCTCAAAATAAACTTTCAATCATGGTTTGATTAGCTGGTTCAGGGATAAGAACAACTTTCTGCTAGACCAGGACTTTACAGACCACTCTGCAAACTTACTTTTACTGCTGAGAACAGGTGCAAATCAACTCACATAGTTATAGCCTTCATATCAGTAGGGTCAGTGTGGTGCAGCAGCAGCTGTGTGGCAGCTCAGCCCCTTTTAGATCAGACCAACACTTGTTCTTGTCTTAAAAATACTTTTATTTTTTTTTTTAATCAAGGGCCAGATTCTGATGTTAAATGTGTTTGTGATTCCCCTTGAAGTTAATGGAGCTGAAAGTTATCTGTTGGGATAAAGAAAATCCCACTGCTGGCTCCAGCTCTTCTGCTAGTCGACAGCACTAGCAGAGGAAATCAGGTTCACTATCTGCAACAGCCTTGTTGCTAAGAAGTGGTTAAAGAAATTTCTCTTCAGGTCACATAGGAGGACATTCAATTACATTATTATTTTGAAATAAAAAGTATCTGACTTCTGTCGAGAAGTTGATTTTTTAAACCCCAAGCCCAAGGCACGAGCAATACTTTAGCTAAATACTCAAATTTTTGAGCAATATATTTCTAAATAAATATGGATGCATCAGAATATCTCCTAGAAAAAGCCCAGTCAATTTGTAACTCCTCTATTAATCACTGTCCAGGGCAGAGCCTGGACTGCTCTCAGAAGCCTTCAACATCACTTTATGTAGTTGTACCCCTGGTTTGGAATGGTTCTAGGGATGATCAAGTAGTACAGGTTTCGACACTAGCTACTTTTCACTAAATGCTCATCATTAGAAGCAAAAGTTAGAGAAACATGTTAAAACAATTGCCAGAGACCCACTCAAAAAACCACAGAATCTCTCACTCTGGACTCCAACTGGCCTGTTTTCACAGGGACAAACGTCTGCAGGAGAACACATGGCGCTTGCCAGTCATTTCTTTCCTACACACTTGTGCTGGCCAAGGTGTGAATTGCTGATTTCATAGAATCATAGAAATATTTAAGTTGGAAAAGGCCATTAAGATCATTGAGTCCAACCACAAACCTAACACTGCCAAGTCCACCACTAAACCATGTCCCTAAGCACCTCATCTACATGTGTTCTAAATACTTCAAGGGATGGTGGCTCAACCACTTCCCTGGGCAGCCTGTTCCAGGGCTTGGCAACCCTTTCAGGAAAGAAATTCTTCCTCAGATCCAATCTCAACTGCCCTTGGCACAACTTGAGGCCATTTCCTCTTGTCCTGTCACTTGTTCCTTGGTTGAACAGACCCACCCCCACCTCTCTACGCCCTCCTTTCAGGGAATTGTAGAGAGCGAGGTCTCTCCTCAGCCTCCTTTTCTCCAGGCTCAACAACCCCAGTTCCCTCAGCCGGGAACTCATCACACTTGTGCTCCAGACCCTTCCCCAGCTCCGTTGCCCTTCTCTGGACACACTCCAGCACCTCCATGTCCTTCTCAGAGTGAGGGGCCCAAAACTGAACCCATCACTCGAGGTGCAGCCTCACCAGTGCCCAGTACAGGGGGATGATCACTGCCCTAGTACTGCTGGCCACACTGTTTCTGATACAAGCCAGGATGCTGTTGGCCTTCTTGGCACCTGGGCACACTGCTGGCTCATATTCAGCTGGCTGTCAATCAACAGCCCCAGGTCTTTTTCTGCTGGGCACCTCCCCAGACACTCTGCCCTGGTTTCCCACGATTCAGAAAGCAGTGGCAAACCTGGGCACTTTCTTCCTGCTCATTTGCTGGGAAAAAAGGGGCACTGGAACATGGCCACAACCTCATGGAAAACCTTTGAGATGTCCAGCCTTTTTCTATTTGCTCCCCATGAATTTTCTGCTTCATTTTTTTTGCCTCCTCTGAATATACCCCATTTCACCAGTGCACAGACTGAGGGCTAGATGAATTTGCAAGTCAACACACATGGTGTCCTGGTAAAATGACTTCTCATGCCTCTCCTTGAACACATAAATTCTCCTCGAAGTGTAACTACATCACTCTGAAGAACAGCGTTGCAACATGGTTGGCTCCAAATGAAGTTAAGACAAACTTGGTTCTGTGGCAGTGACTGACGTTGGGCCCCTTTCCCAGCTACCCATATGCAAACAAGAGGAGCAGAAATAATCATAGAATCATAGAATGGTTTGGGTTGGAAGGGACCTTAAAGATCATCCAGTTCCAACCCTCGTGCCATGAGCAAGGACACCTTCCACTAGACCAGGTTGCTCAAAGCCTCATCCAACCTGGCCTTGAACACTTCCAGGGAGGAGCAGCCACAGCTTCTCTGGGCAACCTGGGCCAGTGTCTCACCACCCTCACAGGAAAGAATTTCTTCCTCATATCTCATCTAAACCTACCCTCTTCCAGTCTGAAGCCATTTCCCCTTGTCTTCTCACTCCCTGCCCTTGTAAAAAGTCCCTCCCCAGCCTTCCTGGAGCCCCCTCAGGTACTGAAAGATGGCTACAAGATCTTCCTGGAGCCTTCTCTTCTCCAGGCTGAACAGCCCCAACTCTCTCAGCCTGTCCTCATAGCAGAGGGGCTCCAGCCCTCAGATCATCCTTGTGGCTTCCTCTGGACTCGCTCTATGAGGTCCATGTCCTTCTTGTGTTGGGGGCCCCAGAACTGGACAGACTACTCCAGGTGGGGTCTCAGGAGAGCGGAGCAGAGGGGCAGAATCCCCTCCCTGGCCCTGCTGCCCACGCTGCTCTGGGTGCAGCCCAGGACACGGTTATTGGCCTCTGGGCTTTCAGTGCACGTTGCTGGCTCTTGAGCTTCTTGTCCACCAGCACCCCAAGTCCTTCTCCTCAGGGCTGCTCTCGGTCCATTCTCTGCCCAGCCTGTATTTGTATATATAATGACTGCATGACATCTTACTCTACCAGGAATGAGCTAGGTACCCCACTAGGAAACCACTCTAGAAGGAGAGTGCCTGCCATGGGTAGTTGTTACCCTAACACTATGTTTTCTTCCAAGTACCTATGTCCCAGCTGACTTCCCCAAACCATTTCTATCTCCTTTCTTGCACCTCAAAACACACACTTTGTTTCAAGCTGTTGGACAGCCAGTGAGGAACTGGGTACTTGGCCTGTCTTATGATGAAATTTGAGAACTAGCTTTTGTGGACCTGCCCCAAATGTTTGGCTGAAACTGAGCAACCCTGTTAAGTCTCTTGAGACATCAGGCACGGGATGTGCTCAGCCACCACCCTAGATTCTCCTCTGGGCTTTTACCCTGAGCTCACCCTGAAATAAACACACCTGGAGGAGATCTGACTTATGCAAACTTTTGAAAATTTAACTGATTGACTCATTCCTGATTGTAAAGTCAGTCTGGGGAAAGAGCATCTTATATTTCAAACATAAAAGCCTCCTCTCCTCCTCAATAGAGGACACTTTAAAAATAAAGCAGTTCAGCATTGGATCTTGGCAGTTCAAGAGCACCTACTGTTTTCTTGTGACTCTGGCAATTGTTTTCCAAGGGAACCTTTGCAATATAAGAGAATACAAACTGATTTTCCATTTCTGAATTGCATAAGATTAACTGTTTTACTGAAATGAACCAGTATTTATTAACAGAGCTCAACTGCTATGCACTATATTGAGACTAGTAAACACGAGGTATGATACCAATGATTACCTTAATGTATGTGGGTGCTTAGCACAAGTGCTGAGTGACTGGTGGAAAACTTGATTTGCTAAGCAAATGGCTTGAAAAAAATTAAACAACTGGGTGTTTTAGTAAGCAATCTGTCATTTTAATTACCTTTTATTACATCTCTAGCAATGGCTTATTTTTAGCTTTTCAACACTTCCAGAAAAATAGTTATATTGGTTAAATCGTTGGGTATTACTAATAATTACCCAGAATGTACAATCTGCCTCTTGCCTATATGACCACATGGAATGTGTAATTCCAACCAAATCAGGTTGCAGGGTTGGGAATTACACTTACAGGGAATCAGTGACATTTAGTGGCAGTGCCTAAGGGGTGAAGGTCTATCTTACCTTTTTTTGAAGACTTCAATATGCATTAGGAAACTTGTTCTGCCAAAATTAAGGGCTTAACAAATTTTTTGTGATTATTTCTTAGCACTTCATGCAGGCATGCAGAAATGCAAGTAAATATTGTGACCTAGTAAAGAGGTTGCCTTTTGCAGATTTGGCTACAGCTGTGGAGTAATTTTACTCTTAAAAGATCACCAAGAAACTGCACCCACCCTGCTAAAATAAAGTTCTTGTCACTAAACCAAATAACCCTGACTTTCACAGGCTACCCAAAGCCAGGTTTGGTTTTATGTCCCAGAATACATCCCAAATAACAACCTTCCCTTCTCTTACAAAGGTTGCCAGTTTTCTTTTATAGCTTTGCACTCAAGATGTGGTCGTAAATTTGTATTCCAAGCCATTTACTCCAACTGCCTTTAAAACATTAACAAAAGAGTAGCAAGGAGAGAACCAAAATAAAAGAAACAAATAGAACAAGCAATGCAAAGTAAAAGGACTCTAATGAAAGCAGTAACTTACTGTAGCTACTTTCACTATCGCTGGCATTAGAAGAAACATGTTCTGCAAGAACAGTACAGCAAATTAAAGAACATAAACAAGCACCACAGAGCTGCAGAAACTTAAAAGAACTGCCACAGTCATGCAAAGGTAGCTGTGCAGAGAGGAAATAAAATCTGCAGTGACATCACCGGGAAACTCGCAGGTAATTTACACAGGTAAAACGAAAGCTTTCTCTCTCATGGCATTTCAGAAAGACTGCATGTATTGGCTAGTGATATGTGTCATGGCAAAGCCATGTCTTTTTTTGATGAGACAGTTAGTGATATTTCAGATAACTTAATTTCAAAGTGCATTATGGTCCACTTGCATCTCACTGGATGTCTTGAGTATTTTAATGAAATCTGAGTGTCTTCTCATATTATTCTGCATCATCAGTAACATGCATTATTAATGCATTGGAACTATTCCTGCTAAACTTCTAACCTGTGTCCATCTTTCATCACTGTGCACTATCCCAAAGGGTTAACAATTTAACATGAAAATGGTTTTGATATAAAACATTGTAACTGTATCTATTTTACCCTATCCAAAAAAAGAAGACAAAGCCAATGACAAAACTAAACGGAAAAAAAAAAAAAGGAAGAAATATATTTGCAGATATTGTCTAGCCTCAGGATTTGAGCTGAAGTATAAAAATCTTTTCTAGACCAGTCTGGATGGGTGAATAGGGATATAAGAACTATCATGATGGGTCATAGTTGTGGTTTGGCAAGTCTGGTGTCTTGTTTTTATTAGCATGTTATTTAAAGGAAGGTGTAATCTTTATTATGTGAAGTTGCTGTTCACAAACTACAGTCAACAAACTGTTTATGGTCAGACAGACCATTCTAAATGGTCTCCAGGAGGTCTGCAGAACCACAGCCAACAGTGGTTTTAATAGTATGTCTGTTAGAAATGCTGATTACTTTGTACCTGAAAGATGATTTGACAGTTGAAACTTTTCAGCTGTTCAAGGATATTTAGAAGCCAATGGTATAATGGCTATACAGTGGGGAACCATGCTGGATTAAGGAGAATGGGATACAGTGGTTAAATGGACAATGGGTACAATTAAGTCACCTCCTGACAAACACCAGGAGCCAAAATTGGTCCAACATTTGTCATTAGTCTGTGGGAACAGTGCCAAGAGCACCTCTTCTCTGCAGGGTGCTGTGTTTTCCCCATGTACCAGTGTAATGGCTTAGGCTTCATAGAGTGGGACTGATGGGGTTACTGGAGCAGCAGAAATGAGAGGGAATGTTATCTGATAAAAAAGTAATGGAAAACTTTGATACTGGACTTAGTAAGAAGCTTAAAAAATTAAACTTACATTTTGAAGAAAAGAGTATATTGAATTTTGGATATTTCATAGCAAGTTAACAAGGGTTCTCTCAAACTAATATGCTACACAGGACCCTGAAGAAATTTATTAAACAAAACCAGATATCCTTCATAGTAAGAAATGTCATTAAAAAGCTCATCTGAGTTGAATATTAGTGAAATTTGGATGGGCGAGAATGTCTAGAGGTGGGTCAATAATTGAAAGCTAGATGCAGAGAAACTAAAGTCTGTTTAATACCTTTGTGCTACTTTTCCCTTAGCAATTTTGAGAATTCAGTTATCTTCTTTCAAATGTTTGAATGTTATGGAGATTTGTCTTTGTAAGGACACAGATTTTTAGAAGTATCAGATCAGAAGTATTCTACTTCTCTTTAGCAGGGAAGAATCTGCATTTGTTGCCAATGAGCTGCTAGGAAAAAGTAGCAGAATGGATAAAATTCAGGTGGCAGTGACATTTTCTGTCTATCACTGACACAATTTGTCTTGCAGAACTGTTCTTCTGCATACAAGAGATGAAGCTTTCATCTTTAAATTGCGAGCTACTGTATGACTTAAAGTGAAACCACTAAAATGACCCTTCAACAAACCAGTCAGAAGCAGAATAATCTCTAAAATTGTGTGCATGGATGTGCATTCCTGAGATTAAAAAGCACATATAAAACAGTAAGTGATGCAGTGTTAACATTCACACATATTTTGCTCCAATTACTTGGCACTTAAGAAAAAGAAGAAGAACTGAGGCAGAAGCAGCCAAACACATGCAAGTGGCATTTTGTTTAAATCATTTAGCTCTGGATACAGAATATGACGTAGCTATTTATATAGAAATCAGCTCCAAATGTTTCTCTCTATACAACTTTTCTCGTCTAACTTTTGAGGAAGGAAAATTGTTTCTGAACAATTATCTGACATGTTACACATTCTGCAATGCCAAGTCTTGAGACAGGATTGCTGCATCAGAAAAAGAAATTGATTAAGGTTGCATGACAGAGAATAGCTTGCTAATGGTGAAATGGGTCCAAAATTAGCTTTGGAGAAGGCATGGTCTTCTCTAGCCTGCAAATGACTTCTTCCATTAATAACAAATACTAATCTAAAATCCAACAAAGTAACAAACACTCCCATGCAAAAAGCTGAAAATGCAGAAGCAACAGCACAAAATAATTTTCTATTGATCTCTTCAGGCTGTGATCAAGTTAAAATGTTCAATTTTCCCTTGAGATGGAGAGGGAGGGATTGTTGCTGAAAAGAACAGTCTAGGCAGCAAAACGAGTTCTAGCTATCTACTCTACAGAACTGCCATGATGGGAACAATAACATACTGTCAGAAACAAAAGGTGTTGTTACAAAAGAAGTGAAAGTGTCTGCTTGGTAACACTGTATGTTATTTAATATCGTCATGCAGAACAAAACGATTGAAACATTTTTAATGCATTCACAGCTGGGTAACAAATGAAACTCTGTCTTGTGCATGCTAGGATTGGAGGGTCCTCAGAGAAGGAACAGAAGCCAAAACAAAACAAAACAAAAATAGATTTACAGTGACCATTCCTGGGAACTTACTCAGAGTCTTTGTTCCATAACCGTCGTCACCTAATCCGGGGATGTCCTGCACGGAAGTCCCCAGAGAGAGCAATGAGAAAGGAAGAACAGCCGCAGAAGAGGAAGGAAGAAGTCAGTGGAGTTGAAATGGATACTACCATGACTGACCATGTTGATTGAGCAATCTGGATCCCTGCTTTTTCTTTCTGAAACAACTTTAAACCCATGCTCTATGGGAATGCAGCCAATGAAAGTGGCAGTGACCATGATACAAGACTTTTGGAGCTGTGAGGAAGAAGGAACAACCAGATAAATGAATTCCCAGAAATGATCCTCACCAGATAAATTTAGGAGAGAATAATTAAGAAAAAAAGTGAATATCTGGGTTTGTATCCAGCATATACTTTTAATAATGCTGGTTCTCTACACAATTTAAGCAAGCAGTAAATGGCAGAGGAGGTACACATTCCAAGATCTGATTTACTTCTTTAAGCTGTTAGCACGAATGTTTCATTTAATTGTTAAATACTCAGTGAAGTTGCCCATGGCAATCAACTTAGAGAATGTAAAATGCAAAAAAGAGAGTAGAGCAGAACTTTTAAAAAGTAATAATTTAGTTTAGTATTGTAAAAGAAATAATGTTTGCATTCTTTTGAGCCAGTTCTGATCTGGGAATATTTAATCAGAGACAAGTTTGGATTTATGACACAAGAACTCTGAGGAGCCACATTTGCTCTTCCAAAAGTTAAGGTCACTGTTTTATTCTTCTGAAGATGATGTTTCCAGGGAAGGAAGGACCAGCTGGATCCAAACTGCAGTCACACATTGGTCACAGTAGTAATACCTCTCCTGCCTGCCTACGACAGATATTTGCCTAGATGTGTGGGATACTGGCATCATGCGTGTCACCCATTTTTTTTGTGCTGCTGCATGTGACATCGTCTCCAAGAGGTTACTTACGTTCTGGATCACTTGTTTCCTGCTCACTCTGCTCCTTGCTCTTGTAGAATGGGAATTTTCGTGAAAAGATGAAGTTCTTTTTACGCTTGTCATTGAATGACTGTGAAGGAGAAAAGGCATGGGGCAAAAACAGGGACGTCTAATTGTTGTCACACTCATGCTGACAAAACAACTAGTTTGTAAAAGTGGAGAGAACTGTAGTGACTCAAATCAATCCAAACCAAGTGGCTGCAAACAGTCAGAGGTGGTTGTGATGAGGTCTGCGGGTTGAAGGCAAAGCCCCTGGAGACCGGATCGATTTGATTACAGAGGTCTCAAATCACAACTCCTCAGCTCCTTATTTGGAAATTATTGTGTTTGGCTTGTTCAGATAAAGGGCTACAGGTGGCTCAGCATGCTTTGGGATCAAGCCACTCATCTTTAATCATAGCAGACTGTGCACAGAATTAATTAACTGCCTGAAATAAAATAGTCTGTAAAGAGGAAAGCGGAAGCCTTCGATTTACTTGTTAGTAGGTATGTGAATTCAACCCTCTGCCAATTATTATTATTTTTTTCCTGATAACTGCTGCTGATTTTGTAGTGTTTTATTTGGCCTCTTAACTGATGATATCTAAAGTATGTTTTAATGCTTTTTTTTTGAATAATTAAAAAAGACTTTGTTTTATTTTATATATGTATATTTACTCATTAGGTTCCTCTGGATATGCTTTTAGTTTTATGTGATTTATGTGATTAGAGATGGAATTCAGCTATAAGCAGTATTTCATTGCAAGTTGAGCAACATATATTGCTTTAATTCTTCAAAGTGAGAATTAATATGGAAGAAATTGTGGGTTTTTTTACATGATAAAACCTTTGATTTTATAAACAAAAAGCTCATAACACTGTACTATATGTAAAGTAGGATATCCCTCCTTGGGACATCTATTTCACTTAATAAATGAGGAATTAAGTCCCTATACAGTCAATTGAGAGAAACTGGCATTTCCAGAGGGCATCTATGCAGAGCTGCAGATAGTGCTTATCTGAAGTGACGTGTGTTGTCCATCAGATGATGTCCTACACTGTTCCCTATATTGAACATATGCAAAGCCCAGACACAGGACTTTGCACGTGATCACCTCCAAAAGACCAGAGATCTTCTCAGCTTATTTAAATGACCAATCATCTCACATGTTTGTCATTGTTCAAATGAAATTTAACAATATTTGGCTCCAGTTCTGAAATGGAAGAGATTTAGAATTTGAGAACATAATTTATTTTCTTATATTTTGGAAGCACAGCATAAAATGTGATTTAGAATAGGTATTTCTGAAAGATAAAGATAGGTGCTGAAAATCTCTATTAAAATAGTTGTCTACTTGTGTCACAAAAGTTTCATGCCACTTTTACATTTCAAGCATATTTAAAATTCAGTAACTGAAAATAAAGGAAAAAAAAATGCATGTGTAGAATAAATGATCCATGAAAATCTCTCAGAGTATGTAAACATTCAGTGTGAAATTAATGAGGAGGTCATGCACAAATAATCCAGACAGCATGCAATTTCAAAACAAAGCAAATATGAAAGAAAGCCAGAGGAAAAAAAAATGCAAATGAACCATTAAAGTAATCTGTGGGTGAAAAGAGGACTGACATGCACATTGCATCACTTTAATGACCTAAAGGATATCATTAAATTAAAATGTGTTTTCTGTGATAATTTCTTTTATTTTTCCAAAGAAAGGAATGTACCATGTTAACATTTCCCATTGTGAAAATGTTGCTTGTCACGATTCATCTGAATATGACATAGTAATACTATAGGCTTTACACTTAAAAAAAAAAAAAAATATATATATATATAGACACAATAGCACCTCAAAAAGGGGTTTTAAGATGACAATCACTTAATTATCAAATGTCATTTCACTTTGGAATTAAAGAGAATGATATCAAATTGATAAATAAATATGCAGTGTTTCACAGAGATTATACGATAAATACCACTTATAAGTATTCTTTTTCAATTTTTTCCCCAGCAGTCTAGAGCAAAAACTTCAGAAAGTCCATTTTCAGTAGAAAAGCATGTATTTTTTCAAGCTTATGCATGTTCTAACAGTAAATTCCAAACTAGACAGATACACAATAGTGTTATATAAACTTTTTCTCCTTTTGCAATTTCAAGCACTATTTTGCCTTTTTAATAAGATATTGTTCCACTTCAATTTGAACAATCAAAACCTGGCAATTTATACCAGTTGACTATTATGTCCAACTGTGTCACTTCATTTACACCAGTAAAAAGCCTTGTTCCTAAAATAAGGCTGACTCTCAGCTTATTAATATCCATAAGCAAATATGTTTACACATGTGTTGGTATTTCTATAGATTCATCAATGTGTATATTCATGTTAATGACCATATATACTATATACTATCATAGTGTAGTCATAGAGTTTATATTTAAAATAAAAAAAGTCCTGTAAAATACTATAAGACACTACCATGGGACTTATCCTGCAAACAGAAATAATTAGTCCTTGATATTAACTGAATGGGCTTACCACGCTTTTATTTTCTTGTACATTAAGTGCATGTTGCTTCACAAGAAACCAAAGGCAGGAGCCTTGATTTTGGTTTTGTATCCAATATAAATGTGATTAAAATCAGGCTGATGGTCTCCATCTCAAGGATATTAAATCCTGCAGATACCAAGCAAAATGCTTCTAAAAGATACCACGAGATGTATCTCTACTATATAGAGATAAGGGGGTTGACAAAGAAAGGAGAGGGAGCTTCATACAGAATAAAATATTTTTATTATACACTGTGTTAACTCCAGGTTTTGTTCTGTTGATGGAAGAGTAGAGACCAACACTGAATATCTTTCCTTTTTTAAAAAAGGATGATGCACATGAAGTACAGTGGTAGGGTTAAACTGCAAAATTCAGATGTATGTTTTGGAGAGATTTTATTTCCATAAAATGGAAACTTTGAGCCATGTCAAATATTCTGGACCCAGTTTCACAGGGGCTCCCTATGCTGCTAGAGAGCTGCGAAACAGCAGTGGGATAAAAGAGAGAGAAGTGTTTGCCTACAGCTCTCAGCCCCATGCAAAAGTGGCATGCAGCTGGAACTGAAATTGTGGTATCGAGCTTAGGCTTGATTCAACAGTATTTATGCAGGCAGGGTTTCTGAAAGTCAGTGAAAAAGTGCCTGAAAATGGATTCCTGTATGACTCACAATTTCTTTGCCATGTATATTGTAAAATCCTGTAATGGCAAATAACTCGGGTATTTCAGTCGCAGTGAAACACCTGTACAACAGACTACATTTATATCTCACTGCCCTCAGTTCACACAGACTACACTAATCTAGGAATGGCATTAGTAGGCACTTTATATAGACAAGTGCCTATGACTGAAAAGCAAATGAAATTTTCAAGGACTGTTTGACAACTGAACAGTGAGGTTGTTCTTCACAACATTTGAACTGTGATGAAAAAGAGAATCTTTTCTTAGAAAAAAACAGAGGAGAAAAGCTTTCACTGATGTCCTGGTTTGAATTCTTGTTTGTTACTATTTAGGCATAGGCTGTGTTTTGGAGAAGCCAGAAAAAATTTGTGATGTGCACTCTTGCTTAACCAAACATCCCCAGATGTCCCCAGTTATATAAGTCTTAGCCATACCAACCTGGTTGTGACAGACATTAAGACACAGTGTGTTTCTCATTACTAAGAATGCCCTTCAGTACTTTTTTTTGGTGTCAACATCATGTTTGTATTCTAAATGCTTTCCCTATGTGCAGCAGCCATATAGACGTTACTCATCAGCTAATGGGATAGTGGCATTGTAAAGGAAATTTTCATGTAACATTGAATAAAGAATTCAATTTCCAAATTTGCTTTATAGTGGTAAACATAACAAAGAATAGTGCAGCAGTAATTTGATAGTTGCAACATACTGCAATAAGCAACTATATCATTGTTTACTTTGAGTTTCTTCCCAATTTCTTTTCACAATGTAGCTGATCCAGCCCCTACTGTTTAGTGCAGATGTGCTCTTGATAGAGGCTGTCTTCTTTGCACTTTGCAGAAGAGTCTAATATGATGGGACAAGATTACTTTTGATGCTCTAAAAGCTCTAAAAGCAACTATATTTTCTAAAAGCCATTAAAGTCTCAAATACATTGGGAATACTTTATTTTGCTACTTCATTCAACCAATGCTAATTCTCAGTCATGAGCTGGGAACCAGTGTTCGGGGGTCATCTGAGAAAAAACTGTTCCAGAGCACTGGCTGTGAAATTATTTTATACAAAATGTAGATGAATTTCATCTACCACCTATTTTTAGACAGGTTTGAGCTAAGCTTTAGCCTAGTTTTTATGTTACATGATTATCTGTATCAGTCTTGCTTTGAGATTGGTCTAGCAGTGTATATGAGTTCATTCATTTTGCTGCTTCTCATCTGCCGTGGGTTTTATGATTCTTCTCCTTTAATAGCTGTTTTTGGCATAACTTAAATGAAAAGCCCTCACTTATACAGCATTCTACAAAAATCTACAAAATTTATCTGTAACATTATGTCCCTGCAATACTTTTCTCTGTATTTAATTTACACTTCTTTGTGTTAGGGAAATTCTTTTACTCTGTTTGAACACTGACTTTAACAAAGGTTTAAACACTCAAATGCTGTTAAATCTCTACGTGTTAAATCTCTCCCATCATCCCAAAAAGTTGCATACCAGAAAGAAAAGTTTTGGGCTGTAACAGATACTCAGTGTCATTTCTCCATTCATACATAGATACCAACCCTCTGCTTTTATAGTGGACTTTTTCACTTAGCAATTTGAAATGCGTGATGAAAGTGAAGTCTCCAAAAGAAACCTTTGAAGACAATCCTGTGTTAATATATGTGCTATATGTGAAAAGTGATTTTGCAGTTAGCATGGCAGTGTAGTCTGGGGAATAGGGGTCAAACCACTCTTTGGGGTCTTCTCCCTCATTGTTCCATCTGCAATACAGGGACCACCGCAATGCCCTCCTTACAGACACTTTGTGGGGCTAGGTCAACTCTGTGACCTGGTGGATACTGTCACTGAGGCCATAGTAGTTTATTTTATTAGGATAATGATATATACTGAGGTTAAGTGACTTGACAAAGTCTAGAAGAAAGCCAATGCTTCTGAGCCATTCTTGCTTTCCTGGTGCAACCACAAACTTGGCCATGAACTAGGGTCACACACAGAAAGCTTCTAATATTGTCTGTGCAGATGCACAGAAGATAAACTAAGATGTTGTTAGTGTCAACTGTAAGCCCTATTGTATAGTGAGCACACAGTATGTTCCTGAAGGCATATATCTTTCATTTGCTGTCTGAGCACCCAGTTATATCCTGGCAAACAACACTCAACTTCTCTATGTCTTTTTATGAGATGCAGGGGGAAAGATTTTCCTCAGACGAAGATAACTCTGCTTGCTTAGTTTTCCTGTGAAGCTGCAGGTGAGATATGGATCTTGGAAATCCAAAATGAAAAAGCCTAATTAAAAGCTCCATTCTATCTAGCTTCTACAGACACGAGTAGTGTTGTTCAGTATTCATAAATATGAAATTGTGCTAATCGTTTTTTAAGACTGACTTAGGGCCACTTGACCGCCAGCAACGCAGTTTTAAATCCTAACAAAACAATAGTTAACACCAACACAAACTACCAGGAGAACAGAAAGACTAATAGACTTTCAAGAAAGCATGTAAAAGCAGTATTTCCAATTGTGCAAACATGTCTCTAACTTGGTGCAAGGTACGAACCTCATTAAAACGGGAGTACTCATCTGCGCTAATTTGCATTGCATCATTGTCAGCAGGACTGAAATACCAACGTAAAATCCTTGTGTACGTGACAGCCAAGGTCATTTACAAGTATTGGAAGGTTGTATGCAAGGAGAGTGGGAAAGATCTGTCCAAGCAGCAACACTGAAATTAATAGCGTGAAAAGAAGAAAGGGCAGAGCTCCTTGACAGTGAAATCAATTTGGATGTAGAATAATCTGCCCCAAGGGAAGTGGAAAAGCCTGGATCATTTTTCACATTTAAAACAAATCTGTTAATCTTAAGTACTATGGGGAATAACACTGTGGTGTTGGGAGAGAAAGGAGTGGTGCAGGGAAAAGAGCTGAACAATAAACCTCTCCCAACTCTAATGTCTTGTGTTTGTGTGATGAGATGCTCACAGATCCAGCATTGCAGAGTTGTGCTGGGGTCCAGCGCAGGCTTTGACCTACCTGGGCTCACTACAGTCTTATGGGCAGTGTGAAGGAAGCCTCTGGAGTTCAAAAGTGTGTTTCATGTTTGGAAATGTTGTTCCAAAAATTCCTCTACTCTTTTAAAAAGTTTTTTTCCCAAAAGTAACTTTCCCTGTTAAAGATGATGTCTGCTATCAGATACTGTTCCTGCTAATAAATCTTTATGCACATGAACCTGTCTCAGCATCCTTTGTGCAATAATGATGACAAAAGAGCCCCAGAGATCAATGGTAACACTTGGCAAAGTGTGCATGTGACAGTTTTAGGACTGTCTGATCACAGGGCTGGACTCACAGATTTTCCTACCATGTTCGCTGTAGGACCTTTATCAGCTTGGTCTTCATTCCTCAGTTTTGATCAGATATTTCCTTATATCTCTTTCTTAACTCTGATTCCCAGTTGACTGCTGATGCTTCTTTATATTTGCAAATGAAACGAAGGGTTTTGGTCTCCTCTATGCGATCTTTTGAATTAATCTCACTAATAAATAAAGCTGCAGAAGGTGTTAGTTATCTATGCTGTTAGAAAAACCCAGCTTGCTCCTTCATAACTATTTTTTGAGGAATAATTTATTTGTGTAATCGAGTGCTATGCACTTGGCTTGTACAAGTGTAAACTACTGCATAGAATGGACCATTGCACAAAAAGAATAAGTTGCATAAAGATCTTTTTTACTTTTATTTTGTGAAGTAGTAGTGGAGAAATATTTACAATACCTCCATGCCTTTACACTCTTACAAAATCATAGAATGGTTGGGGTTGGAAGGGACCTTTGGAGATCATCTAGTCCAACTCCCCTGCCAAATCAGGTCCACCTAGAGAAAAATTCACTGAAAAATAACTGGAGCAGACTTATCTTTTGAACTGCACTTCTGAGTTAAAGGAAGAGTGTTTGCATTCAGAAGTGACTGGTGTAGCAGGCTGAACTGTAACAAATATCTGACTCAGGAAACAGTGGATCATACCAGGCTCATGGTTTTAACTCGATAAGTTGATTTATTTAGGCCTTACAGCTAAAATTATAAAAAATAAAGGCATGGGGAAACAAAAACAAAGTCAAATCCCTAAGAGACTGGTGTGAGGTTTCTGTAGGAGGTGAAGTTCCTAAATCTGCCAGTAAGGCACCTCACATTACCAGTACCACAGATGAGGATATCAGATGGGATGGACTTTGGCCTGGACTCAGGTTGGCACTTCTCTTGTCGCCATAACCTCCCAAACAGGGCCTGTGAGTCACCAAGTCAATTGTGACTGAACTGCTTGAATTTGAGTGGGTCAAAAATAAAGATGTGAAATATAGAGACTGTATCATCTTGGTGAGTGTTAACGCTTAACTCCACTCTGGGAGCTTTGTGTGAAACCTTACTAGAAGAAAACTTTGCTCTGTCTCTAATTCTTTGACAGTATCTATCACCAATGCTATACATTTTTCTTTTCAACTACTTCTTTAGATGAAAAGCCAAATAGCTATGACATTATCTATACATACACACAAATTTCTTACCATGTAATTCAGGACATTAAGACAAGAAGTTATAAAAATAGCACACATAGTAAGTTAAACTCAGCACAAATTTCTGCTGGAACAGCTTAGAAGAAAAGCAATTAACTAGGAGCTGTAAACTTTGGTATCCTACCTGTGCTAGCAATTTTTCACCATGTTATATTTAATCTGTGACCAATTTAAAAATTACACTATGTGTCATGTCAACGGCTCTCTCAAACATTTCTCTCATATAAGCAGGGATGGTGCACAAGTGTGGTGGGATAAAAACCACTGATACTATAGTCCCTGACATTATGGCCACCTAAGAAACAATATTATCTTATAAATAAACTCCATCCAATTAACAGTTTGAAGAAACTGGAAAATATATGTATTTAAATTGCTCATTAACTGAAGAAATTATTCCATCAGTATTTTCTTTGACTGACAAGCTGTCAATAGACAGAAATATTTTTTACCACCTGGATCAAATTCAAACTCAAAGCCTTTATTTCTCACATTTGCAACTCTATTCCATTATGCTCACAACTTCCAGATATTTAGAATCTGTACTTTTCAATAAAATGCAAAATGTCTTTTATTTCTTCCTTTTTTTTTAAAAAAAAAAAAAACCTGGAAAACAGACCCAAATAATTTTTACTTGAAATTTTTTTTTAATTTGAAAGAAAATCTTCTATTGGATTTTTAAAAGGAAGCTATGAAAACTTACTTCTACACTTCAGTGAAGTAGAAGCCTCAAATTTGACTAGAAAGTATTTTTCACAATTTCTAGAACTGTTTCACCACTTTAAAAAAACAGTTTCCTTAAGGCATGCCAGTTCCCTGCTAGAGTCAATACTGCTACTGTGGCTTCAATTAAAACTGAATACTCCTTTTTCCTTTCCTTTCAACTGGGACCTGGGCCCAACAGGCATTATTATTAAACTATTGCATGTCTTAGCGGAGTGCCTCAAGATATCCTGGAGCAACGAGACACTGTACAGTTAAAGTTTTCCTGGCTCTGTGCTGTTATGACTACTTCAGCACATGAGTGAACCAGATGCTGATGACAGCAACATTTCTAATGTACCTTGCAGAAATGCTGAGCAAAATGTGTTCAACTCAAGGGGAACGGTCAGGGCAGCCCAACAATATGGGCTCAGGTCAAAACAGATGTGCAGCCAGGGTCCACTGCCTGGCACCAGCTCTGGATGTCTTGAAACATGAAGACAGGACTGTGGAGGATGTGAAAATGCATGAAAGAGCAAGGGCAGCTAGACAAATGAGACACAGATTTTCCTCTGGCATGGGGAGGAGATTTCTCCTCCAAGGTACAGGCTGCACTGGCAGGAATGATGCTGAGATCTGATCCTTCCATGACACCCAGTGTTACTGCCCTTTCTGAGGTCTTGAAGCCTTTTCTAGAACTTAAATCCAACAGAGAGAAAACAAGAAGCAAGACAGTAACTAAGTCAGATGAAGAACAGCAATTTATTACTCCTCCTTGCATTGGGCAGTTTCATACCAAAGCTCTAGAGAGTAACTTCAGATCCACTAATGCCCTGTGTCAATAAAAAATCCCTGTGCAGAAAATATCTCTGCTCAGTAATTTGCTTTTAATAATTTTCACCAGCTTTTTTTGACTTCTTATGAAGACCTATCTTCAAGAACAAGTTGGTGAGGAATTTGTGCCACGTGATTTTGCATTACATTTTTATCCTTGTCATTTATTTCCATTTTATCTCAGAAGATCATTCTTGAATGATTGCTAAAGAGTAACAACTGAATTCCAATATTGCAGAAACAATGATTTTGTAAATTATTTTATGTCAATTAGTAATGGAGATGTAAAACTTTTATGACATGAATGATTTCTGAAGTTTATTTTAAAAGTTGCACACATGAAAAAATGTTCCTATTCTCTGGTTACAGCAAAGCAAATGTCAATCATAGTGAGATGGGGGAGTGTACAGTAAAATACTGATTCACAACTCTTGCAAAGAAATGGCATGCAGAATGATTTCCTATAAAAAGCTCAGTTGTGAGTAGAAGGGGGTTTTCTTGTCTGTAATTTTTCCACCTAAGAAGTTCAGGAGCCTGACTATTTCCACAGCAACAGGGTAATTTGTACTGACATCTCAGGAGTTACATGCTGGGCTGAACAGAGGGCCGACCCTTGTGCATTTCTAGATAACTTTGCCTAACCTAACCTAATCTAACCTAACCTAACCCAACCTAACCCAACCTAACCTAACCCAACCTAACCCAACCTAACCTAACCCAACCTAACCCAACCCAACCTAATCTAACCTAACCCAACCTAGCCCAACCTAACCTAACCTATCCAAGCATTTATATTTTGCACTTGGCAAAGTGGCAATGGAAGACTATATTCAGAATATGTGTTACAAGTGCCTGGTTTATTCACTGCAACTACTAGTACAAAGATTAGTCCAAAGGCAATGGCTGAGATGTCTACGTTAGGCTTTTAAATTGCACTGTTTGAATAAGACCCAGTGGTTCTGAAAGTTTAGATTATACTGTCTGATCAAGATAAAGCAGATAAGGACTTCAAATCCTTGTCACGCCGTAGCCATGTGAAGCACTGAAGGGTCATAACCCTGTCTCACAGTGTCTTGAAATGACTGCTATGTTTTTTAGGAGGTGAACCCAGTTAAGGCTCACAGAAATGGGATGCACTGCATCTAGCTTTAAAAATTTACAGGGTAGGTGCCTGGGGCAGAGGTAGACACCCCAGGTTCCCTTAACAGTCAGTGCATGATTCATCACATCTCTTTTAAACAACAGTAAGAAGTTGGTGCTCTTGACCATGAGGAAAGGAAGAGCTGTTCACTTTGGCATTTCTGAGGTGGGGAAATATTAATTTGGGAGATGGCAAATTCAAATTAAAAAAAAAAAAATCAGCTAATGTTTTACAACATTTGCAGAATTGTCCCACCAACATGTGTAAATAATGTTTCTGCAGGAAGCCAGGCTTTCTATTTGTGCAGGTAAAATATTTTTGTGACAGGTAAAAGCCAAGCTAGAACATTACAACTCCTCTCTGCATGTGCTCCTTAGACATTTTCCAGAAGCTTATAAATAAATGCCTAATGAAAGCATATTTTAACTAGGAATTACTATTAATTATTTTTAATATCAGTGGGTGTCCAATAATTGTCTGGCACTGAGATGATAAAACATTTTTGTTTGGGTCAAATTGCAATGTGTTTGTTGGAGTGTTATTGAAGAGTCATTTTGTTTTTGCAGTTGATGCCACACTGTGAACCGTTCTGGATGCTTAATGTTGCTAGGAATACTAAAATGTTATTTGGAATCAGATCAGATCGAAGTGGAAATACTTTTTTTTTTTTTTAGGGCCTGCATAAACAAAAATTTCACTTCCAATGACTTTAAGCTGGGGGACTGAATTAATATTCTAACTTTTTACTCTAGTTAATATCTGCTATTTTTAATGTGACTAAAACAATGTAACAATCATAAAATCATAGAATGGTTTGGGTTGGAAAGGGCCCTAAAGGATCATCTAGTTACAAACCCCTTGCCACAAACAGGGACACTTTCTTAGCTAAAAACACATACTAGGGCTCAGCTCAACTTCTACTGCATCTAATAGGAAGGCTCCTTGTTTTCCACACACTAGACACATGATGTAATGGATGTGAAAGATAATACACAATTCAAGTGATACTGCAAGTGGAAGCACCAAGGAATGGGAAAAGATTATTAAACTAAAACTTAATTACCCAGCAAAGACTGACAGCTTATTTCTAATGATCAAAATTAGCCTCATGTTAAGCTGTACAAACTATTAGTATAAGCCTAACATTATCTTTTACAGCCTACTGGTAGCAAATGCTGTTCGAATAGTCATAAGGAAGGCAAGCTAGAAAATCTTGGACCAAACTAAACTGCTTTGATAGTCACAGAACAAAGTAAACAGCAGCTCAGTCCTGATAGTTCATGATCTCATCTGGGATCACATTGGTGGGCGGTGTGTCTTCAGGACAAGTATCTTCAATAACCTCCCATAGCCCATGGTCCTTGCCAAGGCTATGCTGTCATTTTGCCTGTGCTCTGCCTTGGGTTTTGCCCATCCCACCTCACCTTACTGACATGACTTCCTGGCTTGTTTGGACCTGACTCAACATGACAGACTTTCTGGGAATCACAGGGCTGTGAACCAACCTTGGTTGCTGCCACTAGACTTGCAGCTCATGCCCTGAGACTGCCCTGGACTGCACCTCTCATTGTGAGGCTGCTGTCACCCTTGGGACAGCCCTCTCCTGCTGCTCCCCAGTCATCCATGTTATTGTCCTACAGCTGCTGTCCTGGGCGGCAGAGCTGACTGCAGTTCACTCTGCCCTCTTTAACCCAATGTCTTTAAAAATAGCAGTAGGTATAGAAATAGAGCAACAACATTGCAGTTGCATTATTTATTGCCTGCTCCTTAAAAACTATAGCGGCAGGCTAGAAAAAAAATACAAAAGGGCTGGATTACAGAGGCAAGTACACACAGGCAGATTGCTCCTAGGCACATCGCTCCCAGGCATATGTACTTCCAGTTCCCAAAGATTACAGCTACACAAGTCATCATTTTCTAAGCAACGGCTGGAATACCAGTTGGAGGCCAATTTATAGCTGGACTGAGCACTTACTCCAGTAAGAGCGCTCAGATTTCTTTGAAGAATACCCCACAGGCAGCCTTTCCTATTAAATAGTAACAAGAAATTAGAAAGACTGAGAGAACAGAGAAAAGTCAGGCTCAGTTGGTAAGGAGGGATAAATCTGGTTGAGACCAAGAAAAAAAAGAATATTTAAATGTGTGTCACTGCCTACACCACCTTCACAAACTCTCCTGCCTCTCATCCTTGTGGGTAGATGTATGCTGCTTAATTTATGTTCTACCTCTCTTCTTAGTAAATCACTCCACCTGTGATCCCACACATTCTGGTGTTTGACACTTCCATTATCTTTTAATTGGCATCTGTTCCAATTTTCTGATAACCAAATTTAGAGCGGGGCGGGGGGGAAGGCAGAGGCTTCTCCATTTCTCTATCCATACGTGTACACATGGACAAATACACACCAGTGTGGGGAGAAATGCTATTCCCAGTCTCTCTCCTTGCACTACCATTTTGCTACTGACTGGAGGGACTTCTGAAAACAATCATAATTAAGCAACTGAGTGGATTATTTTACAAGGAAAACCTAAGGGGTCAATGAGTGCAATTTTTGGGACATGTCAGAGGATTTACTCTTTTTCTGTCAGTGCGATGTAACCCACTGGTGATCGTGTGTTACCAGGCTCTCCAAATTAGCAGCTAGTTCCACAATGAAGATGCAAGTTTTCAAACATGCTCAGAGTGTGGATTTTCTTCTGCTTCTGTTATTGTCCCAGTACCAACCGCTTCAGGGAATTCATTCATTATGTCAAATATTTTTAGAAGAGGACTACAAAGAAAAGTTGGTAAAAAAATACTGAATATGTGGAAAACTTCCTGATTATGGACTACAGAACAGTTTCTTTGTAGAAGTGGTGAAACTTTATACTGAGAATACCTAAGCCTAGTTAAACACTCGTATACATTAGAAACAATCTTTGATTGGAAGAGAGAGAGGATAGATAGTCTAATACAACTTTATACTTTCTAATTTCTCAGAAGCAGGGATTCAGTTGGGATTATCACCTTTTTCTCTGCATTGATGTACCCAGATCTGCTGTGGTGAACTGCCAGCACAGATGCTGCACCTGAGACCAGGGCAGGTGTGGCTGCAGGTTCTGCTTGGTGAAGACAAAGACAAATAATCAGTCTCTATATATATTGATATAAGAAGAAATAACAACAGGTTTAATCTGCAGCAGTTTGGCCATTTCTAATGATGAGGAGAGTAAAGAACTGGAGTGGACTGTACAGGAAGAATGGGAAGTTTCTATTTTGGCTCGTCTTGAAGTAGAGATTAGACAAAACTGCGAGACAGGAGGAAGGTACAGAAGACACCCCCAGGGCAGGAGGTGTACTTGGTGACCACCTGAGGTTCCTTACAGACCAGTTTTTCTCCGATTTGATGACTAGGGCTGAAAATACCATGATTTTCTACAGCATAAATTGTTTGGAAACAGGTGGGTGGTTTCCCCTTCCCCTCCCCCAAATACTTAATATGCTGTCAAAATGTGTCCTGTGTATCAAGTCCTGACGGTCACTGTATTTTGACATTTGGAGGAGAGGTGCATTGAGTGTGCAGAGGGTTTTATTTACACCACAATATCGAGTTTGCTATCTCAGTCAATTTTGGCTTTTTACTTTCATGCCTCAGTGAAGTTTTGTTAAAATGACAATAAAGCAAGAGGGTGACCTTACACTGCAGGCAAGACTGTGGGATCCATAAACAGAATCTGCTCATAAGAAGTATTATTAAATGCTATCAAGCTTCTGACTGTCATAATAAATACATTTAGAGGCATGTGAAGGGGCAGGCTGAGTGCAATGTAGGTGATCTGACTGGAATATGAAAAGAACTGTGGATGATGAGCTTATTGAATAGAAAAGACTAATGGATAGTGCTGAGCAGGATGGTGTGGGTCACAGCCCAGGACCTGCACTGCTGATGTGTGACAGAGCTGACAAGAGAGATTTAGAAGGGCTGGGGTAACTCCTTTTCTTGGCAGGCACCTCATCCCCACGGAGCAGCATCAGCACCCATCTGGCAACACTTCCCAGCAATCAAGGACTGAACATTCCCCACGCACCCTGACACTTGCATTAAAATTTGAGAGACTGTGAGAGATGTGCCATTGATTTCACTGGGAACTGAAACTGGGTATTTGTCCATCAGAAAATGTTCTGGGGTCACTGGCCAAGGAAGGTGTGAAATGAAAAGACATATAGTACAAAAAATCAGTTCCCTGAATAACATTAAGTTTTATAGAATCACAGAATCCTAGAACGGTTTGGGTTGGAAAGACATCCAGTTCCAACCCCCCTGCCATGAGCAGGGACACCTTCCACTAGACCAGGTTGCTCAAAGCCTCATCCAACCTGGATGAACATTTACCTGAACATTATGCTTCAATATAGTGCAACACTTCTCTGGGAACAGGCAACATCCATGAATGTTAGAAAAGAGGTGAGATGTTGATAAAAGTCTTTGCAAGAGGTACAGTTTCCACTATAAAAATATTTTCAAGAGACAGTCAAGAAAGAGTATATGATCTGACAGGGAGAAAAGCAAAAGAGATGTTATTTTTGTCTCCCGAAAGACTGGTTGTAATTACAACAGTTGATAAAAAAGCAGATTCCTGGCTCATCTCTTTTCCCTCTGTAATATTTCGATCATTGTTTGACATTCTTTTTGATTCAGTAAAAATCTGAAAAGCTCTCAACCACTGTGGGTTTGAGAATTAGAAAAGGAATGGCTATTCTTCTTCAGCCTGAAGGCTATGGTAGGGGAATCACCAAGAGTTCAGTATGCTGCTTTGGCAGATATATAGCCTTGCTCACAGCTACTAACATGTTCTGCTCCTTTTGGTGCAAAGGTGAACATCAGAAAATACTTGGGATATGATCTGGAGTTCCACATAGTATAAAATATACTTTTTAATTAAGTTTGTGCTCATGTAACTCCTGTAGCTTCCTCCAGCATAACTATCAGGCACAAACCTTTGAAATGCTCTATTTTCCATTTATTATCCATAGACCAGTGGGCTCCATAGACTGAGACAGCAAATGCTGACAAAATCATAACGGTGTTACTTTTTTTACCTTTTTATTTATATTTATATTACCTTATTTACCTTTTTTATTTATCTTTTACAAGGCCAAATGCAAGGTCCTGCACCTGGGTTAGGGCAATCCTGGATTCAAATACAGGCTGGACAATGAGTGGCTTGAGGCCAGCTCCGAAGAGAAGGACTTGGGAGTGGTGGTGGATGAGAAGCTCAACATGAGCCAGCAATGTGCCCTTGCAGCCCAGAGGCCAATAACTGTGTCCTGGGCTGCATCAAGAGAAATGTGGGCAGCAGGGCCAGGGAGGGGATTCTCCTCCTTTACTCCACTCTCATAAGGCCCCATCTGGAGCCACCAAAACAAGAGAGACATGGACCAGTTAGAACGAGTCCAGAAGAGGCCACAGGGATGATCAGAGGGCTGGAGCACCTCTGCTGTGAGGACAGGCTGAGAGAGTTGGGGCTGTTCAGCCTGGAGAAGAAAAGGCTCCGGGGAGACCTTATAGCTGCCTCCCAGTACCTGAAGGGGCTCCAGGAAGGCTGGGGAGGGACTTTTTACAAGTGCAGGGAGTGACAGAACAAGGGGTGATGGCTTTAAACTGGAAGAGGGGAGACTGAGATGAGATCTGAGGAAGAAATTCTTTCCTGTGAGGGTGATGAGACACTGGCCCAGGTTGCCCAGAGAAGCTGTGGCTTCTCCTCCCTGGAAGTGTTGAAGGCCAGGTTGGTTGAGGCTTTGAGCAACCTGGTCTAGTGGAAGGTGTCCCTGCTGATGGCAGGGGGGTTGGAACTGGATGATCTTTAAGGTCCCTTCCAACCCAAACCATTCTATGTTGCTGGCACATCTCCTGGCCAAATTTAGAAGTATCACATGGAAGTTATTGTCTTAATTTCATCTTTAGAGTAAATTAAGATAATAACACTTGCCCACATGGTCATGAGTGTATGAGAACAAAAGTGCCACAGACACACAAAAGGTTGATTTTTATCTTGAATTTTAGCTTGATTTCAAAAAAGAAGAGTTCTCCAGGGTGGAATGCAGCCTGTTTACTTGGATTTAATTTCTTCCACTTAAAAAAAAAAATAAAGCATGCACTGCTATACAGCTTACATCACTCCTTTTTGAACACTGACAAACACTAAATGGAAATGCTTATCCCTAAAATGCACATACATATATGTGTACTCAAACACCTCATTTTACGTGTTGATGCTTAATTTAATTTAACCTTCTTCCCTTTGTGCTTTTTCAAACACAAGTCTACATTATCTTTTCCCAAAAAGCCTTGAAATTGTGTTGTGCCTTTTTTTTTTTAGACAAAAGCAAATTTTAGCAAAAACAACAACAGAAATTGTGCTCCCAAAAGGGTACATCAGTCTTGCTCTGTAATTACGCAATTTCCTAAACACTGAAACAAACATTAATGTGAGTGGCTGGGAGATTAATGTTACATTGATGACAAGAATGGAAAAACAATTTGGGGAATCAAGAAGTAATTAAATTCTTGACAGACTTACTTGAATAAGGACCATTAGAGATATGAATGATTTATTCCCCTAAGGCTTTGATATATACAGGAAATAGACATTTAACAAGTGATTTAATTGGCAATATAAAGCTTATTATCTCCCAAAATAAATGGCAACATTAATTTACAGGGTTGCAGAGAGTGGTCATTTCAAACTAAATAATGGAGTTCTGAGTCTTGAAGAAATGCAATGAGATGAGTAAGGCCTTTCACAAGGCAGTTTGTAATATATTTTATGCCAAGTTATCTGCATGGGCAAATAATGTGCAGAGGCTGAACTCTGATTCCATGCACCTTATAAATCTGGAAAACTAGTTCCAGTCAGTGCAATCACTCTGCATTTGCACTGAAGTCAGGAACTGTTCTGTAGAGCAATAATAGAGGAGTATTTGCAAGGCTGAAATATTATTTTGCTGGCATGTAGTGGCTTGGGACCCACTGCACTAGGAACTGCATGTTCATGGCAAGAAGAATTCACCCTGCTAATCTGTTACAGTCTGAGTGAAAGGACAGACTAAACTGGGATACAGAAGGATTATTCCCATTTTCCAGAGGGAAAATGAAGCAAGAAGAGATTAAGAATGAGAATTTCAAACTAGACAGAAGACCATAGGAACATCAGCACTGGAAGGGACTTGATGAAACACCTGTTTTGTCCCTTTGTAGGACCTACCTATGACAGTGTCCTCTCATCAGCCAGTTTTGGCCTTGCTTTGTTGTCCTGGTTTTTGCTAGGATAGGGATAATTTTCTTCTTAGTAGCTAGAAAGCACTGTGTTTTGGTTTCAGTGAGGGATTTGTTATGAGAAGAATGTTGATAAGGTACAAGGACATGGTGCTTGGGTAGTTTACAAGTGCAAAGGACTGGGAGGAGGAAAGTGTAGTAATTAGCAAAACTCAAAACTGACAGTTGGATATGCCAGTGAGATATTCCATATGATATGATTTGATATGATATGATATGAGTCATATCATATCATATCACATCATGTTCAGTATATTAACCAGGGCTGACAGACAAGGGGGGATTCTCTTGTGAATTAATCAGGCTCGCTTTTCTGGGATTGTGATTTTGGTTTTGGGGTTCCTTTTTGCTCTCTGGGATCACTATTGGAGAGTGGTGAGCAATTGTATTGAGCATCACTCACACATATATATATGTATATATATATATATATTTGTTATCATTACCACATTAGTCTTTTAATTTTATTTTAATCTAATTATTAAATTGTTCTTATCTCAACCTACAAGTCTCCTCACCTTTACCCTTCCAATTCTCTCCGCAGTTCCCTTGTTAAGGAAAAAAAGAGAGAGTCCGAGTGGCTGTATCTTGTTTGGCTGTCAGCCAAGTTAAACTATCACACTTGTGTTTTCTTCAGCCATACAGGACTTTTTACTGATGGTTTCTGAAACTCTATCTCTTGGTTTACTCACAGTTGTAAATCCTGTGCATGCCAACTGGACTGTTTTCAAAAATAAATCCCTGCAAATGTAATGTCAAGTACTCGCTACTGCTACAAATGTAAACTACACTTCAGCAGAAAAACACACCTCAACAGCCATCGAGGTATTTCTCATGCTGTAACTCTTGTCAGCCAGATGGCAACCTACAAGATGTTAGACATTGGGCAAGTGAAAACTGTGGACTGTTGGGTAGGGTAAAGTGATGCTCAGAGTGTAACAGCAGGAACACTGCTCTGTCCAGATAGTGCTGGTGGAAGGAACTTTGCATGCTTTGTGTTGGCTGGCCTGTCCTGCCTGCTGTGAAACACACCTATGCTCAATGTCTGTCACAACTGTCCAAGCAGAACATCTGAAGCCTAAATTTTGAGATTTAACAGCTTTTGGAGCCAGGGACTTTAGAATTCTTGCCCTATTGCATTAAACAATTATCCATTTGCATTAGCTTTTAACATCTTTTCTTCTCTAGCCATCATTTAACTTCATTCGCAGCTATCACAGAATGCTCTTTATTTTCTTAGTATCTTCCAAAAAGAAGGCACTGTCAGTCAGTATTATTATATATAAAAAAATTAAATAATTATTTAGAAGTTTATATCATGATATACTCCTGTCTATATTTCACTATACTCCAGATCTTGGTTGCAACAATCTCAGCATTCTTTATGTTGCTAAAATTTTCTCTATTCTGAAACATATATAGAAAAAATAACAAAGTGCAATTTCAGAAGGTTTCACTATTTACCTACCCCTTTTGCATCAATTACACCAGGCTTCGCGTTGAATTTCACCGTCTTCAAACGTGCACGCTCCTTTCTTTCAACTCTGAGGAACAAAAAGACACAGATAAAGAACCACATGTTGATTATAGCAGCATTTTGTACCATATGTTTGATATCTGATCTCCCAAGACCATTGGTGGCTTACAATGCATAAAGTGAGCATTTAAGGCAGATTTTATAAATTGGAAAAAGAGAGATGGCAGGTCACCTCCTCAGGCAAGGAGCAGATTTATGGCAAATACAGGGCTGGATTCGAGGAGCCTTGGCTGTCCTAGACCAGCAGAACAGCACTCCTTCCCAACACACGTGGGAGTGAGGCAAAGGCACATTAAGGATAGATTTACCCTCTCTAATTTAAGCTGAACAAAAATCAGGCAAGATTTAGGGTTATTCTATGGTCAGAGGAATTTGAAGTTGAAATGCTCCAATGACAAGCCTCACAAGTTATTTGGTCCTGATATCCATATCTTCCATAAACATAGCTTGAGAGAGGAGTTGTTATATTGTATATGCAATGCCTTCAGAGTGAGAAAATACTGAGGTTAAAAAAACTGGGAGAGAAACACTTATCAAAATCATTGCCAATGAGCTGATCCCAGACAAATTAATGCTAAAGAACACGCAGACAGTTTTACTTTTTAATGCTCACTATGTTTAGTTACCAAAATAACATAAAAGAGGGATGTGTGCCATCTCGATCCATTTGTATCTTAGAATCAGAACTGGACAAACACAAATTACAGTCCTGAATATAGAGGGAAAGAAGTGACACACAAGGCATTTATAAAGGACACTGCATTAGATAATTCAGTGTTTCTGTTCCTAAATATTATGGATCAATATCTTGAACTTCCATTATTCAATGAATGAGCATTATTATAAAAACATAAAAAACAAAACTTAAAATCTATTAGCATACTGAAATATATGCAGTAATATTTTAGCTGTGGGAAAACAATATACCTTTAGTATATTTGGAAATGTCACCATTACTACAAGTTTTACATATGTTGTATATTTAAACTTAAAATATATTTAAATAATAATGCTAAGAATTAAAAAAAAAAGTCTAAGGGATGAGCTCTACCCTAAACAAAATCAACTCCCAAGAAAAGCAAGTGCAGAGAAAGTAATGTAAAGAAAAGAAGAAGCTATTCACGTCCTTACTCACCTTGACTAATATGGTCATTACTGTAAAAAGGACATTTACTACCTTTGCAAAATCACCTACAGAATCTATCATCTACTGACCCAAGCAAAAAAATAATTGAAACTGTAACTCTATTTGTCTAAGATAAGGAATTGCTCTAGGAAACCTCAGCTGAATCCTGCAAAGCTAGCTTATAAGAGCTCGATATTGTATTTTGATTAGACAATAAATAGCTGGGACAAAAGTGACATTTATTATATTCTCCAAATCAGTTCGGATATGATGCTTTTTCTAACTTTGAGTTTCCCTCAGATGACACTAGAATACATTCCTGCAAATCTCTTGGTTTCTATGTCTGGATAGTAAGAATACTTTGTTTCTGATTATTATTATTATTTTTTTTTTTAAATACAAACTCTAGGCTTCTGATAGAATGGTAATTAACACAACATGTTTCCTTCTGTCTGAGTGGGTTTATATATCTCCTACTGAACCACACTGAATGCTGGTTACTATAGTTACAGTTTAAATTTAGAATAAATACATTTCTCTGTAAGTGTGGAATATTCACATGGAAACAGTTCAAATGCAGCTTTCAAATTAAATCTATGTTATTAAAAACACATGAACAGTCTTAAACTTAAACTAGCAGATGAAGTCCCTTGATAATACCAGTAAGAAATGAAGACTTGAGGCTGTGTAATTGCCTAAATAGGATGGATGCCTTCTGAGAAAATAATTAGCACAAATGAAGACAGCATTCTACTTATTAATCTGTGTTTAAACTCATTCCAGTCCTGTCTAACTTCCTAAAACATCTGCTTTTAACTTCATTTCTTATTCACTGCGTAAAGAAATTTGGAAATTAACCCTGAAGAGTGGATCTTATTTATGAAATTCATCATAATAGCATTAGCAGCTGTGGAGGCATCACTGCTTTCTACAGGCAGAGCAGACAGATGAGGAGCTGCAGAAACATTCTGCATTGCTTTGAGAAGTATATAAATAATGTAATTAAGTGCCACTAATCCTCCAGGCAAACATACCAACAATGTTCATACATGCTCAGCATGCCTGCTGAATATTACAAACATTTGATAATCCGGGGATGTATTAAGGACAGCGCACAGTGTTGCATCCCATTACAATTTTCCTGACACTTTCCACAATAAAACTGTTCTCGGTTACTTATAATTTAACAGAACTGTGATTACATTACTGCTGCTGTGCGAAGTATCAATGAAATGGGTTAGCCCTCAGAGAAAGGCTAGGATAAAATAAATAGTTTTTTCCCAGTTTATAATGTACTCTTAAAGCACTTCAGCTCAGGCACTTTCCTGCCTTTATGTCTTGGGTCTGGGACTTGAAATGTTGCTCTGGTATCAGGAATAAAACTCTTTCTTTTCTGAAGAGATCAAACCAATTCTGAATGGCTGAAAAGCTTTGGGTTTTTAGTTCTCCAAAGACTTAATCTTTGTTAAGGTGGACAGAATGCAGGACTGTGGTGAACTAAGATGCCCCCATAATTTCTCATTCCAGCTAGCAGGACACTTTGGCCATAAGCAGAGCTAAAAAGGGAACTAAAGTGAGGGAGATAAGGAGTATGGTATATCAGTTCATTTAGCATCATTGATCCAGCTCTTAGAAAATAGATTTTTAAAAGCAACACTAATTCAAGCACTTTTAGCATTTTTTTTTTTTGAGTCTTCAGGTTTATAATTACTATATTTAAGAAAAAATAAATGCAACTCCTTTTTTTTCCCAAGAAAAAGGGAGTTAGGCATAAAGGTTTTTTTGCAGCAGCTGATATTGTGAATGCCTAAATAGCATATAAGTGTAAACTCTTTACATTGCTTTAGCTGACAGCAAACCTACCATCCCTCAGAAAATATTTTGATCAATATGCTGAGGAAATTGCTTTTAAAGGAAGAAATGTTTCACTTCAAACTGTATCCATTTTTTTCAGTCACCACTGCTGCACAAAGAGGGATCATGGGAATTTGTGCAAAAAATAAAGTGAAGGGGGAGGATTCCCATCTGCGAAATTTGCAGAGGCCCAGATTTCCAACCCTGACTTGCCTGATATAAACATCGCTCCCATCCCCTTTCTAATTATATATCTTCTTGATAGAGCTATGCCTAAGGGATGGAGGAAAGTACAGATATGATTTCTAAAACTACTTTATGGCTCAAGTCTTGTTTTCAAAAGTGCCTGGGAGTCACTGCAACTCAATGAGATCAAGAAATGTTCCCAGACACCTATGTCCAGCATTCAAATGTGACTTGGGAGCTGAAATACTCTGAGCCCCAGGTGGAGACAGCATCACCTAGCACAGCTGAGAGAGATTTCACCTGCAGCTTTCCACTCTCCAAGTGTGGCTCCTTGCAGAAATGCTGCTGTGTTAGGGGACAGGGACCCCACGGAAATGGTCTAAAACCATCTGAGATCTTGGACAATTAAAGCATATCCTGCATGCTTATTTTCCCTTGGAACTTTTCTTGGTAGTAGAAATCTCATGAGCTTTTTTTTTTTTTAAAAAAAAGGTGAGGAATCATTCTTATCTTCCCATGTATAGCTAGAACAGTGGAGAGGTACATTGAAAATGCACCTCAGCCTTCAGTGTTTCCTCACTACACAGTTCAAGACCTCAGTTCTTCAGGATGCTGTTCTCTTTTGACTCCTTTTCTGAGGAGCTCACTACTGGGATGCAGCACCCACTGGCCTGCAATACCCATCTCCCTTTGCATTTCTGGGCACATGTTGCTATTGAAAATGGGCCTCTGGGATTTTTCAAAATAAGACTTTCAGTTCTTTGTGTGCACTGCAAAGAAGAAATAAAGTATAACTCAACTGGACATGAACTGTGATCCACCAGTGTTGGGGGTTAATGGACCACTGGGGATTTTGTCAGTGCCTTTCTAAAAGCACTAATCAGTCTTCACAGTGGAGATGTAAAATATCAAGTGGGACATTCTTTAATCTTCAATAACAGTGATCATTATAGATGTAGCATACAGATGCAGCTTACAAACTGGTGTTGAGAATCAAATAGAACTGTTACAGTAGCCTCGTGTGCACAGATTTGGCACTGAGGTACTCTGCAGAGTTATTTCCAAATCCAACATGAGAACTGTAGTAAGGAGAGCTATCAAATAGCAGAATGCAACAGAACATGGATACTTGAAAGACTTTGCTATATTTTACATCTTAACATACTGCTTCTTGTCTTGCTTTGCCCTTTCCAGGCCACCTGTATTATATTTGGTTTACCTGCCCATCAAGTGAAAGATAAGTGAAAATATATATTACTATTTATAGTCCAAATATGTGGACTCAGTCCATAGTTTTTTATTGCTTCTATCCTCTGCACTGCTTAGTCTGGTTTACGTTAAATCTGAACTTACCAATAGATTCCCATTCTCCAAATAATTTTGGAGCATTCTGGAAGTGGTATTTTTGCAACAGAACATGTATTTTTCAGCAGGTGAGAATGTGCTCTCGTTCAGCTCTCTACCTTCAGTGACCTGCTTACAGAGAGCAGCTCAGCACCTGGTCAATATTTTATGAAAAGAGTAGACTTAATACCATCAGGAAATGAATTCTCATAAAACTGTAGAACAACTTTATTCTGTTTAAAAGCTGAGGGCTGTTTTTCTTCAGCATAAAAGTTTCCCATCATTGCAAGAGAACAGGAAGAGGTTTATACATACACGTCCATATCAATTTTACTCCATATTTATTTTTTACAATTAGATTAGTAAGTATAGCCAGGTAACTTGTTTTAGACAAAACTTACATGATTATGTCATGCTAAAAAGTTTTATCATCTAATGATTAAAGTCTTAAGGGATGTTTAGAAAGGTAGACAATTTATAGGAAACCATTAAAAATAAAACTCACTTGAATGGATAAACATGCCCTTCTGTCAAGCTGAGCAGAATAACAAATTTAAATTGGCTTTTTGCCCACAGGGACTTCTATGTTGGAAAAACCTCTTGTTCCTCATCCTTAATTGTTTGTGAAACATTGTTTTTTATGTTCTTTTTCCCCCATTTTGCTTTGAAAGGAGAGTGTGGTTACACATATTTATGGGGAGAATGTGTGACACAAATACTGGGCTGGTGCCATCATACATCTTCAGCCGGTAAGAGCAGAGAGACAAGTTACATGAGCTTTTGCACTCAGATGTACTTAAACTACCTGAAAATGGAAATCTTAGAATGATGTTCAGTCTGAGAGCCATTCTGTGGCTGCACATCTTAAAGGCAACAGAAAGATGAGTGTAAATATTTTACTGTTTTAGGACCAAATCCTTGTTGGCTATAGTGGGAGCAGTAGTAGAAGTGATGAGAATTTAGGCTAGGCTGTTCTGGAGCAATCTGTGTGAAATCACAAAGTAAATTACTTCCAGATCTACAGATCAAAGTCAAGCAGATGTACATACCTCAAAAATCATAAAAAATATTGAAGCTTGGCATTCATGATTGAGAGGTTGCTTTTGTGTGGGGCTTGCAATGTAGGAGCTTTTCTGTGTGCAAAGACTCAGCAAAGTAAAAGGGAAAAGAACTGGAGGTGTAAAATCAATGCTACAGCAAATTAAAATATCTTTACTACTGATTTAGAGTATCCATTTAGGAATTCAATACACTCTAACTTATACACATTTCTTTCATGCTTTTTATTGATTAGCTTTAACTAATGCGAGTGTTTCCATGGGGAAGGAGTCTTCGACACAGGCTGCTCGGCTTGCTGCTGCACTTTATGGGAAGCTGAATTTGTTTTGCTTATTCTGACAAGAGGAAGGACAGTGAGGCAAATAAAAATTCTTCTGAACAGAAGCTCAGCTTGTGTAGAAATTAAAATTAAATTTATACATTTATACATCCAAATGTAAGAAAAATCTAGTGTCAGTCTAATTCTGTTGGTCATTCTAGTATAAAATAGTAATTTTTGGTGATAGAAGAGTAATCCACATGCATAAACACAGTGCACAGACAATACCACAGGTCTGCCTGAGGCATTGGTACAGAACTGATGGTTATGTCCCTGCACCTTGGATACTCCGTCCAGCATAATATCTGTGTCCTGCTCTCACCTTAGACACAGCTTGGATAAATGGAACGTGGTGGGCATGGAACCAAGAGGAATTTGGCCTGTAATATTAATTCATTAATATTATATAATAACAACTATTTGGTGACTGTTAAACCACAACTGAAGTGATTTGCAGCCTCCTATGCTGAAGTCTTATGCGAAGTCCTACTCTTCCCAACTTCAATATGATGCAATATCACAAAACCTTTATAGCATTATATTTAGTTTCTACCCAACTGGTTACTCAGTCCCATGGTCAAGAACAACGGCTATAATGAGCCAACAAATACATACTGGCAAATGGATAAAATGTTGTTTTCAGATGTAGAAAGGGTTGCAATGACACTCTAGCACTACAGGATACCAAGCATCTATTTTTTCCTAATCCCCACTGAGGTCACAGGCTCACCAGTTCATGAGATTTGGTTCTTGCACACACCAGGGAAGAAACACAGGGCCACCCTCTTTTCTTTGGGCTGCCTCTTTCAGTAACCCTCCTCTAGCTGCAGTGGTACCTTCCAAAACTCCCTCTTAAAGTCTGGCTTTAGAATTTAACACACAAGGCAACAAGTCCACACACTGACAGCAGCACTGAAATCAAATGACAAATAGCTTTCAAACTCTATTGGATCACTGAGGTAAATTCTGGTAATGTATCTGACATCCTGGAGAGAATAATAAGTGGCAGCCCTCCTATAATTATGAATTATTTTTTCTAATATATCACATATCTCATAAAGGAAAAAAAGAGTATGGAGTCTTGATTTATCATTCAGAATTTCTCTTATCAGCTAAAATGTCACTGTGTGAAGGGCTCTCCTCTAAAAGGATGTAAAAAAATGCACATCCAGACACATGGAAAGCAATTAGCTTTACACAAGGCCTTAAAGGAGTGATATAATGCACTTGTTATGGATTTTTTTGTATATATACATGTATATATATTTGTATATAAATATATATATACCAAAATACAGTTAAAGCTGTCACTGGCTTTCAGACCTATTTGATAATGATATCATTGATGAAAAATGCAGGTCTTGTATATTAACTGTTGCTAGACAGAAGATAATGTAGGAAAGCCAATAGCTAAAAGACTCTGGCACTAATAATCCCTGGCTCTGTATAGCCTCTCTCTGACCCAAAATACAAGACATGTTACAGTCCCACAGGACAGTATTCCTGCATATATACAGAGGCAGAAGGAGTCCAAGCAGAACACCAAAACCAAACCCCACCAAACCAATCACCCAAAAAATCTCAAACCCTGAAGAGGAGAAATAGAAATGAATGGGGGATTGAGAAGTACAAACCAAATATAAAATCTCTTCAACCTACAACATGACAGGAAGCTGGGATTGCAAGACAAGTCACAGCCCAACAAACAGCTATAGATGTTCTTTCCCTCCTGCTTTGGCACAAGGCATATTTTACTGGTAGATATTACACATGCTGTATTACACACAATGCAATGCCTATAGAAATAGTTGCATTTAAACTATAAGAGATAGAGCATACTGAAGTAAACAGCTTAATTGAGGTTTTGCATAACAAAGTTGCCTACATTTGGGCAAAAGAATCCCAGGACTACCCTGCTTTAGATTAAGCCTCTCATAGTCAATAACCCATACCTGCAGAAGAAATTCAATTAATACATTCTGGCAAATATGATGAGCTTTATTCTGGCAAATATGATGAGCTTTATTCTCTGTAGCTCAGCCCTATATGCATTGATTGTTCATCCTCCCCTTGGGTGGTGTAAATGACCACAGAAGATGCTGGCAAGAGCACATCAGTCCAACTGGCTCTGAGGGACCATCCAGAATCCACAGACAGGAAATAATACTTTTCTGTACATTGGAAAAAATAACCCTGTAAAACTGCAACCTTTTATGAAATAATGACAACTTCCCCCCACCCCAGCTCAGGTGTATCACATCACTACATTAGTGCACAGGGAAAATCACATGCCAATAATTTTGCCAGGCCTCTTAGATTCACTAGTGAAGACTTAGGATGACAAGGGGAGAGCATGGTAACTGTATCCACATCTTTTCAAATGCAAGACTCTTATTTTTAGACTCTAACCAACCTATTTTCATCTTGATTCTTTTTTTTATTTTTTCTTTTTTTTTTTTCTTTTTCTTTTTCTCACAGTGTTTCCTAAGCCACCTCTTTTTCCTAGGCTGTATCATATGTTTGACCTTGACCAGAGAACCTCTATCTTTTGCCCTTGACAACATTACTGTGCAGGTAACTCAATAACCTTTAGGCGCTTACATACTGTCCACATTACAGAAGCTACAACTCCATCTCTTAATCAGTTGCTTTGCTTTGCCCTTTTCCCCCCTATATTTGTTTTCTATGACAGCTTTTTGTAGCTTTTCAGAGTGCACACCATGCTGCGAGTGAGCTTTGTGCACGTACTTCCCCCAGTAATAACTGAATAGACTTTCCTCTTTTCCCATGTGCAACCCAATTGTGTCATTACAGCAGTATTTAATGTAGCAATTAATAGTAGGCCAGTATTCCTTTTTCAATATCTAGAGACTGAATCTATTTAATGGGCACTTTTTTCCCATCTTAAAAATTATAATGCAGTTTTTATTTCTATCTATTATATAACTCCAAAATTGCTTTTTTTTTTTTTTCCCCTTGAAAATCCTCGTGTGGTTGCTACTCAAAAATGGTCATGATGAGAGAAAATAAAATCCTTGCAGGGCTCATATCAACAAGGTCTTTGATAGCCTGTCAGTTTACTTTTATATGATTTAGAACAAGAAGTACCATGAGCTCTATTAGCACCTGGGCTAACTCTCTTGAAACAGCAGTAGGTGCTCTATAGAGCATCAGATGTCCCATTTCCCCACTGTAAAAAAAGGGGAATGATCATTTTTGTACTAATGCTAAAGCTGAAATAGCTAGGAATAGAAACTTTATATGCAATATGGGAGCATTGCTGCAAAAGAGAAATGTTATGTGGTTTGACAGATTTCATTTTCCTCCTACCCTTTCAGTTCTTGACCTTTCTATAGCAACTATCAAAGGAGGCAGAAGGTAATACTGATTTGTGTGGTAGTTCTGATGCTACCAGAGACTTGTGGCCAATTTTACAAAAGCACCTAGACAGAGTAAACAATGCAAACAATGAGAGAGATTCAGATGTCTGCTCTCTTCTATCAGTCAGTATGAATCCCTCACAGCTAAACAAAGATTCACATTTAGCTTGGAGAGTGGATGCATGTTCCTCCATTTACATTATATGAAAAATTAACCATGATATTGATTAACCATCAGTTTCCAGGCAGGCAGAGATTAAATTAACAGATTTTGAAGCCAAAGAGGACCATTATATAATTTAGCATCATTTTTTTACATCGCACAGGCTGAGAAGTTTAATTCTATTACTCTCTCAAAAGAAAGACATACAGTCTTGATTTGAAAATGTCAAGACATTCATTACATCCCTCGGCAGTCTGATGCAATGGCTAATCACCCTGACATTAAATCATGTGCTCTACTTCAAACTCAGAGTTAATTCCCAGACTCGAGTTCTGGTTATTCCTTTTTCTGTCGAAGCTCTCTATTAGATGGCTCTCTTCCCCTTACTCCCTTGCTTTGTGAAGATACTAATCCACCATAATTGAGTCATGTTTTGAATTTCTTTACAGTAGTTAATCAGCCTGAACTTTTAAAATCTCACAGTGAAAATCATATCTTCCTACTCTTGAAATAAAAACTGCAGGATTTTCCTCTACTTTCCCCTTATTTTCAGTAGATTGATGCACCCTGTCTTTGAAATAAAATGGAATATTTAAACATCATGGCCAAGGAGGTAGGAAGGAGGAGGCAGCACTCACCTCCTCTTGCTGGGTATAACGCCCATCTCCTCACTGTCTCCCTCCAGAGTGACCCTCCTCGCCTGCCACCATTCATCATCCGAGGCGTTGATGACGTGAAGGATGTCTCCATACTTAAAACTGAGTCCTTGGCTTGGGAGGCCACTGTCTTTGCTCTTGTCGTAGTCAAACATGGCTCTGTGAAAGGAAATAAAGATATGAAGGCAGGTGTTTATATCAGTCTTGGGAACATTTATTTCTGAATGATTTGTTGTATTTTCTGTTACAGCCAATCCTTGCTCCTTTCCAAAGGGAAAGGTCTTGCTTGGAGGAAAACTTTCCACTGTGAACTTTAATCTTTACAGAATCCTCTTTTGTTTTAAGAGAAATTAAACAGTGAAATGTGGTATTTACTGTTTCACTTAATAAAGGACAATCATCATATCAGGGTATTTGGTAAACAAACATGGTAGCCAGAAGCCCCTCTTGTCACCTTGCCAACAGCAGTTTGTGGCTGTTGGTTTTGTCCTTTTCTCACCCTTCCCAGTGCTCAGACAGTGGGGTGTCTGGCAGACAGGGGTGCATTTGGAGGACTAGATAAAAGGGACCAAAACTTTGCTCAGGGTAATTCATTTTTTTGGGTGAATAAGTACACCCATGTTGGCATCTAGTTCAGATCAGAAGTGAGCTTTCAAAGGGATTCTTGATTATTCCCACTCTCAGTTCTTTGGCTCATGTCCTGGAGCTATGTTAGGTTGGACAAATGGGACAAGTTTAATAGAAACCAAGCTGCAGGATGCCCTGACCAGAGTAGCTCTAGTCTGACATACACCCCTCTAAATGCACTTGGGGTGCACACAGCCCCTCTGCTTTCACTGTCCACATCCAGTTCCCCTGGGCTGCAGCACCTGCTCAAGCAGCCCTGGCTATTGCCTTGGATGTTGAAGATCTTTTCCACCAGTTTGAAGTGGACCTTTACCTTGGGTACACCTATACAAAAAAGTCCCATGTATAGGACATGTATATTAATATAGGATTAATATATAGTATATAAGTCTAGGGACTCCAGAAGCACAAATTGAGAGCTAGCATTAAGGTACTTGGCTTTCAAACTATGGCTGGGCATAGTTCAGCATGAATTTACTGCCTCAGTATTCAACCCAGATCCTGGGAAAGCTCTTCAGCCTACCCTGAGCTCTGTATTACCAAGCTACAGTGATACAAGTTCCCAGCCTTGTCCAGCCAAGGCACCTACACCAGCAGCCTTCGGGGTGGACGTACTCCCGTTCCTTAGGGGAAGACCTTGCATGAATCCCAGATGAATCCCAGCAAGGTTGTGCATAAGTACAAGTTGCTCATTGGAGTTACCTAGCTAAAAATTTAGATCATGGTTTCTTACAGAAAAAAAACAAATGGGAACATTTTTTTCTCATATAAAATATTGTTTAAAGATCATGCTTGTCAAGAAATGGCACTTCTTTCCTATAGGGAAAATAATATGATTCTAATCCTGACTACAGAAACGTTAGATCAGCAAAATCCGAAGAGGTGTATAATAATTCCTACTCTTTTATTGTCTGAAATAAAGCCGTGGTAATCTCTTCACTGGTAAACACTTCTGTGAGACGGATTTGATATAATTAATTGTTTTGCATTGTAGTGTAATTGCAGGGAATGATTACAGCAGCTTTATGGGTAGATTTAAACCACTTAAGGCTACCTCTCATAAAGAGGAGAACTTAAAAAAAAAAAGTTATCAGAGTTGTAACTATGCAACCAAAATAATTTAAAAGCTCTCATAAGCACTAATCCTGCATGAAAGGTCTGGTTCAGAAGGAGGAAAAATGTTATTTGGAATATGTCTTCTCTTAAAGAGTTTACGGTCATGTACAAACATCTTCAGAAAAGCTCAGATAATTCTCTTCTCTGAGGATGAAGACAGTAAATAATCCTGCTGAATTTTACATAATCCATGATCTTAGATATGCTTGTGCCTTTCTTGGTAAATGTTCTTGGACTGCATGTAACCTTTGAAAAATTTCAATGTCTTAGCAGTGGAAATCCTTTAAAATCTTGGCTGCATCTTGGGAAAAATTTACATTCATAAAGGAATCTTATCAGTAGCAGGTCATCTGCTGCCTTCTCAAATAAAGCTTTTTGTGAGGACACATGATGATGAAGCATACAAATCCAGAGGCAGCTAAGTATCATCAGGCACCTCTTCTTAACCCATTAATGACACCTGATCTCTGGAGAAACGGCAGTGCACACAGAAACAGGCACACAACGTATCACATATCATCCTAGTGGTATTGCCCTTATCAGCATGCAGTGATCTGAATTTTATGATTGTATTGAACACTTGTTGCCTTAAAAATTCACTGAATAATTGTGTACCTTGCCATGGAAGCCTATCAACATCTCAAAACCCTGGCCACATGGTTGGCGAGCCTACTGAATACTGGGCAGACGTGATGCAATCCTGAATCCACACATAAATTGCTCAGAACAAATAGCAATATCTTCTTTTGCAGAGAATATGCAAGACTGTCACATCCCAGATGTAAAACACGTGCCAAACTGAAAATGCTCCATATTTGGCAAGTTCTAAGATGAAGGGTGAATTTCAAAAGCAGAGTAGTAGAAAGAAAGTAGGGCAGAGTTCTTTGTTCTTGAACAGACTGTTGTACCTCAGAGCCCACATATTAACTTAAAATCACTGATTGCCATCAGGCTAGCTGGTGTTAACTTCAAATGCAGATGGCAATGTTTGCCACTGACTTTCTTTGACTGGAGTAATCATGTGCAAAGCTAATGAAAATGACATTATAGATCACAGACAAGAGAATTTTTGAGCACATTTTTCACTGAGTGAAAGATTTTGTGGCTGCACGTTCTGCAGATGTTGATTACACCATTAGTACATGAAAATGATACGAGAGCTGACTTCAGTGCCCTTTCCTAAACATTTCAAATTAAAAGCCAGGTTTAAGTTGATAACAACCATATTTGAGTTTATAAATTTGAAAATGTTGCTGGCTCTCTAAAACATACTTTTGCAAGTTGGCAGTTCGCCCAACTTTAAAACAAATGGAGGTCTTCACTCCAGGCACTGTTGTACGCCTATAAAAGTTAACATGACTACCTTGGGCAATAGAAAGACCTAGGCACACTCATCCTTGCCTCCTCCTTTCAGTTCTTGGACTGTAAGTGCAATTTGGAGCTCTCCAATTCCAATTGCAGGCTCTAGTTTTACTTATTTAAGAGGCTGACATGTCACTTTTAATTTTCTACCTAATGAACAGCACCCACTTCTGTTTGTGCTCAGTCTTGCAGATGTATATAAAAATAACACATCTGCATCTGTTGAGTGTCAACTGAAGCGATGTAAAATGAATGCGGCCAGATCTCTCATTTGGTAAAGGAACTGAGCAGGGCAGACAGAAAAAGATGCATTTTTTTTTCTTTTCTCTTTCATGGCTTTGGGCAATGACAGCCCAGACTTACAGGATACCATACTGCATCTTGCAAGCACTGAAACTTTTATCAGAGTCAAGTTTAGCTCTCAGCAAAGTCGATTTGATCTATGAAAACTTCTTTACATGGATAGCATACTAAGGTTCTGCCATGCCGTGGGGAATATCAGAGGAAAAGTCAAAGTGGGGTAGCATATTTGCAGCATATTATGTTTTGAGGAGAGGTGTGATGGTTTCACTCCTTTGGCTTGCAGCCAAATACATCTGCTCACTCACTGTCCTTGCCCTCTCCCAGGGAACAGGGGAGAGAAACAGAAGGGTAAAGTGAGAAAACTGATGGGTTGAGATAAAAAAACGCAACAAACTAATTTAAATATAATAATAATAATAGCAATAATAGTAATAATAGAATACGCAAATGAGTGATGCACAGTGGAATTGCTCATCACCTGCTGACCGATGCCCAGCCTGTCCCCAGCCAGAGATCCCAGAGTGGAGACAGTCCCAAAACTGAAACTGCAATCCTGGAAGAGCGAGCTTGAGCGATCCCCGAGAGAATCCCCTGCTTTCTGGTCAATCCTTATTAATATACTGAACATAACATGATATGATATAGAATATCTCATTGGCATATCCAAATGCCAGTTTGGGGTTTAGATAATTGCTATGCTTCCCCTTTCCCAGTCCTTTGCACTCGCAGACTAGCAAAACACAAAGTCCTTGGGCTTCCAGCAACAACTAAAAACATTAGTACATTATCAACATTCGTTTCATAACAAATCCCAACCAGAACACAGCTATTCTAGTTACCAAGAAGAAAATTAACTCTGTCTTAGTGAAACCAGGACAAGAGGACATAAGCAACCCAGTCCAGCAAGAGACCCATCCTTGCACAGAGTACCCATCACCCCTCTCTGAGACATGAGCACCATATTTTCTTTTCAGTTACAGAAGCACCAGCACGATCAGGACCTAACTGTTGTAACTCCCCCAGACAAGTACTCTTTCAAAATGAGATGTCTAAAAGAAACAGCAAAGGAGTGTTATTCAAACCAGGAGAGGATTTAACCCATGAAGGCGTGTCACAGTGCCATAACTCTGTGATGAATGAGAGGTATGTCCACAGAACACAAGCACACATAGTGCAGACACTGGGGAGCCCTCTCAGCAGAGCAAAAGAGCTTCCTGAACTTGCTAACATGACAATATGTTTTCATATGGCTGAGTTTGCTTATTCATGGTTTGCTCGGGAAGTTCTTCAAGGCACTGAGCAATAACTCATTTTTAGTGTCTTTTACTGAAATTTTTAAAAAAAGAATAATCTCAAGTTCCTTACAGCTTTCTAATGGCACTTATCTGACATGCTTGGCTACTAACAGCTTACCCTTTTTTTCTCCATGACTGATAAAAGCACACCTTAAAGAGCAGTTCTTCTTCTTTCATGTGTTTCATATCCTCAGTTATAGAATCATAGAATGGTTTGGGTTGGAAGGGACCTAAAAGATCACCCAGTTCCAACTCCCATGCTGCTTGCATCCACTGTTCAGCCCTTTTTGGATCATGTGGGACAGAACCAAGAGCTCTACAAGGCTTTCTCTACAGCAGTAAGGGTTCTTTTTCCGGTCAGCTGATTAAATCTTCTTTCAAACTGAGATAGTCAATATTTAAAACAAAAGAAATCAGTTTAAATTATTTAATTTTAATTTTAGAGCTGTCACTAATGTTGTGATCACACCAGCATCAGATCTGTTCACGATCTTCTAGACAGTGCATTTCGCAAACAGGACCATGGGTTACACAGCATAGATAACACATTTGGAGGTTACACATCTAGTAAGGCCAGTGATTATTGTGAGATGTGGATAAAGCATTGAAATAGACATCAGAGCTTGGTACAAACTAACTAAACAGATGTGGTGAAATCATGATTTGGTCATCTTAGTTCCCTTATCAGAAGGATAGCAAGAGGAGTGGTGGCGATTATCAAAGGCCTGAAGTATATGCACCAAATTTCCATTAACGCCTTCAAAATTCCCCTCAATTCCCATTTTTTCCATGAGTTTGGGAAAAATGTTTAGTATTTGTACAACGTTTTGAAAGGGAAAGGTGCTATTCAAGTGCTAAGTATTGTTGCTTTCTTCTTGTTGAAATCCTCCTGCTTGTAGAAAATTAAGAAACACTGTTCTGCGAAGTGAAGCAGAAGGTGCAAACATTGAGAACAAGCTGGATGTCACAAGTATTTAAGGTTATGTGAGTCTTGTTTCCTTGATATTGTTCCAAACTTCAGAAGTGATCATTACACTAGGCTAACCCCAGCAGTAATTTGGAGAGAACTGAACAGGTTTTATTTTTGTACTTGGGTGCTTCTTAATTATTTTTAGGAACACACATCAGCGTAAAATATGACACAAGCATTTCTTCAAAATTCATTGCCCAAAAATTATTTGGAATGAAATTACTGTTGGTGCCAAGCAGTAATACACTGCCAAACATGCAGTGAAGTGTCCACATGGCAGTGAAGACCACTAAAACAGGAGCAAATTCTTTGCTTCACTTAATGTAGATACTTCAGCATTTGAGGTGTGTCCAAAAGCTAAGCTGCGTTGCCCAGGAAATTTCTATTTCTAATGACACCTATTCTTGAGCAGCAAAGAATAAGAAATGTTTGAGATAGGAGAATAGATACTAACTCTAAGGGCGTAGCAAATCAGTTCTTTGTGCAATCTCATATATTGCAGCCTACTGGCACCCACAGCACCTATATGGTTACCAGCATTTTATCACAGAATCACAGAATGGTTTGGGTTGGAAGGGACCTCAAAGATCATCCATTTCCAACCCCCCTGCCATCAGCAGGGACACCTTCCACTAGACCAGGTTGCTCAAAGCCTCATCCAACCTGGCCTTGAACACTTCCAGGGAGGAGCAGCCACAGCTTTTCTAGGAAGTTTTAAGAACAAAAAAAGTAAGTGATCTTGCTAAACTGTTGCGGGTGGGAGTGGAAGGACTTAAGGTTTCTTAAAGAATCACCATCAAAGGTATTAGAAAAAAGAGATTTTAATACGAATTTGTAAAAAGTGTGACTTCACAGAGTTCGATGGGCAGGTTCACTCTGTTACTTACTACAAGGAAAAAGCATACAAAAGGGAAATCAAATCAGAATTGGGTTAGAATGATTTGCACATGGGTTGGGGGGAATGATTTACACATAGATCAGGGGAAATTGAGTCGGAATTGGGCTGGAGTGATTAATACAGGGGTTAATGAAAAAGGATAAGGAAAGCCTCCCATTGAGTCACGAGGTTCAGAGTGGCCCCCTTTGCTTTCTAAACTCTTCTCAGAGAGGAGTCTAAGTACGGCTGGATCCAATCCTAGTCCCAGAGCTGGTCAACAGTTTATGTCTAAAGGGATTAGGTGTGAGGATCTCAGTGGCGGCGATTCATCATGTGGTTATGTGTTTTGTATAACTCTGGAATAGCAGCTGTTTAAGATTCTGTGTCAGAAAAGGGAATTTAACAGAGAAATCTAGCCTCCTCAGCTAATGCTGTAAACACCATTTGTAAGTTAGTAGCATTCATGATCTTCCCAGCAAGGCAAGGGATATTAATGCATTTACAGCACAGCAATATATTTTGCTGAATGCTCCTGTATGTTCATTCCAAAAACCCCAAATCTTCAACAGCCTTATCACTGCACTATGGCCAGTAATCTCAATTTGATACAGTTCAGGTACTGCATGGCAGCTTTATTTGCATCTTTGAAATTACTTTCTTCTTCTGGCACAGATGGGAGTTTGCACATAAATTTACAGACTGCTCTTTGCCATTTACTTGATTATGAAATGACAACATTTAGCAAGAGAGATCTTCAGCTTCTGTAAACAGTCCTAACTCTTCTGCAATCTACCGGCATATCTGCATTCACACCACTTAAGGATATTACTCTTTTCTCTAAAATTTTCCTTAGTAGAGATTCTCAGACATCAGGTTTTATAGCATCTTCATAAAGGAGAGATACTTTAGAGATACTTTATCCTCCTTCCTCTCTACATCTATCCTACCCTCTGCTTTTCTTTTTCTTTTTTTCTTTTTTTTTTTTTTTAACAGATAAGGAAATCTAGTGCACAGAAGTTTAATCATTTGCCTGATTTTAGATGGTAATTCAGCATCAGAGTCAGAATCAGACCTTCAGTTTCATAGCTGTCTTTTCTGCACTCTCAGTAATATATGTATTGCCACCCACTTGCAGGCTCAGCTTGAAGAAAACATTAGATGAAAATGTAAGAAATCCCAGTGTAATTCATTGCTATAGCTACAACAGAGAGCACAGCAGCACTGTGATAGAAGCAGTCATTGCACTACAATTAAGATGCTATTAGAAGGGTTAAATTTTCATAGTGACATGTCAATAAAGAATTTCAACTTCTCCTCCCAGCTTAATTTCCATCTGGAGAAGCTGAACAGGTAAATCCTACATGTAGAGCCTACGAAAAAGTTGCTCTCTCCTTGTGAGGTGTGGGAAACTCTGAGGTGCCGCTTGCTGTAACTGGAGGATGCTAGAATAGCCCCAGTGCCAGTGTCGTGCCTTGTCACCTCCTCTGAAAGAGTGGCTTTTATTAGGAATATACTACAATGATGTGGTTTCAACAAAAAACATCTGAATGTTTGACTACAATTCAAAGATATTGTGATTCCTCTCCTCTCCTCTCCTCTCCTCTCCTCTCCTCTCCTCTCCTCTCCTCTCCTCTCCTCTCCTCTCCTCTCCTCTCCTCTCCTCTCCTCTCCTCTCCTCTCCTCTCCTCTCCTCTCCTCTCCTCTCCTCTCCTCTCCTCTCCTCTCCTCTCCTCTCCTCTCCTCTCCTCTCCTCTCTTTTCATATTTTCTGTCTTAATGATGTTGCACCTTTTCATGAAGCTGATCCTGTCAACCTTAATTAGTGCAGTTGGTCATTTTCCCTTTGGAAGTGACCAGAGGTCAGGGACCATTCTCAGCAACAGTTTGGATGCACCTCCCTTTTACAGTGGAGAGAAGGACATAAAAGAAGGGATAAGGAGAGTTAAGGTTGGCCATGGAGGATGCTCCTGGGCATGTGTAGTTTAGGGTGTTACAGTAGCTGGTAACACTCATGTAGACCCTGAGGAAGTGCAGCTGCCCCTAAGGCACTGTCACTCTACCAAATCCCATTGCATGTTTGCATCCAAGCCTTTGCCATTTGCTACCATATTGTTTCTCTACTTAATTCAGCAGCTCCTCCATTCAGTCCAAGTCATTCTTTATCATTTTGCTCCTAGTGGGAATTTGGCAGAGAGTTATGCCACAGACTTCAATGAAAAAAGGATTGAAGATAGCAGTATTAGTTCCAGAAAAAAATCACTAAGAGGAGGGAGATATTTTCTTTATGATGTTTACAACAGGAAAGAGAAGTGCCATTTGTCCTTGGGGAATATTTTGTTCATTTTGCAGATCCGACCATGATTCTTAATGTCAGCTCCTATGAGCCAATATTTACAACGTTGATGGGCTTTTTCAGGTCTTTAGCAAATGCTCACATTCTCTGCAGGAAATGAGTTCTTCTGTACTGAAAAGCTTTAAGTCAACATTTACAGAAGTCTAAAATCCTCTAAAAATACGTACCCATCACTGGATGTATGTTGGACTTTAAAGGTGGCCCAAGAAAGTGGAGCTCTTTCATGTCTTCCCTTGTGCTGGCACAAGGGCAATTCATTACACCCCTTTTTCATTTCTTCAATGAAATCATTCCCCTTCTGCTTGCAAATATCTGAAACTAGTATCAAGCTGTAAGCACGTGTCTTGACCCTTTCCATAATTTATTGAGTAACAAAAACTGGTCCACAGTTTATAATTTGTGATAAACGCAGAAGTTTTTCAATTAATCTGCATTTTACTCAGTGTATTCCAGGTTTGCATCTTTGAGGTTTGATTTAAATTGGTAGAATGTATTGGGTCAGAATATGGATTGGATTTCACCTTAGGTATTTTGACAAACTCCAGAGAAGATCTGCAGTAGCATCTTGACTCAGGAGTGCTTCAACCCTCCTGAATTTGTTCGTGAAATGTCACAATAAACCCCAAAACTTGTGAGTTTTAAATTTCACAGCAAAACTTAGGCCAAGTTTCCAGGTTTGTTCTGTTTTTTTTTTAATTGTTGTTATTTTGTTGCGTTTTTTTTCTTAATAAATTAGATAATTTTTGACTGACCTTGACCTGGTGTGAGAATTATGCATAAAGATGATGTGAAATTTGTAAATTCTTGTGTTTGGGTTTTTTTCTCCCCGTGCAAACTAAGGGAAGCTGCCACTTGACAGCATCTCTGATTTCTGTCTGAGGAATCTGTGCAGTGTCTCAGCACAGATGCCTGTGTTGTGACATTTAAGGTTATCTATATCCAGAAAGGAAAAGGAAAGTGGATGCCAAATTAAGGACACCTTAAACTACTGGGTAATTCACCTGAAATTGCAACCTGTGTGTTGCACAGTTTGACATAGGAGCCAGAGTCATTCTGTGATTCTTAGTTTTAAATAAATAGTAACTTATTTACTGTCTGCAAATATACATTTAGGGCTTTTTCTCCCCAGGAAAAAAAAAAATATATTTTTTTTCAAAGGCAATGAGACTTAAAGGGAATATTGTGACTCTGTGTAACACAGCCTGTCACCACCCTGTTCCCTCCCTGCTGCCAGATGTGTCTTCCTTTTAATACAGAATACACTGTAAAAAAGCACTGAATTTATTTTTTTAAAATGATTGATCTACAATAGTTCTAAATATTACAATAGCTCTAAATAAATATTACAATAGCTCTCAAGGATCTGCTTTGAGTAGTAGGGTTTTTTTTAGGTAGTTCTCTCAGATACCCTGTAGCTTGCAATTACTTTCTCTTAGACCTAATCATGACCCTTATCTGTTAGTAGCTTTTAAAATTACATTGTGGCCAGCTACCCACAGAATTTATTGTGCTTCCACTGGGTTATAATCAAAAGGAAATTTTCAGCATACGAAAGAAACCCACTGATAACATAATTATTAGTACCAGCCAGACATATGATGGCTTCTTTTTCTTTCTGGAGAAGGATATTAGACATCTGGAAGTAAGAGAGAGTTTTCCTATGGAAAAATCATCCACATTTATAATTTTTATAATTTGCACATAATGGCAACAAAGGAGATGGACTAAACAACCACCTTTTCAGCCTCTATTGCTGAAGAATACCCCACCAGCAAAAATTCAGACAATTGTGGCAGTGAATTGGATTTTTATTTTTTCCCCCAGAAATCAGCATGTAATACTGGAGCATTGTCAGTCAGAATATTCTTACTTACTCCTGTGCGAGAATTGTAAGAGATGGGGAAGTCTACAGACTTTCCTAGCATGGAAGTGTTCTTTTGTTAATGTCTTAATAAATCCGCTTATCCATTTCAAATTTCAGAGATTATTTTTTGAAATCAGCTGTAGGCAAATGAAACTCAGAGATAAGTATTAACGAGAGAGAACATTGCCTGCTCTGTCTTTGTTGAGAGAGGGCATTTTGGAAAAGTCAACACACTTGTTTGCAACAGCTCTTTCTTAGTAGCAGTTTCTGCTTAGCCTTGAATGTTGTCCTTTGACGATGAAAGAGTCAGAAGCCAGATTTGCATTGTTATTGCATCGGCTGACTGGGTTCTTCTGAAATAATGAGATGTTGCCACATGCATACAGGAACTACACGATGGAAAACCAACAAAAAAGATTATGGAAATTAATTCTCCTGCCTGATGTGGAGAAATGTACTAAATCCATAAACTCTGCTGGATGCAAGTATTTGAGAAATCATAAAATCCTTTTGCCTCTAGGCCAAAACTTGAAGGGCTCATTAAGAGTTTACTCAGTCAGTGGGAGGTAGCTCATAGAGCGAGTCCTTTGTGCTTTTGCATAGGCTCCAACAGGAAGCAATGCAATTAATTTGTGGTTTTGATCTTGTCTGTATTAAAGAAAGGTGATTTTGCAAAGATAAAAATCCTATCAAAGTCCAAAGATGTATTTTTATGGCAGAAAGATCAAATGACTCTACATAACCTCTGATTCACAAAACATGAAATCTCTAAAATCTTCAAGTGTTACAAGGGGTAACCCTGTAGAAATCAACAGATATGGAACAATGCTGAAGGCCTGAGCTGAATTCAATTGAAATCTTCTAAATTTTAATGGAAATAACAGAGAAAGTTTGCCTGAAAGAGCAGCAGCTATGAGAAGAGATGTACTACTTGGTCAATCAGTTCTGCAGATTCCTTGAGCTGTTATCTGCTAACCCTTACCTACCATGAAGAGGTTTATACCCCTGAGTTTAATTAGAATCACAAAATCATAGAATCATAGAATAGTTTGGGTTGGAAGGGACCTTTAAAGATCATCTAGTCCAACCTCCCTGCAGTGAGCAGGGACATCTCCAACTAGATCAGGTTGCTCAGAGCCCCGTCCAACCTGATCTTGAATGTTTCCAGGGATGGAGCTTCTACCAAATTCTGTGACTGGGTTGAATGTTTTCCTGGTAGATGATGTTTTCTATAAACATTCATGTTCTGGAGCAAAATGAATACTTCAAAAAATTTTCATTCATGTCTCCTTCTCGGGAAGAAAAGGTTTAAAATAAGATGCTAGAATATGCAAAAGCAAAAATAAACAAAAAAAAATGGCAAATAAAAATAATAATCTTTGGTGTCACCTCATCAATGTCAAAACATTGTGATTGTTTCTTCTTTTTAATGATTAGATTTGGTAGTTTCACCCTGTGTGTAGTTATCAATCCTCTTTTAGAAAGGGACTTTGAAGAAAAAAGTGCTGACCAACCACTATTACAAAAAAATATTTAACAGCAGCAGTATATATTTTAACATTTATTAAAGTTGCAAGAGGATGATGCTAAACTTCTTAATTTCTGTCCTTCAAACACAAAATTAAGCCCATGCTGCACTGAGCTCCTTGCAGCTCATCATTCACTCTGTTGCATTATTCACACCCTCCTTCCCTGGGAGCTCTGGCTCTCACGCGCTCAAAAGCAGGATTAAGGCTAACATCAGAAGATCCTGTGCCTAATTTTTAAAGGTAAATTAAGCACATCTGAGCCTAAGTTTTGTTGACTTTCAATGAAGACTTTAAATTGCTAAGTCGCTTTGAAACCGTTACTCTAAGCAGCTTTGAGATTGACAGAATTTGCTTTAAGCTTCTCTGAGGCTGACAAGATGAAGGTCTGGTACAGTAACAGAAGTGCTTTGATTCCTTGCTCTTGGATGGTGCTAGGACCTAGGATAAGCCATTTTGTTCCTCTATCATGAACAAAACTCAGAGTTTTGATGTTTGTTTGTTTGTTTGCTTTTTCCATATTGACACTTCCTTGTTCTGTGTGTAATTCCTGATTTAAGCAAGGACACTAAGCAACAGAACTGGGATTTTCCTTTTAATATCTTCATTTAAAATGAGTCTCATGGCACTAAAAGACCGAAAAATAAATCTTCCAGGAAAATGAGTTATATTATTCTCCCTCCCCTGCCATTAAAAGTTTCTGCCTGTACTTGCTTAAGCTTACCTTGATTTTAAGGCATTCTTCTGTCCTGCAGAAAAAAAATATAACCATGAACCCCTAATTCTACTCAGCAATTAATTTTAGATTTGAAGTGTTTCTCAAAAGCCATGTCTAAGTTTAGGGAAAGTAATAATAACATTCTCTTGAGTTAGGATCCTAAACATATTTTCTTTAGCATTTGAGTAATCTGACCGATTTCAAGCAGATTACATGTATTTAAAGCTATGCATTGAGATTTATCTATGCCATAAGACATTGTATGTGGAAGAAAATAATTCATAGATGCAGTTGCTTTTCTAATATTGTTCACAGGTAAATATTTTCTAACAAATTTATTTTTTTAAAAAATAACTGCACATTTCAGGTTCTAAAACTCAGTTTGAGACCTCATAAACTACTACTATTTCCTAAGCCTGAATCAAATTATTGTATCATGCTGGAAGCTGGAACGTGTTAGATTTGTGTATGCAGGAAATACAAGACTGAAGCAGCAATGATAAAAATCTAGTTTATGTCTTCAGCAGCTATTACCTATAAATGAATAGTAATTCCTTCACTGGCTTATAGGTTATGCTGACATCTTTCCTCTGTTTTCTAAAAACGTTGAATAATGCCCTCTACAAAAAGGTTTTGTAGCTGGGGAAGTTGTAAAAGAGATCAGTTTAACCAGCACATCTTTGTGTGTCATATTCATCATGAGCTGATGCAAAAATGTCCTTTTGTTTGTTGACCTTGGTGAGATACTTAATGAGGCACCTGAGAGGGGAGTGGTCAATGCCCCAAGCCTGTCAGTGTTTCAGAGGCATTTGGACAATGCCCTTAATAACATGCCTTAACTTTTGGTCAGCCCCAAATTGGTCAGGCAGTTGGACTAGATGATCATTGTAGGTCCTTTCCAACTGGAATTATTCTATTCTATTCTATTCTATTCTATTCTATTCTATTCTATTCTATTCTATTCTATTCTATTCTATTCTATTCTATTCTATTCTATTCTATTCTATTCTATTCTACTTTGGGGGAGGAAAGCTCTGTATAACAACAAACCTTGTCACTAACAAGGACTGAGGGCAACTCCCTGGCTTCCACTGTAGGAAGGAGGAGCACTCACTCTCCCAGTAGAGAAATCCGTATAAAGCATGACAAGAACTTTTCTGAAAATCCAGTCCTTGATCTAATGTAGAGGTTCTGCAGTTTTGGGAGGTATTAAAAACTCAGATGGACAACGCCCTGAGCAACTTAACATAATTTTGAAATTGACTCTGCTTTGAGAGGGGGGGTTGGACATACAATCTCAAGATGGTCTCCTGCAAGCTAAATTAGCTTTGATGGTATCTATTCAGAAGGAGTGAAGTATAAAATGTGTTGAGACACAGGAGTTTATCTCAGATAATATTTATAACTTTGGCACATGCCAACCATTTAAAATTTATATTCTGTATAAAATGACAGTCAGACTGGTGTCTGAGAGACAGCATTTTCTGCAATGGGTAAAAATAATTCACTTTGCTTAAAACTTCCCTAATGTCTACAGCTGAGGATGGTACAGAGATGCTCAAGCTATGTACAAGTTCAAGCAATGTTCTCCAGAACCATGCACCAGTACTAACCCAACCTGAAAAGCATTACAGGCATGGTAAAACTGTACCTTATGATGGCTCATCTGGTTGTCCTGCAGTGATTTGGGAACTACAGTGTGTCTGGTAGTACAGCCATTTTCAGGCAGTGTTGGCACCCCCAGTGTGACTGTGGGCTTATAGTTGAGGGGGCTTTCTTTTGTTCATATTTTGGGGAAACAAACTAGGCGCAATGCAGAGATTAATAGAGAAATCTAAATTCCCTAGACAGTAGAGATCCAGGTACCCATAGGAAAGGAATAAATCAGAGCATTTATGTTTAATGAGAAAAATAGGCTGATAGAGGTGTTGTGAACATTTCTCTTATTCAATGTCCTGTTTCCCTATTCATAAAATAAAACTATTTAAGGACAGTATTGTGAAGTGCTCAGAGAGGATGGTAAAATGTCCATATCAATGCCTGTGATGGGTAAATTAAACATAAGGGATGAAATCTCTCTGATTTCAATAGAAGAGAGCACTTACTGAAGCCTGCCATTTTGTCAGAAAAGCCTGCAGTGTAAATTGCACTGTTGTTTAGCATTTGCCTGTACAAAAACTGTGCCATTAAAATGAATTGAGTCTTACAGAAAAACAGAATAGAGATCCAAAGGTAAGTTCTTTCTTTTTTGATTCTGACATCCCAGGGAACCATGAAAAAACAAACAAGCGAGCAAACAAATGTCTCTGACTGAAGAGAGGTTTTTCTTTCACTTCATGCAGACAAGATTGTTTGAAATATTCATCAACAAGTTTTTTTTTTTGCCTTGACCAATTCTTAGACTTCTTTAGTCTCATTTGCAAGCTGTAGGATCTTCATATTCTCCTCCAACATGGAAATAGCAATGCAATTTATTGGGTGATTTAAGGACTAAGTAAGGATGCTGTCTTTGGAGAAAGCTGTGACGTACAGCAGGGAGAGGATCAGACCATATGTGCCCTGTTCCTATATCTTCTCTAAACATCTGCTACTAACCACTGTCACAGAAAGGCCACTTGGCTAGATGCATCTTTCTCCTGAACCAGGCTAGCTGCAAAACAAAATCGATGTCACTTTTATAGAGAAAAATAGATACAGAAGGTGGGAAACTGAAATTGCCTGCACGACTTGCGTTAGTGCCGACAGGAGAAAGGACGTGGAAAATTTTCAGTGTTTACAAAATGAGCAAAGCAATCCAGATGAAAAAAATCAAACACTTGAAATGTCTGCAGGTGACAAATTGTGAAAACTTGCAGCTTAAGGAGAGTCAGATTGAACTCTTCATTTTGCCGACAGTTTTCCCTGCGTGTAGGTGATGACTCTTGCCAGTCAGTCAGTGGGGGAAGAGCAATTCCCAACACCCAGGATCCTGTAGAGGCAGCCCATGGACTGCCAGACATCTCAGGGAGCTGGCAAAACTCACAGGGGCCAGAGAGAGACAATTAGGGTGGAGCTGTGGAGTTTCCATGTCAATGCCAATGTTATATTAGAAAATTTTTGACCAGGGCTATGTTGTTTCTCCATGGTCAGGGGCTGTGTTTGATTATCAGGACTACTTCAGCAACTCAAAAGCTGTTACAGCATATAAAGCAACATGTTGCATTAAACACCAATATGTAGCGTAAATAGGAGTTTCAAACCACCTTTGCATATCTGCCTTAACTTGATAGAGCATCTGGTACCCAGATATGTTGTCTTTAAATAATTTTACTACATCAATAGCCAGACATTTCTCTTATGTTCAGCTCTACCATTCCTACCTGTGGTCTTAAAGGATCATAATCTTTTTGGTTGTTCAACACAACTTGTGACTAGCAGTGCAAATGCCATCTTTTTTATAGTTTTCCTTCTGTCTCTATCTCATTAACTTAATGTTTGTGATCAAACTTCAGCCAAAGAAATATCTGTTTCTCTAGAAAAGTCTGAAATATTTCTTTTCCATAGCTATGATTTCTCACTGCAGTTCTGTCACCGAGCTCTGTAAAGTGAACCAAGTTCATGGAAAGACTCTAAACAAAGTGAGCTTCTATTGCGATGAACAACTTCCAGTTCTTCTTTATAAACAAGCAAGTCAGTACAAGATACAATGTGATGAAACAAATATAAATTAATAAAACCTTAAATATAGACTGCATAAAATTTAATTTACCTTCAAAAATTCCTTTGCCTTATGACCTCAAAATCTGTAACTTAAAATCCCTATCTGAAGTTAAGAGCAAGAGCTTCTTTTAATTTAAATAATAGATACAGGCACTATCTTCTTTACCAGAAAGTAATTCATTAAGCAAACCCTCATTGCAGTGTAACCTTCTGAAGGATAATTTGAAAAAAAAATCTTCCCAAGTCTCCCACAGAGCAAGGCTACATCTGAAAATCTTCCTATCTTCTGCAGCTGTAGCAATAATTTACTCCCTCTAAGTTATCCGTCCCCTTGCATTACTGGTCTTTAGTGAGGTGGGTTGAGATTTTTCATTTTCTTGATTTGTTTTTAAGCGTTTATTAATGTTCCTCCTTTTACCCAAGGCTGAGAGATCTGCATTCAACAGTGGAGATGTCTATATTTTCAGATAATCTCCAAGTGATCCTATGCCCCAGCCCAGACTCCCTGCTCAGAGACCAGCAGATGCTTGGGGCAGGCATGGCTCTGCATTGCCAGACTCTGCAGGGACACTGAGGAGATGTCCACCCTCAAATCCTTTCACAAACAAGGTACACAATGGGACAAAGAAAGGCTGTCCTGGATCTTAAGATGTTATTTTCAGTACCTTTGACATACTCTTCTACCTCCTCAAATGCTTGTTGGCAGTGCTTGTGTAAGACCAGCCTGAAGGAACTGGTGTACCTGACTCCTGCCAGAGCAGGAGGTGGGCACCAAAATAAGGCTGGCAGCAAGCAGTCCCTTCCACCTCTGAATCACAGAGACCAACAGGAGTCAGAGCTTTAGACACATCTCCAGCTTTTCCTGTTGGCTATTGTAGGTATCCGAACTCTCAATGAACTTCCATGAATCCAACCTTTGGCACCTAATTCATCTTCCCTCCTCTAAGCTGATACCTTTTAGGCACTGAAATCAGTCCTTGGGAGTTCTGTGCTCAAAGCTGGAGACAATTTTGAGGAACTGCAAACCTGAATCTCTCATTACTCAGCTTCCTTTACCAAATGCCTCTCTCCCAAATGCCTGTCTCTGGGACCCTGCCTCTCTCTTTATAAAGTAAGGATGGACAGCATTTCCCTGCCATGATGGACAATAGTGAGGATAACTACAGTAAGGATTGTGCAGCATTCAGATAGTAAATACGAATTACAGAGGGCATTGGGGTGTAATAAGAAAGCTCAGGAAAGAAAAGGCCATAGCAATAAAGCTAAATAAATTATTTACAATCAAGTCCAGGATGCGTTTAAGGATGAAGCCACAGAAGAGCCTTTCAGACCTGTCAAATCAATGGAACCATCTGCACTTGATGTGTCAGTAGACAAAGTTTAATAACAAATCAATAAAATGAATAGTAATAAATTACCAGGATGAGATGAATGACTCAGACGTGTGGAAGTGGAGAATACAAAGCCAGATTTTTAAAGGGACACTACAAATAAATTAAATCTGACTTGAGTAACAGGCAGATCTATTTAGTCTCTTTAGAGGAACAGGGAACTCATGGACCAGGAATATCACTTGGGTTTACAAAAAAGATCACAAAATATAAAAGATATAGTGGTCTAGGAGTAAAGGATTAGTAAATGTTTAAAGGGTAAGAAACAAAGGAAGAATTCCCATAAATGATCCAGAATAGGTGGTGAAAAATGAGGCAATAATATTTACCGAAAACACTGAAGTATCAAGGGTAGCAAACCCAAAAACTTCTCAGACTTGCAAAAGCATTTCAAAATGTCAAGTGACTGGAGGATAAAATGCTGGATGAAATTTAATGTCAATAAATGCAACGTGAGACATGGGGAATATCAGTCCTTGGTAAATGTACATACTGATATACACTAGATAAACAACTGCTCCCCAGGGAAGAAATTGTGGAGACTTTGTATATTGATCTAGGAAAACATGAATTCAATGCTTGGCAGCAGTGAAAAAGGCAAATTTGTTCCTACAAATTGAATAAATTAATAAGGAACCAAATAGAAATCATCACTATTATACCATGATACAAACACCCACACACTTCTACTACAGAATCCTGAACCCTCATCCCAAAAAGGACCTGGAAAAAGTCAATAAGGGCAATTTTCTCATAGGGAAGGATTATAGAGACTAAGCCTTCTCAGCTTTAAAAAACATGACCAAGAAAAGAGTATAATAAAAGTTGATGAAATTATGAATTTCAGTGAAAAAGGAATAGGAAACACTTTTTCACTGTTCTCACAATACAAAAAATGGAGGGAATTGCAGTTTAACCACTAACAGATAATATGCAGTGTGGAATTAACCAGTGGATATTGTAGAGTCTGAAAATTTAAATGGGCCTAAAAAAATTATTCCAAAAAAAGGAAAAAACAATTAAGGACTATTTTTATAGTCTCAGAAGATCTTCTTTCAGATGTTATTTGAGACTCAATAATGAGATGGGAAGGACCTTCGGTCCAGCTGAATTTGGTGGTCATGTTCTCCTTCAGTTCACCCTACACCACTGGGGAATGGGTTTGATCTGTGTAAATTTAAATAGTAGTCATTTAGCTTGTGAAAATTTGCTTGAAAGACAACTTCTCTGTTCATGTCCTGCCATATTTCTGGAAACCAGCTAAGGAATTCAAGCTAAAACCCCATTTGTACATATATGATGCAGCTACCCATAAACAGAGCTTTAGGGTGGGACCCGGTACAGAGCTGGGTCAGATGCCTAGAGTCAACAATTTTCTTCAGGTTATGTAAACCATTGGGTATATCTCTGTTTCTTCACCTAGTCCTTCCTTCAGAGAAAGCTTAGAGTAATGAAAAACACTAATTGAGAGATGGCTATACCTATTTTTATGTTATTATCAAAACATTTATTTCAGATGATGCCTATCCCTTTTTCTGTCTTTTGATGACTGGGTTTAAAGGGATGGTGCACTTAATTTTTTATCTGAAAGTCTTGGCACAGTTACTAAGGATTTAAAATAAAAATAATTTAAATAAATTTATAGAATATTATTTTGGATAATCTTTTGCTTTTCTACCATTAAGTAGCATTGCACAATTATACTTAATACAATGATTGAAAACATATCACACATTTAAGGGCACTGAAAAATCTTCCCGAAACACAAACCTTGCTGACTGATTCACTGTTTTAATGAAAAACTACAATTTATTTATTTTTCTTTGTTACAGATTTTCACTGGTCCAAGACAGTGCATACGATAATTTAAAAAGCACCTAGATATATTTAGGTTTGCAAAATAGTGGATACATGCACAACTTCCTAACCTAGCACAGTAATATTAGGATTTTAACCAAACTGTTAAATACATCTAATATCCTCATACAGCGCCATATTTCTTTTTGAAGTTAGTCCAAGTATTGTTTTTAGACAAAATCTCCCTCTACAAATCTAGGTCCTTTTGCCTTTGGGTAAAGATATGAGTAAAAGGGTAATTTCCTGGAAACTGTTTCTCAAACCTCATTAGTAAAAATGTTTGCATTTTTACAGAAAATAAACTATTCAATTGGATGGTAAACAAATGCTGAAGCAGCAACATCTAAAGAAGTGTTTTAAGAAATATTTCTATATGCTTATACTCATAATAAATGAAATAAGAGAAATATCATCATAAAGTTCATGCAAAAAATGCCTTGGAGAAAAAAGATGACAAGTATTCCCTAAAGATATCTTTGTTCTTGTCTCTTGCTAAATGATTGACAGGGTAAAAAATGAAGTGATTAGCTTCGAGCTGACAGAAAACAGTAACATGGGTCTGTAATGATGGCACCCATGAGTGACATAGTGTCCTACTCATCTGCATTTTAAAGCAACAGCTGCTGGGTTTTTTGCAATGTCTGCAGAATTTTAAAGAGAAGCAAGATTTGAAACACCAGGACATCTTTACTACAAATGCCATGAAACTGGCCCTCACAAGACAGACTGAACAGAAAGTGCTGGGTGTATGCAAAATAATTATATTGGGGAGGGTGGAAATCAGCTCTTATTATTTGACACCTATGTAAAAATACCCTAACCTTTCTGAATCAACGTAACCCAGATGTATGGTTTCACTGTCTACCCAATTTCCTCTAGACTGAGATATTTGTCTTGAAGATCTTTTTGAATCTGGACACTTCTCCTAAAAGAAGTTAATTATAAAAGGGTGCAGATGCCTTATTATTAGGCTACATTTACACAGTTAGACATATCTGCACCAGAAAGTGCTCAGTACTGCCAATGGATTCCCAACCTCACTGTCCAACACTATACAATATACTTACCTGGCACATGCGATCCACACTGCTTAGCACTGGGCTCAGGGCTGCTTTCAGCCCATACCACGTCCTACAGCCCTGAGAAAGAATTATTTTAAGAATGTGATATTCTTCCTCTTCAAAGTGGCTGAAGTAATGTGAAGAGTATGTCTTAGCCTCACTGACCTTATTTTATAGCATGATACAAGAGCAGTGTTGCATGTCCTGAACAAATAGCATGAAGATAGTGTATGGAGAACTCTTTAGAGTGAAAGTCTGCAAGACTGTGTCATGCAAACCCAGTGATGTCTTATCCATGCTGCCCGGAGAAATCTTAAAAATAACCTGTCTACATTTGATCTTGAAGTTAACTAGTTAGTTTGCTTCAAAAGAGAGCTCGGGAGGAAGCTGTCAATAGAGTGTGAGCAATCAAGGTCTTGGATGCAAACTGGGCTGCTAGTTTACCTGGATTACATAGTCATATTCAAAGAATTTTTCCACATTAACATATTTTTAGAAATCATATAATTATGTTGGTGAGATAAAGCCATATTTGACATATCACACTGCAGCAGCTGGAATTCCTGTTTTGGAGTGAAATAAATTCATTAATGTGAATGGGGCTCACAAATTAAGTATGATATTTCCTTTGCTAATCATTGATATTGTCTTTAAAATGGCCTGCTAGTTTAAGGGTTTCTTTGGGAGAAAATGGCAGTTCTGAGAGCTGTACAGCAGCATGAAATTCCAGACTGGCATATGATTTGGTTTAGATATAGCTATGACTTTGATTGTAATTGCCTTGGACTTTCTTGATGATCACTATTCAGAAAGCTTCAGATGATCCTGAAAATCAGAACCAGTTCTAATCTTGCCTCTTTGATAGTCACTTGAAGTACATCAAAGTAAAAGGGTATTGAACACAGCCTATGACAAAACTTTCTGGAGACTGATTGATAGGTTACTCAAAACTGGGAATAAGGTTAAGAATGACTGTTTTCAATGCCTAAAATGGACTTGGGTATAGTTTAAGCACCAAAGTCTTAATGTCAAAAGTCAGAGTTCTTTCTCCCCTCAGTAGGCTGAGTATTTTAGGCTACATTTGCTCTTACATATTTATGAGAAGCTGGATGTCTCTCTCATTTAAACATCTGTGGAATTTACATTTAAAGCAGAGAAATATCAAACTTTCATATAAATCCTGAATAATACAATCTTATTTTGCTCTGAATATTCCTAACAAATATATACAAAAGTGAAAGCAGAAAAAACACAACAAAAAAGGCCTTTGTCATTCAAAAATGCAGCTATGATATTTACCTTTTTCTAGTAGCCTAGTGGTTAGAGACTTAATCAGATATGGGAGATTAAAGGTTTTGCCATATCATTGACTGAGGAAGTGGGAGATATAAATTCAGTTCTTTCAGCCTGACAGAATTCAAAGCCAGAACTCTCTTGTCTTCATAATGTGCTCTAACCACCAGGTTTCCATTTGCAGAAGACATTTTTGACTCTTTCTCTTGAAAGGGTAGTGTGACTGAGGGGTCAGGAATGTTAAAGTTTGGGAGAAAGAAGTTGGTAGGAACCCCTTAACTGGAGGCTGAGGAATGAAGTGGCGAATGAGCTGTCCTGACTATCATCAGCAATCCCAGGTTGGCTTTGAATGAAACAGCAATCGTGCAGGGAAAAGGGATATGTGTTTTGAAAAACACACCTGTCAGGGTGTTTTGTGAAACGTGAGGAACACCATTGTCACCACCATCTCCTTCTCTTACATTTTAAACAGACATTAAGCAGGCACTGCATACACACAGTCAGGTGTCTGTCCTCATTTGTATAACTTTGGTCTTAAATTCCCAGAAGAGTTGGTACCTGATACAGTGATTGAAGCCAGGCTTTCAGCAAGAGTGAGAATTCAGTCATATTCCAGCATCTAGTTATTCCTTTAAGCTAAATCCAGGGCAGAGTGATTGAACCTAACCTACCCCTAAGGTATTGCCGTGCTCTCTAAGGGAGCTCCTTTAAGGATGCATTTGGCTAAACTCCTTGCTTAGTACAGCAAAACTGAATTCCCCTACTCAAAATGTCCATTTACTGTACACAGGTTTTATGTAACTAAGTTATGTACCTTGGATCACCCTCTATAGACCACATTTTATGAGATGCAGTAGTGCCAAGGCTGGGCTCCTGTAGTTCATCATATGGCCTGAAAGTTTTATGTCTTTAAAGTCTACTTTTATCAGTTTTACAGGTAATATTTGAGTCAGCTATGCTCACTGCTTCTGTATCCTCACCCTGCTGCCTAAGGATTTCTACAAGGCACCTTGGAAAATACTTTTAACAACATCAGTTCTCCAGGCTGAACAGCCCCAACTCTCTCAGCCTGTCCTTGTAAGACAGGTGCTCCAGCCCTCGCATCATCCCTGTGGCCTCCTCTAGACTCAGTCAGCAATAATGTTTTCATACAGGCTGCTAAATCCTCTACTTTGTTCAAGAAGTCTATTCTCCTTGAGTGACACTGAAAACTGTTCTGTATGGAGATTTGTAGTTCAATGTCTGACCCATTTTGGATTGACTTGAGGGAGAACAAGAGCATGCCATGTTGCTGTATGGCAATGTCAATTCCTTAAACTCTGTGCAGTGAGATCAATGAAAATAAATCAATACAGCACTTTAAAAATGATGTCATGTAAAGAAGTCTCATAGGCTTTCCCCTAAGAGATAAAAGATGCAAAGAACACTATTTGCTGCAAACACAATAAACCAAATACTGGGAAAGTCCTACAAGAAATGCATTAACCTCCTTCACAGACTGTCACCAAATGGGATTATCTCAAAGCTCACCTACTTTGCTTCCTGTGATTAAGAGGAGCAGCTCATTCCTCAGTTTTACTAAACGAAATCTAGAAGTTTACCAAATAAAATGAGATTAACTTCTGCCTACATAGCATAAGGAAAAGGATGAGAATAGGATTTAAAATAAGGCAGGAGTGATGTGACAGCAATGAAAAGATTTATGTTTTTACAAAGGTCTGTGAGAGCCTGGAAAAATCAGAACATTAAAACATGGAGATTGTCACACTACCACACCTTACTACAATTTAAGCATTTCTTCTTTTCTACGAATCTGCAAGGAATGCTGTGGAAACAGCATTATTTGTATGGTTGTATTAGATGTAGAATTATGTTTTTAAGAAGTTAAGATTCCTCTGTTTCCCCTATTACACTTAATTAATTATGAGGGGTGATTTGTTTGAGAAGAAGACTTAATGGAAGCAGAAGGCATTAATGATGGTTTAACTCCTGTCTTATGAAATTTGAGAAAATGGCCAGATTTTTGAATGGATGAGAGTTTATTCTGATGTCCTTGTTATATCAAAGTGAATTGTGATGTTATACAACTGAACAGAATACTTAGAACTTTAAAATACCTCATTGATAAAGGTGTATTTTAAACTACCATTTGATTTACATATTGATGCAAGGACTCGAATGAGGTAATCTTTTTGAGGAGTGTTATCCCATTCCTTCTGAAACCCAGCAAGGACTGAATCCAGATTAAGCTAGAAAAAATAATTTTAAATACACAACTGGATTGCAAGAGTGGAAATGTGCGTCAAGGTATGGACTATAATTTCAAAATACTGTCCTAGGGAACAAGTGCTGAACAGTGGAGTCTCATTAATTTGCTTCTCACTCAACCCCCAAAAATAATAGATGTCTGTAACTATAATCACAGTGAACAACCTCTAGGTTTGTGCATTACAGCCTGAGTCTTACACTGCCAAAATCCCATCCACTTCACTCTAAGTTCCAGACACAAAAGCAATGCTGTGAAGGGTTGAAAGATGTGAAATGTAAAGTCTGTAGCTGTGCTACTGAAGTAATAAAGAGCTGAAAAGCGTGACTGATGAGCTATTAGATAATGGATTAATGAGTAAGATGCCTGTAGTTCATCAAAGGACTAATGGAAATCTACACAAGGTATCTGCAGTATATTATGGAGAAGGATGTGGAAACCAGGAACCATCCAAACATAGCATTTAAAGAGACGGATAGAACAAGAACAGAGCAGAGTGATGTTAATCATTTCAGCTCGTATGTATATTTCATGTTTGTTAACCAACTAGAGCATAAAAAAGGCAGGATGGAAAATAACTTTCAGAAGACCATGATTTAATGTACAGAGAACAGATAAAACTTGAGTAAAAGAGAGATGCAACTTGAACTTTTTTAAAAAAATTGAGCTACTTGGCAGATACTACTGTGTAATACTTGATCATTGACACGCTGTGTTATAAGTAAAAATGCAGTATAGGGGGGTGGACACAGGGACAAGCTACTAAAGAGGAATTTAGAAATGTTGCCCAGGGATGTAAGCGATGGTTTCAGGAAAGTCAAAGCTCTGCTTGAGTTGAGGCTTGCCCGGGGTGTCAAGGTTAACAAGAGCTTTTACATTGGCAGTAAAAGGCTGAACAAAGGAAATGTGAGTCCATTGCAGAATGGGGTGGGCAATTTAGTGACAGCAGACACAGATAAGGCTGCGAGGCTCAATATCTACTTTGTCTCAATCTCCTCCAAAAAAGGTCTCCTCGGGTGCTGTGCTTGGAGGTGGGATTCAAGAACAAGAATGACCAGCAGTGGCTGAGGAATGAACTTGACCAATGTAAGTCCATGGGCCCTGACAAGCTATGTCCAAGGGGGTGGAGACAAATAATCATTGTCACACCCACACCTCTGTCACCTTTGAAATATTGTGGAGATCAGGGGCAGTCCCCGATGACTGGAAATGTCAAACTTGTCTTCAAAAAAAGGCAAAATGATTTTAGGAACTACAGGCTGGCAAGTCTTCCCTTTGTCCCTAAGAAGGTAAAGGAGCAAGTCTATTTGGATCTCACTTCTGAGCATGTGAAGGAGAAAAAAAAGGACTAGAAACAGAGAGCATGGACTGACCACATCAGCTATCATGCCTGGGCAACCTGATGGCCATCTAGGATAAAATGGCTGTGTTTGTCAATGAAAGTGAACAGTGACCTTACAAGGCTTTTGTTTCTTGTCTCCTGAAATATTATTATATCCAAGCTAGGGCATTATGATCTAGGTGGGTGGCACACCAGTTGAGTAAAAGACCAGCTGGATATCAGCCTCAGAGACTTGTGGTTAATGAGTTATATCCTACCTGGAGAACAGTATGAAGTAGGGTATCACAGGGGTCTATCCTGGGATGTCTGTCCTGGGGTCTATACCTGTCACGTATAACATCTTTATCAATGACCTAGATGAGGTGAGACATGTACTCTTATCAGTGAGCAGACGACACACTTGAGAGCAGGGCTGACATCCAGAGTGATCAAGGCAGGGTGATGGATGGGGCCAACAGGAACCTTGTGAAATTCAAGAAGGACAAGTGCAAAGTCCTTGTCCTGGCTTCACTCAGCAACCCAGGTACTTCATTCTTCCAAGAATAGTTTGCATAGTTGATTTTTTTAATGATCTTTACCCAATAAAATCCTATTATCATGTACATAGTGTGAGCAAAGGTAAAGCACATCAAGAAAAACATATCCATTGTTTGACTTGAAGAGATTGTAATGCTTCTGGTATAAATACCACTTAGAGAGAATCTTACTGAAGTATTTGACCGAAATGTCAGCAAGTCTTCTTTGTAGCAATACTCAAAGAGAGCACAAGTGGTGTTTTTGCGCTCTCGAGGCTCTCCTGTGGGTGTAGCTTTTGTATGTAATAAAGACACAATTACAACAAATATTCCCTATTTGCTGACTGAAAAGACAAAATCCTTGATTTAGAAGGCTAACCCTCTAGATTAAAGGTGGAGGCAGATCAGATTCCAATAAATTTGGACTGCTATCAGTTTATTTCCAGAACAGCTCTTCAGTGAAGTAATAGCATTGAAAACTCCATAGAGTTTTATTTTTGTTTGTTCTTTTGCTCTTAACAGAACTGGATGAAAGACCAGATAGGTGATATGATTTCAAAGGAAATGACACGGTGATGTGTTTTCAATGGATTGTATTTTAGTCAACAGGGTATCTTCATGAGTTGTGGTTCCAGGACCTTAATAATATGACAGAAGCTAAAGAGTGAGAGACTGGATTATCCTTCTCTTTAACATGTTGGGGTTTCCTTGTATAGGACATATCATAACTACAACCAGGGTTTAGGTCACATTGACCTGAAACTTAAGCATTAGAAGTACTCTTCCCAAGTTTTGTGACTTAAAGAGTCTCAGATGATTTATTATAAATTTATGTATCTCCAATAACTATAAGCAGATGTCCTTCAATAAACAAACAGCTCACCATAGTGCTTAGGCATCATTTCATATCTCTCTAATAATATAACTGTGTATTTCTAGGTCCTAAATCAATGCAGAATCCGAGTTCCTCAATCCCAGAATAATTTCACTTCTCTTCCTGGAAGAAGAGCTCAGATAGGATGGAAAATTCTTTGTGTTCTTTAAACAGGCAGAGCACTTCTAAACAGTAACTTGGAGTAAAATTCTTACTAGTACTAAGATTTTTGGATGAGTTATGACTGCAAATAACTCCTTGTTTCACACCACATTAACCATTAGTTATACTGACTGCAGATAGGTTTTACTGCTGTTTGTAGAAGACATAATTATTTCTGAATATTTAATAAATGCATTTAGAATATTTTCCTTATTCCATATACTTATCTGTCTGCTCTTCCCAAATATAACAAAATCTCATTTCAAATTGATGTCCCTTGTAGCTCTGGAATGTATTTAGAATCCAAAGCAGCTGGTAGAAAAAACAAATGTGAATCTTTTGTGTAAAGTGCTGGGTTATATAGAGCATTCCCAGAGTTGGAACACTAAAGGTGCAACTGCAGCGACTTAATAGTTTTATAAAATTTCCTAAAAAAGCAGCATTGAAACCTGAGTATATTTGACATGTTCTTTCTTAAAAATTCAAACCCCAACAAACCAAAGAGGGATTTTCCTTTTACTCATCTTAATGCAAATTAAAAGCTGCTGCACAGAACCAAGGAAACTGTAGCAATTAAATAGTTTAGGGAAAGAAAACTTTGACCCTTCTGCACAATGTCCATGTTAAAAAGGAATATATTCTTGTGTCTGTCCAGTGCCTTATGGCTTTGGTAATACAGAAAAAATAAAACTCAAGTAGCCTATGAAGCACATACCACATAACTCTTTCACACTCTGTTAAGAGGAAAATAACCTCATCTTCTACAGGCTCTAAATTCAGCAATGATCCTTGTATTCAGCTGGATAATTTTCAAGTCATTAATTCAGTCAAATTCCATATTATTTCATACTTCAGTGAGAAAAATATCCTGCTAATTGTTATTTCTTTTAAGTTTTTTTTCTCCAATTTTCCTGCAGCCAAAGCTGCTGAAATCCTCCTTAAATTAAAAACTATCTGTTCAGTGTTATCCGAATTATTAAAATAGTTTTGATATTCTTAAAGGGACCCTATAGGTGAGTACTGCTAATGGAATCACTGTCTTCTACTTGTGTAGTAGACAGACAAAAGCAGATAAATTGGTTACTGAGGATAAGGAATTAAAAAAAAAACCCAACCTGTATTTCTAATGATGTTATCTTCAATCATTTTCTGAATCTTAGCGTAAAAAAAAAAAGAATGAAAATAAACTAGATAAAAACATTTAAACACGTGCAATCCTGAATGCATCAAGAAAATAAAAGATTATTATAGTAACACAGTAGTTATAATAAAAAGTCATTCTTATTTGCCTATGTAAAAAGGCATCGTATTCAGATATTGAGATAAATTCTCAGATAACTGCTGCATGAGATCTGCTAAAGTTCATGTGCCTTTCAAGATGAATCCACACACAACTATCAATGGTGAAAGAAGATTTTTGGTATTTACCCCTGGAACATCTCATGATTCTAACTTGAAACCAGGGTAAAGACTGATGACTCTAACTGCACTTAAGTTGGGGTTAACTTTAGCCAGAATGAAACCCATGTGAATCAGATCTAAAGAAGTGCCAGGTGTTGAAATCATACCATTCCTCATAATTCTAGTAGAGGCTTTAGGAACCTGGCTCTGACAAGGTTAATGCCAGTGTAGCTCATCCTTTTTTCTATAAAGAAAGGCAGGTGTGAAATCAGGACAAGACACTAGAGTGCCAAACAACAAAAATATATAGTGTTAAAACCTAAGTTATTTAATAATGTGATAAATTTGCTATGAAATGAATAACAAGTGGATGCCATATAAATCTGTCTGTAATGTCATGTCTGGAGGAAACACTGGGGCAGAATAACTCAGAGAACAAATGTTCTTTCCAGGACGTCTTGCAGAACTATACATTCACAGCTTCTCCCTGCAGCAGAGCCTTCTTGTTGCAATAACTCTCCAGTGATGTGGCAATGCTCTGACTGACAGTATAGAAAGGACAAAATAACTTTAAATACTTATGCTGAAAGGCTGATTGCATTTTGAACCTTCAAGCCACATTAGAAACATTGCTTCTACCATGTTTCCTGCAGTGCTACTGAAATTATTTTGATTCTGTTTAGTCTCAGTTTATCTGTTTTCAAGATAAGGTCACATAGATATGTTTCCTTGTACAGAAATACTTGAAGAAACCATGGACGTTTTTCAAATCTAAACTTTACTTCTTGTACAAGAATAGTTCCTGAAGTATTCTCAGCAACATGGATCTTGACAAACAAACAAAATCTGACTGGCTGGGTACAGAGGGGAACAGCCGAAAGGACTTAACTGTGGCTTTGTATCTTGAACTGTCTGCAAGAAAGTGGCAAAATACTGCTTGATGGCCATTAGGCTGAACTTCCATTTTGTGATTGATAACCTATGATCCTTATCTGTAGAAACTGTCCCACAGTCTCTGCAGAAAGGAGTAATTACAACAGTCAGTCACTGCAACCTCTACCTGTATGCTAAAATGTCTCAAGGACATGAAGACGAGAAAGCGTGTCTGCAAAGATAGTGCTTTTTTAAAAGGGAAAATTACAGACCTTTTTGGTTTCCAAAAAGAAAGGAATATTGATGCTTCTTGGAAATAGAGAGGACATATCATTAGCAGCATGCTAAGGTAAAAACTATTCCACCCTGGCATAACTAAAATCTAAGTGGTTAGAAATATGAGGTTGAGAAAAAAATAAAATCTCCTTGTATTCCATCAAGCAACTGCTTCTGTCCTACTTTTTCACAAAGCTTTCAGCTGCTGCCCACTATGCCAGGACCCTTTTGAAGAACTAGGAGAAAGATGTGGGGGGCAGGAATAGCAACATGCTGTTGCCTTCTCTGTAAGCAGTGGTTTGTACAGCAGTAGGCATTATGTTGTGCTAGCAGGTGTGTTCGTAATTATAGCTGCACAAGGTATTGGGTGAAAGGAATGGGGTTGCCTGCAAGGTCAAATGAAAAGTGTAAGAAAAAGAAACAGAATTTATGGAAAGTGGGTGAATGTTTCATTATTATAATTGCTATAATAGAGGAACATCTGGCAAACTTCACCATACAGCTCTGTTTTTTAGTCTTTTATTTGCTACATTTGTAGTTAAAGAAATTAGAGTAAGTACTTGTAAGAGAAGTGTGACCGCAATCAGAGTCTTCATAAGAGATGAAGTTGGACACAGGTCAGAATGCTGGTGTATACATGCATATGTGTATATATATCTGTAGATATAGACTCAAATTGATACACTAATTCTGAAATCTTTCTACTCCATTTGCTCTGAATAAGAGGCGCATTCAGAGGGGATCAAATCCCACCTGCTGAGGCTAGTGTGTGAGAGGGACAGAGAAGGGGCAAGCAGTGCAAGCCCTCCACTTGCACAGCAGCCTGCTGGGACCAGTATCCCCATGCTGAGCTGGGTTCCCTTAAACACCAGCTTCTATCGACCGCACAACCACCACTCACAGCAAACCTAGCAAACTAGCTGCATATAAACCAGGTTCTATTCAGCATGATGTCAGTGAAGCTGGGTAAGACCTGGTCTTTCAGGACTTTGTAGTAGGGCGGCAGGGAATGACCACATGGAGTTGCTATCACCCCCAACATTGATAGGCAACTCCCTCCCATCCTTCCCAGGCTCACCGTAGAGTTAGGACAGTAATTTCTATTTCTATTGAGAAATAAAAGGGTCAGCAAAGCCTACTGGTCTCACTCACCCTCATCACTTGACTTAGTTGGGCTCTCTTCTCATAGATGGACTTCCTTGTGATGAGATGAAAGATCCTTCTCATTTATTTTTATTGGAAAGCAATTCAAATATGAATTCCCATTGCCCCTTTCAGCAAGGTTTTGTCCTGTTTCAACACTCAGCTCTGTTCCAATGTAGTTAATTTGGAAAGTCTGTTCTACAGTGTCATTATAACTTTTCCTTATAAGATTTCAGGTAGAAAACTCTTTAATAGGGGCCAAGCAGTCGTATCTCTTTCTCTCACGTTGGCCAACATGCTAAGAGCCTCTGCTAGCTTGTGTTGTGCCAATGTGCTTATTTAGATTTCCAGCTTTTGACTGTATTCCCACAAGCTTTTATTTCAATGGGTTTTCTTCTCTACGTTCATGATGTAACTTACTGTCTAACTTGTACTTTTCCAGTTGAGAACTGCATCAAGTGATGCTGTCCTAGTATAGCTGTTGACATGGAAACATCATAAGAAACTCTTCGTTGGGTAAGACTGCTTTTTCACATAGAACAGACACAGCTTAAATGCATGTTTTGCTGACTCACTTTCAGCCATTTTAAGCCACAGACAGTTTATCTTCATTGTCACTTTTACCCCCCTGCACTGACGGATCATGTTCTGAGTCTCTGCTTAGAAATGAGACTGTCTGAAACTGTGACTGTCTTGGTTATAGAAATTTTAAACAAATCCTATTCCCACACGTGGCCAAGTTCTTCATCATCATCTTCTGGCTTGGAAATTATGTGAGCTGACACTTTCTTGCCAGATGAGGCTCCAAACCAGAAAGCAGGCAGTCCCACTAGGGAACTGGAAAGCAGAATATATGAGCAATGAAAAGCTATTAAAGCATCTCTTAAGAAAATAAAAAGGTGCGCTGCTTCTTAAGAGGAGACATCACATGTCAAGCACAGTACCCGTTCTGGGACATTATTTCAAGAACTTATGAAACAGAACAACAAGGAAAATGGCCAGAAGTATGTGCTATTTACTCCAACTGAAGCTGCTAATAGAAAAGCTGTTTCAGCTGGCATTAATAATTCAGCACTGAGGACAAGATTTCAGGTCTTAGCCAGTTATTTAATATCTTACAAATTTTACTGGTAATGTAAAGATAAGATGAATTATACAAGAATGGCTTTGATAAGGAGGTGCTTTATACTCTGTTTTATATTCTGAACTTTAGGCAGAGCTTGTTATCTGAGATTACTGTAGGCTGCAGTTTATTCACATGGGGTTCCATCCTTCGAGGTGCTCAGTATCATGTGCATTAGCTCTTAATCTTGAACACAAAGTATTCAATGACTTGCAAAGCCACAACCAGACAGAAATAAATCTGCTTTTTGTCCATTTTTGGCACAACTAGAGAAACATCCCTTGATAAAAAGCTTACTGGGCTGTTGGTTCATGCTGCAGCTAATGGTGCATCGTATCACGCCTCTGGAAAGAATCAGTTGGACTCATTTCATACCAGGTACCTCAGACTAACAGATTTGATAAACATGAAGATGTGAAGGAGAGAGAGCTGGTGTCAGAGGCAGAGATGAGACTGTTTTGACTGACGTGTTTACATGTTCAATTTTCACTCTCTGTTAACTGCTTCTTCTCTGTCTGTGAAATGTTATTAAAACTTGCAAACTAACCTAATTTTTTCTTATCTGTTCATTAGTATCAACACTGCAAAAAAGTATCAGATGAATAAATATAGGAAGTGTTAGGAAAAACTGTAGTAGTTTGTGAGGTGGTTAATAGTTCCACTGACTATATATCAAAAACATTGATTTTCACAGTCCTAGGGTATAGGTGACACATATGGTTATATTTACAGCATCACATTTCAGGATTTTTTTTTATTTTTAGCACCAAAATGTCATCAAACTATAAGCCTGAAGGCCTTTGAATTGTGATTACTTCAAGATTAATAATTCTCACATCCATCTTTCATCTGAGAGTGACAAAACTGCTGTGTGTCTCAGTTAAGGCACTTCAGTTAAGGATCAAGGAAAGCTTCATGGGCACAATACAAATAAGTGTGAAAAGCTTGCAGCTCGCATCAGCCAGAGGCTGCCTCAAAAAAAACCAGCCTCTCTCTAGATATTCCCTTTTCTTAATTTTTTAGTTGAATTTTTAAATTTTTCATTTAGTCTATACTTAGTGCAGCAGGATGAGGAACAAGGTGCTTTTTGTAAATGTCAAAAAAAAAAAAAATCCTCCAAGTACATAAACAGTCTGAATTTCATAAGAAAAATATTATATTTGCATTGTCAAAGACAAGAGTTGGTCTCATTTTCCTTCTTCATTTTACAGACAATCACAAGTTCTGAGAGCCAGATACTTTTTCTCTAAACATAAATTTCTAAACAATACTGGATTTATTGCCCATTGTATTAGGTAATTCTTGTCTTCCAGCATAACCACCATCCTTCTCTGTTCCTCTGATTATTATTAAAGACCTGAGTGAATAGTTATTCAATTACACTGGTTCAGCTCCTGAGCATCCACCTGGGGAAAATGTCTCTGTAGCACATAGAATGACCCTCCTTGCTTTGAAAAATAAAGATTTGCACTATTTCCTTGGCTCTGAATCTGAGCAGCTCTCACTGAAGCCAGTGAGAATACTGGCACCAGCAGAATCTGGAGAAGAATTTATATTCAGAGAAAGAAGAGCTAAAAAGTAGTAATTAAATATTCAGAAACTCATACTTAACCAGGACGTGTGAAATGAGTAATGTCCCAAGCAGGTTTCAATTTTCCAGTCTGAAATGGCATTTCAAGTGCAAGATACCATTTAACGACTGCAGGTTATGTGCATAGCTATCTGACCATTTCCAAACATCTCTGCTAAATGCTGTCATAAACCACAGCTTTCTGTATTAAGCCACTTAGCACAGATTTTCTGAATGCATATTTCCATCCTGTACTATAATTTGGAGCATTCAATTGTGTAAGAATAATCCAAGGTAAATGAACAAACTGTACTAAAAGTCCACTTTCCTCCACCTCCCGTTCAGTAAAGAGAATTCTAATAGTTTCTATCATGCCATTAAAGTACAGACATGGCTATGTAAGCTCTAGCTATTTCCCCCATCAAAAGCAAACAATAATGCCTAGGTACCAAACTCACCCACATTCACTCTCCAGAAATCTAGATTGACCTACAGTGCTCTGAAGCTGAAAGAAATATATGGTGTCATGCCATAGCTGGAATCATAAACTCCTCCAGCTTGACGACCATGCACTGAACACGTCTGTATCCTCAACAGCTCCCAATGGAGCTAACAAAAGTGACAAATGAATTTAGAAGGAATCTTGGGGGATAAGAATATGTGGAATAAACCAGCCTGTTTAAACAGGACTCAGTGTTTCAAAGCTACGTTGCAGTGTCTTAGGGAAACACACAGCGGAAGTATTCACAGGCAACAGCCAGAGAGCTTGACGTTACAGCTCCTTCAATAAATGTATATGCACACTGTGTGTGTGTGTGTTTGAGAGGGAGAGAGAACGAGAAAGACATTCAGTGTGGGTAGGATTCAGGTCACACAACTTTAAGTGTCTCTAATACAGATGCTTACATCTCAGCTAATCACCTGAGGCTTTTTCCACTCAACTGTGAGAAATAGACATTTTTGGGGCACAATTCGCTTGAGCAATTTTAGGTATGTACTTCTAGATGAGATGAATTGTGCTCTGAAAGTGCCAAGCACACTCCACTGATTCAAGAGAGACTCCAGGCAACTAGCTTAAGTGAAGACATTTACAATGTATGTGTGGATATAACATATATTTTTAAATTTTCTTTGTGAAGATATATATATATATATATATATATATATATATATATATATATATATATATGTGTGTGTGTGTGTGTGTGTGTATTTTCTCTCTCCTTGCAATGAGTATTCCAGTATGACCATTTCACATCTCTCTCTCTGGCTCCCTTAGTACTTCCCTCTTAAAAGCCCTAGTGAAATTATATCTTTATCACATTTATACTATATCTTTATCACATTTCCAGATCTACATAGTAGGGCTTTCCATCACCCAATCTGTTGTTATCATGTGTTCAGATTTCACTGCCAGGATGTCTCCAAGAATTGCATTTCTCATGTGGATTTCAAACTGCACTGCAACCTGCTGTGCAGCTCTCCCACGAGAATTCTGCCCATGGAGCCTTGATCTGATGCGCACCAGCCTATGGGACTGGGTGACTGTGACAGGCATCACATAAAACCAGCCCAGATGCCAGATTCAATCTTCACAAACTGCCTCAGTCAAACTTCAGCTGTAACTCAACAAAGTTCCCAAGTGAGAATTTCTGTGATATGTTGAAAAACAAAGTCTCTCTAAGCAATATGGCTTCATGTTTATTTCTAAGTTCAAGAAATGTGTATAGAGATGTCTAATGCCTAATGGAGAATTAATTGTGCTGGAAGTCAGAGTAAACAACCCAAAGTACCTCAACCTTGACTTCTTTTCAGCTGCTGCTAAGTTGCTATGGCAAATCTTCAGATACTGTTCTTCATGGCTCAATAAAAAATGAACCAGAACATACTCATTTTTAACACATAATACTTTGTGTTTGGACAGCACACACATATCAAAGTTATGAAAAGCTTAGCACTAATTCCAGCTAGAAGACAAGAATATAGTCATGGAGATGACCAGAGGGCTAGAGCACCTCTCTTATGAAGAAAGGTTAAAGGAGCTGGGCTTGTTTAGCTTGGAGAAGAGAAGGCTCTGGGAAGACCTCATTGTGGCCTTCCAGTACCTGAAGGGAGCTTAGGAACAGGAGGGAGAGTGACTTTTTTACATGGGCAGATAGTGATAGGACAAGGGGAAATGGTTTTAAACTAAGAGAGAGGAGATTTAGGTCAGATATTAGGAGGAAATTTTTCACCCAGAGGGTGGTGAGGCACTGGCACAGGTTGCCCAGAGAACCTGTGGATGCCCCATCCCTGGAGGCATGCAAGGCCAGGGTGGATGGAGCCCAGGGCATCCTGATCTAGTGGTTGGCAACCCTGTCCACAGCAGGGGGGTTGGAACTAGGTGATCTTTAAGGTCCTTTCCAACCCAAGCCACTCTATGTTTCCATGATAGTGGACTAAGAGGCACCTGTTTGCACTGTGCACAGATTTTATAACTACTGCAGCACAGGCTGGGACAATAAGATTGATCCTAAACTTTCTTATCTTTTTGGGAAGGGGCTCTGCCCTTGGTTACGGTTCCCTCTGCAGTGTTCTCCCCTGGTCAGCTGGTGGAGAAGCAGTTGGAGAACTACTTCATCTTCTGAAATTACAGCTGGATGCAGCCCTGTCCCAGCTCTGATTTCCATACCCACCTTTACTGCTAACTGTACAATTCACATTGTGCCGATACATTTAACAGTAGCGTTGAAGCTGAAATATCTGCATTTCAGTGAGCTCAACCAGTCCCTTTATACTAAGCAACAAGTAGCCATGGTTAGGGGGAAAGATGTTTGGTTACTGATGGTATTGAACGGATTTTAAACAGTGAAGTAGAAATTAAAGGGCTGGGGTGTGTGTGAAGATTTTTAGTTGTTTCTGCAGAGTGATTCACCTCCATAATGCCTATTTGTGGCTTTGGACAATTGGAGTTTTTAATTATAGACATTATTTCAGAAGCTGTCTGGTTTGAATAAAGATTAAAAGGTGCCATGGCTCTTTATTCTAAGCTTATCTAATTATTTTTCATCTTTAAATCAACAACAGACTGTAAGAAAGCAATTCTCAGATGCCAGGTGACTCCTGAAAATGTTTCCTTTGTTCATCTAGTAGCAATTACTGAAGTATCTACTCTTACCCTCAGAAATCTTTGTTCTTCTAGTAGCAATTACTGAAGTATCTACTCTTACCCTCAGAAATCTAGCACAAGTACTTTAAGCTCAGGAGGAATCCAATAAATCAACAGGAAAAAATCTTCACCATGCTTAAGCTCTGTTTCCTCCACAGCTTTGCAATTTTATACCAAAGTTTCAATGGCTGCTCATAATTACTGCACTTTTTAAAGGTCTGTACTTCTCTGATGCTTAACTCTCCAAAAGGCTGTCATGTTCCATAGCCTGTAGGTTAAACAACATGATCTGGCATTTCCTAAGAGTATCTACAGTAACCATGCGTAGCCTAAAAATTTTGACTATGGATCTGGACCTAGAAGGACAAAGCAAAGCACATATCTATTTCAAGACAACCAAATATAGAATCTTACAAGACCAGATTTTAAAACCTTTAGCCAAAAAAAAAAAAACAAAAAGGAAGACATGAATTTGCATAAGAAACACTAAAAAAACCCCTATGTATGTAGCACAGCATTTAGTTGGTGATGGGCTTGTTTACTTTCCTCATTAATCGTGAGCTGATGTCTGAATTCCAACGAATTAAAAAGGATTATAGCAAAAATTTTTTTAGCCTCACATTTAAGTTATTGAATTCAAATTAATTTCAGTCACCTTCACAAAAAAAAAAAAAGCTGTTTCATATCCTCTCACTTTCTGCTTTTCTTGCTGTATTTCTTTTCCTCAACAGAGAAATTTAGTAGCAAAGAGAATGTGGGCTCCCAAAAGAGTTAACAGCATTTCCTACTGCTCCATCCTCCCCTGATGTCTCATACTTTGCCTTTAGTGTTGTGGACATTCTAATAGCATCCCAAGCAGAAATATAGGGTCTGTGATACAAAAGGAAGAGGTAGTACTGAAAAAAAAAATTCAGGAAATTCCTGGGAAGTATCAGAAAGACAGACTGAGATAAAGAAAGAAAATAATAAAGATCAGAAACAACAGGTATGCACAGATAAAAGATAATGTCAAAGAGCTACCTAATTTATTCTGAACAAATAATTCTTGATCGCTTTTCTGTAGTTGTATACACTGCTTGAGTGTGAATTTTAATTGCTTTCAGACGACTACTTCTAGTCCTATATTCAACCCACTACCCCCATATTAAATTTTACCTCACTTCAGTTAGTATAACTTCTTTTATATAACTCAATGAAAAATGTTATGCTATTTTAGTGGGAGCTGGATGAGGAAATCACAGACTGTAAGGTAAAGAAGAAAACCCTGCATCCAACGAACCCCACATCCACTGGCAAATGTGTTTACAGAGATTTGATTTTTCTCACCCTCTTTTCTGTTGGTTTTTCTATGAGCGGATACTGACACTTATTTTCAATTATTACAACCTATATGGACCTTTATTTATTTCTTTGTGCTGCCTAGAACATAGTTATTTACTTTGATTAAGCTCTCTGACTAAAAAATAACTATGCTTGTACTCAGTGAAGGACAGCAAAATCACTACATCCCAAAGAAAGAAAAACAGCAAACTTGAATCATAAACTTGGCATTACAGCTACAGATTTGCAACATACGGTAATTTGCCTCTAGTTCCTTTGCACACATGCTGACCAAAATAATTCACTGAAACAGAAATGTCCTGAGTAGTAAGAATAAAAAAAAAAGCTAAATCTCAGAGGTTTTTACATAAGAGTTTATCCATAAAATGAAAATTTCAGTCTCTAAAAACAAGCACATTTCTGAACCCACAGTTATTTTTTCCTAACATAGGCACAAGCTACCCTTGTAACTAGTGTATGCGATTTGAGCTAACAGTGCCTAGCGACTTCTCAGAGTTGGACACAGCCAATTGTGTGGGTTTGACTGCAAAAAATTTATGTTAACACAAGTGACTGAGGCTTTTGAGGTTTTCTGCTTGAGAGGTTTGGGGCATTTTTTTTGAGCAACTTTGGAATAAAAGAAGAGTTTTTGCATTTATGGATTGGGAAGTGATATGCAGCTAAAACATCAAAGATTCCTGCAGTGAAGCACCAGGGCATAGCAGTTTAGTGAGAGAGACCACATCCAGAATTCATGAACTAGCAGAAAACCAGGCTCATCGGTGCACACAGAGCAATATCGTACAGAAGAACTAGGCTAGTCCAGATGCAGCATGGCTATATTAGTTTGGCTCAGTGTGCAAGCTAATGAGCCTCTGTTCTCAGCAGGGCTTACCAGTTTGATGTTGATCCAGGGGTAATTGATCTTTCTGCAGCTCAAACCACTAAGTCGTTCAGGACCCTGTGTTAGCCCTTTATGTACACACCTGAATTGGCTTGTGGTTGCTGTCACGGGCTTCTTGCACCACTGTTCCCCACATTTTGGGTTCCTGGCTTACCTCAAACAATCTGAGCTTGGATCTATCCCTAAATGTCCACTTTTCATAAAATACAAATTCAAAGAGCCAAGCAAAGCTCTTGAAAACAAAGTCACTCTGTGTTTGGTCTGGAAAAAAACTACTGTAGGTGGAATAGCTCCAGAAGTAAACACAGAGCCAGAGAGGTCAGAGAAGGTTAGAGATGCATTGGAAACCATGACATTTCCAACTTGACCTTGCCCAAGAGCAAGATTGCCAGTAACAATAAAAGTATAATGCCTTTTGAAAATGGCTTGAAATGATCGGATTAAGCAATAGGGCTTTATCCAATTTTCACTTAAACGATGCTGGGCTTGTAAGATTGATGCATTTCTCAGTTCAACTCAATGCAGTTCCTTAAAATTCGTTCCCATGTTGCAGATCCCACAACACACAAGTCAGGCATAGACAAGGTAGCTCCTGACATATTCCCAGGAGAAAGCTCTCCCCACTTACCTGACATACAGTGACCTCTTCTGATTAGTCCTCAGGGATCCAGACCCAGAACTCATGCTGTGATTCATCATCTGCTCTCGCAGGTCATGGATTTTTGCCTCAAACCGAGCGTACTCTAAGGAGATTAAAAAAAAACAGAAAATAAAGATATTTTAGTTTTCTTGACCTATATAATTATTAGGGCTGCTAAATGAAAATTAATGAGTATAAGGCACGTCTTGAAAATTGAGGTCTAATAGAACCTTGCATTGATATATTATCTTCAGTAAATATATGTCCTCTTTATTATGGTACCTGAACATTTCAGCACTGACTATGTGGAAAGTCAGACAGCTAGACCCTGTGTCCTGCAGTTTCCGGAAAGGAAAGAAGGTTTTAAAGTGTGTTACCAAATACCTTTCAATCTGCAAAAAGGATATTGAAAGCAGTTTTCCACTATATCATTCCTCTTTCCAAACAATAAGATACCTTATTAGGGGCACTGGGATGATGCACCGAAGTTACTAATGAGTCAAGCACTTCATGTAAAATCCCACTGAACTGAAGGAGATATTTCAATGTCTAATTATCCCTGAACTAGCTGTGAAATTGTTGTATGAGCAATAAGCCACCTTATTTACCCAGCCCACTGAGGAATGGGCTCTGTTTCTTTTAAATATGTGGAGACACTGCTCAATCTTAGGGTGAGTGATCTCAGCAACTTCAGACCCATTTCAGCTGCACAAGGATGGCATGAAACCACCTCCCATGCCTTGTTCTGCTTGTAGCTTTGTAAAACATTGTGACCTGCTGACCAGCAATACAGGATCAGCAATGGGGATTCAGCTGAAGGTATATAGTTTGGTGAGGCTCCTCTCTGAAAGGACACATCCCTTGTACAGCCTGGTCAACGGTCCCTCCTGCTGGCATGTTCCCCTTGCTCATTGTGTGACCTAATGGTCTGAGTTTTGCTTTGTGAGAGGAAAAGTGGAAGGTTTGGAGACAAGCTCCAGTTCCTTGAAACCGACAACCTAAAGGCAATGCTCCAGCAATACAGAAAGTCATAATTCAACCTAAATCCAGGAAATCTACCAACAGGAGCTAGAAGACTAACTTGAGGGGGTGTACAAAATCCATTTCAGTGAGTCAGTGACACTTTAAAGAGTAAGAAGTTGCAGACTGATGCCAGCAAAGACAAAAGATATTCTCTGCACCTCGATGTTTTATTTCACTTCCTGTTTCAAAAGGAGGGTTTACATCTCCGCATAGCAAGTCTGGGAGACCAGCATGCAAGGTTTCCTCCCTTAAAGGATGGAAGCACAACCTGCTAGATCACACCACCTCTCAGTTTAAGCAAATAAATCTTTACTGTGCATTTACAACCTATTGGTCTGCTCCGTTTGTTGCCATTTGAGCTATGTGAGAGTGCTCTAAGAGAGCAATATTCTCATTTTCTCCTAGCAGAAATCTCAGCATTATTTTTGATTGATCATTTGCTGTTCACACTGGCTCAGTTCCCAGAATGTCTAGATGCTTTGCAACAACAACTAATTCATTTTATTCAGTGCCCTTTAACTTTTCATGGGATAATAACACCTGACCTTTCCAAGATCCCACATTTTGCATAGGCACTAGCTACCTTCAAGCTGGCTTAGCAGAGTGGTTTGATTTGGGCTTTTGTGTTTGTTTTTTTTTCCCCTTCTTCCTTGATGCATTTTCACTCCCTTTCCATTGAGTATCTTTGGCATTATCTACTGAGTTTGTTAAGTGACCGTGGCTGCTTTGCCAATCAGCTGGGAACCACTGCTGTGGTATAAGTCTCTTCAGTCTTCCCACGTACCTATGACTTCACCAACTGCAGCTGAAACTCTGTATGTCAGGAGAAGAGACACTCCTACATGCAGGCTGTATTTCAGATTTATTCTGTAGGTTGTTTCTTGCTCATTTCTTTCCCCTACAGTACATCTCTAAACTTTTCAGCGATTTAAAAGCCCAAATCCTCAGCGGAAGTAGGGCTCCCACAAACTTGTGTTGTTTTTTAAAGTGGAATTTAGTTTTGAAGTGTTTATCCAGTGTAGGATTTAAGTTTGCTCTGTGTGAGTCATATTTGTTCTATTCCCCTGCTCTAGAATTTATTTAGTAAATAATCATCTTCTGAGCAAGGCTTTGTTTAACTTATATTTCATTATAACACATTTGACATTTCTTCTTGGCAAATAGCAAAGGTGATCTTAAAAACAAAAGCTTGCATTTCTCTTCCTCATACAGTGTCAGCCCTCTGTATGCAGGCAGAATACTACAATTTTAGGGTTATTACTCAGTCTTGTTCATATGTGGTGGATGCACCGAAGAAGACAGTAAACATACAGTGTAATTCAGCTTCTTTGATGTTTTACATCTGGGCAAGGCCAAAGCTATGAATGATTTACATCAGAGCAGCTGTAATGGCAGCTTTCCCTTTAATAAGCAACCATATCCCAGGCAGGCTCTGTATGTGAGGTGTGGGAGTAACTCCCAGATTTAGACACCAATCTGGAGAGTGAGAAGAGATGATTGAAAATCTGTCTCTCTCTAGCACAGCATCCAGCTATTTGCAACTTGAACACCAGTCCATGAGATACTTTAATTACTACATCTTGGTCAGATGATGATATTATAGCCTGACTTCAGAGCACACTTGTAATTTAACTCATTTTAACTGATCACAAATTCATTCTGAATTCAATAATCTCTCTCTTTCTGGAAGACTACATATCTTAAAAATTGTCTAATAAGTGTGTGATGGAAGCTGAGGGTTAAAGCTCCTTTTCCCTGCTTGATGTAAAAAAATACTGATCTACTAATGATAGTTCTGTTACTTCATATTCTTGAGATGTTTTTTCCTTTGGATTGAAATACATAGATAATTTTAAAATAACCAAATTTATGGACCTATATTTTCCCACAGTACCTTCTTCATGTTTATGCATCAAAAAATACTGAAATGTACACCTGCCTCTTCCTCCTAAGAAATGCCTGCACCAAAAATTGCAAGGCCATCAATGCAGGTAGTATTTAACCCAACTCGGATTAGTTTCGTAGAACATAGAATTGTTTTGGTTGGAAAAGACCTTTAACTTAATAGAGTCCAGCTGTAAACCTAGCATTATCAAGTCCACCACTAAACCATGTCTCTAAGCACCACATCTACACATCTTTTAAACACCTTCAGGAATGGTGACTCCACCACTGCCCTGGGCAGCCCATTCCAATGCCTGACAACCCTTTCGGTGATGAACTTTTTCCTAATATCCAATCTAAACTTCCCTGGCACAACTTCAGGCTGTTTCCTCTTGTCCTATCTCTTGTTACTTGGGAGAAGAGACCAACACTCGTGTTTCTAGGCTGTAGGGAGTGAGAATGTCTCCCCTCAGACTCCTTTTCTCCAGACCAAACAACCTCAGTTCCCTCAGCCACTCCTCCTAATACTTGTGCTCCAGTTCCTTCACCAGCTCGGTTGCTCTTTGGACATGCTCCAGCACCTCAGTGTCTTTCTTGTAGTGAGGAGCCTCACTGCAGTGAGTGCAGGACAGTGCAGTCCTCCTAGTTCTCCTACTGATGTCTAGATACAACAATGGCTGCATTTGAAACGTGAACAGAAAATGAAAGAGTGATCGTCCATTTCTGTCATCAAAACTGCTGTGGTAGTCCTGCCTACTGGGAAAAAGACCTTTTTTCTTACCACTTCTTTATGTATGGGGTCATTCCAAAGGAGCTGTTTCCTAATAGCTTTGCATTTGCTGGGTGTGAATAAGTGGTAGTGCTAAGTCCAGAAAATCACTTCATGCTTCCTTTGAATTTGGCACTGAATCTAAGTAACACACTTCACTTTCAAGGCTCCTACACAATTAAAAGGACACTGGGGTTGTGACATGCTGACAAGAAAGACAGTTAAAGTTGATTCACTAATTTCATGCCCTTTAAAGAAAGGGAGAACAAAGAATGTGTTGCTGCTGGAGTGCATCAGTAGTGAAATTTGCCAGATTTGACTTACCAAAATCTATCTGCAGAGGTCCCACCCGTTGCCTGATTCACTAGTGATCTAACAAACTGTCTCCGGTAGCTTAAGAATCTGATGAAGTTATGGATATATATAAAGGGGCAAATGGGTGAGCAAACTGTAACATATTATTGTTGGGCTCAAACAAGATGATATAATGGTTTATGCTGGCCTGTGGCTCTGGAAATATTGTTGTAGAAAACAGGGCAGGTGAGATGGAGGGAAGCGCTTGTTCATACTCCACTTTAGAGCTGGCTCAGGGCTGATGGCAGTGTAGGTAAGCCTGGATTTAGCTGTCCCAAGGATACAGATACAACTCACTAAGCCTGGAGAGGTGGAGCTAGTGCCATTGGATGTGGGAGAGGAGATTGCTGCTGTGACAAACAGCCTGGCTGCAGGGACAGCAAACCATTTTTCAGGTCTCTGGCATTGGCATGTTGGGCTCTGCACATTGCTCCAAGCAAGGGCCCATTTTTCCAAGGTTCTGTTTTTTAGAGTTGGCTCTGCTCAACTCTGGGCAGTCAGGAGAGAGAAGAATTAGCTTGAATTACTACAGTGTGAATTGTCCCAAAGACCACCCAAGGCCAAAACTGAGTGTATTTATCAAATACAGACACTAGTTTGAATAACTGACATTTGTCTTCATACAGGAGTCATTAGCCAGAACACGTGGATAGGGAGCTGGTGTTTTTCTTTCTACCTCATTCCAACAGCTTGCCAAGTGCTATATCTGGGACACACACACATTCTAACCTTCAAACATCAGTGCGATCGTTTGCCTTTCTAAAGCACTTGCACATGTTGAAAGGACTGGATAGACCTTTGGGAGCAATCTTCAAACACCTTGAACCTTCTCCTTAGTTCACATACAGAGAAATCAAAGCAACTAAATGGCCAGCTCCAGTAAAAAACATCCAAACCCCCAATGCTAAGAGACTGAAACTGAAACCTCAAGTTTATCTGGCTAAAATCAAAACTATGATCTAAAAAATCTTGCTTAATCCACTTTGGCATCTGAGGGTGTGCAGACACCTGCATTTTTACTTCCAAAGTGATTTAGATACCTAAAATCCTGCCACACCTTCTATGACTGCACAGGTGGGTACCTGCATGGTGGAGAGGAGTTGTTCTAACATACACACCTCCCTTTTCAATTTCCTATTGATTAGCTTTGATAGCCCATGATCTGATTCAGTATGTGAGCTGTTATGAGTCTGATTACTCAACACTTAAATCTCTCCACATGCCGCACAGGAAAATATCATAAATTTGTGAGATCCATGATGGATGCACAGACATTAAGGACAGGTAGGATGAGTGTTGCTGTGCCTTAAGTCCTTTCATATACGTGATGTAAAGACTTTTTCAATTAAAATGAGCAGTATATTGAAATTTTAAGTTCAAAATCCCCAAGTCACTTCAGAAATAGCCTAAAAGGCTATGATACTTGAGCACACAGAAAGCTCTTGAAAGTTGTACATGCATTTGAGACACTAAAAATGAATGCAAGAAACCAAACCTCAAGAAATCTTTAGCAAATCATAGTGAAAATCAAATAATTACTAAATCTAAAAATAGCAAAGACAGAGATTTTATATCTGATCATCTGATGCTACTTTTTTGTCATATAAATAAAGAATAGCTATGACAAATGAGTAAACATCCAGCAGCTTTTCTATGAGAAAGAGTTGCAGAATTTTACAAAGCAACATTACTGTTATTTTTCACTTTTAAGTTTATTATAAAGATTGTACTTTGACTGAATTTAGAGAACCTGGTAACAAAAAAAGCCCGGATCCTACAAGTAAAGTACAGTTAAGCAACTGAAACACTGATGTATTACACAATAGTGAAAATAATAGTTGAGCATCACAGTCCAAGTCTTCATTAGTCTGAATGCTTTTAGTGCTGGCTTTAGAGAGACAGCAATTCTTTCTGTCAGCAGGTATCAAAATTTGCTTTCCTGTGTAATTTAGGATCATCACTGTTTGCTTCTGGATGATAACAGATTTCCTAATTGCTGCTCTTGTGCTTCTAAAGTAATGCATCTCTAACCCACTTCAGCAAATGGTGAAGCAGTGGTGGCTATAATGCAAGTGGGAGGTTGGAAAAAGCAGTGTCTATCTCTTGCACTTGGTCAGAGGGTGGAAGGAAAGTAAAGCTCAAACTGCTCAATTTTAACAGACTACACTGCTTAAAAGAAAACCAAAAAACTAAGAAAGCATTAGAGACAGAATTTTATGGCCTCAAAAAGGGTGTGTCGAATAACTCTAGACACTATTCCTTACAATAAAGGAATAGCTGCCAGGCCAGCTTCTCTATCAGTCTCAATTTGGCACAGTATCAGTGGATCCAGGCCAGCTTAAGCCTTCTGAGATTTTCTACTGTTCTGTTTATAGGAACACAAATTGTATGCCACTACAGCAAGTCATGAACTTACTGCCTTGGACATCTGAGAGAGTAATGTGCATGATACTATGATTATGGTAACATTATTTATGCTATTTATGTAAATCTTTTTGCCCCCTCTGCCTCCTTTTAGTGAATGTCTTAGCTGAATGGTTTAAGATTTAAAATAGTAGAACACATTTGTGGGTGTTTTCCATTTCTGCCCCTTGCCTACAGTGTTGTCGTCACCACTGTTTTACATATGGAGGTGAGAGGAAGGTGAGCATCAAGAGTTCAGAGGACTGAATCTGATGCTTGCTTTTCCACAGATTTACACTGTGAATCTGAGTGAGTCACAAGGAACATGTCTTATCATACTACAGCACCTAAGGCAGAGGTATGGATGTTAAATTAACATTATGTCTTTGGCTATGCCTGCCAGGTGCCTGATGTCCCACAGCTCTGGAAGCTTTTGCAACTACTGTAACACACATAAAAAGTGAAAGAGTGTACAAAAAGACATGAACTGATAATACTTTTGGCTAGTATTTTAGGTCTTCTGTTTACTTTTTTTTTTTGTTTAATATTTATTTTGAGTCAATTTTTTGCTAAAAGTACCCTGACTGCTGTTTTTAGATGATTAGGAGTTCAATTCTACAGTTGTCTGAGGTTGCAAGCATTTACGCAGCAGGTTAATGATGGTGAAAAATCTCTGTGGCCTGTGGTAATTATGTAAGAAAAAAATAAACAAACACACATATATTGTTAAGTACTGTTCACTGTGCCTTTGGTTCTTGTATCTTCCTCTGCCATGTCTAGTGCTGGCCACTGTCAGGGACATAGCTCTGGACAAGGCTGGCCTTGGATCTTATATTGTAGTGCAAATGCTTTTAATAAGTTCAAAAGATCAATTAGATTTAACATCAGCTAAATTAATCACTTTACAGGAAAAAAATGCACACAATTCGGATGCCATCAATAAGCAATGCAATAGTGTGCATTATTTATTGGAGAAAGTGTTGCTTAAAAAGGCCTTGAACCATTTCTGATGCACTGAGAAACAGAACAAGTTATGTTGCTATTTCTTATCAGTCATATAACTCCCCTGAGCTTACTCAAAGGAAATGAAAAACACAGATTTCAGTACTGGGGAAGGGAAGATCCACTTACATTTTATTAGTTTTTATTAGTTTGAATATATCTGCGTGTTTTTATGGGAATATTTTTACCACACCTTTTCAGGAACCTTTCAAAAATAATGACACGGGCGTATTTACGGATTTTACGAATTGCCTTGGCCTTTAAAACTTCAGCACAGTAGGGTTATTAATGTCCTTGTTCTTTGATATTGGTTGGTTGTCTTCCTTTACCAATACACAGGTATTGACACTTGAGCCCGTCTTCTAATTAAAATTTCACCCTGTATATTTGTTCTGTAGCTGGCCTCATTGCCTGAATATCACCATTAACTTTATTTTAATTTGCTTTATTACTGAATATAATGCTTCTTCCATCTGTTGCACCATTAGATACAACTCTCATATTGTGTTGGTTGTGAATATAAATACATCTGAAAATATAACTTCCTTCCACGATATGTTCAGGACACTAAGATTGTGCTCTATTCCTAGTCACAGGGAATAAAATTTCAATCCAAATGAGTTTCTAGAAGCTTTAGTTTCAGAGAATTCATGCCTCATAATGAAAGAGATGTACTAAAATAAATCAAGCTATTAGTGAGTGACAAGGACTATGTATCCCACTGAGATGTTATTCTACCTCTTCCCTTAAAACCTATCCTTGAAGTGTCAGCCTGGACTTTCTTAGCTGGGAATTTCTTGCAGCTTCTTCCAACCATTGAAGAAAACTTCAAGCAACTCAGTAAGTTTTTAAAACAACCCCTCCCAAGATTTTGGGAACCTTTTTCCTGCACTGAATTTTACTGCATTCTAAAAAGTTCATCCCCCGTTTTATTTAAATTGATGCACCTCTGAACTTAATGGGACTGTTTGCGGCGCTTCAAATTCCCTGTGCTCACACTGAGCTAACATCTTGGACAACATTCTGTGTACACATGTCCAAGGAGGTGCAAGGCAAATAAAGAGCAGAGATTCAGATATAAAACAACCATATCACAACACATGGTCTGCCTTTACAGCACAGTGTGAAATCTTGGAAAAGTTAGGCACATCACTTCACTCCAGGCATCCAAATTGCACAGCCATGCTGGCCCAGCAGAGCAGCATATGTCTCATTAACCTTGATAGCTTTGTAGGAGTTACTGTTTTGTACAGTGTGGAAATATGTCAAGATACCTCTGGTGTTTTAGGTGCAAAATGACTCTGTGAAGGTGAAAAAAAAAAAAGCTTCCCTGCATTGGAATCCTCTTTCTTCAACAAATATTTATATGGGACATTGCAAAGAAACAAAATCTACTTTCTATTAATGGCTAAGCTAATTCATTTAGCTATTTTGTTGCTTCAGGCTAGTGGTGGAAGATCTTATTTACAGGCATTTATTCAATTTCCACAATTCCTCATCCAAAATCATTGCCCTGGGGCAATTGTTACTTATTATTTTTGCTTCATTTCTTTTCCTTGCTTCTGCTTTTTACTAAGTGTAGTTCTGTTTCTTGGGAGTTGAGCATATTATACTGATTTAGCCATATCTTCTTGATGATGGTGCTGGCTTAGCCTGCTTCCAGCTCTTTAAGACATGAATTGACATGAGGAAACAAAATACAGAGCTGATTGCTTCTAGATTTTGGCAATGACAATGGCATGGCAATACCAGGAAGCCATTTTGGAGGTCTTGATTTAGTGGTTTTGACTATCTCTGTATCTACATTACATAGGTTCTCCTCTTTTACAGACTCTAATGGTAAATGATTCCTACCTGCCTCCACCTGTTTATAAATTTCATCCTTCCAAAAGTCTCCTGAGTGCCCCACCTACCAGCTCTATGGCTCATGTGAGTTCTCCCAAGTACTTTTCAATAAGAATTAACTGTATTAGCCTGTTCAGTCTATTTATGCTAACCAGTCTGAGTCTGATTGCTGCAGATTGGAAAGCAGTCAGACACAAAACTGCCTGCAAACGTGAAGAGGTGGGATACAACGACCTCTGGGGGCTGGTGGCAGCCTGGGGCAGGTGGCACTTGCCCAGCACTGTTGTGTGGAGAAGATATTGCCTCGTACTGAACCATTTTGGGAAAAGAAAAAGGGTACAATCCTACTTCACCATTTCCAGAATCAGTAACAACTTAATGTGACTAAGGAGACACATGACCTGCCTGGAATTGTGTAAGAATCCTTTAAAAATAAAACTGGAAATGTAGACCAGCCTGACCTGCCTGATTTCTGACAAAAATAATAATAAAAAAGACACTGCTAAATCAGGGCTCAAAACTCCCAAGTGAACTTTTATGACAACTTACACAAAAACTTGCACAGCTAAGACATCACATGCCAGTTTTGTACTTATACTCCATGAAATTCTGATATACTCAGAGTGGAAGGAGAGAAAAAAAAGTGGTCCTAAAAGAGACTTGGGGAAAAAAAAAAAGTTTCTTTCTGAAAATAGAAGCTAATGTGATTTTATTAATTCCATAAACCAGCTGTAGCCTACATTAAAAAACCTCCTCAAAACAACAACCCATAAATCATTTAAAAATTATAAGCTAAAGCAGAAAATTAAATAGTAGCAAGAATACCAATATTACCTGATGTAGTTATTTATATAACATCATAGCCTTACAGACTAGAAAAAGCACAGGGATCAGAAGAACCATCAGTAACACAACTGGAATCTTGGCAAAGTGTTACGAAAATAAACATAGATATACCTCATTGGGTTGAACTATTTTACTTCTAAGATTAATACCATTTGTTAACATTGAATAATGCCATCAATAAATGATTCACTCTGGCTTCAAAATCTGCAAGGTAAAAACTACCTCCTCCTGGAATCTTCACTTTCCTAAACTCTTCCAGACAAGGATATCTTCAGCCATCTCCTAAGTCTTTTTGGCACACTCTATTGAATTAAAAAAAAGAACTGAGCAAAGACTGGAAATAAAACTATCCATTTTTACCATTAAAAAACCCTTTTTTAAAAAAAATCCCAAACATCCTAAACAACACCAAAAAGTATGCAGAAAGGAATAAAATGGATAAAAACCATTCCCACATGTGTATTGATCTTTTCTAAGAGGCAATATTGGAGCAGCTGCAGAATCCTATTAGCTTGCTAGAGCTTCCTGATTAAGGGAGATTACCGTTTCTAATACAAACAGGTAATAGGGAATGGTTGAACACATTACAAGCCTGACTGAATTTAAACAAGACAAATACATATATTACCTCAGGATAAGTCATGTTCCCTGCATGCCTCAGCTTATTATAAGGAATATAATAAGGAGTACTGTGCAATGAGATATCTAGGTTGCAAACATGTATGTTGTACAGTTGGCCATTAATTAGACACGGAGGCTACAGATGATGTTCGGGATGCTCTGAAATGTTGATTAACTTGAGCACTGGATCATGTAAAATTGGAATAATGTCTGAAAAGTCAATGTAATACCAACAAACACCTCGCAATTACTGCTGATACTCTTGACCTCACCATTCACAGAACCACAGAAATCCACCTTTACAGCATAAAATATTTAGATGGAAAAGATCTTCTTAATCAAGTCCAATTCCTACTTTTATTGAAAATCAAAACCTAAAATACTGTGCATGGACTGTTCAAATGCTTTCTTGAACAATTAGTTCAATTTTGGCATTTCTTAACTGTTGGAAGATCACACACAGAATCCTGCCCTCAGACAGCTAGACTTATTCTTCTAACTAAATACAGCTGAAGTCTACTCACTGGCTTTGGTACCAACACAGTTCCTCTGTGTAAATTGCTCTTTTCCATTATATATTGATCCTCATGATAGATTTACAGAGAGAACACAACTTCACCTACCAATCTCAATTTTGCTAAATAAACAATCCAATCTTTGTTTCAGTCTTTTCTGGTATGTTTGCCTCTCCTTTAGTGGCTTTTTTTTATCCTTATTACAGTGTGGCAATAGTTGTGTCCTATATCTTGCAATATCAAATAACTTCCTGAAAAATCAGACATATTGCATCAAACTTATTCCTCTTTCTAAAATTGAATGTATTATCAAAGACACATCAAGGAAACTTGCCTGCCTATACTATATTACTTTTTTATCCCATTTTGAATTTACTTTCCTCTTTTTTTTCTAAAGCTAAGTTTTAAAGTATGTTTCCACATAGTTCTGAGGAGAGACCTATGCATCTCCAGATCTGTTGAATGCACATCATTAATTTTTCTCCTTTCCTGATAGACACTGTAGGTCTTATTTTCCAGGTAAAGTACTGTCTGTAGTTCAACAGGTATTTGAGAGGCCCTGTGCCAATTCTCCAGTATTCTGTGATGGAGTAACCAGATCTGCCTAACCTCAGCACAGCAACATCTAGTTATTATCCATCTGATCACTGGTCCTGTATACTGTGTAAAATTTTTTTATTGTATTACAGCCTTTCCATGAGTGAAAACTGAAAATGCAAAGTTAATTTGACAATGTGTATGCCAGTGAATATTACTAACCACCAAGCTCTTTGAAGTTTCTTTCTACAGTGTCTTCATCAAATCAATATCTTCAGTGATTTTGTTCAACTCAGGTGTGCCAGACACACAGACTTAGATAAAAAAGAAAAGATTAAGGCCAATCCTATAGGAAGCAGAAGACCTCTGCTGTCTCCCTGATGAACCACGTTACAGACAAGGCTTACAAATTAGTAGAAAATGGAAGTACTGAAAACTTCCCACCTGATATCCAGGCTTCTTCTATTCTTTCATTATTCTGACAAGCATCCCAGAATAACAATCTCAACAGCTTTTCCCAAGGACCAGCTGTTTGTTCTTTGGAGTAGGTGAATACTTTTTCATCCTAACATGGTGGGCACTACTGGTTTATCAGTGTTTTATACTACCTTACAGAAAGTCAATTCAATGCACATATATATATACTTAATTGAATGCAAATATATGTATAATATATACATATACAAATGGAATGCAGAGAGAGAGGGAGAGAGAAAAGGGGCTGTGTCAAATGCTCACTGATGGTGTGGACTTTCCCACAGTTGCCAGCCTACAGTTAGTGAGAGCAGTGGGGTTGCAGTGCCATGTGCTCCTTTGAAAGGCAGATTCTTTTAGGCCCATTTTTCAGTGGGGAAATAATAATTTTTAATACAGTGACAGTTTTTCATGACTGCAGGCTATGGCTTTACTCTAAGATTTATTTGACTTCTGCAGCCTGGCTTTTCCTTTCCTGAAGAGGTCATTGACAAAAATGGTGATAGTCTGTAAAGTTTTGTTGACACCGTACTTTGGCTCAGCTTTGGTTGACTGATTTCTCCAAGGCTCTCTGATTTTCTGATACACTACTTGTGTCTGTCTAGGATGATGCAGGTAGGAAAAAGAAGTGGATCAAGATGATCCCTTCACTTATGTGATTAAACAATATTGAGCACTGATAAATGTCACATCCATACAGTTTACTGGGACAGTTTGGATGGGAATGGTCAAAACCCATAAACACTTAAGAAATTTCTTGGGGAATAAAGAATAAATTAAGTTTCCTATACACACTCTTCTAAGAAAGAGATACTCTCATATCAAATTAGAGACCCAGGTGCGATTGTCTGGGAGAGCATTATGGTCTGGGATTTGTAATCACGTTCCTAAATGTTGTCTGAGTTGGGGCAACTGACTGCACTGTGAAGCAAATGGAGATGGTTTAGCTTAGACTGCAATGATAAAGAATTGTATCAAATTGCACTGCCTAGCATTTTCCAAGGACAAACAGCACACACTTGCATGAGTGCCAGGCATCAGAAACTTGCAACTGGAGCATAACCCTGAGCTCTCAGAGTGAAGAGGAGACAGAGAGGTTGCCAGAGAGCGAGCAGAAAGGCCTCAAGGGCTGTAAGTCACAATTATATCCTTTTACAGATGTCTGTCTAACTTGTTCTTAAAGATCCCCAGAGATGGAGACAATTCAACCACCTCAAACAGTCTATTCTAGTGCTCCATTCTCCTTTCTACAGCTGCGTTTCCTAATGTCTCAGCTGAAGCTTTTTTGCTGCTTTTTAAGACCATTCCTCCTAGTTCACAATGAAAAAGATGGCAAACTAAAATATTTCAAAAGTAACACTATAGCAAAATTACAAAAATTTAAAAAGTGCTACACAGCTAAACATGGTTTTGCACGTGAAAACCTTTTGAAAAAAGTCTGAAAGTGTCAGAAATGAGACCTTAAAGAAAATTACTGTATACCAATTGGGACAGATGAAGCTCATTATTGCCAGTGGCCTACATGCTAGGAAATGGGTTAGTATTGCTACAGAAACCTTTTTGGTGTGTCCCTGTAATTAGCACAAAAGTATTATTGTAATTAACTGAATCCCCCAGTACCTAGTGCAGTGTTCGTGGCTGTAAGCAGGTTAATGTGAAAACTGATTTGTGCTAATTCACACAAGATCAGTAATGCCCAAACCAATCCGGCTGTGGTAGCATTTTGTGGAGTAACAGTATTTTCTTGTTGACTTATACAAGGCACCGAAGCTTCAAGAACATTTCATAACACAAACCCATCTTAGCTTTCACCTGTGATAAAACTTTTGTGATCGTTCTCTATCTTCTTTGGATAATTTTATTGTGAAACTCACTCCTAAGTGAATAAGCAATGTACTAGCTCTAGACATAGAAATTAATGGGATGAAAGATTTGAGCAGCTGCTTTAGCCTGTTCAAGGGGCTGGTTGGCCTCAGCACAGACTGTTCTCCAGGGTGAGTTACCTTCTCATTCTGAGAGGGTTATGTTTGACTTCTAGGGCAAAGCATGGTGCCCTAGAAGCATACACACAAGAAGGAGGAAGATAAAATTCTTTCATGCACAAAACCTTAAGCGCAAGAGACTGCAAGAAAATTCAAAGGGATTTCTATTCTCCCCTTCTTGGGCAAGAGGGGAAAATAATAAAAAATGGCTACCTGGAGGACTGAGAGAGAACATGGTTGAAGTCAAGGCAAGTCAGGAGGTGACTCAGTGTTAAAGGACAGGAAGAGAGAAAATAACTGGTTTCTGTGCCTGTTGCTTTTTATTCTTCCACCAAAAAATAATGTCTTACACTGGACAGACAATTTCTGTTCCCTGTTAACATTAGGCTGAAGAAACACTGTTATCACCTGCCAGTGCAATTGGGCAAATTAAGCTTCACAGCTTGAACTAAGCTGTCTTGTAGTTGTGACTATTGCACTGTCTGGACAGTGAATAGCTATGCTAATTAAAGATTTTTTGCTCTCTCTTCTTCAGTCTGTGTTAAACTAAACTTTTGCAACTTGCCTAGCTTGCCTTCCTTCAAAGGATTACAGTCCCATATTAATGTCTTCAATGAATATCTAGAACCATCACTCCTTCAGTTTAAAGCTCCAGTCTTTGTTCATCCTCCTGCAGTTTTGCCACCACAATAATGTGACAGCAACAAAACTGGACCCTCATAATCTAGTCCTGCTCTTGGATCCCTTCTTATTCACTGCCCTCTCATCCTGTACCTTGAGGTAGGCAGATGACAACATATTCATAAAGGCTGATTTGGGACTATTTGGGTTAATCTTTTAGGGACCCTGAAAAGAAGCTCACCCACAGCTCAATTCAGGGATGTCTCCTCTCTTCCCTTAGTACAGGAAGACCCTGGTGGACCAGCCTTCCTTGCCCTTGCCAATAACAGCAGGGTTTTTGTCTGTGCTGAGCCCTTTCCGTCCCCTGTCCACAACATAACAAATCAAAGCCCAGATTTCCCCCTCTCTTGACCCCTCCTGCTACAACCTGAGAATGTAACTTCACAAAACATTTCATTTTATGGCAAAACTAGCCTGTGTGTCTCTGCCCCCACTGCCCCATCAGTTCCTACCTAGTAGTACATTGTTGATGGGACTAGAGTTAAAGATTAGTCCTGGTTTTAAGGAGCATAACAGCTGTGGAAAGGAGCTAGGTATAAGTCGGTAGAGGGCAAATCTTCCTAGCAGCTTTACCAGCCCCTGCAGAGCAAGGAAATCCACAAAGCTTCAGAATTCCCAGTTCCTCTGTCCCCTTTGCTGCTCCCTGGGCCCATTCATAACCCCACTGGAGGGTCTGCGAGAGCAACATCTCTGTATTTCTCCACTTGCAAACTGCCCAGCCTATGTAGATGTGCCCTGTTCTTTCCCTATCCATAGTGGTTAATCCCTACATTTCTTTCCTCCTTTCAGTTGTCTGCCTCACCTCACCACTATCCCTCTTAAATTACCTGTTAAAATTATTTTTAGAGAATACCTAAGTCTGCTTTCTCTTCTTTTTCTTCAGCCTAACTGCTGTTTTGTCTTGTTCCCAAAGTCTTCAGTGTCCTGTTCATTCCAGATCTGGCAGGGTAATGACTTTTTTGAAGACCAGGTAAATTTGATTTTCCTTTCTATATATGCATCTGGGTTTTTTTCTCCTGTTCCCCTAACTTCTGCCTGGTATTGAGCTTGTTGGGTCCAATTTGTCCATCTGAAGAGTTGCCCAGGATGATTTCAGGTGCAATTTTCTATCATCACTTTTACTTTCCTTTTCACAAGTCTGTTTAGTTGAAAGACAGTCAAGTTGAGAGATGCTCTGAGTTGGGAGTGGAAACAATAATGTGAAAAAAGGCCAGTAAACTCTCTTTTCTATAAAATGTAATGTGAAGCTCTCTGGAAGCTAGGTAGGTCACATTGGTTTAGATAATTTAATTTTTTTAATACAATGAAATAAACATTGTAAATAGGTAAAATTGCAAAGGACAACAAAGAAAGCTTTGTTATTTTATTAAAGGTAAACAGAATGCTGAGAATATCTTACTATTCCAAGCTTAGAAGTTATATAAGAGGAGGTCCTAATGACACTACAAACACAGCTTTAAAATCTTTTATAGTCAAGCTTTCAACAGGGCATAATAGTTCAGTTCATTACAAAAAAATATATGTCTTTGAAATTACGAGCCTAGTTTGACTTTCATGTGTTATTAGCTCTCAGTGGAACTGAAGCATTTAAATTGATTGTAATGAGACATTAGCAGACACTATTACTGCAGCAAACCATTCTGGTTTTGAGATGGCTGGCTCAGGAGGCCTCTAAAAGCATCCCAACAGGCAGTGAGTATCGTGCACTGACAAAGGGAAACAAAAAATCAGCTTTGTAGAGGTCTGCCACGCAGCTGGCATTGCTGTGCAGAGCATGCCAAAGCGGCTGCTCTGAAGGGCACCAGTAAAGGAGGGCAGCACCCTTCAAAGGGATGGAAGGCATACCAAGGGGATTGCTGGTTAAATGCACATATGTTTTTAAATATATGCAAATGAATTTCTGCCAGATGTCAAGACAAAAAGAATTAAATCTCTAGTTAAAAAAAGAAAAGAAACAGAAAAGAAAAGAAAAAGAAACCAAATCAAAGCAGACTTCTAAAAGCAATAATAATCATTATTACTCACATATCTCTCTGGCACCAGAACATGAATCTATTCTGAGAATTATAAGACTTCTTATCTTGTGACTTCTACCTCAGCTCCTTCATTTTCAAAAGCCTCTCTCCTTGTCAACCTTTTTCTAGTTTCTGCTGCAGTTTAGATACAATTCAGTGAATGACCTATGCCAGTGATTGTCTTTCTCTTTTCTCCCCTCATCTTTCTCAATTTCTTTGCTATCTAATTATGCCAAAAACCTGGAATAGTCTTCTACAATTACCTTGTTTTCATGAAGCTTGTAAGAATTTCATAACTTTAAGATTGTTGTAGGTGCTTATGCATGGATATATTCATATTTTTGTTTATCCATTTTTAGTGATTGCATAACCTAAATTTCTAAGGCAAGTACACTGAAAAAAAAAGGATTACAAAATATTCTGAAGAGAAACCATTGCAAATGTGACAGCTGCTAAGAATCACTGTGACTTTCATGTTCCTCCTCCCCCCAGAGGTTACTATCCTTGCTGGCCGAGGAAGCAGCTGTAGCTTATGAAGAGCAGAAAAGGCCTGGAGAAGACAGAATTGCCCTTTGGCAGTTTGATGTCTTGCTGGAAAGCCTGTCCACCTTATTTACATTTTAATTTGCATCCCAGCCTCTACCAGCCTTTATATTTGCTTTCTGCTTTAAAGTATCTCCTTCACTATAATCACAACGACCTTTACATGTCTTCCCCCATTACCCTCTGGGGCTGCAGTCCCAGCTCGCTCAGCTGTCCAGAGGATGAGCAGCAAGAAATGTCAGGCTGAGCATGACATTTATCCAACCAGTTTGCTGCTCGTAAGGTAGCCTTTTCTTAATTTATTTTTTTTTAATTATTATTTTATGTAGGAGATTAAAGAGCGCTGTGGGCAATGGTCACATCCTGCTAAAGGAAAATCCCTTTTCTGTAAGGCAGGAGCAAAACTGGCAGCGTGCAACACCTGGAAGTTCCTACTCCTGACAGCAAAGGAGCCAGGAGGGATGAAAGTGGGCAGTGACTGATAACTATTGACGCTATTTTACTGACAGATTGACAAGAGAACTTGGCAGGATTATACCCACTGGCTAGTTAAGAGGAGCACTACCATAAACATGCCCTGGTCCAAATAAATCACAGCACAGGCACAGAAGTAGAATGCATGCATTAGCTCCCAGCCTGTCAAGCAGCTACAAAAATAGGTGTCTTTTCTTACACCCAAAATAATGCCAGTTGAAAACATATATAGATCATTCAAGATTTTATGAGAATTACCTCTGTTGCACCTTTTGGTCATCTAGAAAAGACTCTAGTGAATATATTTTGATCAAGTAAAGCTTTCAAAGCTTCTAAAGTATCCCTGGCATAGAGAGTGATGTTTTTATTGTTACTGGCTAATCCTGGCTTTCTAATGAATTCATCGCCTTGGGATTTCCAAATACAGAAGCATTATCTTCCCAGAGTTACAGAGAACACCTCTGGGGATACAGATATCATAAACAATTTCTAGCTCCATAACTTCTGCATTTCTGATTAATTTTGATATATAAAAGAAAATCTTTCTACCCTGTGACTGTGAACAGCCATTGTAAAATGAGGCCAAGGTGGGCTGTACTGTTTGGAGTTATATGAAGTGCTGTATTTGGAGGGAAGGAAGATTTTTTCCTAGGTCAGGTTGCTGGGACAGTAAGACCTGAGTTTCTGTCACATATCTGCTTTCTGGGACCATCTCAGAGTTTTATTAATACATTCCAAAGTATTATAAGGAACCTGATTTTCCCTTTCTCTCGAGTATTCACTTTAATGCATCATCAGAGAATCCCACATTAAATAAATAGCACCAAGACTGAGTCAGTGTTTGACAGTCTTTCCAAAGAAATAAATGGGAACGTCATCAGGGTAACATCTGAACTTTTACATTTCAAGAGTTAATTTCAAGTGTTTATATAGCAGTTGGGTAGCCTTATCAACACAGTGGGCAGAGAAGATTAATGTATCACATGTCTGTGGTGACACAGCAACATTTTTTCACTTTGAGGCACAAGAAAATCTTGTGTTGGCTTCAGGTTTGAGGAGAACCAAGATGCAGGGTAGTTCTTCTAAATTCTGCATATCTTCAAACCTGTAGATGCAAACTGACCATATTGGCACTAGTTCTTTCTGTTCCATGAAATAGCATGTGTCCATGATAAAAGAAAGAAGTTATGTAGGTTTTTTGGTTTTTTTTTTTTTTTGACTGCTTTGAGTGTTTGCCTGGTCTGTTTACCACAGGTTGGACACCCTTTATCACAGGGATCTGTCACAGTAAGCATAAAGATGTATAGATCTGATATGCCATAATTGCTGGTGGATTGCACCATGCTATCAGTCTGTAATTTCAGTGCTGGAGGTTTCTGTCAAGCTCTCTTATTCTTGATCTGACACAGATTCTTAACTCAAAGTGTTGACCCAAGAGCAGAATCTGGCCTGGCTATATGATGGCTGAGCTGAGGACCTGGGATAGAAATGGATGCATGAAACACTGTAATGCTGTCCCTATTTTAAGCCTTGTCATTCTTCATCACAATTTCACTACAAAATTTTGAAGGTATCAACATGGACAATGACAGAAGAAATAAAAAATTCTGGAAGGGCTGTGACATGCTGCCTACAGCTGAAAAGAAACTAAAACTTCTGAAGAGATCCACGATCAAAGGACCTGGGAAATGTCAGTTGGATGTTGCTTCTATCATGTTACAAGTCTTGGTGTAGCAAGCAAGGGAGAACAAGCTCTGCAACAGATCAGAGCCAATTATCAAAGTAATCCCATTTGGCCATAAAAATATCTAGTCATTTAATACTGCTAAGCCTTGTTTGTAATCACAGAGCTTAATGAGAACAACTTACACTGAAAGGAAAGAAGGGAAATCTCTGGAGTAGAAAGGCTGCTAAAGAGGACGTTAACAAATGCAAGTAAATTTGAGGTTTTAACTGCTTTTATATAGGCCATACTCTATTCATAGAGGATTTTTTTTTTTAATCAGCCAACCCAGTGCCCAAGCTGACTTCAAGATTATAAAAGCGCACTTTTGTTTTCACACTCTGTGCCATGTAGGCAAGTCTCTCAATTAAGGAAAGATTTCTTTTGTTTGAATGAGATTCTTTTTAATTTCTGGCAGGCAGATTTCAGAAATAATTACCAGCCATAGAAGGATGAATAGCAGACAAATCTATAATTCTCATTACCCACCAGAATTTAAAAGTGAACTTAAATTCTAAGTAGGTATTTAGCAGATAGAAAAGGTATTGGACAAAAGTAGTGTTGTTTTATTCCAATCTTGAATAACTAGAATGATACTTAGCAACGAGTGGGACCTGACATCTGGGAAGAGTCTGAGAAATATTCTCAGAATACTGAGAGGATTCATGTGTCTTTTGAGAAGTCTGGCTCCTCCTCGCCATGTTCCAGACGTATTGGATGTCACACCCCAAACATTAGGAAATGGTCTGGTCAACAGTGGACATCAGTGCTTGTTAAAGATTTTAGCCACCTTACATTGTAAAATCCTAATGGAAGGGAGAAAATGAGATGATTCTTGGTGGTTCCCAGTGTTAGAACAAGAGGCAACGAGCACAAGTTGAAATATAGAAAATTCCATTTAAACATTAGAAAAAGACTTTTTTATCCTAAGGATGGTTGGATACAGGAACAGGCTCCCCAGAAAGGTTGTAGAGATATTAAAAACTTGACTGTACAATACCATGAGCAACCTGCCCTTGCTGACCCTGCTACGGCAGGGAATGTTGGACTAACTGATCCAGCTGCCTTCCAGCCGCAACTGTTCTGTGACTTTGTGGAACAATGGGTCTAATTCTCCATACATTTGTAAAGTTCAAACAAAGCTCTTTCTCCTTTTCTGCTTAGAAATACAGAGCTCGTCAACTCCACTGGCAAGATTATGTATGGATAACAACTTCAATCCTATAGAATACAAAGATCATTAGAATAAATAAAATATTACACTTAGCTGCACTAGTGTCCCCTGGCTCACATTATCCTTGCTGGTGACAGTGTTGTTGAACAACTAGGTACAGCAGCGTAAAGGTTTAATATCTGGCTGTATTTAACATCAAACACCCCGATATTGTCAGTGCCCACGATGGCTATAGGTCTGCCAGCATTTTCAGAGCTTTATAACAGCCATAAAAGCTCATGGAATATAGACATGAGTCAGCCGTACTTATAATTGCTGGCATTTAGCACCCGAGATGATGACTAAGAATCTATATTTGAAATACCTGGAGTTGGTGGAGTCAGAGTACAAATCCTGGAGAAGATCAACTAAGCACTACATTTTTGTGAATTAAATACACTGAACTGTTCACAGTTTACTGGTTGTAGAACTTCTAGGTGAGCACTTAAAAACAAATTTATTCTGCACATGTGCTGCAAATGTATTCGGTTATCTTGCAAAATAAGTATTTTTTTTAACTTGGTTTTCCCTGAATGCAGAATATTGCCATGTTTGGCATTCATCTTCCTACTCTTTCATCAGCAAAGGTGGCTGCTTTTCATATTTTCAGAAATAATGTTTAGAAAATTCCCTGGGGCATAATTTCAATGGCAGATGTCATGTGGATCATACGCTCAAATACAGTTTGACAGCATTTCAAATGGTCTTTCCTTTCTACATTAACCAACCCTACAAAAAATTAAGTTGAAACAGAAATTTAGGGAATTAGTATCATAATGTCTCACATGTTTCTCTGTCAGAGAAGGAGCTTCACTTAAAAAAGGAATGTCCCAAGACTATACATTAAATTAATTTTTATATGGCAGTTTATGCTATGTATCTATATGACAGTTTATGTAATTTATCTGATAGAGGGCTGGTATTCCAAATCAGATGCTAACATAATTTACAATTATATTGCTTTTTATCCAAAAGAATCTGGGTATGTTTCACAAACTTAATGCAGTACAAACACCATATATCAATGGTATCTACCTCAAGGGTGTCAGTCACAATTACAGAAGTGCTGCAAATAAATCAAAGAACAGACCAGTGGCTAAATTGAAATGGTGCTTGATCTGCAGATTGAGTAGATTAATTTAACTACAACTTTATCTGAAAGACCTACAGATTGTTTCAGAGTCACATTCAGCAAAAGGCATATTCACCAGAAGATGAAAAGCTGAGTCAGCCCTCACAGATGTTAACCAGAGGTTAAGGAAGGTATTCACCACAGTTGTGTTCTCAGGCTGGTCATTGATTTGCATGTTTTTAGGTATGTGTAAGTGTAAGGTCAGAATCAGGTTCCATATGTTTCCAGGTCAGTGCTTAGGCCTTTACAAGTTCCATTACTTATTTGAGTGAGTGACTTAAATATTTGAATTCAAGTTATTTACTTGTGTGTTAAACCCAAATGTCTGATTTTTGCTGCGAAAACCAGAAAATTAAATATATTTCTTCACTGAAAACCTCAAATTTTTAATATAAATACAATTTGGCAGTAAGGATACCATTTTTCAGCACAGATATTAAAACATTAGCCCCTCCCGCCCCTCTTTTCTCCCTGCCTCAAATGATAGTTTTGGGCAACTGAAAATTTGGGTGGAGGAAATGGAAGAGCAATGTTGTAAATAATTTGGTAATCAACAATTAAAAGGTTGTCATCAAGTGTTTCCAGGTGTTGTTATTGAAATTTTCACTTTTAAGGTGCAGCAATCTAGAAGGATACATTTTTAAAGTGTCTACCTATGGCTTTATTTTCTGATTTTTTCCTTTTTCTTTTTTTTTCCAAATTGATCTCTTTCTTCTTCAAGTATTTCTATTTATATTCTAAAAATGACAACAGGAATAAGGAAAAGAGACTTTATACAAATAGGCCTGAACAAACTGGACATATATCTGGTATTTTGAACCTCACAGTGACACGAAATAGCAGGTTTATTTTGCCTTCATTGTGTACTTTTATAATAACTCCTAACTATATCAAAATTCAGCATAGTCTAGGATCTCAAGTAGGATAACACTGGAGAAAGGCATAAAGGGGAAAAGAAAGACAGAAGAAAAAAGTACTATTATTGTATAGATTCAAAAGAAATTATGCCAGGTAGATGATTAATTTTAAGTAAAACAAGTCTTAGTAATTTTTCTTCCCATGTTTAAAATTTTAAAAATACTTCCTATGATAAATACAAATCATTAATTCTTGATCAAACATGTTTGTTAGAATTAGATGACAGGACTGCAGACAACATCTACAGCCTAAGCTTGTTTCTTTGTTTATTAACCAAGCACAACAAAAATAAACTGAAACAGAAAATGTCAATGTTTCCATCTTAATAAGCTTCAATGCTTCTTTGGCCTGCCACAGACTCACACTTTATATTAAATATCTCAAACATTTGAGGTAAAACGTTGGATTTTAAGGCTTACGAATAGAGTAGGGCAAAAGGCAGACTAATTTATGGATGGTAGATAAACATGAACTAAAAATTACAAATGTGCTTCACAGTAATTCCACTAGAAAATGCCTAAAAACATGCAGTCCTACCTACTTTCTGCCCTCCAGTCCTTCTACTATTGCTATTTCATATCTCTACCATTCAATACCTCTGCTCTGAAATGAATCTAATAAAAACAAAGAATTTATTCACATTTCTGAAGAGACAGGAGAAAGCTGACTATGAGCATTGTCTTTTCAGTGGTCAGGTGTGAGCAGCAAGAAAAGAAAGAGTAAAACCAAAGGAATACATTTGAGTGCAAAATATTGGCACCACATAAACTTACAAAGGACAGTATATAATTGCTATGACAAAAATATCTAAGTTGCTCTACAAAGTTGTTTCAGGAATCTTGTAAAACTAGATCAGTCTACCATTATAAGTCAAAGTTGATAAAATTGAAACTCGAATAGAAGAAATCAAACATTATCAGCAAACATTTAAACACATTTAGTATTCACAAACATTTTCTTTAATTCAAACAAGACCATTTTAGAACACCTCTAGAAAATTTTAGTGTTTTTAACTGTCAAATTGCAAAATATTGTGAAATGAAAGTAATTCCACGCCTGGAAAAACTGTTTTATATGTGGGAGTGCTATTTTTTCCCTCCTCTGAAACTCAGTTCTGTGTTGATGGGTATATTTCACTGAAGTATTTAAGTCTTGTGGTTATATCTCAAAGAGGAGAAATATAGACAACTGCCAGTAACAGCTGAATTTCATTGAATGCCACCTACTAATAATTTTACTTTGCATTCCTGAACTACAGCCCAACCCCAAGCCAGCAGCAGCCAGTGCACACTGTCATTTCTCTATGCAATGTGTATCAGAAACACCCATCTGAGAAGTGCAAAGATAGGCCCTGGGATATTAAGTAGATAAAAATGTTACCCATTCCCAGTTTTCCAGTTAGGATAATAGATTCCTTTCTCAAGGAATATTTTGGTAGTGGGAAACTCAGATCTACTGCTATGGACAAACTGAGATTAACAGTGCTGTAAATAAATCCAGACGGAATAAAATACTCTTTACATGAGAAGGAAGCGTATACTGAGGGTGATGGGATTAATGTTTGTACCTTCTTAAAACACCTGCAAGTAGGTTGTTTGGAAGAAAGTAGAGATTTTTTTTTAGCCAGTAATACTTCCATTACTTAGACACCACTACATAGAAACATTTGCTCCTTAGTATTACTAGGTATTACCAGCTGCTTTGAATGTTTTTCTACTCATTGTACACATTAGTGAACATAGAGAAAATGCTTCTGAGACTACAATTTACTTAAAAGATATAAATAAAAAGCTATAAAATAAATAAATAAACACAACAAAGTGAACTAATTACAGTCTGCCTGGCTAGTTCGCTTGTTAAGTTTCAGCATGTGGCTGCACACAACACACAGTTCAATCAGTTCCTTATTATTTCATTATGTTAAAGGTTGTTACCACAGGAAAAAAAAAAAAAAAAAGAAAAATAATAGTGGGTTCTTAAATTAGCATTTGCTTAGCTCAAATGCCAGTGCTCTAATCTCTCTCTTTAAAACCCAGCACAAGTAGTAGTGTAAACCATGCTTACAGAGTAGTGGTTTTCTGTTGTCTTTCAAACAAGAAACATCTCATGGCGAGTACAGTAATGAATTAGAAGGGACACACCATGTCCCACTCTGTCACATTGCAGGTTCTTCAAACACAACACACTGAGCAGTGTGATGTTAAGATGACATTAACTCTCAGGATTTTAAAACTGTTGCCAATCCAGATTACACTCCTGCCTGGCTAAAATAATAGGAGAGTTCTGCTAACACTAAGAAAGTATCCTGGGAATGAGGACTTGATCTGCAGTTTTATCAGGCTGACTTTTGATTGAGTGCATTGGTAATTCCCAAGTAGAAATATGATGATGCCTTAAGTTTTTCCCTGTAGTACAAAATAAAAACTGCATATGAATATTAAGCTTTAGGCCACCAACTAGTAACTTGAGGTTTGCACAGGATGGAAGACAGTATGCCACTGTTGTTTAGACAATGAATGAATCTGCTGCAAATGAGTATCACTCCCATTTGTATACTGGAAAGTGGAATGACAAACATTCTCCAACTTTGATGACTCCAGGCAAGACAGAAAACCAAAGACCAGAGGAGCAGCAGATATTTAGAAGTGCTTTCAGCCTGCAGTCTGAAGGGGTTACAGCCACTTTCATATAGGGCTATATAAGAGAGTCTCCACAGAACACGTGGTCACAGTACAGAAAATATGAAAAGTGTTCACCTAGAGCAATGTATAGTGACTTCTAGTGCAGCTCTTGGGACATATATCTAATACTTGCCTGTAGAATTCAAAGTTGTAGGACCTTTACTAGGGCTGATGCTGGATGTGAGTTGAATCCTATGTCTCTGTTTATAGGCAGCTTCTCTATAGGTCGTAACTATTCTCTGATGGAGACACAGCCATAGCAACCAGCATCCTTCTGACCATGCATTTCCCCTGAAAACACCAAGAAACTCAATTGAAAGCTGACAAGAACAGCTTGTCTCTCGAAAAGGACACTTGACTGATACTGTTCATGTTGTTGATCATCTAGACTACATCAAATGTAATGCGAAAAGCAGAGGTTTTGTACGACTTTATTTCATTGACATCCAGCTCCTACTGTTTCCTGTTGCTGAATTCTCCAGAACCAGCTCTATTACCCTGCTGCACACCCTCCTCACCTGAGAAGTTTCAAGGACAGGCAGATCTACTTGTCATTTTAACATTCTTGCAGAAAGGAAGGTGCAGGGGTTATGCACCTTGTGCTTCCCTCCCTTTCACTCCTCTCACCCCCCTGCACAGGAAAGATTATTTACATGAAAAGCTCCTTTTTGTTTTTCCTTTTTCCCCTTTTTTTTAACACTAGTGTAATCCATCCAGATGCCAAGAAACTGAGAGCCACTAAACAAAACAAGAAATTGCATCCACAAACAAATAAAACTTGGCATTTATGAGATGTATTTCATTTTTTTTATAACTTGAATATCCTCTCCTGCTTGTACAACCAAACAAGATCTAAAAAAATATTTTCTGCAGGATTAGGTCTTTGCATGTATTTTATTCCCAATGGAAAGAACAGGCCAGCATCAAAGAGCAGGTTGTGTTTATGGACACGCTCACTCTCTGCTCCAGTTGCCTTTTTGTTTTTTCTTTTCATGCACTGACTGTTTGATAATCCTTTAAAATTATGTTTCTCTGCCTATCTATCTGGGCATACAAATAACTCTGCTGTTTTTCATTGACATATCATCATCTTTTACTATAATCTCTTCTTCCTTGCCATAAAGTTTTGTTGGCTATTCCCAACATTGAGGATATCACATGCCTACCCTATCATTCCAACCCATTTTTTCACTTCTCCCTGAAAGCACCTCACTGTGATTACTCATGTCTGTAGGGCTTCATTTCACACCCACCATGAGTACTGAATTCAAATCTGAGAATGCTGCAAAATAGCATGCCATGTCATTTTAGCAGTCTCTCCAATGAAGAATAAGAAGATATTTAATAAACAGTTAATAGTTTTCAATTCTATATACTGGAGCTTTCTGTACACGAGACTCAGTATTATAAATTTATTCCTTCATTTAAAAGTATAATCTGTTTCTGTATGTGTGTACTCAAAAGAGGACAATAGAGGTGTTACAGGCACAGAAATGTGAGTTTGCACACCACTGCTGCAATCTCCAGTTACTTCTGACACAGGCAAAAAGCATGGTCACGCAACTACCACAGTCACACATTAGCTATATTTACTGCAAACTGAAAAATAACTCCCCAAAGAGTAATGCTGGGTTATCCAACACTCTATTTCACCAAAATATTGACCATCAGCTGCCATGGGACTTCACAGCAAACCTGAAGGTCAGTAGGTATTTCAGTCCAAAGAAAAGAGACAAAAAGATCAATTCCAAAGCTAAGGACTGTTATCCAAAATGCTTTCCCCCAGGCATCTATATTTTATATAAAAATAATCTAAACATAGGTGCCTTGGCTGGTTTCAGCTGTAACCAAAAGGCAAAAGCTGAGAAAGATTCCTCTTGGAGAGGAGATTTCTGCTCCTTGAGATGCTATGGATCAACCCTAAAATATTATCTCTATTCAGAAGAAGCCAACATACTTCTTGGAGTTGTGGTGTAGTGTGTTCCTAGCAGGATGTACCACTAACCACACCTATGGCTCTTACCTGGACCTGCCCTGGTATCTCAGGGGAATTAAGGCACGGTGCTCCATGGAGAGCACTGCTTTCACTTGCTGCGAAGTGGGAGGCATGGATCACAATAGCAAACTCATATCCAGATAAAATAACTGTGTTCTCTAGACCAGAGATGATTTAAAATACAATCCTTAAGTCATTGCTGGTTTTCCTTCAGCAACACTCCTAGGCTCTGACCACAAAGGAGCTGCAGGCATGCACCCAGGATTAAAAGTGATTTTTGCCACTTCCTCTGGCTATTTTCCATTTGGTTGGTCTTGGTCTTATCTGGACCAAACTTCAAGAAGCTGGTCTCATCTGTGTCCAAGCCTCCATCCCACTGCCTGCAGACTGAACTAGTTGGTAGCATAATTTATTGTATTACAACAAAATAGTGAGCCAGGAGCTCTGGTGCCCACAAGAGCCATATGCCCATATCATAACTTTCTCCTTTTAGAGTTGCTTTCCCTGTCCTAATTCATACTTCCTCAGTTACAGTACATACATTTACATGGTTAACGTTCAGATTGCTGAGATTACACCACAGTGATGCATGCCATATAAATGCCTAGACAGATGGATGCAGTATCACAGATTTCTGAAGGGAGGAGAACTTGCAAAGCCAGAACCTCACACTTCAAGAAATCTCATTTGCTAGCACAGGGGTCACTGAAAATAGATTGGAATGCTTAAAAAGCAGTGAAATACTCTTAAATAAAGCACTGCTAACAAAGGTATATACTCTTTCCTAGAAATAGGCTCTAGTCTGTTAGGCTGCCAAAAGATTATCTTCTCAAGAAATTCTGATTTTTTTTCAAATTTATAATCTATAAAGAGTAAGTGCAAATCTGTTCTGCAAAGGAAGTCTGTGGGAAAGGCTACTTTGCCAGTAGCTTTCCTCTTTAAATAAATTAAATAAAAATAAGATGCTAAAATGAGACACCTTATTAACTAAACCAGGATCTTTCCTGCAGCTTTGATGCTTTATATATAAGTCATGGAATAGGTTATTTCTAAATGAGAAGTAACAATACAAGTTTACATCACCACAGAGTAAACTGCTTGGATTGATACCAGATGAGAGGTCTCTGAAAGTGACTGTCTCTCTCCAATTGCTAATAATACAGCAATAAGACATCAGGTCCTGTTTTGCCAAGCCCTCTTGATATGTTGATAAAACAAACTTGCCTCTCTAACCCACGAAGAAAAAAAAAAAAGAACAGGCACAGAGAGACAGGAGCAACGACTGCCCCTTTGATAATGCTGCTGCCGATAAAAGGCAAAGTTAAATTGTCACTCACGACCACCTGCCTCTCCTGAGGAGGGATACAGGTATTGTAAGGTAATGCTAATATCTCAGTTGCATAAACTCTGCTTTTCGATTCCTTTCCAGTTAAAAAATCAACAAAAAAATTGCTAGCTTACTGATCTTTAAAGGTTACTAGGAAGAAAATGTGGACAGATATTAAAGGAGCTTGCTTCAAATGATACAGAGGTCAGAATGAAGCAAGGGATAATTAAAGCAAAGAATCTAAAGCCGGTGAAATTCAAAAAGCGATGCATATGTTATAGCAAATATACCTTTCCCTGCCTAGCTGTGCTATAGAATGTTTCCCACAGTTTGTTTCAAAGTCTCCCTTTGCCTTTCATCTTACAGATATTTCAGCACTGTTGTTATGCAAGATGGGGAATCATTCATTTTAATGTGATACTAAGCATATTACCACAAAAACAGAGAGAGGCTACCATTTTACTGATTATCTAATTAAAAAGCTCTGCAATATAAATTCTTTGCAGCCCCTCGCTGCACACAAAAGATTTAATGCTGCATCTGAAAAGCCACATGTACATAAAAGCAAAGAATTTGTAAATGCTTCTGATTTTAGCCTTTTCTTTTTCTCCCTCTTGTTACAAAAGCCACAGTTATCACTCTCTTTAACCGCTAATAAAAGCAATGTAATGACAGGTAGATTTGCTGGTTTGTAGCTTCTTTGAACCCCCAACACACTCACTAAAGGAAAGTAACTTTAGCCAGAAAAGAGATCCTCGCAGCACTATGGTGAATAATTCATCATTGCATTTTTCTTTTCATCTCATTTTGTGCCAGTAACGTACACAACTGAAAATATTGCAAAATCTAAAAACAACCACAGACAAGGACTTCCTGCAGCAAAATACACATAAAACTAGCAGGCAGGTTTCCCCAGCTTATATAATAACAGCTTTAGCTCAACAGAACCCCCATCACTCACCGAGGACTGAATTCACTTGAACAAAAGCAGAGCCCAGTCACCAAACGCAGCTTCGCAGGACTCTTAATGTGAGATGCTCCTGTCTGCTGTTCAGTTCACACTTGCCTTTATAACTAAGCCAACCAACAACATTCAGTTGCTGAACCTGATGAATTATAAAACGGTAGCTCCCAGACTCTCATATTTTACATCACAGGGGGTGGTCATCCAGCATACACACTGCCTGTGTACATATATTCTGCTATAACTCATCCTGATAAACACATCAGTGCTGGCAGCAGTGACAGTAATTGGTGCTGAGGATGTACAAGCACAAACCAATAGAGCACACTCCCACCTTCTGCTCTGTGCAACATCGCTACCTGTCAATCACTGCACCTTGTTAAGGTGGAATGATCAACTGCACTTCAGGGGAGAAGCAAAACTCAGAGGAGAAACCATCTATCCGATAGGAATTCTTCATTTAAACATATCTTTATACAGGAGTAAATGTACCTTCAATCTCTTCTACATACGTTTTTCCTGGGTTTTTTTTTTAATGTTCATAAAATCTTCCCTTCTTAAAGACACAGTTCTTGTTCAGTGACTAACACACGCTTCATAACTTCCACTATCAAGACTGGACAGTATTCAGGCAAATTCCATGGACAATAGCAAGAATAACCTAAAAGCATTAGTCCAGGCACAATGACTGTTAAAATTAACATACTTGTCAGGTGAAATTATGTGTACATTTTAAAAGTCTCATAAAAAGTGCTGATAGGCTTTAAGAATGTCCTCTAGGTTATAAGCATGTATTTGCATTACTCTTCACTTCTCTCATACTTTCTTTTTTCCCTATGCTTGCATTGTTTTTAAAGTAAATATATAGATAGAAAATAAGAGAACCAAACAGCTAAAACTTAGACCAAATCAATTAAACTGAACATTTTCAAATGGGATTAATTACAGCAATAGCAATCACAATTGCTGCACATGCCACAAATTAACACTCACAATTAGCACCTAACAAGGAAAACTGGTTATGGCATTGGTAATACACAGCCAGGGATCAGTCACTGGGAAGGGTTTTGTATGGCAAGTCTTTTACAACGGAGCAGAAGTTGCTCTTTCAGAGTTGAGTTCCAGGAATTTTATGTGTTTTACACAAACTCAAGGCTATTTGTACGAGCACAGAGTGTGAATGAATGCTTTATGTGGGATAAATTTCTATTTCTACATCATTGGTGACAGTGCTCAAAGTGCTCTATTTGGAACCTGAACTTGATCCAGCTCCTTTAATTCCCCATGCCTGTAAAACTCTCCCAACATTTGGTACCACGATGAAAGGTTGTGTTTGGGAAGGTGAGCACAGTTGTGTGAGCGGTTGTGCATCGCCAGGATGCTTTTCCATGAACAACTGGGCTGAGGAATGCAAATGAAGGCTGTGCCGGCAGCCCCAGGCAGAAACCCAACCCTTCTCACCATCTGGACCGACTGATGTGCGTCACAATGTGGGAACAGGGTGTTGCATTTCATGCATAGCAAAAGCAAGTCCTATATATATCCCTTTTCTCCCATCCTCAGCTGCTTTTCCCCCCCATTCCTCATTTGTCTCTTTGTGTTCAGCACCTTCACTATCTGAGAAAAAAATTAATTAAAGGCCAGAGGCACGAGCAGTGTTTCTGAATGTGCTACCTACTCTAAGTGGCTTGCATGACAGAAAAGCTGTATGTAGTTGGGTGACAGAACGTAAGAGAAACATATCAAGACTTAATTAGAGTAATGGTTTAGATGTCTCTGTCTTTCTCAGAGGAAAGGGCAGCTGAGATCCAATAATTGGATTCTCCAGCGATGCTGATTGGGAATAATCCAATATGGGCAGAAAATATTCCAAATGACAGACTGTGGCTCATTGAGAAGCAGCAAAAAGATCTGTGTCACTGGATTTGCCTTATAGAGCCAAATTCTATTCTCAGGGGTTTGCATGTTTCACTTGCAAATTATGGAGGTTCTCTACAATGGCCCAAGCACAGCAGTTTGTTGTCTTGTGCACTAATTAGGGTTTTCTGACCTATTTTTCAGAAAAGACAGGTTTCAACCCATATGTGCCAGAATGCCCTAAACGGCATCTGTGTTCCTTTTTGTTTTGCTTTAACCATTCATGTTTGATGAGACTTCCCAAGAATTTATGTAAATATGACACTGCCTTATAACCATTTGGTGCAGTGTGATTAAGACACAAGCAATGCTTGATCAATCCCCTTGACCAATACACAATTCACCCTAAAATTCAGCTCACATTTACTGAAATACAGGCTTGTAAAACTGACCAATATCACAATAATTTAAGACACTGTATTATTTCCTAGCTGTGTGTAGGTGGCACGCATCAACCACAGTCTGTGGTATTACACAAGAGCCACAGTTCCAAGAAAAATTGCTACCCCATTTCATACCTACTTGCAATTTTTATTTAGCTAGTCTGGCTTTCATGTTACCTTTCCATGGGAAATATTTCATAGCTGATACTTCCATAACATTCAGCAGTGTAGTGCTCTTTAAAACTGCTACCTTCCCAGTGAATGGATACACTCATCACACAACCCGTGGTTTTGCGGCTCTGTTCATACATTTTGGTGCAGAATGTGAGATTTCACATTCAAACTTTCTCACTTTGCTGACAGGTGTGTGAAGATCCCATATGGCTGCCAGATTTCTGTATACCTACATGCATACAGAGTATGTATTTTTAAGGCGTTTGTAACAAACACATTTGGTATTGACTTTGCGGTTCTTTGCTTTAAGGTGCAAACTAGAAATGATTTAAAAATGAAAAAAAAGAAAAAAAAAAGACAAAAGTGTTCCCATTTGCTGCCAAAACATGACTTCTTTCTTCCAGAGTCACGTGGACTGTATTGACTATACATCATAGACATCCTGTTTGCTATCTAAAGTGAGCATACAGATCACCGGGGAAAAGTCAGAGCATTCAGCTGGAAGAACAACACTAGTTACCTTTTCCACTTAAGAAGAAGGTAAGGAAACTTCAAATTAAGAGTAACTACAGGCAGATTTGATACTATCAAGATCACTAATTAACTAGTATAGTTAACTTAGATCCCGGTGAAGCAAAACTAGATCTCCAGGATCTCCACAGTGTGGACCCAGAGTTCCAGGTGAATAAATGTGCACCAACAGCAATAACGTCCAGGCTACATCAGATGTTACAGGTGATCAGTACACTGGTCATCAGTTCTTGACATGTAGCCTAAGAATACATCATATAAACTAAAGAGTTGTCTAGTCAGTACCTTGCATTCAGCAATTATGCTCTTCAACTCTGTTAGTGATTTTTTTTCAGTTTTACACTGGCTAAAGGAAATGCTCTTTCATCTGATAGCCTCTTGATGCACTGTTAGACAGTATCACTAAAGCAAAGAGCCCAATAGGATTTTAAAAAGGCCTGGGCATTTATCAGACAATAGCATCCAGAAGTGCAGTAATAACAAGAAATCTAAGCTTTCCAATGATCATGGGATCTAAAAAAAATTTGTTTCTTATGGATGTTTCCCCTTTGATCTCAGATTCAACCCATTGCTCTGCTTCAATCTGCAACATTTTACAACAGCCCAGCTTGTGAAATGTTTTAATGAATTTAATTGCAACAGCAAGGCAATGGAGAAATTAATTTCCTCTCAATGTAGCACACTTGCAATTCCATTTAAGAAGAGTTTCTAAATAGAGCTTCATTTTCTAAGATTAATCCCCATAAGTACAGATGAATAAAACTGTATCTTTAGATTAATTAATAAATTATATGGCATAGGGCTTTGAAGATGTAAAGGACTGTGCAAGTGCTATAACTACAATAATAATTTTCTGAATTACAATATTTTTCTTTCTCAAGTGACATATTTTTTGCTGCAAGTGCAAAGTTCTCTGTCTGAAGGAGGACTATGTTTGAAAAAATACAGAAAAAAGAGAATTAAAGAGGATATTCAGCTAGGTCTGAATGAACAGACACCAAAGAGATCAATTCCAGTTGATCAAGGACAAAGATAACAACTTGCTTTGCTAGTTAGGAAGGATGAAGTCTCTTAATGGTGGCTTCATAGTCTCAAGAATATGAATGATTGTATCAGTAATAAAGAAGAGCTGCTAAAAGCAAGGAAGGCCAGATGGCAGTTTCCCTAGGGCCTCTGGAGAAGCTGCATGATTTGAAAAGCCTTTTATAGCACCCCATGAACCTGGAATACTACAACAGCCCATTTATAAGACAGTGGATATCTCAGGATCAGTCTGGGACTTCACACAAATGATGATTTTCTATATGGTTTAGATTGGTTCAGTTGGTTAAAAGACTTAAGAAAGTTGGATGGTATAGTTCAGCATCCAGAACTGGAGTTTTTTTTGTTGTCTGGACTTTCACTTTCCCTTTAACCCTGTGTTTCCCATTGTTTTCTTTCTGCTGTTTCCTTTTAAATGTATTAAAGTTATCTGAAGCTCAATCTTCAAATCTAAACCAAATCATAAAGGACTCCAAGAGCTGGAAAAGTAGCTCAAGATCCATTTTCTATTAGGTAGAAGATTAGATTCAGTAGCAAACCAGACAAGCATTTTTTACACATCTTTTACACAAACAGAAGGTCCCACAGTCAGCTCCTTATAAGCCTGATGCTGGGAAAAATGAGTTAACAGCTTTGTATGGCAAAGAATGGCAGAGTGAAAATCCTCCTGCGATTCGCAGTTTAACTCTGCGTGCACTCTGTGGTGGGAGGAGTAGGTGGCTGATCTGGGGAAGAAATACAGCACAGGAATGATACACTTGACTCCTCTGAGGATGGTGATGAAAATCTGTCAGCTTGGCATAGTTCTTCGTATTACCTACAGCAATTATTGACGTATGGAGAAAGTAACAGCTCTACAAATACCATGGTAAGAGGCACAGTATGTGTGGTGAAGAGAGCAGATCTGCTTCACCTTATGATGCTGAAAGACAAGTGTAAGGTCTTGCACCTGGGAAAACATAATCCAGGAGTGCAGCACAAACAAGGATCTACCTGGCTGGAGAGCAGCTCTGTGGAAAGGGACCTGGGGGTCCTGGTGGACAACAAGCTCAGTATGAGTGAACAGTGTGCTGCTGCAGCAAAGAAAGACAACAGGATGCTGGGTTGCATCAACAAGGGTATCACCAGCAGAGATAAAGATGTCATCATCCCACTCAGTGCTTGTCAGGCCACACCTCGAACACTGTGTCAGTTTTAATCCCCACTATACAAAAAAGATGTGGACAGGCTGGAAAGGGTCCAGAGAAGGGCCACAAAGATGATCAAAGGACTGGGAAGCCTGCCATATGAGGAAAGACTGAGAAACTTGGGTTTGCTCAGCCTTGAGAAAAGAACTTAGGGGACACTTCATCACCATGTTCCAGTACTTAAAGGGTGGCTACAAAGAAGATGGGGACTCCCTTTTTACAAGGAGTCACAGGGAAGAGAAGAGGACTAATGGGTACAAGTTACTCCTGGGGAGAGTGCGACCAGACACAGGAAGAAAATTTTTCATAATGAAAACAATCAGCCACTGGAATAATCTCCCCAGGGCAGTGGCAGATTCCCCAACATTGGACAGTTTTAAGATTCAGCTGGACATGGTGCTGGGCCATCTTGTCTAGACCGTGCTTTTGCCAAGAAAGGTTGGACCAGGTGATCCTTGGGATCCCTTCCCAACTTGGTATTCTATGATTCTGTGATTCACTGGAAAAGCCCATGACAGTGCTGCAAGGGGCTATCCGTAGCAAGGGACACAAGACAAGCACACAGGAGTCTTCTTGAGAATAGGCCTGCATTCTTGGTAGATTATAAAAAAATAAGCAGCATAGCCTAAAGATGCATTCTGTGCTGACTGTGACAATGAGCTAGCACAGGACTCGGTAAGCACACACTGTTAGATTAAGTTTTCTCCTCCTACAGTTTTCTTTCAGGAAAGAAAATTTGAAGCCTGGATGACTAACTACAATGCAGATGGCAGAGCAATGTAGAGATACCCAAGCTAGCTCCAAATGAACTAGCTTAGATGACACCATGAGTGAATTTAACCTGCTGATATTGAACTCCATGGTTATGCTTTTCCTGGAGTCTGAACATTTAAAGGATGTTGTGATGCACACGAGCCAAGGAAGGACAGCAGGTGATACTCAAGCTAGGTCTGTGCCAGCCATTCTTGCAAAATTCTCTTCTGCAGTTTTTTTTGCCATTACTTGCAAATGTGCCAAGAAAGTACCTCCCTGCAAGGAAGAAAATATGCAATTGCAGGAGCATCAGCATGAAGTGTTGCTCTGAAAAGAATGGAAGAAATAATTGTACTGCTGGCATATGGCAAATCCTCCTTCAGCTCAGCAGCTTGCATGGTTCACAAGAATGCTGAGACTGCAGATTTACTGTCTTGGCTGTAATGTCAGACCAATTTATTCAGCTCTCACCAGAAACCCTTTTGTTTAGATAAGGGTGATGTCACCCTCGTGAACCTGCTTGGGAAGAACTTTCATTCCCAGTCATTCCTGTATTTTCTGGGCACTCTGAAGGCATGACTGGCAATGATACCCCATCTGCAGGTCAGCAGTAACCATGAACAGGGAAATGTCTGTCATCCCATCACTTTTGTACCTGGCAACTAACTTCCACAGAGTCTGAGCTGAGTTGGGCACTTAAGGACAAGCCACCATTTTGTAAGGATTGTGTCTGATGGGACCTAGGAACTAGGGCACTGATTAGATGCTCTGTTCTTGAACTACTTATAGCTTGAGGATTAATTAGGAGTGGGAAATTGCTCTAAGACCTTTAACTGAAGAACTGGAGAATTAAAGGAGGTGAAATATAAATACATATTCTCACTATAGCATCAGAATCTCTGAGCAAAACTCTACTGAAATAACTCACACTATGTAGATACAACAAGAACATTTGGTTAATATTTTTTAAATTATAAAATGGGATTTATCAGGAAACAATGAAGAACTGAAATGAGAGACTATACATGTTAAAGCTGAAGATGTGTAGTTCTCAACACTTACATTGGGAGCTGTCGACTCCTTTACTCTGACCAAATTTCTGTTAGATGCCTGAACTGGAAAATAAATCATATGGAAAATACAGGCCAAAGACAAAAGAAAAGTTAAGGGCAGCAGTGGGGAGGAAGAAGCTGATTGCCTTCACTCCCTTATGCTTACAACTCCATAGCTTTTTTAGCAGGGCACTTTGGAAAAGGAAAGAAGCAAATGGCAGTAGCTGAGAACCTGGAACATTTGCTGCAGTTTTGTTCCTGTGTGTCCTGCTTCTGCGACTCACTTTCTCAGGTCAGCACTACTTCATGCAAGCACTGCAAAGATAAACTAAAAATAATGATGTATTTAAACTTTAATGCTGCAGGCCTCCTAAGTGTCTTGAAAGCAAATAGTTTTGCAAGAGTTGGAGATTTTCTCCAGTCTTTTTTTTCTGCTTTTAACCACAGCTAGGGAAAAAAAAAAATCCTTTGGCCCTCTCAATGTTAATATTGCATAGCAGACAGTAATATATATCAGTCTGAGGGATATAAGAGGAAACAATAAAAAAGCACTGTCACTGAGCGTGGATACAAATTAAAGGAACTTTTTTTGGCTCCAGTTCTGAGAGAACACGCTTACTGACCTTTAAAATGTAATTTGGGGGCGGAATAATCAGAAGTGACATACTTCAATGAGAACAATAAAAACAAAGTGACCCTGAGGTGAACATGGATAAAGTGGACAATCCATACTACTTTGTGTTGGTACCAAAAAAAGGACTTTAATAACAATGTATAAAAATGCTGTAAGATGACGAAAATGGGTGACTTCTGAAGAAAACAATATGACCCTTGCAAAGAAAACACTCTACAGTCCACCATGAAAGGATGGGGCAGTTAAGATGACTCCTCGTGGAGGTCATAGCCAGTTTCATATCTTAACAGATGGGATGTCTTCTGGCAATATATGACTCTACAGATATCATGGTATTCTGTTAGAAAGTAATAAAAAAACATCCCTGAAAGTATCATGAAAGTTCTGGGAATGCAAAAATTACTCAGCTTGTACCAGAAAGTTATGAGGGGGAAAAATCCTTTTGCTTTTTATCACTAAATTTAATTACTTTGTTTCCCAGTAAGCATCCCATCGGACTACCATTCTTCAGCTCTTACCCAGAGAAATAACAAAGACCTTTAGGAGGATAAAAAATGAAAGTCCTGTGTGCGTGTTTACACTATATTGCCTATATCCTAATGAAAGAGTCATCTAGTAAATAAAGCTTTTCTGAGTATGATCAAACAGCAGAGCTCAGCAAATAATTTACAGTGAATAAATGGTTTCTTCTCCATTTCCTTTTTTTTTTTTTTAAATGAGGGGGGTTTAAAATTTTTTTTCACAAATTAATGATCACACAGGAGTTAGCAGATGCCTTCTGCCTATATAGATGATCTATGAACATTACATTGTTAGTATTTACAATATGAGTTTTGCATAATCATATACTATTTGTAATTTTCTGTCTGGTGAGATGTAAATATTAGCACTACATTTCTTAGGCAAATATTTGCATGAAATATGTTAATTTTCATATGTATGAAGTAATATGATTCTGTGTAATTATAAAAATATTACTAGCAATAAGTTCATCCACAACTTATTGTTAGTAATAATAATTACTAACAATAATTATTAACTGTATGTATCCATTAATCCAGACATTGGATGGAAATTACATGCAAATGATCACACAAACAGATTAATCATTTAATTATATATGCCTGTTTCCTGTAAAGTTTTTGAGGTATGTGTTTGGCTTTTTTCAGAAACCTAGGAATCATAATTTTGAAAGTCAAATAATAATTAACATTTTTCTTCCTGTAACATAATTCCTATACCAATACTGTATAGAATGAAGAATGTACTTTTGTACCCTGCTTGGTTTGCAGTTAGTTGATTTTCAAAAGCATCTGATTTTAAACTACAAACTTGTTACTTCAAGAAGACTTGGAGAAAGTTAGGGAAAATCAATTAAGTGCATGAAATCAATGTATGTAAAATTTAAAGCATGCTAAGATTCACAGAATCACTTCATGGTCTTTCTTTGAATGAAACTATCACAAATTAAGGCTGCTTTTTTTCCTGGGAGGATTAAATCCATTTAAGATCTTAATATGCATTAATTTGACACAGTGCTGCCAGCAAATGATTGATTTTCTTTAACTTCCCTTTTACACCTGGTCAACAAAGTTAATGACTTCCTGTGAGAAAGAAACATCAACTTATGTTAGATTGGATGCTGTAGCCAGAAGTTATTTTTGACCTTTCCAACAAACACAAAATCCTCTTATTTATTCCTATGTAGTAGTAATAAAAGAGCTATACCCTATGTTCAGTTCATTAAGATGTAGGTGTATAGGTTACAAAGGAAAATAACAGAGGGACAAGCCATTGAAAAACTCAGATTAGTTCTTAATATTGTACCGAGGAAGAAAATTGCCATCATACAGAATATAATCACTGATGACAGAATTGACAGCTGAGAAAATATCATTTTGAACAGCTAATCTTTTTCTTTGAAGCAATGTTATTACGGGTGTCCCATATTAATTTAAACTAATTATTTATTTGATCTATGTCATAAATACTATGACCACTGAAATCTAAAGAACGTTTCAAATTATTTACTATATTTGAGGACTCTTTCATTACAGTTGAGAGGCAACCTGCTAGGTGAAGGCATGCCCTGTATGTACTGAACATTATGAGGAGCAGGATAATTTTACAATCCACTTGGTAAATCCAGGTAAATTTCGATGAAAGACTCATGGATCTAATCTTGCCAAAAGGTGCTTAATCTCTGCAGCTTCATGCTAATATATGAGAGAAGAAAAATACACATTATTCTGCTTACAGTTTCTCTAGTTCTCTATTTCCAGAGATTTTTGATTCCAACCATAACATATTAATGGCTATTTTGCATTCTGGCATGTTATTTTTTGGTAATTTTTCAGGTGGGTTTTCAATGCAGAACTAGGAAATGGAGCTAGACAGAGAAAGCTAATTTCCCACAATTTTGATATTTTGGCAATTTGCTTACAAAATCAAACGTTCAGATTTGAAAAACCCCTGCTGAACACCAAGTGTTATGGGGTCTGCATGTCCCTGAGCACTGCTGAGTGTGGAGGAGGAGGCTGCTCAGCAGCCTGGGAGGAGCTCACCAGAAGAGCAGCACTGATAGGAACCAGAAACCCACCTGGACTATGCTGGCACTTCAGCAAAATCATAATATCCTGCCAAAACATACCCTACCAAAACATTTTTCCCTTTAGTTGTCATATGAAGGATAAACGAGTAGGCAGTTTACTGGAGGTGCTCTATTAGGTGTCCACTAGTGCACAGTGGTGTCATCAACCAAATAATGATTATAAGAAAAAATAGGATTTTCTCTGCAAAGGAGGATACACCCTCAATGACTGCCCCAGGGGTTAAATATCCATATACACTAATGTATCTGGACCCAAGATATTATGTTGTTGATGGTTCCTATATCAGTGTTTTATGTAATAAGGTGTTTACTTTGTCCATATTTTCCCTCTCTGCAACATGCAAAGAGTGCCTGTTGATAATATCCAGACGCAGCATTGTCAGTGAACAGTTTCTCCTATTGCACGATATGTATCCTTTCCAAGAACAAGAAATGTTTTGTTAATGGAATACAAAGTCCTATAGCTAATCTTTCATAATTTCTATTTTCACAGAATCACAGAATTGCCTAGATTGGCAAAGACCAAAAGATCATCCCGTCATTAACCTAGCACTGACAAGTGCTCATTTTGTCATGATTTTACTGGTTTAGCATAAAAAAAGCTACTGTAAGAGAGAAAACCCATATAAATAACTTATGGATAACTTCTCAGTCAACAGTAGCATTTGAGGCTTTAATATGGGAAGATGAAAACTCAGCATGGTGCTCAGCTATTTTAGTCATGTTATCTATACAAATCCTAACCATCTTGGCAAACACAAACCAACCTCAGTTACCACATGTATCAGAAAGGAAGAGAATTAACAGGCAATCTCTGTGAACATATTTGATGCAAGTTTTCCAACCTCCTCCTCTCATTTCATGGTCTTCTTTGCCAGCAGCATTAAAAATTAACTCTTCTTACAAAAACCACAGAGGTTATCTTGTTGCTCTGTTCCTCAAAGCAGCTCCCTAATTAAGATCAGCTATAACCATGTTCTGTCTCCAGTAATAACCAGCTTTTTAGGGATTCTCAGTGCAGAACAAGAAATACTGTGTGTCTGTCTTTAAGAATGTATTTTTAGATTAAAATCTCATCCTTCTTTTCTAGGAGAACTTTGATTTAAACATTTTCTGGAGAACTTTATTGCCAGGCTCTGTTTGATAAAAAATATGGACTAATAATTCAACACCGATTTTGGTAGAAGAGTTTTCTACCATAAGAAGGTTTTTAAATACCTATCTAGCTATGCTGAAAGGCAATTTCCATGCAGAGGAATCTTTATACCCTTCACACACACTTTCTGTACACTTAAATGAAGACACACTACCTTATATACATGCAATACTTAACATTCAGTTTTCACTGAATGAATAGAACCTGTGGTCTGTTACACAGTAAACATATTAATACACCTCATGCAAAGTAATCCAGGCTTTGAAGGATAAATACCTAATGCCTTCACTAAGATATGATTACTTCATAATGTCCTATGGGAAAAAAAATCCTGTGTCAGTCTTCTATATATTATGTACTTCAACAGACAGGTAACTGGAGTCTCTCAAACTAATTTCACCACAGTACTCAAGCATTATTTAAACTGTTACAGATTTCCACTGAACTACATTGTGATAGGAACTGATAAATTATCAATTAGATTTATCTGGTTGAAATGGAAATGTATCTTGTAAAAGATCTATTCTGAATCTCATAGACCTACTTGGTTCTCACAGAAACAAAAAATAATTCAGGTTGGAAGGGACCTTCCACAGTTCATCTCGTCCAGCCCTTTGCTCAAAGCAGGTCCACTTGCTCAGGGCCTTGTCCAGTTGAGTTCTGAAGACCACCCAAGGACTGACATTGCACAGCCTCTCTGAGCAACTTCTTCTAGTATTTGACTACTGCCACAGTGAAGATTTTGTTCTTAGTAACAAATTGGAATTTCCTTTGTTGTAATTTGTGTCCATTGCCTCCCACTCCATTGCTGTGCAGCAATGAGAAGATTCTGGTTCTTCTCTACACCTTCCTTTCTGGCAGCTGAAGACATAAACAAGATCCACCCTTCCAGATTTATTTGTTTACTTGAAAAACAAGCTTAGAGACATTTAAAAGAAGAAACTGTATTTTTAAAAAATATTCTATAGTTATGAAACTTTGTGGAGGGCTAAAATATTTGATGGTCAGTTTGTGAGCATAATTTTCCCCATCAATTTTATCCTTCTGTTTCATATCTGTTCTTTCCATCTTGATCTTCTCTAGCTTGGCAAAGGGATATTGCAGATCAGGAGGGGTACCACAGACAGTGCTGCTGATCAGAGTGCTCTGTGAGTGGAGAAGAGTAATTCACAGCAGTTAAATGGACTTTTGTTTGTCTGCATGAGCAGCTATAGAGGTATTCATGGAAGGTCTGTGCTAAGTAGCCGCATGAGAACAATTATAAAATGTGGCTTGTTTCCTAAGAACTGCTTTCAAAAGCAAGTCAGCACTGGGAAAAAAGGTGGATCTTAGGTCAAAAAGCGCTATTTGCTCCTTTGTCTTTGTTCACCTGGTTTTATCTCCCCATAGTTCAGGAAATTGATTGATAGCATATATTAAAAACTGTAAAAAAGATATGCATCAATTAAAATAAAAAAGCTATGTAGATTTATGCAAATCAGTACATTGTGCAGCATTCAATTGATAATAAATAGGCAAATTAGGGGTGACTCTCAAGTTCCTGGCAGGTTGCCAGTTCAAGAGCTGCAGAGACTGTACGGTGCCAACAGGTTGTATAGCACACAGCAGCATCTAGCTGCCTGGAGATCTCAAACTGAACTCTTGTTCCCAGTGCTCTGACATTTTGACTGCAGGGGAAAAATGTACTTTAAAAACAAAAATCTATACCACATGTTCATATTCTGCACTTCTTGAAGTTCTAATGATATAATGATAGCTTTTGGCTTCCAGTCAGTCCTGCTTTCACACTCGTGTGTGTTGGAAGCTGCAGATAACTGCCAGGGATGGCTTAACCCCAGTAAACACAGGACCCTGGGCTGGCTAGAGCTGTGAGGTAGATCTGAAAGACTTTTGGACTCAGAATATGGAAGTTTTATTAGTATCCTGACATTTTTAATTAGAGAGTCCTCAAAGGCTATGTTTATGATTAGTAACTCAGATGTTTCCAAGATGACTCCCAGGCCCTGAGGCAGCTGGTTTGGAGAAGCTCACATTTGTGCCACCAACCTCTCCTACTGTCCCAAAGTTTGACCTGGTCCGTGGGGCTGGTCCTGCACCTGGGTTGGCTCCCAAACCATGCTCAGGCCATGTAGTATTGGGCCTGGGCCAACCAGGGACTCTGATAACAATTTAACAGCACAGGCAACCACATTCCAGTTTGGGAATATTGCCAAACTTTGGTTACTAGCATATATGCTACAAAAGGGACTATTTCAAATTGAACAGAGATTACACAGGGATTATACACAGCTTTTCTCTGGCCCATCATGGCCTCATGGGAGGAGAGGCTTCACACTTTACGCCATTGCTGTAACTTGGGGACTTTCTGAGAAGCAACAGACCCCACACCAGCAGTCCTGTTGCCTCCTCCCCACACCTCTTTGAAACTCCTGCAGCCTGTGCTTGAGCTGCTGGCTCCCATCTTCTTTCTGTGATCCTTTTTGCCTATTAGACTTTGAATTTTCTCCTACCTTTTAGCACTTTCAGTTCTCCATCGTGCAGGAACTCCCTTCACCTCACAACCCAGAGGCCCTATCTGGCCTAGACCTAAAGGAACTGAAGATAATGGTGAACAACCAAAATAATGGTGAAAATACTCAAATATTGTCTGTCACATCCAGAACTAATTTTAGGTCCTTTTTAAATGTCAGAATTAAACCCGAGTAAACTAATTCTCTATGATTTTGTTTTCAGAAAGCTCTAATTTTGAATCTGTATCAAGATGATGCTTGTTTCTTCAAAATTATCCTCTCCCTGTACACAAAATGGGACAGTGATTGATGTCTTAGTCCTCTTTCAAATACAAAAAACATTTCAACATTTCCATAAACATACTTCCTTCAAGGACAATAATTGCAACACACACTTTACACCTATAGACTAAGGAATCAGGCACATGTCATGCAGGTAGCTAAGGGCTGGCCCTAGGATGGCTGTTCAGAAAAAGGACACGGACTTGGCTATTCAATTTCTACCTTGTTAGTCAGTCTTGATCTCACTCTACCTTTGTTTACACACCTACATTTTCTCCTGGGTAGCATGCCCTTATGCAGGGCACAATCTCCACACTGAACTCCTCAGATTGTCAGGCTGAATTTATTATGTTATTCCATATCACTGATCAGCATGTCAAGCACCTGGGTGAAGGCTGAGACAGTACTTAAAAGATAACAAACTATTATCATTGCATTCCCTCAAAGCTCTGGTGAAAATTCAGTTTCCTTTTGCTTTCAAGTAAAAAAGCCATAATTTTTGTTAATGACACATTTGTACTCATGAGCCTCTGGGCAAAATTTGCCACTCAGACATCCCAGGACAGAGGAATAGGAGTCTGTTGTCAAGATTCACTAGGTTGAGCTGAGAAGAAAATTTTGCCTCTATCCTTACATATGGTTTGTTGTCAGGTTTTGTTTGGGTTTTTTTTTAATGTTGTTTTGTTTTTCTTCTTATAACCATTCAAGTGAAAACTACAGCAGAACTTGCCTCCAGAGGAAGAAAACAGGAAAACCACCAGGCACCTTCACAATATGAGAAAACACTACCAAAAAAAGGTACATTTGATGCCTCAGATGCAAGCAACTATCATCAGGGACTCCCTGTTAACAGTGGGGTCACAGCCACAGAGTTCCAGCCCATCATCTTTGCCTGCAGTTTTTATGCATGCAACTGAAAAGTTGGCCAGGCATCATACCAAACTGTGCAAATGGATCCTCCAACTCACTGCTCTTCCATCACAGATCCTAATGACCAATCTTTAGCAGTGACAGATGTCACTTTAGAAAGGGTAGGAGAGACTCAAAAGTCCTTCCTGGTTCCATGGTGAAATAAAGTAACCAGAAATAAAAAGAAAAAGAAAAAAAAAATCTGATGTAAATCAAAGAATATTCTATCAGGTATAGAATTTTATACTAGGTTTCTAAAAATGTCAAAGAAATATAGCTGGCAGGAGTAAGAACACTAAAAAGGACTGGTTCAGTTTATTTGGATGAAAAAAGCTCTGAGCAATGATGTGGATCCATCATTAGGTGAAAATAGTAAAATTCTTAACAGTAATGCAGAACACAGGGAACTGTTCACTAAATACTTGTGTTTGGGTTTTTGGAAAGTTATAGGATGACTTTTTTTTTTTTTTACTTAGAAGGGATGAAATACCTGTCTAATTAGTAGAATGCTTATTAAAAACAAAGTAAAAAACCCTAAACATTATTAACTGGGAATAGAAGATTATATATAAATAGGCATGATTAATTAATGTCTAAGAGTTCTTGAAGCGACAGATGAGGATACATCTGGTTTATAGATTTTCCTCCTTACTGCATCTTGAATTTCTGAGAAAACTCCATCAGGCTGAAAGAATTGTGACCCAGATGGACAGAAAAGATGTCTGGGTAAGCCTAATATCAGTGCAATTAAAAACAAACAAAAAACCTCAAAACATAACAAAAAAAAAAAAAGATGGGAACATAATACCATTCACATGATTTTACTGAAAATATACCTCCTCAAAAAAGCCAAATTCCTGACTTTAAAAAGCTGACCAGTTTCAAAAACTCTGTGAGTGTGATACTAATTCTGTGAAGTGTTGGAATTAGCACTACAGGCTGTGTGCCCTATCGTATCAGTGAAGCCCATATTAAGTTACAAGAAAATGCCTTGTGTCTGAAAATATTATTGAAAAGCACAAAATGATTCCTGAATGAGGATGTTTTCAGTGGGGTTTCAGACAGATAAATATAAGAACACACATTTTTTTTTCATCATTTTCAGCAATGCTTTTGAAAGCAAAGCCTCTTTTGACTGAATTTGAGGCTAGAAAAAAGACTGGTAGAAAAGGTAATAACAATTAGAGAACATGAGCTTATATTTTATGATCTGGTTGATTTGTTAAGCTAGTCCCAGTTGAAGGAAAACTGAATATAATCAGCTACTATGTTATATATAAAGAAACAAAGAATGAAAGCTATTGCTATTGCTCTCTCTAAAAGAGGTCTACAGTAAAAATGGCCAGGCAATTCACATGGGTTAGGTGTGCTTAGACTGAGCAGAAAAAGGAGCAAAATGCAGACTAGAAATGTGTATTTCGGTACTGAGGACACTGGTACTAAAACCCTGAAAGAAATTCTTGTCACTCAAAAATGACAGTGAAACACTGGGAAAGAAGCCAGAACAGCCACAAAGAAAGACAGATGAAGAGCTGAAGAAATTGTTACTAAGGATTTTAGGTTGGCAAAGCAAAAATAGCGAAGTTGTAATGTAGAACCACTTTAATGGGACAAAATATTAGATACTTAGTTACTTTCTTTTAGAAAGGCATGAAAGGAAGAGATTAGGAATTGGAAGATGGAAAAATTCACATGGGAAATAATACATGTATTTTAATGTCTATTAAAATGAAGAAGAAATTGGAAGAAATTAGCACATGAATTGCTGAATTCTCAGTTTCTCTATGTCATCAAATCAAAACAGGATGAATAAACTTCTCAAAGATAGGTTTCACCTTTGACTTTACTCTCATGGAAAATATAATTTTGTTCTACCTGATTTTTGTACCAGTGTGAAAATTAAGAGCATGTGGTAGAAAGGTGTAACACAGTAGGTGACCCAAGCCCTTATCATGGCCTTGAACACAGTTAACTGAATCCTATGAAAATCACAACACTGCATTCCTTTAAAAAGCACTGAAGAAAGAGTTTCTCTTGCTTTCTCCTTAAATAGTTTAAAAGCAGCTTTAATTCTATGGTAGTAGAATTTTACAGTAGAGCAACATCTTAGATTGTATTTTCAATACTTTAATAGATTCTCCTTTTTCTTTCTCCCACTTCAGAATCTAGGATACTTTTGCAACTCCTCTTCATCCTTTTGCATGTGTCTGCTATCCTGTGGGTTCAGGTATTTACATCTATGTGTCTAAATAGCTGATCTAGTGGATCCCAGGACCTGTCAGTTTGCATTACAGCTCCCAAAACTGTGGAACAAAATTTCTCTGTGAAACTGGGAAGCAATGAAAAGTTAAATAATATTGCAAATTCTGCTATCTTGTGTTAAACTAATTGCTAAATAAAAAACCCAAACAAACAAAAATAAAACCCAAACAACAAGCATACAGTGGGAAAAGAGATTAGGAAATCTCTCATTTACGATTCAAAGAATGGCCACAATGGTAACTTTATTAATATAAACCAGTAAAATACAAATATATTCTTAAGACAATTTGTATGATTTAAAAAGCTTTGTGACTTATTCCTCCTCTAGATTTTTATATCTGTGGAAATATAATTGGTGCAGCTCTCTTCTGACATTATAGGGGTTCACCAAATATGGGTTTTATTTAAGTGTTTGTGGATTTTTTTAACATTTTAACAGTTCTAGTGTCGCAAAAAAAGCATTTTGATTAAAGATTCTCTCTCAAAATTTGCTTAAAAACTCTTGCATTAAGTGAAACTAATCTAAATTGTAGGCAGTTTTAGGCAAAAAGAAGTACTAAAACCCAATGCATATGAGAACCTCTGAAAAATCTAAAGCATAATAAAGCAGCCAGAGTGCTTCCCCCAGCTTTGCCTCCTTGAAGTCACCAGCACCATCATAATGGTGCTCTAAGTAAGCTCTTCATCTTCCCCAAGCACAAGCTTTGCCTCATTTTCTGTGTCATTTCTAGTCCCTTTTGCACTTCTGCACTTTAGCAAGTATAACTTAATCCTTAATCCTCAAAAGCACTTTGGGGTGATGAAATGAAATGCATTTGGGATGTGTAGCTATCATTATGAACTAATTAATGGGACTTCAAGGAAGAGAAAAGCAGGCAGTAGCAATGTGGTTTGTTCCGTGCTACAGTAAAGTTTGCAATAAAAGGAGCAGTCACACGGAACAAAGATATTCTCTTGTAACCAAGCAATGTACATCTCTTCTGTCATCCACAATCAGCAATAATTCATGTCAGAGCTCGACCAGGCTTCACGATAAAAGTAGACTGGCAGAGTTTACCCTCTCCTTGAAAAGTGAGTTAGTTACTCAGTACAGCAGGAGGTCTGTCTTCTCATATGCAGTTTACTTTGAATAACCAAGTTGAAGACATTCATGCAGAAGAAGAGGCTGTGAGATGTGGGTTTGCTCAATTTTAAGAGAAAAAGGCAAAGAGGGGATCTTTTCTCTGTCTGCAGCTACTTAATGGGAAGGTCTAGAGAAGATGGAGAGAGACTATTAGAGGTGCACAGCAAAAGGATGAGAGACAAAACCAACAAGTTGCAGCAAGGGCAAATTCTGACTAAACACAGGGAGAAAAACAATCACCAAAAGGGTGGTGAAACAATGGAACAAATTACCCAGAGAGGCTGTGGATCTGCATCCTTGGAGATACTTAGGACTTGACTGAGAAAAACTCTAAGCAGCCTGGTTGAGTTGGCCCAGCTTTGAGCAGGGGGTTGGACTAGATTATCTCCAGAGGCCCCTCCCAATCTGAATTATTCTGTGATTCCATGTAATTCCTGGACAGTTTGCAGAGCATTCTCTATTGGTCTAACTCCACTCCTGTTAACAACAGATTATTATTTAAATGTTTTTAAATATTTGAAGGGTGAGTGTCAGGAGGATGGGGCCAGGCTCTTCGCAGTGATGATCAATGATAGGACAAGGGGTAATGGGTGTAAGCTGGAACACAGGAGGTTCCGCTTAAATTTGAGAAAGAACTTTACTGTGAGAGTAACAGAGCACTGGAACAGGCTGCCCAGGGAGGTTGTGGAGTCTCCTTCTCTGGAGACATTCAAGACCCGCCTGGATGCCTTCCTGTGTGAACTCATCTAGGTGTTCCTGCTCTGGCAGGGGGATTGGACTGGATGATCTTTCGAGGTCCCTTCCAATCCCTAATATTCCGTGATTCTGTGATTGAATGTTTTTGGAAAACTCCATCCTCTAGCATAAGTAATATATGACCTTAAAGGAAGCAACTTCATCACAGTATTTTTTTTTGTGCTTCAAAAAAGTATTTATATGCATTTTTCCTTCTGTTGAAGTCATGATTTTCAGCTAGAGACATAATTATTTCCAGAGTATTTAACTGTGATATCAAGTAAAGAGGCTCACACTGAGTCTTTCATAAGAGGCCTTACCTCTCACTGGCATCATTTCAGAGATCTGCTTTCCTTTCTACAACAAATGTAAATTCTTCATGTTTTTAACAGATTGTTTTATTTTCTTTTGCTCCTCGGCCACTACTTCAATCAGATTTTTGTCACCTGGGAAGATGCCACACAGCTCTGAAGAACCAATGTCACATTTGCTGCTTCTAAGGAAGGACAAGCCTTCCCCTGTTTTCTCTTTCCCTCCCCTTCTGACAGGTTTGATGTTAATCTGACAGGTCACTAACACACTAGAATTTGGTTTTTGTTTTATTTTTTTAATTTGCTTAATTTTCTGGTCATTTAGAAAGCTGAATTAGCCAGTGCAGAGGCAGAAGAACATCAGAGTGCTGAAAGGGAGTGAAGAAAAGCAAGAAACTCTTCATATCAGTGAGCCCATTACATTGGCTTGCACCACTTAGTGCAATTTCATCTTTAGGCTGAGATTTGCTGATGCAACAACTTCTATGATGTCTACCATAAAGACACGTATATCTGGGCCAGTCATTTACACATATTACCCAGTCCTGATACCAATGGACAGAAATTACTAGATTATTAAAACATATGGATCTTGGTCTACAACTGCTCGTTCTTGACTGTAAAGGAAGTCTAGAGATGAGATTTGCTTGCCTAATCATGGAAGGTGGGTACCATGTGATGCCCCAACTATCTCACTTGGCCTCAGCTGCTGTGAGGTCCTGCACCATATCTGTCAGCCCTGTGCTGGTCCCTCAGACACTGTGGTCCATCACCCACATAGGAAGCAGTGGGAGCTGGATTGCTACAGGTATCCACATGGAAGAACTAAAATTTAGGAAACTTAATCTTAAATTGACGCCTACATCTGACATTAGTTGTGAGCTGAACCCCATCTTCCATGTAAATGAGGCATTTCCAGACAAGTAAATGGTCCAAAGAATTTTCCTCTCCCTTTCTTCACAATTTTGAGAATTAAAAATATGACTATTCTTGTACAGGTTGAGCTGTGCAAGGAAATTTCCTTTCTTTTATTTTTTTTTTTTTTAAGAAAAAAATGCATAGAATAAATTAATATATTTTCATTGTTGTAATAAAATTCTAAATTAAAACTGTTCCAGAAACTTTCAGAAATATAAGACAGAAGTAGAATCAAATGCTTAATTTTTTGCGGGATGTATTTTTATTAAACTGTCTTAAGACTAAATATGCAAGCTTTAAAAAGTAAATATGTACCTCATGTAAAAATTAGCTTTTAGTTATAGTTACATGTGGGAATATCTCCAGATTTGCACATTTTCTGAACCATCTAATCCTGAAGAAAAGAGATGAATTTTTTCCTCACTTTACACCTCCACATTCTGAAAATCAAGATACAAGCTGCTAAGTGTGTTCAATCAGTTCTGAAGAGTTTCACAAATGATACCGACCTCTACTTCTCATTTACTGATCACAGCCACCATCGTTAATTTCTGGGGAACTGCAGGATGACAAACGTTTCTTGCTCAAATCTTTAAATAATCAACAGTCAAGTGCCTCTCCAAAGCAGCTCATTATGCCTCTAAAGTGTAGTAGCCTGGAAAGATTATGACCAGTACTTTTAAGCATGTCCAGTGATGTAAGAGCTCAAATTATTCACTTTGGGTCTGATTTGCGCAAGTAGGAACGTTTGCAGTTACTGGACCTGCACATACTCACCACCATCAAACATTAGTGGAGAATATGAAAGTTAATTGGGTTGGAATCACACCGGCATGACTCACGCTGAGCACCAAAGAGCAGAACTGCAATTTGACAGGTCAGCCAGTGGCTAAGGAATGCATTTCCAAAACAACTGAGGTAGTCACAGACCTCACCAGATTTGCTTTTAAATATTGTTTTTCATCATGCTTTAAATAATATGAATATGTAGTAATATGCACATACAGATAACTTCAAAAATCCAACCAAAACTCTGCCCATCCTGTTTTCCTTCAAAAGGTGAGATGAGAAGAACCATTGCTGGCTTATGTTAGTTACACTAATTAATGCAGACCTGTAAGATGTTTTGAAATTGCAGTGATGAGACAAAATTCACCAGTTTATAGCTATGTAAAATAAATAGTCTTTTTTCAAAAGTTTTCTGCTTTGCCTGCCCTTTGGATACATATTACACAATCTATGTCTCCAGTAAAGGAGACTGATGCTCACCACAGAGAAGATCTCATGATTTTCTGCAAGTTTTATACAACTAAGTAATTATACTCGGCCTCAAACAGCACATGTAAAAATAAGTAATTTATTTTCTAAATAGGATGCTAAGAGACAACTCTTTCACAGCTTTTGTCCTATAAAAATCTGATTTCTGGACATAGTGGTTTTATTGCATAATTTGAATAGCACCACTTCTGCTAAAGCTTGGGAAAAAAAAAATCTGTATTGCTGCTGCCACAATAGCATTTTTGATAGAATATATCAAACAGATGAAAGTCATGAGTCAATTCACATCAGAGGCAGAGCAACTTCTCATCTGCCCAAACACACCATGCAGACACACTTTAAATTATAAGCATTTTGTGCTTTGGATTTTTAAATTCTCTAGCAAGTCAATTAACCACCACAAAATGGAGAAATGAGCATTTGATGGGAACTGCAGGGAGAAGACAGCAGCTGCTTAATAAGATAAGAACAGAATCCAGATTTGTAAAATAGTTAAGCAGCTCTACGGCCCAGCAAACCTGGGACAAGTCCAGCATAAAAGGTTAGGTAAAAATTCAAAAAAAAGCTGAAATGATCTCCACTCCAAAAGTTCAAAAAGAAGTCATAGTCAGTCAAAGCACCCAGCCAGATTTGTGAAAGCATTTAAGTATACGTATAACCTGAAATCAGAAGCCTTGAGTATCTTTGCTCAAACCAAAGACTCACTAAGCTAAAAGTTTCAGTCATTTTTAGAGAGGGAAGGGATTCTCCTGTGGATACTCTGCTTTCATGGATGCTTTTGAAAATTTTAGCCAAAGTCTTTTAATAACATAATTACAATTACTTTTCCTGTCCTAGGTAGGATTATTAATGCTAAGCAGGGTAAATTCTATTCCTTGCAATTAAATCTTCTGCTCAAGCTTTTATATCACATTTCAACTACTGCAATTTCTTTTTCTCTGTCACTGGCAAATGAAATCTTGTTTCACTAAAATCTATCCAAAATTAATTTTCCTAGATCTTTGCTTTGATCAGCTTTTCCGTGAGACATACAAAACTGTAACATGTTTAATTTGGCAGTAATATTAGGCTGCAGTCCATCTTAGTGATCATTATTGCCTTACTGTTTTCCTTGCACTCTGTCTCCTGTCTGTCTGCAAACATCTCTAATCACATCTTGTACATAAAATATAAGTGGTTTGGGCAGGGGTGACACGTAGGTTCTATATTTCTAGAAACCATGTAGGAGAAAAGGAACGTATAATTAAGGGTGACTGGTGTAATAGAAATAAATAACAACATGTAACAGTCTCCAGTCTTTGGAAAGAGTGAGTTGTTTTTGAAAAACTGATTTTATATAGATTCATGTGTGTATGTGTGTGTGCACATACACCTATATGAATAATGGAATATATTTTATCCCATTTTCTCACGTTCAGCCAAGTGGACATTGTCAAATATTATTGTGCAAATATTTAAAGTCTGTTTCATCCTAAGAAAAACATCACATTGGAGAGCAACGTGTTCAAACACTCGCCAACCAGCCCAGCACTGAAACATCTGATGGGTTTCTAACAGATTGTGTCATTACAATCCAAAAGCTGCGACTGGGAACATCTTGTTGATTTTATTTGTGATAGACTTGTTGATGGATTGTGAGGGCTGACTGAAGGAGATGATTGTTATTTTGTGAGCACAATTTGTACCTGTCTGTGGAGTAGCCATAACCATCTCACTTGACTGAAGTCCTGAGAGTCTAAACCAGGATCCCGCAGCCCCACCATGCAGCAGACCGGCACCAACCTGGAAGTGCCCAGTGGTCTCTGGAAGATGCTTTTTTCTGTTGCATCTTTTCGTAACAGCAACACTAATTTTAAAGACTAAGGATAAATCTCACCAGCCCACATAGACTGCTGAAGAAGACAGCAGAAAGATCGTGCCTATGAACTATTTCCACCAATGCAGACAAAGGCAGGTTTTTAATTGCAAAACACATCTACATGTTAAAAAAAAATCCACATTCTCCGGAAACAAATAGTTTTCATCCAAACCCCAGAGTGAGTCAGGCGGTATCAGCTGGGGGGTTGGGGGTGCCTAAGCCTTCATTAAATAGAAGAGAGCCTGATCCATTGTTTTTTATGCTGGAGCACAACCTAAAGTGTATATGGAAAGGGTGTTGCCATAGGAACCACTTTGCTGAAATGAGTAGGAGAAGTGAAGTGCAGGGAGGAGAGAAGCGTTTAATGAAAGGGGGAAAGTACTGAATACTACCACATATGAGAAGCCATTGAATGTGTAAGATATTAGCCAGATGTTAATAAGGTGATTAAATTCAAAAAAGCATAGCAAAATAGATAAACATAATCCAGTGAGTAATTGGGAGGAAAAGAGCTAATTGTAACAGAACAAAACAAAAGTATAGTCAGCTTTCAGCTCATACAGCCGAGTACCAACAAAAAGTAGAACAGCACCAGTTTTATGAAATTGGCTCCAAATCAAGGTAAACTGTAAACTTTATAAAACAAGAAAAAAAAATATACACTATTAGGTTTTATTTTCTTGCAACAACAATCTAAAACAACAATTCATAAACCATTTATAAATAAGATAATTTCTAGAATTCAGTCACTTAGTCCACACAGTGAGTAGTACAGATGGATAATAAAGAGTTGCTGGAAAACATGAAACCAGGGATATATCCCCTTGCTATGTATCCCTTTAAACTCTGAAAGATGAAGTGTGTTGCCCTCTACTTGAGTTGAGGTAATAAGGAAAATACCTCTAAACCACTGTTATCATCAATAACCACATTATTAACTGTTAATAGCTCTAGGCTGACTAGAAGTTGAGACCTGCTGTGCTATGAATTATATACCTAGAGAATATCTGCTTCCTCCTTAGAGATAAATAGATGAAAAAAGCACAGGCTGTGTGAGAGCATAACATGTGGAAACAAATAACAATTATCTTGGTATCTCTTGTGCAGAGTTACTTGATGGGCAGAGAAGTGTGGGCACACGGGGCCTTTCAAGGGATAATGAGGGATGAGTTGAGGATTAAAGAGGAAGGTGAACAATCCTGGAGCAAAGATGAAGCACAAAGACCAGGTGAAGGGAGAGGGGAGGAGATGAGAAGATACACTGAGAACTGTGAGACCTGAAGGACACCGAGATGTCCATGTGGTGCTCAATGATGCTCGTGAGATGGAGTTCCCAGCTCATTCCTTTGGGCTACTGCTGTCTCCTCGGAGCAGGAGAGGAGATGTGAGGCAGGACTTGCTTGCTGGCATGGTGGGAAGATGGGGTTCAGGCTGAAGAATGGAAGCATCTCAACTGTCCTGTCCTGCTCTACTGCTGCAGCCAGGTCAGGACAAACCCTAACAGCAAGTGTTCCTGAAGCCCAATTTGGAATTCACAATGCACAAAAATGGGACTGGAGGAAACCAAAGGCTGCATTATGCCAAATCTCTACAAGGGCTTCCAAATTAAAACATACAGGGCTCTGCCATAATACGATACAAGATTAATGAGCATGCAGAAATAATCCTTTATTCTTTGCTTCAAGCAAAGAAAACACCCAGAGATAGAATACTGGTTGACTTATTTGTAATATTATAAGTGTGAGTTACATGGTTTTGATTTATTCCTTATATCATAAAAGAAATGCTAGAACAATGTCTATAAAATGCACTGCAATAATATAATTTTTTTTTCCTTTGGTGGCAATAGTTATACCAATAAAACTGTCAAGATTAGATCAGATTTTATTAATTCATTTTAAAAATGAGCCCTGCTCTTAAACTCCAGACTAACTCTGGAATTCTTTATTTAATTCTCAGGCAAAACTTTTATTTTATATCAGAATTTGCTAAATAAGTGCTAAGTGAAATGACATTTTACTGTGTATTTCTACTATAATTTTATAGTCACTGTAGGACATACGTTGCCTGAATCATAGAACTTGAATGCATAGGTTCAGTAAGGTGAAATATGTTGATATATTTGGAAATCTATAAAAATGTATAGGTATTAAAATATATGTATAAAATGAAGGATCTGAATAATTTAATAAACTGTGTATTATTAAACTATTTGAGATGCAAAGAACAAGGTCCTATATATTTCAAGAAGTGCATAGAGGAGGTTCAGTTTTCATTTCTACAGGAAAGTAAGGGAAGAGAAAAGGAAAGGATTGCACAGCCCTTAAATGGCTATGTTAGCTGCTCAAATTTTCAAAGCAACCAACCATTTGAAGTCACGAGGCTTTGGCAATTTACAAACACTAACCATCTGGTCTTCAGTTTCCAGAAATCAACTGCATTGAAAAGACACCCAAACCCTGTATGGAACAATATGAAACCAAATGAGGGAGCCACAGCTAGGAACACCAGTAAGGAAAGAAGGTCACAGCAAGGAACAATGGTAGTTTCTCACACTTTGAAGAACCCTTTGGTTTCCTGCAGTGACATGAGAAGCTTTATTCCCATGGAGCCTGTGTTCTTTCTCATTAATTTCTGTGCTTTTAAAGGTCTAGAACTGAATCTCAGGAGCAAAACTTAATCAGTACCTCTGGGTCTCACACTGGAGATGCTTTCCCACCTGATTTATTTCTCTTTTTAACTGTATGTTTCAAACTATTAGCATTTCTTTTCTAAAACATGGGATAGCATTTAAAATAGTAATGAAATAACTCAGTCTTGGTAAACTGTAATCCCCATAGTCTTATTTTATTAGCGTTATCAGTTATGGTTTGAAAAAGAGCCGAAGCTAGAAAGGACTATGTTAGCAGCCTTTCATTTCAGAAAGATACTCCATTATGAAAATTTCTCCTGGATAAGTATCTGAAACTGGTCAGAATAAATTGCCTTAGGCTGCCTCTAAACTATACTTTTATCTGTTACTGACTATCCATCCATCCTAAATAGGGATTGTTTGTTTTGTTTTTTTTTTCCCCTGTAGTTTTACATGAAGAATTTATATTTGCATGTTTGCTGTGATTGCAGTAAAAGCTCATTGACCTGTATGCAAAAAAAACCCAGCCCCTGTAGGGTAGAAAAAACAGCTGCAGAAAAATGCCTGCCACACAGATACCCAAATAATTCCTCATGATTAATGTTATTATCATAAATCCCACGGAAAGGAATAATGCTTTACCACTTATAAAGCATTGCCTTCAGCAGAATTTTTAACATTGAAGTTAATACAGGACCCATCACTCTACTCCATGGGTCCCTCATGTAAATCCATTCCCCACTGGAAAATACAAATTACAGACAAGATCTTGGGGATCTTAGGAAGAAGAAAGCTCCTCAGAGCCAAATCAACAGCAGGAGGATACTGCAATAAAACTCAAGTATTAAGTAAGACTACAGTAGTTAACTGAGATTACAGTGTGGTATAACCAGAACTGATTTCCTATGGCAACTACACATCACTACTAATACAAGAAAATAGCCACAGGACAGATTTCCCTCCTCATCCTCTGTAAGCAGATGTTAGCAGCTCTCCAGGAGAGCATACCCATGCAACATCCTTCCTGTGCCAGCACTGCCACTAACAAAGACAAAAGTTTCTCTAATGGAGGTTTAGCACAGCAGCCCATCATATCAAAACATTCCTGGTCAAGGCAAAATCACAGAAATATCATTTATTGCGCTCCTCTGGCTTCAGTCAGAATGAGCTCATCCCATGGGGAAACTCATGAAAGTCTTGTCTTTAAATGACCTTTCACATGCAGAAGTTGCATCAGAACCCATGGCTGGACAGATAAAAAAACATGCTAACCTTTTGCATCCTCTTCATCTGTCTAGAGAGGATTTCTGCTCCTTAGGAGAGGACTTGACTAGGCAGATGCTTTTATTCAACTTATTTAATGTACTTTAAAAAAAGAAAAGCACCATGTAACTATAGCTGTGCTTTTCTATCCCAGCCCTTTTAGCCACTGCCCTTTTTCCCCATGTATTTCTTAATTGTGGCTTCAGCCAGCAGCTGTGTTTCATAGGTCTATAAAGCACCACAGATGCCCATGGCGTGGCTCAAGCATGCAAAACCAATTATGCTATTAGCATCTTTTACCACCATAGCCTGATTTCATTAGCTGCCAACTTGGAAACTGCTAAGAGCCACAATCAAAACTGAATGTCCTCAGAAACATCATAGCACTGGCTATCTAGTGGTACAGAGCATTGCAAACGCAGAGCTTTCTACCCTGAGAGTACTGCTTACAAATTCACTGTGAAGAGGAAAGATGAAGACAATATTTGGATCTATTTTTATTAAAGCCAAGGAGAAAGTAGGGAGGAAATTTGGGTGTAAAACTACCAGACAAAACTTGGAGAATCCTAAGATCTTCCTAGAGCACATATGCACAAGTCAAGACCTGTGGAAGCAGAGAGAGAGACAACCCATTTCAGGCCCATTTTACCAGACGCTCTGGCCACCAAGCTAGTTCCCCTTTTGCAGACAGCCTCCTACTTGCTCTGAAGCTCTGTGAGCCAGCTAGATGTGAACCAGCTCTGAAGTAACAGCTCCTAGTAATCCTACTGCACCTAGGCATCTATCAGTGCTTCTGAGGGGAAGAATTATTTACCAGTCCATGCTCCTATGCAGCTTTTGCATCAGAGTTTGGTGCTGTCCAGTTGCTTTGGGGTGGCCAGTGCAGCCGGTGTGACCTTGGTCTCTGTCCTGCCATGTTCCCACACTCCAAGGGTGCTACTGCACCACTTCTCCACTGGACAAGGCCAGCTCCAAGAGATCATCCACTCAAAACAACCAAACAATTCTTTATCTTTTTAAATTTTTTCTTTCTTTTCTTTTTCTAAATAACTTAGTTTTCTGTTGGATTTGGTCTTTGGGCTGGTTCCACCATGGCATCGCTCAGCCCTAAATTAGTTGTTCTGGCATCACTGGGGCAATTTATCAAGTAAGCCTTGGATATGTTTCAGAATCAGTAGAAATGCACAACGTAGGTGCTTATCTCTTTGTTGTTCACAAAAGAAAATCAAATAACTAAATTACCTATACAGCTACAATTAGCTTAGATTAATATTATTTTCTGAATTCCCTGCCACTCCTGGTGTTCCTTCATGTAACAGGGGAACTTATGGAAGCATTCAAGTTGAAAGCAGTACATTTTCACAAAAAAACTAAATTTCAGAATAATCAGGATAATCTAATTTCAAAATTCCTTAAAAAAATCCCTGCTTTACTTGGGAAATATCTTCTTTATTATGATTTTTTTCAATGTTTTGATCTTCAGTTATAATTATTAGTGGCTTTGCATTAGCATTGCTTTGTTGTTTTTTGATCTCAACAGCATGCAGAGAAAAACTCATTTCCCAGAAGGATCTAGTAACAGCATGGTTGTTCTAATCAGGAGAGTTTCTAAGGAAGTGGCAGTCCTCTTTTTGCAATGAATAACAATTTTGCAAATTTGAAAACAATCATTGTCTTTCTGAGGGCTGGTTTTCCTCCAGGAAAGGAAATTAACCAGAAACACAGCAATTAGCAATCATGAAAGGATTAATTTAATGAAATGACAAAATATGAACACAGGTGAACAATAAAGGATGCCTCACAGTGTCATACACTGGCACAGCGTAAAATCAAGGGGAAGACTGCCATTGTCTGCAGTTTCTCTTTCATCTTTGTATTTCCCCATTAAGACTGAACATCCTAGAGCTCTGATTCATTTAAGGGTTTTGTTGGACGTTACCAGGCTCTAGGTAAACTTAGTGGAGAGAAAGGAAAGAGGAAAATTACTGTTACTGATGAACACAAACAGGAAGTCAGAAATCAATTACAGTGATTACAACAGTGGATTATAGGCTGCATCTGCGACACAGAACCAGCCCTCAGCTGGCCTCTGCCTCCTTCTCCTCTTTGCTTCCTAACAGTTTGTAGGAAAGTGTTTTTAAGCAAAAAGTTCAGGTTACTTACAGGGGTGGGAAGGATCAGGACATATGTGGGGTTTATGTACCTGGTAGAGATACCAGAAAGGTTCAGGATCTGCATCTCTTGGATGTCCAAGGACATTTCCTTGGAGAAGAGCTGTGTCCTCCATGTACCTGTTCTCCTCTCCCTTTCACTCCTCTCTATCTGCTTTGCCATATCATGACTTAATATTCAGATTATTCCCTTCTTTCTGTATTTTGTTCCTGTTTATATTCTTTCCTTAGGATTTAGTATTGCTTCATTTCTCTCTCCTGCAAAGAAACACATGGAACTTTGTCACAATTACCTCTCCAATAATGCCTGACTGAGACAAACTCCCTGATTTCACGTCACATCCAAATGCCTTTAGTCTCAAGTCACCCCCTGAAATTACTCTTTTCCACAGAGCATGCACAAGTATGTCTGCTTAGCCTGTGTCCCACTCAAAGGAAGAGCTAACTAAATTTTAAACAAAAGAAGGTATTCAAAGAAAGAAGTAACTAAATCAGTTATATCCTCATTGAAGTTTTTACTGTTTCTTAATTTTCTTCAGGTTAGAGGCAATGTCTTTTTTATGTAATTGAGTTGATAAATTTTTTTATTTTGCTAAAACTTCACAGATAGGCTTTCCTGTCATGTGTAAACTAGTTTAAGCTGATACAGAAACCTAAGAGATGCATGGAAACCTACAGTGTGATTCAGATCTTGAATCAGAAACTTCTAGATTCCTGACTGAATCATACACTAACATAAAGAACAATGTGCACTTTCTAATTTACCAAAAATAAATATCTCTATCCTTTTTTCCCCCTAGTCCTTATTCATAATTCATAATTACTGCACTAAACAAACAAAACCCAAACTCACTAAGAGCACAGAACCAATAGCAGGGATACTTCAAAAGGACTTGCTAGTGGTACAAAAATAAGATTTAGAAATGGAATAGATAGTGATGACTCAGTGCCTTTCAAAGAGTCAGTCTGCAATTACAATCTCTAGGCTTGGAATGAATGGGGGCAAAAAAAATAAAAAGACTGGCAATAGTCCAGACTGTCAATTCAATTCTGTGTCAGCCTTGTTTAGTTGAGCTTGATGGCCATGTTAAGTGGTGGAAAATATAACACTTTATTCCATAAATGCACTTGACAACATCTCTCTGTGTCTTAGAAGGTAGTCACTGATGTCTCTGCCAAAAAAGATGACCAAGCCTTAAGTTAGGCTATGAGTATCTCTGTGTTGATACTCATACAGACATCCATTTAACGCTGTAATAACATATCATAGAGATTACTGGAAATAGGCTTCTATGAGTTTGCAAAATCTTCCATTTCCCCAAGTTTCCTATGCAATATTATCTTGCCTTTAATTGATGCTCTAATTAGTCACTCTGTTCTCTCAGACCATAGCTGTGAGAGAGCTCTCTGCTTATTACTAGAGTCTCTTTAAGATTTGTGAGCAGAATCAACAGGAAACTTTAAATTAGGCATTATAAACAGAATGGAAGCTAATTCGAGATCAAACAAAACTTGTTTTCAGAATTAGTTGAAGTCTGATGTCTAGCAAAATTTTAGCTACAGATTTAGGAGTTGCACTAGCTACATATTTAGGAGAAAATTATTTTAAAGGTGCCTGAACAACCTCTCTATAGCAACAGACAAAAAAGCTTAAATCTGTTCTGTTGAAGAGTGAGGGCTCTGCCTTTTCTTAGTTCTCTGCTTCTGAATCTAGAGGATAGGGAGTAAAAGGAGGAGACAAAGGCATGACTTCTTGCTTTGGTTCTCCATGACTTTCTGTGGCACTCTGGCTTAGCCAAAGAACTCATTTTTTCACACTTCATCTTTCCAAAGCTGTAGAAGAGGAATCTATTTCCTATAGCCATGCAGCAGAGAGGAAGCCACATGCTGCCAGGTATCTACTTAGTTACCATCTCCACACAGTTTTCAGATTTCATTTTTTTATCTTTATAGGCTTTGCCAATTGATAAGGAGACAATAAAAGTAAAACCTGTTTTCAGTGTGAAGTCATATCAAAGATAGACATCAAATAGAATCAACTATAGATGTATTGACAAGCAATGAGGTAAGGCTTCTAGGAAATTGGACTTTTGGTCACAATAAATGTTATCTTTGCATGCTGGTTCGTGGTTGCTTTTGGAGCAGTGTTATTTGCATTTATCAAATGTTGTGATCACCATGGCAACTCCCCACTCACTTTTTCTACTATTTTGCTTGTCAATCTGTTAGAGATACAGAGTTTTAAGGCACAATCCTGCACAAGACTGAGCAATTTTGACATCCTTCCTGCACCCAGAAAGGGAATGTTCTCAGCACCTCAATACAGCAGCTCAGCCCCTTACAACAGAAGTCATTCTGCACTATTTTGTATTCAGAGTCTTTCTCAAGTTCAACCAGGGTGAGATACAAGAAGCAGCCATTTATATACATAAGTAATTTCATCATCTGTGTTACAGCTGCCTCAGATGCCCCAATAGTGTGGCACTAAGACATCACTTATTTAATTAATGTCAATTAATTAATTTAATGGGGTTTTTTTTAAACTAAATCTGCTAGATTCTTCTGCAATTCTGTTATTTGTTCTTGTAGCATGAAGGATGTCATTCTTCCTTCTGCCCATCACTCTGACATGGGAAGAAGAGCAAAGATGGAGGAGAATTTTTCTCTGACTGCTTACTACTTTCTCATTTGTAGCAATTCATAGTCAGAGCACTCTAAACCTGGATTGACCTGTCACCATGTATCTTCTCTGATTTCCTACTTGTGATAGAAAAAGGGAAAAGGGAAGAACATAAATGAAATGAAATGAAATGAAATGAAATGAAATGAAATGAAATGAAATGAAACCCTCAGTCCAAACCTGTCCAGTCCAAATATCACTTCTTCCAGGGAGATAAGCTTCAAAAAAGGGTACCCTGAACTCCACATCCATGTCAACATTCCTCCAGAGTCTGTCTACAGGGCAATCAGAGGTGTGAGTGTCCCACCCACACAGCCTCTAGCAACCTGTTTGTGCACCACTAACAGAGGTAGCATGTGCTTTAGTGCAGGCTTTGCAAGCTGACCTGAAAAGTCATAGGAACACATGGGAAACTCATGGCAGGTGGGTTCGAACTGGATGATCTTTAAGGTCCCTTCCAACCCAAAGCATTCTCTGATTCTATGAAATTCAGGTGAGAAGTTGGTAGCAGAACTTATAGCTAGATTGCATATATGCATGCAGGCTTCTGAGTAGCTTTGAATCAGGTGTTACCAGAGTGCTTATTGTTGCTTCTACCCTTCCGTGTCGTGTCACTGGGAACTAAGGAGCAGGAACTTCTACATGAGAGATTTGTCCACCAACACTTCACAGAGTCACAGAATGTCAGGGATTGGAAGGGACCTTGAAAGATCATCTAGCCCAATCCCCCTGCCAGAGCAGAATCACCTACAGTAAGTCACACTTGGTAGCATAGGACATCCATTATTTAAAGGCAAATGTAAATGGAACCGAACTGGTATTTAATCATATTCTATTTATTTATTTCATGCAATAGTGACGTTGAACTCTTTTCTAGCTTATGGATATTTCTAAATCTACAGGAGCATCTAAAATTAGGAAATGTGCAAGCCTGCTTTGTTTTAATGCGACTAATCACACATAGCTCCAAAATACTGAGCAAGTCTTCTTCAAAACTCAAGTTTAGATGTCAAATTAAGTCACTCATCCATCACTGAAGATTATAATATCGTTTGTTTGTGAATTTAATGAAATGTAATGTTTGGAGCCTGAAAAAGTATGAGAGAAATATGTACTTTTTCAAAACTGAAAAAGTGATGAGAAATTACTGAATTTCACTTTTTACCAATCTTTCTGAAAAATATGGTTTTATGTATTAAAAAAAAATATGGTATATTTTTTCCCAGAAGTATTTTGTTAGGAAAAGCTACATAAGTTAAAACAGAAACTAGAATTCAACAGCAGCCAGAATATTCCATATGTTAACATGGTAGAATAATTATAATACAGATGAGTAATTGAGGAGACAGAATTTGTGGTATCAAATTAGAGTACTGATTTAGGTTTAATGGTATAGCTTTGAAAATACCAGGTGGGACATTCATATCAAAAGTGTATTTGCCCAGGTCCTAGCAAACAAGCATCAAAATGCTGCTTGCAACTCAGTAGTGCTATATATCAAGAGAAAAGCTTTGGACACCTTGCCAAGCATCTAAAGGTTTGAAATAGGAAATTTCCACTCTGTGCAAAAAGCTGATCAGTAACCTCACTGCAAAATCATACTTGAAACATCTGAGAAGCAGTGATTTGTATTATCCACTAGAAAACCCAGCAGTCTCATTGCCATCACCTGTATTTCATCAATCTTTTAAAACTTATCATCATTCTCAGCTTCTGGTAATGGAAAGCATAAAAGCCAATTAAATGGTGCTCTTAGGGCTTAAATTTGAGCCATTTCAGTGATGAAGGCTAAAGTACTGGACTATACTACTGAGAGCATACCAAGGGGGTTAAGGAAAGGGAATAATCCCTGCTATGCAGTTTCATGAGTCTACATCTGGAATACTGTCCAATGGAGAAGGACATTAATAAACTGGAGAGCACCTGGCTGAGAGCAGAAGAACATGATATGCAAGGAGAGGTCAAGAGGGCTGGGTTATTTTGACCTGGAGAAGAGATCTAATTGCTTTCTTCAGCTACCTAATAAGTGGGTACAAACAAGTCAGAGTCAAACTCTTCTTGGAGGTATTCAGTGACAGGACAAGAGATAATAGACACAAGCTGCAGCAAGGAAAATTCTACTTAATTAAAAGGAAAAAAATGCAGTTAGTGTTGTAAAAAATTGGAACAGGTTGTATAATCTCAACCCTTGGAGACTTCTGAAACCACTCTGACAGGGCCCTGAGCATCCTCATGTAATTTTGAAAGTAAGGGCTTTGAGCAGGAAGATGACTAGATGGTTTTCAGAGGTGCCTTCCAATGTAAATTATTCTGTGATCCTACAAAAGCAGTATTTCAACTGAAGTGAATGTATTGACTATTACTAAAATATTTCTAAACAGAATTATTTTTAAAGTTTGAAAATAACTGAATCACCCATTAGATTATAACTAGATTCTGTGATAGATACAGAATGTGACAGATGTACCTCACATATTGAAAGGCAGGTAACAGCTGTGTTATTGTCAAACACACACACAAAAAAAAAATAGGTAAGGGTCCAGTAGAGCTCTGGAGTCCTGAGGTACTGCACATTCAGGACATGCAGTACCTGTACTGCATTAACCAGTCACTGGGAATTCCATTTCAAGACTTTATATTTAGATTTCAAAAATGTCTTTATCCATGAGAACTAAACTCTTATTCTATGTATATCTGAGAGCAGACAGTAAAAACGTGAAGGAGGCAAGGATAAATGAAGGAGTGCCAGGAGACAAGGATAAAAGAAGCAGAAAATGTGAAATCATGTTACCTAGTTATGGGAACTGGAGACAGAAACATGAGAGATATTTCACCCCCAAAATTAATAACTTCTTATTTTAAATAAGAAAAATATATTTTTCCTTCTCAGGAACCTAGGGAAAGTGAGGATTAATGCAGGAACTGAAAGAAGGATAAAGAATTGGTTACAAGGAAGGTGACAGTTGATTGGGCTGCAAAGGAAATTGTCAGGCTACAGTCTCCTATGGCCAGGCTGTGGGCCCTGTCTTTGAGCACAGAGAGAGAAAAGTGTCTTCAGGAAGCTTACTCAGGATGCTGGTTTCAAAGTAGCATTCTAAATATTGTCCTCAACTCAGAGGATATTTCATCCTAAAGGGTTTAGTTTTATGATCAGATGCACAGATTGATATTTCAGATTTTTAAGTTTTTCTATGCCCAGTAACCTCAATTTTGAAGAATTATGGCAAATAATGAGCTGTTATTCTTGTTGCTCTTGGCAGAAATCTTGGAAACTGGTACCACAGTTGGCTGCATACTGCACTTTTCCCCAAAATGAGTTTCATTTTTGTTAACTGAGCTGATTTTTCACCCCTCTGTTGCACTGGAGAAAGATTGACTGTGCTTGCAACTAGGCAAAGACAGCACCAAGTGTGAGCAACCTTACAAAGAACACAGTCTGACTCGAATGTTTTCCTGGATGACAAGTGCAGTGCATGCTGCTTTGCATCAGGATAGATATTGGATCAGGTAGATATAAGAATTTGCAGGTTTCTCCAAGAACAACATGTATTTTTGCAACAAGCAAACAGCAGTTTTGATTACGCCTTCAGTATGGTTCCAGAAAGGGCACAAATTTACAGAATTTTTAAAAAACACAGGTATTTGTTCAGGGAGTAAGAAGAAGAAAAATTCTAAGTAAAAATGTCAAAATTATTATGTTTAGAAAAAAACTACTTTATTATGGCACACTGCACCTAACCTAATAAGCAACTACTATAGGAGCTTGTTGTGAAGGTTTTTCTTGAAAATGGCATTTACTATGTTTTCTCTTACGAGTGTTATTTGAGTGGCTAAAATAATGTTGTGGAACAGGATGCCTGAATTTTCTTTCTGTTGCTTTTGCTGACTTTGGGCAAATCACAGTCCTTTTTTCCTGTCTTGTTAAAATAACAGCTCTGCAGGCTTCTTACAAAATTCCACTGCTCAGTGGTTGTTAGAAGTCTTTGAAATGTTCAGATAAAAATTGTTACTAAAAATTTAAGAATTATGGTTATTATGGCAAACACCCACCCATTTACTTTACAGAAATATGTTTATCAGATACGTACTGTACTTGTATCACTTTCAAATGCTTGTTTCATGTGAAAAAAGAACACAGCTATTACACATGCATATGAATGCATTAAGTCTTTGAAGAATTACTGGATGCTTAAGAGGGCACTGCAGTTCTTGCTACTTAAAATGAGATCAATTTCTTTGTCAGCTTAAACTGAGAATTATTTTAAATTTAAGAGCAGACTATATTCAATGGCAGAACCCCCACCCCCATAATTCAGAGGAATGAAAACAGTTTCAATCTGAATCAGAATACAATACATTAAATCCAAATTCAAACCTTCTTCCAGCTAATTATATTGCCACAGATGGAGGTATGCAATTTACTGAGCATCTGTGCATAGCAAAATTTTGGACAACGTGGGCGGTGTAACTTTTAAATCATACACATGCCGGGACTGAAGCAAAGCAAAAAGACTCATTGATGAGAGTTATTTTATGATTTCAAACAAACCCAAAGTATTGAATTTCATAGTACAATTAAACACATAAAAGCACAGTGGAAAGTCAAGTGCAAACCTGATTTCATTTGGGAATTAGAAAACCAAATGTGTCCTTTAGCCATAATTCTGCTCCTTTTGTGTAAATCAAAGACAGACTAAAAAGGAAGCATGGAGATGCAACAAGGTGAGAAGCAGAGCTGGCCAAAGAGTAGAAAATCCTGTTCACAAACAGCATGCCTTCATTAGAAAATGGACTTTGCATCTTTGCTCTCTTCTAGTATTTACTGCTTGCAGGTTTCTTACAGCTGCAGCTTTACCAGCTTAACTCTTCAGCTGAGGAGCTGCTACCAAAAGATTATGATCAGGTATGTAGGCAATGCTTCCTTCAGTTAACTCCCACTGTTTGGACCTATTGTGACTCAGGCATCCCAATACAACTTGAGAGGCAAGGAAAGGAAGAAATATATGATCAAGAGTATTCAAGCATTGGAACAGGGTGCCCAGTGAAATGATGGAGTCACCTTCCCTGGTGGTATTTAAAAGATGGGGAGATGAGGTGCTTAGGGACATGATTTAGAGGTGGATTTGATAGTGTTAGGTTTATGGTTGGACTTGATGATCTTAAAGGTCTTTTCCAATCACTATGATTCTATGATTCTATGGAATATGCCCAAGGATTGTTATTTGGTATCTAAATTTCTGTCTTCTATTATCTGACAGTGGTATGACTACATGCTACTAAATGTATGTCAATGCACCGGATACAATGAGCTCACAGGATGTTCTGTATCACTGGTATTTTGAGTAATATTTAATGTGAGTGCATGTATAGTCCCTCTATAAATTTACTTCAACAACCTAATATACCTGACAGGAGCATCAGGCATACCTTGTCTGTGTGATGAAAACTAAATCCAAGAGGGGGAAAAGAAAAAAAAAAAAGGCAGAAAAGTCACAGTCCTGTTACATCATCACTATCACCAGCAAGTGAATTTGTTTATGGATCAAGACTCACCTTTCCAAACAACCAGATAGAGCTTGTTGCTTTCTGCTGCTGTTACATGTTGTTGCTGATTTTACACCTGCTGTAGAAGGACAAACGATGTTTGATCTAGCATAAAGTTAGGACTTGGGCACAGAGGGTGACAGACCAACACAAAACCAATCAAATTAGCTGGAGGTTTGGTCCAGTACTCTGAGGACTACAGCTAGATTTCCCGTAACATTGAGCCATAGCCTGTGAGGCTACGCGGTACCACAAGCACAGCAACCTCTTTGCTCAGGGTAGACCTTGAACCTTTTCAAATTCCTCTAAGAATTCATACTTTCCTTGACTACTCTTAGGAAATAGGACTATCACAGATACTATGTCTGTGCAGGAAAAAAGGAAAACAGCTGAAAGGGGGAAGGGTTACGTCATGCGTTTGCTTATAACACCAGTAGGAAACCAACAATAAATTTATGCACATGAAGTCATGCTAAGCCTGTTTCCCATCTGCTCCCATGACAAACATGCTTCCACATGTAACCTCTGCTTGCCTTCCTTTGTGCAGCCCTCACCAAAAGCTTTGGTAAAAGGTTAGTGGATCCCAGAGCAAGGACTCTGTACCAACAAGCACATCTCTTGTCCCTAGTGCCAAGTGTTTCCCGATTTTCATGGAGAGATGAGTTCTCATTGTCCCTGCTCTTGAGGTTCACTTTTGCTACAGTGCCAGGCTTTTGCCTCTTCATCTGCCTCACCACAGTTCAGTCTCCATAGCTGTGGGTCTCACCCTACTTGATGCTGAGAAAGAGAAGGATCGAGATCTGAAGCACAGGAATTACACCTGTAAGGAGTAATACTTGTGGTCCTTCTTCTCCCTCACACAGACACTATATACCTCCTTTACCAGCAGCCAAAACAACAAATGCAGTTTTGCAGGGGTTTTCTCACTGGATTTTTATCTTGGTCCCATTCTTATCACCAGTCTTTTCCCATCCTATGGATGGAGCAGCCTGGATGTTTCCCATCCCATCCCCTGCTCTGTAGGGCAGCAGGACTGAATCTTGCTGACCTTCTGAGAAGCCCTTAGCTGCCTCTGGAGATGGATGCAAGCTAAACAAAGATTAAGCTAGTTACTTAATGAGCTTAGTGAGGAAAAAGCAACACCAGGATATGCAGCTGACCTTCCATAAAAATCAAACAGTGAATTTCACATAACTGCCTGAACACCTCCTGTCATTAGTTGGCAAACAATACAGAGCTACATAGTGACTGCAAAATCTGTTCATCGAACCATATCAAGCATGAACAAATTCATAAACACTGTCATCTGACTGCAAACATTTCAGGAAGAGAGGAAAAGCAAGCCATATTTTTTTTTTACCTAATAAATTGTTTACTAGTAAAAATTTGTGAAAATGCAGCTATGGAAGAAATACACAATATCATCTTTTATGTGAAGAAAATTATCTGAGTCCATCCAAGGTTATAGTATTAATCGAGTACAGAGATAAATATTTTAAAGGTTTATCCAAGAGTTTCAGTCTCAGTGCAAAGGTCAATGAAGGTACAAAGCTTCAAATGCTGTGTATACATCTATGGTTACAAGCATAAAGGGTGAAACTACTTCATATCTGGCCAGAGCACAGTCTTCCAAAAGAATATTTTGCTGTGAATAGCTCTGAATATCTGTTTTCTAGGTGGTTGCTTTTCTCTGCATAATATTTAATTAACAGCACCTAATTTTTCTCACTCCTTAGAGTCCAAAAATTAAAGTAGCATGATGATAATCCACATGAAATGGAGACTGTGCAGCACAGTAATAATTTCCAGGAACTTTTCGGTAGTTTTCTATATTCTAAAGAGGCAAAAAGTAGATTTTAATTTTGGATCATTTAACTAACTATCTAAATGTCATGCCTATATTGATGGCTAGCATTTTCTTGGAGGGGTATGTTAGCCTAAAATTTCACAAATACCACCACTCAAATTTAGAAGAATGTATTTTGGAAGACCTCAGCCTGCTGAGGTTAGACATTGCTAGGTATATCACTACACACCCTGACATTTGAAATCGGGCCCTCATATAGGTGCTTCTATGAATGATGTGTGCCTTTGAAAATTTAAGACTTCCTCATGACTGGCTAATCCATGTTTTCATTTTTAAAATGCCACTTTTATCGTTTTAAAGTGTTAATTAAAAAAACCCAACAAAACACACAAAACAAAAAAACCCCAAGGTCCCCAAGACCTAATATGTAATATAGAAACCTTGGAAGTGTTCTGTAACCTACCTGGGAAGAAGAAATGGCTTGAAATAGCCATGATTTTGTTTTACTGTTTTTACAGATGCTTAGGTGTATGCAACACCTTGCATTCGGTGTAAACATCTAGGCTATAAAGGGAGTGTTTAGGGCTTCATGGCCCTATGTATCTTACAGAAACATTGAATCATAGAATCATAGAGTGGTATGGGTTGGAAGAGACCATAAAGATCATCCAGTTCCAACCCCTCTGCCATGAGCAGGGACACCTTCCACTAGACCAGGTTGCTCAAAGCCCCATCCAGCCTGGCCTTGAACATTTCCAGGGAGGGGGCATATAAGAATGTGATTCCTTTTAGGATCTTGCAGTTGCTAATGTGTTCTCACCATCTGATGGGAAGGTGTGCAAACTCCACCTTGCCCAGCTCACAACTGTCTTATGGGGCAGAGACAGCCTGGCAGCAGGAAATTTGGAAGAAACTGAAGGAGGTAGAGGAGAAAGCAGATGAGCATAGAAGAGGTTGGAAAGTTGGGAAGAGCTGGCAGATGCTGATGTTCCCTCCTTGACTGCACTGCTGCCAGTCTGATCACTCTGCCCATGAAGGCTTCACTCCAGGGTGGTAGCAGGGTCCTGAAATCCAGGGTGGACCCAGAATCAACCTGAGGACAGGCTACATGAGGGAAAAATAGAGAAGGCTGTAATGAAGATACCACAGCTTTGCATTGTCCCTCAGTGCACTGCGCATCTAGGAAGAGACCAGATAAATGAGATTGAATGCTAGAACTATTCCTCTTTTCATTCCAAATCATACTCTCCCACTACAGTTTTCTCACTTACAACACAAATTGTTGCTTGTTTCTTAAGAAATTGCTTGTTGGGGTTTTGTAAAATGCCTTAAGACCCCTGTCTGAAAGGTGGTGCAGAAATGCAAATCGTTTCTACTTTTCTTTGAAACACTGGGATGTAATCAGTAGACAAATGCAGACAAGCCCCAAAGGCTTGTATCAACCAATGAATCCTTTCTTAAAAAAACCTATGGCAGCATGTGAAATGTGAGTAAAAAGAATGTTGGTGGAAACAAGTGATAAATGATGGGATGAGTGGATCTGAACGGCTCTATCAATTACACTGAAAATAAAACTAATGAAACCCAGTCACATACATAAATACATTAGTTCTAGTCATATATCTACTTAAAAATCAAAGAAAAAAACACTGAATCCAATACATTTCAGCAAGAAACCAGTTTCTACCATTAATTTTCTGGAAGATCTTCTGCTGAATGGATTTGCATCAGCATGCAATTATACCACCTCTACTCGACACTTTTTAGGCCACAGCTGGAATACTGTGTCCCGTTTTAACTCCCTCTCTGGGACAAAAGAAACATTAAGAAATTGGAGAGAGTCCAGAGGAGGGTCATGAAAATGATTAGAGGCTGGAGAACCTGATGAAGAAAGGTTGAAGGAATTGACTTTGTTCAGCCTAGAGAAAAGAAGGCTTAAGGGCATCTAATTACTGTCATCCAACACCTGAAAGTTCATTATAGGGAAGATGGAGATGCTCTCTTCAAGAGATGCACACTGACAGAAAAAGAACTAAGGGACATGACTTGCTTTGGGGGAAATTCCATCTGGATATAAGAAATAAAAAATAATCACCATGAGATCAATTAAACATTAGAAAAGGTCACCCTGCAAAGTGGTGGAATTGCCCTTGTTGGAAATACTGAAGACTTGACCTGACAAGGATAACCTAATCTAAGGCCCTGCTTTGGCCACAGAGTTGGACAAGAAGATGTCCCTTCCAGTATGATCTTTGCTGTGATTCTGTGATTTATAGCTATGCAATGATTGCTAAACAGAAGAAATGTTTGACGGTGTAATAAGGAAAAGTCATTCTTTACTGATTTGGGGCATACTTTCTGAAAGCTATGCTCCGTATATTTCAAAAGCAGTCTATTAGTTATTAAATATTTGATTATATTTCAACAGAAGAGCCAGCCTGAATAATTTAAAGGGATTTCAAGAAAAATTTGTTAACAAAATGCCTACTCATTTATCACCAAAAAACTTTTTTTTTTTTCCTCTTGAGAGCCACTGTAATTCAGACTCTATTTCTCTAACTTTCTCTATGCATTGTACAGTTTGAGAGGAATGGAAATTTTATTGTCACTGTCAGTGTAAGTAAAAAGAAATACTCGAGACTGATCTCTGGAGAATACCAAAACAGATGCTAATAAATTTAAATAAATATTTCCAGGGCATAATGACATAACAAACAGCACCCAAAGTCATTTGTGCTGTTGGTATTTCTGTGTGCTTTTAATTTTGCAACTAATTATTTCAGACAATCTAGTCAAATACCTTTGAGAGGTATGAAGAAACAACTTCAATTTATTTAAGTTCATCAAGGGTAAAAGAGAAAAAAAACAATAATGGGAATATTCCCAGACCTAATTTTGTGGATAATGAACAAAGTACTCTCCTCTCTATATATGAGTTTTACAGAGGGAAAATATGTTCTCAGCATGTTAAACCACAACTGTATCACCAGAATCAGCCTAAAGTGATACAATAATAATCTTTATACAAGGGAAATGGTCTAATTTTCCCTGTAAGTCAGTGAAAAAGGTAAAGGGAGACCCAGCATTGTCCCCACCAGATGTCTGAAGGGAAAGGACAGCTTCTGCAAGTTTCCTTTTTTCAAGCCTGAATAGACAATTCCTGTTCCAGGGATGCATATAGGGATCCTCTTTTTACACCCGTCAGCAGTGTTGGTGCTGTCAAGTTGTATCAGACAGCAGTATGTGTGAAAGACAGAATGCATCCTCTGGGAGCTGCCAGTTATCGAGTGGTTTTCCTCAAGCCCTTCATTTACCCAAAAGCTATAGTCTAAAGAAACACAACTGAAATCACAAGTCCTGAATTTCCCTTCCACCAATATTGCTTATACAACTTTGGCAGTTCAGAGAGGCTTGGAGTTGCTCCCTTGTGAATGAAAGTGTAACTTTTGTTTATAAATTTGAGAAGATGGTACAGAAATAATTGAACATATTATGAGTTGTGCCCATTTTCTAATTATTAGTAATATGAAGGCAGGCTGGTTTTTGTGAATTATTCACTTGTCTCCTATTCTGCAAGCAAATATCACAATAAATTTAAATGACAAACTGAGTAACATATCAGAGATCAGGATTTAAATTTAAAATGCCAGAAAGAATTTCCACCATCATCTGTTAAAATACACTGTGAAAGAGTAGTACCAGATAAGCGCTACCCATGGGAAGGACCCATCTAAATTAAGATTTAGACATAAATCTCAAGTCAGCAAAGATGGCATTTTACTTTCTGGGACTGCCCAGCCACATAAACACCTAAGCTTACCTAGAACTTCTCCAGTTGGCCAGAAGGTCCCCTGTGGTCATCTGCACCTGGTTCGGCATGCCAACAGAACAGGACCCTGAATGGATGAAGTGTTTCATGTGTCCTGTTGGCTCCTTGTGTTTTCAGTTGACAAATGCACACCTAACCAGAGCAGCCTGGAAAGGGCTGTGTTCCCAACACACCCAGGAGGGTATATAGTGCACAAAAACTCATTCCTGATTGACGTACCTAAAGGCACATGCCTTAATCTGGATTCCACCCTAGAACAGTTGTACTTCTCAATTGTGATTATTATCTAAATATTTCCCCTTGTCTATTTTGTCAAGTTCTTAATATAGTTCTAAAGTCATTAGAGCAAACAAGGTAGTAATAATAAACATCACTGTAAAAAATGTGGTGTGAAAAACTTCTGAAGTGTAAGATAACATAGAAACATTTTTTAAAAAATCTTATTTCTGAGTTATAACTCTCCATGTAGATGGTTTCCTTTCGTTTAACCAAAATATTAAACAGTCACTAATAGAACCTGGCTATGCATTAAACATAAAAAGTCCTGCAGTTGCCAAAAAGTCTGAAATAATCTAACCCATATGTCAGATACTCTTAGACACTCAGCATTTCTGAATATAAAATTTTTATATTATCAGGGATAAACAACTACATCAAAGCCTCAGCTTAGTTTAGTATCAAGTAATATGAACACAGGAACCGCTGTGCTGAATCAGAGAGGTAGTCCTTCATGTAAGTGCTTTAACATAGTGAGAGAGACATCCCAAAGGGAACACAGTTGCTGTCTCTCCCAGAACTCTCCTGAGTTTCACAGTATTTGAACTGTTCTTTAAGCTTCAGCACTGTATTCTCTGATTACATGAAAATGTGAATTCTAATAAAATCATTGTAGGTTTTTAGTCTTCATCACAATGAGCTTCCTGGCTTGTTCGTAAGTGAGAGATGCATTTCTCTCTCCATATACCATCTTTCCACTGCTGCTTCCTGATGAACCTGGTATATTTTCTGGGATATGTTCTATCCTCAGCATACAGATCCTGACTTTCTCTACAGATACATGTGGAGTCTCTCCCCAAAGAACCTCCCACTTTCTCCTCCATTTTCAGATACCCACTAAGTCCTTCAACAGCCCCCAGTCCTCCTTTAGACACACACAGTATGGACAGGCATCAACACCACCCTACAACAGAAGTCTAAAAGTTATTGATTTTTAAACAAATTTAAATTTTTTGGGGGGTTGGCTAGTGTTCTTCCTGCTGTAAATAAGTAAGTTAAAAGTACAAATAGAGCATGAAATTATATTGAAAGTCATGGTTGCTGTGCCATTATTGTTAATGTCATGGAGTATCTAAGGAAGCACAGCATAGACCTTCCAATACAATGGATGATATAGGCAATTTTAAAATTCAAGCTCATCAACTTAAATTCCATTCCATATGGATTAATTTGTGTTAACTGTCAATCACATGTCAATCTCCAAAGACAAACTCACAGCTCTGGAAAAATCTGATCTGAAATTGGGAAGTCATGAAAGCAGTGTGGAAAGTAGATCCACAGTATAAGGGTGCAGCTTGTCCAAACTCATCATCATTTGTCCTCTGACACAACCTTACCTCAGAGGTAGATCTGAAGCATTCTCAAAAAACCTAATTAATTTACATTAAAATTACTTTGTGCTACTAAACCCAGAACATCTAAAACGTAACATAATTTTTTCTCAACATAGCTTATATTATCTCCTTGGGATATAGGTAAGTCATGAAAAAAGTAACTTTCTGGACATATAATTCTTAACAGAATTTGCTGGAGACCTCAAACATGTTTCCTTCACAGCCGTTGAACTCCACTGAATTTAATGTTATTTCTCTTGGTGAAGGAGTGGAAATGGAACTGCAAAGAGAGCACTGAGCATTTCATAGGTCTTCAAGCTCTGCTGCTTCAGTCCTCCTATGGAGGAACAACTGCTGTTTGCAGACTCTTATGCATCTGTAAGAATGAATGTGTTGGGTTATGGGCATTGAGAGAAAATCTCCCAAACAAGCATTGTATCTCTACTATTGGTTCTGAGATGAAAAAAAGAAAAAGAAAAAGAAAAAGAAAAAGAAAAAGAAAAAGAAAAAGAAAAAGAAAAAGAAAAAGAAAAAGAAAAAGAAAAAGAAAAAGAAAAAGAAAAAGAAAAAGAAAAAGAAAAAGAAAAAAGAGAAAAGAAAAAAGAGAAAAGAAGAGAAAAGAAAAGAAGAGAAAAGAAAAGAAGAGAAAAGAAAAGAAAAGAAAAGAAAAGAAAAGAAAAGAAAAGAAAAGAAAAGAAAAGAAAAGAAAAGAAAAGAAAAGAAAAGAAAAGAAAAGAAAAGAAAAGAAAAGAAAAGAAAAGAAAAGAAAAGAAAAGAAAAGAAAAGAAGAGAAAAGAAGAGAAAAGAAGAGAAAAGAAGAGAAAAGAAAAGAAAAGAAGTGACTGTGGACAACTTTTCACAGCACCACTAAGAAATACTACTGGACTTTTTGAACTTAACTGTCAGGGAGAATTGTTTTTGGATTCAGTAAACCATTTATCCTTTACCTTATTTAAGCAATAGAACAGAGAAACAACAAGCAGGATGAATAAATAAAAGCTTTAAGACCAGATGTCCCCTTTAAGTTTTTTTTCCCTGGATGAAGGGTTGTTGGCAACCCTGGAGAATGACTGTTATCAAGATGGAGAAAGTCATACCCTACCCACTGAGGAATAAGCCCATGGAAAAGACCACTTAATGCCAGGGCAGACATTGCCCCATCACTCCTCAGCACAAGGAACAGAAGCAAGCTTTACAGCCATACACCTTAGGAATTCAACAGAGCTTCTGTGGGACAGCAGGACACTGCTTTCTCCTTCACAGGGTCCCTAGATATCTACCCTGAGCTTCTACAGATGGATAAAATAATGTCAAAAATATTATCCCATCAATGCTTCACCTGACTATCTACTCGGTTCCCCTTTTGGGAATATGCTGAAATTTTGCATTTTCCAAATAAGCATACCTTCTTCAAAGTTCAGCTGTCATCTCATCCTCCATGTAGTTCAAGACTTTGTCTGCAAAGATTAAGCTTAACAAAATACAAAGAAGTCAGATGCACTCATCTTTCAAAGCTATGCTACTGTGGTTAAAAACCATCTCGTCTGAGAGGTCCTAACAGCAGTCATCTCCTTACATGTCACCTCCTGATATTTCTGTATGAAACTAGATTCCTTATACGGATAGAATTCAGTCTCATTTCTCATTATTCTATAAGCTACAGGATATATGAGCACAGCTTGGTATGGAAAAATATTTAACAATAAAATCTGTAGTAGAAATACTTCTCATTTAAGTACATTTGTATTTTGTTTTCCCCCCTTTTTATTTTTAGTATTTGATGGCACAGTAAAGCCCACATTTCTCAGTGTCAATAATCAAGAAGGTTGCACTCTGAAAAGTGTGCAAGTGTGCAAAGACTTTTTGTTACATTTTGCTACCCATGTTGTTGTTTTTTTAGTGGCTTTTCATTTAGTAGCTTAACTCCTATCCACCTTTTTAACGATAGGTGCAGGTCCGTTCAAGGTGATGATGAAGACAACAGTGAAAACAATTTAATAAAATCCACCATTTGTAATATTGATCAACACTTTCCTGTTTGCTACAAGCAGAAAGAGAAACCAGCAATGTATTTCATTGGAATTCAATGCTTGTGAAAACTGAAAAAAATGAGTTGCTATGGTCAGCATGAAACAGGAAAAAAACCCATTATTGCTCACTCTTGATTTCTCCAAACATTTTTGGCACTAACACATCAAGACACTAATTCACAGAAAGACTTATTGCCCCTTGTTCTAAATTCACAAGTAAGGCTCATTCCTGACTCACTTGCCTATTTCTTTATGCTTTTTATGTCCTTTACAACTTGCCTATTGTTCCATAGGAACAGTGAACAGATTTAATCTGCAGCCTAACATTTATAGTATAAAAAAATACCTCTGGGTAAACTTCACTTGAACAAAAAAACAGAAAAGAAAGTTCCCAATATCTGATAATATCAGCCTCTTTTCTGCCTTCACTTGATATTTCTTCACTGTGCAAAGAAAGGGAAACTGGAAAGGAAGAGAGAACAAAAGAAATCCTTCCATGTTTTCCCTTTTAAAAACAACTGCTTTTCATACCAAATAATAATAATTCACCTTCCTATCTGTAATTCACCTTTTCTGGCAAGTGTATTACAAGTTAATGAAACAAAGGAAAAATGAAGTTACATTACATTATTTACTGCTGTAAAGGTGCTAGAATAAATTCTAGTAGCCTTGAATATAGCAATTTATTTTTCTTCAGAATGTAAACACTGACATATTCTGGTTTCCTGTGTCTCATTTACTCTTCCAGTATATTTATCTACACATAAAACTTAATAAATAGGTACTCTGATACTAGAAGGAGCTCCTGCTCAAGGAAAACTCTTACCAATAGACAGAAATCCTTATCATATAACTTGCAGAGCATCTCAGTTATTAATAAACTACCCAACCGATGGTTAACTCCTGACTGCTGCCACCTCTACTGGTGGTGAAGAGGCAAGTCATTTCACTTAGTGCTTCCTAGAATCTGTTACTATATGGTTGTCATTTTACGTAAAACACGGCTAAAATACTTACCATGAAAACATTAAGGGTCTTTTAAACAATGAGCTATTTCATAGCTAAACTGCATTAACAAAGCTTCTTTAACTGTGAGACAACCAAGCATAATTCATAGCTTTCTTTTGTTATCTACAAATGTATTTCCTTGCTAGGTCTTACAGCATGACCAAATATTACAATATTTGCCATCTGCTGAAAGTAAGTTCCACTCTCAAGTGATCTTAACCGTTGGTTAAAAAAACTGTCTGGAGCTTGTATGTGCTCTGTGTTGTCCAAACCACATAACCTGAGAATGTAATATCTGATAGTAGCAACTCCAAGGTGAATGAATATTATTTTTCCATCTGACATGTCTGTGAGACACAAGCTTTAATGCCCTTATATTCTCCAGCACGTGAGCAAGATTCTACCCCTCTGCTCTGCTCTGGTGAGACCCCACCTGTATCCAGCTCTGGAGTTCTAAGCACAGGAAAGACAGGGATCTGTTAGAGCAGAGCCAGGGGAGGGACACAAAAATCATCAGAGGGATGGAACACCTCTCCTATGAAGAAAGGCTGAGACAGTTGGGGCTGTTCAGCCTGGAGATGAGAAGGTTCCAGGGAGACCTTATTTGGACCTTTCAATATTTAAAGGAGTTCCATAAGAAAGATGGGGACAGACTTTTTAGCAGGGCCTGTAGTGATAGGACAAGGGATAATGGTTTTAAAATAAAAGAGGGGAGATTTAGACTAGATGTAAGGAAGAAATTTTTTTACACTAACGGTGGTGAAACACTGGCCCAGACTGCTCAGAGAGGAAGTAGAAGCTCCATCCCTGGAAACATTCAGGGTCAGGTTGGATGGAGCTCTGAGCAACCTGATCTAGTTGAAGAGGTCCCTGCTCATGGCAGGGGGCTTGGACTGCATGACCTTTGGAGGTCCCTTCCAGTCCACACTATATCAGGATTTTATGATTCTATGATTTTTATCTCTGGATGAAGGTACAGGACCTAAATGAAGCTCATATGGTAAATCTGGTATAGCCAGGAAGAACTTAGAGCTTCTGGTTTTTAGACTTGCCTGCTGATTGTACCATCTAACTGAGAGCAGTCAAATATCAGCAGAGCAAATGTTCCCCTGTATGGCATCAGCAATAGTTTATAAAATGAGACGTGAACTGCAAATACATTGTTGTAGCAGATACAAAGGCTTGATGATAATCATTCTTCACAATGTGATAAAATAACATTGAAGAAAAAATGCATAATTTGAAATAACAAAGAAGTGCTGGCATTCCTATAGGACTTTTCTCCCTGAAAGTACAAACTAGTATAGTACCTCTAAGTGAACTTTCAAAACAACTCATGGTTAACATAGTCCTGCAAGCATGAGCGAGAACAAAGGTAAGCAGGTAATGTAGAAAACTTTAAGAATCCCACCAGGAACGTTTCAAATCTTGTTCATTATGTTTATAAATAATTCAGAAATGCACAGAAACTACATCCAGGAGATGTATACACGTGGGCACAGGACCGCAGAATACAAAGTGACGCACTCCTGCGAGAAGGAACACACAGACTAAGAAATCTACTTAAAAACGCAGACACAATGTACGAGGCTTTCTTGAGAAAGCAAATTGTAGATTGCTCTGCTAATGACAAGTGTTACATAAAGACCATCCTCGGCGGCCTGGCAGGCATTTGTTCGGGAAGGCGTGCTGCGTGCTGACTCACGCGGCTGGGACTGCCCTTAGGGCTTCTGCGAGTCCCGGCGGTATGTATATAGCATAACTCTGGAGCGAGGGAGAGGATGGATGGGTACATTAGCAAGGAAGGTAGGAGGGAAGATAACTAGAGGTGTAGTATGCTGAGATATAAACATCATCCTAAAGCACTTTCTCTGTCAAGTGCACCATTCCTCTTTAATAATTGTATTGCAACATCAGGGCAACACAGGAATTTGTTGACAAAATGATGACTTAAAAGCAGGTCCCCAGAGCACTGGGCTGGCGTTGGACTGCTGCGTGCTTATACTGGTCCCCAGGCAGGTTGTTGAGACAAGAGTGGGCAATGGTGTGGGAACAGTGGGGGCCTACAGGAAGGCTGGGGAGGGACTTTTGACAAGGGTAGGGAGTGATAGAACAAGGGGTGATGGTTTTAAACTGGAAGAGGGGAGATTTAGGTGAGATGAGAAAGAAATTCTTTCCTGTGAGGGTGGTGAGACACTGGAACAGGTTGCCCAGAGAAGCTGTAGCTGCCCCCTCCCTGGAAGTGTTCAAGGCCAGGTTGGATGAAGCTTTGAGCAACCTGGTCTAGTGGAAGGTGTCCCTGCTGATGGCAGGGAGGTTGGAACTGGATGATCTTTAAGGTCCCTTCCAACCCAGACCATTCTATGATTCTATGAACAGTGTTGCACAACAAGGACTTGTGGGTATGGATGGGATGGCTCAAGGTGAAAAGCACCATTTAAAACAAGAGTAGAATCCAGACCAGCTTCTGTTTTTAACTAGATAAAGTGGGAGTGAGCTACATTTTCTAGTTAGCGTGGATATTTCCTAAAGCAAATTTTGCAAAGTGTCAATGAGTACAAAGCTCTCCCAAAGCGCAGCTTTTTAAAGGAAAAATGCACTGGTAAATTCTCTGCAAGAATTAAGGGACCACAATCTTTCAAGGGGTAGATATACAGATATTTTTATATTTCATATAATACTGAATAAATGCCATCCCTCTTCGGAATGCAGCTATTTTTGAATCTTAATGAATTAATTGAGTGATAACCAGCAGCTATATTTTTTGAGAAACCAGTGCATTTAAATGATAAGATTCTGTTTTAATATTTATGAATTTTAAGCTTCATACAAACATTAAAAAGTGATAAATATCAGCAAAAGTTTTTTCTGGTTGCTGAAACTGAGATTAGAATAATGTTTTGGATTGTGGTTTATTCATGACATTTCAAAGGAAAAGACAACAAAAAGTCTAAGCTGTTCTCCCTCCTCAGGCCTCCGTAATTAATTAATGATTTACGAGAAACTTTCCCAAGTTGAGAACCACCAAACTCTTATTTTTCAAAACATTTGCTTTTTTCCTGTTTTCAGCTGGTCACCTATGCAAAACAATTTCAAGTGCATGCATAACCAGAGCAGGATTTATTAAGGTAGGTAAACATTGGAGGCAGTAGGCTGCGATGTACCTGTAATCCAAATTTTCACAATACTTACTGTCTTATATTAAATAAAACAACAAAACATTTCTATTAATCCATCAGATTTCCAAAAGATTTTGAAAGGATCCACTGAAAATGGTCATCACTTTCATTATGATACAATTCAAGATTGCTCAAAGCTGCTCTAGCTAGCCTTGTGCCTATACCATGATCCCTCCAGCAGTATATCCAGCTGCCTGTCTCCCAGCCTCTCCAACCTGGATTATTAAATGAACCAGTCAAAATGAAAAATAATATGAAATTTAAAAATCCTCTTTTAATTGCATTCTCATTTTGCCTTTTTTTAGAAGTGGCTCATGAGCAATAATGTGCAAATATATCACTCCACACAGGGCTTGTGGGTGTCCCACCTCTCACAGCAGCAGAATACTAATGCTTCCCAAAAGCGGTTATTATATATTTATGGAAAAGACAGATAATGGAATGAATCAATTTATTTGGCTTCACTGTCTTTTAAACAGCCAGCTTAAGCCTGTATTTTGCAATTCTTCTGATCAGGCTGGTCTGATTGGTCTCCTGAGAGAGGCAGAGACTGAGCACGGGTGACCTCTGTAAGTCAGAGGGTGCCTCCTCGAGTACAAACAGTGGTGAAAAACACTAAAAAGCCAATCCAGGCTGGTCATAAACTGCCTGTAAATGGTCTGGAACCTGCCCCAAGTTTCCATGGTGTCACTCACCACCTTACCCTTACAAAAACAGTTATCAGAGCAGGAACTCCAGTCAGCTTAGCTTTACCAACAAAAATTTGAGGTTTTTAATACACAACAAAGACGATGGTTGCAGTGATGGAAATAATTTTTGAACAAATGAAGCTGTATTTTTTCTACTGCTGCTGGGGACAGGTTTAGCTGACTGAAGAAAACAGGACTAGATTTAAGGTCTGATGCAGCACTTAGTGAAGTAAATAAGACCCTCTGCTCTTGCCTTGCAAAAATTGATTTTTAAATGTTTTACAAATGTTATTAGAAATGTACCTTTATAAATAGACTATTTCATATAAAATATAGGTTCATGAAGACCTGCTGTATTATTCTGCTTAGCAGTTTTTATGCTGAAGCTAACTGGTATAAACTTAACCCAAGGAATATGAGGGCAATAATTTATACTTCTCCCATGAGATTTTTCCTAATGTTTTATTTAAAGTTCAATTTCCTAAATAAATCTGCATATGGTGTTGATGAAATAGATTTTTAAATTCAACAAGGCAATTTCAGCACTACCTTACAAGAATTCACTATATACAAACTACTAATGCTAGTAGCAATGTCTAGTGTTTCTATAGAATTGTAATTGCTGGAAATATTGTGGTTTTGTTACATCAAGACCTATATTTCTTAAAAAAACCCAACCCAAAACCCACCTGCCTTTAATACTTTAATATTACATTTTAGACAGCTTATTATATAACTGTTATCTTAAATTTCTGGCATCTGAGCGCCCATTATATGGTCTCAGCACATCCTGCTAAGCAGAGCTGACTAATTTTGATGGCAAAAGTAATAAAAATGAATAAAAGTACTAAGCTTTCTTCTTCATTTAAAACTATAATCAGGACCAAATCAAGATGTCATTTTAACAGCACCCACAAATGACTACAGTTTGAATATTTTCCTTTCCAAATATTTTCTTTATATTAAACATTAACTCACAAGGAAAAAAAAAATGCAGAAACGAATAAACATAGTGAAAAGGTTTTCAGAATAACAAACTAGTATTTATCAAATGAATAACCTTTACTCAGGCAAGAGAAGCACAGTATGACTGAGGAAAAGAGGAGAAAAAAGGAGAATGATTAAATGATTTAGATCACAGTAATCTATAATCTCATTTTCATTCAGTTCCATTTGCACAGGCTACAATCTTTCTTTTTGCCTTAGCTCAAGGAAGGCTATTCTTTGAAAAATAAATGTAATTATGCTTATAAAATATTTTTTTTAATGCAGAACTATGCTGGGTTACTCATTGCTGAGTGCATTTTCACAGTTATATGGTACAGTAAGACTTCCAGTTAAAGCCCATTAATTGGTATGTTATAATACAATCTATTTTTTAATATTATGGAATGCATAAATATTTCTATTCTACTGCTAAATAAAAAAATAATAACTAGTCCTTCAATCAATGTAGATTACAGTACTGAATAGCTAGTCCACTTCTGCTTAGTTTTCAACAAAGTTTACTGTTAAAAAAGATAGGTATGTTTGTGCTGTAGCATCTCTACAAATTAAAGGAAATTAGATAAATCTAATAAATGGTATTTTTTCACACAAACAGAGATAATTTCCCAACACCCCCAAAAATCCTGAAGGAATCTCTCCCAGCTTCCCAAATACTTTTCCACTCTCTTCTTGTGGTGGTACAGACCCCCTGCCCTGGGCAACATTGTGCTGTCAACACCAGCCAACATCATTCTTGTTTCAATCAAGTGCAATGGGCTGGGACAACCTGGCACTTTCTGATCTTGTTTGCTGGAGTAGTGAGTTGAAGCAACCTGGTACCTTCTCATCCTAGGTACAAGTACAGCATGGTGGGTTGATGAGGCACATCTTGACCTTACTTGGAACTCCAGTTGCCTGGGAAGCATACCCGAGACCTCTCCTGCATGGATTGCAGCCCACTCTGAAAGCTGACAAGATTATAGAATCATAGAATCGTCTTAGTTGGAAAAGACCTTTAAGACCATTGAGTCAAAACTGAAAACCTAACACTGTCAAGTCCACCACTAAACCATGTCCCTAAGCACCTAGGGACAGATAATGTCTTCTAAATACCTCCAGGGATGGTGACCATCTGCCACAAACTGATGAGGTGAATAGAAATTGTCTGACGACCTAAGCCAATGAAGGGTAAGAATGATTAATTCATAGAATCACAGAATGGTTTGGGTTGGAAGGGACTTTAAAGACCATCCAGTTCCAACCCCCATGCCATCAGCAGGGACACCTTCCACTAGACCAGGTTGCTCAAAGCCTCATCCAACCTGGCCTTCAACATTTCCAGGGAGGAGCAGCCATAACTTCTCTGGGCAACCTGTTCCAGTGTCTCACCACCCTCACAGGAAGGAATTTTTTCCTAATATCTAAATCTCCCCTCTTCCAGTTCATGACAGTTAGATTTCATAACATTTCTAGAATAATTTGGGTCCCCAAAATTTATTATAATCTGCAGAAAAATAAACATCTTAATAATAGGTTAACCTCTGTATCTATACCTATATCTGCATGTGTGTGTATGTGATATAATTTAGGAAACTCTTAATTCTTTAACTATGTTGATGGGTTTATTATAACAAGTTGCTGATTATTGACTGATTAAGTTTGTTATTTACTACAGTAGTGTTAATGAAACTTAAATTGGTGATACCCCAAAGCCATACAAAATACATAATCACATGTTAAAGAACTATACTGAGGCATCTGCACATAAACTGTTGACCAAGTCTGGGACTAGGAGTGGATCCAGCTGGACCTAGACTTCTCTCTGAGAAGGAGTTTAGAACACAAGGTGGTCCTTTCTGAACCTCGTGACTCAATGGGTCCCTTATCTTCTTTCCCTAACCCCTGCATAAATCACTCCAACCTGATCTTACCAGATCCCCATACAAACCATTTCTCCTGACCCACATGTAAATCATCCAGTGATTCAGTAAACCACGACAGTGATTTTTTAAGTGACCTTAAGTCCTTCCACTCCCATTCATGATGCTTCTCCACCTCTCCCAAGCACACAGTTAGTGTTTGCTCTGAAGAAGGGAAGGTTTCCCTTGGTAGTAGTGACCATATATGTGGATAGCTGGTTTGGAAAGAAAAAAATTAGCTAAAGGGACATTCTGAAGTGAAGTTCCTAGGTGGAAGAGAAACTTTGTTGACTTTCAGAAATACATTATTAGAAGAGCAAGTTTGGTGCTTTCTTCCATCTGACTCAACTGTTGGCCAATGAATCCCCCATCTCCTCCTATCCAAAATCTGGTTTTGAGATTTGAATTTTTGTCTGGCTCCCAGTGAATAAAAGCCAGTGTATTTGTTTTCTTTACTTCCTGTTTGCTTCCATGGTCATGCATGAATTTCTGCTGTCCCATGAGTTGCTGGAGCATTAAGTTGAGCTTCAACCAGCTGGAGTCTCCTGCTTCAGCTGATGTTTTAGTTAAGTTCTCTGCTTACTGCAGCTGAGGCAGGTTTTTCCTGCCCATATGGAGAGAAACAACATCTACATATGGGATATAGTATACAGGGAAAACTGTTGATGCAAGATATGATTTATGGTGACATTTAACTCTCTTTAGTATTGATTTGCGAAGGCTGGAGACCTGGCATTTTCAGAAAAGAAACCCCAGTCAGGAAATGCATTTCCTGTTTTGGTTTATAAAAGCCTAAATTTGTTAATTCTGTGTCATTCCATCAGACTTTGTTTGCCTGTCTCCATAACTGGTAAGTACAGATGAAGACAGATCACAGAATATCTGGGTCTTGCAAATTTAGTTTTCTAAGTGGCCTTTTTTTCACACTTACTGCATGGCTTTTTCTCCAAGAACTCTATTGTCTGTCAGTTTATGGAACTTTGAAAGGTAATACCAAAGCAGACTTTTAGAGAAGAGATGTGCCTTCATACTACCAGTAGCTTTATTCTCGTCTGGTTTTCTTACTTTACTGTATGGCTAAAATAGAGCTTTCTAATTTATTCTCTTAAGGCTGAGTTTGGTGACTCCAAACTATTCTGAGGATGTCTTGGTGACACGGTGCAGGCTCACTCAGTCCTACAAACCACAATATCTCCATTAGAAGACAGCCATGCAGCTGGCTCATTACTACACCCCTGCTCATGGCCCCTGAAGGACTGGGCAGCTACAGTCCAAGATGCTTACTGAAACCAGTGGGATTTATTTTGCTAATGTCAATATATTTTAGATCATACCATGTTTTAGATCAGAGGACTACTCATAACAAAAGGGCTGTGGAAGTGGGATGGAAAGGTTTCAATTTAAATAATGCAAACTATTACGGATATAATAACATTTAGAAAGAGTTCATACAATGGGTATCTTGTAACCCTTGCAAGCACCTTCCTAATTCCCCAGGAAAGATAGCTCTTATTAAAGCTAACCAGGGCAAGCTGTGATTTACTACCACACCTCCATCCTGGATTAAGGTGCCAATGTGTAACCAGCTGAGAAACCACTGCTGAACAGCTCAGAATTCACTCTCCCTACTTGAGGATGCACTGCAGGGGGACAAGATCTTTTCTGCAGTTCTGCTACTGTTATGAGCACAAGGATAGAAACATAAAGAATCAAACTCGAAGCACATTGAACTTGCTTGCTCAGCACATGCACTATAGGCTTTCACTGTTTTAAACTCACCACCAATCTTGGTGAACAGTGTATTGAACAATAATATTGAATTTCCAGCTCTGTTCTGGCAGGACAGATGAGAAATAGAATGCAATCTGTAGCACAAAGATGTTATGACATTGGAGATGGGCAATGAGAGTAACAAGAGTGAATTAGCAGGATTCACTGTATTTTTGCAGAAAGATTACAAATGGTAGATAGTTTAGACTGTTTGCATGTGTGACCATGGTCATAACAACTGTCATTGCAGCCCAATTTGAAAATGGAGAAACAAAGAGGATAAAACGTGACTAAATAATGTGAAGGAAACATAGAGTAAATTGTTTTGTGGGACCTTTCATATAGTAAAATTTCTAAAGGGAACTAGATGAAATCTCTATGTCTAGGACATTGCCATCCTCAGAGTAGAAATGCACAGCAAATAAAACATTCAAGACCAAATTTCAGTGGTAGGAAGATGAGCTACATGGGATGCCCTTTCTGTTTTTTAAGCCCCTGTGATTTTACAGTTCCTGACAATGCATCACAGCATCTCAGGACAGTGTTTCAAGGCTTTAGAGAGGCAGCCTAACCTTCCTGGCTCCCAGAGCTCATTCCCCCAGCAACATTGCAAAGTACAGTTCCATCTCTAAATTTCCTTACAGCAGCATAGGAGCTTTCTGATTTTCCTTTCTCCATCTTTTCACATGTTATTGCTCCTTTAGTGATGTTGACTCAACTGTTTTTTGTGCAAAACTAATTTTGCAAAATATTTTGGGTTACATAAACCCTCACCCACCTACTTACTTTTTTCTTTTTTAATTGGTCTGATGAATCAGTAATTGGATGGGGTGATAAACTATGGTGTATATAGGGAGGAGGAAGGGATAGTAGTGATCAAGAACTGTAAAGAATGGGAAGCTCCAACCTGCTTTACCATCACGTTGCCATTGTGAAATCATGTTTTCTCATTGAAGTGCATCCTCCTCTGAGTAAAACAGATAGATTCTGAGAGCAGAATATATTCATTTTGTTTTTGAGCAGCCTGGGCATGCAGATGGCACAAAGAAAAGCTGCAGGCACCTGCCAGATGAAACACTGGGTGGGACTGAGGCAGCCCCTGAGCTGTTCAACACTGCAGAGATATTCCTGCCTGCTTAAGTGAGCTTGCTCCAACTACCTCAGTAACAAGGAAAATCATTAAAATAAAGATGTTTCAAGTACAGTCAGACTATTAGTTTCAGTTTTAGAACATATAACTCCTATTCCATCCATTCCAAAGATTTGGTGTGATGAGAAGGTGGCACAGCTGCTGCACTGCAAGTGAATCCCAGGAACGATTCTGCTATGTACAGAATATCTGCTCTAAAGAATGACAAAAGTGAGTAAGGTGGGATAATTAACTGACATAGTACAATGCTATAAACTGAACCAGGCAGGTGTGGACCATTTGATGCAGTATTTGCACTACCTGAACTATGTATTTGTATTATGACAGACATGATGTTATGTTATGAAAGATAACTGGACAGGATTATGTGTTGTATGACCACTGAAAAGAAACAATCCTGAGCTTATAGGAGGAAAATAAAACTATGGCTGGATACAGGTAGTTGTGGGGAACAGAAGGAAACAGAACCTCTAGTCAGCTGGACAGGCTGCAGTCTTTGCCCACCTAATAAATTTATCTTCTGTTTTGTTCTTTTTACAACAAAGGATATTTTTTTTTTCCAATGTGAGACTTAAGGAGGATTAATAAAATAGCCCAGTAATGGGTACAGCAGAATCAGCAGAACACAACCACATCTAACTCGATTAGGTGAATTAGACCTGCTCTATAAAATGCTGTTTAAAACTATAGAAATTGCCTTTTTACTCATCACTACCAAAGACAGGATATTAGTGCAGAGAGATCTTTGGTTGTTATCACAGAATCATAGAATGGTTTGTGTTGGAAGAGACCTTTAAAGATCATGTAGTCCAACCCCCGTGCAGTGAGCATGGACATCTTCAACTAGATCCGGTTGCTCAGAGCCCCATCCAACCTGACCTTCAGTGTTTCCAGGAACGGGGCATCTACCACCTCTCTGGGCAACTTGTTCCAGTGTTTCCTCTTACAGGCATTCTCCTGCTTATATGTTTTCAAAAATGAATGTATTAAGGACACTAAAACATTCCTTTTTCATACTGAAGATTAACCACAGCCCTTTTATTATGGTTTTTATCTACTACCTTTGAATTAGCCTGGAAAGAAAAGTATTCATTTTATTTGCTGCTCTTATGCCTTTGCTGTCACTATAATATTCCCTAAAGAAAGCCCCAAGGCCTTTCCACATTCAGTGTCCAACATCATTCCTTCATAAAGTACGTAGACCAGCATGCAAAATGAGTGGAAAAAGGAGATAAATGTCCACATTTTCTAAACGAACTGCTGGCAAAACCAACTGTTAGGTTCATAACTGGTTACCATAAATAATTAACTTAGTGAACTATTATCCAATTAAAAGAAACTATTGTCAACAGGTATCTTCTGCATACCATGTTGGTACTTACTAGATAAGGATACAGGTCCCAACTGAGATGACAATTCCTGTTGCTGTTTTGTGTGTAGCTGAGACTCTAATTTAGACCTCCATCTCCTTCATTCTGCCACATTTGAAAATAAATCAAAGAAATAGATAGAGAAAATGATTAAGCCACTTCTTCTTTCAAAGTGTTTGTTGATTGACTGCCACTTATTCCAGATTGCCCTTCTTGCAGAGGTAATCGTTCCTTTTTTTGATGTATTCCTCAGTGTTTTCTGCTCCTGTACCAAATTTGAATGCTTCGCTATATTTCTTTTTAATCTTTTCACTAATACACCAAGCGTTGTGCTTGCTGGGATGAATATTGTATAACCTAAAGTCCCCTCACTGTTTACTTTCTTTTACCTCTCATGTCCAGGCACTTCATCCCTTCCCTTATACATACGTGTTATTTTTGTACATGATCCAGATATTATTGTATTCACAATGTCATGATCCAGTTGTCCTGCTACTACTTACACAAAATTGTTCCTTTACGCATAATCTCTGTTTTGTGAGTAATTCTTTTCAATTGAACAAAAGGTGGTCTCTAATAAGCACTTTACTTAGGAATTTACTTTGCCCTTTGTACCACCAAATATTTCTCTTTCTCTTTCTGGCTTATTATTCAGGTGAATGCAAGCTGAATATCTTGCATGTATCCTAAAATTTGGTATCCAGGATCTTAGCTGAGGCACTGATAAATCTCTCCATCTTTCCAAGAGGTTTCTTTTTATACCTAATTGGTCTCTTTTCTTAGATTTGTAAGGATAAACTTTGCTTAGTTTTGTAGTTGAATAGCCTTTTACCATTCTCTTGTTTTTTATTGATTCTGCTTGGATACTAATTTCCTTCTCTCTTTTCACACATGGAAAATGAACATTGGATTCTACTGTTCATTCTTTTTATTAAGTATTATAGGAAAAAAACAGTTCAATGCAGTGTTCCTTCCTGTTTTTTGTTTTGTTTTGTTTTTAAATGTTATTACCATCTCTAGAAGCTTTTAAAGCCTGTTGAGGGGTTTTTTATAAGATACAGTTTTGGTTTTTAACCAACTTTACTTTCATTTTTTCAGACTTATTTTTCTCTTCCATGTTGTTAAATTTATTCTGTCACACTTCCAGGATCAATCTCCACCTACTTTTCTTCAAATTATTTTATTTGCATTTAGCTCTTTACTCTTTCTACAAAGACAACATGCTGTATTGCTGCTGTAGCTGAGTTGCATAATTCTGGAATACTTGTTTAATCATGAAACAACTATTTATTTGTTTTTTTCCTACTCTTACTTTCCAACACTCATCAGAATAGCAAAAAACATGCACTGTTGGACTATAGTAACTATGATCTGAAAAATGTTCATCAACTGTAATCTGAGGGTCACGATCTTTAGTCATAACTCTGCATTACATTCCTGAAAAAATAGTGGATTTTGAAATATTTGTTATGAAAATTCAGCTGCCTTTTTTCTAGTTATGGTGAATATCCCTTTCCTTTTCTAACATAAGTATTTCTTCTTGATAGTTTTCTCTTATATTAATAGTAGGGATGTTGAGATGTTGAGGGGGAGTTGTATTATGAACCAGAGCACATACTGAAACACAAAAGATAAAACGTGGGGACAATATCTCCTTTGCTCTTACCTCTGTTTTTGGAAATGTGCTCACCTAATACAACCACAAACCTGAGAATTTCTTTTAGGGACTTCAGTGTATGTTGGAGTTAAGTTTTTTTCTAGTAATGCAGCTCGTTTTTACTAATTTATTATGACATTTGTTTTCACCATGATACATATGATGTTAAAAGTACAATAAGGATTACTTTCACAGATTTAGAAGGGTTATTTTTCTCCTTAAAATGTCTACTACTAAAATGTCCTACTACTGAGGATCAATTACACTCACAAATATTACTTAGGATTAGAAACTGCCTCTTGAACTCCTCTCTTGAGCTGCCATCCAAAATTTCAAGAGCATACACAACCAATACTAGAATTCATAACAGATGAGAGGACAAATAAAAACAACATGACTATGACAAAAAAATATTTGCTTGCTCATCTAAGTAAGGATTTTGGCCACACATTTCCCTCATATTGTGCAGCACTGATTACAGTCAGGTTCCAGGGAGCACAGAAACAATGAGCAAAACCAACTGAAGACAACGATGTTACGAACAAGTGTATCAAGTCATACTGCCCCAAACAAAGTAAAAATAAGTTAGGAAAATGCAGCACAGAAAGTAACATTTTACAGACAGAAAACAGTTCATGCTCTGTTGAAAGCCTGGGCGTATCAAGATGTCTAAAAGCCAGTATGGAAAAATATTTCCTATTGTAATATGGTAAGAACAAAAAATTATGAATTTACTTATTTTATGTTGAGACTTTTATTTCAAATTATTGATGGAATTACTCAAGCTTATTTTTGATCTCATGTATTTCACCATTTTCATTCTTTCAATTCACTGGTCACATCAAGAAAGGCAAAGAATGTAGTGACACAGAAAAAAATCAAGGCATTTTTTTAAGACTCTGATCACAGTATCACTGGGTCTTCATTGCCAAGATAAATTTTTGAATTCACATGCACTGGAAAAGTAGAATGAAAAAAACCCTATCATAATCTAGGAACTGAGGTAAAAATAATGTATTGTTACAAAGTTTAGGTCTTGAAGAGATATATTTTGTGAGATTTTTGTACAATTTGCTAAATATTATATTTATAGACCTAATATTATTAGGTCTAAAAGACTTTAAAAGACTTTCATGAAGCTTGCCACAAATTTTATCTGGCTGCTTAGTTTCTAAAATAAATGGAAATTTTGCTTGTGTACAGAAAATAGATGCTGGATCATTATTGTTTCTTCTTTACTGAAATAGAATAACTATGAAAAAATTTACTGCAATTGTCTATTTTTAAAGTTCTCTTTCAACATTCTTATCTTCTGGACTCTGAGTAAACATAATTCATATGCAATCCTCCACAATGTCTTCAAAATTCTACAATCTCATTCCCTTTGTATATCACACTCTAATCTTACCTTACACACACTCCCCACACAAACCCAACAGAGAACCTTATCTAGGAAGGGGGACATGCAAGTTCCAGGAACAATAAATGTGTAAGGAGAGAATTGAAAAGAGCTTTCTAACAGAAAAAAAAACCAAAAACAACAACAACAAAAAAATCAAACAACAAACCTACTAACAGGCCCAGTGGCCTCTGTATAATAACCAAAACCAAACCAAAACACCACCACACAAGCATGCAGATACGTCCTGATGTTGCACATATTACAGATCCCTGTGCTGCCCCACACTGAAGCCAAGGACTACAAACCTACAGATCCTGTACACAGCTGCAGCAGAAGCAGAGAGAGATGGATCCATGTCCTACTCCTGAAATAAAACTCACACATAAGATGAACACTACTCATGTTGAGGAGATTTTTCTCATGGTGCCTACATTGACAATTGCTTCTTGTGTTTTAAAAACAGCAAAGAAAATTATGCAACTCTTTCCCAAAAACCTCTTCCACACTTGTCTCCAATTTTTTGGCTCCTTGTCTTTACTGGTACATAGGATCAGCACCCTGGAGTCCTTTTCTGTCAAGAAGAGTCTTTATTCCATTCAACTAAATAAAAATATGTGCACATGCACAGAAAACATATGACATAACATCTGCCAGCCATACCCTTGTGCAACCTTCATAAGATTTTTCTTTTATGCTTTTTTTTTCTATTCATATTATTTTTCATTTCACCTTTCTTGATAGATGGCATCTATATTATAAACTATACTCATTATCCATAATAGAGTACTGTTTAAATATTTCTTAGCTATTTATTTTCCATGTGTATAAACAATATTAAACTCCTGTGTTGCAATTTAGTGTTCTTCAGTACACTGCTGCTAATCTTTTTTACTCTGCATGGACAGGTACTTAGTGCAGGGTAATTTTGCTTCAGTTTGAAATGTCCCATACCAATTGTGACCAAAAGGCAGATATATATTCAAGCCACAGCACTCTCTCCCTTATAATTCCTTTATTCCTATCTCTAACAGAGCTATGCTGCTGTAATATCAACCAACACTAAGTCTAGACTAGTTAGAAAGGTTTCTTGTAATTCCCTCAACCCATCTCTGCTGGTTTTCATAATGCCAGAAGAAAGCTGTGTATGACCAGCTCCTGTTAACCCAAGTGCAAAGCTGCAAATAAAATCTTTTGTGCATTCATGGAAAAACAAGAAAACTTCCTGGCAGCATCTTGCACCGTTTTTCAGTTATCACTGCTGTTCATAAGGCTCTGTAAGTTTTCAGAGGAGACAGCTGGGTTGGGAGCTGGACTCCTTGGGGAGTTAGTAATGAGCTCTAATGCCTCTTGCTTCTAAATTACTTCTGCTGACTTAAAGTTTTATTATCATCTTGACAGTAGAGTTAACAGGCCCACCTCCAGCCCACCATCATAACTTGCCTCTGTTTCTGCAGTGTCATGGAGACAGGTTAGTCAGTGAAACATCCCCGTCTTGGGGCTCCTTTGCCTTGAGAATTGCTCCAGCTGCCAAAATATCAGGTACCTCCATCCCGTTATTTCACCCTGCTGCTGTGATGCACCCATGGTTTGAAGTAGATGAGCTGTCTTTTGGCCTTGGACTAGTCAGCTGCTCCTTATGGGGTGGGGTAACCTCCCTCTGGTACTAGCTGAGCACGTCTATAGTTCAGTTACGAGAACAGCAGATTGATTGCATAAATCACACGCAGATTTTTAAAAGCAAAATCATGATGTTAATGTTAAGAATTGGTTAAAGTAAAAAAAATGCAGTTGTTAAAAACTCCCCATTGCAGAATAAAAAACCATCCCTGTTCATACCAATTTCCTTGTTCCTTCCTGATAAACAAGCCCATCCCAAGATAACAGCCCAACAAAACATCTATGCAGGCAGCTATCACAACCCCTCTGAGAATGGCTTATTTCCCCAAAGAATTAGTGCATTACCACATTTCTGGATGCAACTGCTGTGCTGGCTTCTTGGGGATGGATAACACTTCAAAACCTGATCTGAGGTGAGTAAAGGGGTGAATAGAGCCTGTTGCAGAGGGAAGGAGTGATACAATGCTCCTGGTGATGAGGGCAAGGGGGGTAGCAGGAGGGCACCTCTTCTCCTGCTGTCCCACAGCTTCACCACAGCTGAAAAGATAAATGCTTTCATCATGCAGTTACTGCTTCAAAAATTGATTTGATTAAGACATTGTGTCTTGCCAGGAAAGTACAACTCACCCAACATTAATCCATAGAAAGGAAAAGTCTGGGGGTTTTGAAAAAGCACAAGGAAATTCAGAGGATTGAAGTAGTTGAGCAGAAATTAAGTCTTAGTTGTGGATGATAAAAATCTGGATCTTTTCAGTAAGAGAATCAAATCATATGTCCTCTCTCTAAAATAATTACTGCATTTGTGAGAGCCTCAGAAGAATGAAATAAGCATTGGTTGGGGCTGGCAAATTAGATGCTGCACTACGGAGCAACAGCCACAGACAGGAGAGTGAACTGAACGTGATCCAGAGAAGCAGGGAATGTAGTCATTAAAAACTACCATGAAACCTAATTTGAGTCCTTATTAATTTGCTACCTTCTTCTCCTTACAGTCTTCATTATTTCTTGCCTTCTCCATGCTGTAAAAAGCAAAAAAATAAGCAGTACAAAGTTTCTGTGTTGAAGCCAGACTTATGTGGCCCACAGCAGAAGAAAGTCCATGCTGGAGAAACAGTGAGTAATAACACTTGTGAGACATTTTGTGTCAACACGTGTGACAAATGCCAAACAGCAGGACTCCAGCTGAGCCCCAGCTACAAATTTAAGACCAGACAAATTCTGGAGGAGGGCTGAAGACAATAACATCTTTTCACCAAGATCAGTTTGCTTTGTTTGCACCTGCTAAGCTCATAGAAGGAAACCTGTCCCCAAGCACATGCCATGTGGATCAGACAATCTGAACACAAGGCATGTACTCAGTTGCTATGCAATTTCAACTGAAGTCATCTTTATCATAAAATAATATTTATTTTAAGAGCTATTCATCTTTCAGCGCATAGTGGGTGCAGCAACCTGTGACTCATTAAACCCAGCCCATGTTGCTGGCTGTTGCCCTGACTTTGCTCATCCTTCCTTCACTGCTGGCAGCGTAACCAAGTGTGAGGCTGGGAATGGCCCTACATCATTTGTTTATACAGTGCTGAGCCAAAATTGGGTTCAACAAGCAGTACAGCACTGAAACCCTGCTATTAAACAGCTATAGTGGTATGTAGGCAAAGCACTTGGGAAACTTGCTCAGTACTGGAGAGATGTTATAATAAAAAAGGAGCAAGCTCCACGTGGAGGAGGTGTTGAGAAACATCTACATCACACAGCTTGAATTAAATTAGCTTTTCAGGTGGTATGTTCAGAAATGAAACTAATATTCTTTATGCCAGGGAGAAAAGCCAGTCACATGCTGAGGCCACAGACGTAGGGCACAAACAGGTGAGAGCTGGAAGGGATAGTTCAGCTGGTCCATCCTCCTGCCAGACTATCACTGTTTGAATGGCTGGCCCCCAAGTTGATGTGTTCAGAAGAGATTCAGGTTTCCATGGCATTAGGAAGCCCTTTGGAAACAGATGCAGTCTGTTGGGATACATCATAACAGAAGAATCAATAGATAGAGCAGGGGAAAGAAGTTAAAACTATAAGACAGCTGGTGAATCACAAACATATGGTAAAGGACTGTGCCAAGCAGGAAAAACGAAAAGAAGTTGAAGCAGAGATTTTGGAATAGGAGGCAGAGAGAACAGAGCAGAAGAGAGGTGAGATAAGTCTGTGGCTGAGGGGACTGAGGCACAGAGATTACATACATCAGAACATATACCCTGAGATTAGGTGTCCAGAGATAATATGCGGTGGTACAGATTACAGTTCCTTGGTCAGAAGCTCTCCATTAGCAGCCAGTGCAATGCATGCTCTTTCTCAGTGGATTGGAGACAGCAGGAACTGCTGAATTCTGCCCCATCCATATGACAGTTGTATATAGTGCCAGGATGGAGAGGTTTGCACAACCAGAAACATACTGTCCATCCTATAGAAAAAATCTGAATTTTGGAGGCAAAATTATCTCAAATTGGAATTGAAACTAAACTACCTCCCCCCACAAAACCCCAAAACAAAGAAATCCTTTTCTTTTTCCACTGTCAGGCTTGATCCTGAAACTGCTGAAGCCACTTGAACTGGATGGTCTGAAGGAACAAAACTCTAAGTAGAGAGATATAGTATGGGAATAAGGGAATTGGGAGCCATAAACTCTGACTCACACATGCAAAAGCAATATTCCTAATTTCCAGTTGCCATACAGAGTTTTCAAAAAGCTAATTCTATGCAATCGACATTTTCTAATAAAACCCACTCCACTGAAAAGTTATCAACCAGTTTCTACTTTCTCATTAGAAGTAATAATAAAAAGGCAAAACAGAAGCCTCTTACAGGACTGTAGGGAAAACAAATAAATTAAGAGTAATGGAGAATTTGAACTAGTTTAGACATAAGGATAGAGACAATAAACAGAAGCAATACATCAAGGAAGATATTTGAAAACATAACACAAGATTGCTTACTTACACAGAAAATTGTAAAGGATCGCTAGAGAGAAACCAGTTCTTGCTTAGACTATGGTATGGAACAGAGATTGTGCTTTGAAATCAAGAAGTAAAAGTATGCATGGATAAAACACCTTCCATAAAAGATTTGGTCATGTAGTCACCAATGGGTTTAAATGACTAAAATGAGTCCCAACACAAGGAGAATAAAATAGAACATTTTAGAAGTAATGATAGGAAGTATAAATTGGAACCTGAACAAAATGAAACAAGATGCAGCAGCACAGGCCACAGAACAAGCAAATGAATTTAATGGCTTTGAATACCCAGGGTGTAGTTATAGCTGAGCAAGACCTCTAAAGGCCACTGCAGTTCTCTGATGTGTCTCTTATCTGGGCTGTGCTCAGAACTGGACCAAAGACTCTTACGATCAGTGCTGTCAAATTCTTGGAATCTCTGCCATTTTCTTTGAATTCCACTCTCATTTAAATAGAGGAGAATCAAGCCTAATTTAAAAATACTGAATTAACAGCGGCTTTATCTCAAAGATGAGCAGAGGAAAGCTGTAGTATTTATAAAAGATCTATTAAAGAACTCTGATGATTTATTCCTGAGGGTAAAATCCTCCAGACTTAAATAAGAAAAGATAGGCTTAACCCAATACAATAAGCATTATATTAAAGACATACTATAAATCCATCCTTTTACAAATCAGTATGAAATCAGGATACAATGTAAAACAGAAGGAAATGAAAACTGGAGAGGGAAGAGGAAGAAAATAAAGACAAGACCAGCCACACGTCATCTAGAAGCAAAGTTCTTATAACATGTGATAGTGATCTCACCTTGATAAGCAGTAATAAATTCCTTTCCAAAGTAATCTGTGAGATTATACTGATAGAAAAAAATGAGTTTATATATAGAATGTCAATTCAAGTATGCTCTGACATTTAAACTGTTTATAAAATTATGAAACCAAAGCTGCTAGAAATACTCACAAGAAAAATAAACATCCGCTGCAACATCCACAACCCAAACATTAGCAAATGTTGGTAAAATCATGAGAAACAGCCAGTGAATTAGTCAGCTTCTGGTCAATAAGTAAAATGATCATTCTGTACTTTTCACTTACTTTGGCTAAAAGGAATCACACTGGGAAAATTAATTGGATTTCATAAAGCAACATGGTTTGAAAAAGATCAAAGTGTTCTTTAGAATAAAATTTATTTTTTAGGTCATGATTTTGTGATTGCTTCTTAAATGTGAGGCACTCTAAGAAGCAATTGTTTTAAAAGAATGATAGGTCAGTGATTGAACAGAAACTCAAAAATAGAAAAACCAAATCAGTGACAGAGGGAGACATGAAGAAAACAGAAACCATAAGAAATGATGCGATATAAAAATAACCATAGAAAGTAGCTTTTTATCCAAGCCTGGTGTTGTGTCGTTTTTTGGTTTGGTTTGGTTTGGTTTGGTTTTTTTTCCCCCATGAAATACATACTAATTTAAATCTTGAATTTAGAGCTGGAATCATAAATAATGCTGTTATTAGGACTATAAATGATCATGTTATTAGGAAAATAATACAGCCAGAGCAAATCATACAAACTCACCTAAAGAATCAAACTGCCGCCACTAAGATGACTTGTGCAAGTCTCTGTCTGTAGGAGAGGACCCTGTGGCTATATATACCCTAGATATAGGGCCAGGGACTATTTTCTGGCTTTTAGACCAGCTGCTGCATGACCATAAGGCTAAAAGAAGTTGGCTGTGCTTAAAATGCCAAATGGCAATGCTATGTGGTTTGAGCTAATGCCCAAACCACTGCCAACATTTGTTTGCGAAGGTATCTGCTTTCCCAAGCCAAAAAATGTGCCAGGAACCATGATACCAATTTAAGACTTACTATAGCTCTATGTACTCTATTACTATAGATGTAGTTAAGAGTAGTTATACAGAATTATGTCTATACAGTATTAATGACAAAAAAAATTCTCTAAAATACACCTGGATATTCTGAAAACTGCCACAGAGAAAACACATTTTCATTAGTTAAGGCTGTCTCTTTATTAGAGGTCTCACTCTCACATTTACAGTCGTGTCTCACTGCAATATGATGAGAAAGTGTTTTGCTTGCCAAAACTGCACTGAACCAATCAAGGTGTTGTGGCAACCAAGTGTTGGAGATCCTGCCATGAAACATGGTCACGTAGAGCTTGATCTTGCAAGGAGCTGAAAGCCTATTGACATATGGCCTCACATCCTGAGCACTTCAATTTAGGACTTAAGCTGATGGCTGCTACTTCCTAGGAAATCCCTCCGGTCATCAATGGGTCAAAGCTTTGCTGAAGAAATGTAGTTCTGGGTAGGGGTCTGAGGCAGCCATTGACATAATTAAGCACAGCTCTGCAGCTAACAAAAGCCACTCTGTTCATACTGTTTTCCCTGGGAGATAGATTAATTAGACTCAAAAGATTCTCTTCTGGGGCATTCAAAACAGTAAAAAAGATCCTCATTTAATGCTAATTATGTTAATTGAAAAAATGTAATCCATGTTGTCTTTCTCTGTTTCGACTTTGTCATAATTAACGCTGATTTCAAAACAACTTGCTTTTTCTTTGATCATGCATGTCAGTTTAAAAATCCACACAAGTACACACCTATTGTGTGGTCATGTGTACACACACAGAGAGTTATTGGAAGTCCTGCAAGAGGAAGGAAAACCATGACTGCAGATTCTATGCATTCTCTTCAAAATACCTTGCCACAAAGAGAGAAAAAAAATGCATTTTTAAAGTTAGTTAACAAATATCTCCGAAGTTCCTCCCTAAAGCTTAATGTGACGTTCATCAGATTCATGAGGCCATTCAGAGACACAAGCTATGGATGGCTTTGCAAAGGTTGACCGTTGCCACAAACCTCCTGTATGGCCCATGATATACTGGTCATGCTTGTGTAAAAAAAAAGATGACACCAACTCCCTCTGGCCAAGATTCTACCATAATGTGAAATCAAATACTCTAATGACCAAGTAACAAATCGTGTTCTTTAACAAAAGATTTCTTGTAAGGCCCAGAGGACTCGGTGCTTACAATGCAGATCTGTAACCATTTTTCAGAGGTGGTTGATTATTCTTCCTACTTAGTTTATTCTGGCTAAGCAAGATGTGTGCTGGAGATGGGACATTCAGTGGGGTAGCCTTTTTTGCACTAATCAACACAAAAAAGTAATTAAATCACAATAACCAAATCTGACTGCTTCAGAGAAACTTAATCAGAAATCCGAGTAATATTAAGAAAATCCATACTTTGGCTGACACTTGTGCCCATCATTATGGATGAAGCTACACAATTTCCCAGCGTGTCAGATTGAATTATATCTTTTCATCAGCATTTTCAAGTTTTCAAAACAACCTGTAGAAAAGATTTTCCTTTTGCTAAGCTTCCACATCAAATTATCTGGAGTCATCGAAAACCTCTGTCCATCTCTTCTGAGTTTCATCTCAGGTAAATGTCTCAGCTAGTCAGACTAAAATTGAAAGGAAAAATATAAAAAGGCTATAATCTGAAACACACTCAAGCTGAAAATCTTTGTACTTTGGAACAGTAAAGCCAAGAAGATCCTCAAGAAAAATGAGCCTGCTGGCAAAATGGAAGGATTGAGAATATAATAATTTACTTCATGTTTTTTCAAACAAAACCTAAATGAAATAATTTTTATCTCTATATTTTTATTTTTCTTATATTCATGAAAATGTCAGATTTTTTTCATTTGCTTTTCATGACCATCCTATTGTTAGAAGCTGCTTTTTAATTGTTTGGACAAATTAATTGAACTATAGTACAAATAAAAGAAAAAGCAATTTTCTACACAGCTTTTGTATAAATAATTTGAGATAAGGGAAGCAATAGTTTTGTATTTTCTGATATGGCTCCTGTTGATTGCTAATGCCATAGGCTTAATATGATAAGTAAAAATATCAGTTTTGAGCTTTATACTGATTATTGTGCATTAAATACAGTCAGGAGATAAATAAGTGTGAATGCATTTAACATGCTGCAAACAATATTAAATTATTTAATAGGAAAAGTTAGGTTTTATTTCACTTATTAAAAGCCTAAGCAATAATTGCATATTATGTATTAATATTGTTTATTTATTTATTGCAAATTTATATTCATATTTTAAAGAACTTTCCTGTGTCCAAAAGCATGACAATCCATCAATCACAACAGCATCATCAAGAGATCCTTGCAGTCTCACGGTATGTCTCCAAACTGCAGCTTGCAGAAGTGATCTGTACATCTGCTCTCTACAATGATGAGATGTAAGGTTGGAGTTAATGCCAGAAGTGACACTGGAATGGGGTTATATCAGGTTAATGTAACTCATGTTCACATTTCTTGACTCATTTTAAATTTGTTCTCTTCACTGTTATGAAATTCAAATATGAGCCATGACTGTAAAATGTTTATGTGCTGCAATGAAACACTTTACAATTTTGATTTGAAAAATTCAATGTTTTCATAGCTTAAAAAGAAATTGCATCAAAGAGTATATAGGAAAAAGCCAGTAAAAAGCAGACAGAGAGACAGGAGATCAGAACTGGGAAAGAGCTGTGTGCGTGCATGCCCACATGTCTCACATTTAGTCACATAGCCCTCCTCAGGTGCCCTGTGGGCACTGTGAAAGACTGTCATTGACATGGAGAAGTTTGCTTAGTGATATTTTTCATATACACTTTCATCATATCACATTTTGTCACATTTGTCACTGTATGACATTCCTGCAGTCTTGAAATCCTCTGCTGCCCTACAGTCTCGACAACAGCAATCACGTCCCTCTGGACCTTTGCACAAGTACAGCACTAGCATGCAGATGGTCAGCCCCAGCTCCCTCCTGCATCCCTCTCCTTGGTCCACCAGACCTCTGTCCCAACACTAATAATAACCACAATTAGGGCTCTAGACAGTCCTCTGGATACTTCCTACCTCTGCCTGGCCCATGACATTGGGTGTCTTGATATCAACCTGTCTCGCCTTCAGACAGGTGTCTCATACTTTCTTTCAAGGATCCCCTAGTGCTTAAAAGGAACAATTTGGGAATATCTGTACACTATCTTCACTGTTCCTCAACTATTTGTTCTTCAACTATTTATTCTTTATGCTACTTGCAGGAAAACCTGACGTAGTTGGGTTCCCACCCTGCCTCACTGGCCAATTTGACCTCACTTCTTCCTTTGGATACTTGGCTGTTTTTACCTATTTAGTGGGGTTTTTTTTTTGTCAGCTGTCAGAGACACACAGATTGCTCATACTTTGTGTTTTTACAATGACTTATTGCTCTCTTTTATTGGGCCTTCTTGGGATTATAGCAGTACAAATACTACATGCTAAATTCAATAACATACTGCCCCTAAAAAGAGAGCTACACAAGCCCCAGCACCCCTTATCGCAGACATGAAGAAGCAAATCTCCCCAGTCAGTAAGAATACAAAGAATACTCTAGAAATTTATCTCACTATTTAATATCTAAATTTCTTACACAAAAGGCAATTGAGGACTTCTTGAATAGCATTATATAATAATTCCCAGACAAAAACTGCATTAAGATAGAGTTACAGTTGAACATACATATCAATAATTTAAGGTAAAATACATTACAGGGATATATACTTAGCCCCAAGAAAGATTTACAAACCTAGAAAGTTTACAGATCTGGTTATAGTGAAAAGAAAACCAAGGAATTTAAGAATTAAATTAAGAAGTTTAAGAATTGGAAATGTGAAAACAGCTGCCTCAGAACTGTGAAATACGATGGCCACTATGAAAAAGGAGGCAGCCGGCCTTTGGCATCAGACCTATTGAAAACATTGCTTCCATTTTCTAAAAAGGAAATTTCTTTGTGGAATTCTTTGAAAGAGAATGTTATATGGCAACCTCTGTTGAAGAAGGCACTCAAAAAATCTGACTTCAAGTATTGAATAATTTAAGATACTTATTAATAAAACTGTTTTATAAGTACATTTACTTATGAATTCTCAAAAAAAATTATAAAGTAAGTTATGTCACTTTGAATAATACATTGCAGTCTTGATATACAAATGAAGTGAAATTCCAGCTTTTGGCATTAAAACTCATCTCACTATAGAGTTGTGCTTCCAGACTTTGCTCATTTTTGCCTGGAAAACACATGGACTACACTATCATGTATTCTAAGGGACTTAGGACCCCAAGTCACAATAAATAAAAAGACTTAGGAATGCTATATCTTCCTGGAGTCATAGAGGGATTTTTTAATATTGCACACAAAGAACTGAATGCATAAACATAATTAAAACCCTTAAAATAATGAATTATTCTTATACTTAATGCAGGATTTCTGTCCCCAAAATACATTGCTAACCATGGTGCTCACAACCATTACTTATGCCCAAACACAAAATCAGCTCACTCATGGCAGTGCATACTGAAGCTTCAATAATAGCCTAGTTCTCCAGCAGGTCTCAAAGTACTTTACACATGAAAATGGACTGATATGACAATTGTTGGACATGCACAGCTTCCACTGAAGTCACAAAATATATCTCAGGATTAAGCCATAATCAAAGAGCCTGTTTTTGCACACTACTCACTAAAACTCCCCCTGGTTTCAAGGCCCAGTGAACTCAGCAGGGATGCTTTGGTGAATGAGAAGTGCTGAACAGGGCTCTTGTGAAATTTCACAACTTCTTATTATCATGCTCCATTATTCCTTACTATGTCACACCTCATTTTACAAACATCACCTTTTACAAAGGACCAAAGTGGTCTGTGATATGATAACAGTAGAAGAATCTAGAGGAAAAAGGCAAAAAAAAAACCCCAAAACCTTGACAAGCAATGCAAATATAAGTGGTAGAGTTAAGAAGAACCCACGATGCCTGGTTGTCAATCTTATGCTTTAACCACGAGGTCAAGAGGCCCTCTTCTGCTGGCATTGCCACAACAGACCATGAACTGAGAGTGAAAATCTGTGGGGAAACAAGGAAAATATGAGAAAGCACTTCTTCGGGCTTGGAAAAAAAACCCCTCACAGAACTCTTGTTTCTGGTAATCACATTGCAAGATTGGGGCCCTGTGTCTTATACACAAAGGCAGTTCAAGATTCCTTTGAAGTACAGGAAAAAAAGTGATTTTTTCTGCCCCAGGAATGAAAGGCTGGGTCACTTCTGCAATGAAAAGAAGGGGGACAGAGAGAAGGGGCAGAGCTGGGATGGAGAGGAAAGGGAGAACCTCGGAGAGTCAGGCTTGTCCCTCCTACCAACGAGGCAAGGGACACTGATCCCTCTTGCAAAGCCGGGGGCAGCTGCCTGCATGGCTTTCCAAGGCTCTGGCGCAGGCAGAACTGGCAGAGAGGTTATTTTCCAACCCTTTCCTTCTTCTGCAGCTCTAGTGAAATGCTTCCTGTGCTTTTACTCCACCTCATTTACATGGCCCAGTGTGAAATTTGTTATTTGCGTTAGAGTTTACCTAGGGATAACTTTACAAGGGGTTATGCTATTATTTCCCCTGGAAATAGACATAGAAAATTGAATACTGCATTCTTTCCTAAGCAGAGTTTGAAGTCTAGACTATTAAACAATCCAAATCGTATTTTCTTTCTGAATAAATTTACCTACCTTTTATTTTTTTAACACTATCCACCACTTTCTTGGTGCTGGCCATTAATTATTTTCGAGTTTTATAGCTTCCTTTGACTTCTTATTTGGTTTTCCAGCTATTATATTTTTAATTTCACAGACAGAATTTTTATACCTTGCCTACTGCAGCCATAAATCACTTTATGTGTTAGAAATCAGATTGCTTAGTAATTGACATTTTATATACTATAGTGATGCAAGCAATTTAAATATGATTGAGTTTTCAAACTTAGAAACAATGTAAAGAGACTTAGGAGAGAATGCAGTGTAATTGTAAACAGGAACTGGCAGTCATTGTCACTAAAATTAATGTTTAAAAAAAAAATAGTACTAGGACAACTTTATGAACCACTTGTGACTCAATGGCTGCTGTTAGCATCTCAGTAACAACTGCTCATCTCACTTCATTGTTTTCCAGATCTAGAAATGCTAAAGGAGACAAAATGCCCTTCCTTGGATGTGGTAAGAGGAGATGAGAAACACGTTGTGCTCTTTTTCAGTCACTTTTTGCTAAGTCAGAAATATATTGAGATATTTTAAAGGCAAAATCTCTTAAGTAGAAGACCAAGGATTCCTGGTAGACTGTGAAAGGAATTCTCTCTAAGTGACAATGCAATGCTCTTTAATTTCTTCACAGAAGTTAAAACTCTATTATGAGAGTCAGATCAATTGCACTAGAGGTAAATACTGACTTCTCTAGTACGTATTTTTTATTACTCCCTTACCATAAGACCCATCTTAACAGACAGACTAGTATCACATCTGGACCTTTATTCACACAGAAGAGAAATATCAGCCATTCTGTTACTGCTTTTGGACACAGATTTGGACAGCCTAAAGCTTCCCTGGGCCTCACCTTTCCTATTTGGTATCTTGGTATCTTCAATATTAAACATAATAATATTTGGTGTATTGGTAGGCACATTGGCAGGCACACTGGCTTTAAGCCATCTGTATCTGGGTTTCTAGCATAACAACCCAGTCCAGTGAATGTTATACAACATTCAAATTGAAATATTTTGGACTTTTTTCTGAATTCCTCTGATTCTTAAGTGAGATGTTTCATTCAGCAGATGAAAATTTCCATGGAAACCAGCTGGATTTGTGAAAAAGTCAATTTACTAAAACTACATAAATTTCCATTGTGAAAGAAAGCAGAAAACAGATGACTCCACTTCTAATTGTTTTGAAAACAGCTTGGAGATGAAGCCCAGGCTTCAGCCAGTCCTGTCCCTATCCACATGCTGGACTGCAGTTCCTTTAGCACAGAGCCAAGGATGCAGTCACTTTGCTTCCTTTCCCGTACTTTAAACTCATTTCATATAGTCACTTCTAAGACATAATTGATGCAATTTTATCTCTTTTAATTGAAATAAAATATTTATGGAGAATGCACAAACAAGACAGAATAAGGCAGTTGTGCTCAAGATACTCAGCATTTTCCTACGCAGCATTTATTTCTGTCATGCTGCAAATATTTCTCCTCTGTTTGGGTTATTATATGACAATGCTAAATGTATAAAGTTCGTTAGTAATTACATTAATTTATGAATTATTTCTTCCAATGCAGGTTGACTCCTAACACTGAAACTTAGTTTCTGTACAATAATTAACATCTATATAGCTCTCTGTACTTTCAAAACACAGATATTGGCTAATTCATAATACACTTCTGATCCTTTAGGGTGGCTGTGCTGGTTAACAAAATAATCTGAAGAGAGTTATGAAAAGTCAAGGAGAGAGTCAGCATGCACTGACTGTCAGAATTCTAGTGTTTTCTTTCCCAACACCACCACCACTTCACTACACTTTGCTTCCAAATATTTGTAACCACAGACTGCATAATTTTACAATTTTGCTGAATTCAACCCAAGAATGACAAGAATGTGAACTCTCTTCTGGTAGTAAATTCTGAGGTAGGCTTACAAACAGCTAGGAATGATTACTAGCAACCCATGATAAAGAAGATACTTACCTTACACTGAGCAGTTTTCCTTTATAAAGGTGATGAATTTCTAAGATAGATGAAAATTTCAAAGGTATATAATTGCAGGAAGAAGTTATGCAGCTACACTACTCTTGGGACCTAAGCTAGAATTTATCTGTGTTACCCTCCAAGACGTGTAGGCAGATCACCCTTATTCAGACCCAGCTTATATGATTCATATCAGGGGCTTCTCAAATGGTTTAGGTAGTGGGGATCTGCACACAAAATTTTGCACAAACACATACATACACCTGTGTAACACAATGGAGCTTTAAAAGAATGATACTGAAGAGTATTATGTGCACATACACACACATACACAAAACCTCACAGCCACCACTGGAGCGCCCAGATACACAACAAATTCTCAGCACTCGCTTCACAAATAACATTTCAGAAAAGTCAGTGTATCACGTTCCTGCAACTCTCTCTTCTGTCATCTTTTGCACTCAGTCCCTGTTCCCACATGCCTGTCTCTGTAAGTCTGGGGACAGCCAGCAAAATACCCATGGACGGCTACTTTGCAGGCCCATTTTAATATAATTTTTGATTGTGTTGGTGCCCAGACTGGTGCAAAAGCAAGCTAAAAAAATCAGTTTGTGGCAATCAGTCTCAGTCATCCTCTCTGCGTGCTCTCACGTGTGCCATCCACACCTGACACAAGAGGGAAGGAAGACTCAGGCATGGCACCACAAATGCATGACGACTCGAACCTGCTTAAGTGTTATATACATGTACATGGAAACTTGATACGTGTCACTAAACACAAAATGACGAAGATTTTAGCAAGGTTTATAGAGTTTTGGTGGGGGTGGACCCCACTATTCACAAGGCAAGATCTGCCCTGATCTATATTGTGTAGTTCATCACCACATAGAGTTATTCTGAAATGCTAAGTGGCAAGATTTGCAAAAGCAGATGATGAGTTTCACAACATCAGTTTTGGAGGGGCCAGTGTAGAGGAACATAAGTATCAATATTCACTGGGGGAAAAAAAACTCAAACAAAAAAACCCAGCAACAAAAAACCTTACTCTGAGTCTCTCCAAGAAAAAGAAAAATTCTTGCCTATGAGGCATATACATTAAACTGAAGCTAAGTAACTTCACTGACTTTTAACGTGTTTGTAACACATTTCTTTGTGTATTTAGGCACCAAACAGCACTGATCAAATTTACAAATGTTGTTCAAAGTTTGTAAAATCTTAATTTTCTACAGAATTCTGAGTTATTATGTGCAAACCATTTAAAAGCAAATATGCAATTTGTTAAGTGCTAAAACTGATTATTACTTGGGTTAGTCTTACATGTTTCCATTGCAAACTGCAAAGGGAATTAGAAAGTCACTAGAAAGTACTTAAGACGTCTAATAACAAACTTTATAGAACAGGTTACTAATGCCAGACTTCTAAATTGACAAAATATGATTAAACTGAATTTAAAGAGAAGTTATCATTCACATAATTCAGTAGTGCAGCAGACTGGGATATTTCTGTTTCAGAGTAACTTTGAGTACCTGGCTTAGAAAATATTAACTATATATTTGAAATATATATATTTGAAACCATCTTCAACCCTGAAACCAGTGGAAAAAATTACTTACATTCAAGAGATAGAGTTTCTAAAAAAAGATGGATTCTCAGGTTAAAATGAACAGAAATTTGTACTTTCTAGATAAAGGATATTATGTCTTTAAAGGCTTCTTCATGCTGAACTATGATTAACATTTAATTAAAAAAAAATATTCAATTTATTTCAGCTTTCACTTAAGTCTCTAATGTAACCATTATATGGTAACCCATGCAGGTGAGAGGCGAAAATCAAAGATACATAGTATCTTCAGTACATTCATCTATCAGGTAAAAGGTTTTCTTAACCAAAATTAATATTCAGCAGAGGGAGTTTTTGAAGCTGACATATGACATTCTTTCAATGATTCTGCAGTTAATTAAGAATTTTCAGTGATTCTGTAGTTAAGTATTGAGATTGACAATGAAGTCTAAATCTGATTCGTATTTCTCTTGTCAACTGCCAGGTTAACAGCCATGAAAAAGAAAGTCATGTCAGAAAGAATCACGTAGATCAATATCATAGCAATGGGAAGTTATTATCAAAGTAGTTCAGGTAGCAAAGATTTTTCAGAGGCTTTGAACTGACTTGCTGAAAAATAGCTTAGCATGTGGTTTGATACTCCATGGCTTCTTACTTGTCCTTCAGACACACTTACAGTCAAAGAATGTGTGGCATATGACAGCTGTGAAGAAATCTCTTGCAGGCATCTCATGCAGCTCTTAAAATCTGGCCCTGTGGATCCCAAATTCCAGTTTCCAATGGCTACGTGTGTGTGTGTGTGTGTGTGTGTGTGCATGCTCATGAAAGCCTACTCAATAGCATTTCTGTTTTTCTAATAATGACATGATCACCTATCCATTAAGTGCTCCCCAAATCAGTATTTATACTTCCACTAAATATCCCTTACATTGCCACTCTCAGCAAGTAGAGATTAAATTTAGGAAGTCACACAGAGCTGGGTAACTATTTATTATTGTAAGTGAAAACATTTTAAAAGCTGTGCAGCTGAGAATAGACCTTCCCTTTACCTCTTTGTCCCTCCCTATTTAAACAGTGCATGCTTTGTTTTTAATCTCTCACACTTTGCCATCATTCTCATCCATAGGTAATAAATGCCAATCAATTTACCTGAAATTCAAGTCACAGTAAATAATTATGTTTAAATCTCCCATCTTGCCTTGGAACTCTTATTTTTTAAAAATTTTTTCTACTGGAATTAAGTAGTCTGTGATTTTTCTCACATTTTCTCAAGCCATCAAATGGTGATTGTACTAACTTGCCTCAAGAATTATTCCTGAGAGAAAGTGTTGTCTAGTGACTAAACCAATGGCATAGCACCCATAGCACCAATTTTATTTCTGGCTTCATTAGCAGTTCACCAGGTGAGCTGTGGAAAGGAATTTTATCTGTCTGTATAGCAATTTACTAATAGCTACTTCCAAGTGACACCAGAACAGGCTAATTCAGCTGGCCTTAGTTTTTTTCACCTGGCCTAAAGTTCCCTCTATAGCTAGTGAGAAGAGACTTATCCAAAAGGCAGAATGAGCTCAGAGGGACATATCTCTCAACTGAGAGATCTTGGGCAACCAGCTTAGTCAGTGGCCCCATTTAATTAAAGAAAAACCCCAAAAACCAACAAAAACCCAAAAACTTTTTAGTTTGTATTTGCCTATGCTGTAATATAATTAAAAGAAAATCCCTGTATGTGTCAAGAACTATAAACTCTAAAAATATGAATTATAGAAGACTGTCCCTAACACTCACATTGACCTCACTGTGAATTTTGTGCTGACAGCAGCTGCAGCAATAGGCCAAGAAAATCCATGATATGCTGTCATCTTCTGTGATATCTAGCAATGCTACCGTGAGAGATGTCCCTGTATGGCAGACTTACTGTCTTTCCTCAGCATGAAAGATCTCCAGAAATAGGCTATAATCCCCACATCCTTTGGGAAACCTTCATCTTTTCATATCATGGATCTCAATTCTATCCTATAGTTGCTCTTTTGCCCTTTTTGATGTTTTGCAAGTAGAGAAAATGACACCAAAATTTCTCTTGAGTAAATGAACATACAGGATAGAGATTTTGGTTTTTTTTTGCTCTTAACAGATTCAAGAGCAGTTCTCTAGGAAACCCCAGGAGAACATACTTTTAATCTTAAACCAAAAGATTTTGCTAGCTCAGCATTTTTACATAAATTACTGCAGAGAAAGGTCAAATTCTTAGTATTCATACTCTAAAGGGACATAAACTGAACACAGAGGGATTGTACAGAAGCCTGAATACCAGCATCACTTTAAAGAACATAAGCATCAGTAATATTGCCTACATTGTGAAATTTCCTTCAGTTTATGGACTGTTTCGTATTTTCAGTGGTGTCTCTACATGAAATAATTTCTACATGAAATAACCAGGTTTCTTGTGAGCTTCTGAACTCCACTAAAATAAAATGTGTTAAACTGTTCAGATGAAAAATATTTTTGTGAAGTCTTCTAGATCTTTAATAGCCCAATCATGCAGGACCAGTTTCAAGTTATCGTAATAGCCTCTAAACTTTAAGTTGTGTAAGTTATCATGGAGACCAGGAAAAGCAGTAGCAATGAAGTAAGTCAGACTTACACTAACTGTATGCAAAAGAAAAATAAGTGATATGGAAGGTAACTAAAAAGCAACACAATGAAGAAACAAACCATATCTTTGCAAAGTGCAAATATTGCTAAGAGTGAAAAGATAACGCCTTTTAAAGTGCATAGCTGGAAGTAAATATGAGCTTCTGAAGTCTTATGGTGTATGAAATGATGCCACTATGAAAGAATTAACACAGCAAAAATGTTGGTAGAATTTGTTGCTTAAAAAGTAAAAAAGAAAGTAAAGAAAACATCTTCAGCATGGAATACATTTTTTTTTCAGGTTAAAAAGCACAATTAGGAATTGAAAAAAAGAAAAGGAGTGAGAGAGGAAAGGAACAATGAAATGGATTCAGAAATAATTTCAAGATTTTCTCTTAATCTGGTTCTAAAGTGAATTATTCCCTGGGTTTCCCTCCACTAACTCAACAGCACATTCCCAACTGCAGCTCTCTGTTCCTTCCACTATGGTGAGACTAAAACACGTGATTATCAATATTCCTCTGTTACCAGCGATATAAACCCAGGGTATTGATTAAGCAGAGAAACTACTCCTGTAGTATCACTGCAGTTACAATATTGTTACTGCTATTACTGCTGAGAAACTCCTGAAAGGCCAGTACTCAAATCCATGCATATCTTTTCCACTGCTACAAGGTTTTGCTTTCTGAAAAAAGCTGTCATATAAGGGCAAAAGCAGAGGTGAAATGGACTTTCATTTCAGTGAACTATAAAACAGGGAAGAAAAGCATGAAGAATTTGTAGCCCATATTTAACAGTTAAATTAGCAGCTGCAAATGTAACAGCTGTTGCAAAAAGAAAATTGACTCTTTATTTGTATTCCCAATGAGACTTACTAATGATTACCTTAACAAAACAGTAAAAAGAGAAAATCACTAAACTTTAATTAATAAATTGCCAAAAACCCCAATTAGTGATATCCAGCATGATGATTTAACAGATACACTTTTTTTCTGTGTATTTATGAATATAATTAAGCAGAGAAGGCTGTATATGAACAACAAAAAGCTAAACAAGACTTGCATTATAACTGAAGCTCAAAGAAAGAATTACAGAAAAAAACCCCACATAACTTCATGTTATCACATTTAAAATGAAAACAAGAAAAGACAGGTTCTAAAAAGAAGTAATGTTTTCCCTGCACAATTTCCTACAGTTGACATTGACAACTTTATGGAAGAATATACTATTTAAGGAAGTTTAAACGCTGTTAATAGAAACAAGAGCTAAATATAACTGAATTACAAAATAAGTACTTAAAATTAAACATTTATGAAAAAAGGAACTGAGAAAGCTCAGGCGTCTATAAGGAAATAGCAAATACAATCTAGCAGACTGGGATGACTACATTAAACACAAATGAATCTGCACAAAAACATTTAGAAAATATATCAATGCCATAACTTTTTTTATGCATAAAGAGTGCTCGCTATTTTAGACAAAGGAAAAAAGTTAGAATTCTGCTTTTTATAAAATATTCAATGTTGGATGAGTTACACAGTATAATTCTACTGGGAATGTGATCTTTAAATTTAACAGAGGAATTAAAATATAACCTTTTGTGTCTTAGGAGGATGCTACAGAGGTTTGTCTTTAAAAGGACATTTGTAAGCCCTGGTGCTTCTTCAGCTGTGGCATCTGAAGAGCCTCGGAAATATCTGTCTGTGCTGGGGCAATGCCCATGTACACAGGCAAAGTCACTCAGGAACTGGAGTTAATCTGCAGTAGAGTGGAAGCTGTGGTGAGGACAGCTCAGGCAAACAGAAAATACTGTGATAAGAGAAAAGAATTTGAAAGTAGATCAGGAGATTTTTAAACTGTCCTTTTTCATTTTAAACCTGGCTTGTGTCAGGTTTGGATTTTTGGTAAAGATAGTGTAAAGCTTGCAATGAAATTATAAAGTTGAAGATTTTGCTCCACCAATGTAAAAATAAAAGCAGTGTATTCTAAACAGTATGCACCAACTAGAGGCACAAAAGCTATACTTAAGGTAAGGATCTTACATGGCCAGACAAGTAGGGTACTACCTTGGCAAATGCTGCATTTCTCCTAAGGGTACCAAAGTCATATTTACTAGAACAAAAGAAGGAAAAAAAAACCAGCCAATGCCAGTCACAACATTTAACCATGTACATTAACTTCTGACATAACCTGAAGCACTCAAGAATTCATTTAAGTGTCAGAGTTTTAGTTTTGAGCACAGAAATGTAATTTGGTATTTGATACTTTACCTGAAGTTGCGTATTACAGCCACATAATACTGTTAAACATCTTAATTTATACAGAAATTTCTGCAACAAAGAAGCAATTTGTTGCTTAGTGAACTTCTGCACTTCTGTGGAAGCAAAATGTGTTAAAACTATTAGAAGAAGGAGAACTACTTTTGACAGCATCATCTGCAATCTGACTAACGTCTCCTCAGCGGGCACTTCGTGGACAAGCAAGGGATGCATAGGCCTGACATTTAATCAGCTAGAGAAAACAGACTGCTGTTCTGTAACTTGGTAAAAAACCTGTGTCAGTAAATAAGGAAACAGTAGAAATGGAGATGCCATTGGAAAAAGAGGGGTGAAAAAAAGAATAAAACAACCCCAAAATCCCCAGCTACCTGAATGAGACTGCAGTCCCTGGCTCCTACATAAGACAATTTTGTTGTGTAATCAAGTCCTATCAATAAATTAAGATTTGAAATACAATCTCTAGAGTGCAATTGACATCTTCTCTGATGTTGTTAAGTAAAAAAAAAAAAGGCTCTAAGACAAGGAAAAAATATATTTTGTATACACTACCATAATATCGACCTTTCTCATTTGTAATATTCACTCCTTCTAAATTACCCTAGCTGAAAAAAATTGTCCTGAACTTCTCAACAATAGTCACTTACTGAGTTTCAGCAAGACAATCAACAAAAAATACCTCTAAACTTTTTTTTTTTTAGGTTTTTTTTTAATTATTCTTTATAGTAGTGACATTTTCCAGCTGAGGATAAGGAGAGGATTTTTCACCCTCCTCTGGTCAGTAGGACAGTATTCAGTGCAGGTATCACTATGAGCTAGTCCTGTTCCTTCTTCTCTCCCTAAACTATTTACCACTGTTGGAAACAGGATCCTGAGCAAATGGGCCTTTGGTCAGACCCAGCTTGGCCATTCCAAGATTATGTTATATTCTTTAATGCACATGCATGAAATATAACCTTAATATCTTACATTCTTTGGCAATTGGATACAGTGGCTTTCAGATGAAAGCCAACTGCTCTAATGCAACTTTATCCAAGTAATTAAGCTACATTAATTTTCAACAGCTGGGAAAAAAAGGCTTTTAGCATTCACATTTCAAAGTAAAGAAGTAAACTAGACAAAGATAAATAAATACAATTATTTATTCTTCCCATATATTTTGTATCTACCTTATTCACACAGCATCTGGACAGGTTAAACATCTGAATCAGGAATATATGTGACTATTGTACCAAAATGGGAGACAAGTGTTTTGTGTTTTGAGGCAGGAACAGGGAATGAAATGGGGGAAAGAGCTAAAAAGTATCCATGAGTGTTCAGGGAAAGACCTGCAAAAGTAATCCATGGATTTTTACTCTGATATTTTAAAAAGAACAGATCTCTTGCATCAGTAGGTCAGAGGAATGTGTACAAGAAGAAGCATGCTTTCATAAAAGCTGATGCTGCTTATGAAGGTTAGGTCTGTTCCAACGCACTGTTCAGAAACAAAAGAACTAAAAAGTGAATTTAGCACCATAGCTGCCATGAGGTGCTTATAACTGTAAGTGCAGCTCTCCAATAATTTCCTCAGCTATTGTCTGCACAGAAAGACATAACCTATCTCAGGATCTCTCTATTCAACACTCCGTCTCTAACTAAAACTCAGCGCCTCACCGCACAGCAGGTGCAGAGAGCAGAGTCACCGAGCCAGCAGCTGACAGCTAATTCAAAAGGTAATAAAGCAGAAATTCTCTTGCTGTTAATAACTTTTTGACCTCTTCATTGTCAGCTGGTCTCATCACACTGTAATCAATGAATGTTTTCCCTATATGCAAGCTGTTAAGAAAGGAAGTTAATTGGCTCGCTTGAGAGATTTAAAGCAGAGGAAAGTTTGGAGTGGTTTCACAGTTTTCCAGGGACGGTGGTGAAGGAATCACTGCAGAGACACTGCAATGCAGCACAGCGCAGCTCGCAGACCACTGCTACTGAATATTTTGCAAAAATCTTAGGGCTAAGTTCTACCCTTTCACACTGCCGCAGGGGGAAGAAATGTGAGCGTTTGAGACTAAAATGTGCAATAAAGCTTTGTAGCAGCTTCATTAGGAGTCCAGTATTCTGTCTACCCTCACCACCAAGCTGTGTCTTTCAGGACAAATTATCATTATTTCAGACAAATTTCACCTTCCTTTTAAAATGTGTTTCAGTTTCACTGAGAAAATGTTTTTTTCTTAACTCCTTCCATACTGGGCTGTAATTTACAACCGTTGCCATTAAAATAAAAATATGTCCTACATAAAAACCTGGAAGTGAAAAAAAGTGTTTCCCTATGTGGTATATATTCCCATTTTAATTTCTAATTAATTGTTTAATAAGGACATATTGTTCCACCCTAAGATTATTTTCCAGGCTCAGGTTTTTATTTTGCAGAAGGGCCTACTAAGAAGCTCCATATTTGTACAAAGTTTTAGAAGAATTCTGAGAGTTGCTAATCTGGGAGGAGAGTTAAAATGCTTTCGAGAGTATTAAAAATTGGACAGTAAAGCTGAATATAAGCTGATTGATTCCCCATCTAATTTTGTTCTAAATAGGTTTTGGTCTTTAAATTTTCTTTAATTTCATTTCAACCACGTGTAGAAGATGTGACCAGCACGTGAATACAAGTAGCTGTCTTTTTGAAGCCTTCAAGATGGCTAGTACACTTTGAATACATGTATAAACCTCTGGATGAACTACATCCACAATGATTATGAGAGATCATGATGCTTCACATTACTTAACCTCCATTTATACAATACATGTGTGCATAAGATATGGTACACAGGTTATTTTCAGTTTTTAAATAAAAATAACAAATGACTCAAAAAAAACAGTGTTATGGCCTCTGTTCCTACAGCTATGGACATTTACTCTCACTGCTGAGCTCTGATTTTTTAATCTCTGTGATTTGTTTTTCTCTTGCTCCTAATAAACTTTCCATATTTTTGTTCACAGAATTTGCATTTCTGTTTGGACTTCCATATCTCTTTTTTCTCTTCCATGTCTGAGAGAGATGAGAGAAATAAAGATGGTGAGTGTACGTGAACAGGGACTGAAGAGCAGAAGAGCTGAGGAGTTGTTGTCCATCCTTCATACTATGCCTTGTATTTTCATTCAACACCTTCTCATAAAATCACTGCTTGCATTTTCCATTCTCCCTTTGTTCACTGTATCTGTGCTCTTTTACAGATTTCTCTCCTATTTCCAAGACCACTTGCATCTGAGGGACAGGCAACGTGGTTCAGATAAGCATCGTCAACCAACCATAAGTCTGATAGCATTCAAAAAATGTTGTGATGCTATTCTATTTTATCTGAGCTAGTCTCTGCACTTGTTTATTCCAGACAGGATGAGACAACAAAGTGCCATACTACCAAGAGGAAAAGAGATTCAAGTTGAAGGCAAGCGCTAGATTTTTTTGCAGGAGTTGCCATTCTCATGAGGTTTGCTGCCAAGTCAATACACATAAATGTGAGGGGAGTTCATAACAGGCTTTGATGAACTTTTGACTGAAACAAGGAAAGGGAACTTTAAACTTTGGCAGCTGTTTCTATAGCAGTCACCTCATTTTCTTCCCATAGCAAAGTATATCATTTGTTTTGGAGACACTATATTATTGCCAAGATAAGTGTGTTGCAAGCTTTTCTCTACTGCATAAAAACTAAACTATTGGACCATAGATTTTTCTACTAACAATTTTATTTGCTAAACATCAGATGGTTTATAATATTGATTGATATTCACAACATCATCACTTAATACCTGAAATATCAATAGCTAAAGGTTTAATTGAATTTTTGCAACAACATCTAAAGGCTTAATAAGCTGGAAAAGATAAAAAAGATACCAGTTAACATTTTCACTGGTTATTCTTGGATCTCCCAAAAAACCTGAAATTGTGGTAGTAACTCAGAAATTCCAATATGAAAATTGAAAAATCAAGCTACAAGCCTACTTTGCTTATGTACTTTACTTACTAGTTTTGAAAGCATTTTAAAGTGAGGAGGCCCTGGAGAAAGCACAGCTATACAGTTTTAAGACTGTATTTTATGACTATGTTCCACTATATGCATCTAGATAAGATATAGTAAATAAGAGACCAGGTATAAATTACATAGAAAGGACAAAAAATGTTGTGCAGGATCTTTAGAACAAAATAAATATTTATGTTGTTATAGAGTGTCTTTCTGTATATATTGATATATATACATATAAATATAGAGAGGCTTTCTATATGACCCATAAATCCTTAAATAATTCCCTGTGAAGGCTACTTAAACAACTATTTTAAAGCTGTTTCATTCTAGCTGCTAGGGAAATTTTAAAGAAAGAAATACTTAATTTCATATCTCTGCTTATACAGTTTGCATTAACTAGCATCTCTGATTAAAATGAAATACTTCAGCTGTAAGAAAACACATGCTGGGCAACTACTGAATGCTCTCACTATATCAAAAAATTCAGTCATTTCCTATAAAAAGTCTAAATTTCAGGCCTTGTTCTTTACCAGGTCCACTCTCTTCAGTGTGTTTTGCACAGTTTGGATGAAACAGAAAACTGTGCTTCACTGACAACAAGTCACACAGCTGGGACTAGTCTGCCCTCAACAGGGTTTGTGGTGAATGAAGCAGCATTATCGGAAAGACAGACTAAATATGCAATATAGTTCTTGATGGATTTTATCAACATAATTTGAATTGCATGTTCACCAAAACTGAATTTGACATATTACAGAGCTGGTAAAATACAGGGGAAAAGGATGTCAACTAAAAGTTCAAATATAATAGGAAAAAATCTGTCAAGTGATGTATTTTTCTGTGTATTAACAATGGCATAGAATAACTCTGAAATGCCAGTGATTGCTACAAGTACTCAGACACCATGGTGATAATTGCAGTATAAAATTGTCAGACAGCAAACAAGACTGCTGGAACTAATGGGAACATGGTTTTATGCAGAATCCAGACTGGATAGCTATCTCTAATGGAATTGCTTTTCAATACTTTTTCTCTGCAATAACTGATTATTGCTTATGCATGTCTATATTAATATGTTCCATTTATTTAACTAAAGAATAGACACTTGCAATTTCATTTGCTCTCATCTGCCCATTTCTTAGTATGGCTTAATTTATTCTCTTTGGTGATTCAAGTGCAGATAAATCAATACATGGATGCATGATACCAGACCTGAAGCACAATGGTAAGCTGGACTAAAATATCACCTGTTTTTCTCTTTGTGTGCTATCACCAGGATCCAGAGAAACAAAAGAAAGTATCATGCTGGATAAACTCTAGCAGTACTAATTCATCTCCCCAGTGTCTCTGAAAAAACTGAATAGCTGAACCTGTTATTAGAGCTGTTCTGTTTCACCTGAGATCTACACGTGTCCTAGGCTGAGCACAATCAGGCAGAGTCAACATCCTGTGTTGACAGCTCATAGCAGACTTGTGAATTGAGCTAGCATTGTTTACTGAAAACTGATAAAATGGTGCCAGCACATCTTCACAGAAATCTGTAGTTGATGAATTCACCTGGAAACATTTTTCAAGTAACTATTACTGCAGACAAAAAAACCATTTTTATTTCCTATCAGAAAGTAATATTCCTTTCATTAATTCCTTGAGGGCCTCAGATGAGTCGTATCTCATGGACAATGAGAAGGAGTTCTGCCACTTAACTCTGGGCTCATAAAATCAATCAGTCCCTACTTCCCACTGAAACTAGATTAAACTCTAGAAAGTTAAATATTAGCTATCAAAATCTGGATGAGATACATCCCACCTTAAATGTCATATTTTGCTGAATTTCCTGTTGATGCTTTTATTTAGAAAGCTGTCATATTCTCTAGTAAGTACTTATTATCTGGGGCTAATTGCCCTGGAGGTACAAGGATACCATCATCCAAAAGTAGTAAAGGGAAGCTCTGCATTTGCCAGGAAGCATTTATCGTTGTTTAATTCTGATCTGACTGCCTAAAGCAACTTCAGATCTTCCTGGCATTTCTGTTCATTCTTAGCTTATCTTTTGCTCATCTCCAGAAGGAGACTAGAAAAGAACGTAAAATGAGCAATAATGAAAATAAAATTATTAACTAAGTGTCGATTACTGTCTTATGTGCACGTTTAAAGATAGCTCTTCCAGTTGCATAAAATACTTCTAAAAGCAAAGTCTGTGATAAAAAATACAGCCACTTCCTTGGGAAAGAATTACCACTTGAATTTTTCTTCCAGATGACTTCTGATGATAGCTGGGAAAAGCACTATCTACAGCAGCCTCATCCTGTTAAATGGCTGGCTTTAAAGCACTTATCTTTTACCATATGTCTTTTAAGTTTATTATTTTGCTTACCCTCTGGCTGGTATTGTGCTATGATCGTTACCGTCTGCCCTGCTCCTTTCAGCGCAGCTGCAGCCTGCTCGTGGGTAGCACCTCGAAGATCAATACCGTTCACCTGCAGAAGGATTGCAAACAACAACAGATCTGAGTAGTTTAATATTAAACAGAAAGACAGAGATTTTTTTTTTTTTAATATCTGATGTAGGTAAAGATCAGGTTGCCCAGATGTGAAATTGAAAATACAAAACCAAAAAGGTTGAGAGGATGTTACCTATGAGTGGCCATGAGGATCTGCACACCACAGTTGCCCTATGCTTATCCATGCATATGCTCTGACCATTGCTTTTTGGGGTTTCCTACTCTACCGAGTTTACATTTTTGGCAATCTTCATTAATCAATGTCATTTAATATATACGGTTCAAATAATAAATTTTCTGGGGTGCTTCAAGGTCACCATAGAATACTGTAAGCAAGGAAACTGCTGGCTTCTTCAGCCAGAGTCTGCAAGTCCAGTCTGTAGCATCAGGGAAACCTGGAGATACACAGAGCAACTCTAACCAAAAGTGCTGATTGGGAACTTGCAGAGCAGAAGCCCCATTTACCATTTTATTTTCATGCAAGCCCTCCTCCTATTGCCTAGAAATACCCCCAGAACTTGCACACAATAGCAATGGAGTTGCTATCAAATACAGCTTCACCACCTCTGGCTGTTTGACATAAAGAGATATTTTTATGGGCTTCCTCTTGCTTAACAATTTGTTGCTGTATAAACAGTGGAAGTGGAAAAGAGTAGAAGAAAGTAGGGAATTCAACCCCAAAACTCAGGGACAGTTTCAGAACTCTTTTGATTTGCGTTTGTGATGTTAAACGTTTTGCCAGCAGCATCCCAAGTAAGAGACAGAATACATATATAGAATTAACTGCTCCAGTAACTTGCATCTTGCTTTCCAGTGGGAGTCTGGGTATACTGAAGTGTGTAAGATTTATTTTATTTATTTCTTTATATATTTATTTGTCTTTCCTCTTCACTTCTTCAAGTTTCAGTGAAGAACAGGAAACTTTTGACATGTAAACAACCTCAGCAGGAGAGAAATCCATTTCTGATTGCTCAAGAAAAAAAAAGAAAAAAGAAAGGAAATAAAGGGTAGGGGGAGGAGAGAGATCAATGCCATAGATTTCACAGGCAAACAGTCCAAAACACAAGCTCCAGATTCTCAGCAATAGCAACTATTTTTGTTTCGAAAGTCCAGGAAAAAAATTAGTAATTTTGTTTAGGGTTAAGCTTGAAGACTGTAGATTTCAGGAGAATACAAACCTCTCCTAACAGGAGGTCCACAAGATTGGTGTTAACAGAACATGAAGCTTTAAAAATCATTAATAAATTATAATAATCTCTCTATAGATGAAAGGAGAGGATGTATGAAAGAATAAAGAAACCACACGTTTATTTGCCTTCCCCTCTGAAAAACAATAGTTCTAACTATATGTGATCTAATAACTAAGATCTTAATAATGTGTCAGGAATATAAATATAATACAGGAATTCCACCAAAGGTAACCTACTCAAACATTTTTCACTTTTCCACACAACAAGAAGCCACTGATATGGTAATCGACAACTTTCTGCCCTTTGCAAGCTCATTCTGGAAGAAACAATTGCAAAACACAACATAATACAGTGAGTGAAGTTCTCTGAAATTAACTTTTCTGCTAGGATATAGGCTGGGATGGACACTTGAGGAGGACTTGTAGGTCTGTGTGTCTGAAGTCAAAAGAATAAAGAAAAGAAGTGTCACAGAGAAAATGAGACATCAATTCTATCATCTGCAATTTTTATCAAGATGATAAACAAGTTAGATAAAAGAGATTGATGTTGAACAGGTAAATGACCTGACTACACTATGTTATCAAAATAGTGATCTCTCTCTTGAAGATGCACATCTGTAGAATAAAATAATAGGTAGGTAGAAGTCTGTTTGCATGCTATTTAGAATGCAAATTAATGCTATTTGCCTCACATTTAGAAAGCACATATAACCTAGCCTGACTTTCTAAAGAACAAGAAGAGTAGATGTATTATTTCTCAATATTTAAAATCAAACATACTCAAGTCCCAAGCCTTCTAGTTTAAAAACCAGCATATTTATACAGCAACATTAGATCTTTATGAAAGACGCCATTAATTTCTACATTTTAATCAAATTCTTACCCTCAGGCCAAAATGAACTAGAGTTTCTAATAGGATAAAACAAATAAGACTCTGTCTTGCCTTTTCCTCCAAAACAATGTCTTAATTACAACAACTGTGTGCAGCGATGTTTTTCCCTGACATGATTTCATTGCAAATTGTTAAATCTGATTTCAGTTACTGCTTTCAATTAATTTAATGTAGTTTATGTCAAGAAAAAAGAAACAAAAAACCAAGAATAAGTTGCAAGTGTGTGCAGGAAAGTTTAATACATATCAAAGGTGTGTTTGGGTATTTTTTTGTTTGGTTGGTTGTGTTTTATTTTCCCCTTTTTCCTGTTAAATGGTCTGTCTTTCTTTAAGAACCATTATACAATAAGCAAAGTAGCACTGCTGTTCTCAGCTTGACTGCACAATCCTGATGTCTTGGCCCAGAATGAACTTGACTGCACAATTTCTGATGCCTAACTCCAAAATGAATTTGACATAATGGAAATAAGAAGAGCCTCCAGCTTATACAGATGTCTGTCTCTTCTGCACGCTGTGGCAAAAAGCAGTTAGAAAGCTTACAAACAAAGAGAAGTGACTCAATAGAGGATTGTAGTTTAAAACTACAGACAGAACTAAACTAAGATGGCAAAAAAGAAGCAACTATAATTCACAGTATTTATAGTAATTGCCTTTGCATTCACTGACTCAAAGTAAAACATGATCTACTTCATTAAATACTGAATCATGATCTACATGAAAGATAAAATTTATATTTTGGGTAGATTGAACTCTTCTAAAATTGGAAGAATTATATTCCCTTTAAAATATTTGAATAGCCCATATTAGCAAAAATCTGAACAGTCTCTTTTAAAGACCTACCACAGTCTGATTGTCTTCTGTTAGAAAACTTAAGCATGATTCATATGTAGGTTGTTCAAAGAGAAGCTAGCAGGATAATCTTATTTAGCCATTTATTTATTAAAACCACCTTATTTTGTGTTTGTACAGTGATTAAATGAACACTTGGAATGTCTTGAAGGAAAGGAAAGGAAAGGAAAGGAAAGGAAAGGAAAGGAAAGGAAAGGAAAGGAAAGGAAAGGAAAGGAAAGGAAAGGAAAGGAAAGGAAAGGAAAGGAAAGGAAAGGAAAGGAAAGGAAAGGAAAGGAAAGGAAAGGAAAGGAAAGGAAAGGAAAGGAAAGGAAAGGAAAGGAAAGGAAAGGAAAGGAAAGGAAAGGAAAGGAAAGGAAAGGAAAGGAAAGGAAAGGAAAGGAAAGGAAAGGAAAGGAAAGGAAAGGAAAAACATGTCCCTTCTCTGAGGAGCAAACATAGAGGATTTTTCTTCTTTGAACTGTCACAGACATAGTACTGTGCTTTTATACTGTGCATTAAATGGTGAAGAAATGGCACCTTTTTCCCATGGAACAAAAAATACAGCAGAATTTTCAAGTTGTGACTGATTTGTTTTATTTGCTGAACTCACAAAATAAGAGCTTTTGGTGTCTGAAAAAAACAAACAGGAGTCTTATTCAAAATACAACTCTTTACAGTCAGAATTGCCATTGTTTGCATTAAGAGAAGAAACAAAGAACCCTGTTTATCAGCCTTAACTTTGAATGTCAACTTAAGTTTTCTCAAGCACATTCAGAAGAGATGAGAGGAAAGCTGAGCCATGTTCTCCAGCAGTCCTGCTTAGTCACTAGAAACAGAATGTACAGCATCAACTCTTAGGTGATGGAAGCATGGTCTTCTAGTAAGACAGGGTACATTGGAAAAAAACACAGATTAAGGATGACCCGTCCTGAACGTATCTTGTGAAAACTTTCCTCATAAGCAGGTGGCATAATAATTCTATACATTGGCCCACATAACTTTGTCAGCTTGATACAATCCAGCAAACAATACAAGAATTTTAAGAAACTCATGCATGTCACCAAAGCCCAGCCCTTGAGCAGCGATCTTTTACATCTGAGACAGGCCATCTCTGCAAAGCCAAGCTCGAGGCTGAAGCTCTGCAGGTCACTGCAGGAGAGAGCCAGTGGTAAGCATGGCTGTAGGAAACGGCACCCCGGGAAAAAAATGGTGATCTAGGAGAGATTTTGCCTTAGAATCATAGAATCATTTGGTTGGAAAAGACCTTTGAGATCATTGAGTCCAACCGTGCCTGTCCACTACTAAACCATATCTCTGAGCACCCCATCGAGCTGTCTTTTAAACACCGCCAGGGATGGTGACTCAACCACCTCCCTGGGCAGTTCATTCCAGTGCCTGAGAACCCTATCACTGAAGAAATTTTTCCTGACATCCAATCTGTACCTCCCCTGGCTCAACTTGAGGCTGTTTCCTCTTGTTCTATCACTGGTTACCTGAGAGAAAAGACACACACTCGCCTTGCTACAACCTCCTTTCAGGTAGTTGTAGACAGTGGTAAGGTGTCCCCTTAGTCTCCTCTTTAGACTAAACAATGCCAGTTCCCTCGGCCGCTCCTCATAAGACTTGTTCTCCAGCCCCTTCACCAGCTTTGTTACCCTTCTCTGGACATGCTCCAGTGCCTCAATGTCCTTCTTGTAATGAGGGGCCAAAAACTGACACAGCATGCAAGTTGTGGCCTCACCAAAGCTGAGTACAGGGGAAGGATGACTTCCCTGGTCCTGCTGGCCACACTGTTTCTGATACAGGCCAGGATACCATTGGCCTTCTTGGCCACCTGGGCACACTGCTGGATCATATTCAGCCAGCTGTCAACCAACACCCCCAGGTCCTTTTCTGCCAGGCAGCTTTTCAGCCACTCCTCCTCAAGCCTGTAGTGTTGCATGGGGTTGTAGTGACCCAAGTGCAGGACCCAGCACTTGGCCTTTTTAAACCTCATACAGTTGGTTGCAGCCCATTGATCTAACCTGTCCAGGTCCCTCTCTAGAGCCTTCCTACCCTCAAGCAGATCAACACTTCCACCCAGCTTAGTGTCACCTGTGAATTTGTTGAGGGTGCACTCGATCCCTTCATCCAGATCACTGATAAAGATGTTAAACAGGACTGGCCCCAACACTGAGCCCTGGGGAACATGACTTGTGACCAGCCTCCAGCTGGATTTAACCGCATTTACCACCACTCTTTGGTCCGGCCATCCAGCCAGTTTTTAGCCCAGAAGAGAGTATGACTGTCCAGGACATAGGCAGCCAGTTTCTCAAGAAGAATGCTGTGGGAAACAGTGTCAAAGGCTTTACTAAAGTCCAGGTAAACCACATCCCCAGCCTTTCCCTCATCCACTAAGCAGGTAACCTTGTCATAGAAGGAGATCAGGTTAGTCAGGCAGGACCTGCCTTTCATAAATCCATGTTGACTGGGCCTGATCACCTGGTTGGCCTGCATGTGCTATGTGGTAGCACTCAAGATGATCTGCTCCATGACCTTCCCCGGCACCGAGGGCAGACTGACAGGCCCGTAGTTCCCCAGATCCTCCCTCCTGCCCTTCTTATAAATGGGCGTAACATTTGTCACCCTCCAGTCAAGTGGAACCTCCGCAGTCAGCCAGGACTGTTGGTAGGTGATGGAAAGGGGTTTGGTGAGCACCTGTGACAGCTCCCTCAATATCCTCAGGTGGACCCCATCTGGCCCCATAGACTTGTTGATGTCTAGTTGGCTGAGCAGGTCTCTAACTGTTACCTCCTGGATCATGGGAGCTTCATTCTGCTCCCCATCCCTGGCTTCTGGCTCAGGAGGCTGGGTACCCAGAGAGCAGCTGGCCTTACTATAAGACTGAGGCAAAGAAGGCATTAAGTACCTCGGCCTCATCTTCATCCCTTGTCACTATTGTTCCCTCTGCATCCAGTAAAGGATGGAGACTCTCCTTGGCTCTCCTCTTGTTGTTAATATATTTATAGAAACATTTTTTGTTATCCTTCACAGAGTTGGCCAAATTAAGTTGGGCTTTAGCTTTTCTGATATTTTCTCTGCAAGATCTTACTTCATCCTTGTAGTCCTCCTAAGATGCCTGCCCCTACTTCCAAAGCTCATAGACTTTCCTCTTTTTTTTTGAGATCCACCCAAAGCTCTCTGCTCAGCCAAGCCGGTTTTCTTCCCCACCTTGCTAGTGAAGAAAAAGTTTAGAAATAGAAAGAAAGGAGAAAGGCACAGGGGGAATAGAGTTGTCGAATCACACAGAATCACACAATGCTAGGGACTGGAAGGGACCTTGAAAGATCATCTAGTCCAACCCCACTGACAGAGCAGGAACACCTAGATGAGTTCACACAGGAAGGCGTCCAGGCAGGTCTTGAATGTCTCCAGAGAAGGAGACTCCACAACCTCCCTGGGCAGCCTGTTCCAGTGCTCTGTTACTCTCACAGTAAAGAAGTGTCTTCTCAAGTTTAAGAGGAACCTTCTGTGTTCCAGCTTGCACTCACTGCCCCTTGTCCTATCATTGGACACCACTGTGAAGAGCCTGGCTCCATCCACCTGACACTCACCCTTCAAATATTTATAAACATTAACGAGGTCACCCCTCAGTCTCCTCTTCTCCAAGCTAAAGAGGCCCAGCTCCCTCAGCCTTTTCTCACAAGGGAGATGCTCCACTTCCTTAACCATCTTGGTGGCTCTGTGCTGGACTCTCTCAAGCAGCTCCCTGTCCTTCTTCAACTGTGGGGCCCAGAACTGGACACAGTATTCCAGATGTGGCCTCACCAGGGCAGAGTAGAGGGGAAGAAGAACCTCTCTCGTCCTACTAACCACAGCCCTTCTAATGCACCCCAGGATGCCATTGGCCTTCCTGGCCACAAGGGCACAGTGCTGGCTCATGGTCATCCTGCTGTCCACCAGGACTCCCAGATCCCTTTCCCCTACACTGCTCTCTAGTAGAACATCTCCCAACCTATACTGGAACCTAGGGTTGTTCCTGCCCAGGTGCAACACCCTACACTTGCCCTTATTATATTTCATTAAGTTTTTCCCTGCCCAGCTCTCCAGCCTGGCCAGGTCTCTCTGGATGGCAGCACAGCCTTCTGGAGTGTCAGCCACTCCTCCCAGCTTGGTATCGTCAGCAAACTTGCTGACAGTGCATTCAATTCCCTCACCCAGGTCATTGATGAATATATTGAATAGCACTGGTCCTAGTACTGACCCTTGGGGGTCTCCACTAGACACAGGTCTCCAACTAGACTCTGCCCCATTGAACACTACTCTCTGGCTTCTTCTCACCAGCCAGCTCACAGTCCATCTCACTACCTGATCATCCAATCCACACTTTCTCAATTTGGCAGCAAGGATGCTGTAGACTGTGTCACTCTCCAGCTTCTGGTAAATTTTCAGGCTCCCTTTATGACTTTTTTCTTACTTTTCTCACTTCTCCTAATCTTTTCTGTGACTACATTTTCTTCTGATCAGTAAAACTGCTTAGTTCAGCACATATAAGCACAGTGGTTGTCTCACCCTGAACTCCACTGAAAACACAGTATCATGTAATGTCTGCTGTTCTCCATGCTCAGTGTCCTCATTCTCTCTTTTATAGGACAGCAATTTCAATGACCTTTTCAATTTTCCCTGTCTTGCTACCTCAGACTTATCACTTTTGCCTCTAGTAAGCTGGTCTTTATGCTCTGATGAGCTGGGCATTCTCTGTCTCTGGAAAACAAGAAACACTGAGGGGGTATGAGCTGTATCATTTAGTATGCCTTTTTCTGCCAGGAAGTTTAAGGAGGCAACTAAACCAGCTGAAAGAGGTATCAAAGCACTTTGAAGTAGGAAGAAAATTAATATTAAGTTATTGAAGAGGTGTCTTGCAGACACTGCTTTTTACAGGAACCAATAAGATTTATGACTCATCAGACCACATGAATCATTCCAAATGGTACCTGTTAAGCCTATAACCAGAGTCAGACTTATTTTTTAATCCTAACTATACAGAAATTCTTCCAATAGAAGATCTGCTTCCCAAATCTTTGAGACTGCCCAGAACTTTGAGAGTGAAATAATTTCACTGAAGAGTTCATTGCAGTGACAGCTTAAAAGCCATTTCCCCTCAGTTCCCTCAGAATTCCTCAAAACTTGTTTAAATTGGGATTGAAATAAATTATAGCTTTTGAAAAGGACACATAGACTCATTGAAGCCTGAAGGGACATGAAACTTATTTCATTCAGGTCACTAAATAGCTACCAGCTAGTTCTATTACCAACCTGGACTGGATGTGATCCAACAACTGTGAGGTGATCAATGGCATTTTGTCTCATTGCTAAATGGTGAAGTCTAGACAGAGGCACACAGGTAGCCTTTTCACATTAAGACAACTGTTATTATCAATTAAATATGTCATATATGAGTACTGTGCTAGCTAATAACACAGGCCAATATTTATTAACTCATTTTTAAATAAATATATTGTTTTTCATTAACTTTATACATGAAACACTCATCCATCAAACACAGTATTAGTAAGTAAGAATATTTATTTATGTTAAAATGGAGAGCTCCTCATTAGCTCTTAAATTCAAACCTAGTTGCTGATTTTTTATACCTTCCCTCCTCATGTGTGGTCACTCAAAGACCCTTATATTTCTGCCATCATCTAATCTCATGGATCTCCCTAGTGTTACCGTTTCAAGCCTTTGCACATTCATTCTCCTTTGCAGTTCCTGCTACCTTCCTACTCCAAACTGATAAAATATCAGACTGTCCCTCCCTCTTCCTACAGTTTTTACTTTACACATGGCTGTTACTTCCAGTCACTTTCCTGCCTTTCTGAAATAAGCCTCTTTCTCCCTAATTTATTTTCAGCATTTGGATTCCCCTGTCTCCTGCTCTCATGCTGGGTCATTCAGGCATTTCCTGATTAGTAGAAGTTATGTCACATACCTTGGTTTCTACTCAATTCTAAAAGTTATTTTTCCTTCCAGTATATGGTTATAGCTGAACTATCATTGATCATTTTTTCTCATAATGCTGCAAGGTTCTTGTTTCACATTTGAATTTCAAAGGATGGTATAAGCAGAAATTATTATTGCAATTCTCCTGCTTCTGAAATTAAGTAAAGATTTCCATTTTAACAAGTGGCTTATAACTCAAAGATGATAAAAACTCAATTCAAGCTGAAGCCAGTGAGCAATAGGTACTCAGGAACTGAAATTAAAAGATAAAACAGTTTTAGAGGCTACTTGGAGACACAAGGGCATTGGTGACGTGTCTGACTCCAAGCAGTGAGTTAGTGGTGAATACAAAAACTGAAATCCCTGCCTCGATTTCTATGTGATAGGATTTTCCATTTTTCAGTGGCAATGTGGCCTGCGAGAGGTGAGATGGCCATTGGCTTGTGTCACAGTAAATCTATACTGGATTCAATCCTGTGACCACGAGGCAATGTATCTCTGGTTGAATGGTAGCTTGTCTAACTGGAATCTTCAGTTCTAGGTGAAGCAAGTGTTCAGTGCTCACATTTTTATATTAAAACTACTTGAATCAGAATATTCACAGTTTATTTGTGGCTCTACACATTAGGATTATGTTACACAAACACTTCAAATAGATGATGCTCAATACTCTCAAATAAAGCATATTTTATAAAGCAATGGAAGCTTTTGTGTTCTGTAAGTGTTTCTGCTTTTGTTATTGTCCTGGTGGCTTGCTTCTTTAGATAAAGGGTACATCTATCTTGTTTTGTTTGTGTTTGGTTGTTTTTTTTTCAAAAGGATCTCCAAACTCTCCTCCAAAAAATTATTGCAGATATCCCTCAAATACTCTATTTAATGGATGGCTGATTTCTATTATTTTGCAGCTCATGTTATTTGATAATTATTTTAATCACTCAGGAACCCAAAATTTACTGGGCAGTAGAGCAGAATGATGCCTGGAGTCCAGTCTGTTTAAGCACAAAGCAAAAGTCCAGCCTGGGGCAAATATCTGAATGAATAAACCTCAGGGATGAGCCATTTTGTTCTGCAGTTGGAGTTCGGCTTTCAAATTTGTGGTTTTAGTTTCCCTTCGTTGTGAGGCTGCCAGTAAGGCTACACTGAGGGGTGTAAAGCTCACTCCAAATCCTCAGCGTATCAGATGTGACATAATTCTGTTTGACAATCTTAAAACAAAATTTCCTAAATCAGAATCTTTGAAGTAAATGTGAACTCAGTAAAATATCAGGAGCTGAAGAGCGAGTAATCTGGCATCAGATCATTTCTACTCATTGAGGCAATTGTAAAATGAAAGTTTTAGAGGCAACTGATGATTTCATCACAGCAAAAATACACAACCTCTGGTCTAGGCCAATTTACTAACTTTGCATGACACAACTCACAGGTCTGATAGCTACCACCACCTGGCAAAAAGAGACATACCTTATTAATGAGAATTGTTAGTGTAATTCATTTAAGTTCTGATCATGTGCTTTGAAATGTCAGAGTTCATTTGTGAAAGTTACTGCATCAAGGGAATTGCAATGTGTGTTATAGGCTGCAGAAAGATGGGGGTAGGGAGAGAGGGAAAGAGAGAGAGTAAGAGAGAGAAGACCATCTGGAAGACAGATTCCTAGATGAATAAAAGACAAAAGGCACCTCTATAGTCACCAACATACATAGTATTCCAGCATCTACAGGTGGTAAATTTTTTCCCTAGAAGCTCCATTAAGCTTGTATTGTAGAAAGTAATGTATTTTTTTTTTTTTTAAGCCTCAAAGTGACAAGTCTATGAGCTTCTATGGCAATAGAACCCAGTTAATCTGCCTACAAAACATGTGCATCATGTTTTGAGGCTGAATATGCCCAAGTTCAACTTCCAGCCATCAGATCACGTATATTTACCAACAACACTGAAAAACAGTTTGCTACCAGCTCTCTTCTCCAATGGTAAGTATTTACAGATGGCAGTGTTTACAGTGACACAGTTCATACTTCATTGAAGTGAATTTTTATGGTCAAAGAGGATGCTAGGGCTTTCTTGACATAGATTCTAAACTCCTAGGCTTCATGGAAAAAAAAAAAAAAATACAGAATCACATAATCACAGAGTCACAGAATGCTGGGGATTGGAAGGGACCTCAAAAGATCATCCAGTCCAACCCCACTACCAGAGCAGGAACACCTAGAAGAGTTCACACAGGAAGGCGTCCAGGCAGGTCTTGAATGTCTCCAGAGAAGGAGACTCCACAACCTCTCTGGGCAGCCTGTTCCAGTGCTGTGTCACTCTCACAGTGAAAAAGTTTTCCTTATGCTTACATGGAACCTCCTGTGTTCCAGCTTGCACCCATTGCCCCTTGTCCTATCATTGGACATCACTGTGAAGAGCCTGGCTCCATCCCCCTGACATTTGCCCTTTACATATTTATAAACATTAATGAGGTCTCCCCTCAGTCTCCTCTTCTCCAAGCTAAAGAGGCCCAGCTCCCTCAGCCTTTTCTCATAAGGGAGATGCTCCACTTCCTTAATCAACTTGGTGGCTCTGCGCTGGACTCTCTCAAGCAGCTCCCTGTCCTTCTTGAACTGTGGGGCCCAGAACTGGACACAATATTCCAGATGCGGCCTCACCAGGGCAGAGTAGAGGGGGAGGAGAACCTCTCTTGACCTACTGACCACACCCCTTCTAATGCACCCCAGGATGCCATTGGCCTTCCTGGCCACAGGGGCACAGTGCTGGCTCATGGTCATCCTGCTGTCCACCAGGAGTCCCAGGTCCATTGAAGAAAGAAATAAGAAATAATAAGAATAAGAATTATAAGAAAGAAATAAGCCATTTCTTTAAATGTATACAAGAGATGGCTTTCAAAAGCATAATTTTCTGTTCACTGGGTATCCAGTTGCCTTCTGTATCTTTAAAAATCTCCTCTTGTACAGGGAAGTTGTATGGGTGATTCAGTTTTGTCATGTGGAATATTTTTGATTCAGCATGACAACGAGTACTGGACATGTGTCTGCAGGTATTGTAAAAGGTGAAACCGAGTTTACCTAGGAAGGTGGAGCACTGTGCACCCAGATGATCTCACATAAAGTTAAACAGGTTGAGGACTTTTAGAGACTTATTACCACTTATAACTCATCCCCAAACCCCAGAACGTCCCAATGCTACTGGCAATATCTGAGCTTGCATTAACCCACTGTTTGCCCCAGATCTTCCATGACTGCATCTTTCCTTTTCTGTTTTTCTCTAGTGTTTTGGGGCCTTGTGATCTGCTACTGTATGAAGATGCTGGTAAGTAACTTACAGGGAAGGCAAGTTTGTGGTAAAATGACATCTATTGCTTCTTCTTCACCCTGTGGCTATTTCCTCAAGAAGGAAATTACACTTGATAATTTATTATTGAAAAATCCATAGGGGCTATTACTCCCCCTTGTTTCATTCTAAGTATCTGCAAATACACTGTTTATTTCTCCCAGAAGTTTTCACTAGAAATTGGGCAAACTCATCTATATTCCCAAATATTCCTTGAGTTTTTGACTAAAATTCTGAATGGTCTGCACTGAATAGTTCTTTAGGTATTAGAGGATGAATTTCAGCTGGTTTCTAAGTGTCTCATTTGTCAAAGTTCTAACTTGGTTTTGCCTTAGTCCAGTTGGAAGATTTATCTCTTGGTTTCTTCATAACTAACTGCCCTAACTGCCTTGATCCTGTATCCTTTTTTAAAGAAGACAAAAGCAAAAAATGCCTTAAACATTTGTAATCTCTCAGTCTCACTTTTAAGTAAGCTTTCTTCCAACTATTTAGGCAATTAATTTATCATTTGTTTATCTGTTCTCATCAAATATTTTCTTGCTATCTTTGCTAACCCTTGCTATTTACAGTCCATGTTACATCTTACCCTTCTGACTCTGTCCCAGAATTTTACCCAACATTTATAGATTTTTAGGACTTTGGTTGTTATAACCACAATAACTTGATTCAGCTTCCACTTTTTCAATGCTGATTACTTGAGTTTCGTATAAGCAAAAGGCTCTCAAGTACCGAGGTAAATCTCTTACTGCACTCACCATCATTCCTTTTTTTTTTTTTTACACTGTGCTCTTAATATTTTTTCTTAAAAAAACAGCTACCACTTCTGAATTAATTGTTACTTTAAAACTTGCTCCCTGAGGGATTTTCCAGATCAGAGGTGAATGCACAGCAGACTGGTTTTGAAATTCATGTTACTTATTATTCTGAACTTCCTCATTCCCTTCCAGTACAAAATCAGAAACTTTGTCACTGTCCTACATGGTCACTCCAGGGCGAGTTGTGTTTCATTCTCCCATCTTCAGGCCATTCTTCCTTAATGGTCAGAATAAAAGCTGGAATTATACATGCTTTTTCCATATTCCCAACCAAGAAGATTCATTAATGTTTGGTCAGTTTGTATGAGGTTTATTTCAATAAAAGGAAGCCATGCTAAATTCTCTATAATCAGTGAAAAGAAACACAGACTTTTACAGCACAGTGGTCATCTGCCTTGTGTGAAATGTCTGCTTTAGGGCAAGGTAAATTGTACTCCAGAAGTGGCTACATCTTTCTGTTAGCTACAGAGGGAGCCTAAAGGGTTATATGCCCTGCACTTCCCGATATTAACCACACCTGAATTTAGATTAATCCACTATTTGCTCCTAAGGAGCTTACTCTGCCTGCCTTTTGAGTTGGTGTGATTCTATTAACATGACAGCACCTGTGCTCTCAGCTCCCTTTCACTCCAGAGATTTTCTTCTTACAGGTCTATCACACATATCACCTCCAGTACAGTATTTATCATTTGAATATATTTCAACACATTCTCCCTTGATTTTCAAGCAAGTTCTGCTTCTTTAAAACAGTCCAATCATGTGAATTGATCTACCCATTTAATTCACTGCCCTGATTATATACTAACATTCCCAATATATGCTCTATGCATTACTACAAAGCAAGTTTACACAGTTATATTTTTCCTACTGACTAATTAGGATTAACGTTAAAAACATAAAAGGACATTTTATGGACAAGTGCAACTAAAGGGCACAGAATTTGACAAACTCTGCTATATGTCAGACGACACATATAGCATCCACACCACCACAGGGAAGTAAGCATCCTAAGGCTATGGTCAGGGCCTCTGCACAGAAGTCTTGTAAGGCAAAGGAGTATCTGTTATGATACTAACACTATTACACAAGAGTCACAAACTGACACTCTATGGAGAAAAGATTCCAGGCCCTAAAGAGATAATTCAAAAATTTTCCGAGCAGTTTGGAAAAAACCAAACCAAACCAAACCAAAACAAACCACCAAAAACTGAAGTGAAGCCAAGTGATATTTGCCATTTTTCTTAGTTTTGCAACTAAATAACAAAATGCATTCTTCGCTCTAAGTAGTTTTACTGCTTTTACTAGGAACAAAAAAACATTTTAAATTAGAAAGCTCAAAGTTTCCCCACACCAAAGTAAGGGAAGTCAATCTGAAGATCAGTTCTAACTCTAGCAAATATGAAGCATAAATATTTGCTCTAAATAAGCAGAGTCTTTACACTCTATCCTGCTCTACACGCATACATTTGGGAGTAGAAATGGGAGAACATTCTATTATTTCAAATGTATATTTTATTTTTGCTACAGATGTGGGTGAGCAGGTGGGTAGGATTTGTGTGGGAGGAACTAAGTAGAAAGAAGTGTTTAAACTGTTCATAAGGGAAAGCAAACATCTCACAAAAAATTAAAGCAGGACAATGCACAGGCACAAGACAAAACCTGATCGATGCAAGAGATCACCTTCCCTCTACAAAGGACAACCATGTATAAAAGACCAGAGAGAGCACTGAAGTGAGATGCTGTCCTCGTTTTCCTAGTTAAACTGAAAGATGCTGAAATACCAGTGTTGCAAACCAACCATGTATAATGTTATGGACCAGTGACAGAAAAACCCACAGAATATTTCTGGTAGCCCTTTCCTAATGCATAGTTATTTGATTCTCAGAAATCAGCATGGGAAAAAAAATACTGCTTTTCACCATATATGGATATATCCTGGTATCTAGATCAAGAGGAAAATCATACAAAATTTGGTTAACTTCATTCGTTTGATTCAGGTTAGATAGGAGGGAAAATGAGAGCACTACCTGAATCTTCACAGTACAGCTTGTTGTTTTTCTACTCTTTTTCCTGTTGCTGTTGAGCAATTACCCTTGAGGAAATTTGTTCTATTTACTTAACCCGTGGGATGCATTGTTTGGGAGCAGCGATCTTGCTCCAGAGCAAGCAGTCTCCTTCTCCTCTGGATTCTACTTTCAGGCTACAGTCACACTTCATCCTGCTGCTGTGAACCACAAGGTACTAAAACATTTCTACAGGACAATGAAATAAAACTGATACTGCCTTTATGGTCCACAATTTTATTTCAATTTTCTTTGTGATGAAGCAACCATGATGTTAGTTAAAAAAGCAAACACCTAAGGGCAAACACACGTGAAATGTGAGATTCAGTTTAAGACATCTAAATATAGACATGCACACATGTGGTGAGTGTTTAGGCTCAAAGTCAATGGATACCAAATCAATATAGGCAATAAAGCTGACAGAGCCATTCAACTTGCTCTACACAACCCATAGCTGGCCAGCTGAATTGTTCTCAAGCCTCCACTGACTTTAATGGCAACCAGATACCCAGCAAGCATGTAGCTGTCTAAATTTAAGTATCTTAATTTTGTCCAAAGACACAAAATTCAGTAATTAAAAAAGTTAAATGCTAATACTTGCTGTTACCTCCTTATGGCTATTAATTCACCTCAATTCTCTTTTTCACATATATTTTTAACCTGATGTAGTCTTACAGAAAATTATAAAACTGTTTGAAAAAACAATTTAGTCATAGGAATTCAAGGAACAATATTTGCTAATTATCTCTGTGTAAATTATAAAGCTGAATTTTGCTGCTGCACTTGCGTATATAAACTAACTCTCTGTGCTTTAGGTATTGTACCTATAGATAAATTTGCCCACTTGGAACTGAGAGGGCTTGAGACACCTTAAATAAGTAGGTATGCTTTATCACAATTTTGACTTTTGATTGGAAGGTAAAAAATTATATGGCAATTTTTGTTTGAATAAGACCATAATTCTCCTCCTGCTTCCGCAGGAATTTCCCCCAAAAGTTACAATGTGTTCACTATCTACCTCTTTCCTAAAATCAGAAAATTTGTACTGCTGTCTGTCAGCAAGGGTGTATGCACAATGGGTGGCCATTGTATACGTAAGGCTTTTGGAAATCATTTGTTCTCATGCAGGTGATTTTAACTAAACAACACTGGGTTCCCATTGCTGTTTTAATAAGCAATATATCCATTAACATTGGAAGTGGAATTTTAAACCACAAGAATATCAAGGAACATTACATTTTATTTTTGTTGGAGATTGTGTTTTCCTAAGAGATGGAGAACTTGGGGTTAGATCAGAGTTCAAGTAGCCTCTAAGTCTAGACTTTGCCCAGACTTCTTACATGATTTTAAACAAATCAATTAACACAATGGCACCTCATTTCCACTGCTCTAAAATTGAAATAATATTTCCATTGATATTCTGAACTGTTTCATTTGGGTTATACACGTCTGAGACGGAAATTAATCTGTGTGTACAAGCGCTTAGCAAATCAAGTCCTAATATCAATTAGTATTCAAAGTGCTACTTGATAATAATTACATTATACTTAATAAAAGGACAACACTACATGAGAGACTGCTTTTGTTATAGTGATGAAGCTGCACTGGTGATGTATGCATTACTCCACTTTAAAGACATTCAGAAGTGAGAAGGAAAATGTTTAGTTTGGTGGTAACTCACCAGAGCATAGTGAATTATAGCATGTAGAAACTAGCATTAAAATCCCCTACCTTTTAAGGGGAAAAACAGCTTATCATCATTGTAACACTATAATTCTTTTATTTTTGCCTTTTGCTATTTGAAATGTTTCACCATTTGAAACAGAACACTTTCCATTATTCTTCAATTTGCCTTCAATGTTCAGATATGATTCATTTTGTCTCTCTGCACAGAAGCACTGGGAATATCAGCCTGCTCTCTGAGATATATTTTAAACGTTTCCAGTCAATTAACTGAAAACAAAAAAAATTACAGTTATTGCTGTTCTTCCGAAGGTTTTAGCCAGTTTCCAAAGGCAGGTCTCTTTCATTACTGATCCTGTGATGCCATCTGGTGGCACGTAGGAAAAATAAACTCAACTTTCACTCGTCCATGAAAGTCAAGGCTTCTGGATAATATTTCATAGTGTCTCTGGAGGGCTATAGGCTTGGACCCTTCTAGATCATATACCAGCAACCAGGCAGAAAGAGAGGCAGAGAGTTTATGGGATTTGTCTCAAGCCTTGTGGGCTGACTCTGGGATTATGGATACATCTAGGGTGTCACCCAAAGGCATCTTCCCAGCTTTGTTGGGTCTCACTCAAGGATTTGTAGTATATTTAAGATATTTTAATCAGTATCTCCCCAAAGGTGAGCCTACTCATCTCTCAACTAATCAACAGTTTGCCATAGTCACAGCACATGCGTGAGTTACAAAAGTGCTATGATGCCCCTATTCCACATGGGAGACCAAAGCTTAAAAAATAAAGCACCTTGCCTATAGTTACATAAAAGGAATACAGCAAAATCAGACAATTAAATCCAGATCTTCAAAGTTTAAATCACTTACTATGTTTCCTGTCTGAAAGAAATTTAACCAAGCCTGAGTTAATTAGAAATACTAGCTTTCAGGGTATTATTTGTTCTTGGTAAATCAAATTTGTCACATTTTGAGAAACAAATGGGAAAGCTATTTCTGTAAGGAACGAAGTGTTTCTGAGGGATGAGACAAGAAAGAACAAACAGAGAAAAACAGACCTACTTTGTGCAGCCCTAATAAAATTAAGCTGTCTGGGACCCCTCACCAGACAATACTCTAAGATTAAACAGGTCTAAAAGCAGCCTGCACATGAAATTTGTTCCATTTGAATAAGGAAAAATGGATACTTAATAGTAATTTGTGACTAAATAAGTCAGCAGTGCCTGACTTGGCAATTGCCTGGGGATAAGCATGCAGCCTAATTTAGTAATAATTTCCATCCCTCTCTGCTCAGTGAACAAATAAACTACTCTTGCATGATAAGTAAATGCTGTGGCAATGCTGGTAACTTTAATTAGAACTTGTGGAAAACGTTGCTACAAAACACACAAAACCAGAGTTAAAAATTCAACTGTGGCAGTATTCTACAGTGCTAAATATACCCTTGCTTAAAAATAAAGGAAAACGGACTTTTAAATTTAGATCTGAGCGGCTGAATTTCTGAGTTGTATGGACTGTGATAGTGCTCCTTCAGTCAGCCTTACTTTGCTGCATCTAGCCAAAGAAAAAATTGCATAATTGCCCTGAAGAAATTTCCATTTCTATTCTTCAAATTTCTTATCTGTTTCTTCTTGGCACAGGTGTTTGCGTTCCTTATCTTTTCCTGTTGATATACCTGTAAGAGTCTATTTTGGTTTTCTTACAGTTTTCTACAAACTTTCTACTCAGGGATCTCTTATGGCACCTAAACACCTTTTACTTGCCCTTTCTCAGTCTTTTTAAAATCATTTTCAAGGAACAGGTCTAGATAAAATATGCTATAATTTCAGGTTGCTGCACCCCTTTGGTATTAACAAGCCAGATTTTCCTATATCACAAAGCAGACCCAGCCACCTTTTCACACCAAAGGTAAATGGAAGGTAAATTCACTTTTTACAGAATAGGCTAGTGGCCAAGAAAGTTCAAAGCAATGCAGGAAAACCAGTTCCATCTTATAGAATCATAGAATGGTTTGGGTTGGAAGGCAACTTAAAGATCATCTAGTTCCAATCCCCCTGCAATCAGCAGGGACACCTTCCACTAGACCAGGTTGCTCAAAGCCTCATCCAACCTGGCCTTGGACACTTCCAGGGAGGAGCAGCCACAGCTTCTCTGGGCGACCTGGGCCAGTGTCTCACCACCCTCACAGGAAAGAATTTCTTCCTCACATCTCATCTAAATCTTCCCTCTTTCAGTTTAAAGCCATCACCCCTGTTCTGTCACTCCCTGCCCTTATAAAAAAGTCCCTCCCCAGCCTTCCTGGAGCCCCTTCAGATACTGGAAGGCCACTAGAAGGTCTCCCTTGAGCCTTCTCTTCTCCAGGCTGAACAGCCCCGACTCTCTCAGCCTGTCCTCATAGCAGAGCTGCCCCAGCTCTCGCATCATCCTTGTGGCCTCCTCTGGACTCGTTCTAACTGGTCGATGTCTTTCTTGTGTTGGGGGCTCCAGAACTGGACACAGTACTCCAGGTGGGGCCTTATGAGAGCAGAGTAGAGGGGGATCATCTTCTTCATGAAGAGATTTAAACATTCACCAGAAAGGTGCCACATAACCATGCCATAAACCATCCAGGCTACAGCCATCTTCTGCCCCTGCTGCTCACCAAAGCACAGCCAAAGATGCAAGATTCACTGGGACAGACAGACAGCACGACTGTGAGAGTGACACTGCAGCCTGGTGGGTCCATCACTCATCTGGGATGAATAATTCCTGTGTTTTAGCTCTTTGCCTTAGGGCTATTTATGTACTTTGCTTGAAACAGCCACAACTGTTAACAATTTGGGCTAGTTCCTTTTTTCTGTAAGACAGCATAATGTGAACGGATATTTATCTACATTTTCAAAGCTTTCATTGTCATTCAAAATCTTTCACATTCAGTCAGATATCCTATTACTGGACAGAGACTGAAACATAAATGTTCTGTTTATTTAAATGTGTGCTATCAATATATACACGAAAGAAAAATTAAAAAGATGTTTTTGAGACTAAGTATGCAAAATATAACCTTAGGCTACAAAGACTTTTATCCGCTAAAATTTGAAAACGAACTTCAGAGTGATCATCAAATTCATTAGGGGCACAGAGCTAATTAACATAACCTAATTAATCTCCTCCTTGCATTGGGCCATTTGCTAAGCAGTTCAGTGCACACTAGATGGCACCCTCAGTCTAGGTGATTTCATCCTACTGCTTTTTCTCCTCAAAGGAAAGCTAAAATTAAAAATATCTTTAGACTCAGTAGTGCATTTTGGGCAAAACAGAATAGGATGATGGGCTAAAGTGGGAGATGCTGAGGTCTGCACTGTATTCAGGTCCTCTCTGCAGTGTTGTCGTACTGTAGATAGCATTAAGCAGAGAAAAATCTCACTCTGAGCTAAGTGTAGGTGGCACCATCAACAAATGCAATAAAACCCAAGAGCAAATAAACAAAATATTCGGTGATAAACTGTTTCCACATTGTTTTTCACAACATGGAAACCAAAAAGACGTCTCTTCATGTCCCTTGCAGTATAGATAAGAAACCAAGTTTAAGTAGTTGCCCAGCAAAGCCCAACACAAATACTTACAGACAAAATCTGATCTCCTCTCTGCAGTTCTCCGCTGAGATCCGCAGGCCCGCCTGCTAGGATGAAAGACACGAAAATGCCTTCCCCATCTTCTCCTCCCACAATGTTAAAACCAAGTCCTGTGGAGCCCTTGTGCAGGATGATTTTTCGAGGCTCTCTGTATAGAAACAAAATGATAATGTTTATCCATTCAACACTCTTAGTGTGTCCGCATCTCTCAAGGCATCTCAAGCATACTATATTTTGTTTAAGACACAATGGCCTTTTATTGCTTAAAGAAACCATTTAACAAATGAGATAAATCTGTTAATTAGAGAATAGACAAAGTAGAAATTAACCAGCATTCTTTTTTTTTTCTTTTTTTTTTCCCCTCATGGCTGAATCCAAACATCTCTATTCACTTCAGCTCACTGGAATCATCTTCACTAAGTGAAGTGATAGATTTATTAAAAGAAAAAACATAACACTGAAGATATTTTATAATCTAATTTATAACAAAACAGTATATAGAGGTAGAATAAATCTTTAGATGGCATCTTTTTATTTTAAGTTCTATTCTTGCTTTTTAAACAAATGATCAAAGAAAAAATTCAAAACTCTAGGCAAAATAATGGCAAGTGTGTTTGATCTTGACAGATTTGGAGCACATAACATTTGTAAGGTCAAGCTGTTAGAGAAGAATCTCATGAAAAACCCCCTTTGACATTATCAAAAGCTTGCAATTGTAAAGTCACACAGCAGCTTTGGCACTGAACCAGATTGAGATGTCTGCTTTTGTGTTACAGGTTTAAAAAAATGATCATTATGATGAATAATGACTGCAACATCTCATACAGCACTTCCCACCTGTAAATTGAAAATATGCCACAAAGGATGTAAACATAATAATATGCATTTTACTACTGGGAAAACTTATGTCCAGAAAGAGATGACTTTCCTAAGCTATCAAGGTAGCATGCTTGAGAAAGTGTCCCAGGTATTCCAGTTCCCAAAGTCTACTCTCCCTACCAGGCCTCTCTCTTGGATACACAAGCCCACCCAAGCATATATACATACACACACATCATATTTATCGATACTTACCCAATTCCAAATCCCTCTAACAATTAACTTTTCAGAAAAAGTGAAAATGCTATTATTTTAGTATGTGCAAAACTTAAGCCTGGCCCTGCAAATACTCACAAACAGATACATTTACATGTCTGTGACTCCTTGAAGATAAATAGGATGTTCTTCTACTTATCAGTTTTTACAAATAAAAGTTACCAGCAAGGTGATGATTGTAAACACACACACAAACATCTACAGAAACACGCTCCAGAATGCTTCCTATAAAAATGATCCAGTGTTTCCCATGTACTATATAACAGCTCTAGATCACATGGATGGCTTTTCCATTTCCATTTTGTTTTTAAAGAAAGAAAAAAGAAAGAGAAGGAGAGAAATTAAGCATTGGGGGATGTTTTATTTGATGTCAGGTAAGTCTTATGCACAAGGATTTAATGTTTACACAATGATTCCAAAATCAGCAGATCTTTGCCCACTGCTAATGTTCAAACAGTATCCCCAGCCTGATCGTGATCTTTAAATAACATCTTAACTATCCAAACCTAAAGCTTAATATTATTGAAAGAAAAAAATAAAGCAAATTTTAAATAATATTGTTAAAGGTGATTGTAGCCCTTAGTGAAAGTATTAGTGTTACTCCACATGGCCCAATAACCTTCTCTTAACAAGTATAGTCAGAAAACAACCTTTTAAAAATACAGCTGTGAGAAAAAGACATATTGTCTTGAGTTTGAAGTATTTTTAACCAATCAGAAAATGAAGCAGGTTTTCTTTTCTTTTGCATCATTGCTGTTGATTTGCCTTGTAGCCACACTTTTAGCACCTTCTTAAATAACGTGCAGATTGGACATAATGTAATCCAGATCTAAGAAGTCTAAATGGGTTTTTTAGGAAGGGTGGCCTGGGAGTTGGAGCAAAACTAGGACAGTGAGCTGGATTCCTACCCCCATACGCTGCTGAGTGATCTTGGCAAGTATTTGTTCTTCCAGCTTCATTTTCCTCATCCACAAACTGATATGGTGACACCTGTCGTCTTTGAGTCCTACACATCAAAAACAATTTGCAAGAGTTGAGCTACTGCCATTATGATTTACCTGAGTATTGAGGAAAAAGAGGCAGTAAGGTCAGACAAATACATTTGCATGCTCTGCTGGGGAGAGATCAGAAGAGCTCTTGTTCAAAATGAAACTGTGTGTTTCCACATATGACAGGCAGCTTGGATCACAAAGTTGAAAGCCAGCGCTATGGGCAGAACTAGGTCAATACAACTGGCTAGCTACTGAATAGGAAGTTGTGTAGCTCAACAAAAAGTTGGCCCAGTTATTAATTCCTGTCTCTGATCAAGTCAGCAGATTTATGCCTAAAATGCTGTCAGTGCTGTTTTGTAATTTTGGCCTTTTGACAGCAAAATTCACATTCTGCTCTTGGATGATTATGTTCAGAGGAAGCTCAAATGATAACGAGGAAATGTCAGAAGCTGTGATTAGAACACAACAGGTTTTGGCTCCTGCTCTTTAGCCCAATCAGATCATTTTGGTCTTGACTCAAATTTGGCTATATAGAGACTGACCAACCGTAACATGTCTTCATATTTCTTTCATATCTGAGTATCCTGCAGAACCTTAAAGGTGGATTCAAGAACACACAAAAGTGGTGTCATCATCATAGAAATAACCTTTAGCCACAAATATACTGCAAAAACTATAGGTAGCAGAAGGTATATGCCAAGTCACCATAGTATAATAAATTACTCAGATCTTAAAAAATATATCATGGTTCACACTTGCATAGTGTGTTCTTGGTATGAAAATGAAAAAAAAAAACCCTGTATGATGATAATAAAGCTTTGTAGCATACTATAAAATTAAAGCAGAAAAAAAATTTCTCAAGTAAACAAACTACAATACCAGCCACTGATGAGGTCCTCTCTTAAGAGTAATGCAGAAATTAGTTATTTGTCAATGCTTTAACCATACGCAAAGAAAAGGCTAGTTTTGGTAAAGCTAAAAGTGAGGATGTTAATATTTATTCACCTGGTATCAAAGTTTATAATCAACTCTTTTAATATGATGGTTAAGGAGATCTAAGAACAGGTACCCCAAGGAAGCAACATTGGGAAAAACTCTGTTACTTCTATTAAAATTCTTTATGAAGGTAGTTTTAATACACATGAAATAACTCCATATAGAATGCAGATAAATGCTGTAAAGGAGGCATTGGAATCAACAACTTTAAGATGACATTATGATGGGAGAGTAAGAAGTGAAAGGCAACTCAAATGGGAACAATGTTTTCTTGCAGTAAATGCACTCAGTAAAACTGTGTAGTTCTCTGCAGGAAAAAAAGCAACTGAGGTAAAGGTAATTTCAGGGTACCTTGCTTTTAAAAATCACTGCTTTGTTTGGAGGCAATAGGTGGCACTCTGTAGCTACCTAGTAAAAAGGAACAGTCCAACAACAGTCAGTGTTCGTGAAATGCATGTTTTTGCCTCCAGCTTTAACTACTTATCCCATTTACAATTTCTCCTATGATAAATACGGCTGAAGGTAAGTCTGTAGGTGCTAACAAAGCATACTAGCACTTTAATTCTGTGTGTGCATGTTGTATGCCCTCCTGCAGCTTTGTACCAAATACAAACAGAGAAGAGCAGCAGGGGAAATCAAGCAGAAATTAGAAAGGAGTGTGAGACAAAAACATTCCTGGACTGACAGAAGACAGCAGAAGGAAAAAAAAAAAAAAAAGGAAAAAGAAAAAGAGTAAAGAAAAGAGAATAGAATAAAGGGAGATTGCATCCATAAAGGAGAAAAGGGAAGGAATTAAAAAGGTAGTGAAAGAATAAAGGAAGATTCACTATAACAGAGACAGGAGCAAAGGAGCAAACAAAGTGCTGCAATCCTCACAAATTTGCAGGCTCAGAAATCAATGGGAGAATCAATTTGGATGGACTTGGTTACTTGCTTCAGGGAATGCATCAGGTCATATTCTGCAAAGCACATGATAAATTGCAGGCCTAATATAAGAGCAAAGTATTTTAAATTAATCTTTGAAACTAATAAGTAGTAATGAATCAGTGTGGATAAAACTTCAACACTTAAGAAAATTTATCCTCTCATAAAAATATGATTAACAAAAATAAATAAAAAAAGTGAGGCATTTTCCCTCCTTAACCCTTTTTTGGTTCACATTTGTTTTATTTGTTCATTATTTTGAAAAAAGCTAAGTGTTTTGTATCTTCTACATTTGTACTGAATATTTGTTTTGATCAGTTTACTATTTCACAACAAGAAAACAACAAGACAAAAAATGTGAGTATCTCTACCATTTTTCAATAGATTGTGAATCTATAGTCATTATAGATTTAATTTAAGAGATTCAAAGCTGGACTGATAAATGAAGGGGAAGAACTTTCTGAAAACAAGTAATTTTTATAATAATGAACTGAAAGAAAATCCATTTTTAATTTGCTTATTTTCTGCTGCGGGCTACGTTAAAGAATATAGTCAGTTTTAGTATTCATCTCACACTGACACAGCTCTGTCTTTCTGTTTCTTTTGTACCATCTATAAAATTGGGGCATGGACAACATTTTGTGCTTTTTGGAACATCTACAGAAATATTAAGCACACTGGGTGCTTTCATATATCAGACCCTAGAGAGTTCTTCAGTTATATACAGTCAATCAGGTATCCCAAATCATCAGGGACTTAGAAATAGGACTTTGATCTTGCTTTGACTGCAAGTTTTTGAAGGTTTTCTTTTTGTTTTGTTTTGGTGTGTGTCCTTTTTTTTATTTTTTTAATGCTATTTGCTTCACAAAGGATATTGAAATCATACATCCATTCATGCACGTGCTGATTTGGTGTTACAGTAACACACATCCTAGAAATCCCAGAAGAATATTTATTTATATTAGTGCATGGAATAGGGCAGCACCCAGGAGCCAACAAAGGCTCCACACCCTCTGTGCAAAGCACTACACACATACAACACAACAAACAATGTTCAAGCTGCATAAAGTACCAAATAGCAGGAGGGAAAACTGAAGCAGAGAGAAATTGTATTAATTGGTTAAAGTCACACAGTGATAGTACATCAGGGGAAAAAAAAAAAGCGCCCAAATCCAAGGGATCAAAGCACCTTTCTCTTGAGCAGTATGGTGCTTGGCTTCTGACAATTCACTGTGTGAGCACTGAGCTCTGCCTGCTCAGAGTCAGTTGGCTAATCAAACCATTTATTTTTCAGTGCAATACTTCTAGTTTTCCTCTCACACTTCAAAAAAAACCTGATAACTGTATGTTTATTTCAAACAACCAAAGGGCATTCATACTGGAAGAACCTAAAAAAGGTAATTCAAACAGATTGAGCGTTCTTCTTCACAGCATTTAACACAGAAAACTAGGATAGGCAGAGAATGTGCCAGTGTGTATGATGTTTTAAAATCTGATTAATCACACAAGAGAGAATTTGAAATCTTAAGTGGCTGAAGGCCTAGAATATGCACACACACCTTTTAAAAAAGACTTTGAAGTTCAGGTGAAACCGAAATTACTTGGCTTATTTAAACTTTCTCTAATATCTTCTACAACACTTCTTCACAACAATTTAAAGAAAAGTCTATTTTTAGTGCTCTCATCTGTTGTTTTATTGCAATATCACTTCTGTGGCATCTTGGCTTTTACTTTTCCCCTTGTTATTGCCATCTTAGGCTTGGTGAAATCTTTCCATCATGATGTGGAACAGGACTACCCCTTGCCTCCCTCCCCAGCCCTCCCTCTGATCTACCATTGTTGTGAGGTGTCCAAACCACCAGCACCAGGCAGTGGGAGGGAGCTGCCAGACCTCCCTTTCTCCAGTCCCCAGTTCTTTACCATCTCAGCAACTGGGAGAGGTGGAACACATCAGTTTACCTGTCAGTGTTGCCCCTGACCCAGTGAGGGCTGATCCCCAATCTGTGACTTGAATTATTCTTATAAAGATTTCAATTATGATTGAAAATGTAAAAATATTAAAGAAACCTTCCACTTATCCATTGCTGTCACATTGAGCATCACAGCCCAGAGGGGTAACTTCGCCTTCTTAAACTGAGACAAAGTTTTGGCCATGTGCAGAGCATTCATTTGCTTTACGTGTAATTGATTAGTGACCTATTATTTCATTTTACTAAATGTTCCTATACTAGCAACTAAGCAGTCAGCCTTTAATGAGATGTGCATTTATCATATCACATAATAAAATATAATTTTTCTTACCACAGTTACCAATTCTTCTTGAAACAATTATTTTATCTGTTTATTTGACTATGGCTTCCTTGGCGTTTCTTGCTGAATGAATGTTGGCATTAATTGCAGAAGTAACACTTTATCCTAACTTTAATACTGGCTACATTTTTAATGCATTTATTCTATAAACATCATGTCTAACTTGTCACAAACTTTGAAGTATATTTAACATGAGGGAACCTACTGGGAGCCAGGCTTCAACCTGACTGATGCGTGCATGAGTGCACTGGCTTATATATGTGTGACTTTATTTATTTTTTGGAACCCCTCTGGACTTTACCAGTCTTTCATTTTGTCTTTTGTAGAGAAATTAAAGCCTGCACACCAGGCAATGTTTTCTGTTTATAGCTAGCAAGATGGAATTGGCATATAGGAATAATATCTTATTTTAAAAGTGAAACTGGTCTGAATTTTTACCATGACATCTGACATTTACTTTAAATTTAAATCTAGGAGTACATCTCCTAGATTTGAGAAATTTCATTGATTCATAGAGTGGCTATGTAGGACAGCTAATATCGTCTTTAACTCTGAAAGGGAGATTATTATTCCAGTACATTTATTCATTTATACTTTGTCTCACACAAGCACTTATCTCTCTTCCCTGATCAAAGAGGTGCATTATTTACATGCCAATAATAAAAATAAATTGTGAAATCTGCATCTCTGTTCCACCTGCTATACTCAACACAGGCAACTCCATACTAGAAAGGTTGCTTTGCATCCTGCTTTTAAAAACTATTGGTTCCATATTGGAACCACTTTTATATAAACTATTACTTACAGCATTCGATGGCTCTATTTACCACGAATGCTCCGGCTTTTCAGTTTGTAAACAAAGCTTGCTGAGGTAGAAACGGTGATGGGCAACCACATTGCACTGTCAGGAGACAGGATGTATTCAAAGGTTGAGAGAATACCTAAAAATAGCAGTGCTCTAAGCCATGTTTCAAAATATCAATACATAATCCGTCAGTAGCAAGCATCCAGAATTACTTTATATAAGACACTTTTGAAACACAAAGCGGTCTGTGTTATCTGTCCTGTTCGGAATAAAAATTCTTACCCTTAGTCATGGTTCAAATGCTGTTTATTTATATGTAAATATTTATATATATTTGAGATACTCAGTGACGTTGACAAATTTGCTTATAATTTCCATCAAAATACTCTTGGTCAAATAAGTTGAAATCCCAGTTTCTAAGCAGCTCAGCAGAAGAGGCGGCTGGTAGCTTATAAAATACAATTTAGTGTGAATGTTAGCTGCAGAGAGAATAGCGAGCGTACACCACTGACATTACAGCTTTGTGCAACAGTACAGCAGGATTTCCAAATAACAGGTTTTAGTTTTCATCTGATATTTTTCCTATTTTCAATACTCACAGTTAAAATAGTTCATTAAAACCATTTCAAAAAATCCTCAGACTAACAATGTTTTCAAATCCAAACATTATCGTTTTCTTTTTTTTAAACCATGCAAATAAACCATTAGGGAATTTACTAATTAGATCACACTAACAATGACATCTAACACCTGTGAGGTTCATGCTTTTATACACATAATAGATCTGTTTACCTCATGTACGGTTATTAAACTGTGAAGAATATATGGCTTGAATATAAAGAAAATCTTAATCTTTATTTTTTTCACCTTGCTACTGTTTTTTTTTTTTTTGCTGTACATGAAGTCCACAAAACCCCTATCTAAAATAAAAATTACATTTTTACACATGAATCCATTACCTAGATGAAAAAACTATTAAAGTTTTTAAAAAATCTACTCTAGCTAGCTCAATTATCACATACTCAACAGGGTGGAAAGGGATAAATGCCAGCGAATGCAATTCCCCTTGTATTTCTTTAACTCTCCCATATTTCATTTCTGCTTCACAGGACTCAGTAATTATATTACTGCAGTGACTACACAGTCAGTCACACAGAGCCAGCATGCAGGCCACAAATCTAAGTGTGCTTTCCGGATGCCTTGCAGGTAAAGAAGCTATTTACAAAGTGCATCTCAAAAGCAATATAGTGAGTCACCTAAATACAGGACTCTACTGATGGAAACCCAGCTCCAAAGAGAGAAAAATAACTTTGTTTTGACCTCAAATTATATTAGCTATAAACGTATTTAGCAGCATGGACTTCACAAAAACATTAGAATAAATCAAGCTTTAATATAATGAAATATTTAGGGCTGAGCTGATTACTTATTTTTGCTCAGCAGTGTAATAGGCTAACAGTCCCACTTTCCTATGTGAAATGAAATATGACTCAGTGTAAGCTGATCAGCAATAATTACCAGCCAGATATTCTTCTCCCTCCTGAACAGCAGGAGACCTGTAATATCAATTGCAGACTTCCTGTGCTCTAATGATTCATACACAATATATGCAAGTTGACTGCATGGCCAGTACAGATTCTGCAATTTATCTTAAAATTCACGTAGATAGATTGATTTCCAAATTTCAATAGAACTTTAAACCTGTAGGATACTTCCTAAATTATGGAGACCAGTAGACCAAGTCAGAGATATTAAAACAGAATTTCTTTCCTTAAATCTCAATTTAGCAAATCCTTTTTTTCTTTGTTCCTCTTATTTTTCCCCCTCCAATCACCATTTTAATTGCTAAACTTGTTTTTGAAGCTCAGTTTTATTTCAAACATCAATATATTAATGAGTTGATTTGTAGAAAATATGGGAATTTATTGTGACTCTCTGTTCATTAAAGAAAAAGAGAGAGATAAATAAAAGAAATCCATATTGAGGGTGTTTAAGCTATTAGAGAAATTTCCCAGAACTTGTGCAATCTCTACAATTGCTGATAGTCTCAGCTTCACTGGATAAGACCTGCAGCAACCTGATCTAACTTGAGATTAGACCTCTTTTGAGCAAGAAAGTTAGATGATCAAGGCTTCATTATAGAACCATCTTCAGATGACAGCCCTTAAGCCACTTGCACCTTTCCTATAGCAATTTTATTATTCAGTCTCGTTTCCAGTGAATAATTACTACAGCTGTCCTATACATTTTAAATAAAAACTAGATCTAGATAAGAAAGAAAAATTGAGATTTTTGAGAAAAACATTTTAAGCTTCACATGGGAGTGGATTATTTCACATATCTAACATTTTCTTTTCTGACTGAACCACAGTGAGGTTGTAACATAAAACCAAATACAACAAGGTGATATCTTTCCTCTGTGGAAACTTTGGATTCTCACTTTTATGTCAAGAAAGAAAAGCTTTGAAATAGGACCTGAGAGCAGCCAATGACAAGTTATTACCCATGCCTACAAAATATTTCAAACAGTTCCATGTTTCTATGGGAGGAGAGAAACAAATCTAACATTTTTTGTAAACTACGCTGGTCACTGCAACCAAAATCTAAATGTTTCATTGTTAATATCAGCTCTTCCACTATCTTAAAGAACCAATAATATTAAATGTGGCTGCAAATTATCAATTTTTTACCCTATTATTTCAGTTAAAATGGAGTCAACTAAGTACTTAGAACTATGCTTCTACTATTAACAAATTAATATACACAGATATACACCATCACAGGGTTATTAATCATTATCAGTACTTCTTCATCCTTAGTTTAGGACACTGCTTTGTCAAAGAGAACTCATGCATATATTAAGAAAACATAGTAAGACTTCACTGGGCATTTCCATGACTAGTGGAAAGCATTTTACAGCTAACATATGTATTATCGCTAGTCAAGCGAGATGAACTGAAGGCATTGTAGTTACCACACCTCTATGACAGATACATCTCCATGAAAACCAAACCTTTCAGTGTAAGTTATCTAGAAAAGATCAGTACTAAATTGAAAATATTTATTTCTTCATCTCACAGAATTAAACACTATGGTGTGTAGTTAACTCCTGTGTGTGTGGGGGTAGTTCAGTGTCTGGCTTAGTGGTATCTGAGAGCTCTACAGGCAGCTTCAACAGAGAATCATCTTACCCTTCCACAGAAATGGTCCGCTGCAAGCTCACTGTGGGAGGACGGGTTGCTGTGCTGTGCTGGGAATGACTGTACGACCAAGGAAGAATAAAGAAAAGCATGTGTTAAAGAAATACATGTTCCTCTTGTTCTTTTTGACTCTATCAGTTTAGCTAATGCCAAAATAGAAATAACAGACTGTTTTACATGTGTCAAGCATTTTGACTTCAGTGATGCTCATCTCTTCAAACAAGGGGTTAATTCTACAGTTACTCTTGTTTAAAATCAGGTTTCATTCCTCATCAAGAGCAGACAATTAAGAGAATAACTCCCCCTTATCTTTCAGAAATATACATATACACACAGTCCAGTGACTGAAAATAACTTAGATGCTAATTGTTCTGTTAAATATACTAACTATAAAATTCAAATTAACTTTAGAGCAGAAGGTAAAACAGTAAATGGTAATGTTATCAAGCTAATGCTCAGTGTTTCTCAGGCAGAATGCTCAGAAAAAGACGACATGCGCTGCTTATAAATGCACCATAATGTAAGTTCAAGTTGTACAAATTTCAATTAATGTTTACTGTTTCTATTAGATTTTAAGTAGACTGAGTTATTCCACACGAAATTTTATCAATCTAAGACACAACATTTAGAAAACAACCTGATATTTTCTAAGCAAAACACAGACTCTCTGAAAAAAAAATCTTTCTGACTGAAAATCCTGAGGCCTCTTATAGTTTGTGTTGTCATGATTCAGGAACCTCAAAAATAGTTATTATGTTACATCAACCCAATAATTACAAAGCATATGTTAACTTCAGTACTGGACTAGTGTACAATAGTATTGTACCATTACTCTTAATGTAAATAGAAATGGATAACAACATAGCATCAGTCAAAGACAGTTCTGTGTTAATAAATTGATTTCATTATCCAAGACAATGTCTTAAAAAAAGCGTGAAAATATCTGAGTGTATCTTCTGATTAGTTTAAATGGTTACATCACATAGTGAGGCCCAGCATTAATAACACAAGGTACATATTAAAAATAAATCCTTAAGTCAGTCTTGTATCACTGATTCTACTAACTGCATATTTTGTCTTGTTTTCAAGCTTCATATACAACTCAAAGTATTTGTTCAGAAGAAGCAGACCTTATTTTCATTAAAAGCCAATACATTTGGCTTTTTGTGAGCAACACATCTATTTTACATGCATTTTTTCCTGTAGCATAGCTAATATTGTCTGTCTGACAGAAGGAGATAAGATTTTCTGGGAAGCACACAGACTTGTGGCACACGGTATCATGCCACAGGACAAACAAAAGACCTGCTACCTGCCAGTATTTCCTGTAGCAACCATTGTGCTCTTGTTTCATGCTAGTAAACTGCTGTATTCATCCTTGTTCTGAATATTTCAGAAAGTTTGTGGGAAAGTATAACTCCCTTATAAGAACTAGAGAGTTTTTTATCTGTTTTGTAGCAAAAGATAAGATGTACAGGAGTATCATGTGTCTCTGGCATCATGGTGTGAACAGAATAGTTGAGCTGGACAAACACTGCAGAATAGTATTTTATGAATATTGGTTCAAATTTCACATTAAGTTTGCATCTTGCAAATTCCTTAGGATGAGTATTTTTAAAGCACCCCTTTTTAGTGTTTATGCATTAAAAAAAAATAAAATAGATTATGGCTTGTCTTCTGTCCCTCTCCCTCTACAGAGCTGGAAGGTAAAATACATCCTTATGTTCCTGTAATGTCTCCTCATGTAAAATTAATACGGAAGGGAACAGCCTCTCCCCTGAATTTCCCCCTTGTATATATGAGACAGAAGTGGCACAGCAGAGCCGTAACTCCTCCATCTTTTCCCTGTGCAGCTTGACTCTCAGAAACTTTATTCCCTGAAGTTGTATCGAGAGATGCAAGAATATGGCTGGTACAAGGAAAAGAATCCAGCAGAGAGGAAGGATGATGATGTATTTCACTGCCTTGTAAGTGACATTGTTTGCCAAGGTCTGTTTCTAAGAGAAGGATGACAAAGACATGCCTGAGGTATACTGCCAATGCCAAACTCACAATGGAGACTTTGAATGAGTAGTTCTTATTTTTGCAATAGATAACACATTTTTTTATGGGTAAAAAAGTCTATTAACAAGGCATAGCAAGGTTGCAATTGAAGGTTTCATGCAGGAATTGGGTTTATTTCACAAATGTTGTGTAGTGTTCCATTTTCCAAAGTAGTGTTGTCATAGGAAAGGGTAGCTGAGGAATGACAGCTGATATGGCATTTTGCCTTAAAACATTTAAGCCACCCCTCCCTGTTTCTAGTCTCCTTACTACAGCCATGGCATACTGTTACAACCAGAGCCACAATATCTACATCTAACCACAACTAGCCAAGCCAGCTTGAATTATGAAAGCTTGCTTCTTTTCCCAAAAAAGATTTCAGCATTGCCCTATTTTTACTTCAAGCAAACTTATTCATATAACTCTGACCAGCTTCAAAGTCAGCAAAATTACAAAAGCATTAAAGGTAGGACTTTCAACTGCTAAGTATTAAAACAAATAATTTTCCATCTATCTAGAGAATTAGTAACTAATGATGGTCGCAAATACATATCAAATAGTAAGCACTTGGGATGTGACTATGTTTGGATGTTGCAAATGAAAAAGGGGCTACCTTCACCAAAGTAATTTACAGAATGGTGAGTTATTGCTTCAGCACCAGCAGATTCAAAATGAGATCTGATCACTGTAATAGACTCTCAGTCCTCCCAGCAATGCTGCATTTTACTGATGAATTTAACTGCCTTTGGGGATTGTGGCTTTTCAATATTGAAGGGAGCCTATAAGAAAGACGGAAACAGACTTTTTAGCAGGGTCTGTAGTGACAGGACAAGGGGTGATGGTTTTAAACTAACAGAGGGTAGACTTAGGCTGGATATAGGGAAGAAATTTTTTACAATTAGGATGGTGTAACACTGGCACAGGTTGCCCAGAGAGGTGGTAGATGCCCCATCCTTGGAAACATTCAAGGTCTGGTTGGACGGGGCTCTGAGCAACCTGATCTAGTTGAAGATGCTCCTGCTTACTGCAGGGGGTTGAACTAGATGACCTTGAAAGGTCCCTTCTAACCCAAACCATTTTGTGATTCTATAAATCTGTGATTGATACTCTATTAGGTCTGGCTGAGAGGGAATTTATTTTCCCCATAGCAGCTCTCATAGTGCTGTTTTGCATTAGTAGCTGGAAAGCTGTTGATAACACCCCAGTGTTTTGGTTACTGCTGAGCAGTGCTCACACAGCATCAAGGCTGTCTCTCCAACATTTCTCCCTGCCACCAGTAGGCTGGGGGTGGGGAAGGTCTCTGGAGGGGACATAGCCAAGACAACTGACCCAAACTGACCAAAGGGCTATTCCATACCATATGATGTCTGCTCAGAAATAAAAAGGAGAATGGAGGGTGAAGCTGGGGGGGGGGGCATTTGTTATTTCTGTTTGTCCTCTAGAGTAACTGCTACGTGTACTGAAGCCCTGCTTCCCAGTAGGTGACCAAACATCTCCTGCTGATGGCGAATAGAGAATAAATATTTTGTTCTTCTGCTTCCATATGTGAGGATTTGCTTTGTTTCTATTAAACTGTCTCAACCCACAAGTTGGGTGACAGAGCCGCTTGGTGGGCACCTGGTTTTCAGCCAAGGTCAACCCACCACAGATACTTAACCCGGGCTACTTTGTGCAAAACTTGAAGGTTATAACCTCTCTGTTTCTAAATATTTTATATAATAGATGAATAAAGACTAATAATTTTGTCACTGTACTATTCATAATGGTCTTTACAGAATTAGCAAAAGCTCATAGTCTTTAATCTCTGACTTCACACACTCTTCTTTGACAGAGAACAAATTACCTTTCTGAATGTAGGCCTACTGCGATCTAAAGCTGGTATTGGTGGCAGTCTCATAAATTTATTTTTGTATTTCACTATTCATGTATGTAAAAAAGGCCATTTTTTATAAATGCAGATTATTATTGTTTAAAACATATGATTCTTATTTAGACAGGTTAATGAAAATAATATTTATGAACTTTCTAAGGAGCGGCACTGTTGAGTGTCCAGTCTAAAATACCTCAAAATCCCTGCTTTGCCAAAAGAGGTTATTCATCCCTTTCAGCAAATCAGATGTGTAGGATCTCAGCAGAGGGGCAAGGTACCCATAACTCACTAATCACTCTCCTCAGCCACTTGAGAATTTGTGCCATGCCACCATACCTGCTTGCTAGTTACCCTTATGCAATATTATTATGGCTGGGGCAAGAAGCAGCAAATCAAACAGAGGATTACCTAGACAGGTTGGCAAGAGAATAATATTCAGAAGGAAGAGCAGATTATTTGGAAAATCAAACGCATTTCAATGATGGAGTGAAAAAAAAAAAGACTAGAATGGCATGGCAATATTATTTTCTATTATATCAGATGTTCTATTAAGTCATGTAATCCCATAACAAGTATGAATTAAAGCAGTGATTTCAATTCAGTATTCTCCTGAAATTACTAATTCACTCAAGCACTAGATGTCATCAGTATCCCTCACTGGAATTACTACTTCGTTATGCAAAGCTGTGCAAGGAACCTTATACCTCACTCCTTCCAAGCGAGGGGCTCAGCTATTGGCAAAATACAACTCATTAAAAACCTTTTTCCAATCCTAGGTATTTGTGACATAGGGTTCAAATGTGCCCTTGGCTTTTTTCATTAAAATGATTCATAACTGTTGATGTGAAAACTCATTTTTTGTACATAATTATAAAAAACAATTTTGATGCTCAGTACAAGCTTATGTCTTCTAATGTATCATCATGAATACCATGACAGCTAAAAATCTAAAACACAGTTTAATCACTGCTTGAAACAAGTGGCTATCCAGCTGGAGACAGACATAACAGTCTGGTATAATTCCTAACTGACTTATTTAAAAGATAAAGCTCCTAGCTGCTTCTGTCAAAGTGGTGGAACCAGCAGAAAGAAGCCATTCCCATCACATACTTAATACACTTATGTAAGCGTCATGTTTTTTGTAGCACAAAAGAAAATATAACTTCTGGGTTACTGCCATCAACATTTTGTATGATGAATACCTAAACATGGACACTTACATCCCTATTGAGATATGTAGGTAAGTAGCATATTTTTACACTCACAGATCTAAGTATTCAAAGTTCTACATTTAGGCTTATAAAAATGCTACCCTTTCTCTGAAATGATACAGAATGAACATCTCAATAGTTTTAATAATATATAGTAATAATATTTCAATATACTACTCAGTATTCCAGCCACAAAAGATGAATTTTCCCTGAAGAAATGAATCTCACAACCTGTAAAATAGCAGTTTTAACTTAATTCCATTTAATTTCAGTTCATTGAGACAAGGGGAATATACTATTCTTGTAAGACAATACATATGAGTGAAGGTACAAAGAATGAGATTCTAAATGAATAATAAGAGGCAAAACAGAGAAAAAAGAATTCAACCTCTCTTTTAAAATGGATTTAAGTTGGGTTCTGTTTTAAACCTATTTCTTAGGCAAGGCCTGCTATTTCATGACTTTTTAAAATACTGAAGATAGATCAGCTTGTTGTCAACTTATTTTTAAAAATGTTTATTATAAAAATAATAATATCAATAAGTATTATAGTAACAAGATGGCAAGTAGTGAATCTCCTTAGTTTTAATTCTATTCTAGCCCAAGGATGCTCTGAAGGCACTTCTGCTGTGTGGGTGATGCTGATACTGGAGGCAGAATTATAAACTCTTTTTTCCCTGTAGGGACCACATGAACTATTGCCTTCCTTTCACAAATTACACTTTCACCAGTACACAATATCCCAGCAAAACCCCTACCTGGGATGAAATGATCACATTAGGAAAATATTTATTGTGTTTTAAACTTCTATAATGCAATTTGACAACTAAAAATAAGGATAAAACACCATTAAGGGATCAGACTGTATGTCAGTCAAATCAGAGTTCATCCCACAGCTTGCACTGATAGTGGGAGAAAGGAGGTTGTCACAGTTTTTTCCTGGTCTCTTTTGCTTGTATAAAACCAGTACACGTTGTCTTTAAACACAGAGTACTAGAAAAGTTATCAGCTTTCCTCTCCCAACCACCTCCTGTCAACACAGAGCAGTTGCCCTCTATTTGCTATAGCCCTAATTTAGGAAACCTTCTGTTTTCACATATCTTTGTTTTGACAAGTCAAAACTGACAGCATAGAAGTCATTATTTGCTTCCTAAATCAATTGACCTGCATCTTCTCATAAAGAAGCAGTGATGCAGCTAGTGGCACCGGCTGGACAGAGACCTTCCTGAACACTGGCTTTGGAGTAGCATTCTTGATTGCCACACAGAAGAAAATACACATCTGTGCAGAAGATAAAAACCAACCAAACAGCAAATAAAAAAAAACCCCAAAACTAGAACTCCAAGTAACTAATTGTTATTCACAATACTAAAAGAAAAAAGATTGATAAATACATTATTTGACACTGGAGTACAGCGAAGGGAACACTAACACTGGTTTGATGATGTATTCTCAGCATGTTGTTTCTTATGTCAAGGATTGGAGGTAGCAGTGCAGTTGTTTATAAAGCTTCTGAGCCTTTGCTTTGATGGATGTAAGAGTTTAATAAGGCAACATGCTTTAATTCCATTAATGTGGAGTTTTAATTCATCTCAGTGAAGTGAAACCAGCTTTTCCTGATGCTGCCGACAGCTAAACTTCTAACTTAAATGAGTTTTTGCTCTCCTGTGGGATTAATTAGAAGACCAGAGAGTGCTTTTTGGGTATTAACTTTATCTCAGCTACAAACAGCTTGATAATACCTAATACTGACAGTCACTGACCCATATTAGAAGTGTCAAACTAACCAGACAGTCTCCCATCAGGGGTAAATAGGAAACTTCAGAGAATAGGACATTTGGCCCTGCTACTTTCTGATCACCCTTAGGCAACAAAGACAAACGTGAGATGTAGCACTGTTTTCATGCACAGCCACAAGCAGTGAGGATTTATGGAGTGACTGAGCAACGATGATTCATTTTTTTTTTAAATGGCATCTGTACATATATTCTACAAATAATATTGCTAAACTAAAAACCTACCCAGTGGAAAACAGAAGAGAAACAAAATGAAGGACTAGGCTGTCCCCCCGCCTACAAATATGTAGAATGTGGACCACACTACAGCTGTTGAGGTTCTCTGGTGTAATTTCACTTGCATAGCTAAAGTCAACAAGGTTGCTGGCTGGCTGGCTGACTTCCTTCCTTCCTTCCTTCCTTCCTCCCTCCCTCCCCGCCTCCCTCCTTTCCTCCCTTCCCCAAACAGTAGCCAAAAATAAGTGGTTAGCCACATTTCACAACTTAAAGTCTGAGTTATTGCAGCCTTAAACTAGCACCACATAGCAATAAGGAAGAATGCAAGGTGAAACTGTGACTCAGAGGAATGTTTCAGCTCCTGGAATATAGCTAATTATCCACCTTTGTTAGCAGCATACCAAAGTCAGCACCTATCTTCAAAGTGGTGAAACATCCATAGACTTCAAATCTGCTTCCTTAAGGCTTAGGTAATTGCAAGAAATAATGTTAAGCTTCAAAATATGAAAAGTGTGCTTATCAGAGAACAAATTTTTATTTTAGTTTGAAATATAATATTTGAAATATAATATTTAAGACAGCTGAAGAAGTTTGGAACAATGTGGGGGGAACTGAAAATCATTAGGAAAGCTGTTTAAAGTATTAGAATGGAGAGGATATGCTGTTGATGAAGTTTCACACATAGTTTAATGTTCCCGTGTAGGTTAAATACAGACTTACACAGCACTGTGAAGAACACAGCATTGAGCCACATCGAGTGAAAAATGTAAGAAAAAAATACCATGTCAAATCAACCCTGAATTAAGTGGAACAAAAGTCTAGGAAACATAATCCCTGCTTTAATGTCTCAGACATGGTACTTTGCTCTTTTGAGAGGTTACTTTGTTCTAGATATCACTGTTAGATACTGATTTCTGTTATAACAGTAATTTTTCAATTTTGCTTAAATTCCTCCCTTTCATTCCATATTGCCTCTAATTCATTATGTTCCTTGTTCATATATTCTCCTCCTACTTTGGATGGACTTGTGGTTTTAGAATACATAAATCTCCACTGCATTGCAAGACATTTTACTAAAGTTAAAAACATAAATCTCAAGTCTTCCTACTAGCCTCTCAGATTTGTAATTATTATTATTGTTGTTATTGATGGGTTTTTTGTTGTTCATCTTACTGTAGTGAACATGAGGAAAGACAAAGCTCCACCTAGGGCCTGAAATACTCCCTGATGAAGTTAGCTGGACAGTTACACCAGCTGAGAACTGAGATTTACATGTCAAAATATTTGCAAGAAGTGAAAAACATGTAGGTGTGTATGAAAAAAAAAAACCAACAAAGCAACAGGGTAGAGAAGATAAAATCTCACCTTCCCAGTTGCTTAAGCAGTATCAGATGGAAGTGGTACATGAACATAACAACTGAGTTTGGTTTTAATTACAGTTGTGGAAGAGGATGCAGTGCTACTTTCATGAGTTTAAATAGGCAGCATCTGAGTGACAGAAAACTTCCTGATGCACTCTGCCTGGCCTCCCAGATACCTACAGCTCATGGTTCCCTGGTACCAGTGCCTAATACAATGCTGAATTTTCAGTTCAGCTCATGAAGAAAGCAGCTGTCACCCTCCTCCCTTCTCTTTGACATGATGCTTATTTAATTGAACATCACTAAGGGGTTTTTGGGGGTTTTTTTGCCATGCTGTACACTCGAATGGCATACCCCATTCACTGTTTGCTATCACTCCTAATTTTCTTCTGGCATTAGTACTTTTCAAGCACTACCATCTCCAATGAATCATACAGGGTGTAAGAGAATTGGAGATGGTTTGATGAAAAAAAAAAACTCCTATTAAGGATGTCTCAAAAAACTAAATAATCAGAAAATGTTGAAACAATTCAAAGGCAGAGTGCCAAGGTTAGTTGTATTATATGGCTGGAAGGTGTCATTCAACTTCTCACTTATTTTAGGTATATCATTATTTGCCATCCTTGATTTAAAATGTAGTTTTCCTATTAAAAATTGAAAGCAATAATATGTGCATCCATACATGTATAGTCTTTGTTTGGATATTGATGCAAGTGGTAAGAGTAGGAAACATATACCTTCAAGCAGAAACTTAGATTCCCTGATTTTCAGCCACTCCGCTGGTGCACTCTCTTTCCCATTGCACAAAGCTGGTGTAATTGCATTTATCCTCAACACCAAGAGATGCAGATGGCGGCCTGGGTCACCCCAGCTCAAGCTCTGCTGCCTGGCACTTGTTGAATTGGGTGTGCAGGCAGTATGTAGCACTATTTCCATCCATAGCTGTTCATGGCAACTACAATACACAGTACTCACCCAGGGTTGATATATTGCTAGAGCTGTGCATTGCTTTTATAATGAAACATATTTATTGCACATAAAGCTTATTAGGTTTCTGTGCAAGTAACAACACAAATATCTGCACCAAAATCCCTTTCCAATTTAAGCAAATATTGAAAAACATTAGCAAGGACCTGAAAAATGGGTCCACTTTTAAGAACCTTTGAATGGCAATACTTAGATGGAAATCAAGTGATACCCCAGAAGTTTTAGAAAACTCATATAGGCACAATAGGAGGAGTCAGAGAAAATACCCCAGGGAGGTGCTCATGGCACCAAGCCTGACAATATTCAAGAAGCATTTGGCCAAGGCCCTCAGACACATGGTCTGAATGTTGGGATTGTCCTATGCAGGGACAGGAGCTGGACTCGATGATCCTTGTGAGTCCCTTCCAACTCACAACATTTTAAGGTTCTATAATTTGCAGTCCAAAAATACCAAATTGCACATCACACATGTATTTACCAGTTGAATAGTTGGGGAAAAAAATAAATTAGTAGGACAGTTTTCTAGTAAGAAAATTGCTCCTATTGTCTAAAGAAAAAGCTCCACTAATTTATAGTCTGTGAAGGCAGCATAAATTCTGAAATATTGTAAACTAGGAAATTATTCATAATGATGCCAACAGCCAGTAAGACCTTGAATTTCAGAAAGTGTTAAGATCATAATTTTTAGATTAACTGGTTTATTTTTCTCAATAGAACTGGATTAGTTTGGTCAAAATTCAATTTCATAAGAGATAGACAATCAATAGGAGGATAAGAAAACAAATGGTTAAACAGACATCAGAAAATTCTGGAAAGACCTCACATTTTCATTTTACTTTTCCACCACAGTCCATATAAGTTAATTTAAAGTTATGAATACTACTTATAAGACTCCTGAAAGGTCCCTTCAGGAATTAGAGACCTAATCCTAATTCAAGATCCAAAAAAGGAAGTATTATGTGATTTTAACACAGAATTCTGTAAGAGCAATTTTGTCATTAACAAAATAGACAGAGATTATGTCTTAATGGTTTCACTGCTGCAATAGTGTATTTGTTGTCCAGGACAGCTTAGCTTTGCTTTCTCTTCTCAAGGGAGGGTTGAGTTGCTTTGCACTGAGGATAACACTTTAAAAATAATTCATAGGACTTTTATACTGCATCTGCTTCTTTTTTAGAGTAGGGAAATCACAGATAAATAAGCCTAATGACAGAGCTCAAATAACTGCAACCCATTAAACTAATTTGCAAAGTTTCTATCCATCTCCATCCAAAGAAAAACAAGCACATAAAGTTCTTTTCATGATAGAATCATTGAACTGAATTTTACTCATTCGAGATAAAGCATATGGATAATAACAATTAATTAAAGTTATTTAAAATAGCAATGGAAAACTGTCTGATAACAAACTGTACTGTTCCATTAACAAATATTTCTAGGTCCTATGAGATTCTCTATCATTATAATTGCACAATAAAAACATTCCTACAGAAATTTAAGTTTTAATATTGTTTCTATATAAAAACAAGTTAATTTCCTCTGTACTTATTAACTGTCATCTGTGCATTGCAATGAATCACATTGTCAAGGTGAAACAGCCGGAAAAGGAGTGTATTCAGCTTCCAGACAAGTGGTTCGTTAAAACAAAAAGAAGAATCACAACAGAAAGAACATTAAATTATGATTACGATCTAAAATCTATTAGAACAGCCCACTTTATATAGCAATTACTCCTGATACAATGTTTACTGCACCTGTGTGATACCTTCTGATAATGTTATCCCTCCTATTTGGATATACATTATCTCTGTGCAAGCTGGGAATATGGGTCGAATATCTGCCTTTTTTAACAGACAGAAGGTGAGAATGTAATCCTACATAAACTGCTATTAAGTCTCACTTTCTCTGTCATTCAAATCAGCCCAGCATGCATGTGTGCATGTGCAGTTATACCAAACACAAAAACAAAAATCCTAGAGAAATACACACAGAAAAAAACAAAAGTAGAAATAATACAGTGCACATCAAAAACTGACAAACCAACAGAACACATACAAACAGCAGTGAATGGTAATTTGAAAGTGCAGCAGTAGAAAGAATGTAATGTCAAAATGAAAGATGAATAGTGAAGAAATTCAACAGCTAAACTTTTTTGTTTCTAATCTAATCTATACGAATCATGATCCTTGGATCTTGGAGTTACTCAGCATTGCATGGGAAACACTCAGTGTTCTACACTATGAGGTCTAAGAATGAGGTATACACTAGAACTAGATTTTAAAAAATCCAGCAAACTATTAAGTTTTCTCATTCTGGGGTTACTCACAGTGGAAGTGTCAGGCATAAGCATCTCCCATAGTAAATCATTGTAATATTGTCCAAGAACTTTAGTAATTAATTTTGCCTGTCTTTGATTATGGGACATAGATTGGATTAGAGGAATGACAGGGTACATGGTTTATTTATATGTTCCATTATATCAATCCTTATATCCCTAAATTGACATATAAAACATCAGTTATTTAAAGATGCTTGTTAAATTCAATCTTTGAGGAGAAATGTAGCTATTTAAGAAACAACTGTGAAAGGAATTAATTAAAAAATTTACTTTAAGTCTGTGATAGTCATTAAGGCAAATTATTTAGTTACAAATCTAATAAATAATTTGAGTAAGACATTGGAAACTGGTTTTAAAAGATTTGCTAAACTAGCAAGCATGTGTATATGACTGGACTGATAAACAGTCAATTTGTAACTCTTCTGGAAAGTGATTTAATGTCATTAAGATACTTAATAGCATAAGTCTCGGACAACAGCCCGAGTTTCATTCACTTAACTTTTCAAATATTTCTTGTAGTTTTAGGGATTATTTCTTATAATTACAATCTTTCCATCAGTAAATCAGTAAACCCAAGGTTCTTGGGTTATTTCAAGTTTCCTTTAGTGTGAAAGGTGAAGATGCTGCCATGCTGCTTCTCCTTTCAGCTTCCATTTATTAGGTAAATAGCTTTATCTAGAACTACATCTTTGCTGCTTCCAACTAATAATTTCTCACTGCATGTACCCTTGTACTTTGGTTCACAAGTGTTTTGTCCAGAACTAATTGCTCTGGGTACACTGAGAGAAGAAACACTGTTGTTTAAGAGAAAACATATGAATAACAGACAGACAGGGAAACACCAGGATCATGCAGCTATCAATAAAAATGGTCAGAGTTGGATTTATACCAGCATCTCATTCAATCATAACTAGGACTAAACTGAGAATTCCATTGTCATTTAGCACTGTAAAAAAAAATAGCCACACAATTAAGCTATTTTTGGAGATGGGCATCTTGTGTCCATATTTATCCTGGGCACATGATCTGAGCTTGCATTGCAGCTTTTAGCTTCAGGTTTCCATGTGTTACTTTTGCGGACCAAGCAGTTCTGCTGAAAACCTTGAATACCCTATGAATCAATTAAACACTTTCTATATGAAATATGGATTACTTAGATGATACAAAAAAAAAAAAAAAAAGAATCTGGTGGAGGATAAGCCCATGCACTGGATGGTCATCCACATTCTCAAATCTTGCATTTGCAAGATTGGCAGGAAATTCCATGGCAATAGGCTCTTGTGTTTCGAATTCCTTTGATATATTATTTTATTCCAAGTTATGCCTCTCTTCCAACTTATCAGGGATGTCTACTATTATAGAAAATATCTATTTATATAACTGTATTTTTAACCAGTGGAATTCTCCAAATACAGTTGGGTAAACATACATCAAGAAATGTAAGGAAGTTTATTTCACTCATCAGTTACTTCTAGATATAAAATACTATTTTTTTTACTCAAATTAAGTGGAACAGTTTGATTGCTGTTTTTTCTCCTGGCACAAAGGTAGGCCTGGAGACATTCTACACCTTTGAGGCATCTAAATTCATTTAAATTTGCATCTTATTATTAAACCTATGATAGCCATTGATAGTCACTGTAGCTGCAGAATCCTTTTGTATACTGATCAGACATTGCCACACATCAGTCCCAAAAACCAATGCTTCCATTTCAATGCAAATACAGAATGTATAAATCAGTGTTGAAAAAGATTAATGATTTCAGTTTATGTATTTCACAGATGGCAATCCATACCATTAAATATTCTCACAGTAAGTATTACACTATGCATACCTCTAATTGAGAACAGAGGTGAAAGAGTCAGCATTTGACAGAAGAAAATATAACATTTCTTCTCATATCTCAGCTCATCTTGTTCTCTACTTAGAGACTGGTTTAAGCCTTGAGAGATGAAATGTTAGTACATTCAAAAAAATTTTAGTAGGACCTATTTTAATTTGCTTTGCTTTTTCTTGTTAGAAATTTAAAGTCCTATTACAATACTAACAAATTTCTGCATATTGGTTAATCAACCCGTGAATCAGCATTTCCAAATCAAATGGCTGCTTCTACTTTTTTTCAGAAATTTATTTTACAAGTCAGTTGAAGCTATTTCAAATCTTCAAAAAACATAATTACATTGATTTAAATTCATATGTATACTACTAAAATTCAAATTTGCACAATGAATTATTGATTTGTGTGCTTTGTTTCTTGCTTTTTTTAGCAAGTGGGTCTGAAACTTGCCAGCCTCACAGTGGATTTCCTTTAGGACCTTAGTAAAGTCATTTACTCTCTCTGTTTACCAGCTCCCTATTTCTAATAAAACAAAGATAAATTAAGTATTTGTACTGTTACAGTGATGGAAGCAATATTAACACATTTAGGTAGACAAGACTAAAATTAATTTGTGCTATTCACCATTTCCGTGGGCTAGATGAAGAAAACTTGTAATTTCCTATGTTGCATCAATGTTGCATTTCTATTAGTTGACACTAATTAAGTTGATTTTTTTCATCGTAAAGTAGCAATGTGTGAATAGCAGAATTGGAAGATTTAAACTTGGAAAATGTTAAAGGTTGAGTTGGACAAAATTATATAAATCTGATGTGAAAAAACACAGCATATTCTATCCTACTGGAAAGCTAATTTGCATTAACATTTATTAAAAAAAAAAATCTCTCATCATAGTGGTGATTACTAAGAACTTGAATTTCATATGGCAGCTTTGTGTTTTAAGGTTTACTCCTCAGAAATGGTCCATGCTGCTTGATTTAAGTCGACAACAAATATATTTATCACTCTAATAATTTAAGAATTTATTTTCCATGTGATGCTATTCTTTATCAGAGATTCCCAGTAGTACATTCAAACAGATTGTGACTTTTTGAGAAACAATCTTTGAGATGCTACAAAGGATGATGTCATGTCATTTGGGAGTTAGCCCTGACATGCAGGTATGAACCTGCTTATAGTATTATGTTGCATGCTTATTCTTGGATTATCCAAGCTACAATAAAGTCAGTGTAATTCTCCTTCTGCCTTCACCAAGATATGATTTTCATTTTGATATTGTACTGATCTTCCTTTGCAGAAACCTGCTGCCTGATCCTACTCTTGTTAAAACAGAAAACTCTACCCTCCTTTTCATTAATTCAAAGCACTATGGTATTGTACAAGATTGTATCAGAAAAAAAAAATAGGAAAGACAAGGAAAAGAAATAGGCTGAATATGATTTATGGTGTTCTGTGTTCAACAGTGTTCTGATCATTGCCAGTATGGTTTGGATCTTGAATTTTTGGTACCAAAGTGTCCAGCATCCTAGCTGAAAGATCCAATTCTGTAATCCATGGCATACCAATGTGAATGCTAATTGTTGAGTGATGACTACAAGGGGTATCTGGGAAACCAGGCAAAATCCATTTGGAAAAATATACTAAAATTTCCATCAGGAGTAAATTTCCCTCTTTGCATACTCCCTTTCTAATTGCTGTGCAAATACCAACAAGGAGAAGTTTCAGTCATTTGAACCTCAAGATTCTAGACAGCACCTGTGATTTCAATGACACTCATTAATTCACTGCCTACTTTAGATGTCTTTATAAAACAAGACTTTTTATACACTTTCACTGAAGTAGTATAATATACAAAATGGTTGTAAAGGCTTGATATGAAAAATTAACAACCTTCACTCACACTGCTGAATCTGAAATCTTAAAAGCAAATTCTCTTCTGCATGGTGCAATGACAGTATTACGTGAGTTTGTATCCCAACCAAACCTGTATGACTTTTGCTTCCAACCAAGCCTGTATAGCCACACTCTTGCCACAGATACTACATAAATCCTCCTACCTGCAGCTCTTAGTCACTGTACCCTGAATAGGCTAAGACTTCTGATTACAGCGTATACAATCTTCATCAGATCAGCAAATGAACTGTCTACACAGATTGCTGATCATACCCAAGTCAACTATTAATCAATGTGGGCATTTATTTGAAGCAGGTTAGACAGCTTCATCAGCTAACCTAACGTGTCTAGAACCAGCTCAGGAGTATCTGAATGGTCTTCCATGGGGCTGTGCAGATGCACCCTACTACCAGTGAGTAGCAGCAAGTCACACTTGGTTTCCATACTGCATACTCCCCTCGTGTGGGCTTCAGTGCATTTCAGGTGTGCACGCTGATACATCTTTTCTATATACAGTGTAATACATTATGATGCTTTCAGGCTGCTTTTTAGGAAAGCTTGTCTTAAGGATACAATTATTGCTGTTTAAAATTCAGATTTGTTAGAAATCAGTGTAATCAAATCAAAAGCAATTTGTGATTTACAAGACCATATACACGAGTGTACTCTCACATTGTAGTTATATTCTTTTCCCTGCTCCCTACTTCATCAGAGTAGTGATCTCAACAGCACAAAAGCAAGAACTATAATGATCCTCAAAAGATATAGCAAGCAACTCCAATTATCTGCAGAATGATTCATTTTCTGCAACAGATTATGGAAATACTCTGGAAAAAGAAGTCTGTGCATCTCTCTGGGGACTGTAATATTTCTGTTTCAGTATGTCCTTAACAATATTGAAATTTTAATTTTGAAAGTCAAGCTAAATCTTCCTTTCCTTCCCTTTGTCAGCTAAAAAATGTGTTTTAATATCTTGTCACTTCCATTGACCTTGCTTTTTATGCAGTAACAGAAGTGGTTTTATGCACTAAGAATTATTTTTAAGGATAAGATAAGCTAGCTACTGCTATTCTTTAAAAATGAAATAGAAACCTTTTAAAGAATAAATTGTTTAAGATTCCAAAACATTAACAAATTCTACATGCAAATTTACAATGACAACTTAGCTAAATTCAGGTTCAGCTGAAAAAGGTCAGTTGTATAACTAGACTTTCACAAAATTCAGGGATGATTAGAGCTTGTAACCCTTTCTGCACCCTTAATGTGTGATTTTTTCTCTTCTTTCTTAGAAAAACCAAGAAATCTTTTCCCAGTGACTTCATATTGATACAGCAGGTTATAATGATTATGGTTTACGATGTATTCCTATATCAATTGGTCTTACTACAAAATGTATAGCTATATTTTAATAAAAATAAATTTAAATCAACAAGAAAAAAAGTTCATCAGTCCTCTCCACACCAAAATGAAAGTTTAATATAAAATAAGAATGGTATTTACTCAGAGCCCAGATGGTATTTAAAAACATCTCACTAGCTGTAACACATGTACTAAAATTTACTGTCTAGGTAGAGGGGAGTTTAATTTGCCACAATTTTTCCCATTTTCATAAACCCCTTTGTAGTATTTGTGTTGCCAGACTGAATCAGGTAAAAATGTAGAGCAATACTCCCAGAGTTCTTTGGAGTCCAACTCAAATTTAGATGAGCATCTTAAAGTTTTGAAGGTTATGAGTATCATTACTTATATCACACTGAAGTCTCTGCAAACAGATGGTTCCAATTATATAGTCAATATTTTCAGAGTAACAAATGCTTTTTTGAAATAGGAAACGTGGTGAGTACTGATCAATAAATAATTCTACAGTAACATGAGAAATATATAACCAGTTGGCTACATTTTTCCTAACGATGGTTATATGTCCTTTTAAAAACAAAGACCTATCAGAAGGATCTGTTCTCCCTGTTGTAGCCTTTGGCTTCTGAAATCAAATTTCTCTTCACCATGGGAAATAATTATTATGTTCTGATAATGGGCAAAAAATATTAAATATAAAAAAAGCAAATGCAGAATTTTTAGACTAGACCCATGAGGTGGATCCCATCACATCAGGAGGAGTTTTTTTAATCTTAGTATATCTGTTTCTGACTAGTTTCTGACTTTTCCATTAATTAGTATTTTATACTTTTTGGACAGAACAAGTAAAGGCTGTGAAATCAGTGACTACAAGAGATGAGGAACTAGTTTAAACAACTCATTCAGTTTTGCAACACCTTCCACAACAGTGTCCTCAAATGTGCTTGCAGTGTCTTTGGCCTAGCACAGACCCCACAAAGAGTTCTACTTCCTGATTTCTAAATCATAAGTGTATTTTTAGAATCATATAACACTTTGGGTTGGAAGGGACCTTTCAAGGTCATCTAGTCCAACCACCCTGCAGTGAGTATGGACATCTTCAACCAGATTAGGTTGCTCAGAGACCCATCCAACTTGACCTTGAATGTTTCCAGGGATGGGGCTTCTATCACCTCTCTGGGCAACCTGTTCCAGTGTTTTACCACCCTCATAATAAAAAAAAAATCTTCCTTATATCTAGTCTGAATCTACCCTCTTTAAGTTAAAACCATTACCCCTTGTCCAGAGTAGAGGGGCAGAATCACCTCCCTTGACCTGATGGTCACACTTCTTGTGATGCAGCCCAGGATATGGTTGGTTTTCTGGGCTGCAAGCGCACATTGTTGTCTCATGCCCAGTTTTTCATTCACCAGTACCCCCAAATCCTTCTCCACAGGACTGCTCTCATTTTTAGATGTGTCCTGTTCAAAGTCAGATCTTACTTGACTTGGCAAAACTCACAGAAATGGTGTATTTGCAAGCAGCTACATATAGGGCTTTTGTCAACAATAATAAATGGTGACAATTAAACACAAAATAATTTGGGGGCCTGAGTTGGCACTACATTACTCCAGTGGGATAGCAGTAGTGTAAAACAAGACTAGCATAGGGATGAGGGAAAGTTCATTATTAATGTTATAATTCTCTTGCATTTCCATGACAAATTACACTGCTATAATTAGAGGTCCCACTTGCTTCCATGATGCCTCCTATCACTCCACTTGGTACTAATAATCACTCTACTTTATGCAGGGTAGAAAATCATGCATATCTGTGCCTTTTGGAAATATCTTTTAACTCTGAGGGCTCCTGATGGTGTCTGAGGATGTGTGTCACATATTTCACAACTGGACAAAATAGAAGGAAAGCCTTAATTTGCCAAGGTCATACAAACTGTTCGGTACAGGCAAATTCCTCAGCTCCCAGCTCTTTGCTCTAACCAGTAAGCTTTCTGCTCTTTTCTGTGCAGCTTCAACCCTGGAAATTATTCTTCCCCCAACAGGCAGGTTCCCTTCCCCCATAGGTAGCCACAGGGTCACTTTAGTTACCCCATCTCCACAGTAATATTTCATTCTAAGCTCAAAGAGCTCTCTCTTGGGGTAAAAAGAGTAATTTGTTCCCCAGCTTAAATCTATTATTGGGTTTTCTGATGAGCTGAGAGTCTAGCAATTACTGTGACAGATGGAGTGATGATTTTTATGATGTGGAAACTTGTCCACAGAAATGAAACTGAAATCTCCAAACCTATTTCTCATATCGGCCTTTAGACAGTTAGCAGGTAATAATTGTCATTAACTTCCATCACTGTGGACAAGATTTGAATTGGTGAATGGTTGCATCAGCTTGCTACTGTAGCACTCCTATACAGAGTGATGCTTTCTGTCAATATTTTTTTGTCATTCATTCTGAATACACTTGAAACAGATATGGAACCAATATCAAAAATATAGGTTTAAATTTCTCCCAACACTCAGAAGCATTTGAACGTTGTGTCTGGAGTTTTAGTGCTCTATCATTTTCAAAGAACTGCTTCAAGGGGATTTCTAGAAATCAGAACAAGATGTTTGAGAGGGTGCTTACATGTATGGAAAATAAACAACGTGTCTCACAGAAATGAGCATTTGAAACAACACAGTTATGATGTGGACTTAGTTAAGAACTGTCTGACTGGATTTTCTTGAGATAATCTGAAGCACCACTCCTCAGGCAGGAACCATTTAAGAGTAGCCTCATAAATTTCTAGTCTCCTGGTTCCAGTCTTCACCATTAATCCAAAAAAGACATAGGAACTGGCATTTGATACTTCAGGAGTGTTTCCTGTGTCTTAGAGATTGAATTTCAGAGCTTGCTTATAGGTATAGAAAGGAAAGCAACATCTTTCCTTTGCTCCCAAAAGTCTCTCTGTAGCTCAGTTTGCAATCATAACAGCAGGAAAATTTTAATGGTAGTGATTTGCAGATGTTTTCTTACTTAGAACTGATATTTTTTTTCTTCTCTAAAGACATAATAAAAAAAATATTGCTACTTAAGTAAACTGAGTTAATATTCCTGTCCATTTTATGAGCTAAGAATATATAGTTTAATTTTCATGGGTGCAGAATATGAACAAAAGAGGACGCAGCACAGCAAAGTACAGCATCTCAGAGAATCAAACTGTGTATTCCAAAAATATGAAACACTTTCCAAATGATGGAACAGAAAAAAAACGACCTTAATTATTCTCTTTTAAAATTTTTCTTCTATTCTGTTTTAGTTATCCTTCTCAATATAACTGAGCAAGAAGATTATTTTACTGATAGGTAAAGCAAAGCAAATAGAATTAAATGATTTGTTCAACCAAAGAGACAGCACAACTGGAAATAAAGCCCAGGCTCTAACCTGAAGCATCCCACCTTAACCTGAAAGGCTTCTGTAACTTTACATAATTAAACACTTGAACTGTAGAGATTTTATGCTTTTACAGGTTAAGATTCTCCTGCAATCATCTCTGTGAGTTTTTAAAGGGTGAATCTTCCTAATCATTTTAGTTAAGGGTGTTCAAAATACAAAATTTCTCAGTAAAAAAAAGGAAGGCACATAAGAGAATCTATAGGTGCTTATTAGGGTCAGAGATTTGCCTATGCAAAATAACAAGAAAGCTAAGGCTGAAAGGCAGCATAATTTTTCTTTCATTATCTACAACAGTTATACAACTGTATTATTTCCTTAAAGAGAACACCTTAGTCAGAATTAAAAAGAAATTGCAGAAAACTGTTATAGTTAAGACACTTTAATTTGCTAGTGATAAGGAAAACCCACAATTAATTTGCATCATTTCCAAAAAATCCTAAATAATGTAAAAGTCTCAGGAGTCTGATTCACAAGCAGGGACAATCTACACTGAGCCATTGCATTTGAGTTGTAGATAGTTAATCAACACAGTTAATGATTATTTTATTTTGCCTTATAATATATAACTATAAAATACTGCAGTTGTGGAACTGCTTTCAGAAGCAGCACAACCCAGTCAAGCATAATGGGTATGTAGTTGTATGCATCTGGGCTGCATCTTGTCAACGACTGCCATGTGTGTTCCTGTGTGTGAGTCAAGGTTTCCAAGCTTATTTTTAGGAAGATCTAGCTGCCAGAGTTAAAGTAGTACTTGAATTTCTAAAGATATCGTTCAAGGAGTGAAGGTTATAACACTTACATACCTAATTCTCACTGAAATCAGCGATATTAAGATGCTTCAGTTCCCATCAATATGAATATCAGTACCCACGATGATCAGTTGAATCTCTTAAATTGCTTAGGGGTTGCTATATGCCCTGTGCCTCTGAATGCCCAAGTTTGTGTACAGATATGCCTTAAAGTCACTTCTCAAAAAGAAAAGTCACAGTGTTCATTTTTTAAAGTGCCATCTGTCCTGGTATTGGCAGGGAAAGAACTAATTTTCTTCTTAGTAGCTACAAAATTGTTGTGTTTTCGTGTCAGTGTGGGATTTGGTATGAGAAGAATGTTGATACTATGCTGATGTTTTTAGTTGTTACTAAGAAAATCAAGGACTTTCCAACTTCCCATGTTTTGCTAGGGTGAGGGGAAGAAGAAGCTGGTGAAGGGGAGTGTAGTAAGGTCAACAGACCCAAACTGTCATTTTGATACACCAATGGGGTATTCCTTATCATACAACTTCATGTTTAGTATATAAATGAGGGTTGGCTGGAAAGCTCGCTTTCACTCTCTTCTGGGATTGTAGTCTTCAGTTTCAGGATTTTCTCCCCTCTGGGATCATTATGCAGGAATGAGCTGGGCATCAGTTGGTGGGTAGTGAGCAACTGCACTGTGCATAACTCATTTGTATATTCCATTATTGCTGTTTTACCATTATTATTATTAATAATAATTATTATTATTTTATTTCAATTATTAAATTGTTTTTATCTCAACCCGTGAGTTTCCCACTTTTGTCTTTTCTGATTCTTTCCCCCATTTACCAGGCAGAGGAGAATGAGCGAGTGGCTGCATGGTGTTTGGCTGCCAATCAAGTTAAAACCACCATATCACCTTACATTTTTAGGGAGCTACTTTATCAAGAATTATTTTAACCAGGTAGCTTTTATTTTCTAAAGATTAGTTGGTTGGTTGGGGTTTTTTGGGTTTTTTTTTTTTGTATTTTTGTGATTATAGGATTAATTTGTTTCCATTGACACTGAATAGATTGAATCTCAGTATTGCTTATTTTGGTATTCAAAAATACACAGAAAGAATTGTGCACTTATTCCCTTCCACTGTCTTTAAGCAGTGATATTTAACAGGGCTAGTTCACAGCTTGCTGTCTGTGGTTGCATTGTGTAAAATGCAGACCAGTCCAGAAGTTGATTCCAAGGTGTTACCATAGGAAAAGTAAAAATCTGCTCCAATTCTGAGTTTAAATATATAAGCATTTAAACCCATTTGCCCAAAAAAGACTAATTACCAAATTTGCAATTATTATTTGAAATTTTCACATAAAATAAGTAAGTGAATACAACTAAACAATAGAAGTTCATTTTAAACTCAAGAAAGGTGGTTGTGTTCATGTAGGGCAAGCTGAAGACTCGCTTAATATCCATTCTTTTTACTGCTCTTTGATAGGTCCCATTTTCAGGTTGCCAGGCATTTAAAAAAACTCAAAATATGGCTGGACGTGTTCTGGGAGATATAATTCCCATATTAAACACATGGGATTGAAAAGGAGACGATGAGTACTCCCATACAATGTGAATTTCATTAAAGATGACAAGAGTGTCCCTGGAAGGCAGCCACACACAAGTGCAGTTATATGCATCATTTTGACAATAATTTTGACCTGCTCCCAGCAGGTTATTGTGAAGAAAAGGCTGCACAGATATTATCAAATGAAAAAGGACACTGCAGCAATATGGACAAGGAAGGCCCACCAATCACACCTTTTGCAGGTGTAGTTACCTTGACTTCCTGCTAGAATAACTGAAAAGCGATCAGCACGTTCTCAGCTGTCCCTCATGGCCTATGGAGGGACCCCAGGGATCCCTAAAATTCAGTGGGTGACCACAAACAGTAGTGCTTAGCATTGCAGACATGCACCAGTCTGATTACAGACTGCTGGAGTGTAGTGACCCTCGTGTGCTTACACAGAGGCTGTGGGAATTCAGCCACATGTTGCATGCAGCTTCGTGCATCAGTCATTAAGATTTTGAACATTATGGTCTTCTTACCCATATGTCCTGCATACATTTCAGCACACTTTTATTTGTGTAGCTCTGTAGAGTTACATGATGCTCAGTGACTCTTGAATACCTATGCAAATGTCATGCTGCTTTCTGCAAAATGCTTTGCTCTAGACCCCTGTGCCAATATTATCTTCCCTCCCTAATCCCTGTTGGTGAGAAAGAAGGGTGGTACCAAGAACTGATTAATTCATCAAATACCCTAAAATAATTTTGATGTTATTAAATAATAACACAAATGCCATTAGTAATACAATGCTATTGTCTCAGACAGAACTAGTTTTCAAAGAAGGTCTATGAGATCATTGTTAAATCTCTTTCAGAGACTGGGAAAACAAAGCACACAATCATTAACTACCTTGCCTAAGACTGCAGATCACAGTGTCAGCCAGAACTGGGGCTGGCTTCAAGAAATTAATTTTACTTTAAAAAGCAAGCCAAATATTTTCAATCCAGGCACCCAAGCACCATAAGGAGGATTTGCAAGTTCATAAAACCTAGACTTAAGATGAAAAAAAAATTCACTTATTTTTATTTTCTTGGGAGAAGTCATGCACCTAAGCTTTTCTCCCTCAACTACAAAGTCTGAAACCCTACCCTTAGTCCATTCCCCTACGTGTATTAAAAAATATTGATGCAATCACATGATCAAAGGCTTAAGAGAAAAGAAAATAATTAAAAAAAAATCACACAAGCCAACAATATCAGGGCTGCCCTTTAGCAAAAACTGTGCTGGCAACTAGAGTGCCAAAAAGATTTCAGTGAAGACAGGGAAGTTAGTTCTGAGTAGAACTAAAGCATTTTTAAAGCGTGTCTGTGTAGCAGTGAATGTAAGGAAGTTCTCAATGCAAACACTGTGAGCTGTGATTTCTTTTCACTACTGATAATCTTTTAATTGTACACATAATTGTCAATAATGACATCCATTCCCACGTGGTGCTCTCAAAGAAAAACTTAGTATTCCAAAATTCCCTCTCTACTCCTACCTTCAATGGGACAGATTTTCAGCTGTTGAACATGGCATAGCCCTGTTAATACCAATTTACATGAACTGATAATTCAATCAAAAAACAAATTACTTTTATCCTAAAATGGGAAGACATTGTTCTAGACCTCCAAATCTCCCAGGAGCTAAAATAGGCCACCATAAAAGCAAGGTTTATAAACTTGAATTTATTACAGACAAATAAGGCTTTGGCCTATGAATTCTCTTTGCCCATTAAGTTAATGAGCCTTGAAAAAAACAACCATCTGAGGAGTAGCTGACAAATTATCTGAAGCAGCGATCTGAAAGGCGTTGGCTGGCTTACAGGTATTTCGGCTGGGAGAACATGCATCATGTTCCTCTTCCTTTGGAAGAGTTATTTGTCAAACCAAATTTCTTTCCATTCAGCAGTGGATTCTCAAGATTGGAGCATGGAGGTATGACAATTACTGCAGTTACCAAAAAAAAGTGATTAATCCCTGTCCCTTCCTCCACAAAGCTGAGACTGACAAATTCTGATGAAAAACTCTTTCTAGCAAGCCTGCAGGAAAACAGGGAAATATATTTTTATATTTTACTGGAGATCAGAGAACTGTATAAATTAGAGGAATAGAGCTTTTAGGAATTCAGGAAAGTAAAGGGAGACCTTTCAAAATACTTGGTCAATATTTGGAGGACAGCTGTGGATTTATAAAAAACCATCTTTTTATGCATTCATTCTTCCAAATATTTAACACAATGCAGCCCTGAGATGCATCACCTTTGTGAAATTTAGGGCTGTGTACAATGAACACTTCTGAAAAAATAAACACTTGTATTAGGGTTAAAACAAGATTAATACTTTTCTAAAATCTCTTCTCCAACTGTGAATACTGAGTCTATGTGGAAATTGGATCATGGTATATGTTGTAAAGCTGTCACTTTCCTCACCAAGGGCATTTGGTAAAATATTACTTCAAATGTCCTCCTGCACCATCAACTATGCAAAGAGTCCTGTGGAAAAGATGACAGTATTTGAGAACATCAAAAACTGTCATATTTTCCATCCTAGTCTTATTTCACAGTGGGAAGGAAGTATAAATTATAGCAATCAGTTGCCTCTACCACAGCATGTAGCAGAGCATAGTGCAGAGCTTTGAACTATGAGTTGTGTCTTTTCTCATCTTTTGTGTTCTTTATGCAGTTTTTGTTGGACTGTTGAAATAAACAAACTGATTAAATATGCAGGGACTAGAGCTTAATTTTACATCAAAGTGTAATGCAGAGAACTGCTAACTGACACTCAGTAGAACAAAACACAGCTTTTTAAGTCTTGATGTCAGGTCATCAAACATATGATGATCAAGTATTCAATCAATCACACAATAAAGCAAAATTACTACTTCAGGTGGCAAAATGGCCTAATTCTGTGAGCTTTCCAGGGCTCCACTGATTATTTGCATCTGAGTATCTGGTCTGCAGGAAGAGATTCACACTTTTCCCCCAACCTGTCTCCTGACAGTCATGTCTATAGAGATCAACCATTTAGCAATGAATTGCATCTCTCAGTGGTTAGCAACCCACATTCTAATCCTCAGTGCTCCCAATACGCAACTCCATGGCCCCAAAACCCCCTAGAACATGCTTGTTCAACTTTCTAATTCTTCTTTCTTTCTAAAGGGACCATTTTAAATGTAAGAGTTGATTAAGACATCTTTTAACAATGATCTCTTCTGTTTTCTGTCTCTGAATACACAGAAGCACCGTGATGCTTACAGATAAATTATTCATGTGTTCTCTGGACCTAAAGACCTGAAGCCCTTTTTCTACATTTTGACTAGTTATATCCTTTAAGATAATATTTGCAGAGAAATTAAAATATTGTGGATTAGCACCTGGTGCCTTTCTGGAGATATTTCTACCTCTATAAAATATTCTCCTTATCAGTGTTTTTCACCCATATTTGCACTGGCATGAACAGCTTGACTAATCACTTTGTCCAGTGATTAAGCATCTTTTTACAAATTCTGGAAGCTACACAGTTTTCATTCTAATAAACTGACAGCTTCTGCATGTTCTTACCACATCTGTTGCATTCCTTATTAGTCTTTCTTGCTTTTTTTAATTTAGCTTTCAGTTTCATAGCACTGCAATGCCTTTCACAGCTGTTTTTCTAATACCTGGGGTTTCTTCCTGTTGTATTTTACATTAATTTACCACTTTACTTCCCATTTACACACTTCTGCTCTCCTTTTCCCATGTTACTTTTTCTCTTCTTTGCAAAGTGTTTTCTGTGGAAAATATCTATTTTTCCGTGGAAAATATCTATGATCAAAGCTCCAAATAGAATTATTTTTCTTCTACTCTAGAATACAAAAGATTATAGGGTTTTTTTTCCCGACAAAGGAAACACTGAACACCTTCTTGAAAATTGGTGCCTAACTCATCCTCTGCCTCTCAAAATCTTGTTAGCAGATAGTTAACCACTATCCTGTAGAAGAACAGCTGGGTTATACTAGGATACAGTTTTGGATAGTATGTTTTTCTTTATTAAATATTTCCCAGGAGGCAATCACTGACAATATTTTATAGAAATGTCTTCCATTACTTCAGTCATAGAAATGTTCACATTTTAGGTTTTACTAACTGTCTTCTCAGAGCACAGCTAGCCTAGGGAATGTTAAATTTTAGATGTACTCTCAACTGTGACTTGGTGAGGGAGGTAATTATTTTTTGCTCAATTTCTTCTGAATGGCTTAGGCAGCCACCCTATAAATCCAAAGATGCTCAGTGAACAAAGTATGCGCAACACAGAAATAAAATGACTGGAATCAAACCAAATTACTAGAGTTTTTAGTGAAGTCTTAGTCACTTTCCATACTCACAGAGACACAAATACTGAATTTAGTTGTAAAATATGTTACGTCTTATGTAACCTATTTTAGAGCACCATTCCAATGGATCAAAACATTGCCTGTATTCATCACTGGATTTTGGATGACCAAAATTATATATTGACATAGCATATATCATCCAGTGGTGCAGATGTGAAAGCATGGTTAAAAACAAGCATAAGCTGTAGAAAAAGATCTATGGTGAAGATGCAAAATATGAGATAAATCTAGTGATGTCATGCACTCTAACAAAGGAGGTGAGGAAGAAGCGCATGCAGTACCTGGTGATCTCAGAGTCAGGGAGCAGGCCTACGTGGTAGTGGGGATAGGGAGCTGTAAGAAGGAAGCTTTTGTCACACTCGACAGGGGAATAGTGCCTAGGAGAAGGTGGTTTATCACACAGTTTGTTCACAGTGCTGTAAACAGGTTCAGGAGGCCTGGTGATACAGAGACAAGAGTAAAAGATCAGGTGTGTATTAGTGCCCGAGAGTATAGAGAAAACACAGCAATCATTTTCAAAGCATGCATAGCAAACCTGTCAAGACCTTTTCAGTAGGGCTATTCTGAAAAGTAAAGTGTGCTGTTAAAGGAAACTCTAGAATTTGATAACACAGTATTATGGCATACAAGCAACTGTATATAAAAGATATACACAATAAAAGTGGGCCATAAACCGGCTTACAGGAATTGTGGCACTGAAAGGGAATATATATATATATATATATATATATATATATATATATATATATTCTAAGAACATTACTTCTGTACATCTTAATTTTGAGCATTGCATAGATGAAAATATGATGTTTATTACCTGAAAAGAGATATTTTTTAACCCATTAATTTAAGATAAAGATGAAGTACATATTACTTGTTAATAGAACATACTCCTGCCCCTATGAGCTGGGGCTTTGCAAGTAGAGCTGCAGTCAAAGTGAGCCATATCCTTTAATAACACTGATGGTAACAAACCATGTAAGCAGTTCATCTCATTGGCACGCAATTAATTTCATTTAAGAACTCTCTGCTCTGTTTTCAGATGCAACCTTCAAAATCTGATTATGCAGACCACACCTCACACAGTTAACCTCGTTGCCAAAGCTACTGCAATTGCACTGGCACTGCTGCTCCAAATTACAGCCAGCAGTCTGCAAAGCTAGATATGAAGAATAAGATCCTAAAACTGAGACTGACCGGTCACTTAGCATTTCTTTTCTGCTGCCTAGAGGCCAACCACTTGGGAGAGGCAATACTTACCATGAGCTTCCCAGGGAACCACCTGGGGAGAGGGGAGGAGGGGATGCAGCCTTTAGTACCAACCAGTCAGGGATCCACAGGAGACAACCAGCAAACAGTTTTCCAAAAAATGCACCACATAGCACATTTCCCATCTTGCAACTTCTCCAACTGCTGCATTGGCCCCAGCAGATACCTCTGGGCCTGCTGGCAGAGTGAAACTTGACTCATAATTTCCTGAAGTTTCTGCTCTAAAGTGTGCCAAGATAGAATTGCTGTCATATCCTTGCTTCTGCCAGAAGATCCAGGGTATGCCACTCTCTTTAATCACAGCAATACAGTATTAGCTAGATGAAAATCTTATTTCAGAATCTTGAAAATATCAAGAGGCCAAACAGTTAATGAAATTCTTTTTGTTCTTCTGGCTACACTGTGCCTCTCATGGGTGTGGTTTTCACAGGTAGCAGAATTTATTATGGTCGTGGATGCACTGGCAGATATAGAGAACATATTTGCCTTTCTTGTTAGCTTCTGGTTTTGTCCTTTGGGGGAAAAGGAGTAGCTGCTTTACTTAAAAATTGGTCTCACTCAATGCTAATAACATTATTCATAGCCATCTGACAGATGATTTGAGAACTCTCTGTGCCTGACTTTCCCAGGGAAAACTTTACAGTTAACAAAATGGCAATGTAAGATCACCAAATGTCAAAATAGCAAAGCTGTCACTCATTTGGTTATAAAGCATTCTGTCAAGCATTTAGTAAAATCCCTTTGAAAATGTTTAAAGTAGCAATTATTTTTTATTAGCATATTTCACACTTGTTTCAAAGGATTTGATTTAATAATTTATTTACTAAATCTATTGCTGCTTTCAATACAGAAAATCCAGAGGAAAACTAATTTCTATTGTTCTATACAGTACAGCCTTTTATTCCCCCAGAAATAACTTCTGGTTTTAGACAGTATATTAAAGAACAAGTACAAATATAAAAAATAATGGATACCTACTTTAAAAATGAAGAAATATTGTTCCAGTGCAGGAAGATGAATAAAAACTGTAGATTTTTCCATGGCTTAAAACACTAACAAGTCCATAAACAACTTGCTAACTTCCTATATTCAAGTCACTCATCTTCTCCACATGGCAGATGACATGAAAGTGTCGCTGCCCCTTGGATATATTGTGAGTGCTCAAACTACACTGAGTCATCAGTGACTGACCATCCAGCCTTGTACTGAGGCACAAATCACCCCACAGAGATGGACAGATACAAGGGATTGCTATGTTAATTGACAGCTACAAACTGCTTCCAAAAGCAAAATGAAGGTAAATACTCAGCTTCTATACAGACATTGAGACTAAACTAGTCCTTCAAATATAAACACAGAGCCTTAACAAAATGTCTTGCAAAGCCCAGCAAATTAAAACATTTAGTATTTTTCACTCCTGTCAGTCTTGCTGTATGGTAAGATGACAGCAAATTGGAACAAGCCTTTCTCAAGTCACAATGTTGAACTATAAAGTCTTCTACTCATTGTTATTCTATGTGATACTGTGACCTAGCTAAGAACATACCTTCTGTAACCGAGCTGAAGAGAGAGGTCTTAAGGTTAAGAAAAGGAATTAAAAATTTCTTATCCTTTTAATGCTTGGACTCTGCTCAGAATAGAAATCAGGGTATCAGCTAATTCCAGTTGTGAGTGCACTTCTTGTAAGGCCTATGAACTGGTCTGAGGCCAACATAACCACTTATTTACCATCAGATGCCATTCTTCAAGGTCATGAAGATCATGGAGTGAACTGGTTTTTTAGATACCTTCAGACTACTCAGATGTATATGCTAATACCACCAGTTGCATAGCTGGGCCCTGGGTGCACATTTTATTGGCACAGAAAAGCAAGAACTTGAAAAACAAGCAGTTATGTAACATCAAGGATCCAGCTCAGATCAGTATAAACTTATTTTATCTCTCAATCTGATTTAGTAAATATAAATTAAATACTGTCAAAGTAATTGAAAGTTGGGATGAAAGATGGCAAGAAACATAATGATTAAAAGGTATTGGGCAGATGACTGTCCTGGTCATCCAAACTGTGCTTCATGTAGGCCAGTAATCCTTCAAAGTAATACAAGATCCTTGCTACAACAGACTATCTTCAAATATCCTTCTGAATCCTCATCTTCTCTATGGCAAACTAGTACTTAGCTACAATATTGCCTACCTACTTTGGAAGATAACAATCACAAATTATAGAAAGAAAAGATAATTAATAAGACCACTCAGTTTTATTAAATGATTCTTCTAATGCAGCATTTTCTCTTGTCATTTATATTTCTCCTCACTGAAAGAAAAAGAATTATTTGATGGGATCAGCCCACCTGGTAAATCCTGTCTCATATCTTCTCCAGTGCTATGACAGAGGCAGGTTGTCTTCTCTCAAAGCATGGGATAAGGAGGATGTAAAAGACTGCTATTTAGAAATTGTTTCTAATGTGTCATTCTGAAAAAAATGCAGTCAAGGTCACCTCAACGTCTCTTGCAAAATAATTAAGAGCCAGACTGAACATAAACATTGAGGTCTTATTCTATGATGCATTAATTCTTCAAATGAATTTAAAAACTTGTAGCAGGTCATTTAGCATGCTGTAACAAAAATGCAAAAGCTAGATAGATATTATTTAAGGCTGATTCACTGTAGTTTATTTGCAATTGCATCACTTTCAGAGATAACAGGTACAGCTGTGTTATTTTAAATAAATACTAAGCAATTTTTGTAATTTTTAACATGAGAACAAAAAAAATTGTTATGGAATTTATTTTGTTCATTATCTTAATTTTTCATAATACGTAAAAAAATCCCCTGAAAAAGCCAAATATGTGAGTATTACTGTCTCTTTTTTGGATAAATGTAATATCTATTTTAATGATTAATAATCTGAATCTACTCTGAAAAATAATTAACTACTGCTTTAACATCTTATTTAGCAGATCTGCTCCCTTTTATTTTTTATTTTTTTATTAAACTAAATATGGTTTTATTTAGTGACAACCATACCTTACAATTCTCTCTTCATCAGTGAGCCCAAGCTCTGTGATAAATGAGAGCAGCAACTGCTAGGTCAAGAAGGACAGCAATAATTAAATTAACATGAGAATAAGGCATACAATAGTAGATGAAAGGCAACAGAAAATGTAAGTAGTAGCATAGCTTTGCCTGAGCATGCCTCAGTATACAGTTCAATCACAGGAGAGAGAATCAAGTCACTCAAGGTAAGCTTTTAAATGGTAGCATGAACAGCAGAAAGTCATAAATTACTTTTCTAGCCAGAAAAAAATAATTAAAAAAAAAAAAAAGAAATCTGGAATTGTTACTCAGTATAGACCTAACGGCAGTGAGGCACAATTTCCACAGAAAGGTAAAACTAATTGGTGGAAAAGCTAACAGTAACAGTGGGAGGTAGGAGATTGATCTGACACTGTTTTTATTTATTATTTCATAACAGACTGTGTAAAGAAAGCAAATCTTCCAAGTTGTTTGCAGCTCTTATTACTCCTTGTTTGGATCATCATTGTATTGTTTCAGGCTGGCTTTATTGCACAACAGGCGTTAGAAGAAAATGGCATTATTAAAACCATTCTCTCTTCAGCATCATGCAGGGTCCTCAATTTAATTTTAACTTCTTTTATTGCAGAATCCGCTTTGGTAGGGTACAGTTGCCAACACATAGCACATTAAATGTTAACAGTTTCATTTTTGGGATTTTAAAACCTATTATGATATGGAAAGAAACCAGCTAAGCTCTCACAGCATATCGAGTATGCAGGGCTATAGCCAGGAAATGCTAAATTCAATCATCTCATGGAAAATACATCACAATGCTACAAGTCTCCAACATTTTTCTTTGAGTATCAATTTTTAATTGTACCCAAGTTCAGTGAAGACAACTAATACATTAACTTTGCTAACATAATGTGCTGGGAAGTGTCAAAAGAACTATCTTTAAAAATATATCACTATTAAAACAAAAATCAGTGGCCATTTATGACAAATGAACTTCTAATAACTTCTAATAACTGTTATTTGTATATATATATGTCTTTTGACTTTTAGTTCTTGTTCACATAACCTTCTAGGGGAACCACATACCTTATTTTTCAATAGGTTTACTTAGAATTGAAAGTTGATTTCATAGGTTGTGTCCTGGCCATTCAAATAAGACCCCATCACTCATATCACAAGCATATTTCAATTAAATGAAAGACAGAGAAGGGATGTGAGGAGATAATCTCTTCCATTACTATCTGCTCTTTTTATGAGTCTTAAAGTTTTCCATAACTGCAAAACAAGTGCTTAAGATCACAGTAGTTTTTTGGTGCAGTAATGAAGAGTAAGGATTGCCTTGTTCCTCTTAACAGTACTATTTAAACCGTTTAATTGGGTCTTCAAATGAAATGGCCTGCAAGATGGCGTAAGTATAATTTAGAAATTTTAATATCCCACACCAAATTTTGCACTCATTATTCTAGCTGTTAGGAATTAGGAAATGAAATCACCGCTTAATTTGAAAAAAAAAAATCAGTAATTATTTTCTGTTGCAGTAATGGAAAAGAAGGCTCTTTCACAGAGGAATGGTGAGACTATCAGACCCTAGTCCCTTACAGTGACTTTTTAAGAAACAGGGCCAGTAAAGAGGGGCCATTTCCTGCTCAGCTGCTGAAAATCAGCAGGTTAAGGATCATGTAGACCAGAAACTAAATCCGATCAAATTATGTCGGGTAGTCACCTATCGACTGTGAACTTGAGAACTTATCCTCATCTGTATTTCAACATGTTTACATTCCTAGGCTTTACAACACCTTGTGGCAGTGAATCCCACAAACTAATCATGTCACATACCCAAAAACCTCTACTTTTTTATACTGTAAGCCTGTTACTTGGTTTCACATTGAAAACATACGATAACATTTCAAAAACTTCCATTTTCTGTATTTTAAACTTGGCAATGCATTGTAAACTCCCTGTATCTGAGCTATAAGAAAGTGCTAATAGCAGTTGCCTGTTGCCTTCTCTATGTCTCAGGTACTTTTGCAGATCTCTGTTCTATCTCTCATTTCTACACTGGAATTATTTGTTATTTAGCTCTGCCTGGAAATCATGCTACACCTCTAATCATCTCTGTCACCCTCTTCTGGGGCTTTTTCCAGTTGCATCCATGTAATATTCCAGACTGGGATTCAGAAAGAAAAACATGTTTTGCACTCTTTTCCTTTTCCATCAGATCCTATTTCCATTCCTAATTACCTTCTTGACTGCTCTTGAGTACTGAGCCCACAATGTCATAGAACTAACCATAATCACCCCAAGGTGTCTTTCTTAAGTGGTAACAGCTGCTTTGAGAATCCATGTCCATAACACGTTGTACATACTTAGGGTTATCTTTTTCCTTTGTGCACTATTAAGTGTCACTTAACATTTCTGTGTGTATTATCACTGCCAATCCTAAAAAATGTTGGTTTTGAACACAAATCTTCAGACAAGCACCAAAACAGGTTCCAAATTTTTTTTTTTTTCGACGTGTTAATAAGTAACTTCCATTGATTGTATTAGAAATAGTCAAATCCTATTACTTGAGGATCTCTGACAGGCCTGGTTAAGTATGTATAGATTACTCAGGACATTACAGATTGGTGACTTGACAATAACTAAACTTTTTTCTTAATATAAAATCTCTCATGTTAAGACTTATTATTTAAAATAAATGTGGAGTAGCAAAATGAAATCTTATGACAAGCAGACAACTATGCATTTATAAAGTTTAACATGTAAATAAAATGTATCTATTAAATAAATGAAATATAAAATAGTTGCTTTGTAAACTAGAAATTTTATTCTTCATTGATGGGAACAAATAATAACATAGAGCTAAAAAAACAACTGTAATTTTTTTTCTAAAAGGTTATTGACAGGTGTTTTACAAGTAGACATTTTCAATTGATAGCATAAATAAATACTGCACCATTGTATTTCACCAGGGGTCCAATTTAAGGCTAAATAAACAAATTTATTTTTTTTTTCTTTTCTTGACTGAACATTTAATGTCTAACTTAAATAGTCTTCTCTTAATATATATATATATATTAATTCCTTAGATTGATCAAAGACTAAACCAAGAAAGAAATCCAATTATGGGACACCATAATGAATTTAATATAATCATTGTCAGGATTGCCAACATAAGAGCTAAAGCATAAGACCTCTACCTTGTGAGAGACAAGGAGTAACCAGTAGCAGCAGCAGGCTGTCACCCTCCAGACAGAAAGGCAATGTAGCTGAACAATCATGACAGACTACCTGAGAGGATCATGTGTGTGTCATGCAAACCCCAGAAACCTGGGTTCCTCTCCATTCTTCGAGAGAGAGATGGCCCTAGCTGATCCTGCCAGCGTCTTACCACCAACTTTTCCTACCTGCTTTCTATCTCTGTTCCTTGCCCCAGTGCTCTTGCACAACTATCAATTATCCCAAACCTCATGTTTCACTATCTGAGGGAGTTGCTGGTTCAGCAGCCTTGAAATTCATTGCTGCTCTTCTCCAGTACATTTTTCTCCAGTGCTTCTTCATGCCTCTTCACCCATTTCTCACTTATGTTCTTTGTCCTAAATTCCCCTCAAGTTTTCTTACTCAATAAATACCAGTCTTCCCTTCTTTCCATTCTCACACGACCAGTGACAATTTGTCCCTCATTTTCACACCCAATCTCACCATAATTCCTTGCCAAACATACTCCTCTTATTCCTCCAGTCTCTTCAAAATTCAAATCTAACAGGAACGGGCATTCAGAGCATACAGTAGAATCACTCCTGATTATGTTTCTATTTCAGAAAGAACCAAAGAAATAAGCAGAGAGAAAAACTAACTTTGGCTATATAATGCTGTGCTCAACCATGCCCCAAATCCAAATCCAGCCCCAGACAAAAATTGAAAATATCAATTTGAACAACTAATCTGCCAAAGTTACAAGTGACTTAATGGAAGACAGTTGGATGCCATGATCTTATAGTTCGACTCAATGATCTTAAAGGTCTTTTACAACCAAAATGATTGTATGATTCTATGATTCTAAGAATAAATAAAAGGCATTATCAGTCTCCCTATATTACTATATATAGTTTATTCCCTCAAGGCATAGCCGACATGCTGAGTTTGGATTAGGCATGGTGATATGACTGTTGAAAGCTCATAATTACCGGTCATATTCATACAACTGTATCAGTGTACTTCTACGTATCTTTTACTCATCACTCGTATAATAACATTAGGTCAAATATATGGTGTAAAATTCACCATCTGAAAGCTAGGGTACTTGAAGATCTACTTCATCTGGAAAACAGGAGTTTCAATTCTGTTCCCTCACAAAAACTAACACAAAACGCAACTAACTCCTTTCAGCAAATATACACTTTTAAAACATGCAGAATATTTTGTCAATGGATGATTTAAGTTAACTCATTAAAGATACCAAAGGAACAATTTTCAGGACTCATTACTAAAAACTGCAGTTCTTTTTCCCTATTGTTGTGCTTCATAAAACCATTGTCAGAAAGCTGTTATTGACAGCTTTATAACACACAAACCAAAATATTAGTTGTAGTGGTTTAAAACTGAAGAGTCAGATCTGTGTCAATACAAATTTAAAGGTGTTTCCATAAAATATCCTCAATTCAACTGTCAAGGTTATGTAAGTAAACAAGAAACAGTTGAGGAACATTACTTTCAATGCAGGGAAAAAAAGTCCCCTGAGACTTGAACTTAATGGTTCTCCTTTTTCTCCCTTCCAATCCCCAGCACCTCCTCCTCATCCAGAAAATGTTATTTTGCAAAGATGCATGTAAAAGAATTCAAACGAGCTTTTCACAGCACACCAGATATCTCAGAGAGCTTTTTCATCCATGAATCTTTAATATCTAGACAGAGTTAAATGTTAAAGTGAATTTTTTATCAGCTGAAGCACAGAAGCTTGATGTTACCATCTTCTGAGGTTAAAAAGGAAGCAAAAACTCAAGATGGTAGTTCTTTATTTTTATGGATCTTTTGACTACATTGTTTGTTAAAGACAGAAGGAATAAACATCCAAAGGCTACAGGATTTTTAGACTATAATTTCAGTATTTCTGGAAACAGGAAGGCAGACATCTGCTAAAGAATAAATTGTAATTTCTCTCTCAGCTGTATCAGTAATGAATGTTCCACAGAAATACTAAGACAAAAAATAACTTTTTTCTTCTTACTATCATAGAAAATTTGGTTGGAATGCATCTGTGTAGGTCATCTCATCCAATCTTGTGCTTGAAACAGGATTATTGCTAACAGTAGTTTAGATCAGCCATGATTTTATTCAGCCAAATCTTAAAAATCTCAAGGAGTGGATATTTCACAACCCTTCTAAAAAACCTGCTTCAGCACTACTCCACCCACTTGGTGTCTTTTTTTTCTTCTCAAGTTGAATTGAGAAAATCCAAAGCTAATGCTTGTGGCCATTGGGTTTCATAATTTTTGCTGAGTACTTAAAAGATGCTCTTAGATTGCCTCTTAATCTCTTATTTAATATCAACATTAAACAATCCCCAGTTCCCTCAACATCCTTATAACCTCCATGTCATTTAGGACTCTCCTGTTTTTCCATATCCCTCTTGAAGCAGAAGAACAGGAATTGGTCACAGTCTTCTAGAAAATAACTTTTTTCTGCTGGCTTCTCCTAATACATCTAAGTAAATTGATTACCTGCCTGGCAATGAGAGTGCACTCCTGGGTCCACATTCAGCCTGGCACCCGCTGTAACCTCCAGGTCATTTTCAATGAAGCTGCAATTCAAATATTTGTTTCATGGCCCGTACAAGTGTGTGCAGCTTTTCCACCTGAGGAGCAGACAACTTCTTACTGAACTTTATGAGGTTTCTCCTGGCTCAGTCCATCAGTATATCAAGATCCCTCTAGAATATAGCTCTGCCATTTGTCATATTAACCACTCCCCCTTAATTTTATTATCCTCTGTGAATTTGCTGAGGGTGCACTCTGTGTCATGATCTAGGTCATTGATGAACATATTCACTGACGCGCAACGTATCTTGAGCTACTCTTCTCATCACTGACCACCTGACAGATGTCAAGGGATGATCATTACCCTTTGAAACTACTGGTTCAGTCAGTTCCCAGCCCAGTCTCTTGTTTTAGTCCACTCTTTCTTGGCTTTCAAATAAGAGTGCTGTGGGAGACTGTGTCAAAAGCCTTACCAAAGTCTGCCATTGCATGCAAACGAGTGTAGCCATGCTGGGAGAAGGTTAATGAGCAAGGTGGCAGCATATAATCCAGGAGATATCCAAAAGGCTATCCAGAAGGTTTCCAAACCTTTATAAGTCATACCTTCTTTCCAGCTATGGATTAGTTGTACGTGTTTATCCAACACTTCCTCATGTTTGGATGAGAGGCTGCTGGAGGAGTTTTAAAGGGTACTCCCTGTGTTACAGCTTCTCCTGCCCACAGAAAAGGTATGAGAAATACCTTTGCAGTCACTCCCCAGGGCAACTAGTGGAGAAGAGGAATCACCATGCTTCCCACAGCAGATCTCAGATGCACATCTGTGGGAGTTATGGCATGGGTCAGGTATGCCTTTGGAGTCAGTTGTGTTTTCATCCAGCAAAGAGGCACTCCTGCTCAAGACAGCACTTGGGCTGTGGCACTGGTTGGTATAGGGCAGCCTCTGCTCTCCCCTTATCCATGTTGCTAGTCACTTCATCAGGAAAGGCAACCAGGCTGGACAGGCACATGACTTGCTTTTGGTAAATCTGTGCTGATTATTCCTTTTACCTTCTGGTTCCTTAAATGCCTGGCAAGGATGATGTTGAGTATTTCAGCTTTTCCTATACTGTCTGTCATTATATTGTCTTCCCCTCCCATTCATCAATTTTTACCTTCAAATTTTACCTGCATTTTTGAAACTAGCACACCTGCAGAATAACTTTTTGTTATCCTTTATGACTCTTGTAAATCTTAGCTCAAATCAATCAGTTTTTTGATTTTGTCATTAAGTGATCAAGCAATGCTTGTCTACATCTTGCACTTTAGGTCATTAGAAAGCTCTTTGCTCAGCCAAGAAGGCCTTCTTCTGAATCCCCCTCCTTTCAGATCAACAAGATGTTTCATTCTTGAGTTCTCAATAAGTTTTACTTGTAAAACATCCATTTTTATGAACCCTATGTTCTGTGGCAGCAAGAGATTTTGCTTAGCAATTCTCCAAAAAGGCTGAAGTCTGCTCTCCTGAAGTCTACAGTCATAACTTGCTGACTGTCTTTCCAGACTTCCTTTGAATCATGAACTGAACCAACTCATGGTCACTCTGATCCCAGCTGTTAGTTATCACCATGTTTGCCACTAATTCTTCCCTTTTCGTAAGCAGCAGGTCAAGTAGAGAATTATTTCTGTTTCTCCCCTCAAGCAGCATTAAGAAATTGCCAGCAACACAACCCAGGAACCTCCTACATTGCCTGCACAACACTTTAATCTTACTACAGATTAAAACAAATAAGGACTTACTTGCAGAATGATGATGATGATGATTGTATTGATACAGTTACTTGGCATATAACTTTTATCCACTTTTGATCACACATTCTACTAAGCTGAAATTGTGTTATTTTATTTGATTTTTTAAAGGTGATAATCTTTATAACAAATACAGGAAGGTAAACTTCACTCTTAAGTGCATTTAAAATTATGCCCGTCACTGACAGAATTTTGGACTAATAATATACACAGTGTACGAAAGCTCAGTAATTTAAAGAAAAAAATCAGTTTAATTAAAGCTTGTGGCTGAAGATAATTTGTTACTTTTCTATCGCTTGTGCTCAGATTGTTATTTTTCCTATTAGTTTTAAGTAACAATTGTATCAATTTTTGTTTTCAGATGCAGATTCAATATCAGACCAAAAAATACAGGTTTCTGTTAACAGAAACACTTATTTTTGTTGGGAAAAATACAGGTATTTGGGTAAAAAAAATAGAACTGGAAAAATAAGTTAAAAGAAAGCTTGTCAGCAGTCTCACTCAGATCAGGTGTACAAAGAATTACAAAATTGCAAAGCCATCTTACAGTGGAGAGTTACTGTTCCAAATATTTTTAGCTGGCACAAATGAAAATCTGCCAGAATTGTTGCCATATTATGACTGCATGAGTAATGAATTTCCTTATGTGATCACCATGTAAATTAGCCCTGAAAACCTATTCTAGCAAGAACCAGGTAGTTTTAATGGATAGCACTGCAGTAGTTGGCAATCAATGTAATTATAAAAAATTATGTGAGGAATTCTAATTATAAATGCCGCAATCAAGGCATCTATAGGTTTCACTAAAATTATCAATATAATAATTAACCTTCCAAAAGATTTTAAGTCTTCTAAACTGGCCAGCAATAAAGACTTTCCAAATGTCTTCTTATTTTACTGGCAAACTGATCAGTAAATCCTATGGCATTGCACAGAAAGAGTACATTCAATATTCTTAGTTTAAAGTTGTGAAAAACAGTGGGGGAATTAACTGTGGCATTTTCAATAGTCCCATTTGAGTCAATGGGTGATAATTAGCTACATGGACATCTTTTTTTTTTTTAAAGGGTTAAATTCAAGGATTAAATGGTTCGGTTTTGAAGGTCAGAGATTCTTAATCATTGTAGTCAGCAGAGAAACCTGGTCTCCTGGCTCCTGTTTGGGTGTCTCTCAGATAATGCTGTATGATATATGTCCAGTAAGGAAATGCAATGGCGAGAAGTGCCATTTTTCCTTATGACCACATTCATTTTATCTTTATGCTCTTGTATCCTTAGTGTAGCATATAAGCTATTGTCACTGATATAATTGTTCATAAAAGCCTCCTCCTTTTCAATGGGCCTAAGCAAATACTTGTTTAGAACTACAAGACTTTAATCTGATTTGCTCTGTTGCATTCAGTCTTTCCCTATTACTCGACAACTTCATTTCTGCCAGTGCTATGTGCTGTCCACAGATCATGCCTGTAGAGTCAGCCTCTCCTGTCAACAGTGCCAATGCCACAGAAGACTTCAGATATCAGAATTTCATTAAACTACACACTAATTTGGGAATTTCTGTAGAAAAAAGAACACAGGAGAGGAGTATTTCACAGAATATACACGGCTTCTCTGGGCATTAATTTTTTTCTTCAATTAATACAAAGTGGACATTGGTGTGAATATCTCAGTCAAGAATCAGACTGTAACAGCACTTGGTTTTACTGTCAGGAGCTAAACCAGCAAAATTAAAAACAATCTAGAAATATCAAGATAGGAATATGTTTTTCTTCCTAAAAAGATCAAAAATACACACTAATTAATTTCAATATATATCTTGCATTCTTCTTTAAGAAGGTATGCTTTCTACTGGATACCTACCAAACTACTGGGCTAGGACTGTCATTGCCTTCTCTTCTATGACTTTTCTTTTCCTTTTTTTTTTTTTTTTTGTAGCAGTAATTAGAAAGTTAAAATCAGCTACATGGCACACAAAGAAACATAAACTGTCTAAAGATTTTTCTTCATTACCTTACATGTCTTCTAATTATTTAAATGGTCTTTTAATTCTCAGGGCAGATTTCCTCCTTTTTTTACAATTAACTTTCTGTGACTTCTTGGTCTCTTTAGCTATTATCTACTTTTAAGGTTGCATTTTTTTGCTGTTTTTAAACTTTGCCAACTCTTTCTCAGTAATAATGATGCTGACATCTCATTACAGAAGGAGGAAATTCAGCACTACAAGCTTATTGACAAAGCCTACATCATTGTAACCCAGATACTAAATTGATATTCTTCCTATACAAAGGCATTTTAGAAATTAGGAGGTCAGTATTAGCACAAGTAAAGCCTTGATGTGCAATTTAATGAAATCAATATTTTAACTATTAATTAAAAAATGTAATTTCTTGGAACCATTTGGAGAAAATTCATCCTAATTAAATGTCTCACAAATTGAAGGAAAGCAATGTCAGCTTTGCCTCCTCAATCAGAACAAAGGAGAAATTCTTTTAGCCGAGACAGGGAAGCAAGGTGTGGTTTCCATACATTTATTTCCTGATTAAACATTATATCATGATTTAGTTACTCTGAATCTGTCTGATCCAACAAGTCAAGCAGCTTGAGATAGTAATCATATGCAACAAGAAACATGAAATGCAAATTAGTAAGTTATGAAGCTGATGAATACATAAGTGAATGAAACTCTTTGACTTGAGATACACAGTAGGCCAGGTAAGATGATCAGAACAGTCTCCTCCTAGCTTTAAATACAGTGAATTTATAAATACTGAAGCAGAGAAAAAAAAAAAAAAAAACAACCAAACAAAAAACAAACAGCAAAAAACCCACCTCATTTTCTGTGGCACTAAACATTATAAAGAGGGCTCATTTTACAAACTGAATAATTGTTGTCTTCTAAGTAAATAGTAGTGCTTTTCAAACTAAAAGATAAATATATGTTGTCTCATCAGTGGCATTCAGTGTTGATATAACACAAGGCATAGAAGAACCTTCCCAGCATTTTCTTATGTGTCTTTTCTACCTGGACATCAACTACATAGATAAAATTAAAATTCTGCTACCAAACTTCCATAAAGTAGTCTCAATCATTTTCATATTATTAAAAAAAAAAAGAAAAAAAAATAGAAGCAATTTCCAGGGTTATTTTCTTGATAATCACATCAAAGAACCCCTTTTATGAAAGGAAGAGGTGCCATTGAATAAACAGTTTCCTTTTAACCTCCATTCTCTCACAGAAAATTGTTTCATATTGTACTTGCTCTAAGGGTTAAGAAACTTCTTCCAGTTTCCTTCCTGTATTTGTTTGCAGCTAGTGTATTTTTTTTTCTTTTCCCATAGTGTTTACCCTCTGTGACATTAATCTTCAATGTGTGTACACCGAGCAATTACAGTCTGTTTCACCTCCCTTTCACTAAACCAAATGATCTGGACCTTTCTGAGTGTATGGTCAGGGACAGGTACAAACACTCATACAGTCACTCCACCCATAGGTGCAGTGAGCCAGATGAGTCACTGATCCTGAGATCTCCTCGTTGTCCTACTAAGGAGCTATCATGGCTAACACACCTGTTAAGAAGCAGAAAACTTTGCTCAGTGCCAGCATGTTTTTTAGGAACCAGTGCAGGATTGCACACAGACAACATGGACCTCAGGTCAGCATTCATTCGTGTCATCTTTCTCTTAGTTGTCTTCATACCTGTAACAGTTTCACTTAATCTTCCTTTGAACATGAGTGAAAAGAGCTCTGTGCCGTGTTTTACTGGAGGGGCACGGAATGCTTTACTTACGTCCTTTGCAATTGCCATGAAAAGTAACAAAGAAAAGCGTCTGACCTGGTGTAGTCGTCCTCCACAAGCATGTGCTTTGGAATGGGTGAGTATCTTCCCGGTGAGATAGGGGCTAGGGATGTCTTGTACTCTAAAGTGCCATTGTTTCCAGAAGAGAGTATATGATTTTCCATTGGTGGAGAATAAGCTGATGGTAAGAATAAGCATTTCTAGTTAGATGCTTTTGTGTTTGATTAGATGTCACAACAGCATCATTTTTTAGTTAAGTATGAAGAACATGCTCACTGCTGTAAACAACATCAAAACGGACAGTCCTTGCCTGAGAGACCTTAAAATGTAACGAGAAAGAATGAGCAGCTGGAGTTTTCCTAAAAGGTTAATGATAATGATAACAATAACAACAACAACAATAATATCATTAATAATAATAATGTTGGTTTATTTGCAGGGATTGACTCTTTAGAGGGGATCTGAATAAAAAAGGATAGTTTGGGAGACAGGGAACTTTTTCTTTAATCAGGACTGACTTGAAGAAGGAAATGTAAATAGGAGAGAATGAGATTAAAACTATGCTCCTCTTTTTGGCTCCAGTATACAGCAGTGGGAGTAATACAGTAAGAGCTCAATGCAGGGTAAGAGCAGGAATTTTATGTACTACAAGAATTATGTATGGTGAAGATTTAAAGCTGTAATCTAATAAAGGTGCCAAAACTCACAATATAATTGAAATTTCAGGAAATGTCAGAAAATTCAGTACCAACCTAGATGCTATCTAGAACACAGTAAATCTGTATATTTAAAACAGAAAGTGGATACAAGTCTCTTACATATTAATGATTAACAATGAAAATTACAGGACTATACTGTCTGATTCTATATTGGGTCTATGGGTTTTGGTGTTTGCTTGCTTTTTGCTAGTCTGAAGTTACTGGAGATATTGATGACTGAAGAGATGTAGTAATAGTTGAATTAAAATCTCTAGTTAATGTATTTAGAAAAGGAAATGACAAATAGGAAAATCAAAGATACATGCTTCTACAATGAGCTATGATTAATTTTCTCCTGAGAAGAAGACAGCTAAACTTCCTGGTACTAGTTTCAATCTTTCTTTCAGATGCTGAGATGATGAGAATGTTTCATAGCAAAATATCTCTATAGGGAACGGCCATTACCCGTTCTGAAATACTCTGAACATGTAGGTATAATGAAAGGTTCCCTGAGGATAAATGAATCTGTATGCACCAACAGCCTGGGATGGGCTACTGCAAATCTTTTCAACCTTTATTCTCCCTCTGGAATAACTTTTGCCTTCTCATAAATTGTTGATCTATAATCTGACATAATAAACCACACTGGTTTAGAACTCTCAAATTATTATTTTGGAAAGTCTTATAAAGCAGGAGATTGGGTAGGGGCATTTAGCATTTTAACTTCTTGGTCTTTGCTAAGATCCATACCAGACTGCTACTGAAAAATGGGACTGCCATCTGTTGTAGTGTTTGCTAAATAAACAGATATCCTTAGTGCAGCTGGGTGTACCACCTGAAGTGCATGTTATAAAGCTTTCCCTTGTATTTTTATGGAGCAGTCTGAATAAGGAGGATTACGGAAATTTAGCTTTTCCCTCAACTTTGTCAGTCTACAGTAGCAACATTATGCACGAATGCAGAAAAATTAAATCTCTAGCATTTACTGGTCCTTGGTTGGCCTTAAGTGTCTCTAGCATTATTGGCAGGAGACCAAGATGGGTATGGATCAGTTGCTGAAGCTCTTGTCAAAAATTAAACTGCCATCCAGTTATTAGATGGTGCAACTGGTCCCTGTTGGTAGTTGAACCCAAGGCAGATGCTTTTTAACAAACAACTAAATTAAGAAAGGGAGTTTCGGTATTGAACTGTTTAGAACAGGCACCAGTGGTATAGAGAGCTGCAATGGAAATTTTAAGATTGCTGTGGATGAAAAGAGGATGGGAATGGCTGGGTACGGACACCTGGAGGACAAGTAGGAGGGGTATAAGTATGAAATGTATTGATAGCAAGTAGATTCATTGATAGGTCATCAATACTCAACATAACTATATTAAACTTGATAGGACAGCTTCTACCCAAACTAAAACAAAGACTGAAGCCATTAAGAGATGATAGCAGGAGATAAAGAGTAGACTGGAACCTAGGACACTCAGATAAGGAGACAAAAGAGAAGTGAGTAAATCCTGAAGATGCAGGCAGGAGAGATGAGAGAGACAGAAGATCCTAATTGCTGTCATCTCCTTAAGGGTACCAAAAGTACATCAACAAGGAGGTCATCATCCTAAAAATAAGGTATATGTGTATGATAAGAACTCAGCCACCCACCCTTGTACTTGGTCATCTCAGTGACATGCACCAGGATACACGTCTTTGTACCTGAATGCAGGACATAAGCCTAGATGATTTTGAGTGTGTGAATATGACAGCCTGATTGAAATTTGTTTTAAAATAAAATAATCTTCCCTTCTTATGAGATCCTTCACTGAGCTTTACTATAGTGTTTCAACAACTTTTTCTACAACAGAGTGCATCCCGAATGCAAGGACAAATAAAGCCTTGGTCCTCAGTGAAAAAAAAAGCAGATGAACATATAAAGTTAATGGACAGACTGACAAAAAAGCTAAGTTGGACAATAATTTAGGAATTGGATATACACAGAAAATAGGTAAATTTGTGTAAGTAGAGCAGTGATTTTGACATTCCAATTAAATATTTTGTGCAAATATTATAGCCATTTTTCTCAGGCTTTTCACTAAGTTTTTACAAGATGGTTTGCTGCTTGTTCTGCTTTTTTCACGGATAGAGGACTATGGTCTACAAATCTAAACATATTTCAAAATATATTTGCATATACTTATTACTGTAATTGTCACAAGAATTACAGCTCAGTCTGATCACCTGGACAATGGCTAATTGGAATCAGCACAGCAGTATATCAGTTACATTATTACTTTTGCTGCAAAAATAATTTATCAGAGTTATATTATTTGAAATACTTCATGCATGTAGCATGTTTAAGTGGCAATAAACACTTAATTTTTCTAGCCTTCCAAGCTGTTTCATCAACTTTAATGGGGTACTTTGGACAAGCTATAAAAAAAACATGCAATCATCTGACAAACTGAAATCTCCTACAAAATTAGTTGCAAAAATCACTTACAGTGAGTAATATCTGGTGGGCCATAAGGATCAGTCATGTAAATGGTGGTGGGCTTTCCAACCTTCAGATATACTACATCTGATGTGTTCTTCAGTATTGCTACTGCCTCTTCATGGGTTACTTCTTCTAAACTGTAATTATTTACCTTAAAGGAGAAATCAGACAAGTGAGTTAGGATGCAGAAATAGACACAAAAAATGACACAGCCTTGCAGTTATCACAGTGTTGGGAAAATGCTGTAGAAAAAGAGCACTGAAGATTACAGAGCAGTATTGCAGCAAGGTAGAAAACAATTTTCTCAGCACATGGATATTCGAAGACTGACATAGCAGTATTGATAGTATCACAGAATCATAATCAGTCAAGATGGCACTTGGTCTTGTCAGTAGAAAAGTTCTTTGTAGTATTCTGCTACCAATATCATCATTAACATTAAACTATGTTTAAAGACGCAAATTTAATTAATTATTCCCATATAATTTATAGAAACTTCCTATTTTATTTGACCTATCAAGATGAACTGTCCAAATTCACCTCTTAGCATGCATGGTTGAGACCTCAAAAATACTTAACACCCCCAAATCTTTCCATCCCTGATATGCAATTAACCATTGAAGTAGTAAGAGGTACAGAGTGGTATACAGAAGAGGCTGCCTATGAGATTCAGGAAATGAAAAAGGGCAGTTCTAGATGGGGTAAACAGGATTTTCAGTGTGAAAGCTTATCAGTTTTCTGGAAGCACAGGAAGGAGACACTGAAAAAGTAAGAGGATGTAGTACAAGTTCTTTGCTTTATCAGAAAACTAAAATACTTACCAATAGCCAGGATAAAAGGACTGGACTACAGATTAGATAGGGAAGGAAATGGTGGCAATAAACCTTGCCTATTTAAGCTTTACTCATAGAAAAAGAAAATCAAAAGAAAAGTGTCAGAAGTGGCTTATTGTAGAGGTATATACAATTTATTGACAAATAAATCCACTATATCCACAGAATGTCAACAATAGATTGTCTTCTTATAAACAGAAGAGTGAATGGTCCCTGCCCCAAAAAGTATACACAGAAATTATAGGATAACAAATACAGAAAATATAGGATAATAAACAGAGAAATTATAGGATAGAGGAAAGAAGTAAAGAAGGGTGTAGATACAGGTTTCAGGCATGTTGTGTAAGCCAACAGAAATCTCATGTTGGAAGAGACTCATAAGGATCATCGAGTTCAACTCCTGCTCCTCACAAGACTACCTAAAACTAAACCATATGACTAAAAGCATCATCCAGACGCTCCTTGAACTCTGCAGACCTGGTGCTGTGACCACTTCCCTGAGGAGCCTGTTCCAGTGACCTACATTTCAAGGCTAATATTGTATATGAAATATTTTATTATGATTTAAAATGCTAACCTCCAATTTCTACAGATATTGCAAGGATTCCTTTGAAAGCTTATGCAAAATGGAAGAAAAAGTAGCCCCTCAACTATAGTATAAAAGCACAGCTTCAAATCACAGAAAAAATGCATACTTTCTAGGGAATTTAGTATCATTAAATTATCAGAGACTTGACTGTTAACAATAAGCTACTGCCAAAGGGTTTGGTAACTGGAAAGAAATCCAGCTATTATGAATCACTCATGTAGGACTCTTCATACTCAGATGGTTTTATCAACACCAAGAGAGAATGATTGCTATCAGACAGTATTGCTAAATGTAAGAATTCTGTTTAAACTTTGTTCCTTGTATAATTCTCAGGCTTGGTTTTAAGGTTAATTGAAAGATGCAATGATAGACATGTTATGACAATTTGACATGAAGAGCAATGATACAACCTAACACTCAGAAGAAAGTTGCTGACACTGTATGCTGTATTTTGACAGGTCTTCTATTTAAATAAAAATCTGATCTCTATCTTCAACAAATTTGTCTGTTTTTCTTTGCTATGAACAGCAGTAACATACATATGCACTTTTAATAAACAAATGTCTTTCAAATTACTAAGTTGATAGCAAGAAGTGACTGAAATTAAGCATTTCTTGTTTATGTATTTCAAAACTGTCAAATACTTTTGGAAATAAGACTGCACAGTCATCCTTTACCTTTTCTCCTTGCCACACTGTCTGTACATCATACCTATCTTGTTGTGTTTCATCCTAACTGCAAGTTTTTTTTAAGTAAAGAAAACCTCATATAATAACACTATACTGCTGCTGGTTGTTAGTGTTCTAAGTGTTCTTAGTCAAAAAGCAACACAAAATAAAATATCATAGTACTGTCTGGATTTTGACTTTTAATCTTTTTAGATGAAATAAAACCAATTAAAAAATAAATTGACTTGTTGCAACTTTTTTTCTTTTTTTTGTCCTGGAAATCTAGCTGATAAAAATTGTGGTTAGGACAGTTGTACTTCCACCATGGCACACTTGGACGTCACAGTTGTGCAGCTGGAGGATAAACAACCATTTTAGAAACAGAAAATTTAGTATGATACATACAAAACTTATATTTGCTATGACAGATCCCACTTCTTGTCTCTCTGACAATAATTTTGCAAGACAGGTATTTTGCCAACCTGTACAAGTTGTACAAATCTTGAAGTTAAGCATTAAAGACCAAGTGATTCTAAACTAAGAATCAATGTCTGAGCAGTTATGCATTATGTTTCTCTTTATACATTTTAAGATCCTAGAGATCATTGCAAAGTTTTTGTACAATGATTCTTTTTTCTCATTTCTAGTACATATAAGCTTAAGTGTGTAGACTGTTGTGGAAAACTGAAATGAGCTGGAACTTGGTAGAACTTGAAAGATGCTGAGGCATGAGTGAAATCAAGATACAAAGGGAAACTTCAGAGAAAAGATGCTGGAAGAAAATTTGAGGAGAAGAAAGGGTCCTTCAAAGCAAACAGAGTTCTGCTATAAAATGTATTCTAACAATACATACCAAAATTGCTACTCAAACTCATCCCAAAAAGTAGAGGTTTCTTTTCTCTAGAGAAAACACTCCTAGAAAGGAGGTTTGAGACTGATTAATTTTGCCCTGGACCACTTAGTTCTCAGTAAACAAAGAAGTAAGGACAGACTCAATGCATATCAAGAGCAAATTAAAACCAAAACCAAAACCAAACATGCTGATTCATTAAGACAAAGATTCTTGGTGGTGCCATAAACTTTCTTTTGAATAGGAGCTTTTTGAAAAGGAGGTAAAACCACCTTCCTTAGTCATTGCCAACGTCAATTTTGAAGTACACTATGCATTTCCCAGTTTCCCCCAGAAGGTATTCCTTGCTTTGGACCTACAATTCCCATTAATACTAATATGTGCACTTATCAATACCTTTTCTACTTTTCAATCATAAAACAATGCTTACATACAAAGACATCTGTATGTAATCTAACATACAAAAACATAAACCTGAATACATTGAAGAATTATATTGTTCAGCTCCCTAGATATTATTGCAAGATGACAGTAATATGCAATTTATTTCATAACAAAATCTTTGGATATCATTCTTCAAAACATCATGCTAGAGATGGTAATTATTAGGAAATACAATGTTGCAGTTGCTTTTTTGATTTCCAGAGAGTGAAGAATCTCTCTAAATCTCCATGACAGATTATTTCTTGAGTTTTTTCTTGTTTCCATAAAAGATACGAACTTTAACATAATTTCAAGTAAAATGTCACATTTTCAGTGGTTGTGGCACAATCAATGCATGATACCAAAGCTTCACTTCCTGATGTTGAGACAACCTTAGCAGAGCAAGTAGTTTGGAAAAAAAAAAGGCTTGAGTTAGAGATAAATAAGATAAAGTGTGGGAGTTATGCCCAAAATAAGAATTTAAAGTGTATATGGCATACAACCTTCTGAGATTCTGAAATTTTCATGCAGACAGACTGACATTAGACTTGTGCGGGTAGAGCAGGTACTGCATGCCAACTTTCTGGCTCTGAGAAGCCAACTTAAATTGTAATGCATTAAGGGGGGGAAGGGGGAAACCTAAAGCAAATGCTAAGATAAGTTAACTGAGTGGTCAGTTTAGTTACAAAAGTCGGATGCTTGAGCCACAAAATACTGCAACAGGAACCAAAGGAGAGGAGTCAGAAAGAAAACAAACATGGAGCAAATGGAGCTTTTCTAATGAGAAAAGTTCAAACACATAAAATTCAGAAATGCAAACAGCACCTGGAGTAAAAAAGACATTAGGAAACCTGTTGAAATAGAAAGTATGTTGTACAAAGACATATTGACATTACAGGAAAAGAATAAGAGGAAGAAATAATATAGCAATAGTGAATGAAATTAAAGACACAAGTCCAATCAAAGAAGTTATTTCAGTGATGGGGGAAATCAGTTAAAAATTTTGCCAAAGAGATATAAAAAGACTGGGGTGTTGTTGGTTTTTTTTTTGTTGTTGTTTTGGGCTTTGTTTGTTTGTTTGTTTTCCCTAAATAGCATAATCAAGGCAATGAAGTGTAAACCTAAGCAAGAATTATCTTATTTGGAAGTTTTCCTAGATTCATATTGGAAAACAAAGGCACTGAGAACTAGCTCGAGGGAAAAGCTTAGAATCCCCAAAATGACTGTACAAGTGTAAAGAATAACTTAATTCACAACATCATAAGCTGGTAACAGCATAAGAGCTGTGGAGGAATAAGTCTGTCTTATTTAGTTTTCTTTTTTAAAGGGAATGAATTCCTTCCTCTATTGATTTAGGGTAAGAGAGATTTGATTCACTCAATGAATGAGACAAAGAGGTCATCTTTAGCTTGCCAGTGGTAATGTTTGCTTTTCTGTAATATTTTACTTTTCATTCATAAAGTGGATTTTCCTGGGTGAATCCTGGTAACACCTGTGATGTGCCAGCTGTAAATCTAGAACTGCTGATGACCTTTTTAAAAAAATTACTATGATTTAAAAGGCTGCAAAAAGTGAAAAGTTTTTCAGTGCTGAAGACTAATCATTTGTCCTAAAGATGTAAACATGGATCTGTTAGAATGAGTCCAGAGGAGGCCATGAGGATGATCCGAGGACTGGAGCACCTCTACTGTGAGGACAGGCTGAGAGAGTTGGGGCTGTTCAGCATGGAAAAGAGAAGGCTTCAGGGAGATCTTATGGCGGCCTTGCAATACCTGAAGGGGGTCTACAAGAAAGCTGGAGAGGGACTTTTCACAAAGGCAGGTAGTGATAGAACAAGGGGTAACGGCTTTAAACTGGAAGAGGGTAGGTTTAGATTAGATATTAGGAAGGAATTCTTCACTGTGAGGGTGGTGAGACACTGGAACAGGTTGCCCAAGGAAGTTGTCGGTGCCTCCTCCCTGGAAGTGTTCAAGGCCAGGTTGGATGAGGCTTTGAGCAACCTGGTCTAGAGGAAGGTGTCCCTGCTGATGGCAGGGTGGTTGGAACTAGATTATTTTTAAAGTCCCTTCCAACCCTAAGCTTTCAATGATTCTATGAAATTAGCTTGCTCAGATTATTAATAGTTATGGGCTAAGGGTCCTAAACCAGATCTGCTCTTTGCAGAAAAATGCAAGAGTTTGTTCTTCACAGACAAATAAGAGACTGAGCCGTGGGTGGGCTTCAGGCTTCAAGCAGTATGTGCATACACAGTGCACGTGGCACTACACTATACTGGACCGTCACTTTTCAATACCAGTTTTTGCTGATTTTGTTAAAAATAATGATTTTAGGGTTAATGAAGTGGCATGAGAATGATAGAACTGTGAAGGAACAAGCAGATGAGAGTATCATTAGAAGGAATAAATTGAGAAGCTTATTGCTAGGGTACAATCCAAAGACTGATCCTAGGAAATCTTTGTTGAATGCTAGATAGAGCATTAGAAGGCCGGAATCAATGGCAGTATAAATCTAGCTCCAAGCCCAGCGCTGCATCAGAAGGGATGCAGACACTGAACTCTTTGAGTTGATTCAGTACTAGTTCAGTCTCCACCTCAGAGTACTGTATCTTTTCCAGCCTGTTTCCTTTGTGCTAGTGTTGCCTCTCCGGAGGCGTGACGACCTGGTTCAGGAACGGCACGGCGACCAACCCCAGGTCGCTCGGGTCATCAGCTCACAGACACCAATGTGGTGGATGGCAAATGACGTTTATTGGTGTGTGACGCAACATTATATACCCTGGGTTTGTGATGTCACTTCCTCATGCTTACATCACAGATCAAATGCTATTGGCTGTCGGGAGAGGGGTCTCATCTTTCCGTACATCACGAGATCTTCCGGTCGCCAGACCCTAGCTAGCAACATTTCCCCCCTCCCTATGCATTATTAAATTGAGTTATAAAAGGTTTTAAAGAATATTTACATCATAACTGAAGGTAAAAAACATACTAAATGCAGCATTTTCTGATTCTGTTTTACAACACTGTGAGAAAGTACCAGAGACCTGGATAAGAAACATAAGGCACATTGAGTGAGGTAGTTAAAGGGTAACTGGGGGGAACAAGGTATAAATAGGAACAGAAAAGGGAAATTCTGGGCAGAAGCATTCTTAGAGCAGCTGCCGACGTTCTACCAGCATGATGTTGACCTTCTCTAGCCGGCTCTTGACAAACGATGCGAGCCTGTTTAGTATGCAGGGTCCGAAGATCAGTGCTATCACGATCATTGCGATTGGCCCCATTAGGGTAGACACTAAAGTGGTTAGCCATGGTGACCGGTCAAACCATGATGCAAACCAATTTTGTTGTGCCTCTCTTTCTCTCTTGCGTTTTTCCAATCCCTCTCGCAATTTTGCCATGGTGTCTCTCACTATTCCGGTATGGTCTGCATACACACAACATTCTTCTCCTAGTGCAGCGCACATTCCCCCTTGCTGTAAAAACATCAGATCTAATCCTCTTCGATTTTGCAGCACTACTTCGGATAGTGATCTAAGTGATTGTTCTAATGCACTTATTGACCGTTCAATTCTGACCAGATCTTCGTCTACTGCTACTCTTAAGGCACTAAATTCTTTATTCTGCTGCACCAAGGATGCTACTCCTGTACCCACTCCCGCACCTCCTAAGATCATTAGGGTAGCTATTGTCAGTGCCGTAAAGGGTTCTCGTTTTGATAGATGGTGTTCTGGGGTAAATTGTGAATCATATACAAAGTTTTCAGAGTGATAAAAAATTTTGGGGACTATGGTTACTTGGACACAATATTCTGAGGAAGCATCAAATTGTTTCAACGACAGACAGGGTGTGACTCCCATGACAGAACAAACCCATTTGGTATTGCTGGCCGGTATTAACCATTTCGCAGGGGTTTTATCTCGTATTCTGCTAGCACACAGGAGCTCTTTGTGTTTCGGGACTTTACCTACACATACACCACTTCCAATTACTTGTGCCAAAGTAATCCCTTGATTTTTTATGTCCCAATTACACTGGGTAGGATTTGCATTGTTTACTCGTGTGGGCGAATCATTTACTGCTACGGCCTCATAAAAGGGTGGTTTGATTCCATAACACAGCCAGCAGTGTTCTGTAAGATTTGGATTAGTTTTGTTCAGCATTCGGTAGGTAGCCCGCATCATTTCCCAGAGAGAATTTTTGTCAGGGGTTTGGGTAGCACGTGTCATAATTGATGTGATAACTCCTATATCATTCATGGTGTTTTGTGGAGGGGATGTGGCTATTTGTGGGCTAGGGACCGGTTTAGTCGGATTGAGAACTTGGTTAGGCCCAATTGCTTGAGGTGCTTGTGGTACGAGTTTGATAATTTGAATGACTGCTCCTGGATCTGTAAGATCTTTGTGAATGAATACTGACCACATTTTCCCTACTAACCAACCTGTATTGTTTGGGCGTAGGATCTCTAAGTTCAAATGGGTACAAGTACCTGTATGATATACGGTACCGTCGCTTGCGAATTTTGGGTGGTCACACTTATCTGGTCCCCAGGTTACTTTCAGAAATTCATCATCTTTTTGTGGTCTCCATCTATCACTTGTTACAATGGTTTCACATCCCCAATATCCACAAAACCAATATCCTGGATAATTGCAGTAACTCTTTCCTGGGTTTGAGCTAGGGCACCAATATGTTCCCCATAATGATTTAGATTCGGGTCCTCCAACCCAGGGGAGCAAGTCACCAATTGTAACTGTAAAAGTCGGAGCACCTGCTGTTGTGTCCTCCCTTATCACTCTGTCGTTGTCTATGGGGTCTCGTAGGACCCATCTGAATGGCTGATGGGGATGGTGTTCTGTTTTTACCTGTTTTACCATGGCAAGTCCCAAAATCAAGAGCACACAAAGATATTGCCGCCTACTTCCATGGAAATTACATTGCCATTGATTGGATTCTGACAGCACGGACCCTTCGGATGCAGATGGGATGTTTGCCGACTCGCCATCTTCTCCTGTCACTGAGGCATGCGGGTTATGAGGGCATCCGATGATCCGGTCCTGTGGATAGAAACTCACAGCTTTCATTAGTTTTATTCTGGAGGTCTGGTTTAATAGGTGGAGGTGGGTGTGCGGCAGTGGCCCTTAGGGTAAATTTGTAACCCTGGCTTTTAATAGAGTTAAAGCGTCCCTTCCCAGCAGGGGCGGGACTCCTGACATGACATATGGGTGGAGGGTAATGGTTTTCTCCGGGCCTCTTTTAGTGTGAAGCGTTTCCAGTCCCTTTTTGTCGGTCTCCGGCCCCGCCTGCTTCCCTTGCGGGCGGGCTGTTCCCTCCCCCTCGGCCCGCCCCGTCCTCCTGGATTCGCCCGTCCCTCTGGGTCCGCCCCACCCTCCTGGTTCGTCCGTCCCTCGGGGTCCACCCCACGCTCTGCCCGGTGGGATGTTTGCATTATAAAGGCACTCTTTCGAATTGCCACCCCACCCTCCCCCCGGTGGGATGTTTGCATTATAAAGACACTCTTTCCAGTGGCCACCCCACCCTCCCCCCGGTGGGATGTTTGCATTATAAAGGCACTCGTTCGAATGGCCACCCCACCCTCCCCCCGGTGGGATGTTTGCATTATAAAGACACTCTTTCCAGTGGCCACCCCACCCTCCCCCCGGTGGGATGTTTGCATTATAAAGGCATTCTTTCGAGTGGCCACTCTGACTGGCTTTCCGCCCTTCGATCACGTCCCCCTCCTCCTTCCACTCGCCCCCGCCGCTTTTCCCTTTGTCGTTCTCTTCCCCGTCCCGTCCACGTGCGCTTGCTAGTGCTAGCGCTTCCTCCCCGTCCCCGCCACGTGCGTTTTCGCCCCGCTCTCCCCCTTTTCTCTCAGCTCCATCTTGGGGAGCATATGGGGGTGGTTTAGCCCAGTCTTCCCCAGATTTTGACTTCTTCGCGGCGCCAGGTTCCTCTGGCTTCTTCGCGGCGCCAGGTTCCTCTGACTTCTTCGCGGCGCCAGATTTCTCTGACTTCTTCGCGGCGCCAGATTCCTCTGACTTCTTCGCGGCGCCAGATTCCTCTGACTTCTTCGCGGCGTCTCTGGCTTCCTGGGCTAAACCACCCCAAAAGGTCTCAACCTGTTTTTGCCCTTCTACAAGCGGGTCGGGGTTCGGGGGTTGAGGGGACGTATCACCCTCTTGTAAACTTTTTGATTCAGTAGAATCGTTATCTCCTGGTGGGTGCAAAGTCTGTGTGGCTGCCCCGACTCCCAATTTCGGGACAGCCAACAAGCAGTTCCTTGCTGCCCTCCAGGTTTCCTGTTCCTCTATGGCTTTTTGTAAAGCCTGCACGACTTTCCCCCACGACTTAAGGTGCTTGCCAGAGCCTGAGGACATTGTCTCCTCGGCAAGGGCTTTAGTACACCTATCCCATACTTTAGGGTGGAGAATATCCACCGGCCGGTCAATGACCCCAATCTGTAAAAGCCTCGCAACTGCGAGAGTAAAATCTTTATGCTTGCAATCAATCCCCCATTGCTTATATAATTCTGATACGACCTTCACAAGGGTTTCCATCTTCCTTGTTGGTCCTTCTCGGGAGCGTCCTCCCCGCCGGGCTAGCTTTTAGCTGCTCCGACCGCCGTTCACCCGACTCAGGCGAATTTCCCGTCCCGGGTCCCCCGTAGTTGGTTCCCGGGTTTCGGCACCACTTGTCGCCTCTCCGGAGGCGTGACGACCTGGTTCAGGAACGGCACGGCGACCAACCCCAGGTCGCTCGGGTCATCAGCTCACAGACACCAATGTGGTGGATGGCAAATGACGTTTATTGGTGTGTGACGCAACATTATATACCCTGGGTTTGTGATGTCACTTCCTCATGCTTACATCACAGATCAAATGCTATTGGCTGTCGGGAGAGGGGTCTCATCTTTCCGTACATCACGAGATCTTCCGGTCGCCAGACCCTAGCTAGCAACAGCTAGCCAGACAGTACAACCTAAAGGTCAGGTACTATCTATTCACACTGTTTTCTTCCTTTATGTCTAACTGGGTAATGCCTGTACTCCATCAACTGGTGTAGCAGCGTAATGCTACCTGGGTGAAAAATGTGTGCACTAGGAACGATTCACAGTAATAGAGGGTCTGGATGATGTGACACCTGTGCTATCCCTGTTTTAAGGGGGTTAGTTTGCATTACATCTAGTCTGCTGACTAGAATGCCATTTCATAGCTGTAGTGCAATAGTGATTACAGAATCACAGAATTGCCTCGATTGGAAAAAACCTTTAAGATCATCGAGTCCAACCATGAACCTCACACTGACAAGTCCCCCACTAACCCATGTCCCTCAGCACTGTGCCTACACGACTCTTCAGTCCCTCCAGGGATGGGGACTCCACCACTGCCCTGGGCAACCCCTTCCAGTGCCTGAGAACCCTTTCAGGAAATAAATTCTTCCTCAGATCCAATCTCAACTGCCCTTGTCGCAACTTGAGGCCATTTCCTCTTGTCCTGTCACTTGTTCCTTGGTTGAACAGACCCACCCCCACCTCTCTACACCCTCCTTTCAGGGAGTTGGAGAGAGCCAGAAGGTCTCCCCTCAGCCTCCTTTTCTCCAGGCTCAACAACCCCAGTTCCCTCAGCACACTTGTGCTCCAGACCCTTCCCCAGCTCCGTTGCCCTTCTCTGGACATGCTCCAACACCTCCATGTCCTTCTTGGAGTGAGGTGCCCAAAACTGAACACAGTACTCAAGGTGCAGCCTCACCATTAGGAGCGCTCTTGGATCACATTTTCTGTTGCAGTTTCATTTAAAAAACAAATTAAAAAATTGTTTTCTAAAAGACCATCCAACAAGACAGCCAAAATCACTTTAAAGAAGCAATTCTGATCAGGACTAAACACTAACCTAGATGCAGCTTAAATTATATGTTCTGATTAATTTAACACAAATGTGATCCTGCATCCATATACAGACTGAAAGAAACAGATACTGGTAAGGGGTCCTGCAAGGAACATACCAACAATTGTGCAATCATAACCCCGTTGCAACCCTGTGAAACCATCAAACAATAACAAGTTTTTTTCATCACAGAATTTGGTAGGAAGCAAGTCTAAATTTCTGAAAAGGAAAGTGACTCCTGTTTCTTCCTTGTTTTCAGCAAGAAAACAGAATCAAATTAAATCTCTTGGCATGTGAGTAACCTCATTTTTCCTACAAGCATAAAGAACCCCACAAAAATCTGATCTCTCTGACTACATGGGACAAGAAACAACAGGCTAATAGATGTGGCCCAAATATGCAAGAGTATTTTGCTGTAGGATACAATCTTTTGAAAAGCTGATACTTAGATAAATATTAGCTTAAATTTTCTTTTAAAGCCTAATGTTTTAGAGTTTTCCCTGAAGAATACCTTGCTTCTAGCTATTAGTGTTGTTTTGTACTAGCAAAAGCACACAGTTTTATACTGATTTCTCATTTATCCTTTCTGTAGATAAACTCTTCCAAAGTGAGATGATAATATCAGAAAGAAGTAATTGTTATCTGAGGTAACAATTTCTTAAACCATTTTTCATCTCTTTCTCATCATTGTTATCAATGAACTGGAGGAAGTGAGTGGTATGGTCTCCTCATGCTTGCAGATGACACTTCACTGAGAGGGTGAGTCCATATACTTCAGGGCAGGGCTGTCATCTTGGACAGGCTGGAGGAAGGGGCTGACAAGAAATTTATGATGTTCAGCAGGGAGAAACGGTAAGTCCTGCCCCTGGCACAGACTAATTCTCTGCAAGAGCATAGGCTGGGCACTGACAGCCTGGCAGCAGCTCTGTGGAAAAGTGCGTGGGGCTGCTGATGGATAGCAAGCTAGGCATGAACCAGCTGTGTGACCTGGCCGCAAAGAGGTCAGCAGGATCCAGGGATGCATGAGCAGGAGCAGAAGCAGGAAATCCAGGGAAGGAGTATTCCCCAACAGCTGGCTCTCACTAGAGTGCAGCTAGATACTGCATTGTTTTGGTCCCTGCATTATAGGAAAGATAACAAAATGGAGAAAGTTCAGGGGAGTGCTACCACAATGGTTGGGTTTGGAGCACTTACCCAGTGAGGAAAAGCTGGAGGAACTTGGCTTGTTCATACTGGAGAAGGGATGCCTCTGGGGACAACTAGCATCAGCCCCCTCAGTGCTCACAGAAAGGTCATCAAGACAAAGCTAAGACTTTCAGAGTGGCATGTAGTAACAGGATGAGAGACAACAGGCATATGTTGAAACAAGAGAAAGCCAAACAGGTTATAAGGAAAAGTATTTTCCCCATGAGGAGGGTCGAGCAGTAGAACAGGTTTCCCAGAGAGGCTGTGCAAGCTCCATTCCTGGAGATTTTCAAGATTCAGTTGGATAGAATCCTGAGCAACCTGGTCTGACCCTATAGCTGATTCTGAAATATCGTGTTAGCTTATGATGCTCTGCATGTGATTTCCCTTTGCTCCCTTCCAGCTGAAAGAGAAGCAACCTAGCTAAGACACCCAGTGCAGTGATATTTTCACCACAGGCATCACCACCAGCAATATTAGATGTTACCACAGGCATTAACAAGAGTATTTTCCTCCTAGCTCTAAGTCTTTGGACCAGAGCTCTAATATGTTCCTTTCACATGCACCTAGAAAAACCACTGAGTTCAGTTCCCAGCTTGAGGACTATTCTGCTTCCTCCAGTAATTTTCCCAATGGGCACCTCAGGATTATGGAGCATTTTCCTCTGGAAGTGCTCAGGATAATAACCCTTAAGTGTAGGCTCAGTGCCACAGAAACATAACCGCACAGACACGCTCTTGTATAGATTTCACAGTAATCACAATGCTCAGTATTTACATAATACATCTTCTGAATTCTTAACACACTATTAGCAATCTGCATTTGATAACAGTAGGGTCACCAAACTGCAAAATGTTCTGATGGCACCTAATTCTTTTACATTTCAGTATTAGTTTTGATTTTGCAGTATCTCTTTTATTACATCTTAACTTTTAATGCATTTGGTTTGCAGGTTCTTTAGGATTTGAAAGCATTTTGCACAAACTTATCAGAACACAGATACAAAAAAGAAACAAGTACCCCAGCAGCTTCTGAGAATTCCAGAAAGATTCTGGTAAATTTTATACAGAAATGGTGGAAAAAACAAAGATCAAGAAAGGATGCACTACTAAGAAGGAAAAAAAAAAAAAAAAAAGTGTTCAAATATATAATCAATAAGAAACCAGTGAAGCAGAAGTAGGACTGTATAGATGACAAGGGTAATATTGTTTTGATACACTGCCAAAAGAAAGTAATGAATTCTTTCACTCACTTTTCACAAAAGAACATGAAGTAAATGTCATGAACTGACAGATACTTCACAAAGCAGAAGAGAAAAAATATTGAAGGTACACAAGTTATAAAGAAATCAGCATGTCTTGTTGGAGAGAATCAGATCTGCACAGATTTTAGAAATATATTTTGATCTTGTTAATTTATCTCCAAAAATGTAATGGTTAAGGTATACAAAAATCAAGTTGACTAGGATTTTCTCATGCAAGACTGAAAATCTTGGTCTGGAAGGACATAACTTGCAAAGAGCAAAAATATGATTGGGGTTTTTTTTGCTCATTTTACATGCAGTTATAGAAGGAGATGACAATAAGTAAAGAACTGGGCCAGACTGAAAGGAAAGCAGAAAAAAGATATGACTTGAAACACACTGAGAATGACCTCTGCTCATTTTCAAAGGTCAGATTCAGGAGTATAAACTTGTCACAATAAAGAAACATATACATCTGAATGCAGCAGATCACAGGTTCAAGACTGAGAAGAGATGCTTAATAGATGAATTCTATAAAAATCTGGAAAGAATTAATTTATACATAGTGGTGTATAAAATAATTATTTTTCTATTCAAATTCATCCTGTTTAAATTACACGGGAGATGGCAAAGGTGGGGCTTTTGCTTTTTTTTTTTTTTGTATATATTATTTAATACATCAAGTCAGTTGGAGGAAATTAAGAGTAAGATAACAAAAATTTAATTAACTCTAATAAAATAAAAAATAAAAATTAACCCTACCCTAGCAAAACCAGGAAAACACAAGACACAAAAACTGGAAGAAATTCTCACAATGAAAAAAAACCCAAACCAACAGCTGGACACAAGCAGATTTGCTATAAGGTACAAAACAACAAAATAAGGTGCTGTATTGGTTTTGTGTGGCAAGGTTTTGGTAGCAGTGGAGGGGGGGGACATGGGGTGGCTTCTGTGAGAGAAGCTGCCAGAAGCTTCCCCCATGTCCGACCCAACACAGCCAATGCCAGCGGCTACAAGAACTGACCCGCCACTGGCCAAGGCCGAGCCAATCAGTAACGCCTCTGTGATAACATAATTAAGAAAAAAAAAGAGAGGGAAGAAAAAAAAGCTGCACACTTTGCAGCTGGAGAGAGGAGTGAGAAGATGTGAGAGAAAACAACTCCACAGACATCAAGGTCAGTGAAGAAGGAGGGGGAGGAGGTGCTCCAGGCGCCGGAGCAGAGATTCCCCTGCAGCCTGTGGTGAGGACCAGGGTGAGGCAGGCTGTCCCCCTGCAGCCCCTGGAGGTCCATGGTGGAGCAGATGACCACCTGTAGCCCGTGGAGGACCCCACGCCAGAGCAGGTGGATGCCTGAAGGAGGCTGTGACCCCGCGGGAAGCCCGCGCTGGAGCAGGTTCCTGTCAGGACCTGTGGCCCCATGGAGAGAGGAGCCCACGCCGGAGCAGGTTTGCTGGCAGGACTTGTGACCCCATGGGGGACCCGTGCTGGAGCAGTCCCTTCCTGAAGGACTGCACCCCATGGAATGGACCCAGACTGGAGCAGTTCGTGAAGAGCTGTCAGTCATGGGAAGGACTCACGTTGGAGCAGTTGGTGGAGGACTGTCTCCCGTGAGAGGGACCCCACGCTGGTGCGGGGGAAGGAGTCCTCCCCCTGAGGAGGAAGGAGCCGCAGAAACACCGTGTGATGAACTGACCCCAACCCCATTCCCTGTTCCCCTGTGCCGCTGGGGGGAGGAGGTGGAAAATCGGGAAAGAGATTAAGCCCGGGAAGAAGGGAGGGATGGGGGAGGTGTTTTAAGATTTGGTTTTACTTCTCACTATCCTCTAATTTTGATTGGTAATAAAGTAAATTTGTTTTTTCCCCCAAGTCAAGTCTGTTTTGCCCGTGCCAGTAATTGGTGAGTGATCTCTCTCCGTCCTTATCTCCACCCACGAGCTTTTCGTTATAATTTTCTCCCCCTGCCCATTTGAGGAGGGTGAGTGATAGAGTGGGCTTTGGTGGGCATCCGGCTTCTAGCCAGGGTCAACCCACCACAGGTGCATATTTGGCAAATGTAAATATGCATTTCTGTAGAAAAATGAGACAAAATTTCAATATACAAGTGACTTGGATTTTACTGTGCTGAGAAACTGAAAAGAAGAAATGCCAAAGAAATTGTAAGTTCTAGTTTCCTTTTGCTTTGATCTGATAACACCATTTCATCTTTAAGCTGTTTTATCTATCCACTTGTGTTAATTAAAAAAAAAGTCAAAAAGTCACCAACCCAGCAACCAAGTGCCTTTCCATTTCTGTTTAATACTCTGTATAAAATGAATGGTCATCTTGACATGTGATTGGAACACACTGTCCCTAGCCAAATAAAGAAAACCTCAATTAGGCACAGTTTTGCAGGCAGCTAAAAAAGGCGATGGCAATTTTTTACTGCTTAGACATCACATCACAAACCAGAGCTACTGGAGTACATTTTTTTCATGGCACTCATTCAAAAAATATTTCTCTACCTTCTGAAATCTACAAAAATGCATTGACATGAATACAACTTGACATAGATTAACTTCTGCTGATTCACCAGGGTCAGGATTTCCCCCTTAACAAAGCATTAAACAAATTCTGTGAGTGGGAAAGTATTATCTACAGGGAACAATGTATTAGCAGTGCAAATATGAGGAAGAAATTCCTGAAGTGAGATACATCAGAAGAATAAGTACACTTCCTTAAGGGAAAAGATGTAAAATATATATATTTTTGAGCATCTATATGGAAAATAAACATAATATATGGAAAATAAACATTCCTACATGGACTGAAATGTAGGTAATTCTCCACTGACAGTGGCTACACATGAAACTTTAGTGGCATGTTTTCACATCTTTAAGTTTTCCTAAAACAATCAGGACATCAGTACTGCTGTAATGAACAGTTTGTCTAAAATCTATTTTAATTTTTTTTGGTGCATTTTGATTTGTCATTGATGTGCATAACACATATATTCTCTTCTCAGTTAAAGGTTTGTCCAAGTAATATAACCCATTACCTTCTTTTCATAAAATGTTGGTTTTCCAGAGTAATGCTTTTTTTTAAAAATGCAGTCTCAGAAATATATATAAAGAATGGGAAAAAATGAATGGAAATATAACTCATAATTATTATAGAAGTTGTAATGGTTACCTTCAGTAAAACATAAGGTGAATGCAAGTCCTTATATGAAACAACTTTCAGAGAAATAAAATGTGATTTAAATATGTCATACTTACCATAAGAAGTCTGTCTCCAACCTGCAACCTCCCATCTTTTTGTGCAGCTCCTCCATCAATAATCTTGGTGACATAAATGCTGTTGTCCCCAGGGATGTGTTGGTTTCCAACCCCTCCTGCAATACTGAACCCCAGACCTGGAGAAGATATAGAAAACAAAACATTAGCAATACAATATATATAGTATCAAAGAGGAGTGCAAGAATAGTATATATTTAATCTACTGTAAAATTGCAGTATTTTTTACAGAAATATCAATAACATAAGAAATAATTGTAGGGTCAATACTTTTTAACTTTTCTTGGAAGGTCAGAGACAGAATTGTACATGTACAATTATAGGAAGGTAGAGACAAAAAGAATCAAACCAATGATAATTCTATACCAACCTTGTCCATGCCAGGGGCCAGTGCCTCCTACTTCAAGAATTTATGACACAACTTGCCATGACTAATAATAAAGCCCTGACAATAAGACTTTATTTCATTAAATATTGGTATAAAATATATCACTGTCTATCAGAACAAAATTAAAGGTATTCTGATTTTCCAAACAATTTGAATAATACTTGGAGAGGTGTACTGAAGATTTTTTTTAAGTTTCTGTAGTACCACAGTGAAGGGTGAAAGTGGAAGATAAACAGTGTAGATATTTGGATTTAAATCTTCTTCATATATTTTTCTAGGACACAAATTTGTTTGGCTATAGGCACATAAAATAAGAAAACTTTTCCTCTTTGTACATATATAACTTCTGTTCAGTGATCAGTGAAATCCTTAGATAAACACCCAGAGAGCCAAACTTTGGAATAATGTCAATAATACATGTTGATGTGATTCAGGAAAAGGAAGGCAAAATAAATAAATGTTGGAGGAAGAAAAAAAAGAAACTTTTACCCTTTTCCTGCTTTTCCTATCCTCTGACACATTGCATAAACAGACAAATCATTACTTTCATTTATAATAATAATTTTATCCCTCAATCAGAAAAAAAAGACAGAAACTATTGTGCTTTATTGCCATAAAAATCTACTTCATACAGCTAGTTTTTCATAGATCATATAGCTAATGGGAACTTCAATCTGAACAAATAAGCTGTTACTGACAATAACCTGCTTAGATTATCACTTTAACCAGGCATTTATCTTTCAGCTGTACAGAAAAAATAGTCCTATCTATCTAATCACTAATTTAATCCATGAAATCTATTCGTTAAGTCATTCTTAAAACAAACATATTAGTAATATCTGCAGCCTGAGCAGTAAAATCCAACAGTAAAACATAAATTGCTGGGAATTTGGTGTTTTATTGCAAACTCACCAGCCTGACTGCTTGGGCAATAAAACTTAAAGGAGGGTCTATTTAATACACACAGGCTTTTTTAGCAGCTGTGTGAGTATAGATAGTATTTTTTTTGAAGTGAATTAAATATCTTTTTTTTTTTTACCCTCACATTATTTTCATTTGATCATTATTTAAGCTTAAAAAAAGATGTGCGATCAGATAACATAATGGACTACGTAATGGATAACGCCAAAACAGTAAATTACAAAAAATATTTAAAATTGAAATACTACTTAATTGATTAAGGTGACTATTAACAATACACATGAAGCTAATTCAGAAGTATGTGTTAATTAAAATAAGTTTTATTTAATTTCCAGCTAAAGCTGGTGATCATTGTTACTATTTGTGCACTACTGCTAGGATAAAAAGATTATGATCTCTTCAGCATAAAAGAATTTGTTCATTATCTTGGGACTGTTAACAAAGAAGCAAAAAGATATTCTAAGAACACATCAAGAAAGGAAATTTTCTTTAAAACATTAGTTTCCAACAAAGAGCAATGATTGAATAATGTTCCTTGGTGACATAATTATCATCCTTTTGACCCAAAAAACACCTGTAGATGCTTCTACCAGTAAAGTGGAGATCTGAGAGTATTCCAGAATGATGATGAGAGCAAATGAGTGGGCTAGACTGCAGTCAGAGAGCTTTTTTCAGCTCCACTGCTCACCTAGGGTATGACCTTGGGAAGATTAGGTTATGGTATGCTTTGATCCTCTCCTCTCCCCTGTATTAACACTGTATGCTTGTAAAGGGCAAGGTAATTTTTTGGCCATATAGCTGCTCTGTATTTTGTGCAAAAGGGTGACTAATTCAGCCTGGTCCTACTGCAATATAAGCAAATAGTAACAAAGATAATCCCTTCCATTTTCTTCTGTGCTGAGTGAGGTGCTGGTGTTTGCTGGTTTTTTGCATGGTTTTATCACAACTGATACATGAAACAACAACAAACAAAAGAGCACCAAAACATGCTACTCCCATTACAAAACTGAAGTTTACAATGATGAAAGGAGTAATTCTTTCTGCTTCCCTAGTCTACATAAAATGCAGCTGCGTTACAATGCATAGGGCTACACTGTGTTTGTAAGTAGGGTCTGCCCCTCGGATCAAAAAATCCCAGCAACGAGTATAAGTAGTATTAAAAGAGAAGAACAAAACAGAGAGCAATATTGTGGGGAGAAAAGGAGAGTGGGTAGGAGAGACAACAGAGGAAGAGAGATTTTCCATGGCTTTCCTATCAGTAATGATTTAGTTTCATTGCCTAATCATACTTGCATTCTTTAAAACATTTCTTCTTGAGAAGAATGGGGAATAGAATAATGGCTCCTTTAATTATACTTAAATGACATTTGCTAATAGCTAGGACACTAGGAAAATATACTGCAATAAAGCTTTTGGGTAGGATTCATACGGCCAAATGATATCAGACAACTATGCTAATAATTCATGGTACCTTTATAATAAATGAAAATTCATTAAGGGCTTTTAAAGTATGATTCATCTCATCTCAAAAAGACATCTGAAAGATGAATCACACTCTTGGTTTCTAAAAGGCTGGGGGCTGGATGTGGGAAGAGGTGGGAGTGCTATAAAAGTTCACAACCTGAATTAGAGTCTCACCTCTATTTGGACTGAAAGCTTCTGTTTTGTTTGAAGACCTCAGAAAGTTTGTGCATCCCTGATGTAGATCCCTCTGGTCACTAGCTACATTAGTTTAGTCTTATATCTGATGTTTACTTGATTTTAAAACCAGAGAATCACTCAAAAATTTGGGAACACATGGAGTAAGATGTGATTTCTAAACTTGTTCTTATTAATTGCTCTATTGAATTAAAAAAAAATAAAATAAAAATAAACCAGCATATATTTAATTGCAAACCTTTTTCCTTATTGAATGTGTTTAGGAAAACATTGCCATCAGAACACAAAAGATCAGGAGACCCTTTGAGAAATGCCCTCCCTCTCACTTCCTTCTTTGCTAATGTGCAATCTGCTTCACAGTAACATCTCAGCTTGGACAGAGTGCCCAGTTTCCTCACAACAGGAATTAGATGGAGTATAGATTAGAATGGAGATAAGGAAGAAATTTTTATGATGACAGTGGTAAGACACTGGAACAGGTTGCCCAGAGAAGTTGTGCATGTCCCATCATTGGAAGCATTCAAGGTCAGGCTGGATGGGGCTTTGAGCAACCTGAAAGACAAAGTTGGACTAAATGATCTGTAAAAGTCTCTTCCAACCCAAATCATTCCATGATTCTATGAAAAGGAAAAGACTACTCCAAGAAGAAAAAAGGAAAGACAACTGGATTTAATACTGGTGTACACCCAAGTCAAACTCGGCTTTGTTCAAAACATCTGAAGAGAATAGACACATATAAGATTGGGTCAATGTGTAAACTAGGGATGATTGATCATACTGTTTCCTTCCATTTCCACTGGATAGGTGTTTGTAAAATTCATCTGCCTTTGGTTTCCACAAATGCTGATCACCAATCCTGTGAATAATAACGTGTAATAGTGGAAAAAGGCAGGAGACATCACTGTTATCACAAAGAGGAAAAAGGAAAGAGGAAAGAGATATTCTAGCAAAACTGGTAACTGCAGAAAAAGTGCTGTTATTAACAATAGTCAAGGATATTTATTAATATATTTACCCTGGATTATCAGTAAACAAAACATTACAATATTTGAATGGGTAATGAAGCCATAAGGAAAAAAATGTTGCAGCCAAAAAATTTCAAAAGTCTCCCAAGTCTCAGTCACAGCTATTTCAGAAAAAAAGTAACAAGTGACTATTTACAACTATTTTGTGTCATTTTCTACAAATTTTAAATGCACCACTATATTAGTAAAAACATATGTTCTAACTACTTGTCTGGTAAAAAGTAGGCATGGAGGCTTCCCCTATGAGAAGTCCAGAAATAGGTGCCTCTATGTGATAATAATAAAATCACTGTTTAAGACTCAGGAGATGAATCACACTATGGGCATATCACTTTCCAGCAATCAAAGAAGGAGCATAAAAGATCAACTGCAGCTAGATAATGTCAGCTTTCTAATAAGAAGTGAAGTTAAATGAAACTCTTACTCATAACCCAAATGGCATGCTGCATTCTTCTACTATCCTACACAGAAAAGCAAGTTTATTTTAAGCCAACAAAGAGAATAAGGATTGTAGAGGTTAAATACAACATGAGTTTCACAGTCCTAGCTGGTAACCTCCAAATTATGAAGAAGTCAAAGAAAGTAGAAATAAATCATAACCTGAAAATGTAACAAAGTGTGTGATTTGTAGGTAGTGACCAAAACAGTGTCCTCTAGAGACGTAAGATGCATAATTCATAACTGCTGTATTCCTGGCTCTACCACAGCATCCCTTACCACCAAAAAAGTGACCTGTTGAACAGTGGGTAAATAAATGACAAAATGCATGGGACACGTAATTGAAATATTAGGCTAGAAACAAATGAGATATGAATGAAAATGTGCATGTTAGCACCAGAAAAAAAGACCAAAGCTTAGAGAAATTATGTGCATTGACAATACAGAACAGTCCTAGTGATGAAACTAAAAATGAGTCATTTCTGTCAAGCCTGGACAGAATGTCTAGACCCTGTTAAGACCACAGCAGAGGTGTCCTGTCAGCAGAATACCATATACTCTAACATCCAAGTGCTGTCAGCAAGGGTATAGCATGTGACATATGCCATTCTCTTGCCAGCAAACCCCAAAGGAAAGCAGATGATAGCAAAAAAGATGTGTGTTTACTAAATTAAGAAAAGCAGGCAAGAAGCAGCTGCTTTGTCTAAGACTTTGAGTCTGAAGAAAGAAATATTTAAAGTAAAGGTCCACTCCATAACAACAGTGGATGCCTAGAGGGTATAAAACATTTGTCCAAATATTAGTTTATAGTCATCAATCAAGAAAATGTCAAGAGATGTGGTAAGGGTTCAATGTCCTATGTCCTTTGTGTCACACACGAGCGAGCCAGACTACCTCAGCACATGCACCCCAGGGTTTGTGAGGATGTGGGTAAAAAGAAAAGTAAATTAAATATATGTGAGAATGGGCATAAGTGGGTAACTTATTTGGAGATTTCATGAATAAATATCACCCTCCCTCACTGTATGCTCCCTCATTATGTTTTGCCACAACCACTTTCCATAGATGTGAAACAAATTTATTTGCTCCAGAAGACTGCAGAACAGGAGCTCAGATTTTATGACACTGTTTCAGGCAGCAAACCAAGCTAATACAACCAGAAAGTACCCATGCAACAACTTGTCCTGCTGAGGACCTTCCCTGGCACTGCGACCTTGGCTGTGCCATGGGACATGACCATACTCCTGTGAGTAACCAGACAAGGCAATGAGGAACCCCAACTGAGGTAGCTGCTGTCTTTCCATGAATCAGTCACTTCTACAAAACTCAGTTACAAAAAATATAGCTTAGTGTTGTTTTATTGTTGAAATGACTCAAGTTTACAGAGCAAATATTTATATAGTCTCTTTTTACTCTGAAAGGGAGAACAGTATCGTACTGAGGAACCTACCGATGAAATTGTCAAACCTGGAGCAATGAAGTCCAATCAAGGCTTGTAATTAATCAAATTCCACTTGGAGGGAGGAAAAGAACATGGGTAATATAAAATACTTTAACTGATATCAGTTGACTGACTTGTTTTGACAGGTACCACAGTTATATCTAGTGCCATATGAATAAACAAACTGGAATAAAGTTAATTATAAACAGAGGAGCAGCAGGGAATTTCTCCCCTTGCCCTCTTTCTCAAGCCTCTATTTGCCAATTTTAGTTTTTCTGGAGGAGAGATACAGCACATATTTACAAGTAGCACCCCATAACTGTGGAAGTTTAATATGCTTGTTATAGCTGAGACTTATGGTTCCTGCTCCTTATTAACAGCAGAGTCCTTTACTTTGTTACACACAAAAATGAAATACATTACAAAACAAAAAGCAAAATATATTTCACAATAATTATAAAATGTTGCAAGGAGGGACTGATCTTCCTCTACAGAGCTCCTTCTTTCTGTCTTTATTTTTCATCCCATGAATCAATTCCTGAGAAACTATTAATCTCAGACATAGGAAATTTCACTTTATCTATCTCATCTCCTTTGTGTTGTAGGGGTAGATTAAAATATCAGTTTATTTGAGTTCTTACAATTCCTATTCCTGACTCATGTGACAGCTTATACTAGAAGGATTTACATGAATAAAATTTGACTACTTTTTGTTCTGCAGATGAAAATGTCAGTCTAAAGTAGAGTATGATTCATAAAACTTTAAGTAATATTCAAAACTTACTTTAAAACTGCCTAGTTTCATTGTCGTCATTAATTCCTGTTTCAGACCCTGCTTACAGATCACTTCAGAGGTCTCTTTTTATACCTAATAATTTAACAGCCTCGACTGGGAAAAAGGCCCAAGCCCCTACAAAAGTGAGATGATCGTTATTTAGTGTTTCTTTCTAACAGCCTTGGGTTAAAAACTTCAAGCATCATCCTTATTGTCTTTTTGTTTGCAGAAATATCTACCGTTTTCAGTTATTTCCCAGTTGATGTCAGATAGAATAAAAATGATGTACAGTGCCACCAGGTAAGAAGAATATTATCTGAAGCCACCTAAAAAACTATTGTCCCCTTTATACTGTTTGTCACTATAAACTCATGCTTTCAGTTCTTTATCTAGCAGTTGTTACACAGTTCCTTTGTTCTTGCCCACGGTCATTTTTATAGTTATTATTTTCATTAATCCCTACATTCTGGCTGCCAGTGTATATCACCTTTCTGTACTATCAAACCAACAGAGATGCCAGATTTCAGTGTAAACTCTACCTAGGATCAAACTGGAGAGCACACCCAATACTTCCACACAGTATGGCCATTCCATGAGAGAAGCTGGAAGCAGTTTGGCAGCTGTGATTATATAGCAGGCAAAGAAAATCCTTTCACTGCAAATGAGCACTGATTGCAAAGCAACACTGACATGTCTCTGTGAGGGACTAGACTCTTCCGCAACCTCAGTGAGGAAGGACATATAACTTTTTTCTTGGAGGTAAATTTTGGTCAGAGTTTTCAGTAGAAAATAAACAACTGTAAATTTTTTCATCTTTCATCTGCCTTTATCTGCATAAATTTTAAACACTGTAAACTCAAATTCTTAAAATAAATTTCAATAAGATATTTCCAATTTTAGCTATTATTAGTTTAATAAAAAGAAAATTGAAATTTAAAACACTATGACAATAACACAATCTTGCTGCCCAGTGCAGGAATCTGCAGAGGTCTGATCACGCTGCTTGCTTAGAGATAAGAGAGATAAAGATCTCACAGAAAGTCAAATATCTTCAATACACCGGTGCATTTATACATTCACACTAACCTAAAGAGCTCTCTGAAGGACTAACATGAAGCTGAGTGGTGTGGTTGACACACCTGAGGGTATATATAGCATGCCATCCAGAAAGATCTGGACAAGCTTGAGAAGTCGACCTGTGTGAACCTCATGAGGTTCAACAAAGCCAAGTGCAAAGTCCTGTACCTGGGTTAGGGCAATCCCCGGTACCAACACAAGATGGGGGATGAAGGCATTGAGAGAAGCCCTGCAGAGAAAGACTTTGAGATGCTGGTGCATGAAAAGCTGAATATGAGTTGGCAATGTGCACTCATAGCCCAGAAAGCCAACCACATCCTGGGCTGCATCACAAGAACCATGGCCAGCAGGTTGAGGAAGGTGATTCTGCCCCTCTACTCTGCTCTTGTGAAACCCCATCTGCAGTGCTGTGTCCAGTTCTGGGAGTCTCAGTAGATGAAAGACATGGACCTGTTGAGGTGCGTCCAGGGGAGGCCACAAAAATGATCAGAGGGCTGTAACTCCTCTCCTGTGAAGAAAGGCTGAGAGAGTTGTTCAGGCTGGAGAAGGCTCCAGGAAGACCTTATTACAACCTTTCAATACTTGAAGGGGCCTATAAGAAAGATGGGGCCAGACTTTAGCAATAGGACATAGTAATAGGTAATAGTTTTAAACTAAAAGAGGGTAGATTCAGACTAGACATAAGGAAGAAATTTTTTACAATGAGGGTGGTGAAACACTGGCACAGGTTGCCCAGAGAGGTGGTAGAAGCCCCATCCCTGGAAACACTGAAAGTCAGTTTGGATGGGGCTCTGAGCAACCTGATCTAATTGAAGATGTCTCTGCTCACTGCAGGGAGATCGGACTAGATGATCTTTTGAGGTCCCTTCCAACCCAAACCATTCTGTGATAAGCTTGTAAGAATGGTAGCCAGCTAAAACTCAGCAGAGAGACTGCTGAAGTAGCTGCTGGCTGGTGATCCAGTAGGCAGTGATGGCAGTCTGATTTCTGTACCTTTGATTGAGACTATCTGAACAGGTTTGCAGTCTCCATTTCAAATTTCAGAAACTGCTGTCCATACCATTAGAAAGTGTATGTAATTTCAAAATTTGGCTACCACCCTGCTCCCTACAGCTCCTTATACCTGTTCCAAAACAGCTATGTGCTGGGATGTCCCAGAAAGCTCCCTGCCTAACATTGCTTTCTCTGACATTGCTCTTCTGTTGGAGACAGGGGAGTGAAAGATGTTACATTTTTATTTTGGACACAAGGGGTTCATCAACATAATCACACTCACAAAAATCAGAAATGCAGAAAAGTTCATAATATTGAAAAAAGCCTTCAAAATATTTCAATTTTTTTTTTTTTTTTTTTTTTTTTTTTTTTGCTAAGTTAACCTACTTTGGCCTCAGAAGCAAATTTAAACAACTATCACATTTCCAACTGCTTTTTCATTCTTTTGGGCATCGAAATCAAACATTGCAGTCAAATCTCTTGGGTTACAATAAGAAATAAATTAAACTGTTCTCAGGACACAGACTTGTACTCCTTGGATTAAAAAACAATTGTTTACATTTCCAGCCAGAGGGTAGACAATGGAAAAGTGAGATTATCATGCAAATGTTAACACACCTGCCAGGCAGAGAGCGCATGTGTAAAAGCAATCACTCTGTAGGTATAGTAAATAAAGCATTGGTTTTACATTATCATAACAGTAAAGCTAAGCTTTCTGTAATCTTTAATAAAGACCTGAAAACACATCTTGTTAAATTACACTGTGATTTGTAGAAATTTGTAAAAAAATCCTCTAACATGCAAATGAAAACAGTATCTTCTTTTCCATTCAGTTTTGCAGTTAGTTTTTCCACTTATGATTTTTTTGCCTGCATATGTTTATCTGAAAGATACACTCCCTTCAGATGTAGTTGAAAACAAAGGAATCAGCAAGCTAGGAAAATACACTTAGAGCCTCATTAGAAGTTGTGTTTATTCTATATTTTTACATGTATTCAAATTAATTAGGAATAAATTTCCCAAAAAGCACAGCTAATGAGCAGTGGCCTAATTGCACAACAGGAATTCTCAAGAATACTTTAAAATTTGTCTGAAAAGAGAAGGCAGTTTTCCTAATTGTTCACATAAGCTGATTTTTAAAGCTCTAATGATGATTCAGGTTCACTGAAAATCATATTAAATCACACTGTCACAATTTTACTAGCATAAGTGTATGAAAGAGGAAATGATTTCATTTTTGACATATACTGACACACCAAGAATTATAGCAAGCAGTTCAGTTCTTTTAGGAAAAGCCCCCTGACACACCAAGTCTAAACATTTCATGGTAAAAACGAACAAATTATATTTTTTAAAAAAGTAAAGATTAGCGATATAAAGCAGACAAACCCCAAATCTGCCACTTAGGAATATGATTAATGATTACAATATGATTTTTTTAAAATACCTTTCCTCTTCTCACATTTCTGTTCCAGATTTGCATATGGCTACACTGAGGCTGTGAACGCACGCTCACTTCCTGTTCACGCAGTACATTTTACAGATTTTTGGTGTGCTCATAAGGATAAATAATCCTCAAATCCAGAATAACTAAAAATCACATCATATGGCTGTTTGCCTGTGTGATAGGATTATTTACATCTTGCAGGAAGCAATGTCAAACACAGCATAAGTGACTGTATAGCTGAACGTGATCTGAATGAACTGTTAATGACTACCCTTTTACCCTTTATTTCCCATTTTATTTTTTTTTTTGACATTAGCAGCTTTTTTCTTAACAAGAGGTGTTTTAGGGGTTTTTTTTTTTTTTTGTCCCATCCTCATCCCTTCCCTTTCATTCACTTGAGCAAAAATCAACTGGACTATGCATGACTACAGATGAAGACATCCCTGGAAGTGTTCAAGGTCAGATTGGATGAGGCTTTGAGCAACCTGATCTGGTGAAAGTTGTCCCTGACCATTGCATGAGTGTTGGACTAGATAATCTTAAAAGGTTCCTTCCAACCCAAACCATTCCATGATTCTAAGCACCTAGTTGTCCTAATTAGCAGGAAAAGCCAGGTGGGGGGTTACAGGGTGCATTTTTTAGATTGTTGTATGTTAATCTAAAGTCTCACTACTGCCAAAGAGATAGCTCTGCTTTCCTCTCTGCCTTGGGACACACCTTCCCACCGCCGGCCTTATATTAGCCATGAAAATTTTCTAGTCAAATGGATTGGCAAGCTGAAAATGGCATGAAAACCAAAACAAAGTAGTCTGAATCACAGACCAGGTGCATATTCACAAGAATCTACAGTGATGTAGGGTGGTGTTGGGTCCATGTGTCCCCTTTGCTGGCAGCACAGATTTCTACAAGGTACTTTATTATGGAGTTGTGATTTCTATGGAGAGCAGTGCAGTGTCATCACTACCATCCAGCAAACTCAGCTTGGGGATGTGGTAAGAAAGATCCAGGGACACGAGCAAGTAGCTAGAGTGAGTAGGACAGAAATGGTTATTTAGGCTAGCAATGCACCTGAAAAAAAATCAGTAAAAATATGCTTTTAGAGCATGAGTCCTACTGGGAGGAAAGGGACCAATAAAACTGCTCTCCTAAGCTTAAGAGAGAGAAAGAGGAGGTTTTTAATGTGCCTGAGAGCTAAGTCAAACCTGGTATAGCTACAGGGGAACAAAACAGTGTAACAATAACACCTACTCACTATTTCTTGAATTTTTGCTCTGGCAGATACACTGGTACTGTGAACCTTTCCCAGATAGAGAACAAAATATCAAACCTTTAACTTACCCTTTCAAGAGAAATACTAGGCTTGAGAAAGTTGGATTTAACCATCTTTGGCTGCCTCCTGAGAATATTTAATTCAGAGAGTGGGTATGCACAACGGCTAAAAGCAGTGGGAAACCAAATTACCTCTACTCTCCCAGTTTTTTTCCTAACACAAGTTTTTAAGGCTATTAGTTTCATTACCATAAATATGCTCTTGTAGCTGTATTTATTTTAACTGCATCTCCTGTTAAAAATGCCATTTTCCCTTGTAACCAATAATCAACCCTCTGGAAGCATGTGTAAATGGGATCAATATGGCAGAGCTTGATCTCACTGGTATAAACCTGAGAGAAGTCCACTTTGCCCGACTGTCCCCTCTCTACATCAGACAATTCAGATAAAATCTTGAAGGTTTTTATCTCTTTCACCCACTCTTAAATTTCACTCAACCCTATTTAATTCCTAGTGCATCCCATAGCAATTCAGACATGTAACTTCTGGACAAAGAAAGAAAAATAACATGTCATGGCTTCTCTGCAGTGCCAACAGACAAGCAGGAAGATACAGAAACCTGGAATGACTGCACAGAGAAGATCCAAAGAAGCTGTTATTGTTTTTACACTGTATGCAGAAACCTGGTTCACTTTCCATGCACAAAGTACACCAGTTGTTTCAAGCATAAGAACCAAATTTATGCTGACAATCAATCATAGTTTGTCTATCATTAACAAACAGTACCCACATAATTTTCTACACAAATTACTGTAATTACTGACAGCAGCACAAGTTATTTCACCTCCTAATAATGTAAATGAAAAGAATTTGATCCTGTAGTTGTGCACAGCAAGATCTATTTTAAAGTAGTTAATTACTTTTCGGTGAGATGTTAATTTTTTTAAATCATGCTACTATGTAAAGACAAGCTTTCCCCACATTTTTTTCCAAATCAAGATTCATTCTTGAAACTTACAGACTTGACACAGGAGATAACCGTTCTAATTCATGAACAAATGCTATTTGCTTTGTATAACATTAGGTGATATAACTTTAACTGAGTACAGCTGAGTCACTGCTTTCCAAGTTGGATGGCTCTTCTAGACAAATGTTTAATAATTTGTCACCAATAAAACGGGGACAGAAGGACTAGTCTCTCAGTTTGGGATCTGTGTAACAACCATAAATGTCAGGGAGAGACTCATCAGTTTCTTTTGTTCGTCCTCCATCTGATGAGGGGAATTTAGCATTTATTTTCTTATCACTGTTGCAAAGCTGAACAAAAATACTTTCTTGAAAAGCTCTCTGACAATTATGTTGAAGCTTGAAAATGCAAAATGAAATCAAAGCTCATCTTTTAGTCTCTTATCTATTTGCAATCAACCCATAAATAATGTCATCCATTCAGTTACTTCCTTTTTGAAAAATACAGAAAGAAATCAAGACAGAAACTTACAAGTAATTTTGGATTTTTATGTAAGGCAATTTACACAGCCCTGATGTTAAAAGTTTACAAGTATATAAATGATACAGAGAAAGAAAATAGGTGGTGCTTACTGAACTGTAGTAATAAGGTGAAGACAGTTTGAAAAGGGATTCATAGGATCATAGAATAGTTTGAGTTGGAAGGGACCTCCAAAGATCATCTAGTCCAACCCTGCTGCAGTGAGCCGGGACATCTTCCACTAGATCAGGTTGCTCAGAGCCCCGTCCAACCTGACTCTGACTGTTTCCAGGGATGGGACATCTACCACCTCTCTGGGCAACCTGGACCAGTGTTTCACAACCCTCATTATAAAAAATTTATTCCTTATATCTGGTCTAAATCTCTCCTCTTTTAGTTTAAAACCATTGCTCCTTGTCCTATCGCTACAGGCCCTGCTAAAAGGTTTGTACCCATCTTTCTTATAGGCCCTGTTAAAGTACTAAAAGGCTGCAATATTGTCTCCCTGGAGCCTTCTATTCTCCAGGCTGAACAACTCCAACTCTGTCAGTTTCTCTTCAAAGGAGAGGAGATCCATCCCTCTGATAATTTTTGTGGACACTGCACTTTGCTTTGACTCTTTTTGTCTCCCTAAAACTGTACCTTGGTGTCTTAGTTCAGTTTACTGATGATGTTTCCTTGCAATATTCTAATAAACAAAGTGAAACAAATTTTTTTTATTTGCCAGTAAGAAGCACCCTATACCCTCACAAAGTGAAATGAGTAAAATCACATACTTGTGAGAAATTATGATAAATATTTGCTAAGGGAATTATACTCTAGTATACACAACTAGAAAGATAATGTGAACCTGAATCTGAATACAGATTTTTTCAGACTGGTGCCAGATCATGGAAGATTTTCTAAGAGCTTGTCCTTAGTGGTGTAGAGACTCAGACTATGACACTTAAATTTGATTTTTTCAGTGTCTCTTACATTACAGATTTTCTCTGAGTAAGTGTTTCCCTGATATATTTCATTAGGGCTCTTCATGACATAGATATAGCATAACAGAAGACCCTGCTATTAGTTCCTTGAGTTAAAACCCCTATCTAGGAGGGGTATTAACACAGCCTTTCCGTCAGCTATTTCAATTAATAACAATCCCTGAACTTGCCTGCAATGCCAGAGGTAGGGTGTAGATCTCAGTCTCTGCGAACCATGTACACGGCATTCCTAATGAAAATTGAAACTCAGGGGGAAAGAATGAATGTACTAATGTGCTGGTTTATTCCCAGACCACTTCTGGGCCCCCCCTTAGAAATTTTAGGCAGCTATTTGGATGAAAAGATTCATTCTAGTAAGACCCATAAATGTAGAACCAAAAGCCTAGAAGACCGATTTTACGTGTAAAGAAACCCAGCTCTATCTAGAGCTGGACAAAAGTGTTTTATACGAAGTCAAGACTTAGCATTAAAAGCCTTGGTGCAGTGCAAAGCAAAAGAGTCTTAACTAGTCCCCAAATAGTGAAATCTGCTGTGGGAATCAGATACCTTTTTCATTATTCCTAAAGAGCACGATCCTGGCTTTAACAACAGAAAAGTTGAAAAGGCAGAGATATCCTAGCTGGATGTGAATGAACAAGCGTAGATGGAGACTGCAGTTTATCTGTTCTACTGTTCATTAATATTTTCACATGTGGGAAAGTTTGGTTTTGTTTTTTTTTTAAAATATTTTATCCCCCTAGGCACAACTAAAGCAAAAAAGAGGGAAATCAAAAATACTAAATTACTGTTGAGGACAAGCAAACAGTGTTTGTTGTGTTTTTTGTCTGGAAGACACCCTCTTTATTTCTGCAGGTGCAGGACTTAAATAGCCCCATGCTTACTGTTTGTCTTCATAATGCAATGAAATTAAAAAAAAAAAAAAAAGTGATTACTGACTCTTGGGGCTGGAAGAAACACCATGGACCATTTATTCTATCTTCTTGACCTGAGGCAGAACCAACTATAGATGCACCATGGATAACAAATGGCTGTTCAGTGCACCTGGATATTTCCTATGCTGTAGACCTGGTGACCTGCCTGGTAATCTATCACATCACAATCCTCACTTGTCCTAAATCCAGTCCAAATCTTGCTTATCATAATTTGTCTATTAAATTTTGTTCTACACCCTCCCTAGAGGGCACATAGAGCAAACTCATCCTTCAAAAATGTGCTGCAAGGCAAGAAGATTATTATCAGGGGCCCATAACCCTCCTCTAAGTCTTTGGTATTTCAGATAAATGACTTCAGATCACTCATTCCTTCCTTGTAGGATAGGCTTTCTAAATCTCTGATGATTTTTACTGCTTACCCCTGGAGTGCCTCCAACTTCCCTCTAACTGGCCTACATCTTTCTTGAAGTGGAAACCTCAAAGTTTTACCTGTGAAGGATGAAAGGATTGCTCATATGTCTTATAAACCACAATTCAATTTATAAATCCCAATATATGTCTACATGTTTCATCACAGCATAATGTGAAAAGACAAGATGCTTCAGCTAAAAAAATTCTAGATACTCTTCTATGGGATTCTCGTCCCAGCAGTTTTCTGTTAAGTGCTATTTAGTAGATTATTTGATTATTTCTGCTTTAAACACCTTGCAGTTGTCTCTGCTGAATTACACCTCGGCTTTTTTTCAGACCACTTTCAGTATTAAACACTCCCAGCACATGATTTCACCTAAGAAAAATGTGAAAAAAAGTTGCAAAATAGGAGTATGGCATCCTCTGGTAACCAAATTTTTCTAGGTGCTTATGAAGAGATTTACTCAGCAAAAAGATAGGCGCTTTTTATACCTTGATTCAAAAGCACCTATCATCTCAACATCTCTCTGTAGCTACAAAGTATACCTCTAAACTGCAATTATTTTCACTGCATTACAGAGGAAATGTGATTTGCTGCAACAGAATTTAAAAGTATTATTTTAAGATAACTTTCAGAAATTTTGGCTATGGCATTTGACAATCATTAGAATTTAGAAGTGATGCACATCCAATCTAGACTACAGATAAGATTTACTCCTAGCCTGCCATTTACACTGAATTCGTTTTTCAATTACAGTATGTAAAATGCAAATGAGCCTACACTAAACAACTTCACTAAGTTATTTGCTATAATTTTATGTTTCCTCATTACAGGTCTCTCTCTTGGAGTGGCTAGTATTTCTATCTATTAATTTTGTAAGACATCCTCTGCATTGTTTTGCATAAGAAATAAAAGAAACCAAAAAAACAGAACACAGGGAAAAAAATCTTTATAGGGAAAAAAAAAAGTGTATTATTTGAAAATATCATTTTCCAAAATAAAAACTTCAGCATGCCTTGAGAATATTGTGCTTTTAGCCCATGTAACATACATTTCATCATATCCTAAATGCTTTTTGTGTCATTATATACTTTTTAATATTTCATTTAGCTCTAAAATCTTGCTTTGCAACTGTTTCTTCCTACCAGAGTTAATGATTGGAGGAAGTTATTTCTAAAGAATCCAAGAGCAGGCTTCTTATTTGTTCATATAAATCATTACTCAAAATCCAGAAACCATCATCTCTGTAATGAACACAGAGTTTTGTGCTCTTGGAATACTTTGGATGTACTAGCTAGTGCTTCTGGTTTCACAGGAGGTTCCCTCCACAAATATAATTTGCTCTTTTAAGCTTTCAGACTTGCATTTGTCTCAGAAATGAGACACTAAAGACAAAAGTGTTAAGCTGGCTCCTTGCCTTTCTCATACAAAGTCAGACAAAATGTACCCTGGAAGAGATCACAGGAACTTTTTCATCCACCAAGCACACCGAGTTCTTTGTATTGAGAAAAGCATATCACCTTGCCTTTGCCCTAAGTGGCAGAATTTCTGAATGAAAAAATGTTAAATGAGTCTCTGCAACAAAAAAAAAAATTAAATATATTCTCCTACAATTCACAAGGCTTTACTGCTCACTCGAAAGAAGAGCTAAAAGAAGGTGTATATGTGCCAGGGAGCACAAGACTTTGGCACAGCAAGATTATGCTTTGCTTCTACAAGAAGCTTGATCTCACTGTGTTTGCTATGTGTCCAAACCAGAAGTCCTTTGTACAGGTCACTGATCCGACACATGCAGTAGCAGAATTTTTGTGCACTGGATTTCTTGGTCTTATCTCTCAAAATGCAGCAATTGGAAAGTATGGTCATCTGCACAGATCATTTGTTTCATGGCAAATGGCAAAGAATCTTCTTTCATCTAAACTCCAAAAGAGAGGATCTCTGTTAGGAATACTAACAGATATTTAAAGAAACAAAACAAAAAAATCCCTTTAACTGATGAAGAAAAAGCAGTTTTACAAAACTTTTGGACAAATTGTCTAAACTAACAAATGGTAAGTTAAGGATAAAATACTATAGGGACATTTGGGTTTTGCCAAGGTTTGAGATCTGATTATCACCTTTTAGGTAAGTCACCCAAAAAGAACCCAAGTTACATTCTTTCTTTTGTTTTCATTAAGGCTAATTACAATTTTAGCTAAATTCTGAAATCCTGAAAGCAAAATGAGGATGACAGACCTGCAAAAAGGACTAGGATATAGTATTGGACATAGTCAGATTAATTACTATTTACAATTAACCACTTTGGTGTCTGGCTTCTGACTATGCCAGCTATTCCCTTCAGATGTTCAGGGATGCTTTAACGTAGGTCCTTCTTTATTTCAACTAGTGGAAACAAAAGAATAATACTGACAACCCAGAGTATTTTCTTCAGTTGGCTGCAGACTGATATTTTATTTACTGTATGACTTGAATAATTAAAACTTCACCCAGCTTTTTTACTCTACCACCATCAGAATCTCTAATGCCTTTCTCAGATGACTTAAAATACTGACTGTCTGCCTGTGCTTAGGATTACAGTAAAAAAATGAGACAAGAAAACAAGAAAAATTACTAGCTACAGCTTCCCAAGCTATAAAAATTTAATTAAATACCATTTATTCTTTTAAAGGTGTTTTTCATGGCACTGCAATATTTCGCTGCTGCGTGTTGTCTTCCAGACAGCAGATTTCTTGAGAAAGATCTGGACATCTAAAAAACTATCAAGAAGACAGAACTTGCTATGTAGATATTTATCTGAACAATAAAGAAAGATATCACTGCTCTGTAATTTCACCTGTTTAATTTGCACATTTGGCTTTTTATTCAAAAAAGTATGAAGCTCTGCAAAGAAGCAAACAAGGATTTTCAGGCTACTCAGTTGCAAGTGACAGATGTCTTGTCAGCGAATGTATTCCACATGGGACACTTAAGCCTTTATAAATCTTCTGTTGCATCATGATGTCGCATCAGGCTCACAGCAATTGCTGTCATATAATTGTTTATTTATTAAAGCAGTGAAAGATCAAGCATAATCATTCTCTAAAAAACAACCTGAGGAATTTATACCAAAGAACATGTAGGTAGTGAAAAAAGGCCAAGAAAACTGCCACTCCCTAGACAATTCTCACTCCTTCACTAAGAAAACAGAAAAAACATACTGGCCTCCTGTCTACAGAAGGACATCTTTCCACACCCAGCCCAGTAGTTTAGTAGATGACGCCATTCTCCTTCCTTATGTTTTGATTCATTGTGCATCTGGAAATACTGAAGAGACAATTAACATTCTGCTACACTGTCTGCTGCATCTCCTCCCTTTCTTATGTTGGCCTGATGAAAACAGCAATGGCAAACATAATGAAAGGGAACTTCTGTAACTCCTCTTTTAACCCTTGCGTAGCACTCTAGAATGGGGAAGGAAATGATTAAACTATTCCCTGACCCAGAAATTTATAATCTAAAATAAAAAAGGAGTACAAAGACATGCTATAATTACAAAATTATGAGTCTTACTATAATTATAATCCATTTAGTCAGGAGAAAAATTTAGAATTGGAAAAGAAGTTGGCCAAGATTCATTGGGAATTTGTGTAACACTTGTCATCAACAGAAAAAAAAAATAAAGCACTTAGTGGTGGAGACAAGTCCTTGGGATTTTTAAAAATGACACAGAGAAAAAGGCAGCAGTGTCAAATAGCATCCCAAAGAACAGTCACCACAGTTTTCCATACAAGCCTGAGACAAAAGATGTTGCAAGAAACTTTTCAGCAGTGCCCCAGAGATCAGTATGTAGCTGGAAAATCCATTTAGTAAGCAGCTTCCTTTGAAGCATTTCCACAAGGACAAGATAAATCAAACACAGAACTTTTAAAATGGCCTGCTCTATTCTCACCCAGAAGCAAGCCATACGAGTCAAACCTGAGCTGCATCTCTTGCTTATCCAACAGCTGAGCACAGAAATTAAAAGTCCTTTCTCTCTGTGTGGGTAAAGGAAGTGGACAAAGAAAAGAAAAATACATCTTCCTCTCCTCAAATTTCCAGTGTGAGGTTACAGAGTTAAACCTGCCAAGGTGACAAGAACGGTGTCAGAGGGAATCTAGTATGTCATACTAACTGCTCTTGCTTCTCAGCAAAACCACAAAAGTAACTTTGGCCGCAGTGAAAGGATTGACATGACAGAGAATGATAAAAACCAAGGTCACACTGCTACACCACACTACTTGTTGTCTCTAGTCAGAGCTGATGAAAATATCTAGGCAACTGGGTAATAATACAAAATTCCCACTTAGTTCAGAAAGGACAAGCACAGAAGATTTTGTCAATTGAAATGTCAATGGTCTACTTAGCTTCAAAGATGGTTGAATTTGGTCTGACATGACAATTTGATACCATCTTCTGACATTTAACTGCAGTTGTAACAAGCAAGATGACTGATTTACTTTCTTCACTGAAGATGAAATGAAGCTACCTAAACCTTACTTTCCTTGAAACAAAATTTTAAGCTTTTTGGCATCCAAACCTACCTGCATGACTTACTTTCCCTGTGCTACAGCTTTTGCTCTATTGAAGCAACAGTTCACTAAGATGAATCGTGTTCTCCTGAAGCTGCCTCATCAGTAAGTATTGCTGAAGCAATTTAGTAATGATCTTAATGTGCAGTGCTGGATTTTTATAGCTATCTCAATTGGCTATTAAAATACAGCACTGCACTTTGAAATTGCTACTGCACCACTTCAGAAATAGTTAGCATGATGGAGATGCAGAAAGCACTGTTCATTTTAGTAGAAACCACACTCTTTATGAATGATTTCTGGAAATTTGTACTTAAAATCTACTATGAGATTAGATGTTCACTTTTCATATTAACCCAGGATTCTTAGAACTGCTTGGAGAATTCTTAAGAACTGAATGGTTTCAAGGGAAAAACAAAACAAGCTGAACAAAATATATGTATGTAAAATTGCTGCACAATTTTCCAAGTCACTTTGTTTATTACTTTACTGCTGGTGGAAAATGACATTGAATCACAAAAGAGGAAAGTCAGAATTATCATGCAAATATAAGACTTCAGACATGTGATACCCTGCATCTCACAGTATAGGCAAGACAACCAATGCAATGGATGGCTTTTGAATTCCATTTGAAGTTATTCTTGTTGATCTGGTAAATCATTACTTTATTGATTAACTACTTAGATCCAAAGATGACTGAATTTGGTCTGACATGACAACAATTTGATACCACCATCTCCTGACATCTAACTGCAATCATAACAGAAAACATTAAAGATTTACTTTCTTTCTCCACTGGAGACAAAAAGACAGTAGCTAGAGCCTGAAATACTAGAACAGAAGTTCCACTCTAATAACATTAAATATTATTAAGGAAAATTACAATAAATAAGCACTACTTTTCTTCAAGAATGGAAGGAGCCACTATACAGAATGAATGGTTTTTAAGAAATATTTCCTATGTGGTAATTTAGATAAGTAAGATAGCAAGTCTGTAGTGACCAAAGGCAGATAATACATTTAATATTTTATTTGTGCCATAAAGCAGAATATGATAATAGCAGCTGTATGCAGATATAAGCACTGAAATGAAAAAAGAGATCCTCAATCTGTGAAGTATGAAGGTGCCGACCTAACACTTTTTCTTGATCAGGCATTGGCAACACTAATATATTAAAATATTTTTGAAAACCAGCAAAGGCTTTTATATTTTGATGAGTTTCAAGAGAATACAATTTTTATGTGATAAACTATGCAGATACTCACATATTGTTACATTAGACAATCCTAGCCTGCAGAAAAGCCCTGCCTTTTAGTGATGTTAACTTAGAAATGATGGTTTTGAATCACTATCTTAAAACTGGAAAATTATGTACTAGTGCTTGACAGCACTTTCTACTAATTGGATGAAATGTCAGTCCCTTCAAGCAAAGACATTTCACAAAAAATGGTATTTTAGTTTCAGTTGTGGTGGTTTTCTATTTATACCTGTAGCAAGTGATGCTGTCTTACAGTAATATGTAGGGAAACACTTAAATTAGAATTAAGAACCTAAATCGTTTGTTATATGCAGGTTTGGGAAAGCTTTCCTGCTTCCTCATTTTTCTACAACTTTGTTTTTTAAGTTGCCCCATTTTGCTCTATTTTAGATGAGGATTCACAAAAAAGCTCACAGTAGTACAGAAGAAGGAGAACACTAAAAAACAGAAGTAAATTCGCAGCTGGTGAGATCATAAGATTGAAATTCTTAAAAGATCACAAGAAAAGGTTTAAGATTCTGTTCAAACTGTGGAAAAAAAACATTTTTGCTGAAAACAAAATGGAATTTTATATGGAAATATAAAAACATTTATTAGCATGAAATAGTAAATATTTCAAAGTTTTCAAGTGATCATAAATCAACAAAACATCTGCCTAACTTGCCATAAAATCCCTTCTCTCTAAATACTGAAGTTTGCTATGCAGTATTTACTGTCCCTTAAATAAGAGAAAATAGGCCAAAATAGTAGTAGAAAAGATAGTTCTATTGATTAAAATAATAAGAATATATATATATATATATAGTCATAAATCCGAAGCAAGCATTTGTTATCAAACTGTAGGATCTGAAAGCTCTCAGTGTTCTCTGGAATTGGGAAAAAAAGAATTTGGGTTCTTTGTTTTCAAAAGCTCCCTCTTTTATTTTAAATGCTGTAGCTATTACCTGAGATAAAACCTTTGGCTTTGCTTTAGTATTAAAAATAATAAGATTTCTCCTTTTCTTACTGGGAGCATTACTCATAAAAATTAAAAAATCCTTCTAGTCTGTTGTTCTGAACAGAACACTTTTCTTAGCAGACTTTTTAAAGTACACGTAATTCTGCAGTACCTTTTTGACTATTCCAGTTGTCACTGCAAGCTGAGATGCTATCTATGCAACAGAGCACAGGAGTTTTCCAATAAAGCCATCAAACCAAAGTAAAATATGTCAACTGTTATGAAACAGAAGTATGAACTTCCATGAAACTACAAACAGTAATGGTGTAAAGAGCAGTAACAATTCAAGATAAATCTACAGGGAAATCATACCTTATTCTGACGGTAAAAATCTCTGCATCTTCTCAAGAAAATTCCATAACTAATTGGTGACTTAAAAAATGTGCTACTTAAAACATACTGATTCTTGTCTTAGTTTAGTAAGAAACCTGAATAACTACACAGGGACTTTATTCACTGTCACCAAGAATAAAACAAATAGTTATGTGAAAAGGAAATCTACCACGTGCTGCAGAGTCGCTTCAGGCCAGCACAGAGAACAATGAAATGGAAACTCTGGAACTGGTTATGCCCAATGACTTCATGTAACATTGAGACGGATATACATAATTCAAAAAAATAAAGGCATATTACACCCTTTATATTAATCCCATCTTATTTTTGAGTATTTTATTGAGATGCCCACTTTGGGAGCTTAGTCTTTGCTGATTAAAAAGAAAATTAAGATAAGAAAGATAGTCATCCAGAGAGAGAAACAGAATTGGACTGAACAATGCTTAAACAGATGCATTAATTTATAATTTAGAACCCCAAAACATAACATTCCAAAAGGATTAAAAAAATAGTCCTGATATGGCCCTAATTCGGAGAGCAGGAGGAATAAATGTCCCCAAATATCTTTTTTTAAATGCTCAAAGCTGGCTGGCATGAACCTGATGAAAATGTATCATTAGCTGAATTCACCAGGAATAAGAAAAAAATACGCTTACAGACAACAGAAAAGAGACATAGCTGCTGATCTGTCCAGAGCCTTTCCATCTAAAATATAGTTAAAAAGGGCAGCTCTAGCCATCACTGCAAGATTCCAGTGCAGTTGAAACACTGTAAGGACAGTTACTATTGAATTACCATGAAAGGTGTGGGAAATTAATCCCGTTTCTCTGTGATTTTTTACTCAAGCCACCAGAATATCCAGATGGCAGAATCAACTATCCTTTTTGGGTATTTTCAACTTTGCCATGTCTCCCCTCAGGTTTCCTGCTACTCAGCTGTTCCGCTTCACATACCCTAAACTTTATTTCTGCAGCTGTGTTGTCTTTTAAGATGTCACATTTCCTATAGAATTGAGGTCAGAAGTCTATTATGTGATCCAACACTGCTGTTGTTCCTGGAATAATTATTTTCTGCATTTTTTTTTTTCCTTCTGGTATATCCTATCAGAGCTTAACTTATCAATTAGGTATTGGTAGGTAAAATATTACACAACCTCTGTGTTAAACTGTCTGGCTGCCATAAATTTCCTACAATAGTAGAAATCCATTTTTCTCTCTGATTCTTTAAAAAAATGAAATTTTTTAAAAAAATTAAGTTTAATTTCTATGACTGATTTTACATCAAGCGTACTACTCAATACTTTTGGTTTTAGTAAAAAGTAGATTTGCCGTGTGATATGACAGCATGACAATCCCAGAGGCCAGTGGAATTCCTTTGCTTTAAAATCCTCCAATCAAATGCAATTGAATGGGTTTGAGCACTGTAATCTCTGAATAGTGACTGAGGTTCATAATACACAGTTCTTGGCAGAGTCTTAGAGGAGGCTAACACACCATTATATTACAAAGCTAAATACCACCACTAAATTGCTTTGTTTTGAATGTCTGTGCATGTGTTCCCCAGGAACAAACACTGCAGTGTATGCAATCCATTCTTATTATTGCTATTCTTGTTATGTTTCAATACAGAGCAAGAAATGCATATTACTTAAGGACAGGATTTTCAGTAGTGTCTAAATCCTATTGAGTTTCAGTAAGAAAGCTCCATTGCATATCCTTTCTCTGTTACAGCCCTCAGCTACTGCAAAGATGTTGGCTGTTAAAACCTGCAGTGTTCTGAGAGTGACTGAAATTAAATACCTATTAATTATGAAATGGCACACAAAGCCAAAACCAAAATTGTGTGTCTGACTGAAGAGTCGTATGAGAATCATACAAAAGACAAATCTCCTGAGCACATGAAAGAGAGGAAGATCGCACAATTACCTTCAAGATACAGAATATAGACATCAATCGATATTATCAATCAGGCATGGCAAACTGATGCATGCACAGCTTCAAATATCTATGCAGCTACCATTCTGTCTGAAACCTTGATTTTCTATTTCACAACTCATTTGTGTCTTTCTTTATATCTTTTCCCAAATAAGTTGAGTTTAAAGGTTATATGGCCTTTTAACACCTATGAGAGTCTGCCAGGACAGATTTTTTTAAAAGCAGCAGGAAAAATTGCACAGGGATCTGCATTCAAAAGGAACCACTGCAGCACACTTCCATCACCTTTCTCCTGCCATATGCCCAAAGTCATGGCTATACCTTGCGTATTTAACTCCTTGTGTTCAAAATAGGTTTGCCAAATTAACCTATATCTTTTGTATGGTGGTTGCTAGCTAGAAAAATTAACATCCACTTAAAAAAAATAAAATCTAACCTCTGTGGACTCATAGCTTGTAAAAGCTCTTGTCCTGAATAGCTCAGATGAAATTAGAATATTTATATAAAAAGCCTTAAAAGCTTCCCCCTTTATAATCTTCAAGTGCTGAAAGATATGATCTGCTACACCTACATAGGCAAGCTAGTGATCTCTGGGTTTATGTGGTATTATGGAACACAAGACTTCCTATCAAGTGGTAGCATCCTTCCAGTACCTGAAGGGGCTACAGGAAGGCTGAGGAGGGACTTTTACAAGGGCAGGTAGTGATAGGACAAGAGGCAATGGCTTTAAACTGGAAGAGGGGAGATTGAGATGAGATGTGAGGAAGAAATTCTTTCCTGTGAGGGTGGTGAGACTCTGGCCCAGGTTGCCCAGAGAAGCTGTGGCTGCTCCTCCCTGGAAGTGTTGAAGGCCGGGTTGGATGAGGCTTTGAGCAACCTGGTCTAGTGGAAGGTGTCCCTGCTGATGGCAGGGGGTTGGAACTGGGTGAGCTTCAAAATCCCTTCTGACCGAAATAATTTGTTGATTCTATGAAATTCTCAACACAGTGAGGTACAAACTCAATATACACTGACACAGACAGACAGGAAAAAAAGCAACTGAAAATATATTTCCTACTTCCACATTTAGTATGGAACAGCCTTCTTGTCTAAAAAACAGATTCACTTTCTTTACTCACTTTGTGAGTAGAAAGGAAGGAATGGTGTGGGAACTACCATGCTGATTTTCAGGTCCTGCTCTGGACATGTAAACATCCCAATTTCACTCTGAGAAGCAAGAAATACTTTATATATAAATACTAAATTATTCTTGCACTGTATAGTAATGGTGTGAAAGAGCAGTTCCCAGATAAACCACCTGAAATATGAGTAGATAAGCATCACACAAGTGACGAGCACTGAAACCTAAAGCCAATATTCACAGGTTTTATTCTCAACTTCTGCCATGACTTTGGTTCTTCTCAACAGATAGCTTATTTTTCATGGAAGATTTTCAAAAAATCGAGCAAAACTGCTGCAGATAGTATAATTATTATTGATAAGATTTCCAACCAATCTATAATCTATTCATTCTGCTTTTTTTATCTGTGGAATACAGAAAGTATAAGAGGGTAAGCTTTTTTACTGCCCAAATTATAAAGATAAAAAAATTAACTTTTGCAGAGAACTATTCCATCAACTTTTTTTTTTAATTCAAGTTTCCTGTTAACTTATTTCTATAATATAGAAGTAAAAATTTTTTAAAAATATTCAGCTTAACAAGAAAATTCACTATTTATAGCACCTACGTGTAGTAAACTTCATATAAGAATATAGCTACAAAATTGTTTGTAGCACCAAGAAAAAAAAAGCTTTTTTAGCTTCTCATAAAACACATTTTTTGTATCCACTCTCTTTTATGAAAATAAATGTAAAAATAAATACTTTCAGACATACAATCAAAAAAAAAACATGATGAAAAAAACATTATTAGATAATGATTGCCTCTCCTGTCCGTTTCCACAATGCAGCAAAAAATTGGTCATGGTGAATAATTTTACTGTTTCATCAAAACCTGAAAGGAGATGTTAATTTTATTTTCTTTAGCCTGAGGTTACTCAAAATGACTGTCATATCACACACTTAGTTTAATTCCAAAGCTTTAAAAACGTTGCTGCCTGCACTACTGTTGAGTTCACACACGTACAAAATCTTATTAGAAATGCTTTTCTATTAGAAAGTAAATTTAGCAATGTAATTGACCATAAGAATCCAGACTTTTGGGGGTTTACTCTCAGATTTGTGTTTAAATATGCCTTACTGTTCACCAGGAGTGAATACACTGCTGTGTCAAATAACTGTGATGTACATATAAGCGGTATAGTGCAACACTGAAAGCAGTACACTGTTGTTGCTTACTATGAATGGATAATCTCAACAATTCCACATGTACGAGAAACAAATATACTCCATTGCTGGTATAAAAATTCTAGAGAATCATAGAATCACAGAATGGTTTGGGTTGGAAGGGACCCCTTAAGGTCATGTAGTCCAACCTCCCTAGATCTTCCACTAGATCAGGTTGCTCACAGCGCTGTCCAACCCTCTCAGCCTTTCTTTATAGCAGAGGGGTTCCATCCCTCTCATTATTTTTGTTACCTCCTCTGGATCTGCTCCAACAGGTCCATATCTTTCTTGTGCTGAGGACTCCAGGGCTGTACACAGTGTTCCAGGTGGGATCTCACCAGAGCAGAGGGGCATAATCACCTCCCTTGACCTGATGGCTACACTTCTTGTGATGCAGCCCAGGATCGGGTTGGCTTCTGGGCTGCAAGCACACATTCTGGCTCATGTCCAGTTTTTAATCCATCAGTACCCTCACAGGTATTGTGTCAAAGGCCTTACAGAAGTCCAGATAGATGGCATTCATAGCTCTTCCCTTGTCCACTGATGTAGACACTCCATCTTGGAAGGCCACTAGGTTGGTCAGGCAGGACTTGCTCTTGGTAAGGCCATGCTGGCTGTCTCAAATCACACCCCTGTCCTCTATGTGCCTCAGCATAGCTTCTAGGAGGATCTGTTCTATGATATTCTTAGGCACAGAAGTGAAGCTGACAGGGCAGTAGTTCCCAGGATCCTATCTTCTAACCTTTTTAAAAATGAATGCAACATTTCTGTTTTTCCAGTCCCCAGTGACTTCACCTGACTGCCATGACTTTTCAAATATCATGGAGAGTGGCTTGGCAACTGTATCATTGTCTCATCAGGTACATACAGAACTTTATGTATATTCGAGTTACTGAGGTGGTCACAAACTTGATCTTCTCTCACAGTGGGGGGGATTTTGCTCTCCCAGTCCCTGCCCTGCCCTGCAGTTCAACCACTCAAGAGGTGTGAGAAGAGAGCTTGCCAGAGAAGACTAAGGCAAAAAAGTAATTGAGCACCTCAGCCTTCTCCTCATCTGTTGTTATGAGTTCACCAGTCTTGCTCATTGCAGGGGTACACTTTCCTTTCCCTTTTCTGGCTGACATACTTGAAGAAGCCCTTCCTATTACTCTTTGCATCCCCTGACAAGTTCAGTTCCAGCTGCACCTTGGCCTTCCTGACCCCATCCCTACACAACTGGGCAGCGTCCCCATACTTTCCCCAGGATACCTGTCCCTGCTTCCACTGGCTGTGCATTTCCTTCTTGTCTTCTATTTTACCAGTAGGTCTTGACTCAGCTGTGCTGGTCTCATCCCTTTCTTGCCTGATTTCTTACATTTTGGAATGGAGAGCTCTTGTGTTCTATGGAAAGTATCCTTCAAGATCTGTCAGCTCTGTTCTGCTCCCTTGTCCCTGTGGGCAGTTTCCTAGGGGGAACTATTGACTAACTCTTTGAAGAGCTGGAATTTTGCTTTCCTAAAATTTAATGTCCTGACTGTACTCTGTGCCTGAGTCATATCCCTTGGGGCTGCAAACTCCACCAGTGTGGGATCACTGCAGCCCTGGCTGCCTCCAATCTTGATGTCAACAATCAGTTCACTTGCATTGGTGACCATCAGGTCCAGTATTGCATCCCCTCTGGTAGAGCTGTCTACCACCTGGCTTAAGACCTTATCCTCCGTGCACTCCAGGAGTCTCCAGGATTCCCTACAGGTTGCTGTGCTACTTTTCCAGCAGAAAAGGGTGGCTTACATCCCCCAGCAGGACAAGAGCTTGTGAGTGCAATGTCTTCTGTAGCTGGAGTAAGAAGGCTTCTTCAATAGACTCTCCTTGATTGGGTCACCTGTAGTAGACACCAACCACAAGGTTCCCTTCATTGCCTTGGTCTCTAATTCTTACCCATAAGCTTTCAACTTGTTTGTGGTTGTTCTTATAGCTCTTCACACTCTATCCATTTCTTGATATAGAGGACAACACCTCCTCCCCTCCTTCCTTCCCTGCCCCTTCTGAACAGCCTGTAGCTACCGATAGCTGCATTCCAGTCACGGGATTCATCTCACCAAGTTTCAGTAATGGTAACTAGGTCATATTTTTCTAGCAGTGTGATGGCTTTCAACTCCTCCTGTTTTTGCCCATGCTGTATGCATTTTTGTAAAGCTGGGCTGTCACCTTCTTAGAGGAACACCCCTTAATTCCTCTGGGGTATTTAACTGGTGTTTTCCTGTCGGCTACTGTTACCTCAGGAGTCCCTGGCTCATCTCCATAAGACTTCAAGTATCTTGCAGCATGTTTCAGAGCAACAGCTGAGGACCCTCACTAGCATCCCATCCCTTTAACCTTGGTGTGCCATCCCACAGCTTGTCACAGGCAAGCCTGATATGATCCCCCTTTCCCTTCAAGTCTAGTTTAAAGATCTGTCTGTCAATGAGCCTCACAAGCTCCTGAGCAAAGACCCTTTTCCCTCTTTGAGAAAGGTGAACCCCACCTGATGCCAACAAGCCTGGTGCTGCGTGGGCCATCCCATTATCAAAAACCCCAAAACTGTGGCAGTGACACCAGCAAGGGATCCACATATTAATAGACTATGTATAAGCATACTGGAATGTTCACATGAGATGAGATGCAAAGGAAACCACTGAAAAAGCTATGGGTTATTCACTATAGATGGGACAGGTAGAATAATCTCATGTGTATGGCATAGATTAAGAAATACACAAATTTCTTCATTTCATGTATATACCATTAATTAAAGACTTATGAAATAATTACTATGGATACAAAAATCTACTGCTGTTCATTCTATTTACATGTACGGTGAAAATTTCCATTTTATTTGCCCAGAAATTAGCTATGAAGAAAAATACAATAGCCAGGGTGAAATTTCAGGCAGAAAAAACAATAAAGTGAAATTTATTAAAAATAACACTTCTGCAAATAGAAACTTTTTGCAAAAGGAAAGGTGAAAATATAATATTCACAATTGGTACTGATGTTTCGAGAAAGGAATTTTTTTCTGTAACCAGAAAGTTCTGCTGGAAGTGATAAAGCTGATCTAGACTAATGAAGGTTTCATGCTAGGCTTTCACATAAAATAAAATTTTCCTACATATCTGGGTAAGTTAGTATTCTTGTATTCCTGTTCCAAAGATAAGTGTAGAAGGAACCATCAACATGAAAGTAGAAAGGAAAGCTGAATAATCATATAGCCTTCTTAAAAAAGGGAGAATTCAGAAATTGTGTTCAACACCACCTTAAAGGAACGTCAAAGGTCTCAGTAGAGAAACTGTTGAGGAAGTATATGTGCTGCCAGTGTAAAGCATAATATCTGCATCTTGCATTTTTTTGGGAGGTAATGAGCCATCTCTCCAGTAAACATCAAATGAAACAAACCACAGCTTCTTGAATTCCTTTATATTTTAGAGACAGTCATGAAACCATGAATTCAAGTTCTACCAGCCCAAATTAACTGCATTTCAGTATTTGACAGGTCAACTAGTTAACAAATTAAAGTCAGATGCCATTTGAGCTACAAGAGAGGTTAAGCATCAGGTTTAAAATGTATGTCTTTTCACTTTCATATTTACCTTTAGGTCCTTTGAACAACTTGATCTCTACCACAGTCTCCAGAATAGGTCGCCTTCGACGAACATACAACCGCACTATGGAGCCAGCCTCTTTTAGGGCCTCCACGGCTTTGCTGTGTGAGACTTCTGACACGTCAACCTCATTCACTCTCAAGATACAATCATTGACCCTGCAAGAAAAACAAAGAACCATAGATACTAAATGCTTCAGCTGTTATTTTGGACAGAACAGTTTTGTCACTAGTGCTGCAAAATGAAGAACACTTAATTGGGAAAGAAAGATGACAGACTTAATGCAATATGCTTCATCAGCAATGAGACATAAACAGAATACTTAGTTCCAGAAGACATACCCGATTCAAACTAAAATCTTTGCTAAAACTTTTTTTTAAAGTTGGGAAAAGATTATAAAAACATTAACAAGGAGGATTACTTTTTTTTTTTTCATATACTCTGTGCCCTACATTGATAAATATTGCTATTACTATATACCCATATCTACATAAAACCTCTCATAAAGGTTAGTCTGTTACAGTCTATTGTTAAGGCAAAAAGCATGTCTTTTGGAGAAAGTCAATAAAAACCATGGAATTAACTTGCCAAAATCAGTAATTCACACATCTACATTTACTTAAAAATCAAGTCCCTGTGGAAAGGGACATTTACACTCCAAGAGAGTGTCTAAAATTTGGCCTTTTAGAATTATCTACTTGAAAACTGTTATCTTCAATAAAACATACACAGATTAATACTGCTAGTGGAGGATGAATATGAGTGAAATAATACAAATCTGATCTAGTGATAGAAATACTTTCATCTAAAGTGTTTTTCTTTTATACAAATACAAACTTTATCAGTGCAGAAGTAGCGGGACAACAATTATCCTATTGTTGATATCATTGCTATGATGAACACATCCAGTGCTAGATAACCAGCTATACCCTCCCTAACCTGCAGGCTTTTTTTCGCCCTCACAAAGAAAAAGGTGAGGTTTTTTAGTTTTTCTAAATAAAATAAACAAAATATTCAAGAACATACATGCACATGCATAAAAGCATGCATGTGCAAACACATCTATGTGTCTATAGAGTTCTTTGGACTTTAGCACCATTATTTGGAGGTCATGCTGACCCACTATCAGATCAACAAAATGCAATGATCTCAGGGTTCCACATATATTCATTGAGAATATTCAGACCTCTAAAACAGCAGGTCCATAGTGCAATGTAATAAATTACATAAGCTGGTGAGCTGACCCTAACCTTGGCCATAAGGGCTACATGATTCTTTTACCATTATTAATCTAGAAATTACAGCATCTTTTTAAATTTAGTAACATAGAGCACTTGGAAGATAAAAACAAATAATTACTCACTAAAAAATAAGTGAATTTCAGAGAAGAGAATAAAAAAAGAAAGCTGAAGTAATATCTCAACACAGAGACTGTGATGTACTGTCCTTAAATCTGTGTAGAAGGTTTTCAAGGCCAATACTTGGCATAGTTGTTATTATTTAAAGAAAGAAGTCCGTGACAGTGGGCTTGCGATACTTTTTTCCTTCTATTTAAACTTTTACAGTACAGTTCCTACTCCAGAAGAACTCTGCTCTTTTAGTGACCTATAAAGGCTGCAGCAGTATAAACCTAAAATAATAACAGCAAAAATAGTCAGTAAATCCACTCCAAGAAAATTATTTCAGATGATCAAGTGTATGGTCTGAGCACTTAGGGGCAAAACTATTTTGCCTTTGCAAAGAGCACTCCAATGTATTTTTCCTGCTTCGTGGAGATAGTCATGTGACAAGTATTCATATGGCAAAAGTGTATTCCAGTTGATACATGGATTCCTTTCCCTATTTATCTCAAAATCTTCCTAAGGCTGTAGGTGAGTGTATGCTACATGTAGAAGTTAGTTTCAGGCACAGTTTCAGACCTGTGCCAAGGAGATCTCCCTTATAAACCAAGATAGTAAAACGCAAGTCCAGCAAAAGAGATCCCTATAGTTTCATCAATATCTACAGTAATTCAACACAAAAAAAATCCAGGCAGGAGGAAAATTGTTATAAGAAGACTTTCCTAGTTTCCAAAAGATACCATAAATATATATATTTTTAATATTAAAATATTTTTCTAACAGTTTCAGCACTTTTAAATGATGATCATTCTACTAGTGAACTTTAACACCATATATTGCTTTGAGTAAGGTCTATTCAAAGAGTTATTTATTGTAAAAATTTCTAATGAATTGTAAAAAGTTCTAATGACAGAGAAAGCAGAAAAGGAAGTTGTATTCTAAGCTATGGCTAATGACTTTTGCAACAATTAAGAAACTAGAGGAAATTCTATTTTCTCTAATTCTATACAGAAACAACTAAAATATTATTCTTAAGATGTAGAACTTCAATTGTTCAGATTCAACAATAACATCTCAGCATTTGCTGATGATACAGATTCATAGAGCTCTTGACTGAATTTACTTTTGCTTCAATGAAAAGCAACGTGATTAGAAGTATTTTGGGGACTGCATGTGCTGTGCTAAGAAAAAAAAAAAAAGAAAAGAAGAAAGAAAATATCTTCTAATCATATTTTAAAAGAACATAAGCCTAAAAGCAATGTTCACCCTTTGTTTCCTTGGATAAAGAGGGACTTCATATCTCAGTTCAGCACAGTATATAAATATCTGATTAATTTTTGAGATATAAGTAATCTTATTTCTATTTTAGTGAAAACATTCAAATGGGGACTTGATATTATGCTTATACTCAAATTTATTCAAGTCTGTAGAAGGTAACCCTTGCAGGTAACAGCTGAATTAAAATGAGTTAGGCAACTTTTCCCATGTCAAGCTGTCTCATCTAAATTCTTTAACAAAATGGATATATTCTACAAGACTTTTGTAGAAGAATTCAGATATGAAGGACTTTGAATCATAAAATATAGAACACATGCTATAACCATGCCAAGGCAGTTACAACTGATACAAGAAATATGAGAGAGATTTGCCTTAAGGGGGAAAGTCAGGGACACAGATGGTTGCCAATAGTTGTTGCTATCTTCAAAGCAAATAAGAGGTTTGATTAATTAGGGAAAAATACTATTCTTTAAGGGCTTATTCCAACTTTGTTCTAAACCTGAATACCTTCATCTGAGTTTTATGCTTAGTGTTTTCAAGAAACTGTACAGACTTTCTTTAAAAGCTGATAATTGCTTCAGTCAAGTTGTAAGTAAACAGGATGAGTACAATCCTTACACTTATTAGAAACAACTGCTAATTATCGTCCTGTTCACTTGCTCTGTGCAACATGGTGCCCCGAAGAGAAACCCAAAGCAGTGTAGTACGACAGCAAAGAGCCCCAGAAAACCAAAAGGTCCTGCCAAGACACATTATCCCACTTTCAGCTCCATAAAGGAGCTAGTTGTAACCAGCTATGGACTTAAGAACAAGGGAATGATCTGTGCTCCATGGGACAATGTTATGACACTGAAAGCTGCAGTAACCTGAGTCTTAGTTATCATCCAGATACCTCTGGGCTAATTGGCAGTCTATTAACGGGACAGCCCTGCTTCTCACAAATAGTTACCATGCTTTCTATTGAAAAACAGACAACCTTAGTAGATTATTTCTAAGCAAATTAATTTTTTTTAGCTGCCTTCTCAGAAAAGCTTAAATTGATATGGATTTTATTTATTCTTTAGTTGAAAGTTAGAAATCAAGGTTAAAATACTGTTATTAAGTGAGAATCAGTTCAAAGCTATGGAATATATCAGGTAGATATATATCTTCTTATATTAGTATGAAGATATCAGGTAGACAACAAAAGAGAGAAAAGCACAACATTTACACTCTGATTTTTTGCTCCTGCTTTGTCTAACCTTTTTAGCCAAAGCTTCCCTATAAAAGCATTGATGTTTTCTGTCTTCCATAACTTACAAGAACACAGCACTTTAAGCAGAAACACAAGATCATAGGTGACAAGCTGAAAGGACTGATTATTATCCTTTCTTCAAGAGATCAGTGAATAGTAATATAAATATATTATCTGACCCTAAAAGAATCAGTCTAGTCCAGTTAGGGAACACTGACACCCTCTACCCTGCTTTTTTTTTTTTTTTGTTAACTCTATACATACCCTTTCTATCCCATAGTAAGCAAATTTTTCAGCATATAGGGATAAAAAATGTAATTATTGATACTGGCCCATATAATTTCTTTCCAAGAGGAATAAATTATTTATTAATTAATTTATTTAAAATATCAACTAAGAATTTGGGACAAAGGATATGAAATTTACTACAAGAGTCTTCAGATCTGTCTTTCCAATTACAGAATATAGTGCTAAAACTAAATGCCAATGATATGTACGTACCACAGGGCATACTGTTTCCTTAGGTATAATGATCCTTAGACACATGATCCAATTTCTGTAGCAAATTCACATATACCCTCAGGTCCCTTTCTGACATTCTAAAGTAGTATAAAACTAGTGCTATGTCCAATTTAAAAATAAAGGGATAAAACTTGGCAGTAGAAGGAAATTTCTGGGTACATCTAATGACGGTACCAGCCAATCCTAACTCAAAATTCAACAATTATGTGCTTTATAATGAAATTACAAATATCTCTATAGAATGGTCACTGGTTGAAAATGGTACTTGATAAAAGTTCTGATTTTTTTTTTGGGGGGTGGGAGGGAATAATTTTATGAATATTTGAATGAATAATACAGCAGAATCTGAGCTGAACTTAATAAAAATGTGAAATCCTAGGATTGATTTTGATTTAAATACATGTGTAAATATGGTTACAATAAAATGGTAACCTAGCTGTATTTAACATGAAGGCACTATATGAAGTATCGAACCTAACCAATGCTTCTAGCAAGAGCAGAATTGTCTTTGGTTCTAAAGGAAAGTAAATAAGGACTACAAACACAATGTTGCATTTCTGAGAGAAAAAAAATAATCTTTCAATACTCTGAATTCTTTAGCAAGTGGCATTAATATATTACAATGAAATAAACTGAAAAATATATAATCTTTTCCCTCAAAATTCTGGCCTGGTGCCACCTCAACCTTGAGCAGATCGCTTAACTTCTTTTCTTCACAATCTTCAAATAGAGGATTAAAACCCCACCTGTATCCCACTTCCTTTGACTCCTGTTTACAGTTTAAATAAACTTTCCAGAGGAGAGTCTACACCTTCTTGGCTCATCTCAAACAGGGACTAACCCTCAGAGCAGCCTCTAGGCATGCTCAGCATAAATAATAGATAAACAACAAAAGCAGCTCCCTGCCTTTTCCTGGCTGCATTCACCTTTGTAACTAGTCTTCAGAAGTGAGAGATGAAGGGCAAACACTTCCACCATGCACAAAGGTTGGACTGTGTGAGTGTTTGTGTGTGTACAAAGACAGGAACTAAACCCTTGCACAGCATTCCTGTAAGTCAATACACCCAGATGGATGCTTTCTCCACCTGCACTGGCAAACCAGTTTCGGTGTCTTGGTCTCTGGAGCCTGAAGGCTGGAGCATGGCTGAGCTAACAAGTCTTGCCAAAAAGCAGGGTGTGCTCATTTAAGCCTGATGTTGTGCTTCTGCAGCCTTACAACTCATACTAGCACCTGGCTTGATTTTCAGCCCAGAGACTAAAATAAAATAAAATCTTACAAATATTTTTTACTCAAATATATGGGTAGATTTTACTAAAACTTAATGAAAACCCAGTCTGGCCTTCAGCATACTACCAGCCTTCAGCCCACAGCTGCTGGCATGAGGTTTTGGAAAGTGACCTGAAGTTGTGTAAGCTGCCCCCACATTCCGTAATTTACTCCTCAGCACAAGAAAGACATGGACCTATTGGAGCAGCTCCAGAGCAGGGACACAAAAAGGATCAGAGGGATGGAACACCTCTCTTATGAAGAAAGGCTGAGAGGGTTGGGGTTGTTCATCCTGGAGAAGAGAAGGCTCCAGGGAGACATTATTGTAGCCTTTCAATAGTTGAAGGAGGCCTGTAAGAAAGATGGGGACAAACTTTTTAGCAGGAACTGTAGTGACAGGACAAAGGCTAATTGGTTTAAATTAAAAGAGGGTAAGTTTAGACTAGATGCAAGGAAGAAATTTTTTACAATCACAGAATGCCCAGAGAGGTGATAGAAGCCCCATCCCTGGAAACATTCAAGGTCAGGTTGGACTGGGCTCTGAGCAACCTGATCTAATTGAAGATGTCCTTGCTCGCTGCAGGGGGGTTGGACTAGATGACCTTTAAACATCTATTCCAATTCAAAACAATCTATGATTCTGCTCCTCAGGATCTTCGCTGCAGTCTTGGCATACAAAAGAGCCACCTATTTTTTTAAGAAATAAGTCAATCTTTAGCATGTTTCCCCCTAAATAGCAGAATGCAAAAGAAGCAGAGGAGAAGCAGAAAAGGTCGGTGCACAGTGGATTCAGCTCCCAGCTCACTCCCTTCGCATCGGTGCAGTGTCTCAGGCACTTTTCTGATTCCCACATCCAGGACCCACTAGCATGAAGCCCTAGTCCCTGTCCTACAGAAGGTTGTATGAGAAAGCAAAAAGGATAAACAAAATTCCTCTTTTGCATACGAGGAATCCAGAGATGGTTTAGGAGGTAGAAATGCCTAAGGTAATGCAGTCAGAAATTTCAGATCACATCCAGAAGGGCCCGAGATCACACCAGCGTAACTTGCAAGTGTGCTACCACAGGACTTTGAGCTTTCACTTCCAGAATGGACACTGGAGCCCAAACTGTCATAATTCAGAGAATAATTCAGATTTCAGAAAAAACTTCCAAATTTCAGAATGAGTTACTACCTGAATGACTGTGTGTTTCCATATCCTGTTAATGTCATGATCTTGCTGAGATCGGAGACACAACCAGCACAGCTACCGAACTGTTGTGAGACATTTACATTTATTGCCCTTCACTACTGCTTCAGTTACTCATGGAATTTTATTTTCTTTTTAACAGCAGCCATCTTAATGAAATATCAATGTATTAAATGGTCTGCATAATAGTAATTGAATTTGAAACACAAGTGACTGGCACCAATATCAGTAAAATATTAGTGGAGCAGTTCCTTATCATACACAGCATCTCTTTACCCCTCTCCTGATGTTTCATTTGTGACGCTAATTTCCATTTTTGAAGTTGCAAGTCAGAAATAGACAATATACTGCACCATATAATTAGGAATGGAAAAGTCCTTGCAGCCTTTAAACTGTTAGAAGAAAATATATTTAGAAGCTTGAATATGTTCCTATTCACAGTTTCAATAGAGGACACATCAGCATTTGTGCACTGTAAAAAAAAAAATACAAGTCTTAAACTCAGCTGTAAGACTTCACTCCAGGCACAAACTTGGCGAAAAAGCAGTTTATCTGTTGTTTAAAATACTTTGGATCATTTCTGCATTCTAGTCTAGTTCTGAGAACTTCCTGGGGCTCTCTTTCAGTTAACTCTTTCAGCCACATTGAACAGTTCTTTTTATCCTTCTAATCAGTGTGCCTTTATCACAGAGTGTCTGTTTGTTTGGGAGTGTATATATACACCTCTTGGTTGAAAACACACACCAAGCTAATATCTAGAATACAAGAGTGGGACCCCAAAGACAGCTCATATAACATCAAATAAGCACACTGATATCCCATGCAGAGATATCCAAGCCAGGTCTGACACTGACAGAGCAGATCTAGCATGGAATTCCACCAGGATTGATGTTTTCCATATGTCTACAACCAATTACCACAGGTAAAAGGCCATATTAATGCAGCTCTGCAATGCTGAGCTCATTAGCACTAGCTTGAGTCCCTGCACAACCTACCACGCAGTGACTGATTTCAAGAGAAGGCCCATTAATGGCTATCAATGGGAATAAAAATAGGAAAGAAAAAAGAACAGTCACAACCCTGCAGTAAAAAATCTCTGTCATAGATTAAAATCAGAGAACTTGTTCCCTGGCAGTGGGATTTCTGCAGACACACTCAACTAGGCAACAAGGCAGGATGGCCATCAACAGCCTGCACAGGAGCCACACAGCTGAACTTTATCAATCACATCCCTACCAAGGACCAGGCAGCTCACCCAGAAATTTTCTTGCCAACAGTGGTCTTTACCAGATGGTAAAGGAAAGGTGTTAACACAATATTTACCCAGAATACATTTTCAGCTGCTAGTGACACTGGACTTTCCTAAGTCAGAGATACATTGTTTGCTTGGTTTTTGTCTGTGGGTTGTTGTGGGTTTTTTTTAAAATTATTTTATTTCTTGTATTTAATAACCCTGAATAGATTCTTCTTCCACAAATTTGTTTAACTTCTGTCAAAAGCCACGTAAACTTTTAACATCCACAGTGTTTTCTTTAAGTTAATTCCACAGCTTTGATACCAGTTAAATAAATATCTCCTTATGGATATTTCAACCTGCTGCTTATTAGTTTCATTTGATGTCTCCAAATCCTTTCATTAGAAGAGATAGCAAACATTGCTCCCTGGTCATTCTGTTTCTCTCCTGTAGTTAGGACATAATCTCTTACCTCTTGTGACTGATTTTTCATCATAAGAAGAAAGGTCCTTCAAGACAAAGTCTTCAAGCCAAAGGTATATAGCTGAAATACTGGTAACACTAATTTAATTTCAGAGATGGAAACACTACCACCCATCTTTCTTTTTATCTAAACGCCTCTTGGCTGTAACATCTACAGATTTATAACTGAATTGTGAAAAAAAAACCCTCAAAACATGCAGTTCAGCTTGAAGATGTTGTTATTATGTTTTTTGTTGAAAAAAATCACATTGTTTTATACTGCATAAATTTTCCAGTCAAGGCAAAAATAAATTTCATTCTGATATGCTTCGAATTAAAGTAAAATTGAATAAAATAAAATAAAAGGTTAGACAGTCAGGGAAACAAAAATCAAAACAACAATCTGCAGTCTTATCATCCAATATAATCTCCTAGAAAAACACTTTAACTACCTTTGCTTCCATCACTAAAGCTGTTGCACTTCATATAATGTAATGCTCTTTTTAAATTGCAGTCAAAATCTGCCATTATTCATCCTCAATCACAAGACTAGAAAGAAATTCTGCCTCTTGCAGAAATCTCTAAATATATTACAGAAACTGTAATAACAATAGAAACTAATGCACATGCATGTAAGTCTGCCACTGAGCAGTGCTCAGGACACCCACAGAGAGGAGACCCTGGTCCACAACCTCTACCTGACTCTCACAACAGCACATTTGCTGCAAGGTTGCTCTGACCCAATTAACATTTACTTGTCTTTGAGGAAGGAGAACAACTTTGAAAGGAAAGAATAAAACACACTGATTTCATAGCCCCATAGATGTGGGCGCATGTTCCCCAGCAAAAGAAGGATGGTAAATGCAGGTTCCCCTTCTGAGATGAGCTGAAAAGTGATTTTGCCACTACTTTCGTGAATGAAGGAAGCCCTGATTTACTCTTTTCCCTTTGCCACTGAAAAGCAATTTAGACCTCATTTTGTATTAAAAAAATTTGTTCAGCTTTAGCAGAGTATTCTGAAGTAATTTTAGACCTGAAATTTGTAGATATCAATTTTTTATGTAGTGATGCAGCCAGCACTCCATCAAGAAATGCTCACAGGGCAAGGGAGACTCAAAAAATAGCTTATTTAAACAGTTACAAGTCAAATAAGGAAACTGTATTTTTAAAAAAATTGCCATATATATTGAAAACTTTCAAAAAAACTACTACTGCTAAATAAACAAAGTATATTTTAAATTATTGATTTCCAAAAAACGGCAAAATTTTGTTAAGCAGTTAATCCAAGGCAATTCTTAGCTGTAGGAGTGAATTTGTTACTAAAATTTCAAAACTCATACTAATTCAAAATTAATAACTTGACCTTATTGTTATTTGAAGCTATATAAAAGCTGAAGTTTCATAAACTATACGAATGCTCCATGGTATTGACTTGGTGTTACTTAAAATTTACTCATTATGATCTCATGCAACATGTCCAACAATATCCAGGAGCTAAAACCAGTTATAAATTCCACATCAACTCCAAATATAATTTTCTATATCCTCATCTTAGGAAAAAAAATATACAGTTAAAAATTCTTACATATCTACTTGAAGGCTGAGCCAACAATGCCACTACAAAAAAAGTGCCATTCTTTTTGTGTCTGGTTAAGGAGGTTTCACAGAAAAAAACCCAATACAGAGTGAGGAGAGAAGCAAAACCCCACTTGGTTTAATGTCTCTCTGAAGAGCCTCACCTCCTTATGCACAATTTGAGAATGGGAAGTAGTTATTACCTGATGGTAGTTCATCTCACAGGGTGGAGCTACATGGGGTTGAGGGAGGAGTAGCTAACACCCATTCAATTTGCACACAGATAGAGTCAAGCACAAACTTTTAGAAAAGGCAAGCTTGAGTACACCTACAACAGGAGGACCTCTCCTTTTTGTTACTTTCCTTTTTTTTTCTTCATCACAGACATCCTGAAATAGAATGATACCCTGTTGCCATATAATACTTTTGGAAGTACAGCTGTTCTAAATCATTTACAATGAAATGATTTTCTGTGACATCAAGCATTCAGTTAGTGCTTGGCTAGCATAACTCAAGGCAAATTAACTCTCTTTTGCTACATAAGCCACACCTATAGCAATTTTGTACTGAGTTTATGATCTTTCACTTCACATATTATTCCTTTTAAAATACTCCCTGCATAAGATGGACTTCTCTCCCTCCAGCATAAGTCACATCGTCTCCAAGCAGAGTTAGGGACTGCGATACACAAATGTATGTCGAGGTAAAGCTGCTGGCTTGAGGATGAGCCCTCCCTTTGCCTGACACCCCAGTATAAAACACAAATCAAAACACTTCTCCACCCACAAAAGACCAGCTTGAACTTTATCAGACCTGAGATTCCTACCTTAACTTTCTGGAAATCAAGTATGACTTTACTAAAAACAATAGATTTGAAATAGTGCAGAACAGACACGAGCGTGAGGTGACTCAGACCAGCAGCTCTGCCAGATAAAGTCAGCAGCCCCTGGCCAAAGGCCCGGTTAGCAATCGATCTGCTGGCAGGCCCGACAAGCCCGTGGTTTTGTTTAAATGTTTGTGTTTGATTGCGAGCTGGTGACAGTGAGGGGACAGCAGCGGAAGCAGACAGTTAAGTTTTGGCAGGAGAGGGCAGAAGGGCAGGAGGGCAGGGGGAAGGCAGAGGGTGAGCAGCAGGGTGGGCAGGACGCTGGGACTGGCAGCTGCTCCAGAAAGCTTCCCTGAAATGCACTCTTAAATTTGTGTTAAATTTTCTTTATTAACCTATTTTGCAGGATCTACAAGAACTACTTCTTCCTTTTTCTACACCTCCCTCCCAAAATTAAGTTGCTTCTCCCACCCTGCATTTATCTCTCTGCATTTCTCATCCGGCTCAATCATCAGCTTTAGTATCCTTTGCTCTTACCACATTTTTCCATTCCTCCGTCCGTTCTCTAACTCCCCAGTTTATCCTCAGTCTCTCTGCGTCTCGTCTCCCGCCACTGCCATGTACGATGCTTTCCTTCTGAAACTACTCCCACTAGCAACCGAGCACTGAAACTCCCGGCACATCCAGCCTCTGTCAGCAGCTCGGCTTGATCTGGGCGGCTCTGGCGGAGGCAGCAGCCTCTAATGGTGGCCAGAAGGAAAACTTCTGCTCACAGAACAAATATTCATGTCTGCCCTTCAAAGCCAGAGGCCAAAGTGGGTCAGCGGAGAGATGAAGAATGAGAAAAACAAGGTGTAGGTAGCTGTGGGGTGTTGTGAGAGGAAGGTGTTTGGATAAAGGAAAGGGGAAAGAAAAACAAAACCCTGTAAAGTCTGAGATGAATGAAGGCACCAGGAAGCTGCAAAGCTCCTCCCAGCTGCAGGGCTGCTCTGCAGGTAGTGGAAGATGCCCCAGGCCAGGCTCCGTAGGTGTGGTAGAGCTTCGCAGCCCTGACTTACCCTCCGGCTGAGCTGGCTCCAGCGCCATGCAGGGACTTCGAGGCCCAGAGCCCGGAGGAAGAGCAGCAGACTTGGCCCAGCCTCTGCCAGTCCAGCCTGGGGAAGGACGAGCTGTGTCCTTGGGACTGAGGTAGGCTTTGTAAGTACACCAAACTACTCGGTTGTTCCTCACGGGTGGTTAAAAATCTCCCAACTGACACTAGCGCTGTCTGAAGCGTATTCAGGTTTGTGCAGGAAAACCAGTTACAACAGATAACCCAGAAGGCAATTCCCGATTCACTATTTTTACAAGCACTTTTCATCTGGGGCTCTCAAAGTACTTTTGCAAATATGAACTCATTGAAGCTTCACAACAACCCCCGTGAGGCAAAGATAATGATCACTATACCCAGTTTATAAACAGGGAAACTTTAGCACAAAAGAAGAAAAGTGTTGCCACAGATCAGGCACAGCAAGTTGAGAACAAAACTGAGCAGTCCTGCCTCCCAGGCGCTTGCACTAACAAGTAGAAAACCCTCCCTTCTGCTCTGGTTTGATTGAGAATAACTATTCCAAACAAAGGTGTAGCGTTAAAAAAAATGAAGGAGGAGAAAACATGTAGTTCAAGTTCAGTAAGAAACTTCAGCAGCTTCAGAGCATCAGTACCATTGGTTTACACACTTAACATAGAGTTAGCTCCAAACAGGTAAGAGGAGAAAAAAACCAAAACCAAACCAAACAAACTTGCTTTTTGTAATGATATGATTCAGAGTAACATGCAGAATGGCATGATGTAAGCAACAAATCCAAACAAAGCACTCTCACATATTTGATATTAAAAATTGCATACTATGTGGAAATAAATTTAAACCCTCTTGTTCTAACATCTGCAGTAAAAGCATAGCAAGAAATGTGACAACAATGATGAGGTACTGTCGGGAAATATGCCTTGGCTAAAGCCTGAAAGACAAAGTGTTTATTCAAACCACAGCTGAGAATTTTGACAGTGCACAAGCAGACTGTCTCACTGTGTATTACTGATTTTGGCTGTCAGAAGCTAAAAGTTGACCAAGTTTTTTCTTAGAAGTTTGAGAATCAGACCTTTGCTGGTTATAAGGATTTTTTTTTTTTTTAATAATATCTTAAGTCAGTTCCTTTTTAATCCAAAATCTTATTTTCAAGTTCAATGGGAACTGAAAGAAATGAAGAAATCAGAAGTACCCCAGAGGGTTACACCTGTCGAGCACAGGAACAGATGTGAAATATTTTTCCTTGACTAATGCTGAACTTCATAGAGAGCTGATGTTTTCTAAGGTATGTAACCACAGAAGGCTTCTTACTCCAGAAAAATTATCACTGAGCTATTTAAATTTGTAACTGCACTAGCAGTGGAAACGTTGATGAAATAATCACTTGGATTTGGCTGCATGGTGCTGTTCTGCTGCGGCAGCACTCTGGGGCAATTGTAATTTCAGGCAGGATGGGTACTAAAGGAACTCTTGGGAGAGAGCCCTGTTAACCAGTTCATTACCATTGCAATTCTTAGTGCAATGGGCATGATATAACTGCAGTGTAGCTACAGTCCTAATAACATGCTATTTTGCTTAAGTGTTATTCACAAGCAGCAGTTTCAATTAGTGGAAAACAGTCAGAAACTTACAGGGGGAAGAAACTGATTCTTTGGGTTTCAAAAGTAAATTTCTACAATCATGTCCATCACTGCTGTCTATAAAGAGGTCCCTAAAATTAACCAGTTTCAAATACCACAAGCCAGAGAGGTACCCTTTTCTTCTCATTAAATTCTATACTCTTTAACAGAGAATTCAGCTTCCCTTTCCTTTCTTGTACCGCATAAGAGAATCTTTACAGCCTACCAAATTGTTTAAAAAACTGGAAAAGGAGAAATATAATTAAATTCAGAGACATGCTGGGGCTCTGCAATACCAAATAAGGAATGCAAATTTCACATAGGAAAAAGGAGAAAAAGAAGAATTTGGCTCAAGAAAAGTGAAGTGGTGAAGGCAATAGAGAACATGGTAACATATTCCATTGATAAAAAGATGTATAAGTTGACAATTTAAAACTTGAGTGATGTTAAGACTTTAAACATAATGTACAAAAATCAGATTTGGATTTTGTGACCTTCCTTTTTTCTTGTAGATGCCCTATGGTAATTCTATCTTTTTTCGTTCCACAGTAGCTCAAAAAATGATATGCACAGATACACAAGCAAACAGAGTTAATATGATCAAACTTCCTACCACAAACCAGGACAGAGTGAGCAGTCAATAATTCATGATCTAATTTATGGCTGTCTGCAAAGCAAGCACGTTTTGCCTATTGGGGTGAATGTCTCTTTATTAACTTACTGCTAAATTGTGTACTGAACTAATAGCATTGTCAGAGGCCTGTAAACAGTGCAGATATGAATCAGTGTTTTGTGGCAGTACTGTAATTATAATAACATCCTGAACAAGCTGTATGCCATTGTATGCACACAGACCTGGAACTGATAGGCTTAATACAAGATCAAAAGTTAACAAACAGGGACTCAGGCAGTGTGAAGTGAATCACAAAGCACACACTTCTGTTTTGCTATATAATGATGGTGAAATAAAGCCAGTTGCCCAAGCTAGATTAGAGAAACATGACATACTGGTAAAGAACATGATCTCTCCTGGGAATAGCTCTTCACATTAATCTGAAAAAGCCCCTATTTTTTTCCTGTTATCACTCCCAATTCACTTCTTAGTAAGCAATCTAGAGCTACAAACGAATACCAACAGGCTACAACTGTGTGCCTGCTGCTGCTGGAGGGATTTAGGTTCCAGACTTTTCATCAGAAGCAAAGCAGCGTAAGCACAACCCATGGGGCAAGGACTGAAGGGGGTCTTTTATCTAGCCAACCCTCAAGTGGGGACTTGCTTCTGTTTCCTCTCCTCCATTTCTTCTTTCCTTTGAGTTTTTCAGGTAAGCTTCACAAAATGGTTATACCAGTGTGTTTCTTAACTCCAGTTTTCAAACTTTGAACAAATAGCAGGAAATTATAATATTTCCTCTCTGGTTCATCTTTAGTGAAACACAGAAATATATTTTAAAACCTGATCAGAATGCAATCTTTATCTTTAAATTATTTTTTTTTAGTGTTATTTTTTTATTAACAAAATATGCATGAGAAAGAGTCTTATCTTCAGAGCTAAATTTTTAATCTTTTCACACATCACAGTGGGACAGTTGATAACTGAAAGGAACAGAAATCTAATTTGTTTAAAATCTTTGCTGGTAGGCATTTAACTGGAGCCTGTAAGGCACAGAAATATGAGAGAAAGGATCACTATTATATTCCAAGCTTTCTCCCTGATTTACTAGATGACTGAGGGCAAGTTATTTCAGTTCTTATCTCCTCCCATTAGCATGTGTATTATGTTCCTTTCCCCACACCAAATCACTCTGAGACCTGGAGGAAAAAAACTCAGTGGGGCTAACTTTTATGGTGATGGTAGAACAACACAGAATGCCTTAAAAATGCTTCAGTTTCACAATCCTAAATCTCTTGACAATCAGTAATTAGAGTAATATCAGGAAAGACACTTTTACAAAGGAAAGATAAACACTGCACAGCCTTAGTAGTTTTTAACCTCTGGTAGTCACATAGCTGGGGGTATGTGTGCTGCTTCTGATAAGTCCACCACAGGTAACTCACAATCAATCTATTTTTCTCAATGTGTTTAAGTTCTCTTTAGAAATATCCACACTCCTAAGGAAAATAAAAAATTATAGGTTCACAAATGGAAAGAGACTGGAACCTAGTTTCCTAGAAGAAAGAAAGAATGAAACAGCTACAGGTCCAGGCAGATTACCAGGGCAGCGTGCCTCCAGGCACAACCACTTTCTTCCCTTTGACTCACCCCTTTTATAAACCCTTTTGCCTCTGGAGTACAGCTCAGGCTCAAATACCAAAATAACCTTTGGTACAGGATTAACCCTTCAAATTGAAGCTCTGAGACATAAAAATCTGTCTCACAGTCCTGCGAATAAACCTATTTATATTCAGTCACATATGCAGTAACCCATTTTTGAATCACAGGTTCAGTAAGAGTCCTATGACCATGAGATTGGTATAAAACATAAGATTTTAATCCTTCTTCTATCCAAGACTCTTTTATTTGTTTGTTTTGGGTTTTTTTAGATCCCAAGACCTTTTAAAATTAACATTTTCCTTCACAAAAGGGAAAGTGTATTTTCTGAAAGCAATAGATAAGGAACTCATATGACCCACTCATTCTTGTACACGGTTTTGAGAAAAATACTTCCACCATAAGATCAGAATTGGACTGTGAGAAACTATAAGCAGAAAGAATTATTTTTGACTCAGAACAGTTTCGGCTTATGATTGCTGAAAATAAATTCATATTTTGCGAGTCTGCTCTTTTAAACTTGGTGATAATTGAAAGCTTTTAATTATTCTTTTACTAATTCTTTTTTTTTTATATATACCACTACACTGTGCTTGTAGTTCCATAAGCTGATCACTCTTGTTTTCACAGAGTATGATGATTTTTTTAGGTGTGTTGCCTTTTAGAAGCTGGAAGTTCACTTATGATCAATTAGTGTCAATAGAAGGAACTACTGAGATAGTATATCAAAGTTCTTTGCTTTATCAAGGCAATTGAGCCAATCACTGTATTTTTTCCTCTGACATAAACTCAAATAAAACAAAAAAAGGCACTGAGCCATAAATTACTAGAATTCTTTTTCTTCCAGAGAGTAAAATAAATTTAAATTCAGAGCTTCTTTATTAAAAAGTAGATTTTTTGCCCATGGACGACTGACATTTGTGAGATAGAAGTTTTTATGCATCAAAAGTCTTAAAAGATCAAACTCTTGAGAGAAATTCTCCTTCAACTCAGTGGGAACAGTTGGTACTTCGGGAGGTTTTATATTCTCTGTCACTGACTTGAAACTCAAAGCTTCAAAGAAACACGGTATGCAGCAATCAGAAGAAAATCTAATTTTCAGTTACTCTCAAGTTTATTATACGCACATTTATATAATCAAATCCTAAATTAGTTCTTCTGTATTCCATGAAATTATTTATTATATATTGTTTACTATATATGAAATTATTTTCTATATATTATGTAGACATCATAAAAGATTCCACAGCTTTCTGGTTTGCAAGCTTAGGAGTTTCTGCCAGTTCCTTTACTGATTAATGTTTAAAAATAACTAAAGGGAGAATGTCTAGAGGAAGGGGCCAGACTCTTCTCGTTGGCACCCAAAAATAGGATGAGAGGCAACGGACATAAACTGCAGCATAGAAAGTTCCACCTGAACATAACAAAGAACTTTCTTGCTGTGAGGGTGACTGAGCACCAGGACAGGCTGCCCAGAGAGGTTGTGAACTCTGCCTCCCTGGTGATATTTAAAAACTGTCTGGACAAAATCCCGATTCATGTGCTCTAGCAGTCCCTGCTTGAGCAGGGTGGTTGGACTAGAAGAACTTCAGAGGTCCCTTCCAACCTCAACCATTCTGTGATTCTGTGATTAACATAAAATGTCTTCTAAAATCTGAATTGTGCAGTGCATTGGTTCTTATACTAGTTCTAGAAGTCAGCACATTTCAGGGAGGGTAGTATGTAAACATAGTAATTATTAATATTTGAAAGTTCAAGAAGTCTTTCAAAACCAGGAGTATTTTATTAAAATAAATATCGTCTGAAGTGGCTGATAACTTTTACTATTTTTTTGAGCATTGCTGTAGAGATATGGGCTATGAAGAGGTACTCATAGTGTACAAACATTGTACCTACTGTCAACAAAAGTACTGTTCTCCACTAAAGGGAAAAAACAAAACAAAACCAACCAAAACAAAACCACAGAAACTTAATTACCTTTGTTCCAGTCTCACATACTAGTTTTATATATAAGAATAATCTACAGAATCAGAGAACTATTCTGGTTAGAAGGGACCTCTGGGGGTTATCTAGTCTAACCTCCTACTCAAAGCAGTGCCAACTTGAAAGTTCAGTCACATGACTCAGGACTTTTTCCAGATGAACTCTGAATCCCTCTGAAGACAGAGATCCCATAACCTCACTGAATCACTAGCTTTACTGTTCTCATTAAAAAGACTTTATTTTTCCCTCAGACCCAATTGGAATTTCCCTTATTGCAACATGTGACTCTTGCCTCTAGTCCTTCCTCTGGTCAGCATCTCTGCTGACTTCCATAGAATGATAGAATGGTTTGGGTTGGAAGGGACCTTAAAGATCATCCAGTTCCAACCCCCCTGCCATCAGCAGGGACACCTTCCACTAGATCAGGTTGCTCAAAGCCTCATCTAGCCTGCCCTTAAACACTTCCAGGGAGGGGGCATCCACAACTTCTCTGGACAACCTGTTCCAACCTGTTCCATGCTGGCTTTCATTGCTACCAGGGCAAACTGCTGACTCAGGTGTGCAAATTACAGAATCACAGTATCACATAGGTTGGAAAGCAGCTCTTGAGATCATCTCATGAAAACCGCCTTTCTGAAGCAGGGTTAGCTAAAGCAAGTTGTCCGGGAACATGTCTGTGCAAGTTTTGAATATCTCCAAGGATGGAGACTCCACAATCTGTCCAGGTAACCTGTGCCCAGAGTCAGTCACCCTCATAGCAAAAAAGTGTTTCCTGATGTTTAGATGAAATTTCATGCTTTTTAATTTGCATCCATTGCCTCTTGCTCTGTCATTAAGCACTACTTAACAGGAGTCTGTCTCCTTTGTCTTCATTCCCTCCCATCAGGTATTTATACCTGATATTTACTCTCACCTTCAGTACTGTGTTCAGTTTTGGGCCCCTCACTGCAAGAAGGACATGGAGGTGCTGGAGCATGTCCAGAGAAGGGCAACAGAGCTGGGGAAGGGTCTAGAGCACAAGTGTGCTGAGTTCCCAGCTGAGGGAACTGGGGTTGTTGAGTCTGGAAGAGGCTGAGGGGAGACCTTCTGGCTCTGTCCAAGTCCCTGAAAGGAGGGTGTAGAGAGGTGGGGGTCAGTCTCTTCAACCAAGTAACAAGTGATAGGATGAGAGGAAATGTCCTCAAGTAGTGCCAAGGGAAGCTTGGATTGGATCTGAGGAAGAATTTATTTCCTGAAAGGGTTTTCAGGCATTGGAAGGGGTTGCCCAGGCCAGTGGTGGAGTCCCCATCCCTGGAAGTATTTAAGACTCATGTAGACATAGTGCTTGGAGATATGGTTTAGTCATGGTTTAGGGGACTTGTCAGTGTTAGGTTAACGAGTTGGACTTGATTATCTTATAGGTCTTTTTCCAATTGAGGCAATTCTGTGATTCTGTGATTTATGTAGTTATAAATACAAATTGCCTGCTGGAGAGTTACTCCTTCCCAGGTGCAGGAGGTTGTATTTTCACTTATGTGAAGCTCCAGTTGATCTACTCCTCCACTTGTCAACCCATATATACATGTAAAAGATTTGCAAGGTCTGTAGCACTAAGTCAATTTCTTGCAGGTTACTTTCACAATCTTGCTATTTGAAGAACTTCTCTCAGCTAAGTTAGATCAAAGGGACTTCATGTATAATGCAGTAAAAGTGATTTTCCAGACTTTTATGATTTAAAATCAGACAGAAGATTGAGAAGCCAGTTCAAATAGTCCACATGGCTATATCATAGAGTATCTGCAGGCACAGTTTGAGGCAAAAATGGACAAGAGAAAATCCAATCTCTCATTCTCAGGTAATTCAAAATTGGGCTTTTGCTAGGCACCTAGATTATCATTGTTCTTGGCAGATGTTACTGCATGTTGTTTAGCTTTTGTTCCTATAGAGTGTCCTTAGCTAATAAACTATTACATGGAATTAATTATCATGTAAGTCAGGGGAGACTGCCCCAGGATAGCTGTTCTCTTCAATGGCATAACAGTAATGATCACTGATAAATATATTTTCAGGTGTTCCTAAAACATGACAGGATTGTGTCTTAGCTAGCATTGTAGCAAAACGAAGCCCACTTGTCAGCTAAAACAAGAAAAGGAGGAATCTTTGTAAAATCTATGTTTACAAATGAGAATGGGAAAACCAACCATACCAAATATATGCTTATCAATTATAACTTCAAAATGTGCTAACAAATACTATAAGAATATTATCTAAGTAATATGATTATTACACTAAACTCTTATTACAAAACACAAAGTTTTGCCAGGTCTAATCTTAATATGGATTAATGAATTGCATTAGTATGCTATTTTTTTTGTGGGTTTAGAAGATCTTTCTAAGACCTTTACAACACAATAATTACTAAATAATCATGAGTTAAATTTACAGTAGTTAATTAGTACAGCAATGGGTTATGAAATATTTTATTTCATACAAAGATAGCATGACAAGATATTGCAATGGCTTCTGTCTTCTTAAGAGCTTAAACTTAAAAAGCTTTCAAAACTAAGTAAAAACTCTACTAAAAAGATATTTTTTGCACAGGATTCTTTCTTATTTGTAGAAAGGTAGATGCAGGTTTAAGACCCCTCTACGCTGTTCTTCAAGTCAAATTTGATAGCATGATTTCCAAATAGTGCTGTTTCCTCATGCTGTGTTTTGCATGAAGCTCACCTGGTCCAGTGAAGACTTTTACAGTATAGACCACTACAACTGAGCTAGTAGAAGAAACTTGTTTTCATTTGAGTCACCAGTGAAAATATAGGCTCTTTTAAGATGTGATTCCTTTATTCTATTTTAGACATTGACTTCAGGGTGAGATGAATCACAACCTAGAAATGCCTAGGTTGTTCTTCACTATTAGGAGACTCTAAGATGACTAGCTTAGGGGTAGATATCTACATTTTAGTCATAAAGTTACATGAGATTATTCCTACTCCTTTTGTCTGCAATCTTATTTAGACTGTAAATTCTTTAGGCACTGCCAACCCCCATGACTCCTCATCACTATAACAGTAAAAATAAGAATTGCTTCCAAAACCATATTAGTAGCCTAGTATAAGAAATATCTAAAACTTGCTCTAAAAACTGGCCCACGCCCTCTCTTTTTAATTTTGAATTAAATAAAAAGGCTTTGGAAAAAAAAAGTTATTGCTACCATCTGGTCACATTTCATGAATTTTAGACCATCTGGTTTTGGCAAAGGCTGCCAGAGCTTAGATTCCATTGCTGAGATCATGAAAGCTTCAGAATTTTATCCCAAATCGTTCCAGCTAAGTTGCGTTTTTGAGGCATCAGCAGACTTCATGGCTGTGATAGCTGGAAGCCTTTCTGCATTCAGTCTATAAGGAAAAAGAAGCACAAGCACTTCTGTAGTTCCTCTTGTTTCAGAGATGTGCTACCATGTACTTGAGAACCACGAGTGACCTGTGTGTCCATCTCAGGACCTACAGCAATAGATTAGAATCATAAAACCATAGACTGTTTGGGTTGGAAGGGACCTTTCAAAGTCATCTAGTCCAACCTCCCTGCAGTGAGCGGGGACATCTTCAACTAGATCAGATTGTTCAGAGCCTCATCCAACCTGACCCTGAAAGTTTCCAGGGATGGGGCTTCTACCACCTCTCTGGACAACCTGTGCCAGTGTTTCACCACCCTCATTGCAAAAAAATATCTTCCTTACATCTAGTCTGAATCACCCCTCTTTTAGTTTAAAACCATCACCCCTTGTCCTATCACTACAGGCCCTGTTAAAAAGTCTGTTCCCATCTTTCTTATAGGCCCCCTTCAAGTATTGAAAGGACACAATAAGGTCTCCCTTGAGCCTGCTCTTCTCCAGCCTGAACAACCCCAATTCTCTCAGCCTTTTTTTGTAGGAAAGGTGTTCCATCCCTCTGATCCTTTTCGTGTTCCTCCTCTGGATCCACTCCACCAGGTCCATGTCCTTCTTGTACTGAGGACTGCAGAGGAGGACACAGTACTGCAGGTGGGGTCTCACCAGAGTGGAGTAGAGGGGCAGAATCCCCTTCCATGGACCTGCTGGCCATGTTTCTTTTGATGCAGCCCAGACTACTCTGGAGGTGCTGCAGAATATAGATCATAGCTATCACAACCTCACAGAGCAAAAAATGTTTGGGAATAGAGGAAGGAGCACGTCATTACTGCGGTGAAATAACAGGGATTGTCTACAAATAGCTATGACTATTTAGCAATGGCTCTGTAGTTTGGGAAGTCTTAATGGCCTTAATGTATAACACTAATGCATAGTTCTTCAGCCATGAATGTACAAAGGCCAAACAGAGAACACTCTCATGCTGGTAAGCCTGTTTCCTCCTCTTGTCCCCACCTTGTCTTTTGTACTAAATGAAATGATGGGTACAAAGATGGAAGTGGCAGCACCAAATGCCACTTTCTACAGGACTTTAATCTTAGACAGTTGCTTTAAGTAACTTAAATCAGCTCTCCTACCTTTGTAGAAAGAAGACTCTAGTCATATCACTTAATTCCACTGACCCCATGAAAGACCCAGTTCACATTTGACTCCTAGAGAATAATTTATAATAATGATGTTTTTTGTTTCCAAACATACATAATGAGTCAGTTTTTACCTGAGTCTTCCATCCTCTGCTGCAGCTCCTCCTGGTATAATCTTAGTGATGAATATTCCAGGGTCATCCCCAATGTGAGGGTTATCTGTTCCTCCAGCAATACTGAACCCCAGGCCGGAATTCCCCTGGAAAAAAAGAAAAAAAAAAAAAGTAAATGCATCACCAGATTTTAGATTTCTACAGAATTTATTTACAGTGCAGGAGCAAAGTATCCTTGGTTCTTAAAAAAAGCACTTTATTTGGCAACTCCATACTTAAAGGCAGGTGACTCAGTAATAAAAAAATAATAGTTAAAGAACAGAGGCTGTAAACACAAAGATTTCCCAGAGTTAATGGCAGAGTTCATGGATGCTCCTACAGAAGCAGGATTTGACCTAAATTTCATTGTTTTTAAAAGCAGTCACATAAATTAGCTTCTGAACTCCAATAGGAATTTATCCAAGTCAATGAGAGCTAGAGGCTAAAAACACTTCAGAGCTTTGAAAAAAAGACTTTAAATCCTGCTGTCATTTATAAACAGAAACAATGAATAATATTTAGCTTTGAAGTACTTTAGTACACCATTTTCTGTTGAAAAGTGACCATTGCTCAGATTCACATCCTTTAAAAGAACCCAGATCCACAAAACAAGAGTATTTCTTCCATCTCACTGATTTGCTAGAATGAAATATCTGAAAGACACATTATGAGGGTCTACTCAATAATCCTACTTATGCTTTTACTACTCGTGAGAATATCATGAAAGATAAATAGGCATGTACAGACATACAAACACTTGCAACTTAGGTCACTGTTTTTCACACACAATTCTAGCCCTTTTTTGGAAGTATATATTATTACACTTTTCTGTATAAACTCACATTTATCAGAGATATTCTTTTGAATAAACACAGTGCAATACTTAATCATTTAAGCCCTTGCATCACAAAATATTTTTATAATTAGGTATGGTACCTCTTTTTTTTTTCTTTTCCTTTTTTAATTAAATCAAATCTAATTTTTGCGGTTTTGAGCTGTGCTTCAATTAGTAGTTCAGGCGTGCAACGCATTTTGTGTGCAAAAGCCTGCATGTTGCCTGCCTGCAGCATGTCAAATTCTCTGTTCTGTTATCAGTATTCTACATTCACAAGCAATGCAGTTCTCATTACTCAAGAGATGTACATGCAATCTGCAGCTCTGCTATCAGCATAAAACTGTGAATAAATTTTCAATACTGAACTAATTTACAATCTAAGGAGAAGGATTTAGGACTACACATATTTTAATGCTTCCCAGCTTGCTACATTATGAAAAACATTATAATACTGAAACACCCTGTATATATTTTCTGTAAAGTTAATAAACATCTCCAGGCCAGCATTAGAAATCTTTGATTTAATCTCCCTTTCATCATTAGGATGATTCATCTCAGATTCAGGTTATTTTCCCAATATTTTAACACTTGCCTAATTATGCAGTGCACTGTACACCAACATGAAGTCTAAAAATACTTTAAGAATATTTTCCTGCAAGTTTTTCTATATGTCATATTGGTAATGATGCTAATCTTTCAACACATAAGAATGAAAAAAAAATGTTTACTTATACACACTTCAGGGAGCCTGGAACCAAAGCCTTAAAACACTATTAAAACCAATGACAAATTTCTAGAAGTTTGAGTAATACATTATTTTTAAGGAAAAAAAAAAAAGTTTGTTTTATTGTTAACTTCAAAGAGATTTAAAAAATATGCAGTAACCTGTGTTTCTGATAGAGGTGGATTTCCAAATCCCCAAAACCTACTCTTAATAGGGAAAGAAGAACAGCAGAGTAGAAAGGAGAAATCTGGATGTAATTATTAGTTGGTTAGGGAACACAAACGGATATATCATAATAAAAAAGTGTGTCTGAAGAGCTTTAAAAACTATCAAAACTTGCCTGTTATGGGGGGTATGCTTAGCTGTTACAGTTCTCAACATGAAGTACATTAGATTTTATAGCAGGAAATAATTTCTGAAAAGGTTTCACACTTCCCCTGCACTCTTTTCCTCCTACCATACTTTTTTCCATTAACTTCTCAGAGCTAAAAAATATAGTAATGCTGATGGTAAGCAGTGAAGTGGTAAAACTGCTACAGACTTCTCAGGAGAATCAGTGATAGCCCTTGACATTTATCCATAAATGTGCATCTGTTATACTGCAAGACTATTCTGATTCTGCCCCTTAGGAATAACCTTTTAAAAGAACAGGGCAGCACTTCTCACTGGCACTTTTGTACCCAGAATATTTCAAGCAATTATTCTGGCTGCAGTCCTTGACTTGATCAACAGGATCTACAAGCTGTCAGACACTAGCTGCCTCTGCAGCTAGGCACATCCCTGCAAGGCTTTCCTGCACCAGAAACCGCGCTGCAAAAGCTAAGTGCAATTACCCAATTTTTTCACTGTGGTTCTTAAAGGCTCTGCATTGGCTACATGAAAAAATTTTCTGACTTTGTACTTCAGCTCATGGTCAAAAAAAAAAAAGCATGGCTACCATCACCCATGGGTAACTGGCCTTTCACAGAATCACAGACTGATAGGTGTTGGAAGTGACCTCTTGGAGAACAAGCCTTACAATGAGCAGTTGAGGGAACTGGGGTTGTTTAGCCTGGAGAAGAGGAGGCTGACGGGTGACCTAATTGCCGTCTACAACTACCTGAAAGGAGGTTGTATCGAGGGGGGTACATGTCTTTTCTCCCAGTTAACTAGTGATAGAACAACAGGCAATGGCCTTAAGTTACACCCGAGGAGTTACAGATTGGATGTCAGGAAATACTTCACTTAAAGGGTTCTCAGGCACTGGAATGGTCAGCCCAGGGAGGTGGTTGAGTCACCACTCCTGGAGGTGTTTAAAAGAGGGGTAGATGGGGTGCTCAGAGATATGGTTTAGTAGTGGACAGGTATGGTTGAACTCGATGACCTCAGAGGTCTTTTCCAACCAGGCAATTCTATGATTCTATGATCTAGTCCAAGTCCCCTGCCATAGCAGGTTCACCTACAGCAAGATGCTCAGGACTGCATCCAGGTGGTTTTTGAATGTGTCCAGAGAAGGAGACTCCACAACCTCCCTGGGCAGCCTGTTCCAGTGCTCTGGCACCCTCACAGTAAATAAGTTTTTCTCATGTTTAAGTGGAACCTCCTGTGTCCCAGCTTCTTCATGCCTGTTGCCCCTTGTCCTATCGCTGGCCACCACTGAAAAGATTCTGTCCCCATTCACTTGACACCCACCCTTTAGATATTTATAAACTCTCTCTTTCAAGAGCCTTGGGTTGAAAAATAGCGCAATAAGAACATTCTGGTTAAAAGCTACTGTATTTCAGTTTTGAGCAGCAATACTGATGTGCAGATCTCTCCCCTTATGCTCTTACTAGAGCGCAGGTTCATCAATTTATGGTTGTTACATTAAAAACTCTGTAGTTGGCGAGTTGTAACTCCATGTTCCAATTAAGTACCGTCTACTACCACAGCACTTCCTGAACCTTTCTGCAAGGGTTAGCTCCCCAGCCTTTACCTTTTGCATCTCCTTTGTCCCCATCTCAGAAAAAAAAGAGTGCATTCATTATCTTCACAGCCTTTCTTGGCATATCTCTGTCTCCCTGTTATTTCATGTTAACCACTGAAAATGCCTGTCTTCCCTCATCCCAAAGCAACAGCTGAACCATCACTTAGCCACTGCATTTTCCGAGGTGAAACATTCACGCTTTTTCTCATGCTGACTCTCACGTTTGGGAGTGGTTCTCCATAAATATCTGTCAAGTTAGTTCACTTCCCTCTTTCTATTCCAAGCCTTATTTCTCTTGGATGCTTACAAAGCAAGTTAACAATGAGCTCAGAGGCATGGTGACAATGCAGATAAATGTTTAACAAGAACTAATAGCAGCTGATACAGAGGAGAAGAGGTGTAAAGCAATAGAAGTCTTCCTCCTTTGGGACATTCCATTGATACCTTTTAATTGAGATTCATATTTAGGTCTAAATATGCTTGCCTGCTTTGTTTCAGGTTTCTTCACTAGAAGAGATTTAGCCAAAAAAGCCAAAACATATGTAGGGGACAAAAAACTCTGAACAAATCTCAGATCTACTAACTTTAATGGCGTTGCTAAAACATTTGCATGTCCATATCTATAAGGGTCCACATCCAAATAATTTTATGTTGAATTCATATTAGCTAAATTATCTCGACCTAAATATCGCCATCTCTTTGCCCAAGTTCTCAATTGCTACTGCTATAAAACCCTCATATAATTAGTTAGTGATTATGTAGGGAGATTTGCATAAAATTACTGCGCAATACATGTGTGAATGTATTTTTATAATTGTTAGTTTAGTTTCTTACTAGCTTCTCCGCCTTTTATTGCAAGGCATGGAGCCTGACCAAAGGGCTTAGCATAGTACAACATGCCCAGTTTGGCTTAAAAAAAATTGCCTCAGTTTCCTTCTATTCATGCTGGATACCTCATGCTTCTCAGGGATTTACCATCAAGCTCAATTTTTTCTCTTGGTTCAGCTTTACTTTTCAAACAGAGAAACTTAGGTCACACTACCAAATCAAAAAAACTTCTTCCAGCCCAGCCCCAGAGGCCTCCTTCCTGTTCTCCTCTGAAGAGAAGGTCAGTACTTCTTCTTAAGGTTTACCACACAAGCCTGCCTCCTTTATGCCTTTCTCAGATGGGACTTTGCACCTCCACAAGGATCGCCTGAGTTCTTTATAACTCAGCCAGAGCAGGAAAGAGGCCTGGCCATAACTCTTCTGTCTCTGGAGAGGCAGACAACCTCTAACAGAAATAGAGTTATCACTTCAGAGGACCTTCTGCCAACACTGAAACACAACACTTCTGGCCAGTTTGAGTCTCTTCCCTCAAGACTTGTTATACTGCAAACATTAAGATCACAAAAATTAAGTAAGAATCCCCAGCAGGTAATGGTTTTGGGCAGCCAGAAGGCCATGAGACTCATCTTTCTTCTTACTTAGCTTTCCACCTTGCATTTTTCTCCATTCATAGTTTACCACTCTAAGCAGCCGTATAATGAACAGCATCTTCATAGGCTGCAGTATTTTTATTTTGTCAGAGTAATTGTCAGAACTGTTACACATTCACTTCTGTGGAAACAGAGTTAACTCAACACCGAGAACTTCTGAAGTTATTTTCCCATGACATTACAGCTCTTCATGGATGATAGCCCTCCATAAACTCCTAAGAATTATTTCCTCCTTATTTTGCCACATTTTTTTCCGTTTTCTGCTCAAGAGCTTCATTTCACCGTAGAGTTTGATTACAAATTATACAGTGAGCCAGTCTTTAAAAAAAATCACAGAATACAAGTCCAAGAAACAGAAATGAGATCAGAAATGCACATCAGGATCTGACTGAGTTCTTCCCTGTATAAGGACCAAGTGATTTGTATTTTACCACACTAAAATAAGCATACCACACTAGCATAGAGATTGTTTTCCATCTTAATTTCTTTTTTTTTTTTTTAACTCTAATCATAGAAGTGACAGCAGAACTCAGTGTTTGACACCAGCTTCACACAGACTCTTTTTGAACGACTTAATTACTTCAGTGCTTCTAAAAGAATTTCTGATAACCTTCTGAAGTGACATAATTTTGAAGCTCTCTGGCATTTCAGTTAGAAAAATAATAGATGTGAACTGCACAGCATTCACTTAACTATTGCTGCAACCTCACCCTGTGATGGCAGCGTACCAGAAAGCCTGTTTCACAGAGTCCTTCAGTCAGCAAAAAGTCCAAGACAGACAAGGAACTGTATAACACAGTAGTTTCCAGAGGCTGAAAGATGTTTCAGGTGACACCACATACTCCCATAGCCTTGTTACTGAAATAATCTTTGTGTTTATATTTCTTTTTACTTACAGGTTTAAGAGAGCCATTTTCCTCAGCTGTTAAGGAACATAAGTTAATGTTAACAAAGACTTAATGTGAAGTACGCAAATATCAAATAAGCAGTAATATGTAAATAACAGAATTGACACAAGTCAAGCCCACAGTGCTTTCCACTCTTTTCAAGGGTTTTGCCCGAGTAAGGACATCAAGCTTCCATCATATATGATTGTTTTCCTGCTTCACAGAAAACTTAAATCCAAACACAGTATCACAGAAATGTGTGATGACTTTCATTAGGCCCTAAGAAATGCTGCTTATCAGTGAAGTTAAGAGTAGTCACAGAGTACACGTTGGCAGATGAAGCGTTCAAGTTTATTCATGAAATCACATAAAAAAGAATCAAAATTCTTGACCCTTGCTGCTCTTCTGAGCTCACACTGGTTGCTGTTTCTTTGTGGAAAGTTTTACTGCTTGAGGAAGAGAGGAGAAAGGGAAAGGGCAGTAATAATCTAAATCTGCAAAATGCTGCAAACTTTTGTGCAACCTAATAGGGAAAAAAAAAAAATTAATTAGATGACAAATAAATTAAGCTGTGATTTTTAATCTTGTAATCTGTTCTCCTATAAAATTTTGGATTTTAAAGAAAAATTTCTTTTTTAAAACTCCATGTTCAGAAGAAGCAGAATTTTAGGTATTGAAGAAAACACAAATAGAAAATACTGCTTATGTTCATTTTTCTTAATGGTGTACCTAAACTACTTTTTTTTTTTTTCTTTCCCCTGTGGGCTTCCTACCTCTAGTGTTCACAGACAAATTTATGGAATGCTTTTCTCTCTCTCATATTTTACAGATGGCTTTAAAGCATGAATTGCTGCCTAAATTTGCAGTATTTGTCAGAGCAAGTTTAGTCAAGAGAAAGCTCACAGAATGATAGCTGACTCATTCCTAAATATATGCTATATTTTTTTTCTCTCTTTATTACAACTTTCAAAGACCCTATCAACTTTGTTACTTGATACTCCTTAAAAAGTTGTCTGTTGAATGTTATGATGGGAATTATCCTTCAGCTTTTTAAGAGCACTAATTATCTGTAGGTTCAGTAAATCCTAACCTTTCTTTAATCTAAGCAATGCTGGGTTTTTTTCTTATTTATGCTAAATTTCAAAATCCTTTAATAAAAAACTAAGTTTTATTCTCTGAAGTCAGTGTAGTTCTGCTTTGCAAGTCTTCTAATGCAGCACCTTCCTATAAGTAAATGTTGCTGTGAGGAAATGTTAATTCATAAACTACTGATGAGTTTATTTCAGATGGTGGAAAAACGTGTCCCTTACTTGAACTATGAAATATTCTCTGGGACACATAATTTGAAACTTGATGTTTTTATATATTTTAGTAAGTTTTTTTAGTCACTGTGTACTCATTTTTAATTTTACGCTTCTGCTTAAGTCATTCTTCTGAAACCTTCTTATAAAAGTAAAATATGAAACAAATACTTGCTTAATACAGATATTCAAAACAGTTTGGCTGGATTGCTCAGCAAATTTTTGTTATGTATAAAATTAATCTTTCACAGGGGACCTTTTTAATAACAAAAACAGTTTTACAAAACAGCAGTACCTGAGTCCTGGCTAAGGCTGCTAGTACCTTTGACTCCTCTTTGGGTTCTTCCCTCGGGATGCTTCCATTTCAAATGAAAAACACCAACACCTTCTCCCATGAGAAAAAACCCACCTTCTTTCATAAACCACATTCATTCTTGTTCTATGGCATTAGGTTTCTCTAAGAACTACTCACCAGCATGAGAAAGTGAAAGCTGAGAATGAGTCAAGCATAGGAAACTGGAAAATTATTTTTTTGGCAAGTGACAAGGGGGAAAAAACCACTAAGGGCTATGGGGCAAGAACAATGAATCCAGTAACATAGTCTACAGATGAGACAAATTATTTGTATTGGGTTTGCGTGGCAAGGTTTTGGTAGTGGGGGGGTGGGACATGGGGTGGCTTCTGTGAGAGAAGCTGCCAGAAGCTTCCCCCATGTCCGACCCGACACAGCCAATGCCAGATGGCTACAAGAAGGGACCCGCCGCTGGCCAAGGCTGAGCCAATCAGTAACGCCTCTGTGATAACATAATTAAGAAAAAAAAAAAGGAAGAGAGGGGAAAAAAAGCTGCACACTTTGCAGCAGGAGAGAGGAGTGAGAAGAGGTAAGAGAAACAACTCCACAGACACCAAGGTCAGTGAAGAAGGAGGGGGAGGAGGTGCTCCAGGCGCTGGAGCAGAGATTCCCCGCAGCCTGTGGTGAAGACCATGGTGAGGCAGGCTGTCACCCTGCAGCCCATGGAGGTCCATGGTGGAGCAGATGACCACCTGTGGCCCATGGAGGACCCCATGCCGGAGCAGGTGGATGCCTGAAGGAGGCTGTGACCCCGCAGGAAGCCCACGCTGGAGCAGGTTCCTGTCAGGACCTGTAGCCCGTGGAGAGAGGAGCCCACGCCGGAGCAGGTTTGCTGGCAGGACTTGTGACCCCGTGGGGGACTCGCGCTGGAGCAGTCCCTTCCTGAAGGACTGCACACCATGGAATGGACCCATGCCAAAGCAGTTCGTGAAGAGCTGTCAGTCATGGGAAGGACTCACATTGGAGAAGTTGGTGGAGGACTGTCTCCCGTGAGAGGGACCCCACGCTGGTGCGGGGGAAGAAGTCCTCCCCCTGAGGAGGAAGGAGCAGCAGAAACAACATGTGATGAACTGACCCCAACCCCATTCCCTGTTCCCCTGTGCTGCTGGGAGGAGGAGGTGGAAAATCGGGAAGGAGATTAAGCCTGGGAAGAAGGGAGGGATGGGGGAGGTGTTTTAAGATTTGGTTTTACTTCTCACTATCCTCTGATTTTGATTGGTAATAAAGTAAATTTGTTTTTTTCTCCCCCAAGTTGAGTCTGTTTTGCCTGTGCCAGTAATTGGTGAGTGATGTCTCTCCGTCCTTATCTCCACCCATGAGCTTTTCATTATATTTTTCTCCCCCTGCCCAGTTAAGAAGGAGGGGGAGTGATAGAGTGGGCTTTGGTGGGCATCAGGCCTCTAGTCAGGGTCAACCCACCACATGATTGAAAACTCTAATCCTAATTAACAGTCATGGGAGGAGTAGATATAGACCAGGATTTGCTGCTTCTCCAAAATAGTTCTCAAAAGGCCTTCTCTTTTAATCTGTGCTAAAGCAAATGAGATGACTTAGTTTGGCACCTAACATGGTTATATAGAGGGAATATCTCGAGATATACCAAGCCCAAGAACAGGATAATCATCCGAGATCGCTGGAAAGATTCGTAGGCGCTAAGTACTTCTTCAGGCTTTGTTCAATAATATTTTTATCCATTAAGTACTTCTCAACTAAAAACTACAACTCTCTTTTAGCTATCTGACAGTGAAGTGATAGGATTTTTTCTACCTTTCACTCAGCTGTGCTAAATTCAATGGCAATATATAGTGGGAGTGTTTTACCCACCACTCAACAGTTCTCAGTTCAACAGCACAAAACTACACTGTAAACAACAGCTTAACAAGTTAATTCTTCATCCCACTGAAAATAAGAGGTGATTTTATAATATGTAAAACACTTCCATCTAATTCAGGATTTTGATAGAAAATGTTTGTTAAACCCACCTACTCAAGGCTCTAAGATCTTCAAGACAAGACAGGATTCTACTTTGCAATTCTTTCACAATCTGGTATTTATACTAACATTGTTTTTATATTCTGAAGAAAGAGTGATATGTTCTAAATAACCAAACCCTTTCCTGCCATACAGTATGTGGTTTGTGGGCCATCTCCCACTCTACTAGACCACTCTAATCCTGCCACATTTAATCCTATCCTTAGACTGAAATAATTCCATCAATATTTTCAGTTATTTGCACATGCTATATTATACTGTATTTTTCTTCTACTGTGTTTTATCCAAAGCTCAAGTTTCCAAAGCCTAAACATCAAAGCCACATTTCTGTCTCATTCAGAGAATAAGGACATTTGCATATTTATCAGAGTGCTGTTGAACTCTTTTGTACTTACAGATCTACTCAAGAGTAACATAATTCATGAAATTCTCACTTCTCCCACGTATGCTGGCACACTCCCCAGAGTCACAGTTTTGAGACTCCGTAGTTGTATTATGCTCCATATGGTACAGATTTTAATCTCTCTCCGTGCCATTTGTTGTTTCAAGCCCTTTATCAGGTTCAGCACATTCATTACAAAACCACAATACACACAACTACAACCACTTCGACTACAACTGCTTGGTACGCTTACTCTCGCTTGTTAACAATAGAGTGATATTATTCTCTTAGCTCTGCCCACATGAAGTACAGCGTTCAGGAAGAAGAATTTTTTAAAAAAGATCCAATGGAGTTGTTTTTTGATAATATATGTGAAATCTACTACACCATAACCCAGCAAATCTAGACAAGGAATGAAACCATTACCAAAGTGAAGCAATCTCTTGAAACAATGTTAGTGCATCCTCTGCCAGACTGATGTATACAGATTGATGCAAAAGGATAGATGAGAACTCTCTTCAGGTTTGGTTTTCACTATTGTATCTCTATTAAGCTCACATTATCAGTTTCTCAGTTGTGACAAACATCTATGCCTACTTTTTTCTTCAATGTGTTTCTCATCCTACTTCAGTATTATCTGTAGGGTCAGTCTTTCCCAGCATCATGGCAGTGTCAGGACTTTGCCTACTGTCTCATACAGAAAATTTAGGCAACATACATCCTCTTTTAGTTAGCTACTTACAAGGAAAGCAAAGAAATGTCACAGAAAGCAGTCTGATGAGTAGCTGAAAAACAGAATGAAAGAAAACTAAATATGCAAAATGTTTCATCAAAACACGGATGCATATTCTTTAGAGGAGGGAAACGCTGCTCCTGGGGAGTGAAAGGTTTCACTTGACTTGAAAAAAATCTTTTTTGTGATATTGTGTCACTCCAGGCTATTACTAGACTTCTCATCAACCAGACCCTGAGAGCTTTCTGAACTCCCAGGACTACACAATCAAAAGTGAAAAAATCAGATCCAGGAAAGGAAAGCACACAGTAAGTGATAATAGTAACTAGACATAAGGGGAAGAATAGTAGTAAGACTAAAACACTTAACAGGAATTGAAAGAATAGCAAAGCTTATTCAAGAGATAGGCTACTTTTAAAACTTTGACATGATTGTCACTGAAGCTTTCACAATGTAATTATCTGCAAAAATGGAGGAAATTAAGACATGTTTAAATGTAACTCTATGACAGAGGTAGACAGTCACATTCTGTACAAGGACTTAGGGAAGAGAAACCTGATTTTCCTGAAGCTATGGAAACCAGCAGGGTTTCACCACATAGTGCTAGCAATTAAAAGGAAAGAAGAAAACTCCTACTGATTACTTCATATCCTCTCTAAAGGATGATACTTCTCATCCCTTTCTGCTGATAATTCAGTACTATGAAAACCCCAGTTGGTGTCTTGAGACTACATGGAAATGTATTGGTTAAACCAGTTTGTAGCTCTAGGCCTTTGGGTTGAAAAACTGCTGCATACCTAAATGAGTTGCACAATCACTATAGCATTGTTTTATAAAGTATTTAGGGGAATCTGAGACTTCTGAAGTAATAAAGGTGCTGGAATAAGCCCAAGTTCTAGGCTATTGTTCTTTTTCATTTAACTGTCATATTCAAAATATGAAATGAGTACATTTAGTTGTTCTCATTTTGCAATTTGTTTTTTTAGCATATTCTTAACATATTAGAGCCCAACAATTTCTTCGGTTATATTTTTTTCCTGAAATCCATATATGCTTAATCATTTAGATTAAAATTCTGGAATGTTTACATCCATTATAAGATTTTTGATAATATTTTCTTTCCAACTCTTATTCAGTCTTGCATCAAAGGAAATGCATAAGTAAAATTATTAATTTGCCTCCTTATTCAAAATCATGATCTGGAAGAAAAAGTTAAACTATTAATGAATGAAAAGGCCTTTAAGGCTTTCAAGTTCAAGCATAAATCCCAGAGTCAAATGACTGAGTATTCTTGCTATTGCATCACTTATCTTGCCATCATTGCACTCCTCTAGTGGCTATGCATGCAGAGCTTAGCATTACCTTCTCTTTTAATATAAATTAAAGCAAGCTTTTGAAAGGCTTCCTTATTTTGAATAACATTTAGACTTTTCTTTCAGGCCTCATGATGCTCAATTATAGATTTTACTGAGAAGAAATACAAAGAAAAATAAATAACACAAAATTCAATTCATTCTTTTTTGTTTTTCACAGGCATATATCTAAATCTCATCCATTTTTCCAACTTTGTGCTGACCCTATTTTATGGTAACATTTCATTTCAGTGTCCATTTTGTTTCTTGTTTTTAGTAAACCTGACTGGCTATGACCCTGAGCAATCTGACATAGCTTCAAAGCTGTCTGTCTCTGAGCAGGAGCTTGTACTAGATGACCTCCACAAATTCATTCCAAACTGAATTATTCTCTACTTCTATGAGATACCAATGTCACAAATACAAAACAAGTTTCAAAATACACTGTTAGCCTGGGAAAAGTTCAGTCACTAAAAAATTCTCTCTGAACTTTACTTCAACAAATACATGATGTTTATTTTATATGACATTTATTTATCCATGTTTTGCATTGATATATCCCTACAAAAATTCCTTTTATAAGATTTGTACCTGTACATTCTTAAGTGCAGAGGCTTTCTTGACATGCTTTCTATGAAAGTCAGATGGAACTGTACCTTGCATAACTCTGACACAGTTCCCTGAAATGAAACAAATTAATTTAGTCACATGAGAAATGCACAGTTCCTTTACATTAGAAAAATCAATTTTACAGGTGTCCTTCTGGGAGGAAGAAGTGAAGATTAATCTGTAACCAGGTATCTGTTTGCCAAATTTGTCTGAAAACATTCCCTAGGCAATATTTTTCTGCCCTTCTAGAAATCAGTTGAGATGAGATTCACTGCTCCTCTACTTACATCAACACTTGGATGGTAGTGTTCTGAATACACTATGCCCATATATAAATAAATACATGGAACACTGTGCAACAGAACTAGACTACCACTCCCAACAATATTAATATAATAACATATAATATCAGATATTATTTTTTGTTGGAAATTAAAAGGAATTCTAAATTCCCATGTCCTACTTCAGAGATGTGTCACGGTAATGAATCATATTGAATCATATTAAAAATATCGAAGATAAATTAATAACAATTTTTAAGTTTAGCAACATTATTTTAAAGGTGGCTGTCAGTGATGCACTGGCAGAGAACAGTGGCCTTGTGATTCATGGAAAAAGAAAGTTCTCTTTTCCCCAGCTGTAGAGATGTCACTTTTGTTTTTTTCGAGGTTGTAGAAAGACAGACTGGGGAACAGACAGAGTCTAAGCTGAGATTCTTACCAGAAGAATGTGTGCCCGCAGCCAAGAAGGCCAATAACCATACACTGAGCTGCATCAAGAGAGGCGTGGGCAGCAGGTCAAAGAAGGGGATTCTGCCCCTCTACTCTGCTCTCCTGAGACCCCACCTGCAGTGCTACCTCCAGTTCTGGGGTCCCCAACATCAGAAGGACATGGACCTACTGGAGTGAGTCCAGAGGAGGCCACGAGGATGATCAGAGGGCTGGAGCATCTCTGCTATGAGGACAGGCTGAGAGAGTTAGGGATGTTCAGCCTGGAGAAGAGAAGGCTCCAGGGAGACCTTCTAGCAGCCTTCCAGTACCTGAAGGGGCTACAGGAAGGCTGGGGAGAGACTTTTGACAAGGGCAGGGAGTGATAGAACAAGCGGTGATGCTTTAAACTGGAAGAGGGGAGATTGAGATGAGATCTGAGGAAGAAATTCTTTCCTGTGACAGGGGTGAGACACTGACCCAGGTTGCCCAGAGAAGCTGTGGCTGCCCCCTCCCTGGAAGTGTTCAAGGCCAGGTTGGATGAGGCTTTGAGCAACCTGGTCTAGTGGAAGGTGTCCCTGCTGCTGGCAGGGGGGTTGGAACTGGATGATCTTTAAGGTCCCTTCCAACCCAAACCATTCTATGATTCTGTGTTTCTAAGAATGGAAGTTAGACTAGAAGCTGACCAATGTACACTTAATTAGAAGGCAAGCAAAAGTCAACAAAAATCTTTTCACTTATCTGACTCTCTATGGAAAGACCACAGACCAAGATTACTCTTGGTCACAAACAGATAAGCCTGTTTAAGTATAGTGATAAGTTTGGCAAGCAGAATTTTCAGAGGAATCAGTCTATTCCTATTGGTGTCTGATAGAATTACCACCTATTTCAAAAGAAACCACCAGGCTATAAGTAAACGCTTTTGAGAATCTTATTTTTTATCTGAATTCCTGTCATTTTAGATCTAGTTTTCTTGGTATCAGCAGTAGCTTTTCTGTCACTAAAGGCCTTTTATTGTTAATTCATTTTAGTAGTAGCGACTCTCAGAAATAAAGCTGAAATTCCTGTTACTGGTAGGATAAAAAAACATAAGTCTACTTCTACATTTACACACCCCGAGACAGTAAACTAACAATGCAAAATAAAACCTGGAAGAAATAGCCCTTCAGAAAGGGAAAATGACTCTGTTTATACTTCAGGAATGCAAATGCCTTTTAAATTTTACTCATAAAATAGTAACAAGCAAACAAACAAAAAAGCAGTATGCTCCTGATACTACAGCCTCCTATTCTAACTTTACTTTCAACAGTACTGGACAAATTCAGGAAGAAGGAAGAAACTTTAGTAGGAAAAAATAATTATTACTAACTCAGTATTTGTAAGTACCCCTAGCAGTGAAACTTTCCCTCTCTGTTTTATTCATGAACATGCATATTAATCATTGCCACTTCAAGACTTTTTAACTCCCATATTCTCCTTCTAAAGGAGAGAGAATTCTCACTCCCTATTCAGAACCAAGGAATTGTAGTTGATTTTGAAACAAGGCACTGAACATTAGTCTACTGACATCCTAAAATCCTAATAAATAACACACCTAAAATCATAATGCAAAACATCAGCAGAATATATTGAGCTGCAAAAATAAGGAAAGATAAACATGATTTTTTGGATGATTGTGCATTTTTGTACAAAACAGGTGGCACCCATTTTACCTGGTTTTTAAAACATCTTCAGAAGAACATCTTCAATTAGGCTAAGCATGCTGCATACCCTCTATATATACTGCACAGAAAGAGACATTTCTGCATTGCAATTCATCAACATGCAAATTGGCGCAAGTCAAAATGTTTAACATACATTTATCACTTGCAATCAACCTTCATTTAATAGTTTTTTAGTCCTGGCATGCAATTTGTGCTCTAAAATGAGAGAGAAAATTGAGGAAAGAAAAGGTGTTAAAAAGCAAGAAAAGGAGAGAATGAGATGAGAATAACCAGCAGGTTGTTGATGAGGAACTCATCTGAGCTGCAAAACCTGAACCAAACTACTGTTCTGGAACAGGCACCACTGGGCTTTGCATTTCAAAGGAGTGCCTTAATCACTAGGCACACTATCTCTGATCTAATGAATATATAATTGTATATTCAAAGTGGAACAGGTCCAACAGGAGAAAGACATTCATCATGGACAAATCCCTGTTACACATCAGGCAGAGGAGGCGTGTCAGTTCCATTTTCCCACACCCTGGATAAGTATTTTTTTTATGATGATTGTGAATCCTTTTCCTTTCACTTTACATATTTCTCCCAAGAAAATGTGTAAGAGATCACTTTTGCCAGTGTGCAGTGGAGGAAAAAAAAACAAACAAAAAAGCAAACTTAAAAAAATGTCGGTGACAGAACATTTCACCTCCAACTCTCACCCTGTCATCAGTGACATACAGCCAAAGGTAGAAAAAATTAGCAGAAACCATGGCTGTTACCTTTGCTGGTTTTTATCAAGACTCCTAAAAATTCACTACACAGGTAGCAGGTATTACTCCAAAATATTTAACACAATGAACCTGTATTATTTGTATTACTACATATTAAATACTTATTTTTCTTCTTTTTCAGGTTTTTTAAAAATCCAAATCAAAACACAAGTATGGTTATTTTAAGCATTAAACATCTGCTTATTCCCATGATATGTATCAACTTAATCTAAAATCAAACATTTATTGATGCATATACCTCTGCTACAGTACATTGCCCTTATACTGTGTAAAATCCACAGACTCCATTCTGCATCAGAATTTTATTTTACATGCCTAAGTGTACTTGTATAAATCTACTGCTAATAAAGGTAATGTCCTTAAAAAAAGCAAGTGGGTGACTATTTTCCAGCTGAAACAAGATTTCTCATTAAAATTCTAAAGCTAGAAAACAAATTAGATATTGTCACTGCAAGGTAATCTGCTCATTAGCAAATGATGTGAAAGGCAAAAATCCATCAAAGAAAAGTTGTAAGTATCGCATGGAATTACTTTTTAACATCTATTAAGGTTTGCCATTGTCTTCAAAGTTATCCACAAAAAAAAAAAAAGAAAAAGAAAAAAAAAAGAGATCCATGTAATAGTTAAAAACAGACATTTGTTATTGACAAACTGGAGAGATATATATAAACATAATCAAAATAATCTCTCCGGTGAACAGCACTTTGGACATAGGAAGTCTCTGGGACATGTTATCACAGACTGTAATATAAGAACTGGCCAAAATATCCAGGGTGTGCATGCTCTTGGTTTATGCCATAGCTGACACCCTGGGAAGGATTAAGACTGAATAAAAGCAACAATCAGTGAGCTAACAAACAGCTTTTAAACAGACAAATGAAATCACAGCTGAAGGCTGGTCTTAAGGAAAAAGAACTGTAAAAAGATATTTGTTTTCTCAGTAATCGGATGTGGTGGGATACATGAACAGGAAAAGAAAGGACGGCTGTTCTACAGGTATCAATCCCTTTCAGCACTTGCCTCAGCATTTCTCTATAGAGCAATGTCACTGCTTTAACAACATCTGGAATGATACATAGTTCTGGTGAGCATCAAGTATACACAAGATTCAAATAAAACAAAATATAATCCTTGTTTCTGGCAAAGATGTTTATTATGATGAGAAATTTGGAAATAGGGGGTGAGGGCGGGGGAAGTAGAACATATCCTGTCCCTTTTTTCTTGATTCTTTTTTACATGTAGATTTAGGTGGAACATTTGGCAATAGCTAGTAACACCTTACAGAATTCTGATGCATATGAATCTCCCCCAGATCATTCACTCTTACAGTCACTTCCATGAGTAAGGATTTATAAGGGTTAAATGCATTCTCTTCTACAACATGGAGACAGCAAAAGAGGACAACAGAACACAATGATGGGCAAGTATTAGCCTGTCGCCTTCACCTATTTAAGATTTAGAAACGCGTCATGGGCTGGGCTTTCCCTATTCTGAATTATTACAACTACATGCATTAGTACAAAGGAGATAATACATGTCAATGCATTTAATGATTTAACTCTTTTAAGAAATAAAACACTAGGAAAATAAATTGGTTTATAATTATGTAGTTATATAGACAGAGTAGATTTTAATAATGATTAAGAATTCAGTTCAGTGACATAGAAACATTGCAGTTACTCACTGTTTAATTCATTTGCAAAAATACTAATATTCCGTAATGTGCATTACAATTAATTTAACAAATGACTACAAAATTCAAAACAAAAAATATAAAACTAGTAAGAGGATTTGGAATAACAAAGATAAGCTTCAGAAGAGAAACTTCTGAAGCTTTTGGAAATGAACGACAAGTTTTGCATGCAACTCTACTAGATAAGATTTCAACTTGAGCCTAACGCAACTGTTAGATCTGTGCCAAAAGCTGCAACACAATACTGAGATTTTAGAGATACAATTTTACATGCAAATCAATATTGCAGCACATAAATTGAATGCTTGGGCACTTAGGTAAAAAGTATTTGACTTGACCCTTTCTAACAAGCCTAATTTTACAAATGTGCTCTCTTTGAGCCTGCACTACCATCACATGTGCCAACACCAAAGACAGAATGGAACATGTTTGGCACCACTGCCCACCCTCTGTTCTCCCAAAATGCTCAGTATCCATTTTGAGACAAGATGCTTACAGAGCTTTGTTTAATTTAGATCCAAATGTTTCTGCAATAGACATTTAAAATTATGTTTAAAAAGTTATTTCCTACTCGCATTTAACAATAATAAACACAGAGCACTTAGGTAAAACTGAGCAAACACATGTAACTAACACACCTACTCACTTCACTAAGAAATGTTTTTGTAAAACTTACTGACTTAGAAGAAGCAATTAATCTTTTTCCACTCTCACCCTGGCTGCCTACAATGATTCCTAATTATTCAGATTTTTTTTTAAACTGCCAGCACAAAGATGAAAATTGTTATGACGGTTAACAAAACCATCTTCCGTTCAACAAAGTAGCATGGCATACTCAGAGTAGCAAGTCAGGCTGCTTCATTAGAAGCATTTAGACAACAGAGCCAGGAAAGCAAGAAAATTTCAAATCTAAACTTAAGTTTGTTCTGCATTATCTGTGAATACATATTGGTGTGAGTCATCCACAGAGAGAGAATCCACAGCACAGACAGAACAAGTGCTACGAATACCAAATTTCAAAGTGTACAATGTTTATCCACCATCTGTTGTTCAAGATTCTCATAGCTATAGTTCATAAAACTTTTCAAATTTAAACTTACTGTGTCAATTTATGAAATAATATAAAAGAGGACACTTGTTTTCATGTAATTTAACTGCAAACTTCTCCAAACAGAGCATTGAATTGAAAGGGGGATTATCTTTTATTGGGTGAATAAAATTGAAAGGGAAGAATATGAGCACATGGAAACATGATTAGATTCCTAATTATATCAAAGAACGTTACTCCAGTGAACATATAAGATTTCCTCCAGATTTCATATCAAGCTCAGTCGCTTTGCCCAGTGTTAAAAATTAAATTCAGCTCTATTTCAAGTGGTCACAAAACAGATTCGCTACTGAAAAGTAAGAAATTAATTCAAACTAGTCAGTTGTACTGGTTCAGCATTAATGCTATATTTCCAGAAAGCCTCTCCCTTGCCCACCTCCTGAAGATCCAGAAATCCAGCTTTTCAAAGGAGCCAGTTGGAAATTTATAAGCTCACGAGAATACTTAAATCATTAATAGATTGTGTTTCCTAGTGGAAATGTGGTCAGGGAATACTGCACTGCAAAAAGCAACAGACCAGTATTTTCAGAGATAAAACACATTCTGCAGCTGTGGCTGAGTCTTCAGTGAATCTCCTTAAAAGTATTCCAATTTCAGGACTGAATCCTGTACTTATTTACTCTACATCTCCTTCTTCTAGCATGAATAATATTGATTTTCCACAGCTAAAAAGATTCTAGATCAGGTTCCTACACTGAATATCATCTTTCATATAGATGGCATCCTACTCTACTCTCTCAGCAGGACAAATTCAAGATTAGTTAGCATTGATCACTAGTGTACATTTAAGTCTTCAGTTCTGTTTTTATTTCCTTAATAAGGTCGTAAAAAATTTTAACCCTCTCCACAGTGTTTAGAAAGACTATTGTTTTGACTTAATCAGTCCATTCTTCCTCATCATGCCTGCAACTATTTTATTTTTTTCTTTATAGCAGAGTAATGGATTCCTGCATAATGGTTCTAACACTAAAAATCATAAGATTAGCTCATCTGAGTTTGCCCTTCTTACACCTACTCTCAGAACACTTTAACAGACTATTTTCTAGTCTTTTTTCCTGTAGAGGATGTATTTTTAAAATTTTATTTAGACGCTAAAATTCCATTTTGCTTTGAATTCCTTCAGTTCTTTTTCAATACATGAAGTCTTACAGAAATCTTATCTGACAACTTACAAAAGTAATTTAGCACTTCAGATTTTAGCTTTGTACTTTGCTCTTAAACTAATACCTAGAAAGCCATGCTGTTTTCATGGGGTTCTTTTTGTGTTAGCATTGGTGCAGTTACCCTACAGTTAAAACATAGTCTTATGGAAGACTGAGTCAATCTTCTGACCAAATAACTCAAGAAAATGGAATTATGATTTTCCTTTTAAGGTTTAGAAATCTCACAGTGACTGTAATAAAAGTATATGGCAGTCTTTCTTCTAGATGGTACAACTGACACCAGAATGCATCATATGCACCTACGACTGTCCAACATGAGCTTGCCTTTTCAGAAAACTTTCCAATTTGCTCAGCTTCTTTTCAACAGAAGGGAGACCAGCTATTAGAGGCATTCCAATGGACTGTCCCAAGTGGAGGACAGCTAATGAGATAGGACGTATCACCACATTCTTCTCCTAGGACTGCTACTTTTGCTATTATAGGATAATTTTCCCTTATACAAAATACTGGGTCACATTGTGCTTCTTTCACAGCTCAAAAGCAGGTTGTGAGATTCATTGCTAAGTTTTATGGGTTTTTCTAACAGAGAATGGAGAAGCCAACAGGAGTGCTGGAGCTGCAGTGAGGAATAGCAGGAGGCACCTACGGTACAAGATGACTGCCTTGACTAAATGGACAGTGGTGTGGGAACTGTGCTCCAGGCACACATCACAGTACTAAAGCAAAAATAGGATGATTAATAGCTCCTAACAAGGTCCAGTTGTTGTTCATATCCCACTGGTGTTCCACCAGTAGCAATGCAGCCACTCAGTCCTAATGCAGTCTTGCCCACTGCTAAAGTAAACACAGATATTAACCATTTCTGCATAGTAAATTAGTTAATTCCATATCTCTTCACAACACTTCTCTACTCCCTGTTTAGTCTTGCTCTTTGCTTAACTTCTGTAGTATCCCTACTTCAATTCTATGACCTTATGATTCTTTCTTCACAATATTTCCTCAAAAAAACCCCAAAACCCAAAATAAACATAATTTTTCTGCTTTCTAGAGTATTTTTCAGCTTTTCATTACCAGATTTTCCTTTTCTCTAATTCTCTAGCAAGTCCTGTGATTACTCTTTTTTGGGATTCTTATTTTGTCTGATATTGACTTTAATGTATTCAAGCTTTCTTGTAGTGTCAAAATAATGTAAGAAACTTCATTCTCTGCATAATTAAATCTAACAGAAATCTAAGGAAACCTAACATCAGGTCTAGTTAATTATCACTTGAAATGATGCTAAGCACACTAGAACCTAAGAAAAAAAAGCTAATTTTTAGATTTTTAGGTTTAATAAATATTAAATTTAAATGTATGTCTTTTTACTTTGGACATCTACTGCACTATACAAACATACACTTAAAAATATATCCATTAAATTCCCCAGGAGACAATTCTTATTCTTTCCTGCAAAGACAATTTTTTTCCTCAAAGTAGGTCACATGCAGAATATCAGATGCTGCACAAGGCTGAACTGATTAGACGAGGTAAAGAGGGAAAAAGAAGATATTTGTGAACACATAGTCATAATAGGAAAGGGGAAGAGAACTTGGAAGAAACCTGAGGAAGCCTTTGGGAAGCTGAATAAAGCAAATAAGAAGGTGAGAATGGACAGGAGGTAGGGAGGAGATCATGTCTCTCGAGGAAAGGGCAGGAAGCTGAGAAAAAGGGATGAAGAATGTAATTGTCAGTGCTAGAAAGGTTCGTAGTGTTTTTTCTTTGAGGGAAAAAGCAAGCCTTAGATTAGCCAGACCACAAAACCCCACTTCTATTTGAGGCTTCTGGGTGATGCTATGCATACTAACATACTCGTTAATAAATGGTAACTTGGTGTAAAAACAAGCAAGCCAAGAAATATTCTTCTCTGGAAACTACACTACCTTCACTTATCTATTCTCATCCTTAAAAAGCAGGGACACATTGATGAAGAAAAACTGAAGCAATTCTCAAAATTTGTGCTGATACTGACTTGGCTTATGTGTCTTTCATCAAAGCAGAAACACAGTAACTTGACATCACCATCAGCATTTAAAACACATGAAATGAAACAAATTGAGGAGAGAGGGACAGTATAAGAAAGAGAGAAAGAAAGCAGTATTTACTTTCTGTTAGACAACTAGGTATGAGATGGGGAGAGACAGAAAAATTCTGCAAGTTCAGCAATTCTTAGGAAACAGTTGAATTTTGAAGAAAGAACTGCATGGTATTCTTACCACTGGTTGGAGTCTAAAACATCTTTTGATGAGATAATAAACAGAAATTAATATAAAAAATATGTTTTTGAAAAAAAACCAACTTTATTACGATTGCATTAAGCTACAATTAATATTAGAAGAGACTCTTGACAAAAAATTAGAACTGATAAAATTTGAAATTTGTGGTCAAGAGGAAACACTATTGTCTAAGCAAATTGCTCTCAGGTCAAATCAGGAGAAAAAATATTTCTGACTAAAAAATGGTAAATATAATTAATTTAAAATAATTTTGTGGGAGGTATAAAAAAAAATCCCCTTGGAAAACTCATTTTTACAAAAGCATCTCAGAAATCTCTTGTATAAATGCACAGAAAGCTATGGTCTTGTCTTTCTTAACTTGTTACATCAAGAACTCCTTTCCGTTTTGACCATTAAACAACAGAAACAGAGGTGAAACTTAGGAACACGGTTGACAACTGAGAGAACGCACACAATCAAACCTATAAAAACTTGTGTGTATAAAATAGACTTGCAATATATTTATATAACAAAATAAACATATAATTAAATGCCAGCCAAACTCATCTGCCCCAAAGCCATCATTGATTTCATATAATTTAATACACTTGCTGCTGCATGTTTACCAATGTTTTCAGAATTTCATAAAATATGCATGATCTGAAGTTGCTAATTGGCAAGCAAAAGGCTTTTCTTTCATTACTTATTGACTACACTCTTCTCCTGAACTGATTCTAATTAAAAGAAGGCTTAGCATTGTACTTCCATGAACTGTGCTGTAGCCCTCGGGTAAAACTGTTCTGTATGGGGAATTCTGTTATTTCTGTTTCATAGTGGTCCCAATGTTGTTCCTGTACACACGTTGCTTACAGTTTTATTTACAGTTTTTATACACTGCAACAAGTACTAGAAGTCATGAGTCACGGATGATATGGATATGCTCAAACTGTCTCCTAAGAAAAAAATAGGAAAAATTTAACTACTGAAAAGGTTGTCAAGTATTGGAACAGGTTGCCCAGGGCAGTGGTGGAGTCCCCATCCCTGAAGCGTAGATGTGGCAATTAAGGACCTGGTTTAGGGGGCATGGTGACATTGTGTTGACTTCATGATCTTAGAGATCTTTTCCAACCTTAATGATTCTATGATTCTAAGCATGGAAAGACACAGGGTGCCCACATACATTGCCTAAATTCAGGTTCTTGAGGCCTTCCATGTCTATCTGTATGTCCTGCTTTCCTTTATTTTGTAACATCACTGCATAGATGGGCTCTTTGGGGAAGGAAAGAAGAAAAATCCCAGGTTATGGAGCTGGGATGCAGCCAGACATACTTGGGAGCTTTCCTACACATCCTAATTTACATTTTGGGCACCACAGTATAAAAGGGATGTAAGGTTACTAGCGTTCAGAGGAGGCCACTAAATTGGTGAAGGGCTTAGAGGGGAAGCCAAATGAGGAGAGGCTGAAGTCATTTGGTTTGCTCAGCCTGAAGAGGAGACTGAGAGGAGACCCCATCGTGGTCTAGAACTTCCTCACAAGGGGAAGAGGAGGGGTGAGTCCTGGTCTCTTCTCTCTGGTGACTAATGATAGGATCAGGGGAAATGGCAGGAAGATGTGCCAGAGCAAGTTTAGGTTGGCCATGAGGAAAAGGTTCTTCACCCAGAGGGTGGTGGAGCACTGGAACAGGCTCCCCAGGGAGGTGGTCGTGGCACCAAGCCTGACAATATTCCAGAAGCATTTGGCCAAGGCCCTCAGACACATGGTCTGAATCTTGCGACTGTCCTATGCTGAGGCAAGAGTTGGACTCAGTGATCCTTGTGGGTCCCTTCCAACTCACAATTTTCCGTGATTCCATAAATGTAGCTTATTCTGTAAAGTGCTGTGCAAACTCAGATCCCAAACAACCTAAAAGTTTACAATCTAAGTGTAAGAAGATGCATAGAATACCAGTGGTACAAACAGATGGAACACAAGGAACCAGTGAGACGTGCTATTCAGCAAGTGATGCCAAACGGGAAGCTGGAAGCGCACAATGTCGCGTCTCTGCTTTGGTAGAAGCAGTGAAAAGTGCTGTCAGTAATTTACAGGATAATGCAATTGTTCTTATTAATTCTGACCACCATATTTCAGGTAATTCCTTCACAAACATCTTCTCCTCATAGGTGTCATATCTTGCATGAAAACACCCTGAATGAAATATTTACCCTGCATAAATCAGCAGATGTGGGCTTTAACTCTACTCCCTATCCCCCCCTACTATCTCTTCCAGCCTTGCTTGATGCAAAGTAAGCACCTTCAGTGGCCCCACAGTGGTGTGCTGCACTGAGCTGCTTGCTAAAACTATAATTTCGTACTGTTAACAGAGAGATAAGGATCTGTTCAAGCTGGGGACCTCCAAATTTGACATTTTGCATTATCTAAATTCTGTCATGTGATGATTTATCTGCTTGGAATTAGCGGGGGGGGGGGAGAAAAAAAGAAAAAAAGAAAAAGGAGAGGCAAAAAAATCAAATAAGATTGACCAAAAGGCTCTATGCACTAAACAGTGAATTATAAATTAAATTAAGATAAATTCTACTCACAGGAAGTAGATTTTTTTAAATGAATGGAAGAGAATGAGAACTAAGGAAAACTACCTTTCCCCCAACTGAAATTTGGCATGTTTCCAACTACTTCAATACATTTCTGGGCATACAGAAGCATTGAGTACAGTGGTGATGAGTGATACAATGAATGGAAGAAGAATTTTGTTTTGCACTTACAGACAAGAAAGCAAACAGCAATGGGATAAAAACTTCATCTCTGACAAAAATAAGCCAGATCAAGGACAAATCACTGACACAGTGCACAGCAAGAGGTGTGAAATATGCCTCAAAAATAAATAAGGTGTAGTTGCACAAGCACAATTCAAACTGTTAGTTTCCTATTTGCCTTTTCAGGAGTGAAGAACGATCAATGGCAAAGATGGATTAGATCCCTTGCTCCCATTCCAGGTGAAGAGTGGAGAGAAAGTAAGTGGATTCTTCGATTGTAGCTAAACTTGCACAAATGAAAAGTAGAAAGAAAAATGAATCATGTTTCTGTCCATCGAGAGAAAGCATTTGAATGAAGTATGCCCTTTTGGTGATCTCTTCTGTACTGGCAAGGGACATTTGTTTTCATTATTTGATAAAGCTACTTCAGGAATGAATTTCCCTCATCTCAAATCCATTAATAAGTATTTAGAAAAATAAGATGAACTGAAAAGCCCAGACCTATTAACTGCATGCCATGAAGAAAACTAGTTAAATCTGAGCTGTCATCTTTTCCAACTTAAGAAACAAAAGCAGAATCAGAACAATAGTGAAACACCTGTAGTTAAGTGAAATCTCGTTAACTATATTTAAATTAATCCAGTGTTAAGAGGGTTCTGGATTTCTTTATTTCCAATGCCCCAAGCCTGTCAGTGTTTAAGGGTATTTGGACAATGGTACTAATAACATGCTTTAAATTGGTCAGCCCTGAACTGGTCAGGCAATTGGACTAGATGATTGTTGTAGGTTCTTTCCAACTGAAATAGTCTATTATTTCTCTTCTCTTCTCTTCTCTTCTCTTCTCTTCTCTTCTCTTCTCTTCTCTTCTCTTCTCTTCTCTTCTCTTCTCTTCTCTTCTCTTCTCTTCTCTTCTCTTCTCTTCTCTTCTCTTCTCTTCTCTTCTCTTCTCTTCTCTTCTCTCTTCTCTTCTCTCCTCTTCTCTCCTCTTCTCTCCTCTTCTCTCCTCTTCTCTCCTCTTCTCTCCTCTTCTCTCCTCTTCTCTCCTCTTCTCTCCTCTTCTCTCTTCTCTTCTCTCCTCTTCTCTCCTCTTCTCTCCTCTTCTCTCCTCTTCTCTCCTCTTCTCTCCTCATTTGTTGTATTGTGCTCACTCTAGGAATTGTAGTAATGAAGCAGAACTTGATTATCCTAGCACTTTACAAACGCAGAACAAGATGACACTTTCAAGGTGCTGAGAGTAGCATAATACAACTCTGTAAAACGTGTAAAGCTACAGTGTGATACACCTACACTGCCTTTCAGCAGTCCTGAGCTCGTGGGGGTGTGTTAACCACAACATTCAGAAATAATCCTCATGAACCACAAGCTTGCTTCTCTCCTTACTCCTCTCCAACACTAGTGGCAAATTATATTGCCTCATCATTCAATTGTGCTGTATGGGCAAGGGCAGCTGAAGTTACAAATGCATAATCCAACCACCTGCTCAGGTAACAGAGAGCATGGCTGTGGTTCCACAGTGCCTGAGGAGGAATGCAGAGGATGCTTTAATGCATCAGGAGCAGGTGTAGATTCAAAATCACAGTTTAACCCTGGAGCACCAATTTACTATATTATGCATTCTGCATGCAAATGAGGATTTGATCTGTCCTGTTTATCTGTCTAAAAAGGTTTTAAAATCAGGAATCTTACAGTGTTGTCTATGAGCACATTCCATAGAATCACAGGAAAAGAGGTCTCAGGTTTCTGAATTGAGCCCTGTGGCAGCTGCAGACAACTGTATAAAGTAATCCCTCTCAAAAACTGGTCAAGCTCTACTTCAAAAATTATTCTTACTGGGAGGCTATACCACAAAGTCAGTGTTAGGAGGGATGCTTAATGGCTTAAAAGGTAAGTAACTTTATTCAATTTTTTGCCTAAATTTATGCATGGCCAATTTAGAATAATTTTTTATTCTATCAACAATTTCCTTTGATCTACCTAGTTATCTTCTCTCTCTGGTTTTTAGCCTCAAAAGTATTTACAGACTGCAATCATCTCTCCTCTTAGCCTTTACTTTTTTAGACTTAATGGGACAAGTCTTTTCAGAAGCCAGCCCATTACCTACACTATTCTAGTAGCCATTTCCTGAACCTACCTTCATTCTAATTCATTTTGTTCAACACAGGAAACCAGACACAAATGCAATATTCCAATATACCTAATGATACTGTGGCATGTAGCTTTAATATCTCTTCATATCTACAGGAAATACATCCTTCGATATTGCTAGGCCTGCACATCTTTTTCAGTTTGTCTTTTTTTGCAACTACTTAACATTAGTTTACTTATACAAAACTATTTCATGAAAATCTTTTTCCACTTCTAACAGTTAATGAGCTTTAGTTATATAGTGTAAGTTCTTGCTCTTAGTTTCAGGTACTTAACATACCACTTGGTATAATTAAATTTAATTACCTTTCTTTTTCATCAGTTCTTGAGATTACCCACTGATCTCTTCAGGATACTTACATCCTCCCCATACTGAACACTCTTCCCAACACTGTGACATCAGATAATATCACTGACACACAGAGTATGTCAAGTAGAAACATTTTGTGCTAAGATCACAGAATCACAGAATCACAGAATCACAGAATCACAGAATCACAGAATCACAGAATATTTGGGATTGGAAGGGACCTCGAAAGATCATCCAGTCCAATCCCCCTGCTGGAGCAGGAACACCTAGATGAGATCACCCAGGAAGGCGTCCAGGCGGGTCTTGAATGTCTCCAGAGAAGGAGACTCCACAACCTCCCTGGGCAGCCTGTTCCAGTGCTCTGTCACCCTTACTGTAAAGAAGTTCTTTCTCAAATTTAAGCGGAACCTCCTGTGTTCCAGCTTACACCCATTACCCCTTGTCCTATCATTGGACACCACTGTGAAGAGCCTGGCTCCATCCTCCTCACACTCACCCTTCAAATATTTATAAACATTAATCAGGTCCCCCCTCAGTCTCCTCTTCTCCAAGCTAAAGAGGCCCAGCTCCCTCAGCCTTTCCTCATAAGGGAGATGTTCCACTCCCTTAATCATTTTGGTGGCTCTTCGCTGGACTCTCTCAAGCAGCTCCCTGTGCTTCTTGAACTGTGGGGCCCAGAACTGGACACAATATTCCAGATGTGGCCTCACCAGGGCAGAGTAAAGGGGAAGAAGAACCTCTCTTGACCTACTGACTACACCCCTTCTAATGCACCCCAGGATGCCATTGGCCTTCCTGGCCACAAGGGCACAGTGCTGGCTCATGGTCATCCTGCTGTCCACCAGGACTATCAGATCCCTTTCCCCTTCACTGCTCTCTAGGAGATCATTTCCTAACCTATACTGGAACCTGGGGTTGTTCCTGCCCAGGTGCAACACCCTACACTTGCCCTTATTATATTTCATCAAGTTTTCCCCGCCCAGCTCTCCAGCCTGTCCAGGTCTCTCTGGAAGGCAGCACAGCCTTCTGGAGTGTCAGCCACTCCTCCCAGCTTTGTATCATCAGCAAACTTGCTGACAGTGCATTCAATTCCCTCATCCAGGTCATTGATGAATATATTGAATAATACTGGTCCTAGTACTGACCCCTGAGGGACTCCACTAGACACAGGTCTCCAACTAGACTCCGCCCCATTGACCACTACTCTCTGGCTTCTTCCCACCAGCCAGTTAATAATCCATCTCACTACCTGCTCATCTAATCCACACTTTCTCAATTTATCAGCGAGGATGCTGTGGGAGACCGTGTCAAATGCTTTGCTGAAATCAAGATAGACCACATCCACTGCTCTACCATCATCCAGCCACCTGGTCGTGTTTTCATAAAAGTCTAGTAGGTTTGTGAAGCACGACTTCCCCTAAACAGAATGCATCTCAAGAACCATCCTAGAGGACTTATTGAAAAATCTTCCTACCTGCCATTTAACTCTTTAGAGGTACATTTCACAGCTTTTTTACAAATCCCCACATTCTGAAACATAGCGCTTACTATGTTTAAGTCAAGAATGGGACCAAAGATTTTCTTTTCCCAGGAAGTCAGTCACAAAAAAGCTAGCAGAATAGTCTGGTAAAATCTAGCTTTGCCAAGTTGTGTTGAATTTTATAAAATTTTCTATTTATTTCCATGACCTAAATATGAAAGAACATTCAAAGCTGTTCTAAATTTAGCATGCTATTTAGCTGAAACTATGGGTTACAACATATTTTCTCCTTCCCCATTACATGAACTTGCTATATTTTACTTCAAATGTGTGACCACTGACTTGAAGGTTGTGTTAAAAACTTTAGTTTATTTAAAATTCTAGGAAGGAAATCACCTGCCCTCCACAACTTAAATGCATTTTGGACTCTAGAAGTTTTTCCTTGCTCACATGTTATTTTTCTAAACAATTTGCTATTTTGCCTTTCATCTATATTCAAAATGAAGGTCTTTAAGAAATATGGAGTCAAAGTACTAGTTTGAAGATGGCACAAAACCAATCACTATTTTATCTCATTAGATAGTGCTCCAAAACTTATTTCCTGTTTTTTTTCTGTTTAAAAATGAAACTTGCAATGATTTCCTTACATTTTTTTTAGCAAGTTCTATTTCAGCTTGCCTTTTGCCAGTTCTCATTTCTCTCTAAAATTCTGTCCTCTCGGTTATATTTTTTGCCACAGACCAATCATTTTTTCTACTCTTAATAACTTTTTCTTACAGTTCAGGCACAAGATCCTTCCTTACATCTTTTTTTTCCCCACTAAGTAACAAAACTAACTCAAAATCTTTCAGTCTTCTCCATTTCCATTGTTCACCTCCTCAACTTAGCTCAATAACTGGTTTCTTTGGTTTCTTAGAGTTCTCCCTTTATACACTGAGAAACTAAATTAAAATATTTTCTTTTAATTTAAACAATTTATTTGATATTACTTGGTCCTAAGTTCTTTGCTAAATTCTGATCTTCGATGAAATCTTTATTAGTGAGATCCAAAATATTACCATTTCTTTCTGTTTCAGTTACTATCCGGTGAAATCCAGGGTTACCTAGTATCTGTTATTAGCACCACAGGTCCTCCAGATAGAGAAGTTATGTCTCTTATAATTGCACAATCCCCAGCATTAGTTCTCCCAGTAACAAGAAATACTAAAATTGAAACAATCATCACCAAATGGCCTGTAACTAGTGGTGTTCCCCAGGAGTCGGTACTGGGCCCAGTCTTGTTTAACATCTTCATCAGTGGCCTGGATGTAGGGATAGAGTCCACCCTCAGCAAGTTTGCTGATGATACGGAGCTGGGAGGAGTGTCTGACACACCAGGAGGCTGTGCTGCCATTCAGCGAGACCTGGACACACTGGAGAGTTGGGCACAAAGGAACCTGATGAGGTTCAACAAGAGCAAGTGCAGAGTCCTTCACCTGGGGAGGAAAAACCCCAGGCACCAGTACAGGTTGGGGGCTGACCTGCTGGAGAGGAGCTTTGAGGAAAAGGACCTGGGTGTGCTGGTGGACAGGAGGTAGGCCATGAGCCATCAGTGTGCCCTTGTGGCCAGGAAGGCCAACAGTGTCCTGGGGTGCATTAAGAAGAGCATGGCCAGCAGGTCAAGGGAGGTTCTCCTCCCCCTCTGCTCTGCCCTGGTGAGGCCACATCTGGAGTACTGGATCCAGTTCTGGGCTCCTCAGTTCAAGACGGACAGGGATCTTCTGGAGAGAGTCCAGCGGAGGAACACAAAGATGATGAGGGGTCTGGAGCATCTCCCGTATGAGGAGAGGCTGAGAGAGCTGGGACTGTTCAGCCTGGAGAAGAGAAGACTGAGAGGGGATCTGACCAGTGTCTGTAAATACCTGAAGTGCAGGAGGCAAATGAATGGGGCCGGGTTGTTTTCGGTGGTGGCTGGTGACAGGCCAAGAGGCAATGGGCAAAAACTGGAACACTGAAAGTTCCAGACAAACCTAGGGAAAAACTTTACTGTGAGGGTGCCAAAGCACTGGGACAGGCTGTCCAGAGGGGTTGTGGAGTCTCCATCTCTGGAGATGTTAAAAACCTGCCTGGATGCTTCCCTCTGCAACCTGCTGTAGGGAACCTGCTTTGGCAGGAGGGTTGGACTGGATGATCTCCTGAGGTCCCTTCCAACCCCTACAATTCTGTGATTCTGTGAAATTCAGCTAGAATAGGTGGAGATCAATAAGCAAAGTCATGGTGATATAGATGAGAAAATAATGACTATACTAGACTATCCACATTAGTCTGTGTATTTTTAAAGATCAATAACACACTAGAAACATGCGAAGATGAGTGCATAAAAGCTAAATAACCCCATGGGCCATTTTCTCCATTGTACATGTACAAAAATATTAAATTTAATATTTATAAAATATTTGCATGGAAACATGAAAATTACACAAATAATTACATGTTGATTGGAACACAAAGTCAACACAGAATAAAATCTCTGCTGTGGTTTCTGTAAGTCTTTACCCTGTAGATACTATGCTGAAGAATTTTAAAAAATTTTCAGGAACAATTTTTCACTTGTTTGCATTTATGAAGCTACATCTATCAGCTTTATCAGCAGACTAAGGAAGGCAATTATCTTGTGTCACCCTCTTATTAGGGCCAGATCCAAAATCCACTAGTGACTGTGAAGAGCCTCCCATTGACTTCATGAGGCTTTGGATCAGATCATGAGTACGTGCAAGATGAACATGCCATCTGTTATTTTCTCTGATGATCTGATTCCTGTTCTCTGCCCGTTCCTTTAGAATTTCTGGTGAGTGCCTTTTCTTTTTTCATTTTTTTCATTCTCTTTTTCATCAGCTACAATAGCATTCTCTTCTTCTTCACTGCCTCTGTAAGTTAAAAAAACTACAGGATGTTGCCCTTTCTCTAGCTTCTCAAAATACTTTCAAGTTACAGCTTGCTTTCTTTTTGTTAGATAAATGGACACATATTACTATATGAGATCAAGCAAACAGCAACACACTCTTTTCTGCAGTGAATATGAGACAACACTGGTTTTCGTTAGCATAAAACAACAACAAAAAATAATTGAATTTGGACAATTTGCAGGTTTAACAAAAGTGATATTTAATTCTATTCTAAACAATACTGCTGCTTCAGTAGGCTTTTTTCAAGGAAACTTTACTGCTAAGTGCTTTACTTCTAACTGATACATTACAAAGATAAAAGGAATGCGACAGAAAATAAATGAAAAAAAGAACAAAGGGAAAGAAAGTTACAGGCACTTGCCTATGCCTTATGACACTAGAACAAAATAATTAGGAAGAATGGTTTCTCCACACATTTAAGTTTGCATACTACTTTAAATTATTCACTAGATTAATGTCTACTTTCTCAGTACCTCCAGAACATGAACTGTTTTCTCAAACATTTTACGGCCACAACAACGAAATGAGTTAGGAATAACTTACTTTTTCATTCAGTCTTGCCTGTGTCTAATTCCTTCAAACTTGCTTCCCAGCAGCAGTACAAGGAACTCAGACTCTGCCTTGCAGCACAGAGATGTTCACTCAAAAACCACAAAAAAACCCCTTATAAAATCAACTCCTCTTTTCTGCAGTAGTCTCTTCAATTTGATGTTGACATCATTCTTGCCACCGATCAATTAAATGACAAATGTCTAATGACTGGATTTTCCACAGTATAAATATTACAGATCCCAAATGTTGTGTGATGGGGATATGCTGCCCTTTCTTACATCCAAAGAGTACTCTCATATATGCTTTAATTGCAGCACTATTGTTTTGAAGTGTACACCATTGTCTATGATGTAAACACTGTGACCTTCAAATCCCTGAAACGCTTTGCAGTGCACTTTTAAAAGGCCTTGCTGTAGCAAGAGAGGTTTGGATCAGTTGTTCTCATCAATGCAACAACTCATATAATTTCCCAAAAGTGCTTTGGATACTGCCTGAAACTCTGAAAATTAATCTGAACAGAGTCTCCCAGACGTGTTCAGGTTAGAAATGTCAAAAAAAAAAAGAGACTTAAATCCATCTGTTAAAATTTCTATCAAGATTTGTCCAGCTGGTACAACTGTATCCTAGCAATGATGCAAATTAAGATCTTATTCAGAAATTAAAACAAAGACATATTCCTTACTCTACAACAGAACAGGAATCAGTAAATCAAGTATCATAAATAGCATCCTGAATAACTGTTTTAGCAAATCTTTGGATTACTATAAAAAACAGCACTTCAAGAAAAAAGAAATCCATTGCAGCTGGCAATAAAATGAGACTTGAGATGCCATTTCTACCCACTCACTGTGCTCACACCTAGTATTGGCTCTGGGATTTAGTTTGGAACTTTTTAAAATGCAAAATATCCTAGTAGTCCCTTAAACCATTGCCAGCCTCCCTGGAAAAGATTAAGATCCTAGGGCTACAGAAACAAGTTCCCTCTAATTGATTGCCTTCCTGGTCCTGATTACCATGAATTCTTGATTCTACAGTAGCTTTTCTTTCCTCTTGCTCCTTTGAAAGGAAGGCTGAAGCATCTCCATGTTGTATGGCTGGAGATGGCCTGAGGACCAAAGTGCTTTTTTAGGGAATAGAAGCTTTCCAGATTAAAGAGATCTTAATCACCCATGTCTCCATCTCAGTGGTGGGGTAGGAACAGATAGGCAGCAACCACATGTCTTTTCTTCCCTCCACATTAAATGAGCAGGTTCAGAGTGCCCCTGGGAAATCAAACTTCTTAAGTGACTCAGAACCAGAGGCATCATGTTCATGAATCTCATGTGGTGCCAGTTAAAAGACAAGTGGCAGCAGCACTTCCAAGAAAGCACAAGAGTGGAATTAACGTCACCAGCATCAATGGCAGCACATTCTGAAATGCACATAGACCCTGTGGTACCTAAATTGCTATGCACTTTATTTTAGAGTTAGAAACCTACATTTCATCTATGTGGCTATTTTGGCCACCTAAGTCCCTTTATGAATCTGAGCCACAAATACCATCTTAAAAAAAGATAGTAGCTCCCTTTCTCCCAAATGTGGAGAAGATAAATGCATTATTATCCAGATGAATCACTGCCTTTATTGGAGGACTTGTTAAATATCCTGTCCACATAAATTGCATCCTCTAAGGCAAAACTTTAAGATACTTTATATCCAACTATGACTTTTACTATTACTTTTTGTTCAAAGATGCAATACTGCAAATCTGATAGTTATTTACAAGGCAAACAGATGCTCCTGAGTCCTTAATTTTTCTGGAAAGCACACACTAATACTGAGAACCAATTTACCAGATATCTTCATGGATGCATAACTTTGCTTTTTACTTATTCTTAAAATTATTTATATATTAAATTATATTGCTATACTGTAACATCGTCAAAAAATTTATTTTTTTCTGAAAGTAAGAAGGAAAGAAAGCTATTATTATCAGATTTTCAAGACCTCTGCAAGCTAGGGAATCAATAGGATAAATGTAAATAAGAAAAGAAAATAAATGCACTCATGGGAAATGGAAGAAATATAGGAAAATATTGCATTTGCTTTTTGATGGCATTTTCCAGTGTATCCCTGCTTCCAATTGTCCCTACATTTTTGTTATTTTAAATTTTCAAGGAGAGAGGATGTGAGGCCGCTGGGACTCTGATAATAGTTCTAGTTCCATTTTCAACTCAAGCTTTAAAAATGCTGGTTTGCCATTCTGTTTCTCAACAAAACTTTTATTGTAGGCTACAGATCTCTACACAGTCTAACATTCATCTGCAATTAAACCCATCTGGTTTGGAGGATTTTTACTTCACCATCACTCCTGGGTCTCTTTAGTTTGGAGTAGACTGAGGGGTGACCTTATTAATGTTTATAAATATGTAAAGAGTGAATGCCAGGGGGATGGAGCCAGGCTCTTACAGTGATGTCCAGTGGTAGGACAAGGGGCAATGGGTGCAAGCTGGAGCGTAGGAGGTTCCATGTAAACATAATGAAAAACTTTTTCACTGTGAGCATGACAGGACACTGGGACAGGCTGCCCAGAGAGGTTGTGGAGTCTCCTTCTCTGGAGACATTCAAAACCCGTGTGGACACGTTCCTGCGTAACCTACTGTAGGTGATTCTGCTCTGGCAGGGGAGTTGGACCAGATGATCTTTTGAGGTCTCTTTCAATCCCTAATGTTCTGTGTGTCTGTGTGTGTAATTTTCAAGCTCCTATCAACTTCTTCATGATTTAGTATTTCACTGTACACCTGACCACTAGGCCTTTTTGTGATTTATTTGGACATAACTATACTTCAAATGTATTGCTATGCAAAGAACCTCAAACTAATGTTGACTCTGCAGTGTACAGTGGAGTATATTGACTCTATTAAGCATCCCAGTCCTGTCAGTGTATTGTTGCACATGTTTCCATTGAGAAATAGTTAATGTGATTGTGCTCCCTTTAGTGCAGCTGGCCTCCAGGATCCAGCTTGCTTTTTGGACTGTGCTTCATTATTCACTTTGACGCGTGCATTTCTCATACATACACTCTGTTTTCCAGTGAACCAAGAGCTTTTGTGTTTATAAATCACTTTTGCTAGTTAGCCATGGTATCTAGAGAGTAGATTTACCCAAGAAAATACAACACAAGCAAAATGCTTGTTAAGAATAGCAGAATAATATAACAGGAATGAAAATCTGACAATTTCCAAAGCATACATTTATATCCCATAACAGCTGTTACTGTTTTTATTTCCACTTCAGGTAGACTGCTTTTGTTTAACATTAATTCCTATTTAAAAAATTTGTTTATTTCAATTGTGTGTTATTTCAGCCACTTTTTCTTGGCAACTATTTTCAATGAGCATGTATTTTTCACAAATATATTACTTTTCCTTTACTACTACTGAAGTTTTTCTCTATCCCTCCTCCACTATATTATAAGCAAGTTTGAACAATCTGAAGACTATTTTTTCTGAAGGTTTAAAAACCCTATAAATAAATCACTTTGGCTATATAGAGTTCAGTCTCCATTTATGGAAGACTGGTTTTTAGTGAAGACACTCTGATATATCATCTGGTAAACATTAAGAACTTGTGAGGTTGATCTGTATTGACTCTGGTCACCATAACAGTCGTTATGCTATAGCACCTGAAGTACCCTGTCCCTCAGAAAAAGGAGATAAAATTATTCAATTTACAAATACAGTTTTGGAAAAAATGTCACCTTTTAAATTATGTCCAAGTAGGTAATCAATGCCTCAAAGTTAATCTAAGACAGAGGACACAACTGGATCATTTACCTTGAACTCCTGCCTAATATAGGCTGTAGGACCTACTTAATCATCTCTGGAGAAAAATATCACATAATTCCACAATGTCTCTCCCTTATGCAGAGCAATGACTGTAAAAAGGAGACAAAAGCCAGGATAGTCCTCACAGTTTTCTTCCTTCTTGTAGAAATTGAGCACACATTGTCTCCTTGCATTGTCTGTGAACTCTTTTTTCCAACCAAACTGTAGCTTTAATGTTTTCTTAATGTCTTCTACTTTTCATAAATTAAAGGAAGGATGGCAGTAAAGGATGCTATATGGTTTCTGAGCCTTAAGTCTGCCTTGCTCATCTCTCAAAAGTATGCTACATACACAGCTGTGTGTCACGTATACATTAATGTGGCTGAACCTTATCTAACCACCAACATCCTGCTGTGTCCCTTATCTTTCCCAAAATGTCCATTTTTGCCTTTTATCAAATTGGTTAGTGTTCAGTAACCTTTTTTTGCATTCATTAATATTCTTTCCTTCTTAATTAGGGTCCTTTTTTTTTTCTATCAGCTATTGCGTTTCTTGCTGCCTAACACCCTTTTGCCTTCCTAAAACTGCCATCCAGATCTTCTCACTTGTCATTGCTAACCTATTAATATATTTATGTCCAGTCTCAACATGTATATATTCAATATCAAACCATCGGCTCCTGTTGTCTTCTTCCAGGTAGGATGAAGAACACTCAGGTTCTTTCTTATGTAAGTGCCTGTTTTCTGTGACCAAGTCACCCCCTAATTTGCCCCCTAAGAAACAAAAATAATGAAGCTTTCTGTGTCTCTCACTAAAAGAGTGTGCTTTCCAAAGTCGCAATAATCCTCAACTCTCCCTTGAAGACACTCCACTTATCAGTATCTTTTTTCAAGTCAAATTAAGCAAGATATTCCAAAAGTTTTACACATCAGGTCCCAAACTCTGTTGTATTTCACATCCCAAAATCTGTTCTACTCTACAGTCCTCAGTTATGAAACTAAGATCTTCACTAGACCTTTGGCTACAACATCAAACTAAAAATTTGTTTTCGGTTGATGACCACCTAAGGAGGCCCAAGACTTTTTGCAGATTCATTGCTTTCACAGAATCATAGAATGGTAGGGGCTGGAAGGGACCTCAGAAGATCATCCAGTCCAACCCCCTTGCCAAAGCAGGTTCCCTACACCAGGTTACACAGGAAAGCGTCCAGGTGGGTTTCCAAGCAGGAGTCCTTGATTTCATACACAGGCTGTATTATGATTCTTCACATATGCTTTCAGATTGGTCAGTTTATAGTACCTAACTGTGTTTTACCCAGCACAGTCTGGTAGTCCTTTTACCCTGACCTACACAGATACCAAGATGACTTACACCATCTCATTTACCCTTTTTGAGCACCACCACAGCATTAGCATTCTTTCTGTACGCTGAAATTCCTTCAGCACTCAAAGACCTTCTGAAAACTCGGCATGACAGGTGCAGATACTGTTCAAGTAACCCCTTCAGAAATCAGATTAGAAAATCAAGGCCCTAGCCCATCCTCAGAATTAAAGATAGTTTTGGTCTTTATTCATACGAAATTGTATTAGACTCTAAGTCCTTGCTACATTTTGATTTATCTGATTTCCTTTTCACCCAGTTAAACTAGTACTGAAGTTTCAAGGAGTTCACGGTTCTCCTCAGCCCATTTTCACAGATATATTTCTGCTGCTGGGAGAGATGAGTAATGGCATTGTTTGGAGGTGGAAAATCAGGATAGACATTGATTTTTAATAGCTTTTGTTACTTTAGCTCAAAATTTATAGCTCTAAGCAGTTACAATTTCTTTTTACTGTAGGTCTACATACACACACTTGACTTACTTATTTCTCCCTCAGCCACATTATAATGAATACATCTAGAAATGTCATATTCCTTTTCTAAGCTTCCTTTCGGAAAGGCATTCTCCCCTATTAGAATTATAACAATAGATCTCTAGATTTCCCATGAGAAAGCTTAATATGAAACCTCTAAGCATATTCATTATAATGTAAGTTGCATAGGTACAGCATTTCTGCTTGCTTCAAAATTCAATTATGATTGCAATATTCAGTGTTTTAATTATCTTATGTGTTTATTGACAAAAAACATGTACAAGTACCTCACTGTGTGGGGCAGACCTATTTCTACTTTGGAAATATAATAAAATATCTATTTGTCAAGTATTTATTTTATAACTACATTTGACAATGTTTTGTATAAACTAATTATTTATATTACATTTCTCATTTCTAAATAAATATTGGATGGACAAGTAATTAGTGCATGTATTTTAGCATTTTTAAAAATTCAAGGGATGTTTTAAGAATATAAATTTGCTATCTTCTTTCCCATTTTTCCTTAATTCCTGTAAATTTTGCATTACTATTAAGAGCCATGGTATTTTTCCCTGTGTACTCTTCAAAGTGTACCTCAATAAGTAGGCTACTAGACTACAGATTGGGACATGTGTATTTTCATGCTACTTTTACAGCTGGCCTGCTTTTCTGTGCATCAAGTTACCCCATCATGAAATATGATAAAAACACTAGATACACTACCATCATCATCACAGTTAAGATAAATATTTGCAATTTAAAGTGTTATTTAACATTAATAACAATTACAGTTACAAGCTCATTATTTATTTTAGTGTTGGGTTTTATTTTCTCCTATATAGTTTATTTCCTGTTAATGGCAATCTATGTGTTAATTTTTTACAGTGGAAGTGTGCTAACAGGACCTCTCTTCTGCTTTGCAGGTGAGGAATAGGGAATGTATATTGTGCTTTGAGTGCAGCCAGTTAAACTTCACAAAATTAAAAACCACTCAAAAATAAATTATTCATAGAATTCAGTCAGAATTCATTTATCATATTAAGCTACCTAAGGTGACTTTCAAGCCATGCTTGAGACTCTCCAGCTAGGTCAAACCTTAGGGTAAAGCAGTATCTTGCAATATAAAAGATGCACGAGCAGCATACAATTGCTTTTCAAGTGCTTAGAGCTTCAGCATACCCAGAGTTAACTTACTCATTTGACATTTAGTTGCAGTTTTAAATACAGGGACAAAATCTGAGAGGAAATGGTCTATATAACATAAGTCCAAAGAACTTCTACATGCTACGAAGTGGGCCATTGTTCCTGCAAAAGTACTTTGCAAAAAAGTGTACCAGATCAATTATCAACCCTTTTCTGATGAGAAAGAAAGTCAGAGAGAAACTGGATGGTAGTTCTAAATGGAAGACAAATGACCTTCTAACTGCTTCACATACAACTGCATAAGAATAGAAAATAACTGCAATGCTGCATCCAAACAGCAAATTAGAAATTTTTATTGTGATACCATATTACTATTTTATGATGCACAGCAGTAATAGTTGTAGAATTCAGTCTGGGTAAACAAGCAGATTATTTCCTCCTTTCCTTCCTCCTTATTTCTTGCCGTTTTTGCAATGCCATTCCCTACCAAATTGGCATACTGATTCCTCAAGGTTGAGTGGCCCTAATTTATGCATTACAATTGATTCCAAATTAATAACAAAAATGAAAGGCAATTTTCTGTAATGTAAAACATTCCTTTTCCTGAAGAGACAAATCTAGTATATCAAATATGCCTTTTAAAAAATCCTGCCTTGAAAAAGTCCATCTTAGCTGCAAGATGATTACTATCATCTCTAGAATGATTAATTTTCTACCAGTAAATTGAGGTTCACCCTTCTCATTTATTTAAGTGTACATATATTTTAAATCCACATATTATTTGCCAATACCAATTGCAAAACTAAGTGAAAACTGTGCTGAATCACTGCTTTGTAGCTCCTTAGTTTGTAATTTATTTCTTTTTTTTCCTCAGTCTTTTTGCAAGAAGATTCCTAACTACTTTCTTGGAGAAGCCAGCATCTCAGACACACATATTACTCCTTTTTGATGTATACATACCCTCCTATTAGTGCTCTAGAAGCTATTATTCATAACCAGTATTTTTATTTGGAAGTCATACTTGCAGCTCTGATCATTAGTGACTAGTGCTGTTTGGTTTGAAGTATTGCAGGGTGGGACACCTCAGGTTTCCTTGGCCGATGCGCTTAGATGATTTCTACTAGTAGGCTTTTTATGGCAGTTTGGAAAAGCTGAACAACACACAGCAGAATACCATTTTGTTTCGTTTTTTTGCACTTTCTGAAAATTGGGATGCTCTCCAGGCACGCAGAACTCCCCTAAATCTGTGTCAAATGCCCAAATCAATAAAAGATTTATTCCTACAAAATTCTTTTCAGGCAAAATTATTGTCCAATAACAGCAGAAAGGCTAAGCTGGAGGGAAAAGGTTTGCTTTCCTGCATCAGCCTAGAGTGCTGGGATACAGCTCCAGAGGGCTGCTCCATTTCACTGTGCAAAGACTTTTTTCATTAGACTAACAATATCTACCTCACTTTTAAGTATTCCTTTCAGGATCATACAGAATTGCATAGATTGGAAAAGATCTAGAATATCATTGAGTCCACCCATTAACCTCACGCTGACAAGTCCCCGACTAACCCATGTCCCTCAGCATTGTGTCTACACGACTCTTCAATCCCTCCAGGGATGGGGACTCCACCACTGCCCTCGGCAACCCCTTCCAAAGCCTGAGAACCCTTTCAGCAAAGAAATTCTTCCTCATATCCAATCTAAACTGCTCCTGGCGCAACTTGAGGCCATTTCCTCCTGTCCTGTCACTCGTTACTTGGTTTAACAGACCGCCCTCCACCTCTCTACACCCTTCTTTCATGTAGTTGTAGACAGAGACAAGGTCTCCCCTCAGCCTCCTCTTCTCCAGGCTCTGGAGAAGAAGATCCCAGTTCCTTCAGCAGCTCCACATCACACTTGTTCTCCAGACCCTTTCCCAGCTCTGTTGCCCTTCTCTGGACACGCTCCAGCACCTCCATGTCCTTCTTGGAGCAAGGGGCCCAACACTGAACACAAGACTCAAGGTGCAGCCAGCGCCCAGTGCAGGGGTAAGAGAATTTCCCTGGTCCTACTGGACACACTAGTCCTGTTACAGGCCAGGATACCAGAAAAACTGCAATATTCTGCCAAATCTCCACTGTGGTTTGCACCTGCAGAGGGAGTTTCTCTCTGCCTGTATGACACTGTTACCCTGGGATCGCACAAGACATCCCTGTGATGCTTCTTGCTCTCCTTTCACTACCAAGGCAGCTTCACAACCAGCCTGTGTTAGATGCTCTTTTTCAAAACACCAAACAGGAGTGAGATAAAGCTTGGACTTCATCAGCTGAAGAAAATAGAGTAAATAAGCTGAAAGGCCACATCCTAAAGAGCTACATCAAAAGTAAAGGCAATTTTCATTTAAAGTCGTAAATAATACAAAAAATTACTCACTGCAAAATATCTGGTGAGAGCAAGCGGGTTAGGAAATGAGAGAAAGGCAATAAATGAGTGATATTACCTGAAAAATAAAATGTCAATATAATTATAATTTAAAAGAAACAGCAGCAGAATGCTGCCTGCAGGCAGCTATGACTTGCATGAAATAACTTTTCACCTAATAGGTAACTCAAGGTCTCCGTGATCTTGGCAAAGTTAAAGGAATAACTTCCAAGTAAAGATAAACATGAATAATTCTTTTTCCTTTACTCACATAGGTAGATTTTTGAACTCTAAAATAAATGCTGCTGAATTTTTCACCTTTCTTCATTTTTGGTATGTAAAATGCATCATTACCGTCATTGGGGAACTTTTGTCTGCATTTGATTTTTAATTTGCTTCTTTCACTTTCAGAATACTTTCTAGTATTGTGTTAATGCCTTCTTTCCAGCATCTGTATTTTCTACTGACATGCCCTCCCTGAACAAATTCCCTGTGAGTTTCCAATGCAGAGAGTTTAAGTAACTTCAGGCTTGTGATTTAATATATTGGAGAATGAAATTTCTTTTACTCCTCCGGGAACAAAATTGTTCAGTGTGTCGAGTGACTCTTATTAAATTTCAAAAAAATATCAAACAATCTCCAGTTTTCTTCTTCTGCTTGAGCATTCTTCAAAGCTTCGAATTATATTCAAAATGCTAAAATATCACAGTGAGCTTTCATAACAGAATATTCAGATATTTAAAATTTCAAAGAACAGGAAAATTCTCATAATCTTCCCTGGACCTGAGGACTCATAGAAACAAATTGTGAATCCCTCATCTAAAGAAATACCCAGAAACCACTATATGAATTACTGAAACCATACATAGCCCTTAAATATATATATATATATAAATATAAATATTAATATATAACTTAAATACATATATACTTTTATATATAAAATTTAATAAAAGCCTAATTCACAGTAATAACAATATTCTTTGCTTTGGAAAACTTGACTCATCAAGTGTAAATCCAAATTATATATTTTATTTTTATCTAGCAAGCATGCATGGGGACATCCTTTACGAAGATGATGCCCACAAAGGAGTTTAAATGACACCGCAGCGATAAATCCAAGGAAATACACTTTTCTTATTTAACTTAGCTAGCATCCATGCAATGTTTTTCAGACACAGATTTAAAAGCAAGATTCTAAGATAACAATATGAAAATAGGAATTTCTTTGATTGCCAACCAGGGGGAGCTAAATGTATAGTATTATTTCAGCTTCTTTTCATCATTAATGAAATCACATTAATCACAGTGTAGCTATGAACTGTAGAAGTTTGTTTTTTTTTTTTCCTAGTCACTTACAGCCTTTTTCTCTCTTTCATCTCCCCTTTCTTGGCTTTGCAGCTTTTCTGTTGTGACTATTGGGATGTGCAGTGCTGCCACTCCACAGCTGGGAGAGGATGCGCCCTCTGCACAGCTGTAGCAATGGTGACATATAGGGCAAATCATCCTTATAAATAGAGGCTCAATGGAAAGCCATGTGCTTTTTTAGCATTTGCCCTGGATGACTCAAATTGTTATGGCAGTGCTTATTCTGAAGCAGTCCAGATCATCCCTATCTGGAGAGAACAACATTAAACAGTCTAGTCCTTCTACTCCTACCACTGCTTTTGAGAAAACTGTAGGCAACTCATCAGTTCTACTTCACCCCACTCTCAACCTGTAGCAATGCAACTGTTAATTGCAATAAAAATAAATAAAAATATTTTGCTCATATGTCTAAGTGGCATATAGTATTAACAGCTGTTCCTTCACTTCTCTAGCCAATAGTCTTCAGTAAGACAGTTATGTGGGTTGACTGAGTCTCTAGTCCCAGACACTGAATGTGGAGAATGACAGTTAACAACACAAGGAAGAAGTTTCTGTCTCTCCAAAGGTACAGTCCTCCCTCTCCCAGCCATTTTGCCTTTCCATGCATACTCTAGACTGGCACATTTTGTACCTCTACCAAGAGCAGGTATAACAGGCCCCCACAAGACATGCACAGCTCTACAACCAGGAATAGTTTCAACATAATGACTCTCTGACAGAATAAGAACAAAGTTTTCCAGTGATTAGTTATATTTTGGGTGCCAAATTAGGGCTGCTCTGAGGTGACAGAAAGTCACATGCTTTGGGTGAGTAATGTTGCAAAAAAATCAGGCTGTTCCAAGGAATCCTAATTTAGGTCATTGAACTGAAGCAACCAAATTCTGCAATTGCTTTGGAAAATGTTGACCTGGTATTTCAGTGTCACATTAACAGGACTGCACACCAGGCTCCTTCAGCTCCTTTCATCAGCTCACTCCTGCACAGCCTAAGGTCAAAGTAAAATCTGGTAAGGCACAAGAGAGGAAAGGGGAATGCAGACTTTGCTTAAGCCATTGAATCCATGGAGTCTGCCCTTTCCAATGCTTACAAACCTCTCTGAAGGCAAACAAAAGCCACTGACACAACCTCTTATCAGCATCGACTCTAAACTAAGATGTGACTGGAATTAGAAAGCATAAGAGAATTTCCTGCACAGTGATTGCATGCACTACACATGTATTTTCAAGGATCTTTCTTAGTTTCTTTTTTCATTTTACAGAACTTTGTGTTACATGTACATGGAGAAATGCACTGCAAAGGCTCTATATGGATACCCAAGAGAGCAGTTTTTCAAATTGTCTGCACAACAATAAAAAAGATGGGATTAATATTTTCTGTTTGCTGATAACTCGGCTCCATACATAAGATACTTCTGTGATGTGCTGGCCTCTTCCAGGAAAAATTTTCTGTGGGTGAACCTTATTGCAATAAACACCCATAGATCACTATTCTACTATAAACCTGATAAATAGTCAATAAGAAAGATTCTGCTTTTGAATTATAATTTATTTCCGTCTGAGGCTGCAAGAATAACTACCACTTATTCTCACTTGGGAAGAAGCAGGCAGAGCCTAGCAGAGAAGAAATGCAATAAGGGCAACCAGTAAGAAAGCTCTCAAGAGTGAAGAAAACACCTTAAGTTCTGCAGAAATAAACACTCAAGAGAGCAACACTGCATTTGGAGGAGCTTGGCAGGTACCTGAGGGACACTCACCATAAAGATTTACTTTCTGCTGTTGGAAGATGTCAGATCATTCCACTGGGGCAATTGGTGGTTGGATATTGATTTGTGCAGTCAGGGTTCTCAAAAGACCTGCACCTACAGCATAAGCTTTTAAACTTTGAAAATACCTTTTCCTAGTGGCCATTTCTTGACCACACCTTTCCACTCTTATTTCTGGACCACACAAAAGAGGACTTTCCTGGAACTGCATTGTCCTACAATCTCATTCCTGAGAGGTCAAAGCATACTAAAGCATGTACAACTGGTATCCAACACCTTAAAAAAGGCAGAAATCAGGTACAATAGACTAATAGTGAAAATCTTATTTCTCAGACAAACAAGGAAACAGTGATCTTGGTGTATGAAAAGCTGGACTTGAGCTGGCAATGTGTGTTCACAGCCCAGAAAGCCAACCGTATCCTGGGTTGCACCACAAGCAGCGTGGACAACAGGTCAAGGGAGGTGATTCTGCCCCCCTACTCCACTCTGGTGAGACCCCAGCTGCAGTGCTGCCTCCAGTTCTGGAGTCCTCAGAACAGGAAAGACATGGGCCTGTTGGAGCAGGTCCAGAGGAGGCCACAAAAGTGATCTGAGGGCTGGAACACCTCTCCTATGAAGAAAGGCTAAAAGACTTGGGGTTGTTTAACCTGGAGAAGAGAAGGCTCTAGGGTGACCTTATAGAGGCCTTCCAATGCTTAAAGGGGGCTCATAAGAAAGACAGTGACAGACTTTTTAGCAGGGCCTGTAGTGATAGGACAAGGGGTAATGGTTTTAAACTAAAAGAGGGGAGATTCAGACTAGATGTAAGGAAGACATTTTTTACACTGAGGGTAGTGAAACACTGGCACAGGTTGCCCAGAGAGGTGGTAGAAGCCCCATCCCTGGAAACATTCAAGGTCAGTCTGGACAGGGCTCTGAGCAACCTGATCTAGTTGAAAATGTCCCTGCACACTGCAGGGGCGTTGGACTGGATGACCTTGAAAGGCCCCTTCCAACACAAACCATTCTGTGATTTTACAGTTCTACAATCTCTGTCAAAACAAGATAGACAGAGAGATAGATATAAAAAATAAGACATTGAGTCAAATTAAAATCTTTTTGTCATTGAAGTCAATCCTTAATTCCCACTGCTCTTCATTGTTCAGTGGAATGCATCTCTTTGTATTTTTGCAAGCTTCTGCATTTTCACAAAGGAAATTAGTGATGAAAACAGGATAATTAATAGTACAGTAGTAATTATTTCTTGTATTTAGAAGGTACCAAAATAAATGAAATCCCAGGCCTGAAATAAATTCCTCACTCTACCAAAATGTACAAGGATTGCTTTTTCCACTGTTTCCTCAGGATTTTTAAATTTTCCCCTTTAGTTTAGTTATGATTGCAGTTTTAGACTTTCTAGTTGAGATTTGAACAGACTCTTGAATTTGGTAGAAATGGGGAAACCCAACCTTTTAAAGAACAATAATCTTGAACTAGAAAAATGAAATCTTCTCATGGCACTTGATGTAACTGAAATATCAAGTCAAAGGAAAGAAGAGAAAGTAGTTTTTCAGTCTCCCCACGGAACAGAATTTATGTGGTGGATACAGAATAAAATTTATCAGAGTTATCACAGCGCAATCCTAGATGATAAATAATTATTGAGAATTTACTCTTTTGGAATACCTTTAACATGATGTTCTAAGGAAATAATTATGCTATGTGAGCATCCATGACTATCTCTCCCTCAGCATTAGTAAGCCCAGTATTCAATTGCAACAAAATCCGAAAATGTGAGGAGGAAAGCAAACAGTAAGTTCCTAAAAACTTTGTAAAACAATGTGGTTCATTAAAAATAGGGACATTCCGCAGTATAACCTGAATTGCTATCATAGGCCAGACAATCCACAGGAGTATAAAAGAAAAAGAAATATAGACACGTCACACATGTCTCAGCCTTTGGAAAATTCTCAGTCAGAGCTTGACCTGTTGAGATACCAAGGTCAGTCAGTCTCATGATGCAAATGCACTGGGAACAAGATGTCTTTGGTTCCAGAGTTCATAGTATTTAATTTTTCTAGACAGTCTATTCCACAAAAAGTAATATAATTTTACTTTTACACAGAATGAAAATACATGCTGAAGTATCAAAAGAGTCTGTGATAACACCTTTACTAGTCATAACTGCCCTCTTTTTCTCTAACATCTAAAGGACAGGTTAGATGAGCAAAAAGGTACCGAGATGTGAACTCAGATGTTGAACTCTGCTTGAATCCAAGATAAATCATTAAGTGACCCACTGCCTTTCTTTACTCTTCTTCAAGGTAACTATTGATATTGGTTGATATTCCATCCTTTCCAGCATATGTCTCCAAGAACAGTGCTGTACTAAGGAGTCAACCAATTATAACTTTCCTCCAGCTTAGAGAAGTTAGGCTAGGCTTTGTTACAGAGTCTATTCAGTTAACTCTTACACAGACCACTGATTTACAAGTGTAAATTGGTCTCTTGATAGCACTGGATACATTTTTCAAGTCCTGCAGTAATGGAAGACTAACATCACTGCACTGAGTCATTTTATGTAGAGTTTCCTTTTTATGGTGGCTTGATGTTCAAGCTAGAGCAAGGTAATGGCTTATTTTAAGGATTTTTGTCTAAATGTGCATTTGGGCATTGAAGAATAAAAGGATAAGAGCATGCCACTAAGGAGGGGGCTGGCAGAGGCATGCTTACAACTCCTTTAACTCCTGGAACAGCACTGATCACAGCTTTAAACTGGATCTGCCTCAAATTCACCATCTTTGTGAGCTCTCACTGAAGCCTTTTTAGCTCAAAACTCCATGTTTTGTTAAACTGTAAACTAGGACACAACATTTTAAATAGAAGCAACTGAACAACGTTATGTCAAAAAGTAAAAATAAACAAGCTTTCTACACAAGCCCACTGTGTCCTTGCAGTCATTTCTTGGTGTGCCAGCTGGGTCTCAGGCACCTTGGTGATGCTCAGCAAGCTCTACAATGTTCATCTCCCCAGCCCCTTTGGCGTTTTTGAGACCCCGTTCTCAAGCTCCACATGGGATGCATTCTGCCAACAAAGACCCTTCTCCCCAGCTCCATATGGAATGCATTCTGCCAGCAGAGACCCTTCTCCCCAGCTCCACATGGGTTGCATTTTGCCAACAAGTGCATAGTGGTCCTATGTTACCCCAAGGGATCCAGTCATCTTTTCATGCGGGGACAAGGATCATACTTAAGCCAGTAACTCTCTTCAGGAATACCTCCCACAAATTCATGTCACCTATGGGTGAACGTGACCTCCTCCAATTAAAATAATGGTGTCCTTGCCAAGTCTATAGATACTGGGAGATACTCTGGAGTAATTAGTCCTTTACCACCTTCCCTTTCATTCTGCTACTAAAAACAAAACAAACCAAACAACAACAAAACCAAACAAGAAAGAGCTCAAAAGCCCTAATACACTTTCAACCAACTCATCTTTTGCCTTGTAAAATCCTTTAAATTGTATTGACTATTTCAAAATGTGGATAAATGCCATGAAGAAAATATCTGATGGTTTTGGGAATGCAGTATTCTGTAACAATTTGTATAACTGAAATGAAAAGTTTATTACCAACTGTTTGATATGGGAAAACTACATTTTTATCTTTCAACAGCAGCAACCTTCATACATTTTGCAGCTTTGCCATTAAATACAGAGAGATAATTTTCCATCTAATTTCTAAAAGCAGTTTTGTGGAAGAAAATGCGTAATCAACATGGAGAATGTCTTTCTTCTGAAAATGCTTTTAGTCTAACATAAATGACAGCTATTTAAAGGCAATCACTTGTGTTTTATATCTCACAAGAAAACCAGCAGACACAGTACCCTGCCTTTGAGACAAAACACTGATACATGTGACAGAACATTTCAAGCAGTAATAATCAGAAGACACAGATTCAGCAGCATCCAGAAAACAACTGAAATATCCTCCATTAAAATCTGTAACCTTTTTTTTGCTATTATTGTTCAGTCTTTAACTGATATTATGTGGTATTATGTTATGAATAACTAATTATGTGCATCAGACAGGTATGGGAAATGCAAATCACATTCATTCTGCAGTATGTACACTGATAACTTGCATATCTATTAAAAATGAAATGGTTTTTAAAACATCACCCAAGAGGCATGTGTTCTGTTCAGTGACCTTTGAGAACTCTAGTCCAGTGAATAACTAGTGACGCGCAAATAAGTTGAGAGACAGTAGATGAAAAGTGCCTATAACCTTATATGTTATCTGTTATGATGATAGCTGTGGTAAAAAGATATCTTGCTCTTTCATAATTTGCCTGAGAGAGGAGATCAATGACAACTTAAACTTATATCCCTTTAAGTTGAACGGTTCTGGAATCCATTATCCTGGAAAATTAAAAATAAAACACGCAGAAAAAGCAGAATGAATTGTATACTCTAAGTATCTAATTTAATGGTAGTTTGCTACCTTACAGGCATTTGTTCATGTGGCATCAGTCACATTTGGTAAATCTGGCCTTGCATTCAAACATTTTATGTAGAAAGAAGCCCAACTGTGTTTGCTTCGAGATGACAAAACTTTATATTGCCAGAATGTTGGTAGCATGTTGAAGGAGCTCAGCAATGACAATCTTGCATCCGTTAGAAATCTTTGTAAGCACTATGACACATGACAAAGCTCAGACTTTCTTTCTCACACAATATGTGGCCCATCTGGTCTTGATCTTGTAGCAAAGAAAGTGCAAGGTCTAAAGAAAACTGTTACATAACCAAAAGGCAAGGAAAACCCACCAACTCCAGGAAGATATGATCCAGCATAAATTTTAAGCATCTCTCTCTTTTTTTGTGCTACTTTTAAACCACACTACCAACAAAGCCTTCACTGCCAGCCCTGATTATACCTCACGTATTCCAGACTTCAATAAACATGTCCTTTATGCATAGATATGGTCTACAGCTTTTACATAGTCACTTGAACATCAAAAACACTTTTGCAGTTTTTGTTTTATAGCATAAAACTACATGTCTTCTATTAGACAGACATACAAGGAAATTAAGGCTGTTAAAAAAAGAAAAGATGCCACAATTCCAGTTCACAAGATAAAAGGGAGGTGTCAAGTCACATGGGCCATTCCCAATAATCAAATGCCTAGATGAGCACGGACATAGTTACGGGGAAGAAAAGTATTCTGGATACTCGTCTGCAAGTAGCTGCACCTGAAGCTTCTTAAAGATGTCAAAGGCTTATCCTGTTGCATCACTCGTGTTTTCATAGTTTAGAATAAAGAGTGGAAATCTTTATTCAAAATAGAAATAATTTTATTCTTAACCACTTTTAATTTCCTAAGTAATTGCATTAGTTTTATTGCAGGTTATAATTTTTCCTATAAGAGAAGAGGAAATGACACTTACCCTCTCCAAAGTAATTTCTTCAAATTCATATTCAATTTCTGTTCCATTGACCTAAAAAAAATAAAATCAGAAAATTCCTTAAATATGCATGCAAGGTAATTTGGTAGGGATACTGTACAGATATTCCAGTATGATCTATGTACTTAAGCACATTTTTCAACATACAGGTGAGGCTATCTAAATTATAGCCTACTTAATTCCCCTTTGTCTTGAATGGCAGTTAATCAACCCTATAAACTTGAAAACAGTAAAAGTTCAGTATGTAAAACACTGAAATAAGGGATAAATAAGTCACATAATATGACTGATATTTGATAATAATGTGTTTGTGGACTTTGTGCAAATTTTTAGTTTCCAAGGTAATAGTTTCATGTCAAAAATAGAAGACTTGTTTCTAAAAATTATTCTTACCAGTGGAAGAAAGATTAATTATTTATTGCCTTACGAGCTCAAATTTACTTTGCAATACAATACCAGACAGGAAATTCATAGTACTTATATAAAAATCACTCACTGATAACATGTACTGAAATACATCTTGTTTACTATATTAACCTAGGGCAAGAACATGACAGAGGACCTTTGCAATAGGCAGCTGAACGGCAAAAAAAGCCCAGAATGTTAATGCAATTCTTACGCTGAGTTTCAGTGTCAAAATAAATTAAGCTACAAAATGTAGAGCACCAAAATGGATTGCACTGGACAAGAAATCTATCAGCTGAAGACATGACACTGATTTAAGCAGTATTCTGAAACCTTGTTCCAGTCTGACATGGATTTTTTCTGTCCCTCTAGGCAATTCACTTAACATCCCTTTCTTGGCTTCCTCATTTCTAGAGCACCACATCTGAGAAAGCTACAAGTGCTGTCTATATTGTAAGTAAAGTGCATGGTAATAAAAATACTTATTTTATTAAAATCTCAAAAGAATTTCAAAGTGTGCCTTAGCTACAGCTAGTCAGCATTTTTTTTTATTTGGCCAGAAAATACTGATTAAGCAAAAATAAAATACATTGCCTGTGAATCGAGTTGGTTTAGTTTTTGTGGTGATAGGATATTTCCTGGAAAATAATTTTGCTTTAGTGTTTCACTTAATTTATACACAATGAAAAAAAAAAAAACCAAAACAAACCAACATTGAAGTGAAGCATTAGGATTGACCTAATCTTAGAAGAACAAATCTGTTATTCCTTAGAACAAGAACATTTATTACCACTCCCTACTCCCAGCTACTAATTTTCTATATTAGCTTTCTAACTGCAATCAGAAAATACTGTACACAAATAATTTTTATTTAGTCAAGCACCTTTCAAATGTAATTAGGTACTTGTGAATATTATAACTAGGTACATGTATCTACCAAACAAAAGCTTCCTATAAAATCCACTATTTAATTTGTCTGCAATTCAAGATCTGATAAACCATGAAATCCATAATAGAAATACAATCCTCAGAATCTGTGTTCAAAATGAAAGAGGAAGAGGGAGAAAAGTCCAAACAAATAACTCAAACTTAACAATTAAATGAAAACACAGCATCAATGAAGAAAATATTTAATACATATATAATATTAGTATTTTTAACATTATTACAATCTAGTAATCACATTACACAAAAAATATACAAACAAAAATTTTACTATAGGATATTTTCCTGTTCTATGTTGTCACTTTAATGCTTTCTGCATAGACTCTTTTATTAATATAGGCATCTTACTAGGTATGAACAGCTTTATAGCTACTCCATTTTTCATCCTTTCTTGTCTAATGATAATGAAATCAAAGCTATCTATAAGTCCCCATTTTCATGAACTTCTCTTTTATCTCAGGTTGGTGGATAGCTCTGATCTATGTCTTCAATTCCTCAGTCTTGCTCTATAAAGCTGTCTTTGCTTCACTGCTTATAATCACTTTTCCTTTGCATTAAAAACTCATTAGTGCAGCAAAATGGGAAAGAGAGGGACATGAGAAGTGAGCAACCTCTGTATAAAGATGAAAGGAGAAAACACAAGCTGAATACTCAATTTGTATTTGCACACAAACAATATCTTGACTGTGATCATATGAGGGGTTCCTTTTATCATCCACAGTCATGATTCCAAAAAGGTCTTCAGTTCAAACTGCCATTAATTGCAGCAGAGATCCATTATCAGGTTCCACAGCAGCAGGGATGATATGGATTAAAAAGCTGGTCTTGATCCAACGCCTTTTGTTATTTAAGCATATATATCTACATATGCAGTTCACTGCCCTGTTTTTCTTGCTGGTTGCTCAGAAGATCAATGCAGTTATTTTGTAAAGGTTCTAATAAGCTACTGCACCTACCTGAGGCAGATGGAATGATGATGTATGCAGTACCATTCATTCCTAGCACCATTTTATTTCATATTTAGACTCTCTGGCTGCACCTACGCTGCTAAATTAGAGTCAATTTTCAGCCAAGTCTCAGTGCTTAAGGCTGTTTCTGTCTGGAGCCTGCTGGAAACAAATAGCCAAGGAGTGAGCCAACAGTTAAGCAGAAGGAGAATCATGGCTCCAGTGCTAGAACTGCTTGTCAGTCCTCTCATTTAGCAGCATAAGGACATACCCTCTGTTTTTGTCCATTTTTAACTTGACAGTCTCTGGCCTGACAAAGCACCTAAACAAGCTGTTGGAACCTGCAACTTCCATTTCTCGCAAGTAGTGGGAACCTGTTCCAATGTCTCTCTTTACATGAGTTTTCTGAATTCTGCTTCTATATCAGATTGCAGCAAAAACACACAGTAAAATTTACTGTGGGCCTGTATGATTTTAAATAGCTTTTGAAAAGTCCCAACCTTTTCATATTTGTCTTTTGCTCCACAGACAAAGAAATTATCAGTGTTTCCAGGTTGATTTGGGAATATTCTTTCACATCATTCAGGTGTGCAAGGCTGACAACAGATATCTTTAAATTCAACTAAATTTTTATATTTATAATGCTGAAATGTGAGGCAGTCATCTAGCTCCCTTTATACTCAGTGACAAGAAAAAGACACTTCTACGTGTTAATTCATTTTATCCTACACTAGAAATCTCAGATAGGTTAGATGAATTGTGCCCCTGAGGTTTCCTTTCACTGAGTACAAACAGTCTAAAAAAAGATGTGTAAAGTTTTGGTGAACACGTGCCTTAAATCTGTTTTCTCTGCATTACTCCTAACTCTAGACTGGTAACAAAGTTATACTTAAGTGATGCCCTGTGTCTTTCATAATTATATACCAGTGAAAGGCCAGATCTCTGGTTTAGCAGCTTTTCAGATTGATTTTTGGGCTTGTCTGTACCTGTAACTGGCAGCACATGCACGTCATGATATCCAGCACCTGCTTCCTCAAGCGCAACCAGTTAGGATGTCCACAAAGTACAATTCAGTTTCTTGCTATTCTTCAAAAGCTCAAAGCCAAGATACATTGCTGTTGGCTTTCATCTTTGAGTCAGGACACTGATGTCCTCTCTTTGGAGACAGAATGCTCAACACTTGTGGTTCTAACTGGCCCAAAGGACTCTGGTTGAAGTGGGTAAGAAGTGCATAAGATGAGGTCCATGGGAGGATGCAACCAACCACCTCCTTTCTTCAAGGCACAGAATCTGGAATCAAAACATGTCTCATTCTGGAACACGCTTTGTTTCCAGCAGAACAAAAAATATAGTGTTGACCATGACAAAATGCGTAAGTGCTAGGTGAGGAACAGGTCCACATGAAACCTTTAGATAACTTTGAGGGCCTCTGTTGTCCTATTGTTCAGAAATAGCATCATCAACATACACTTCTGATGCAAGAAGGGTCCTCAGTCTCCTGACCTTACAGATGTTCATGATCTGGAGTGTGATGAATTTATAGTCCCTGTAGAATGAGTTACTGTGATTCAGTGAAGTCCCAATGTTTAAACCAACTACTTGCCAAGGCAAGGTAACAGCTGCCTTTCATTTAAAGCTGCACCTGTTATACTTGAAGACTCTCCCAAACTTTTGACAAGAAAAAGTCTTTAAGAAAGAGATACACAAAATACCAAAATAAGGACCTGACAAACTCAGATTTGTTTATTACTTTATATGAGAATTTAACTGTGACCTTCCAGGAGGTTTCTCTCATTTAGTGAAGTTTAAGAATGACATAAGCAGCTGAAGTAGTCCCTTAATGAAAATCAGTTCTGCAGACTATGACAGACTCCCAAAAACCTTGAGAAAAACATTTTGTTGGGTTAATTTTCACATATTCTGTCACTTTTTAAAGCCTTTTATAGAGATTTTTTTTTCTCAAAGAATAAGTTGATATTCTTTTTATACTTCTGCAGTTATTTGACTTGATAGACCTGTTTACACTCAAACAAGCAACCATTGTCTAATTCTTTCTTGCTATACTTCTACACGTCTACAACTAAACCCACCTACTCCATCAGATAAAGATGCCATCATATGAATTTTAATGATAAGAACTGTATTACAGTAGTGACAACAATAACACCAAAACACTTACAATTTATACACCTACATTTCAAAACTACTGCACATACTGTTTCTAATAAAATTTACATCATTAGAGCTGTTTGTTATGCTTAGTCTTCAGTAAGAGATTGTTTTGCCTAAAAGTGACACCTGTAGAGTTTTATTACAAACAAACCTCACTTTAATTATATTTAATTGGATATTGTTTTTCAGCTGTCTTCAAAAAAGAAGACTGCTTCCTCTCCTTTTATTATCATGTTCATAGGAAGAGAACTCCCTTGCCAATGATTTTCACTCATCATGCAAATTTTATTCTTTTGGCTGTACGGTTTCACCAGCTGCCTAACCACCCAAACCTCATCTGAACAAGATTGCCAAATTCTTGTTGTACAATAACCCTAGGATATATTTGTCCTTTAAAAAATTCAAATTTTCTGCATAATTATGATAGTCCCTTTTACATTTCAGAAGCATCAAGGCCATTTAGGTAATTTAATGAGTATAAGTTTTAAATAGCCCTTCATATTTCTGTCTTACCAGGAAGATCTTATTTAGCCCTTTTCCATCTCTAGATTTAGGTTATTTCTTCATTAATCGTCAAAGGAAACATGCTGACGTCCTTTTGATATTGTTTTCCAAGAGTATTAGTATCTTTTCTCACTGCATATAAACATACACAAAACAGTCTCCTGTGTTCTCTAGTTTAAAATATGATGATTTTGTGTTTTCAAACTACTCTAAAGAGGCTGCCAGAAAGTTTTTCAAGCTACTCTTCTTTATCTGAGTGAGCACATTTTATGGGCATTTTATACAAGGTACCTCACATCTATTTTTAATCACAGTGCATAACTAAGCCCAATTCCTTCTTTTCACCCATATTTCCTTTAGGAAACAAGGACAATACGTTAAGTTCTTTTAATGAGAATTTACCATAACCTACAACTTTCTTGTCATATGACTATTCTGGTATGAAGAATGAAGAGTGAAAGACCATATGGCTTTGAAATAAATTTATACTTATCAGGAATAGGTCTTACAGTATACGTGCAACTGATTTTTGTGTCCTACAGAAGCCTACAGAGCAATCAACCACCAGTCAGTCTACATCCTTTATTTAGGGAAGATATCACCCTCAACACACAATTAGCAGAGCTACAGGAAGTCAGATCCAGTTCTTGGTCAACACCTGTAAATATCTGCAGCACAAGTCATAATCAACTTGTACCCTGACCAAAAGATGTCTCCTAGGTCCTTCTCCAGGTCTTAACTTTTAGTCAGCCTTCTTCACTGTTTGTGTACCATACTCATCCTTTCCTCTCTTCATCTCTCACTGTTACCCTGGGTTTTCTTGTTTACATTATCTTGGAGAAAATACCCATTTACCAAGTAACCATTATTAATCTGCTCTGGTTGATTCACAAAGACTTAATTTTATCTCACTCTACCTCATTTCTCACATCTTGTTTGGAACAAAACTATGCTTTCTGTATCTCTTGTGTCTCACAATCCTGTAGCACTAATCACAGCTTCTCATGTCTCCACCTCCACCTTCACTGCTTTCTCTGATTTTCATTTTTTTCATAGTTCTGGACACACATACATACTGAACTAAACATACTTTGTCTAATCCCATTTCATCCACAGGATTATTCATTATTATCTTTCCATATTTTCCAGCTAAACTTTTAACCTAATCTTCTCCCACAACTTGAGTCATTCATAGAATAAATGTACCTTGGATCTTTGCTTTAATATGCTTCACCTGCTTAACAATAGTTTCAAAATCTTGTACAAATAAGGGATTCTCTTTTGTTTTCCTTTACTTGTTGCTCTCACTCCTCATAATCCTTTCCCTTATTCATCAACAATCTAGATTTTTTTTTTTTAGCTGTTTTGTTTCTGTAGATCTGACACTTTCTACATAACAAAAACCATCTATCTTATTCCTCTCCTCTTAGATATTGTTATTTTTACCATGGAATTGTTAGGGTTGGAAGGGACCTTAAAGATCTTCCAGTTCCACCCCCCCTGCCATCAGCAGGGACACCTTCCACTAGACCAGGTTGCTCAAAGCCTCATCCAACGTGGCCTTGAACACTTCCAGGGAGGGGGCAGCCACAGTTTCCTTTTTATTTATTAATTTTTATTTAGCTTATGTGGTATATGATAACACTCTGTCCTTTACAATATAAGCGATAAAATTTTACTTCATCTTCTCTTTGTTTTGTCCATATTCTGAGGCTGGCCTTATACACCACAGAAGAAAAGTGCCTGTAGGTGTAAGCACTCGATATACCTAATGCAGACCCATCACAGAATTGCCAGTTTCATAAGCATAATCCATGCTTATGAACAGATCAAAGCAGAGATCATGATTTCAAATGGGTTTCGCAGTAAATGGAAATGAAATTACATCTGTGTGTGAATTGTGTTCAGGGTAGCACTTCCAAGTTGTATAAAATAAGTATCAATGAAAGAACGTAAATTTCAGCTTTTGTACCTACAACCTTCTCTCTTACACTAAGAGAAATTCGTATGTGTGATAGTTTCACTGGGCTAGCCCTTGGCCAGCAGCCAATACAGCCATTCACCCACTGCCCTCCCCAGTCCCAGGGGATAGGGGAGAGGGTTAGGGGGCAAGAATAAGCAGGCTGGTAGGTTGAGATAAGAAGAGTTTAATAATAGAAATAAAATAAAACTTTAAATAATACTGATATTAAAATAGTAGTGATAATGATAACAGTAACAAAATACACAAATGAGTGACACCCAGTGCAATTGCTCACCACCTGCCGACCAAGTCTGGCCCGTTCCCAGATAACAATCCCGGGGGAGCGACAATCCCAAACTGAAACTGCAATCCCGGAAGAGTGAGAGCCCAAGTGAAAGCCAGAGAGAGCCAAAAGAGGAAGAGCCTCTCACTAATGTACTGGACATGGCAGGATATGATCTGGAATATCCCACTGGCATATCCAAATGCCAATTTAGTTTATTAATTTAAATATTCCTCACCCCCTTAGATGTTGTGCTTGCAGACTAACAGAACGCAAAGTCCTTCACTTCCAGAGACAAAAATGCAAACAGTGGTGTGTTATCAGTGTCTCTCATAACAAGTCCCAGGCTGAAAGCAAAACACAGCACAATTCTAGCTACTGGAAAAGAAACCCAGCTCTCAACTAAAAACCAGGACAATATGCCATTATATCATTTATCTAACAGGTAGAAATGTAAGTTATGCAGTCATCTATGCTTTTTCTAGGCACAGGCAAGGGCAAGCAAGAGGGGATAACTTATGCCATGTGCCTTAGTCTTTGGATGGAATTGCTATTTGAGGAACCTGTGTCTGCCCACTGACTATATAGAGACACCTCAAACTTTCAGGGTTTGCATCCTAAAAACCCAATTTTTTAAAAATTATTTATATTTCTGTATCTTAAATTTATAATATACATCAGTGCAGGAATTTGAAACAGGGCATTCCAGAGAACTGAATACAGTAATTTCTTTCCACAAAATTACATTCTTTCTTGTGCAATTCAGGTCATTTACTATACAGCTTCAGAAGTTTGCAGTCACTCTGCCTTTCATTTTCTTCTGTGCTTTTGCCAATGCTGATACCCTAACATATGAGTTATCATAAATTCTCAGTTTGTCAGGTTCCTATATCTCTGGTCCATTTCAGTTTTAGAAGAAAATCCATCAAACTTTTCAAAAGCCTGAACAGTTCATACATTTCTAGAAATGGTTTTTCTGTGTAATATTTCATTTTAGGTACAAGGTACGTAAAAATGGAAAATTGCTTTTGCTTGACTGATCTTATTTCATCAACAAAGATTATGAAGTACTTGTAACTTGGGACTTACAAGGTTATTTTAATAATGTTTAATATTATAATTTGCATAATTTTATTTTAAAGGTTTGTAACTGTAGTTAGTGTTTAAAAGGCAGAAATTAACACATAAACTGTGGGTTAAGCTTGAGTCACGTAAACATTTAAGATTAATTTTTCTCTCAGTTTTAGGGAGAAATCAATATCATACTCACTGACAAAATTTTAGGCAAGGAAAGAAAAGCAATAATTTACTGTATTTTTTGATATCCATGACATGTTTATGTAGCAATCCTATAATGAAATATGTATAATATATATAATGGACATGCCCCATTTCCTCAATAAATAAATATACAACAATCATAATCTAATCTCTTGCAATTTGTTAAAGGACAATGTATTTTAACTCATTTTTTTGTGCCTGAAATTGTCTCCTAGTACCTTTGTTTAGCTTTGAGAGTTAATATTCTCTTCCTTGTTCTCTTACCCCATTGCCTGTGACCAAACCAATAAATCTAGCACAAGTACTGAAGGCTACACTGTACTCTTAGTAACACTGGTTCAATCCCATTGGTGTCACTGGGCTTGTATTAGTGCAAATTATGTTACATTTATTCACCTGCAATATGCTTACACCTGCAGGAAGGAGAAGAGCTGAAAAGGTAAAGAAAATACTTGCACAAATAATAAAATGAGTAATAAGGAATATTCACATAAATAAAATATATGTACATTTATGAACAAACATTCATATATTCCACAGGACAAGTTTTTTATGCATGAATCACTTGTTTTACAAGTATTTTTATAGCAGCAGAAAGGTGCACTATTTCTCTTAAAATCTTGGAAGACTCTTTAGTGTATGTATGGGCAGGGAGCCACAGTCCTCTGCACTCTACATCTAAAAGCACAGCAGAACAGCTCCCTCATGCCCAATTAATTTTGCTGCAGGAAAAAAGACAATTTGAATGGCTGAGACAAAATCAAATTGGTTTTCTGCTCCTCCTCACAAGCTCAGGGAAAGAAAAATGATGTAACTGTTGTTCACAGGGGTTAACAGTGCACACTCTGAGCAGCAGCTATACAGCACGCCTGGTCATCACCAGTTACAATCAAGCCTAGCCAAAATTCAGCAAACTGTTCCAAATGCTTCTCTGTTTCCTTGGTAGAAAAAACTGTTTTGCAACAGTTTGAGATAAATTTCAGCTTTTCATAAACATTTCTTCAACCTAAATCTAATGAGAGAGGGAAAAATCACTTTTGTCCACCTTCAGTTTCATTTCCAATACAAAGGTGAAATCTTGAAAGGTGAACCTGAATGTTGCTTTTGAAATAATTTCTATGCATTGTCTCAGCATTATAAGGAAAAAAGATTATGCTTTTAAGTTTACCTACTAACTACTGCATAAAACAGCAGAGATGCTTTACTGAAGCACTGAGGAAAAAGCCAAAAGAAAGCTTGAGAAAAATGCTGACACATAATGCTCTTTAAAAGAAGCACAAAGAGCTTGCACTGCACAAGTTCCCTCAAATTAAGAAAGCAGTACTGGGGAAAAAAAAATTAAAAATCTAGGGTAGAAAAAACATTCTAAGAATATTTTTAACACACTAAAATGCATAATTGCAACACAGGAATACTTTGAAAATGTTTAATGTTAGGAAATACCACATTAAAATGTCAAGTATTGCATCATCCCTTTTCAGAAGTAGAGCAGAATTTGTCAATTATATCAAGTATCTTTAGTATGTTCCCCATAGGTTGCCTGACATAATGAAATCTGTAATTTCCACATCTAAACTGTAAGCTATTTGTCAGCAGAGATTTGGAAAATATTCTGGTTCTTATCAACATGCAATAAAGTTAGTGGTCAGTGATCATCATAGGTAGATTTGTGTATAATACATCTCCTGGACAGCACATTCCCTAACATCCACAAGGCCACTAAACAGGCATTCCTGGGCTTTATTACACTGTACATGCTCTAACACATCTGCTCCACAGGTGTGTTATTTTTCAGGATTACAGTTTCTTCTTCCTCATCCCATATTTGGAATCAGTTGTGTTAGGATATATGACAAAAATCTCATCTGCACCCCCAGAAAGGAACACAGGCAGATGAGGGAGCCCAAATAATGTCCTGTCTGGCTGCTCCCTCACACACACATGAGCACAGAGGCACAAGGGCAGGTGGAGGAACCCCCATAACCCTGTCAGAGACCCATTCTCTCCCAGGGAAACCTCAGTCCCATAGGCTAAGGGTGACATCCAGCACCTTGGCTCAACTGGAGAGCAGCTGCAGACTGAGGAGGGTATCACTCTAGTGGGTTGGTGACTTTTAGAGGTGCCTTCCAACCCAAACCATTCAATGATCACTGCCTATGGAGGTGGGACACAGTCACTGCCTATGGAGGTGGGACACAGTGTGGTATGCAGGGAACAAACACCTTGGCACTGTAACAAGACTTAGGAGATTTTTTAGAGGAGGAACCAAAGGTCTGGAAATAGGAAGGATAAAGGTGATTTGGAGAGGAATGAGAATGGGAAAAAAAGAGGGATACGGGAATAAAAGAGACCAGTGATATGTAAACAAGGCTGGTCAGTGCACTTCCCTGTCCATGCCCTGTTCCTGCTGAGCATTGTCTGTCACGTCTTCTATTGATCTTAATTTCTACCTATTTCCTTGGGTGAGGGGTGCTCTATTCTGTGTGTGTGTGTATGGGTATGAAGGTCTGTGGTACCAGCAGATGGATCTTGTGAGGGTGCATATGGCAGTGGGTGATAGCCAACAAACATCAAGCTGGACTAGCTGGTGAATTGGTGAAGAAATTGGAAGCCTGAGGGATAGGTAATTGGAAGTGAGACAACTGAAAGAGTGGGCTACTGGAGGGACAAGGAGTCCATGACAACTGCTCAAGAGACTTTTGGATCCAGAGGTTGAGTGAGAGACACATTTGTGTGTGTGTGTGCTAGTGTGCATGGGGAAGAACAAGGATCCAGGGCCAGTTACTGGATGGGCAACAAAGCTGTTGAAGGAGCATATCTTATGAGGAGCAGCTGAAAGAACTGGGGTTGTTTAGTCTGGAGAAAAGGAGGCTGAGGGGAGACCATCTCACTCTACAACTACCTGAAAAGAGAGCATAAAGAGGTGAGGGTTGGCCTCTTCTCCCAAGTAACAAGTGATAGAACGAAGGGAAATAGCCTCAAGTTGCATCAAGGGCAGTTGAGATTGGATGTGAGGAAGAATTTATTTCCTGAAGGGTTCTCAGGCATTGGAAGGGGTTGCCCAGGGCAGTGGTGGAGTCCCCATCCCTGGAGGGATTGAAGAGTCGTGTAGACACAGTGCTGAGGGACATGGGTTAGTCGGGGACTTGTCAGTGTGAGGTTAATGGTTGGACTCAGTGATCTTAAAGGTCTTTCCCATCTAGGCAAGTCTGTGATTCTGTAACTGTGTGTCTAAGCTCAATTACTGGAAGGATCCATAGTGTGTGTGTGTGTTGGTGTGTGCAAAGAAGCCTGTAACAGCAGCTGGAGAGGTGCTGCAGCCTCAAGGGCTTGAACACCCAGGTGTCAGCATCCGAGGCAGCAAGGATCTGTGGCTGGCTCTACTGAGGTGACTGAGTGTCTACATCCAGCCACGGGCAGGTTTCACACTGTACATATGTATAAACACATACACACATGCAGGGGGGAGGGAACAGACACTATGAGGTCATTGGTGCTTTTATCTGTGTGAGTGCTGACTGCACCTGTGTTGCCCTGTTCAGCTGTATGTACATGTGTCCCTGTCCTCTTCATGTGTGTACTTACTGAGAATACACACTCAGCCTCGCTACTGGTGGGATATTGTGTCATGGAGCTGCAGTAGCCTCGCCTCTATCAGGCTACCAATTTCAGCAACCCCTTAACATCATGTAATAATTCATTGCACATTGCAAATATAGTAATTTTGCTATCACAGACTACAAGACAATGCAAAGCTAGATGGAGAAATAAATTGCTTAACTTTGCTGGCTTGTGTTCTGTGCTATGTACCTCCTATTTTCACTAAAGCAGAAAGATTAAAAATGTGACAGGGAAAGCAATTCTCAATCTTTTTGAGTTATTCTTCACTAAGAATTGGCAGGGAAAGAACAACGGCTAGAAAGTGACCTGGAAATAAGAAAATGTGTTCAAAGTGTATATGGTGGCAAACTATATACAATGTTAAAGTGTTAAATTTAGAAAAGCCATAGAATGCCTACAAAATATAAATTAGCTATGTTTTAGGTACAGACGAATATCAAAAAGATGTGGAATTCAAGAACTGAGGAGAAAGTCAAGAATCATTTATTTTCCTCCAATAGATCTGCATATAGAGCTAAGGTCCATTGTGACATGTAATTGAAAATGGGGTGCCCAGTTCTGACTAAAGACCAACCTGTCTTATTGATGAGATGAGTCTCCTTCAGTCACAAGAATGGCTCCTGGAAGTAGACCCAATTTTGAAAGATGAACATCTTTCAACAATGTCAAGATATATGAAGAAATGTTCCATAAACTAGAATATATTTCTGTCCTTCTATATATAAATCAAATGCCTGGAAAATGAGAGAGGAGCACTTCTCTGACTTATTTTACAAAAAAAAACAAACTTCAAAGTAATCCACAATGCCTCTAAAAATAAATGAAACAGTATTGAAAGCACCAGCTGCAAATTACGTTTGTCCTCTGGAGGAATAACAAGAGGTCATATAGACAGTTGGAGACTTACAATTTATAGAGTAAGAAAGAGCACTACTCCTAAGATAACAGCAATATGCTTCTACTAAAGCGAAAGATGATGGTGAAATCAGAGTGATTAATCAACCTTGTACACTGCACATTATTTGAAGAATTAGTATAGCTCAATAGTTTCAAGATAAACCCAGTGTGTTATACTCACCTTTCCATCACCTTTGCAAAGTCTAAGTCCTGAATTTGGACATTATACAAGATTATGACCACACTACTGCCCAATTAAGCTCTGTAAAAAAAACGAAACAACCAAACTTGCCAAGATCCAGTAGAGTGAAATTTTCTGCCTGACTAGCATAAAACATCATAAACTCAGTTCAAATAATTTATGACTAAAAAGAATTCAAAGTTTTAAACTATTCCCATCTTCATGCAGAACAATTGACACACAAATCACTCAACAGCTGATTGAATGTGATAAAGTAAGACAAAAAAATTTCACTTCAGTTGTCATTTCTTTTTATTAATAATCTGCACGAAGTGTAAATTTATCTCATGTAGGCATCTTGACTTTGACTCAAACTAAGCCAATCTTCTATAGAAAATTCTGAGAGCTGAGATTTGTAAGATCAGGAAAACAGATATTATCTGTGGTATATTTGGGTTTCCTACTATATGCAGAAAGCTAGGTCATCTAAACACTGATTAAAAATATAATTTACCATTGAGCCTGATTCATCAGATCACTGCATTAAAAGTGGCGTGGGTTTTTATTATGTAAAATGTGGATTAGAAATGAGTCATATTCCCAAACAGTCAACACTCGCAACAGTAGGGACTTTGCTTTAGAGCATTTCCTGAAGGTGTGTTAGATTTACAACATGGATCAGTTAATCCTGGGCTAACAACGAGGGGACAATGAGAGAGAATTTAGATAGCTAATTTTGCATTTTTATTAAAGCAAAATTGTCTTCATTCAGATTTATTTATATTGTTGTAGGAAGTTAGTGAGAACACACTGCAGCTTCTCTAAAATTCTAAAAAAGTTAACATAAATAATGTGAAAAACCCCTCCTATAATACTGCAGTGGATAATGTAAAGAGCAATACATAAAAGGTTATAAGGGAAGGAAATCTTTTCTATCCCATGTTATTACTAATGTTGCATTATGTACTGCCAGGATAACAACCACTTTGCCTTAGGTGAACTTTAAGAGGTAGTTTGCAAAGCAAAACATCAATCAGTTCCAGACTTTAAAAAATAAATATCCTGAAAATTACAAAGAAGGATTCTCACAAAATAAATTTCAGATATATCTCATTTTAAAGGACTGAAGCATCACAGAAACTGAGCCCTTCTATTTCCATTAAACCCCTATTTATTTTTACACTTTTAATCAAAACTAGTTTTCTCTTCAATACTGAGCAGTTACATTCTCTTTCCTTCTTAAATTATCCAAGGTCAAAGGAATACATCTGTCTCTGACAACAGCACTCTAAATTTTGCCTAACTAATGTCTGAAGTCTTCCAAAATGAAGTCTTATGGAATGGGAAAGCTTTTTCTTCCTTTTGTATAATTAAAACTGTTAAGATACTGACATCTGTGCCAACTCTTCTTTCCCTTTTGAAAACAGCTTTCAGTTAAATTCCACACCTTTCTAATACAGTGAAATCTACCTCCAAGTGCCATTGTCTCAAATCACAAAGAAGTTACGTCTATAGATAAGTAATTATACACTTGTTCTCTTTAAGCTATTTTTCCCAACCCAGTTCACAACTGCAACTTCAGAATTCAGAACAAAGCTATTGTTGTGGAAAATAGTCTCATGTACTTGAAGAGCTTTATCAACTTCTATATCCCAATTAAGTCTTTTATGTAAAAGAATTAAAACTAAAACGAACAGAAACATTTATGGAAGACAATGGGTTTGATGGCTTAAGACCATAGATGGTTCTATAAAATCATATTTTCAAGAGGTTATGTTAACCACTGGATCCTTGCAGACTCCCAGACCCTGCTGATTTTAGCTTATTGCTACAAAATCCACTAATGCTAACTGTAGGTCTGTAGTGTAATATATCAAAAATGACACAAAAGTAAAAACTGATTTAAGGCCAGGGAGAGGAAAACAAAACCAAATTCAAACAACATTTAATTTATGTCAGTTCAGGCCAAGCAATTCTAGGCTGACTCAAATCTCAAAGTGCTTCAAACAACTCTAAGAGGCTTGTCCTGGTTTTTGGCTGGGACAGAGATATTTTACCTTTAAGTATCTAGAATAGTGCTGTGCTTTGCTTTCAGCATGGTATTTGTTATGAGAAGAACATTGATAAAATAACAAAGTTTTCAATTGTTTGATCTTGTGTTTTGCTAGTCTGCAGATGCAAGGTCTAAGGGGGGCAAGGAATATTAAAATTAGTAAATCAATTTGGTATTTGGATATGCCAATGATATTGTGATATTCCATATCATATACCATCACTTTCAGTACATTAATGAAAGTCTCTCTCTTGTGGGGCTTCTCTCTCTCTCTGCCTCTTGTTTGGGCTCTTGCTCTTTCAGGGTTAAGGTTTTCATTTTTTTGGGGATTGTTGCTCCTCTGGGATCATTATCCGAGAACAGGTCGGGCTTGGTCAGTGGGTGGTGAGCAATTGCACTGTGTATCACTCATTTGCATATTTTATTATTATTATTATAATTATTTTAATATTAATAATTATTATTTTAAGTTTTATTTTATTTCAATTATTATATTTTTATCTCAACCTATGAGACCCCTCCAATTTTCCCCCCCTGTTCCCTGTAGGGGAGGAGAGTGAGCGAGCAGCTGTGTTTGGCTGCTAGTCAAGTGCTAACCAAGTGAAACCACCACACAGACATACTCTACGTTTTGCAGCACATACCAACCTCACAGACAAATTATCTTGGACAAATTAAAAATTAAGTATAGCTTGGTGCAGAGGAGGGATATGTACACATACTCCCACCCCCACAAAAGTATATATGATTTTTCTCTGAGTGTTAAAAATAAAGGACAGAGCAGTGCCTTGCTGGCTTCCCCAGAGCAGAGGCTACGAGGATAAGAATAGCAGCCCAACTGGAACAGACTTTGCAAAAGCAAAGCATGGTAGCTCCATCAGGGGGTTTACTTCAGTGTGGTCCAAAGGACTGACTGCCTAATGGTGGGTAGAGGATATCCAGGAGCCTGTTATTGTCTTTAATTTTTTGTCAGAAAGACTGTTTCATGAACTCAAGTGTAAGAACTTTAAAGATTGGTAAATGCAGGGAATTTGCTTCTCAAGCACTCCCATGATCTGGACTGAAATGCTGAAGTACATGCAATCTAAGTAGTTGAAATCCAAAAAATATGAAGCATTACACATTTTCTATGCTGCATCCACCTGAAGCAGAAGGATACAGACAAGTGTATGATGTGCTCTCTTTACGGTTCAATAAGCTCCTCTCTCCCAGGCTGCTAATGGCAATGTTTCAACCAAATGTCTGCAGAAAGAACTTCTTGATTGAATCTAAAGGCCAGGGTTATTCACAGATAATTGAAAATAGAAAGTATTATAATTTTGCAGAATGAAAGTGTGAAGAAATTAGATATGTGACCAAAGGATGCTTTTACTTGATGGATTGACAGGATGTTGATATTTCTACCTAAATAGTGAAGATTTTCTTCTGATTTTTTTGTGCAATAATATATAGCACTCATATATGCAAAGTAATGCTCATTCCTGAGGAAAATAAACAAAATCCCACCAAATCTTGAAGTTATTTTAATTTAAAGAGTTCTTTTCCCTCTAGTTAAAATTTATGTCTTTGATGAGGTTTAAATATTCAAAATTACAACCAAAATTTAAAAGGAAAACCCAGTAAAAATAATGAAATTTTTACTCCAAAAGAACTTTGTACCCTTTTGTAAATATATTCCTTTCTAAAACGGCATATTTTAAAAGAAAAGGTTTCAAATATATTGCTTTTCAGGTAGAAAAGCAATAGATATGAAATAGAGGCAAAATAAACTAGATTCATAAGATCCATTCTGTACTTTTACTTTGGGTTTTGGACAGCAGCAACATTTTTCTGCTATCCATCATACTAAAATCCATTTAAGTCATCAGATGACAGGATGAAGACTTTATTTTTGCATGTTTAAGGGGAATTGTTTTAGGCTACTTCATTAGTCTGGTATTATGTAGCACCTTTTTCACTAATGATCTCAAAATATTTTATAAACAAGATTTAAATCAATCTTGTCAGTAGTACTATTATAAAAGAAAAAAATTCTTATTCCACTGTAGAAATGACGACATTCAGAACACAGCAGCATGTGCCAGGGCAAACAACGTTGCTATGATACAATTCCAGGGCCAAAGCAGAGAAGCCAAACCAATGCAGCTTTTCAAAACTAGCACAGAGCTCTACCAGATTTAGCTTTTCCTTTGTAATACACATTAACTGACAGACTGAAAGATGAGTATAAACAACAAACAAAACCGGTGTTTAACAATCTGGAAAACATAAGTCAATCAAGATAATAAGATATGCAATCTGACTTTCAAGACTATGATCAAACTAATTAAGAAAGAAGCAAGAAATTTATTCTAAAGATAAGTCAATGAAAAAATAGATAGATAGAAAAATAGATAGATATATACTTATATGTCAGTATTTGTATATATTTTAATACAGTCATTAACAAAAATATTCCAAATACAAGACCTCCCTAGTTTTGTGAAAATTCAGATCCTACCCTTTTAGACAAGAATTTCTTTTAACTCCTCTATTACCATTTTCTTCAAAAATTCACTCCCCAGTCATAGTTATATATGACATTTAATATTCGTTATGTAATGCCACGTGACTTATGTTTTATTGTAGAAATATATAAAGTCACCTCCCTCCTCCAATTTACTTATTTCAATCTCGGCTGCGCCTACATTCATATTATCCAATAAAATCCTTTACAGTAACGACTGTCTCTCAGAAATTTGCCAAATTTCCCCATTCTTTTTACAGACAGAATTGGAAGAATTTATTTTTCTTTGCAGCCCTTGTTTAAATGTATGTGTGCCTCCTTCTAACGTGCTAAATCCAGGTTGCACTGGCTGACTGGGATAGAATCATAGAATGGTTTGGGTTGGAAGGGACCTTTTAAGGTCAGTTAGTCCAACCTCCCTGCAGTGAGCTGGGACATCTTCAACTAGATGAGGTTGCTCAGAGCCCTGGGCAACCTGGGCCAATGTTTCACCACCCTCACTGTAAAAAATTTCTTCCTTAGATCTAGTCTGTATCAACCCTTTGTTAGTTTAAAACCACTACTCCTTGTCCTATTGCTACAGACTGTGCTAAAAAGTCTGTCCTCGTCTTTCTTGTAGGGCCTCTTAAAGTATTGAAAGGAGGATACTAAAAAGATGAGAAGAAGGCAGAAAATTTTCCTAACCTCACAATTTTGGCATCATTTTGACCTCCACACTTCCCGGTGCAGGAGGTGTCACGGAGCAATTGCCACACTCCAGAAAGAGTCTGAATTCCCTGTGTCTCTAAGCAGCGATGCACCAAAACAGCCACACAGCCACCTGCATGGTCATACTGAGGAATGTGTAAAGCAATCCAAAGATTTGATTATAGCTCAAGATAATGTAACCTAGGTAGTCTGAAAATCACTTATGCAAGAAACAACTTGAGCGTCTGCATAGAGCAGCAAAGGCGGCAAAATTAGCAAAGCAAATCAGTAACAAAAATAATAATAATAATAATAATAATAATAATAATAATAATAATAATAATAATAATAATAATAATAATAATAATAATAATTTGGAAGAACAATGGGAGACTGAAGAAATAAGAAAAATTCATTGGGATCAAAAGGAAAATAAAGTACATATTCCTTAGTTCTCATCACTCTGACAAGGCAGGGGGAGAAAGAGAACAATGGTACCTGAGTGAACTTGATATTAATGTTAAGATGAAAGGAAAATTAAATTCCACCATAAAATAAATAGGAAGGTTCCTATCAATTTCTGAAAATGATGCAGCAAAGCCAGCCTTACAGCTACTTTTAACTTATCTATACAGCATTTTGGAAACTAAAAAAGAAATAAGTAAGGCTTATTCTGTGCAACAGAAAAACTGAGATGATTCATATGTTATTAAATTAACACTTCTCATTATACAAAAAGATCTAAAATTTTCAGCCAAAGAATAGAGAACAAACAAACTCCTACAAATGTTTAATTGTGCTTAAAATGCCACAAGAATAATTTGTTTTGTACCATCGAAGCTTCTTATCAAATTTATTCCCACATGCAAAGCTTGGCAAGCCAAAGTTTTCAAGCCACTGAACCTAGAAAGAAAGTTAATTAATTGTTTCTTCTGTTATTCACTGCAGGCCCAAATTATAAGGAATAGCATACAGTATAATAGAATAAGGCCTTTTCTTTTATCTCATTTAAGGAAAGCATACTGCTGAAAAATAGTCACTTACAGGATGATTTCTTTTCTTTTTTTAAAAAAAAAAAACTACTGAGTTGAAAGGTTTGGAAAATGTCAACAGTACCAAAAGGTTTAATTACATGAATTTAAATCATTAGAATATTAATGAGACAAATCCTGCAGTTTACCAGTTGTATACCAACTGTAAAAAGGAAATTTCTCTCCGGTGGACCAGTGGAAACATTAAATTTGAAAATGCTTTGTGAATGCTGATCATTGCTGGGAGGCCCACTCCTTCTGAAAATACTCAGGAATTTTTGGAGGAAGATGGCAGAGAGGATGAGCAGAGCTGTTACCAGAATGGAAATGCCCGAACGTACCTCGTGTGAAATAAAACAATGAGACAGGTTTCTCGCGCTGCTGTGCCAAGCTAAACGAAATCATAAGAAGCCTCCATCTGGTATGTAACAATGCTAAAAATAGCCTGACCTTATTTAGGGATCTATTGGGCAATCAGGTGTGGAGTGTCAGAGAAAAGTAAGACCATTTTGATCCACCGAAATTTGCAAATCCATGCTTATTCCAGTGTTTAAAATTTGAAAATAATTTCTACATGGCATAAAATGGATTCTTTAACTTTTTTTAGAATAAATACAATGACAATTATAGTTATTTAAGTAAAAATAGATTTTAATAAAGGAAAATTTTTTTTTTTTTGTAAAATCATTAGTTGACAGCATTAAGCAGTTGTCATAAAAAGCATCTTAAAAAAACCCAATAGTCAGAAATCAAAACCTAATAAGACATGTATCACTTGCATATATATCCACTTGCCTTTTAATTTTAATTAACAAGTTAATTTAGAAATGGTACTCAGATTTATGGAATGTACATTCAAATGAATGAATTAAAGGACAAGCATCTAAGACCAGAGAAAAACAGGATGAGAAGAAAAGAATGTGATCATAGAAAACATGATCCAACTGGGAAGATCTAAAAATTTCTGCCTGTTCCTCCCATAGGAGCCTTCCAGGGCTCCAAGTGTGCTTTGAGACTTCACAACAGGAGCTGAACAGCAGGGATCCGAGACGACTCTAGCCCTGAAGATCAGCACTTCTGGCTGTTATAAGAGAGGATCAGCTACTCTATGCCCACTTACATCATGGCTGCTCTTTTTTTTTTTTTTTTTTTTTTTTTTTTTTCTTTGGACAGAAAATATCATAATTTAACCTGTCTTCTCTGATCCATAAAATAATTTGTCCCTATAGTGTTAGATGGCTTTTTGTGGTAACTAAAAAAGAATGATACCTTTCAGAAGCTTTAATAACTCACCAGGTAACTCTAAGGATACTTAAACATTCATAGAAATGTCTTTAGGCATTTACAGTCTCCCTCCTGACAGTGCTGAAAAGTCAGGTGCTTGACTCATGTTCAAGTTTCCAAATAATAACTAAATCTAGCTTTCTGTTAGCTCTCTGAACTGACCTGTCTGGGGCACAGGGAAAGGTATATCTGCTAAATTATATTTCCTGCAAGATAAATGATACGATGATGGTTGTATTATCATGCACTTAGCTCATCCAGTTTTGGAAGATTTTCCTCTTCCTTTCCAAATATTTGAGAGACCAAGGCCCACTAACACCTCACAGTGTTATACGCTGTATTACAGGCCCTGCATGCTATTATAGGCTGTACTAGGTCTAGCTGGGATGGAGTTAATTTTCTTCATAGTTGCCTGTATGGTGCTATGCTTTGATTTATGGCTGACCAAGGGGAGATTCCATATCACAGTGTGCTGGCTTTGGCTGGGATAGAGTTAATTTTCTTCATAGCAGCTGGTATGGAGCTATGTTTTGGATTTGTGATGAAAACAGTGTTGATAAAAAAGGGATGTTTTATTTACTGCTGAGCAGTGCTTGCACAGAGTGAAGGCCTTTTCTGCTCTTACACACCAACCCCACCAGGGTTTAGGCTGGGGGTCCAGAAGCTGAGAGGAGACACAGCTTGGACAGCTGACCCTAAATGACTAAAGGGATATCCCATATGACAACATGCTCAGCACATAAAGCTGGGGAAAGAAGAAGGAATGAGAAGATTCTGAATGCTGGTGTAACCATTACATGTGATGCTTTCCTGGAGATGGCTGCATAGCTGCCTGCCAACAGGAAGTAATGAACGAATTCCTTGTTTTGCTTTGCTTGCACGCTCAGCTTTTGCTTTACCTATGAAACCACCTTTATCTTAACTCACAAGTTTTCTCCCTTTTACCCTTCCAATTCTCTCCCCCATCCCACCAAGGGGGAGTGAGTGGCTGTGTGGTTCTTAGTTGTCAGCTGGGGTTAAACTACGAGACATTTGATGTCGTGCTCAACAATAAAAGCTCAGGGAAAGGAGGAACAAGTGGGAAGTGGGGACATTCATGTTTATTGGTGTTTGTCTTCCCATGTTACTGCTACATGTGATGAAGCCTTGCTTTCCAGGAAATGGCTAAACATCTGCCTGCCAATGGGAAGTAGTAAGTGAATTTCTTATTTTGTTTTGCCTGTGTGTGCAGCTTTTTCTCTCCCTATTAAACTCTCTTTACCTCAATACACAATTCTTCTTGCCTTTCTTCTATTTTATTTCTGCCCCACAGGGGAGGGGAATGAGAAGAGTATTTGGCTATTGGCTAGAATCAACCCACCACACACTGTCCGTAAACCTGTTTTTGAAAGATTCACTGAGCAAGAAGGGGAGTCACCCACAGGCAAACATGTCTCTGGCCCAGTGACTACAGCACCTTCCTAGCAGAGGAATACCACAAAATGAAAACAAACCAAATTAAACTGAATTAGTCCTGGGAGCAGGAAGAAAAACACAGGTCTGTCAGCCCACTCCCCCAAATATTAGTTTAGAGGAAGAGGTCATTTATTCATATGTTTGTCTTTCTCATTTTGAAAAATGTTCAAGCATACAAATTCTGATCAGAATGAAATACCTATTTGTAAGGCAAAGAGCCCATGTCCTGTGGGGCACTGTGTTGGCCTGGGCTCAGCAGATATACTTCACCTTGACATTTCTTATCAGCTAGTCTAAGTAAGTCCCTTTTTGGTAGCTCTGCTGTGCCCCGTATCTACAGGACATAACTGTTCCCATGCACCAGGTAAGAGTAAGGTGACTAATTCAGAATTTTCTATTTTTACAACAAACACCTTCTGTTTATTTATCTAGTTCACATCATACCTTGGAGACTGAGACAGTCCACAGGCACTTTTTAGTCTACTGTCAATATTTCTTTTGAATGTGTTTGATCATATGTCCTTTTTTTTTTCTTTCTTTTTTTTTTTTTTTTAAGAGAAAGGAACACTATTATAAAAGAGGTATTAAAATGTGTAAGTATTGATAGACTGTGTTATGGGAATAAATCATATTGATTGAACATCTTGTCACTAGTGTAATTGCATATGTGTTTAGGAATTCTAGCACCGTAGCTGCAGAGTATCCTGGGCACAAGTCCAGCACTGGAAATGAGAACTGGGGCTCACAATGTCCCTTTTGGTAGACCTAGAGAACACTAAGTGTAAAATGTCTCATTAAAACAAGAAAAGCCAGACCTATTGAAAGTGAGACCAAAGCAGATGGTTCTGATGTTAGGAAGGAAAACTAAAACTTAGAAATAATAGGAAGTCTCCTAAAAAAGCTGAATGCAAATGAACAGAGAAATTTTATTTAACTTTTCCTCCCCTACCCAGTGGTTGAAATTCCCAACAAGGGTTTTAATTCTCTTCTGCTTTACAGCAGTGTCATTCTACTAAATTGCTCTTGGCTGTGATTTTTACATGCGTTCTGCACAATAATTTCTAATGAATCATCAGAAACAAACAAGCTGGTCAGGACAATCCCTATTAAACTTCCTCATCAATAGTCTTCTAAAAGACAGAATCCAGCAATATGATTGGTATAGGAAGATAAATAATTAGGCTTATGTATTGGTATCATAATAAACAGATGTGCTCAAAACAGGACAGAGGAGACACATTAATTATGAGCTTTAAAAAGTAAAAGTATGCAAGGAGAAAGATTAGATACTGTGTGGTTAGCTTCATACTACTTGCTTTTCTTGCCTACAATAATTTAAGCCTATTACTTTCTTTATTATGTATTCACTTAACACTTCATTATGTATTTACTTAATACTTCATTATGTATGTCTTTGTGTCCTTCATATTCAGCTAAAGTTGCTTTTACAGTCTGAAATCACAGTGATATCAAATGCTTGTAAAAAAGCAGATTTTTTTAGCTCTAGTAAAAACATGCACTTATTTTAGAGTAGCATTATTTTTTCTAGAAGTCATAAAAATGAAGAGACATTAATAAGAAAACATGAAATCATCTAGTTTGTACTGTTATTTATCATGATCAGTTTCCATCTACAAAGGAATATAGACAGACAAATGTAGAGTTGTTTGCGCTATTTCATCTTACACTGTTCACACTTCATGTTACTGGTAAAGAGGAAAAGCTTAATGAAATCACAGGGTTTTTTTAAGAAAGACTAGTTTTAGTAAGTTACAGTTCATGTGCTGAAGTCTAAACTACAAATTATGTGTATATAATGTAATTCACCTGAGTACAATTATAATTCCTGACTTCTGGAAAAGAATTAACTGTGTAACTGTAAAAGACACGATTAAGTGTGAGATTTGTTTGTAACTTCTGTGCAATAATGAATAGAAATTCAGTGGGAAAATAAACAAATTCTATATATTATTTAAAGAAATTGATACTTACATAAGGGATTGTGTCCAAGGTGTCTGTGTTGACAATTATAGGGGCAGGGCTTGCCTGAAAAGGAGGAAAAAAAATAAAAAAGAAAATAAATTTTAAAATATTAAATTCATTCATATTGAAATGCCCATAATGATACATCAAATTAAAAATCTAAAAACCTATCTTGCCATTGAATTCACATTGCACAACAGTACATAAATTTGTATACTGTACAATTAAAGATGAATAAAACAGATTCTTAGCCTCCAAATCATAGCTCACTGTTGTCTTTCTTTTCAGTTTCATTAGGCTTTAGATCACATCTTAAACATATAATAACTCATCATTAAATTTTTAGATCTATAAGAAACATGATGTAGTCAACTTACATATGGAATTATTTATAACTGTATTATCACTGAAGGTTAAACAAAATATTTCCTTTTCAGAATCACAGTTTTTGCTTACAGTAACGTTTAGCTCAACACACTTTAAAACTGCTACCTTTGCTACAGGAAGGCAGAGATTATTGTTTACAGTATTCTGTTGTCTCTACCATGTTTTGCCTTTCATTGATTTTATCTTCTTTTTAGTTTTATATATTGTGTGAAGGTCTAGCACCAAATATAAACAATATAAACCTTCAGAATGAAAGCATCTTTCCACTGCTTTAAAAAACAATATATATTAAAATAACCAACATCTTTCAGAAGTCATTTTCCAAAGCATTCTCATTCTATCACCAATTGGTTCTAACTCATTGAGGAACAAAGCCTTATCTCTGTATCAGATTTTCCTGAAGTAAAGATAAAGAGATTTCTTGAGTTAGAAATAGTAATTGTGAGAACGCTATTAAAAAAACAATATTTATGGAAAATGGAAGTTTTTCTGAAAACTCAGTTACTTCTTCGCTTCCTCTTACGAGCACAAGTACAACCTGCATGTCCTTCACATTCTTAGTTGATTTCAGAAGGACCTTCACAACCTTGCTGGATCTCTGTTTCAGTGCTATACCACCCTCACTGAGAAAAAAATTATCTTTTATCTAATCAGAATTTTCCTTATGTTTGTTGCCTTATACTTCTCCTGTGCATCTCTGAGAGGAGTTTGGCTTTGGCTTCTCTTTAACCATCCCTTAGATGGATGAAGACAGCAAATAGATTCTTTCCACAGCTGCTTCTTCTCCAGGCTGAACAAACTGAGCTCTGTCTTTTCTTGTGTGTTCCATGCACCAGTCACTGTTGTGTGTGCCACCACCTTGGTTACCCTCCACCCAACATAATTTGGCACACTGGGAAACCCAGAACTGGACGCAGTACTCCCAATGCAGTCTCACAGGTGATGAGTAGGCATCCCTCAAACCGCTGCCTAGGTTGTTATTAGTGCAGCCCAGTTTGCTGTTAGCCTTCACCATTGCAAGGGCACATGGCTGACTCATCTGCAACTTGTTCTCCACTCTGCAAAGCTGCTGCTTAGCCAGACTGTGCCTGGCGGGGACTGCTGCAGCTTTTATTCTGTCCAGCTGCAGGAACTCCTGCATGTTGTCACTGAACTTCATGACTTTCCTCTCAGCCCTTTTCTCCTGCCTGTTGAGATCCCTCTGAACTGCAACTGTCTTATGTATCATCTGCTCTGCCTAGCCTGGTGTTATCTAAAACCTTACTCTCTATCTAATCATCCTGCTTTGTAACAAAGATGTTAAGCAGCACTAGCACCAGTAACAACTCTGTAGAAACATCTCAAGTAACTTGCCATCAGTCAGTGGACTTTCAATTGGTGACCACTGCCCTTTGAGTCTGGTGGTCTAGACAGTGTCCCACTCATCCTCTAGTACATCCATCAGTTCAGTCTCTCTCTCATTTGGCTACAAGAATGAGAATTTGTGCTGAAAGCCTTGCTAAAACCAAGGCAAAAGATGATCACCTACTGATTTCCTCTCATCCACAGATCTAGTTGTTTCATCACAGAAAGCTGTCAGGTTGGCAAGGCACAATTCACCCTTCCTAAATTGATCTACTTCTTTGTAATCACCCCCCTCTGTCCTTCATAAGCCTTGACAAGGCTTCTTGGAGGCACCCACTGGAATGCTTCCATTTGTGAGCTTCCCACCTAATCCTGACCCCCAGGTTCTCACTTGGCCTATCATGCCTTTCACAGCAAAACTTTAAGCATTTAAGCTGCTCCTTTGAACAGTATGCTCCTTCCCTGCCTAGCCTTCCCACAGAGCCTGTAAAGAATTTGCTTTCAAGCAAGAATAGCTTTCAGGGTTAATTTTAACACAACGATTACTGTAGGTTTTATTGATTTGAAGAGTTGAACTTCAACTATCATACTGATGATTTTCTGCTAGTGAGATATTCATACCGACCAAACAGATGGACATGAGATAATTTGCAGAGTAACAGTTTCAGATGGATATAGTGACTTTAACAATTCACTCACAACTAATACAGTCAGTGCATTTTCTTTTTCTCTTCCTCCTTTCCCTATCTGTGCATGTGTATGTGTGTGTGCATGCATAGGACAGCAAGTCTGTATGGTGATTTTGGGGTTTTCTTTGCTTCCCCTCTGGGAAAATAGATTTAATACAAACATTTTGCTTCAGTCTCTCTAACATATGATAATTTGAAGAACATTGACATCCTGAGCTACAATATTGCATTTAAGTGCAGGAAATGGAGTTGATTTTATTAGCTTTGTCCTGTTTGTAGCTCATCCTTTAAAGAAAAGTAGGAAGCTTTAATCATCCAGAGTTGAGAAAACACTGCAACCACTGCAGAGAGCCCTAAATATAGCGTTAGCCATGGAGTACACAACAGCATCAAAATAGTCCTGTAATCACAGTGAAGTTACTCAAGGGATAGGTCAAGACAAGATCAGTAACAACAGGGTATCAGAGGATTTTACCTTCCAGGGTGATGTGTCTATATCTATACTGACTTCAAAACGCGTCACAGGCAACTGATTCACCAAATTCTTAAAAAAGATACCCAGATTTCTGTGCACTTCTTACAGAGAACACTGACAAATCCATCATAGCAGCTCATCAGCTCATCAAGAATACTTCCAATTGTGCATAAATTAGCAAATGCATGCAAAAAACTTTCTAGATTCTGTAAGTATCTCTGCCTACTGTGTCTCTGAAACAGCACTGCCTCTTATGTCTCACAATCTATATATCACACATACATAAACTATCTGAGACTGGTGAGAAGTTGCTTTCTGGAAGACAAAGATAATATTTTTATTCCTAAAGACAAAGCTCTGCCATTTGACCTGCTCTGCAATCTTAAACAAGACATTTAATTGCTCTTTATCTAGCCTTTCCCAAGCTATAAACCAACGCTAGCAAAACTAGCTTAATTCGGTCAAAGTTTTAACAGAGATGATGGTTGGCAAAGACTAAATAATCTATCTATATGTAGGGAGTTTTAAAATTTTACATGTCTAATTATCTAACTTGCAGGATGAATTCAAATCAGTAGTAATTAGTTCATGAAAGGGACAGCCATATTTTATGTCAGGTAGCATAAAAAGGGCTATAGACTTTGTAATTAGATTTTAAAGATGGGAAGAGGCCTTTGTGAGCATATTCACAATTATGCAGCTGGAAAATAAACCCAAACCAATCACCAAAAGAGGGAATTTTACTGAGTGTAGTGAATCGATTTTCCCCATTCCTCGTGCACTTTCCTTTCTGTCCTAATCCTTACCTATACATTAAATATTGCATTAGGCTGACAATGCACCATGCAAGCTGTCAAACTTATAGCTACTGCTCCCTGCACAGACCTTTCTCCTGCCCTTGACTAGAAGCAGTGCTTTCCACTGAGCCATCTCTGTGCTTTGAAGAAAAGCAACACAGTGACAGCTGCAGTGACAGATTGGCATAGCTGGGACAAAACTTGAATAGCTTGGGGGAAAAAAAAGGAGGAAGCTTCTTTTTTTCTTCTTCTTAAACAACTTGAACACAACAGACTTTGCTTCCACAAATATACATGAGATCGTTCCGCCTGCAGCGAGTCAGACAGTCTAGTTTCTTTTCCACCAAAAGCACAACTTAAAAGCAAGATACAGTGAAAGCACTTGAAGCCAGTAGACAGAGAACACAAAGGCAAATGGTCTAGTTCATGAACATTGATGCTGTTACCAAATTCTCTACAAGTGTGTGACGACTCTCATCTCTCAGACAAGATGAACTTCTCTACCACGAGAGTGAACATTATCCTGGTTGACTGGGTTTACTTACAGCATTCACAGTTTTATAGACTACTCATATCATATTGAATTTCATTCTTTCGGAGAATTAATCTGTTCCTACTATGCAGTGCTGTGTTCAACACCCAACCATGAAACTACTTGCATAGATGTATGGTAACTACTTAATAAAATAACGAGCACAGCACATTGCTTCTTAACCAGAAAACCCTAAAAGAAGTGTGGCCAGAAGGTTGAAGGAGGTGATTCTACCCCTCTACTCTACTCTCCTGAGACCCCAACTGCAGTGCTGCTCCCAGTTCTGGGGTGCCCAACATAACAAGGACATGGACCTCCTTGACTGAGTCCAGAGGAGGCCAAAAGGATGATCCGAGGGCTGGAGCACTTCTGCTATGAGGACAGGCTGAGAGACTTGGGTCTGTTCAGCCTGGAGAAGAGAAGGCTCCGGAGAGACCTTCTAGTGGCCTTCCAGTACCTGAAGGGGCTCCAGGAAGGCTGGGAAGGGACTTTTGACAGGGGCAGAGAGTGACAGAACAAGGGGAAATGGCTTTAAACTGGAACAGAGAAGGTTGAGATGACACATGAGGAAGAAATTCTTTGCTATGAGGGTGGTGAGACCCTGTCCCAGGTTGCTCAGAGAAGCTGTGGTTGCTCCTCCCTGCAAGTGTTGAAGGCCAGGTTGGATGAGGCTTTGAGCAACCTGGTCTAGTGGAAGGTGTCCCTGCTCATGGCAGGGGGGTTGGAACTGGACGATCTTTAAGGTCCCTTCCAACCCAAATCATTCTATGATTCTATGATCATTTTGAAACTACCCACCCATACTTATTCCTAGCTGCAATTTTATTTTGCCTCAGAACTCTCAATAGTTTGTTTTCTTGCTAAAGATTTACCATCTACCATGACCATTATCTACATTATTACATTTAAGTAAACACAAAATAAAGAGGTGGTGAAATTTAGAGTAATACAACAGTGTATGCATTACCATTTTAAAAGTAAGTTGAGTTGTCAGTGACTTATTACCATCTTTTGCAGACACCTGACTCTGTGGATTGTGTGTCAGAGTTAAGGGCTCATCTTTCCAGGTAGTCAGCCCTAAATTTTTAAACAATCTCTGGAATATTCAGTTGCACTTTTATTTTACTTCGAATTGTTAGAATTTTGTGTCTTAATGATACAAAGTGGAGTAGCCCCTATATTTGAACATGAATAGGGTGTGCTGCATCTCTTCTATGTAAAGTGTCAGACTGAGTTCTCAGGAAGGTAACACTGAATTAGTTTAAATCAATTTCATATTTTCAAAAGTTTCCTTTCATGACTGTAAGAAATAAATTTACAGTGACACACATGGCAGGAAAGATTAAATGATAATTTAGATGTCAAAACAGTAATTCTCACGCATGCTATGAGGCCTCATGATCACAGAACAAACAGAACCTTCGTCGTATTTACCACTGAATTACAAACTAAAACCAAGAAGGAGAAAAAGTCATTTGCTTTTTATCAAACTGAAAACATAAAAGATAGGGAGCCTCTTTAAACATCTAAAGAATGGCTTTTCAGCAAACAATCCTAGCTCTACTTAGAGACCTAAAACGGAGGTCAAAAGCAGCTTTGCTTGCAGGCTGCAGCTGTCAAGAATAGAAGAAAAATGCCTCAAGAAATCCTTGAGGCCTTTCCCTAAATATATAATGAAACCTTATATAAAGCCATTTAATTTAAAGGTAAAGAGTGCCTTTCAAATAAGGTGGCCTTATTTTGGAGCCTGGGGTTTTGCATTGGTTTTTATTTATTCTGTGGGAATAATTTCCTCTTTAAAATTGTATTGTCTGTGACATTCTTTAAATAAAAAACCATTTAGACCTAAGGAAAACTTAACATTTCTGTGTGGATCCACAGGTAGCCAGAGGGAAAGGCAAGAAAGCACCTACTTGACAGTTAGTTTCAGTTGTCCTGGTACTGCCTCTTAGCAGTTTAAATTAGCAATGATTAACATAATGGTAACTTTTTGCCCAATATCAGATCCAGCGAAGGACGCAGAAATGTCAATGGGAAAAGCTCTATAGAGAGTGAGGGATAATTATGATACATCTGAATTGCCAGTGGAGATATTATTCAATTAAATGTTATTAGCCATTAAATTTTGAGGTGATAACCTTCCTATCGTTAGACGGGGTGGATCCATCTGTCTCATTCTAGGATGCCAAATGCCATACTAAGACTCACACAGAGGTCCCATTATCACATGTCTACTGACTCATGGAAGAAATTGATGCAAAGTGTCTTACACCAGTGCTCTAGCTTTGAACAGAAATTTAGGCCTAAATCCTGTATTTAGAAATATCACTTCAGCAGGTCTTCATGGCCTTTTGAAAGTGAATGGACCATAAACATTCCTTTATGACCTAGATCTCTGATCTGATCTCCACTGTGCTTCAGAACTTTCTCCAAAGTCTGTGCTAAATCACATCTCAAGAAAATAACAGATTTAACCAATCCAGACAATGCCAGTTTCTGGTATGTTCTTAAGTCTGGATATGGAAACTTTAGAATTGAGAACAAAAATAGAAATACATTCCATATGGTCTTTTTATAAGTGTATTTTCATAAAAACTCTGACATCTGATGTGTATACATTTATTTCAGATTTCATGTCTTTCATAACAATTTTATAAAAAGATGAAACATTTGAAAAATCTGCCTTGACACTACAATCAATATTAGTGGAAAGATACACTGTAAAAATAAAGATTTATGGAGTGATGCTACTGAAAACCTATTAATATAATAATTTATTGCACTACTCAGCAATGTAGACTCCTTCATACGTATATATATAAATATTGTTTTTCTCTTCAACTGGATTTTAAACTTCTACAGAAACTATCAAGACTAAGTGACTTCTGTGTGCGTATGTATTTGTATATAGACAGACATCTATATGCATACAATTGTGTACATATACTCAAACATAGACTAGGAAAAACATGTGCACCCAGTTTTTAGGCATCCTATTTGACAAGCTACAGTGCATAATTCAGCCTTGATGTGTACACAGATAAAACTCCTTCCAAAAACCACAGCCATTCTATCCCTCCTTCTTTCTCTCCAAAAGTGAAGGCTGCATCTCCCATGTCATGACTTTTTACTTTTAAAATCATGGTACACCATGCTCACAAAGTAGTTATCCCATATCTTATTCTGCTACCTATTTACAGCCTGAAGTACCTGCAGGTTGAATGTAACATGTATTCCTGCCTGGAGACTTTTATAACCAGCCTCAAAAACACAGAAAGTAATTGACTAAAAATTACAATACAGATGAAGACAACAACAACAAAGTGAATGTAGAAGTAAATGTGAATAGGGAAATTACTTTAACAGAATTCAGTATCTATTCAAGAGGTTTATCAGAACATAAATTCCAAAGAATGAAACATCTGCTTCAGGAACTAATCAATTACATTGAGCACTGTATAAAGCAGCCCAGAAATAACAGAATCGGTGGAAAAGAGCCCTCACCTCTGCTCAGCAAGAGCAGAAGAGTTCAAGACTTACTGGTGCTACAGTTAAAACTCTCCATAGAGAGGAAAGAATAAGCAACACAGAAGAAAGTGTCTTTAGAGTTGATAGAAAGCTGCTCAGGTACAAAACAAGTAGCAAAATCACCACTGATTCTGTCTCAGCACTGAAGTTACCAGAAGAGCCAGAGGTTACTGTGGTTCATAAAATGCATCAACTTAACTCACTGATTTTTGCTCAGGAGGTATAGGAGCAAAGCTATTTTGCCAAATGATTTCACTTAATGAATGCATATTTAACTATTTAGGAAGACCTTAAAGAATTAGATTTTATTTTGAATATCTGCAATAAACTCAAAGTCAAATTGGGCTGTGCTGGAGCAAAGAGGGTTTTGATTTTTATGTCATTAGAAGTAAACTTCTAACCTAATGTCCTCTGGAAAAGTTTTAATTGATGTCCCAGAGTGTCCCTTCTTGTCCCAGAATCACTACATGATGAATAAAATTAACAAAATAATTCCAACTATATCTCTTGCCAACAGCTTGTTAAAAACCCTAAATCACTGCAGGGCCACTGCTCTCACAATGCATTATTTAAAAAGATAAGAAACATCAGTGTACAAAGCCAAGATATCCAGGGTTTGGGGCAAGTCAGGTGTTTTACAAAGTTTTGCCACATGTGGCATAAAATGCATTTCTCAATTGAGAAGCACTGTTACATTAATTACAAGTATTTGGCATTTTCTTATAGGCCTTGCCAACCATTTTTAAACTTGAGTTTCTCACTCAGGTCCTTCTGCTTGAGACACGGGGTGCTCTGTGGATGGCTTGTAGGACAGTGCATGCTGGAATTGACAGCTTTCCATAATTTTACAGATTGTGGCAACCTGTGGGAACATCACAGGCAGCTGTGCTCAGCCAGGACTCTCCTCATGAAACCATGTAATACCACCACGTGCCAGTGAAAAAAAGTGGAAGCAGTACTGCAGCCACAAGGAAGTTAAGTTACCATGCAAAGATAGAAACACATAAAGTAGCAGTTGATTATTGTTCATAGAGGAGCTTTCCACAGAGAAGAAAAGCTATACCTTCTTCTGCTATTGCTGTCAACCTCTTAATTCTTAGAAACAGCATTTACCAAAAAATCTCAAAACACAAAATCAATGCAACATGGCTCCATAGGTTTGCAGAATAATGAAAACATGTAAAGGGACTAAACTCAAGCCAGGTGGTAACAGTGCCATAAAAGCAGCTCTATGATATGTCATTGCTTAAGTAAAGAAAGTGCCTGGGGCAGTTATAAGTCTGAGGAGCACAAACAACATGACTGGAGGGCATAGCAAGACTAACAGTCTTTCATAGAACTTGTACAGGACCTTAAAAATACATTTCCTTTAAATATAGGCCTGGTGGGGGGGGGAAAAAAGGCAATTCCTGTCAAGAAATAACTAAGGGGAGAGCATCCTGGTGAACCTGACAAAATTAGATTAGGAGTGAAAATAGATGTGTCAGTTCTAAAAGGCGGACTTAAGAAGTTAGACTGAAAACAAATGGAAGGAATAAAAAAAATCTTTGATGTTATGAATGATGCTGAGAATCACTTAAAATCATGAAAATTATATTTGCCTGTTTTTGAACATGCATTTTGCTATTTTTAACATGGGAATATTTTTCAAGTTCATGCCAAGGGCAGAAAAGCAGATTTTCTACACTGATACAACTGTGTGGCAATATCATAAAACTATACTATAATGTTCCTAGAGGAGAGCTAGAAGCCTTATTGCCTAGAACTCTCTGTATAAACTAGACAAAGCACTAAAATACATACTGTAGGCAGTACTCACATTCCGGCAGATGGGCAACATGACCTGTGAGGCCTTTCCTCATCTTTACATTTTAACATTCTGCCATTTCTAAACAGTGCTGTTTTGGCTAGAATTGGATGCAGAAATAATGAGTAAAAAATATTATCTTAAATGGAATTAAAATAGATGGGGGTAATTTTAACAATGACTTATCTAGCAGCAACATGGCATTTTTACTGATGAGGCAGTCACAAAAAGTAACACAAGGCATCACTTTGAAATATGATTGTTCTTTGATTATAAGATACCTTTTAGTTACTTATTTCAAGACATATTTTCTGCTGTGTAAGACACAAAAATCTAGGATGCTACTATTCTTATACATTAATAACAGTGACCTGGATAGGACTTGGAGAGTTCTGCACTCTCTGGATTTACTGTGTGAAAGTGTATAACTAAAAGCCACTTATCCCACAAAATGAAACAACCTTTCTCGTACACAGAGACAACATTGACCTCCCACTGTATTGAACAATGAATGTAACAATCACAAAGACATTAAACCTAAACACAGTCAGAACTGATCTACCAAGATCTACCAAGAGAAGACGGGTAGCAAATCAATTAAAGGAACTTCAAACGCCATAACAACCTTTCATGCATTCACATGATCCCCCAAAACACTGAATATTAAATGGTTCATAACATCAAGGCAGCCTCTTCCAATACCAATAATAATAACAACAACAATAATAATATGCAGCTCCTGGATGTTTGTATTTTGATATGATGGTGTTTTGTTTCTCTGTTTTTAATGGAAAAGGACTTTCAGAAACAAGCTTTGATTACTGTTAGGAAGGAAAAAGAAAACATTTCCTGACAAAGAATTAGCATTGGAAGTTATGCGCGGTACATCAGGTGATAGGAGAGAACACCTGGAGAAGCACAGCATCTAGCAACACAAAAGGAACTAGCTGCTTAAGACAGGATGTAGGTAGAACATATGCATAGGAATTCAAGAATGCAGACCTCAAAATATTCAGCTTTAGGAACTTAAGATTTTCTTTATGCCTGTACAGCAGTGCTTCAACCTCAAAAAACAACTCAGCATCTATCTCATGCACCTGACATTCAGACACGAGGAAGCCTTTACCAAAATACCCTTTGGACAGATCCAGTCTCCCCCTGCCCTGTGTTTTCAGGCATCAATTCCACCCTCCAAATGAAATGGAAAGTTTTCAACATATCCCCTTCATCCAGTAAATCAGGATGCCTGGCAGAAATATAATCTTTACCATTCTCAGTCTGTTGTAAATCCTGACTTTCGCCATAGGATGCCTGGGAAAAATTAACACCTAATCTGATGGTCCTTTCCAAAAGCTAACCAACTTCACAGGCAGGTGCACCAATTCTGAGCAGTAACATATTAAAAACCCCACTGCAGACCTGACCCTGATACTAAATAAATGTTTGGTTGAGAGGACAAGAAATGGGAACATCATGTGCTTCAGAGGAACGGGAGAAAAATGACATAGAAAATATTACAGCGAGAAGAACACAGAATTTGCGGCAGGCAGCAGGATTTTTTAGGGCAGCTGTAACAAGGAGAAATTAAGAGACTCCAGAGTTAAAGCCATCTCATACTTCACATGCTACTATATTCTTTGTAACACATTTTGAAATGTCTTCAATTACAGTATAAACTCTCTACTCATACACAAACAGGGGTTCAAGCATCTTTTGCTATTGGCCCATCTGGTATTGAAAGCACACTTATAAGCTCAGTACTGACTTGATATAGTTTGTACCTGAATAATTGTTCAGATTGTTGATACTTAACAGTTGAGATATCTGTGTCTTCTGCACAACATTAGTGTATTTTCATTTAAAGATACCCCATCAAATTTGTATTTCACATGCAATGAAGATACACGGAAGAGAGTAAGATACTCTTTTCTTCCCTCTCTGGCATGCTCTGTCTGGCTTACCTAAGCCAGTAACCAAAAGCATCATCCTGTATCTGCTACTGCATGTGGGAAAAGAAATATTTCCAGTGCACATGACACTAATATAAGTAAAATGTTTTTCAAAATATTTGGAAGTAAAATAGGATTAAAATTAGTAATGCAAATTGATGTAAGCATAGAAGAAAGAGATCAGTCAACTTGTTTTATTTTATACACAATATACAATATCATATTACTGTATGTCATTTGGTGATAAGCAGTAATACCCGTATGTTCAATTTACATTAAATACAGTTGATAAATAGTCCTTCATTTAAAAGCAATATCTCAATTATATAATTTTCTGGAAATAAGAATAATATGTAACATAGCTATCTCTTTATCATTACAGTAATGACAGAATAGAATTGTTGGCACTACCTTTTAAATCCAGATATATAGAATGATACATTTTCTTCCCAGAAATCACTAGGTTTTATTAAAGGCTGCTCTTTCCCACTCAATTTTTCATCAGTAAGAAACACAGAAGATCTATGGTGAGAGGTCTGAGTTCATTCAGCTCAACAGAGAAGTTCAGTTTAAACCATTCCTCTCCCCCCTCCAAAAAAAAAAAAAAGCCTAACCCTCAGAATTTAAATTTTAAAAGCATGCCTTATTTCAGAGGTATGTTACAGTTTTCCTTACCGGGACAAAAGAATCAAATGAATCTTGTTCCTGATTCTCAATAGCTGAAATTGTTCTCAACCAGAGGAGGTAGCTTGAAATATCAGACATTTCAGAATGCTGCATACTGAAAGCTGTAACATTAGCAGGACTGAGGTGAGACAGACTTGCAAAAGGAGGACTTTGTCTGTGTTACATAAAGTTCTTAATTAGATCCTTGGTACAAATTGCTATCCAAAGAACAAAAAGTTAATCAAAAAGCTTCATTTGAAGGATAGGAGGGCAAGATTAGAGCCAAGACAGCTGTTTCACTTTGGGATAATTGTGCAACTGCCTAATTAGAAAGTGTTCCACTATTCAGAAGTGCAAATATATGTGTGAAAATCAAAATGTTCCCTTTGTGTTGTTTAGGACAAAATTTTTCACAGCTGGTATTCCTCAGTGGAACTCAGGAGATCTTCATATATTTATATTACAATGCAGCAAGCACCTAACTCTCAGACTCCTTTAAAATCACAGCCAAAATATGCTCATGGAAAGGAGAAAATTCAAAAGGTACTGAATACAGAATTGTCATGAGAAAAAGTATTGCAAGGGCTTTTAGTGACAAACCGTTAAGAATCATCCTACAAATATTTGTTCAATGCAACTAAATCCAAGAAAACTACCCTAACTATCACAGAATAGTCATGGATGGTTTCTTATCTGTCCCAAGGATGCTATTCCAGCCTCCATTTCCAAAGAGATGTTGTACAACACAGATCTCTCTTAACCTGTTCAGGTTTATTTTCCCTGCACTTATGGGTGGCATTATCGTATGGCAGATGTGACAGGACTTCCATCCAGCATCAGACAGACATGTTTATTTTATTCATGGTAAATTCCAGAGGCCATAGGAATCTTGAAGATTTTAATAAGTACAGTACTTTAGTGACAATATCTATTTGAGAGAAGGGTACATCATACATGAGGGCTTCCTGCTCAGATAATTCACACAGAGACTGGCAATACACTGATTTTCTGGAACTAGATGTCACCCTTTGCCACAGAAGTTTTAAAGCAAATCTGAACATCAAAGTTGCTAGGCAGTCACGATGAGATTGAAATATCAGGTATGAAGGATGCAATACTGGAAATAACATTTATATTCCCCAATTCCTCACCTTCTCATAAAAATGGATTTCCACAAGGAAGTAACTATTTGTGGAGAGGGAGAAGGGGTGAGAGGAGAGAGATTGAAAACTGCATAATATGTGGGACAAGGGTAGGAAACAAGTGGCCTTAAACTGTATGTCCTTCTCTCTGTATTAAACTCTTTGTTTAGTAGTAATAATTCATTTTAGGACCCCATATACTCATGGCCAAAGTTAACTGAAAAATAATGTCAGAAGGATCAAAAATAATTGAAAAATCAAGCCAAGTTCAGACACTAATACTCATCAAAAAAGAAAATAAAGAAAAATTAAAAAGTCCTAAAGGTTTGTCTGGTTAAAAAAAATATTTTATTTCAAAAAAACGTAAAAATATTTCACAATATAGTATAAGTACATTTTGGACAAGCAAGTTCTTAAAAAAAAGATATGAAAAGTATAACAGAAAAAAAAGAGAAACAGCCTAAGTTAAAAACTGTTGGGTTTTTTTGGTTTTTTTTTTCTGAGGAAACTAATTTCTGAAAAGACTCAAGAAGGCTTTGCAACGAAACCTGTGTAGTTTTGCAGAGCAGAGGTGAGGAAAGGGAGATTGAAAGCTGCTTCTCCCCTCCACCCTCACACTTACTATTGCTTTAGTTAATGAGAAAATTCCACACTAATTTAAATGTTGCAAAAATACTTCAGTCTTAACTAAAATGCAGTATCCCACAAAGCATATTTCAAAAAATACCTTGTTTGACCAAATGAACATGTCCATACAGTGGAAATTCTGAAATATGTGAACTGTATCCACCAAAGAGCAGGTTAATTTCGTTTTCTTTACAACTCCTTCCATAAATATTCAGTACATTATTTAGTATAATGGCTTGAATAGACCTTTGGTTTGACCCAGTACAGTTGTTTATATCATCTCACAACACGATCAGTACTATTTGCTTCTCAGAAAAGTGGAAGACTTAAAAATGGGAGCATAAATAATTAGCCAATTTTTCAGCAACTTGCACAGCTAAAGATTAAACCATTATCTTTTAGGACATAAAATGGATTCATTATTGTGAAAATGGTTGCAGCTACTTTGTTATATTCCTTAATAAGCTCGTAATATAAAGTTTAGTTTACAGAGTACCTTGTCCTGTAAATTTGAGAGATCCAAACAGACCATGACAGACACAGCTGAGCCCATCAGCCAAGCTGTTAGCACCTCTGTGAGAATGTACTTAATAAAGGACAGAAAATGCTGAGGAGGAGAGAATGAGCGAACAACTGGCCCAGAGCAGTAGGAGGTTCTGCATGGAAGGGAAGACACATCCCCAAGGAGACTGTAGCCAATGGATAAGTCCATGCTGGAGCAGGTACTCCCTCAAGGGACTGCAGCCATGAAGGAACCACAGTGGTGAGAAGGAAACCAGTAAGAAGAAGGAGCAGTGGAACAAAATAATGAGAAGGAAGGAGCGGCAGACAGAAATTGCCACATCCTGACCCCAACCTCCCACACCACCTGTCACCTCACCAAGGGGACCAAGTATAACCTGCAGCGATAACAAGGAGGAAAGAGAGGTGCCTGGAGTGAAGGTGAGCCTGTGAAACTGGGACGAGAGGTGTTTTCCTTAACTCTTTTTTGTTTCTCAATACCCAACTCAGTAATTAAACGTTTACGTTAATTGGGAATAAATTAAGTTGAATTCCCCAAGTGGAGTCTGTTTTGCCTGTGATAGTAATTGGTGAGCAACTTTCCTATTTTTATTTCTACTCATGAGCTTTCTTGATCCCATTCTTCCCATTTTGTCCTGATGCTGCTGCAGGTTGTGTGGGCACTTGGCTGCCAGCTGGGACTAACCCACCACATCTTGACCTATGGTACCTCCAGATAAAGGACATTTCAGAAGACTTCCCATCATACTTAGAAACTGATCTTATAGAATACCTAGAACTTTTCCAGTATCTCTGAAAAACCACTACAGACATGTGGTGGTCAATTAACTCTATCCTAGCAAAAACCAGGACATTATAATACCTCAGGTCAAGATAGTGATGACAAAACATGGATAAAGAACTTACAATGGATAAAGATCAAAGTATCACAAAAGCTGACACAACTACATCAAATAAAAGCTCATACAGTTTATACACAAAGACACAATGTCCCAGATACCTTCTTATATTGATAGGAAAAATAACATTTCAGGTTCATTTATGCCTTAAATGTGTAATGCCATTTCTAATGCATATTTATTTCTATGAAAACAAGTACTGCTATCAGTCAAGTAAATGTTAAATAATTCAACCAGTAAAATTACTTTTTATAGTTTGATGTAACAGATCAGCTGGGAATACCCCACTATGTCTCCAGAAGAGAATTTTAGAAATTACTTAACTGTACCTCACCCTTTTACATCTCTCCAACTGGATTACTGCCTTCCTATGAAACATTAAAATGATTAATTTTTAAAATAAATTTTAGTAGAGAATAGCTTCTATAAAGCTTCACTGGAGTTTTGCCAATGGGTTCCTTACAAACCTCTTAATACATGAAGAACAAATGACTGAGATAACTGAGTGGTTCATAAGTATTTTACATTAGAAGACTAAGAGCAATATAGCCATGCAATTATTCACATAGGTGTATTTATTTATGCTTGTAGAAATGTGTGTGCTGTTTAAGTCTGAAGGGCTTTAGTGGTTGTTCTTACTGAATTTTCAAAGGGAAGTAGGAATAGCATCGTGATTGCCCAGTTCCAGCCCAAAACTCTTGCATCATGATGGCTGAACTTTTGCATCCAATAATCAGAGGCAGTAATACTGGTTTCAGATAAACTGAAATCCTACTTCAGTAACTTTTCACACTAGTGCTGCTGGAGTTAAAGATCAATTATTGCAGCAATTAAAACTGACTTTTGTGGCCTTCGAACTCCTTTGCTGGATTCAATCTGAGTGTCAAATGTTGATAGTGGAAGAACATGTCTTTCTGCTTAAAACAATGTGATATTAAAAGTTACTTACATGCCAGCTAGGCCTAGTCAAGTTTATAGTCTAAAACAGATAACAGGAGACTCGAGGCAGTGAATCTTTGATAAGGTAGTGATGCATTTTTGTGGAGACCAAAGTGTTGTAAACAGGCCAAGAGATGGACTAAGCATGCACAGAAGAAAAGTTCAACTAAAGGGCACAATGACAAAAGTTTCCATGATCATCAGACAACCCCTGAAGATGACCATTATGCATGCAAAAAGGACATTTCAATGTGTTAATGAGTTCTTGGAAATATGATGAATATGTTAATGATTTCTTGGAAAAAAAAAAGAATATGCATGCTTTGATAGTATAAAGCTTTTGTAGAGGGAAAAATTGGTATGCACGATAGGTGATCCCCTGTGCATCCAGCACTGTAATAAGGAATGTCTGCCTTCTAAAACTCCAAAATGAGTCTAAAGAGTTTCTTCTGACCAGCTTTTTCATTACCAAAGTCTACAAAAATATAATTTTCTTTCCTCTTCTCGTCTTGCCAATTTTGTTACTGTAGTTTCAACAAAAAATAAAGATTATTAATAAATAAAGGAGCATAATTTTCTGCGCATTTGATATATACATCTTTGAAAGTATCTCAACTTTTTTTTTAAATCCTGACAGTCTGAATATCAGATTAATTTTTAAAGGTGTTTTAATGATTTTTGTTCTTTTTCTTTACTTTTACATAGAAATGGAATGGACAGTAGCATGAACTAAAAAAAGATCTAATCAGTCAATCTAATTGCAGGTTAGACTACTGCTTTGGTCCCAGTTCAGAAGGGTACTTAACTTTTGGTGTGACTTCAGCATCCAAAATTATGCCAGTACTGCCAAGTCCCACTAACATAGACTATTTCAGTGTGCTTAGGGAACAGCGTTAAGCACTGTGTGGAACTGTGGTCCACAAAGTTTTCACTTTCCTCTCTCCTGGCATGACTTCTTATTGAAATCCTGTTTTCCAGATGCCCCTGAAGAAAAATACTGCTTAAGAAGTTTCATTTATCTTTAATGACTTTTTGTCATTGTTTTGTTCTTACATTTTCAGTATTTTTCTCCTCTTATTCCAACTTTACCAATTTAGTAGCACAAGAACTGGTTAAACTGTGTTGTCCAGCTCTGCACAACATCCCACAACAGACTGAGGATAATTCAAACTGCTGAAGTAACCATCCTGTATTGATATAAAGGCTTGAAGTGGTAGTGCTGGTTGAGTTCTTTGTACCTCCAAGCCAGTATGTCAGTCACTCCAAGAGTACAGCACTTCCATTAGCTGAAGTTTCTCATCGATTGAATGAGCTGATGCAAACTGACCCACTTCAGCAAAGACCTCCCTACTCACTGCAAAGCACTCTTCAGTAACATGAAGAACCACTAACCTCAAAAAGATAGAAATCCTATCAAAATACACAGGCTCATGGATTCAGGAAGTCACTGGGATTCCCATCAAGGGGACTGCGCTTGACACCACACCTCCATAGTGGCAACAAGCAGCAAATGCCCTGGGAGGTCCAGGGGAGAACAGATTCCAGATACCCTTCCACATAGATGTGTTAGCCAAAACCCAGCATAAACCAGCTAAAAATTAGAGTACTTCAACAAATAGTGCAGGTTGGCCCAGTCTAGCTGTTGCTTACATGACTAATCTATGATAAAGGGGTTGAAAATGCAAAGCTCCCCTTTTGTTTTATGGACAATCCACAAAATATTTGTTAATCTCCCTGCCTCAGCCAGTCTGAAATCGAATGAACATTGACTTAACTCACAAATTTATCAGAGAACAAAAGAATCATATAGCTGTCCCTTCTGAGGTGCTTTAAGAAATATCAGGACATTGGGCATTAACAACATCTGGAGAAAACACAAACAGGATCAGTTTTGCTTTGATTACTGTTTCCTGCCCGTGGTTATTTGTTGAACACCAACTAATACTTCCATTTGCAAAAATAATTTCCTTCATCTTTGCAGTTTTATTATTGCTATGATTATTAAAAAAAGCAAAACCAAGCTCCTTTACCCCTCATCCTCCAGCCACCAGTTGTTTCTGATGTGGCAATTCTGTTTCTTTTTGCGTTTTGCTGTTTTTTCAGATTTGCTGAACTCCCAAGTGCAAGAGGTAACATGATGAAATAGAAATTGGCAGAAAGTACATTAAAGTTATTATCACCTGAGGACAAATCCTGGCAAGTGAACCACAAGAAAAAAGACTTCCATCTGGAAATAAGACAAAGAGCATACAGGTAAACCCAGTAATTCCACTACTGTTTTGGCAGCCATTCAAAAAAGTGAAAATACAGATGAGGTATGAAAAAAAAAAATATATGTAGAAGTAATGGGGCTCTTCAGAAAGAAGACAGAAAGTGGCAAAGGTAAGAAGCAAACCAGGTCCCTGATTTCCCCAGTACCAAAACGTGTTTTGAAAGGGCATTATATAAAATGAGAAAAAGGCAACCTTTTGGTTAGAGATGGCAAGAGCTATCATCAGAAGATACGAGGACCCAAGAATTATGAATCTGAAGAGCTTTTTAGTTTTTGACCATTCAGCAGATTAGTTCTGCAATTCTGCATTTTCATCCACTGCAAAGAGCTGATTCATTCCTTTCTGTATTCTCCGTATGATTAACGTAATGATTTATTTCTTGGTACATGGACTAGTTTAGCTGATAGACAGAAACCAACACTTAAAACCAAAGCAACTAGGAGTGATAACCTCAATTTTCAGCACAAATTACTTAAAGAGCAATGTATCAGTTCCAAGTTTGTGCTGACTACATAGACTTAAAGATATTTCAGTAAACACAGAAGATCCACTGAAAATACACTCATGACAACCCACAGAAAAAAAAGAACTACAAAAGGCAGTATTTTTTGAGATTTATTCTCACAGAAGTGTTCAGATTGCTACCACTGTACTACTTGCAATGGCTGAGCAAGCTAACTGTCCCAGAGGCAACTGCAAGATAACATGAATCTGCTTATTACATATATTACACCTGTATGTGGCACATTACAGAAAAAGTATATTATAGTAAAATAAAAGAAATTGGTATTGCCCCTCCTTGTATTTCTGTAGGGTTTCACTTCTTTAAAATAAAGATTTAAATAATATTGATTAAAAATATAATAATAATCACAGCAACCTATAAATGTTTTCAAACCTGTTGAAAATCATATAGGTCAGGGTTTTCAGAAATGCTAAAGATTAATGTATTCAGTGGATGCCTAGCTAAGTGAGTGCTTCCAAAAATCAGACACTTTGAAAGTATGAAGATGTAGCACCCTCTTCCTTACCTCCTCCCCAAATTTTGCCTAACTATGTCTCTAGTGACTTGTTACCGGTTATTCACCTGCAGACGAGTTCTACCTTTAACCAATCCCTTGATACTGTTATTCTGCTCTGAATATGCAATGCTAAGAAGCAGTTCCTGAAAAATTAAATCAATGGACTCTGGGGTTATAAGGTTCTCAGTACTTGAATAAATGTCATTGCTGCAAAAGTTTTAATGTATTTCATATACAAATGAATACACATTAGTAGGATGAATAGCAAGAAAAATATTAATAAGCTGCAGTGGAACCTGGATTTGATTCACAGATTTGAAGGATTCTCAGGTTAAACAGTCTGGTTTTACTTTCACATATGTGTTTTTATTATGTGTTAGGAAGAAGCACAGAGTAATGTGCCATAATCCCTCCAAGGCTGAAACCAGGAGCTGTGCTGAGTTCTGATAAGTCAGAGATGTACATGTCTAATGAAGAAAACTGATGATGATCAAATCGCTTAGATCTTTTGTTTTTAAATAACTCCATATCCTAGCAATTAAAAAAAAAAAATAAAAATCCTTGCTCTACCCATCATTAGAAGATGTGACCTGAATATCTGCCCTGCTTTAGTTTGTGCATAGCTGCATAAAATGTTATCATTTACCTACTAATGCATTAAAACATCACATGTATTAAAACATGAACGTATAAAGGTTTTGTACACTATAAATGTGCATACTCAGTATCACCCTTTTTCCATCTTTACACACACAATTAAAAACTGGAAAAGAATCCATGTCATAGAAGTGAGATATCTTACTGATAGAGTAGAAATAGCAGCTAGCTAGGAAAATTGCTATACAGAGACACAGTTGAATTCATAGAAGTACTGCAGTACTTCATAGTACTTCATATTGCAGTACTACATAGTGTAAGTTTTGATAGCTGTGGTTGGCTGGGTTTTTTAGTTTTGTTTTTTAAACTATATCTTACTAAAATTGCATTTTAAAAGTTGTATTTTAGAAGAAAACTGTTGAAAACAACCAAAAAAACCCCAATAATAGACATGTGTCTTTTCTATAAGCTTAAAGCACTTGCCTCTAAACCTAAGCTTGAGCAAACCAGTGGTGTACAAAGACCAAGGACCGTTCAGAATGTGGTAGCAAACATGACAGCGTCAGCCCCAGAGAGAATGTGGGACCAGGGCTCTGATTTTTTACTGCCTTATTGAATATCTAGATAAGAATTTTTAGTTCTTCCAAAATGCCATTTCCCTGTTCAAGTCTATCTGCCTGACTGCAGTCTCACAGAGCTAAATACAGCTGCAACAACTGACCTGCGACAAGTGACTTGTATACTCATGACTACAAGACAGACAGATTTTGAGAGAACCCAGATGTGTCTGCTGAACAGAAAGTGAGAAGACAAAGGGAAAGTGAACAAGGTGTCCCCAAAACTCTCCATTTCTTAAGTGAAACATATTTTTTTTGCCAGAGTTCTTGGAGGTAGTAAAGAGCTTGATACAAGTTTCTGCACTTAGCACAGGGAGGCCCCCAAGTGCTGTTGTGTTGTGTTGTCAAAGCCAAAACGCACACATCAGATGGCACATTAAGTGTGACTACCCTTGAAAGGGGCAGCTGCATCCTATCTTGTGGCATGAGACATGTCACTTGTCACATGCTTCTGCTCTCAGCCTTGTGCTGGCACTAGAAGCTGTGCTGTGGACTTCAAGCTGGGCCAGGAAATAGGTCTCTCAAACACCTTTCCCCCCTTCTCCCCACCCCTGCTTTAACTTTCTGGCATATCAGTTCTCTGACTGAGCCCAGTACGCAATCATAGCAACCAACACAATGAAGGAGGCAAAGCGTAGGGCCAGGACCCCACTCTTCTGGCAACCACTCTTAAGTGGAGCACAGCTGCATTTCTCCTTCACAAAGCTGTCAAAATCACATATTTCTCAAAATAGACCCTACAGAATGAAGAAAAATAAAAACAGAGCTTAGACCTTACTCACATTTTCAATAAATATTTAATGTACTCAGCTATCAGATGAGTGATGGCTGCAACATAAGAACTTGGATAAACCAGCACACAGAGAAATAGCAAAGTTTCTGTGATCATGAATGCAATAAATACCAGTGTAGCATGGAGGAAATGTTTATTAGAATTTAAAAGAAAAACAAATGTAAACAAGGAGCCTCAAAAGCTTCTGTTTGACTGTTTTCCTATCTGAGTGCAGCATAGCTGCTCTACCACGTCAGTAACTGGAAGCCTATGGCACTACTCCATCCTTCTCTCATTTGAAGTGCGTAATGAAAATCATTTGTCTGATGTTCTGTTTGACCACTTACATAAGCAATCTCAGCTGCTGAAGTTAACCTGCTTCTCCTTGTACAAATACCCAACCAGAAAGGTAAAACTCCATATTAAAAGTACAATATATCTAAACCAAAACCAGCTGTTATTTTGCTAAATTGGATTTTGTACTGCATTCATAGATGGCTCCTGTGACTTAAAAGAGAGCTTATACCAGAACTGGAATTTACAAAAAGGATTATTTTGTTTGTTTTTCTGATGTTCATTTTAGATATTACAGAACCTGTATTTTGAATACATAAAGAAGTCTTTTTTGATCCCTGTATTTCTAACTCTCAAAACAATGGGAGTTTTTGAAATTAGGTGACTATTGAGCTGATTCACCTGACTAACAGCAGTAATTTATAAAAAATATAAAAAGGTAAATGAATATATGTTATTTAATTTATAAACTGTATTGTAACAATCTATGGCTTATTTCAAAGCATGCATAGTTTTTAAAAGCAAAGTAATTTAATCCATAATACTTTTTTTGGCTTTGTTTTTATTAACTTTCATCCAAAAGCCACATGCAGACATGAGGAAACAGAGAGCTAAATTGGCAAACTCTGTAAATCCTGTCATTACTACAATCAGAAACTCGCTTCAGGTTTTTTGGTAGGGAACTCTGACATTTTCACAGTTGATTCAAATACCCCAGAACAGCAAAGATAGCCATTTCTAAAACAGAAATCAATTTTCAGCTTGTGTCTTCAAGTCATGCCAAAATAGCTGAGACAAATTCTATCTGAATCTCAGCCATTGCTCAGCATCCAGCTATAAACTGTCATGCATCATCCTTCACTTACTTTGTTTTGATTAGACCCAAACCATCTTGCTGAGTTGCTGTAAAGCTTTTCCATCTTTTAATGCCTAATTTAAATGTAGTGGAACATTAGACAGAAAGAACAATCAGGGTTATCAACTCTTACTTCTATCATTTTAAGCAAGCCATAAGGCAACATTTTTTTTTTCCCTGTAGTCCAGAGACCATCCAGTCCATCAATCCTGTTGATGTGCCACAGAACTGTTCCAGCAACCTATAACCTCACAAGTCAGTGGAGGAGACAGGATCGTGTCGTGTGCCATCAGAGTAATACAGGACAGACCAAAGACCTCCCTGTGATGGTAAGGAGCTTGTTAGGTGAAAATTCCTGAATATTCCTAGGAATGGATACATGGTAGAGTATAGAAAAAGTGAAGGGGTGAAAAAAAAAAAAAAAAAAAGGTGTTGCATCCCTTTGGGCTCTGCCAGTCTAGTCCTATGGATTTGCCCTTCTGTTCTCAAATCTGATGTACAGTTTATCCACACGTGAATATATATGCCAAGTATCAGAGAAATTTATCAATAGCAGAAGGACGATGAGAGCACTTGTGCAGTTTTGGCCAATTACCAATGCTAGAAACAATCACCTTCCAAATTCTACTGTTCCCTTCCCATGTCCCCTTTCATCCCTCCTGAAAATCCCAGAAGCCAAGTTATATGTCAAGGGGAGAAAATGTTCTTGGCTTCTTGAGTCATCTAGGAGGAGAAGCTTTGAAACATGGGATTAATTAAATGCAAATCTAAATATGGTGCAACAAATCATGCAAATTAAGCATTAACATATTTATGACTGAACAATCAGCAGGAGCCAAAACACTTGTAGATAAATTATAAATCATTACTGTAATTGGTTAGTACAGTATAAAGCATATATTTTTCCTTTTCAGTATTTATATGAAAATACAGAGAATATCTTGCACACAAATACTTTCATGATCTCTGTAACCATGCCTGTTTCACAACTGTCTTTGCTGCCACTTGAAATTATGTATTATCAAAAACATTAACACTGATGAAAGACCTGATACATTAATAGAAGGAGTCAGAAAATTATACAACAAAATAAAAGAATATCCACTTTTATTTTATTCCCAATGGCCTTTGCAAAGCAATGCTACATTATCACTCTAGGCAGAGGTGGATGAATGCCCCCTTGAGACCACCGTGGAAAATCTGGAATTAATAACACATCCCCAGGTTCCTGAGTATGTAGAACACAAATCCTCATGACTAGTGCTGGGATTCTCTCTCTTTTTTTTTTTTTTTTTTTTTTTTTTTTTTTAACCTGTATATTACAAAGACAGTGAAAATGTCTTTCAGTATATTTAATCTCTGGGTTTTTTTTATGACACACAATATCCATCTTTCAGATTGGAATCACATGAACAGTCTTTATCTAAGGAAATCATATTTACCAACAGATATTATGCAATGTTCCACGTTACTTCTGAGTGGGAATATTCCCTACATCACTAACAAGATTGCTAACCTCAATGCAGGGGACTCAAAGGTCACCATTGCTAATCTTTGACCTCCTTTTTGTGCCAAACAACCTAAATGCTATTAATTCAATATTAACAATGCCTTCCTGGTTTTGGTAGAAGAAATAGGTTAAACATGAATGTAAAAGCATAATGTTGTCTAAAGCAGCTGTCCTGGGAAAGTATCCGATGTGAATTTCACCCAGAATGCTGTAGACTTTCTGAAGTCCTCTATCAGCTAGAGGAACTGGATATAGGAAACATTAGAAAAATACTATCCATCTTATAAAAGAACACACTAACAGATTTTGTATTTCCACTTTGAAATGTTGTCAGCAATCTGCAGCTGTCATTTAGAAGATGTACAAATGAATTTACTTCTATAAATGCAGCACAATAATCCATCCAAGGCAAGATGCTGAATTAAGATACAACTTCCTAAAACTTCGGAGCTATCCTCTAAATCCACTGATAAGAGCATACCAGCCTGAGAATGGGATATAAACTTCTTTCTCCATCAAAAATTGCCTACCTACTCCTCTGTTTTATCCTCCTTAACAGTACTAGAGTTATATGAAATCTTTAACTCTTCATGCATGACACCTAGCTCTCAATAGCCTTGAAGATTAAACAAAAAAAAAAAAAGTTTTAAATCCAAATAAACAACATTATTTGTCTTTTAACTCCTATTTTGCTGGCACTTGAACATAATAAATTGGAGTGAAAAGATCTCCCTTAGCTAACTAAAATAGCAGAATGTACCTCTATTGCCAGGAGTGACTTGACAGAAAAATGGCATGCAGGAATCTGTGAACCTGAAAGAAGTAATCTAAGCTTTCAAAAACACAACTGATGACAAGTCATTTCTTTATACTGTTAGGAGAGCTGGTGTCTCCTGGAATAGACCTTCTGCTTTAGTACTGTAGCAGAATGCCTCGAAGTTAGCTCCCACCTCATCCCACCATAGAAATAGCTCTCAAATGATATGCTTAAATTTCAGCATGAGTGCCAAAGGCCTTCAAAGACAAAAGACTATTCTCAGCTCATACTTCAGAATTTGCCTACTTGCTGTGTTTTTAAAGCCATGCCACATCTATAAATTAGGGTTTAGCTCACAAGCCTTTCTAGTAGGTAACAAAATACTTCAGTGATGCTATTTCTTTTAAAAGACACTGACTAAAAAAAAAAAATCTTTTTTTCTTAAATTACTGGAAAAAACCCAACCAAAACAGTTATCAAAGCTGGCATTGACAGTAAACTATGTAAAAATATGTGAAAATTTACACTTCTATGTATGTTTTCAAAACAAAACACATGTATGCATTTTTGCAAGTGACACATCCAGGATACAACCTGATATGAGATGTTTTTCTGTGAGAACATTTCAAAGTAGTGGAGTCAAAAATTTAATAGCAAATAGAGTTATCTGAATTAAAGCAGAGTCCAATAGTATCTTCTGACCTGGGAAACGGTCAAAGACGGGAATCCATTTTTACCTCTTCTTTCCCCTTGAACAGGACAATATTGAGTTCTAGGAATCAAAAAACATGCACTTACACACATATTAGAAAGGTGTTTAGAAAAGGCTCTCTTTCATCTCGACTGCACAAAGAAAAAAATTATACCCTGGACTTCTTAAAACAAGCACAATCTGTGCAATTTCCTCTCCAACCTATAATCAGGGTAATACAGACTCCTATCCCTCTGTCCTTCTGCACAAAGAACAGCTGCTCATAGCACACCTTCAGCTACGTGTGTTATCATACATTGCTAATCTGAGGGACTTTTCACAAGGGCAGGCAGTGATAAGATGAGAGGTAATGGCTCTAAACTGGAAGAAGGTAGATTTAGATGAGATATTGTGAAGAAATTATTTGCTTTCAGGGTGGTGAGACACTGGCCCAGGTTGCCCAGAGAAGCTGTGGCTGCTCCTCCCTGGGAGTGTTCAAGGCCAGGTTGGATGAGGCTTTGAGCAACCTGGTCTAGTGGAAGGTGTCCCTGCTGATGGCACTAACAGTGATAGAGATAGCCGGTGCACTACAGAGAAGCAAGAAATATTTCCAGACAATATGGACATATAAAACTTGCTTATTAACTTAATTTTCATTTTTTTTCTTTTATTCTTTTTATTTTAAATAAAGGAAACAGAACTGTAGAAGAGTTTGTAAGAAAGGACTGGATTAAAAAAAAACCAAAACAAATTAGGTCTTGGAGTCAAATTTCCATCTAAACTTGATTTCAACTCACTTTCAAAATTAAAAGGGTTTGGAGTTTTTTTGTTTATTTGTTTGTTTGGTGCTGGTTTTTTGGTTGTTGTTGTTTTTTGGGGGTTGTTTTGTAATTCCAAATAAATTTCTGTTTGGATTTATAGAGAGCATTGTTCTACCCACAACTCAACATGAAACTACAAGCAAACACAAATATGCAAGCTGGAAAGCAGAATTTCTAGGACAGTTAAAATAATACCAGAGTGCCATTCTTTGCTCTGATATACTAAAGGAGAAGGAACTGGTAAAGAAAATGGAGCCATATCCGCAGCAATAAAAATCAACATTTTTATCATGATCAGGATGACAATGTGGACATTAGTAACAGCTGTCTAGTACACACTCTAGGAATTAAGGAGAGGTCAGACTCTTCAGCCTGGGATCTGATCAATGTCTATAAATGCCTGAAGTGTAGGGGCCAAATGGATGGGGCCAGGTTCTTTTCAGTAGTGCTAGTAACAGGACAAGGGGCAATGGGCACAAACTGGAACACTGGAAGTCCCAGACAAACTTAATGAAAACTTCTTTACTGCGAGAGTGACAGAGCCCTGGGACAGGCTGCCCAGAGAGGCTGTGGTGTCTCCATCTCTGGAGATGTTAAAAACCCACCTGGACACTTTCCTGTGCAACCTGCCGTAGGGAACCTGCTTTGGCAGGGGGGCTGGATTAGATGATCTCCTGAGGTCCCTTCCAACCCCTACGATTCTGTGTGATTCTGTGATCTGTGCATTAAATTCGGTACTATAACACAAATCAAGAAGCAGTTTTTCCTAGGTGTTGTCTTTTCTTAAAGAAAAGTCGTCTTTCCCAAAAACATCAAGTAGAAGACAAATCTCCTCAGAGATTTACAAACAAACCCCTCCACCTCTGAAGTTGTCTCTAGTTTATTTTTTATCATGGGTACACATAAGATGGAAAATTCAAATAAATTTTCCCTTTTTTTAGGTCAGCAAATATAACTCTTTCACTACTGCTCCTCATTTTGTCAAGGAAGATGAGAATTTTCCTAATTGACATAGCCCTTCAAAAAACATCACTGACTTCAGCCTGTATCCACAAAACAAGGGAAATTATTAAGGGCAGATCTATTATGGTTTTTTTTTCATATTGAAATGACACAATATAATTAATAAAATCATTGTCTAAATGTATGTACATACAGCAACATACATACATATGCACACACATATATATATATATACACACACACTCTCTTTTCTTCCCATATTTTGCACAATGCTTACTTTGCACAGAGAAAAGAAGATACATTGTTATTTGAAGCAAACTATCTCACAGCTCTATGACATAAAAACCACCAAGTATTTGCCAAAGTACATCAGTCCATCCCCAGGCACAGAACATCAGTTTGATGGATGGCAGATTGATTAACCATAGGCAGAAGCCTAGGAAGGGACTTTTCTAAATGGAAAAAGGTAGTTGGTATCAAGAACTTACAGTAAAGAAAGTTTACAGTGCAGAGTCCAAAATTCAATATAAGAAAGTATATACACCTGGACAATTTCACATTACCTAAACATAAGGGATCTGATTACAAATGCATTGAAAATAATGAAGTAACTTTGTAATGCATCTATGACTTAGATATTGAAGTAGTCTTTGAAGTGGCCTTTTTTTTAAATTATTTTTTTAAAATTGCTTCTTCATTTTCTCTCTGTGAATTCTATACCTTTGAAAACCAAGGAAATCTTTCCTTTACAATATTTTTTTTTTCCTTTCAACCTTTTTCCAAAACAAAAATCTTCAGAGCCTAAGAAAAAGTTGAAAGTTTTTTATAATTAAAATTAGAAAACAGTCTAGTTCTATGTTTTATATATTAATTTATCACAGGCTTTATTCCAGTGTAAATAGTCATATGTGTTTTGTATATGACAGAAAATGTATAATACATACTGTAGTCACATGTGACATTTTGGTCACTCCAAAATATATCAGAAAGCTTAGTTTTTCCACTGGATAGCAGATTGGAGGCAAAAAAATTGAGCTTTTTATATACAGAATCCACTTTCAGTCAACAAAGCATCACTTCTTTAGACCAAAAGACAAGATAAACTACAGCTACATTATCTGCCAATCCTTTGCCTTATTGCTTTTCTGTTCAGTGAAAATATATTAAAATAATTTCCATCAAACAATTGATTTAGTCTCTAGAGAGGTGCACATGTTCCGTGTGGGCTGGGGTTAAACTCTAGTGTATACTATTTCATCAAGTAAACATATCTCTCAAAAATCTATTTCAACATTAAATGCTGCTTTTTTTAGTGTGATATTATGACAAAAGGATTTGCTGTTGACATAATACAAAGGTATTGAATGAGCTTAAGACTTTTTAAGGGAGAAATGAAAACATGCATGAGTGGAGGAAGTGCTAATGCTTTTTACTATTAAGCATCATATGTGTGTCACTGTGATTTCTGTTTCACAGTGCTAGGTTATCTGGTGTGCAATCATTCTCAGTCTAATTGCTTATAGGTATCTGTACACATCCTAGACTCTAGTTTATATTTTAAAATACACTGCCTTGCCATGAAATAAAAAGCTACAGATTTGTGAAAGCTAAAGAGCTATTTCATATTTATTAAAGATTTCAATAACATTTGGAGTTCAAAAGAGGAAACACAGGTCACACTTTCTCTTATTAATAAATCTAAAACACATCCCCCCATGTTCCCTATTTAAAATGTCCTTGTTAACTTCATGCAATATTTGAAAACAAACTGTTTACAGAAGCAGACAAAATCCATTACACAGAGGGGATGAACACATCATTTCTTTACACAACATGATGGAATATAGTCTGTAGAACCTGGAGTCAGAAATCAAAACATTTCATCAAGAAAACCCTTCCAAGAGGATCCCACGATTTCCACAGGCCACAAAGAATCAATATTCAAACAACAGACATGACCAACCGACAGCTCACACTTGCATATAATTTTTCCAGAAGGCACCACTGAACACAAATCAAGACACATCACAAAAAGTTGCCAACACCACCAAACCTCACTTTCTTTCCCTGAAGCATCCTCTAAGTCACTTGAAGAGCGAAGAATTGGCTCACCTGCAGCGGGGGGGACCAGCCGTGGGCACAGGCGCACTCTGACCACCGCTCCCCCGGGCTGCCCTGTGGCTTGGCTGGGGATTTATAGGGGCTCTTCCGCACAGTGTCCCACAAAGGGACAAACTTGCCCCTGTTCTGGCTGGCAGCCCCAGGTCCCCAAGAGGGAAGTCCCTGGGAGCTATGCTGGAGCCCCGGAGGATGCTGGTGCCAAGGACAGGCGCAGTGGGCATCCCTCATTACGGGAGGCATGTTCCTGCCTCCATCCGACCCCTCACAGCCCCTGCCGCAGCCGTGCTGCTTGGGAAGGTGTGCGTGCATGGTGCACCCAGGGCTTCTTTTGGTCAGCTGGCATGTAAATGCTTCTCCTTCCAGCCGTAAGGTCCTTTGCTGGGGCCTCCCCAGCCCCCTTGGCAGCAGCTAGCGGCAGGGCATGGCGGGAGCGAGGCGCAGCATGAGCTGCTGGCCAGCAGCTCGGTGTCAATACCGGACTCCACTCGCGCAGCGACTTGACAGCATCCTCGCTGCAGGCAGAAGCAATCAATGCTCTGCGTGGCTGGGATGCACGCCTGCATCCCTTTCTGGATGAGAAACCACAGGAGAGAAAAAAAAAAAGAAAAGAAAAAGAGAAAGAAAAAGAAAAAAAAAAGAAAAAAAAAAAACACACTTGCAATTTTCAGGAAGATTTAGTGTTTTTCTAGCTGACCCTGACACAAATCGCAGGCACCCTGCTGAAGCACATTTGTATGTACAAGCTTTACAAGCAAAGTGCTTTCTTGTGGAAATAGCATCTAGACAAACTACTGAAAAAGAAACTCCTTTGCCAATGATCAAAACAGACGCGGGAGCTTGCTTTTTTTGTTCCCCTGCATGCCTGAAGAGACCTTGTCAACAAAATTGCATCAGAAGATGCAAATGACAAGTTCAAGAAAAATGTTATCCACCCTATGTGCTAAACCGTAGCAGAAACTTTGGAATTCACTAATGTACATAAACATAATAAAGAAGTTTGATTTAAAAATAAAGCCATTTAGGAAATACATATGCAACAAATTATCAAATCTTCAGCAGTTTATATATACAAAAGTGAATATTTCTATTTGTGCACAGTGTCTTCAAGATTATGACTGATGTACCATTTTTTGCTCTTTTTTTTCCACTCCTTATAAATTTTTTGGTGCTTGTCAATAACCTTCTCTACAGTTTTCTCTAAATCTCCTCTTGGGGTTTTCTCACAGATACAATCTCTTTTCCTTGAATTTTCCTGCAATCTTATTTGCAGTATTTTCTTTTCCTTCTTCTCACAGAAGTGACAGGGGTATAAATTGCATGAAATCTGGGCTGAGCCTTTCAAGCACTTAAAGAGATTTAGGGATAAAATCCAGTCTCAGGTGACCAAGTTTTTAGCCCCTTTAGACTCAGTGGATCTTGGACCCCTATATACCTACGTTTTTTTGAGGATTTTCTCTTTCTTTTAACCAAAGACTGCCTAGTGTACTTTTAAACACAGAAAATAACCACCTGATTTTTAAAAACAACTACAAGACCATGTGACAGAATCCTTTTATGTCTGTTGGTGTTCAACTAGGATTTAAGGACGCAAAAATTAAACATAATTAATAAGTGATATGTATAGAGTTACCATTCCAAAGACTAAAGCAAATTTACATTTAAAGATTTCAGGGACAAAAAGACAACTATCTGCAAATATGTTTTCAAATGAGATAAATGAAATTTTACATTTTTTTTAGTGCAATAAGACGTGAGTTATTTAATTCCTTCTAAATTACAAACCTAAAATTCCTCAAAGTTTAGACATTGCTGAAATGCACAATGATACAACCTGGCAGTAATTCTTAAAGAAAAATTATGGCAATGCTCTAACAGTGGAGAAAATATTTTGACAACATTATAATTCAGATTGTTGCATGTGAAACCAACATCAGTTTTAACTGTATTCTCATTCAAGGTGCTTGTCCAAAACTATACTACAAGCATGTTATAATGCAAGGTTTATTCAGAACTTTGCTGAAAAGACAAAATCATACACCTGGCTCTGTCCTCTCACACAACATGTCCCCAACTGCAAAAACTCTCAGAGCTTTGCATACAGTTAAGGTCGCTTCATGTTTGAAAAAAACAATTAATGTGTTCCTGAATTGCAAGTGTAGATACGGAAGCCAGCACTTAAAAATCTGAGCTAAGGGAGACTACAGGCTAATCACAGCTACATGTGAAGTAAATGTAAAGATACATAAGAATGAAACCATGCTTTGGCAGTTTTACTTAAGCATAAGGAATGAAGGTGAGTGACTGTGCAGAATGCTGATTTCCTCTAGTGTGAGGGTAACTCAACCCTTAGTGCCTAAAAACTTCTCTACTAGAAGATAATTTAAATCACAGAATCACAGAATGGTGGGGGTTCGAAGTGACCTCAGGAGATCATCCAGTCCAACCCCCCTGCCAATGCAGGTTCCCTACAGTAGGTTGCACGGGAAAGTGTCCAGGTGGGTATTGAAAATCTCCAGTGATGGAGACTCCACATCCTCTCTGGGCAGCCTGTCCCAGGGCTCTGGCACCCTCACAGTAAAATTTTTCATCATGTTCAGATGGAACTTCCTGTGTTCCAGTTTGTGCTCATTGTCCCTTGTCGTGTCACTGGGCACCACTGAAAAGAGTCTGGCCCCATCCTCTTGACTCCCATCCTGTAGGTATTTATAAGCACTGATAAGATCCCCTCTCAGTCTTCTCTTCTCCAGGCTAAACAGACCCAGGTCTCTCAGCCTTTCCTCATAAGACAGATGCTCCAGTCCCTAATCATAATTATTGAATCATTTCCAGCAGGATTATCTCTCTGTAAGAAATGCGTGTATTACCATTAATTAATGCTATAAATCATGTGTAAAGTAATAATATATTTATTTATCATATTTAAAGAGAAAACACTAACAAGAGCAAATTCAGATTTCATTACATCATTACCTACATTAGCTGTGTCCATCACCTTAAGACCTTTTTTGTCACATAGCAAGCTACCCAGTTCACTCCAGAATATAGTGAAGCTATCGTATCAAATGCCAGTCAGAATCTAAAAAAAACAAAAAACCCAAAACCAAACCAATCAAAAAACCCAGTTTAATTACATCTTTCAAAGCTATTTGGAGAAATCTGGCTAATTGCAGAAGTCAAAAAAAGTTCACATATAAATTTTAAACAGGCTATTCAAAAAAGATATTAAAAAATAATCAGGGCCAGCAACAGCTACAACATGGTTTGGGAGTGAATCTACACATTCCGTGACCAGACATACACTACACTAATAATACTGGATAAAGCTAACTGTACCAGAGCACCAAAATGTCTATCACAAACCCCTACAGTACTATATTTTAAAGCAGTAGGTGACCTTGTAGCAACCTTGCTACACCCCAACCAGAGCAATGCAGAACTGCAAAGGCATCCTCTTGACTGTATTGTTTATTCATGCATTGTTAAAACACTATATTTGAAATGGCCTCTTATCAGAATATAGAAAAACTTATTTTCAAAGACTTTGACACCACACTTACCCTGAACCTACCTGACACTTCTATGCTAGTTCATACTTAGAAAATCCATAAATTTTTAAAAATTCCTATTAATAAAACATTTAACTGTCCACATTATCACTATGTGAGACAAAAACGCTTGAATATAGGACATATATGTACAACTAATTGCCAGACAACCTGGTAAGATGGATTCAAAAGATAATGCAATTTCATCAGCTGTAATTGAACCATTGTTTTAGACAGGATGGCATGTACTTCTGGATGAACTTGGATTAACACATGGCTCAAATCCACGTGCCCAGCTATCATCTTAATTTGATAATAACTGGTGCACAAAGAAAAACTTAATATTGTACAGTACATTGTGTGAACTGTGTTTGACCCGATACTGTTGTGGAAAAGTCTCACTAATTTTCTTTTTAAAATATTAAGTAGGCATGACAAAATGGAGCAAATAGATTTAGCTGATATTCTACCAGCACAAATAACTGTAACTGGATTACAGTAATGTTGGACATACAACAAAAATAAACACTGAGAAGAGTTTGCTTCGGGCAAGAATGTGCATATGGGAAACAAAAAGTGCATATGGGAAACAAAAATTATTAATAGAGTTCTGAAAGGGAAGCTAGAAGCATGGGCGAAGATGATTTAGATGTAGTAACAGATTTTTCCCTCCAACCAAGAATGCAATGTTATGTAACCATAAAAAATACAGAATGAAAAAAGAGTAATAAACGTGACATGCACCAGTTTATTTAGCAGTCCTAAAATTCCTGCAAATATTATTCTAGAAAAAAAAAAATAAAAAGGGGAACAATTATTAATATGATAGCAAGGCTATTGAAATAAGTTAAATGCAATTTCTTGTTTGGTGAAACACAATTATTCTAATTAATATAGTATAGAAATAGACTAGAAGGAATGGTTGGGATTTGTCCAAGATTAGGCTAGAAGCCAAGTGATCTGACACAACTCATTGCTATCACAGGGTACCTAAATCACAGGGTAGCTAGGAAATCTTGGGCAAATTATTTTATTTCTTTGACTATCCTACATGTAAAAAAAAAAAAAAAAAAAAAAAAAAGCTACATTTAATGAAGGCAGAACATAAGGGGTGGGGAAGGACACATCTTAAACAAAACAGCTATTACAGGGCCTGCCTACTCCTCCAAGTGTGCAAAACAAAAGAGGCATGCAGGACTGCAACACCAAAAATAAAATAGGAAAATATAATAGAAAGTGGTTATTTAAAAATTCCACCATTAAGGAAATTTCATTGGAATTCTATCAATGACCTTTAAAGTATTATCATGTTTCCTTTAAAAAGTTGTACAATCCTCATATCCTTAACAAAAAGAAAAAAAAGAAAGAAAAAAAAAAGGATGAATCTCAAGCTTTGAAGTTATATACAAAAATATCAGTACAGCACTATCTGGCAGACAGCTCCCTGCACAACATATCTGCCTGTATGATCCAAGGGCATGTTATTTTGATTTTTATGAGAGGGTAGAAAAGCTTAAGGAGTTACAGACACAAACATATCCATTCTTAGTGTTAGCTGCATGTCCATGTTAACATAAGGACAATAATGTAGAAATCAAGACACAATGGAAAAGAAAAATGACAAGGGTTTGGAAGGGAACTATATCAACAGAAGAAAACAACCCTCAGATGGGAATATTAAGTCAAAGTCAATCACGTCAAAGCCAGTGGAGAACAGAGCAGCAGGTTTACCAATTTCTCATCCAAGTGAATCAAAGAATCATAAAATTGCAGCGGAAAGACTGAAATACAAGAGTATTTCCATGTCAATAGAGAAACATCCCTTACAGGACCTGCATACACAGGAGGTGTGTAATGGTTTGTGAATTCTGTACTCTGGAGAATTCTGTGCACTTTATTTTAGTGCTTTAGTTCACCTCAAACCAGATTCATATAAAGCCATTAGGCAAAATAACTTAAAGAGAACTTCAAAATTATCTGTTTAGAAAAGATAGATTAAATGCAGAGGGTAGAAAGGACAGCAAGGGTTGATGCAACCAGCATCATCACTATGTGGGAAATAATTACTGACACCTCTTTCACATGTGCTATTGAGGACAAAGACGGCCAGGTTCAAGACTTCCCGAAAATACTTAAATATAACCTTGAACCTCCACCCACTGCCATGAGAAACAAAAGTCCTTGGCTTGATTACTTTTGGCCAGGTAGTTTGTGACAAGTACTGATGAGTCCAAGAACCGTAACCCCAGTGTACAGACTCTGTAAAATTTACAGATAATTTAGACAGCTTGTAAGAAGCTTACAGAGGGTTTAAGACAGCTTTTTAAAGATCTGATTCTGCACTTACAGTTTTTTAGGAACAGCATTTCAGAATTTCAGTATCAGCCTAGTCCACCAACACTGTTTTCACATAATAAAAAAGGATATAAAGAAATGTCAATGGCTAATAGTTACTTAAAGTTCATATCTCCAAGTTCAGTTGCATGAAGGTATTCAGTATTTTAAAGTACTCTTATTTGTCTCTCTGTTAAATCAGGAATAAACCAGTATGTTATTAAGTATGGGTGATTTCTGATTTTGAAAGAGAAATTCAGTTACATTTGGTCTCTTCTGGGTCTCCATTCAGGTAGTAACCTAAGCAGTAAAAGTATATCATAAATACACAGGAGATATCTATAGAATAAATTCACCAGGATTTTTATTACAAAGTCGCAATGCATGAAGATATATGCACTGCATGCATTGCATAAAGAAAGAGGACAATATAAACAAGCTAGGATTTTTGCAGGAGTATATTTTTAATTTAATGCTGGCAATCCATATAGCAAATAAAGAATGACAATTAGCCAAATCAGGCAGTCTTTTTCAGGTGTAGTGCCTCTTACAGCATCCTCTTTCCAACCAATTGCTTCCCATTAAAGTTATTTAGAAAGCAGTTCACCAAAATTATTTAGCAGACAATGATAAATTGTTTCTTCCCTATGAAGCTATTTGTGTTATGTACATAATGCACAATATCTTTAGAGTTTGACACAGTTCTGGCACCACCTTATTATGGGTCAGTTATAAGCTTTCACTGCAGATGAATGGAAAGTAGAGAGATGCTATTCCATAGCACAGCCAAAGAAGATAAGGTTTATAGCATACATTACCAAGAATTCAAGCTACTAAGCTCCTTCTTCAGCTTTCAGAAAATAGACTTGTTTTAAGTAACAAACATGACTTTCACAACAAAAGCAAAGCCTTTTGTCTGGAACCCAACTAACTGAACAATAAAAGAATAATGAAAATCTGTGTTCTTTCTTTATAGCTCTGAATCAATCCATACCTGACCACCCATGAGATTTCATTTCAGTGGAAAACAATGTCTAAAAAAATTTCCCAGACAGAAATATCCTAGCGTGTTTTTGTAAAGGAATTCCATATATGTCCATGTGTTGTGGATTTATAAGACAAGGATGGTACATAAATCAAGAAAGGTATGTAGAAAAGCGAGAGGAATCCTTGATGGCTTTATATGGATAAAAACTTTACCCATAAATACTGTCCCTCTATACACAAGAGGTTTGCATACATTTTGAATATTTTTTCCTTAATACCTGTTTCCATTACTTTGAAGAGAAAAAACAGTCTGTTGACAGTATTTTAGGCACCTGTAAAATTACACCATATTAGTGACCTCAAAGGTCTGGACCAATTGCTCTTTGCTTTGATACAACTAGAAGTTAATAAGCTCAATGCAGGACTGGCAGGGTAAGATTCTAGAGTCTGTGTTATACAGTAGGTCAAACCATATATGGTTCCACTCAAAGAGTTGTGCTCAACAGTTCAATGTCTGAGTGGAAACCGGTGACGAGTGCTGTCCCTCAAGGTCCAGTATTGGGACTGGTGCTCTTCAACATCTTTGTCGGAGATATGGGCAGTGGGATTGAGTGCACCCTCAGCAAGTTTGCTGATGACACTAAGATGAATGGTGCAGCCGACACACTGGAGGGACAGGATGCAATCCTGTGGGACCTTGACAGACTTGAGAGGTGGGCCTGTGCTAACCTCATGGAGTTCAACAAGGCCAAGTGCAAGGTCCTGCAACTGGGTTGGGGCAACCCCAAGCACAAATACAGGCTGGGCAATGAGTGGCTTGAGACCAGCTCCGAGGAGAAGGACTTGGGAGTGGTGGTAGATGAGAAGCTGAACATGAGCTGGCAATGTGTGCTTGCAGCCCAGAAGGCAAACTATATCCTGGGCTGCATCAAGAGAAGTGTGGCCAGCAGGCCGAGGGAGGTGATTCTCCCCCTGTACTCAGCTCTCATAAGGCCCCACCTGGAGTGCTGTGTCCAGTTCTGGAGCCCTCAACTCAAGAAAGACATGGACCTGTTAGAACGAGTCCAGAGGAGGCCACGAGGATGATCCGAGGGCTGGAGCACCTGTGCTGTGAAGACAGGCTGAGAGAGTTGGGGCTGTTCAGCCTGTAGAAGAGAAGGCTTCAGGGAGATCTTGTAGCAGCTTTACAATACCTGAAAGGGGCCTCCAAGGAAGCTCGAGAGGAACTTTTTATAAGAGCAAGTAATGACAGGACAAAGGGAAATGGCTTTAAGCTGAAAGAGGGTAGGTTTAGATTAGATATTATGAAGAAATTCTTCACTGTGAGGGTGGTGAGACACTGGAACAGGTTGCCCAGAGAAGCTGTGGCTGCCCCCTCCCTGAAAGTGTTCAAGGCCAGGTTGGATGAGGCTTTGAGCAACTTGGTCTGGTGAAAGGTGTCCCTGCTGATGGCAGGGGGGTTGGAACTGGGTGACCTTTAAGGTCCCTTCCAACCCAAACCATTCTATGATTTATGATTCTATATAAACACAAGTCTTGCTAGCACTGTGCATATGAATGAAAGCAAAGTAATGACTAAGATAAAAAATAGTTTTTCTGTGTTAGTGGATGTAAAGGCAGCCTGCTATTCATAGCCACTTTAGGATTCCACTTGGATTTAGGAAGATAAGACAAAATTATATAGGCTTCCCAGAAGGGAAAGATCTCCTACTTTGGGGGAAGATCTCCAGAATACAGCAGGTGAGGGACCAGCCAAGTGTCTGAGCCACCTACAACTGTGTTGGTTAAAGCAAGAGGAAACACGGTGATACAGGATAGCACTTTTCTTCCTTTAAATTGTGAGGATGACTCATTTTTACTTAAAAACATCCAGGAAAGTAAACAAACAGTAACAAAACACATAACTTCTCTTGGAACCACTTGCTATCCTAGGAAAACAATCTGGTCTATATAACAGGATCATATGGCAAGCACAATAGGTTGTGAAGGAAAGAGAGATGTATATTGTCAAGTAGCAAAAGACATTTATATCATTCAAACAAGTCTGGCCTGTTCTCCTTTTGGTATAAATCTCTGACATTTTACTTTTCTAATGTGTGAGAGTAAACAGGATTGGAAGAATAAAGGCCAGAAGAAATGAGCAGCCTGAACTGAAGCCACAACAACCTTTTGATGTCATAGAACTACAGTCTACATTCCTAAAGGAGATGTCAAAGCAAATCAAAGAATGGTTGAGGAGTCATATACTCAAGAGTAGGTAATGATGTGTATTGCAAGGGTTTTGTTTTGATGTGCATCATTTATTGAAACAAATTCTAACATTTAGCTAGAAAAGCTGCTCTTCAGTCAAATAGCTCTCGCTCTGAGAAGCATTTGCTTGATTTACTTTCAACTGCCATCTCCTTCTTTTCACCAATTTAACTCTATTCTCTAATTTTACTTTAAATCATTCTTTATCCTTCTCAGTAATCATTACTTTGAAATGAAATTATCACATGGTTTGCTAGTCTATTTCTCCAGTTTGTTAACTAGTCCTTCATAAGTCAGCTCCATCCTATAGGCATTTCACCGTTTTCTTTAAACTTTATCCAGTGTAAAGAGGATTATACCTTTGCAGCTTTTTGTGATAGCTAGCCGTTAGTGCCAGGTTAGTGATCAGAACCCTAATAAAAATAAATAAACAAATAAACCCAAAATGAACCCCTGGAATACTGATAAAACAAGTTTATAAAAACAGTCCACATACTTGGGGAGTCCTTGCAAGATAGTTCTTGGTAAACTGTATTTTCTACCCTAATAACCTGGAGTATGTGTACAAATACAGACACTGAAAGTATAATCACAGAATCACAGAATTGTGGGGGTTGGAAGGGATCTCAGGAGATCACCCACCTCAATCCCACTGCCAAAGCAGGTTCCCTACAGCAGGTTGCAGAGGAAAGCGTCCATGTGGGTTTTGAATATCTCCAGAGAAGGAGACTCCATGACATCTCTAGGCAGCCTGTCCCAGGGCTCTGGCACCCTCACAGTAAAGAAGTTTTTCCTTAGGTTTGTGTGGAACTTCCAGTGTTCCAGTTTTTGCCCATTGCTCCTTGTCCTGTCACTGGGTACTACTGAAAAAAGCCCGTCCCCATCCATTTGGCCCCTACATTTCAGGTATTTATAGACATTGATCAGATCCCCTCTCAGTCTTCTCCAGGCTGAAGAGTCCCAGCTCTCTCAGCCTTTCCTCATGCAGCAGTTGCTCCAGGCACCTCATCATCTTTGTGGCCTCCGCTGGACTCTCTCTAGGAGGTCCCTGTCCCTCTTGAACTGAGGAGCCCAGAACTGGACACAGCACCCCAGATGTGGCCTCACCAGGGCAGAGCAGAGCGGGAGGAGAACCTCCCTTGACCTGCTGGCCACGCTCTTTTTAATGCACCCCAGGACACCGTTGTCCTTCCTGGCCACAAGGGCACTCTGCTGGCTCATGGCCTGACTGCTGTCCACCAGCACACCCAGGTCCTTTTCCTCAGAGCTCCTCTCCAGCAGCTCAGCCCCTAACCTGTACTGAGGCATGTCGTTATTCCTCCCCAAGTGAAGGACTTGCTCTTGTTGAACCTTATCACGAGGTTTTTCTTTTCTATAATGTATCAAAAAAAGTCTCAAACCAATACATGCAATACTGTTACTATCAGGTGCATTATTTCAAAACTGAGTTGATTTATTAAGCCAACATGTAAACTAAGACTTTGTTCTGCAAAAGCAGATACTTTCTAGTCTGAAGAATCTTACATAAAAGTGCTTGTAGAAAACAAACAAACAAAAAAATAAAATCCAAAAAGCTTGCTGAACAATTTTTGTTTCCTTCAGAAATCTTGTCCCTAATGTTTCAAAATTCAGTACTTTTTGTTTGTCTTTGAGGACCCCAAAATACGTTTTTAGCTCTAACGTCCATTTATTAAACTGCACTTCAACATTTTTCAAACAAATTTGGAAGTGATTAAAAATGCAAGCTAGTGTCAGTGTCAATCAAATATCAAGAGAATAGATGAAAAAGGACATTTTCTAAACAAGATTCCACTCATTTATGTTACGAGACTACACTAAGAATCATTTCATAATGCTGCATTTGCCTCTTCATTGACAACAAGGAAGTTTACATGACAAACTCACAAGGTTATGTTTATGTTGGTGGCATCCATATTTAGTTCATTCATGTCTATAAACCATTTTGATCTATCATTGAAATGTCATCTTCAGGTAAATGAAATATCAATTAGTACAATAACTGACTGCAGCATATAAAACCCAGTAATCTATTGAAGAACCTTAGCAACCCAATAGGCCAAAATTCATTTTCCAAAGGGTCTAAAATACTGAAAAAGACTAATTTATCAGAAACTACTTTTGTCTAGAGGACAATCTAAGATTGAAGAGATCTTCATATTCTTATTTGTGACTATTTGTACCCTTTCAAGGTTAACATATCCTTCAAAAAGTTATGTTTCTGGGTAGACGGGCTGATAGGTAGATAAAGCATTTACCCTATACTTCAAATGTGCCAGTAAAATAATCTACATATTACTGATCTTAATATACGCAAATACTTAAATTTAAAATTATAGTTTTTATTTTTTATTGAGACTAAGTGTCCATCACTTCACACCTATGGGCTGGTCACCTGAGTCAGTAGCTGCTTCTGCAACTTCAGAGTTAACTGTAGTAGAGGTTAAATCATCTAATTTTGCACTCTCATCCAATTCTGTGGCCTTTCCAGGTTTCTTACATGTTAAGCAACCATAAATCCAGAACAGACCCTCTGTTCATTTACAGTTTACTGTAATTTTCCTCAGACACATTTTTCTGCACTTTCTCAAAAGTTTTAAAAATACAATCACATTGTATGGATATATTTTCTTTCTGCACACACTCAGTTACTCTTCCAAGAAATTAGAACAGTCTTTTCACAAATCCTTCCCTTTAGAATAGCTATGTTGACCTTTCCTTTGTGAGAATATATTTTCAATTATTTTAAGCAGTGTAAAAGCAGACTTCCTGATCTATAATTCTCTTAATCATCTTTAAAATCTACTTTAAGAAAGTTGATTTTTCATCTTCCATTCTTGTATTTCCAAAAGCATCCTAAGTGATAGGATACCCATTGTTTTACTGTTTTGATAATTTTAATTTTCAGTTCCTTCCTGGGCTAAAGCCACATGGTCCCAGAAGATGAAAGTATAAATTTAATAAAATTCCTCTTTTATGGCACTTTGATATTAGACAGTTTCCCTGACTTCTTGCCTGTAGAGAAAAAACAAAACTTCCAACATTTCTGCACAGTGGAAAGTGAAGCAAACAGCTAATTATATTTTAAAAATTTACCTTTTTCAGTGGCCCTTTTTTTTGCTCACCTATTAACTCCTTAATTCCAGTGAGAAGCTATCTGCTTCTGGTGTGCTTAAAAAAAATACTGATTTTTTCCCCATTAAAAACTTTAGCAGGTATTACCACAGTTATATATTTAAATCATCACAGTTTGACATCTATATATTTTTTTTGCTTAGAAACAATATTACTGTAATAAAATATTTTGCTCTTTTAGTGATTTTTAAAAAACCCCTACAAAACTAGCTTCTTGATATGTATGAATTTTATTTTTTGAACTTTAATATTTCTGTGATTTTTCCCCAACTCTTACAAGGATATGAAATTTAACACATTATGATCTCTACATCACATCTAGGTTCTATGCATTGGTCAGGACTACTTCATGGGAGAATTTGTGCAATTTTCGGATTATTTGACATCAGTCATTACACCTAAAACCACAACCTCTTTATCATTCATTTAACAGAATAGCTTTAATAACACACGACACTTTTCCTGAATTTCTGTCTCCTTACCACCACACACAGAGTATTAGCCTTTATTAAACAGCTAATCTAAAATTATAGAAAGAAAACTTCACACAAATGTGAAAGTACATTTTTAACTGGCTCAGAGCAAAACACGATGACACGTTCATCTACCATTTCAATCAAACATAATTTTGTTCCCTCATGACTAATGGCTGATTAGTGAATTGCTTTTATGCCAAAATAACTGTTTCTAAATATGTACTTAAGTAGATATAATGTCTGAAAAAAATCACAGCAGGAAAAAGGGAGCATATATCAATAACAGTGTTCCACATTTCTTTCAGTCCATGCATATACTGACTTGTGAAGGCAATACAGGAAGTTTTAGAGGAAGAGTTCAATGAGAATTTGTCATTGGAGAGAAAAATGAAATCTCTAATATTTAGTGCTTCTCAGAAAATATTTTGGAACAGTGAATCCGAGCAGACTGTGCTACTTGTAGATACTTCCCCAGCTCTGTTTTCTTTGTTATTTAAATTCTCTAGAAAGAAAGCTACCGGCATTCAGCTGAAGTTAAAATTGGAGATGGACATGAAAGGTAACAAGAAAGGTTTCTACAGAAACACCAGCAACACAAGGAAGATGAAGGGAAATGTGGGATATAGTGGTAAAGACATGGAAAATCTTTGTTACAAAGTGACTTTGCTTTGTCAATGTTTATAGGCAAGGTCTGCTCTCTAACCTCCTTAGTCCCTACAATGAGTAGTAGAGTCCAGAGGTGGAAGTGCTACCTATAATATAGAAATATGAAGCTAGAAAACTCTTGAGTACATTGGATGTACACAAGTCCATGGAACTAGGTGGGATGCATCCAAAAGTGCTTAGGAAGCTTGCCAACATTGTAGTGAGACCTCTCTCATCTTTGAAAGGCTGTAGTGTCAGAAGAAGTCCTGATGACTGAAAACGACAAACGTCACATCCATCTTCAAGAAGGGCAAGAAGAGGATCTAGGGAACTACAGGCTGGTCTTCCAAATGTCATTCCATGGGAAGGTTATAGAACAAATTAAAAGCAAGTTTGCAGTTCACAAATGGGAGGGAGTTGTTGATCCACTGGTAGGCATGGCTGTCATTCATAATAATCTTGACAGAGTGGAGAAATATACTGACAGAAACTTCATGAAATTCAAAGAAGACAATGTAAAGTCTGGCACTAGGGAGGAATAATCCCATGCAGCAGAACTGGCTGAGGACTGACTGACTGAAAGCAGGTTTGCAGAGAAGGAGCTGGGGATCCTTGTGGACAAGTTGAACAAGAACCAGCAGTGTGCCTTTACACCAGTGAAGGTAAACCATATTATTGTCTGCAGTAGTAGGAGTGTAGAAAGGATGTCTAGGAAAGTGATTCTTCACTTCTACTGAATGTTACGAAAGCACACATGAAGTATTGTGTCTGTTTTGGGCTATCCAGTGAAAGAGAGATATGAACAAACTGAAGTGAGTCCAATGGAGTTATCAAGATTTTCAGGGTGCTAGAGCACGTGATGTGTATCAACAGGATAAGAAAGCTATTTTCAGGCCAGGAAAAGGGGCTAAGGGGCAAATCTAGCTGACCCTCTTCTTCACAGAGAAGTCAAAGCTAGACTTTTCAGAGCTGTGCAGCTAAAGGTAAGGGCCAATTAACACAAGCTGCAGAAAAAGAAATGTAATTAGATGTCAGGAATAAAAAAATTAACATGAATGTGATTAAGTACAGGAAGAGGTTGCCCAGAATATAAAAAACACTAATGCTTATATACGTGTTGCAAATGCTTCCTTTATTCAACACATGTTCTCTAGCGTAGAGCACATATTTCGATGTTTGACTGGTCATTCTTTGGTGCCTCAGCTTGAGACACCCACTCAGTATAAACCATATCATAAAGTTACATTAATGTAAATTAAGCTAATTATTTCATAGAAGTGACAATTGTTTCATATTTCAAAAGACAATTAGTTGGCAAAAGTAAACTCAGCCTTGTTTACCTCATTCTTTCCTCCTAAATATATATATATATATATATATATATCTATCTTAATTCTGACTGTAGAACTTGGCAGGTGAAAACAAACTATTTCAGTCTGGAAAACTCATACTGTGGAACTGCCAACAATCTAAAAGAACATGAGAAAACTGAAGAAATTATTTTTAAAATCCAAAATAAATCAGCCTCATATTAATTATCCAAGGACATTCAACATTGCAAAAGAGGACACTAGTTTGCATTAATTTAGGAAGAAATTTTTCACTGTGAGGGTGGTCAGACACTGGAACAGGTTGCCCAGAGAAGTTGTGGCTGCCCCCTCCCTGAAAGTGTTGAAGGCCAGGTTGGATGAGGCTTTGAGCAACCTGGTCTAGTGGAAGGTGTCCCTGCTGATGGCAGGGGGGTTGGAACTTGATGACCTTTAAGGTCCCTTCCAACCCAAACCATTCTATGATTCTAAATACTAGTAGTCCATTCTCTTTTAGAAAATACTACATTTTTGTCAATATCTTTTGACAGCTGTTAGTAGATTACCAGGGAATTAGATTTTTGAAGTTTGTTGACAAAGTGTTTGTTTCACAGAAACAAATGGAAGGTTAATTGCTATATTTTGTCTTCTAAATCCTTTATTCTTTGTGGAGTAGTTTGCAGGACAATGTACCTACACTCAACAATCTGAAGACAGAAGTGCCAGGGCCCTGAGGGGACTATGAGTCCTGAATGCCCTTGCCCACCTCCCCAGCACCTCCCCCGACCCTGGCCATGGCCCAGGAGCCCATTTCAGCCCAGCTTGGGGCCATCAGTTCCTGCCCCAGAGATTGCTGTGTAGGTTGAATTGGTCTCCAGCTCTGCCCTCCCTGCTGCTGAGCTGGGCCCACCTATGGGCTGACATCCCAACCTGCCCTCAGCCCAGTCCTGTCTCCATGGAGGTTCCTGATGTCTTGGGCCAGAGCTGTTCTCTGGTTGGGGGTGGTGGGACTGGGCCTGGTTGTGAGGCCCTGATCTGTTTGTCCTGGGGGATTCCCCACACAGCTCCCATCCTCCAGCGAGCTGCTGGTCCACATAATGTCCTGACAAGCAGTTGTATTAATATGGATTTTTTGTGTCCATGATTATGACCCACAAATTTAAGGAATCAAGTAATGACCTGCACAAATACAGTCCCTGGAGAACCTGTTCCTATGTGTTCTGAGCTGTTTGAGGACACAGATGTGTATTTTGTTTTGCAAATTTTGTGTTATGAGTAGAAAATAACCAGTGAAGATTTAGAAAATATTCAGAGATTTTTATCGCCTCACAGACAAATAATTTAAAAAGCTTTTAAAGGCATAAAATCATTTATGTATAGTTTGAATTTTGTCAGTAAAATTCAAAAACCAATTATCTGCAGAAAGCCAGGAAAATAACTTCTTATTGAATGTCTTCTATGACCTTCACTCATCTCCAGTATTTTCTCTTCTAAGACATTTGAGATTCACTTTCTCTGGACAGAAGGCTTTTGTAAAGATCTGTAAGCAGTGTTTTGCCAATATATCTGTATTTGCCATCCCAAAGCAATTTACCTGCTCAATTAAAACAGAGGTTCATACTAAATCAATATTAGAACTTAATATTTTGGTCTTACTGAAATGAGCAGCCTTCTGCTTCAACTAACAAAACACACACCATGACTCAAATTGTATTTGAATTACCTGTTCAAAAAAGGAAAGTAAAATAAAAGCTATATTTACAAAACTACTGGAAATACAACCTCATTTTCCATAACAGCTCATGTATTGAGACATTCACCCAAGACAAGTTTGCCATGAAATCTAACATATAGTCTTGAACTTTAGATGTGACTTAACAGATTTATCTTGACCTAAAACAAATATTTGTACTCTTCAGAGTATCTCAGTTCAGGATCCTGCTCAAGTTGTCCACCAAAACCAAATGATCCCGTTCAACAGCAATGAGACCCTCTGCACTGGGATGCCTATTCCTAAAGAGTAGTGGACAGAGCACAACCAAACAGATGTGATCTCACCATCAGTAGGAAAAGCCCGACAATACTCTGTGAGCTCATCTCAGCCTAAGCTGATTTTAGCTTACTTAGCAGTGACAGGAATTGCAATCAGGTAGTTATTACCTGAACTTGATCTAGCTTCATTTTGGCTGATAACAAGTGGTTATTCAATATGGATTAAATTGTCTAAGACTCTGAAATAAAACATGGAAGAGAGCAGATAAATTATACCAGAGCTCCCAGAATATAAATACTACTGCTTAAAAACCCCCCAAACTTCTAAACTTGAATACACTTCACAGTGATTGCCCCCATTCTAAAATACATCTTCCAGAACTGACTACCCTAATTGCTTTGCTAAAAGTTAGATTGAAAGTTGTTTCATGTTCTACCTTTCTCTAAGCATCAAAACACAGACAAATAAATACTGCAAGATACATTTCAGTTTTGACAGAAACAAAAGAACTAAACAAAACCCCAATAATAATTTTGTTGATATATCATTATAGGCTTTTTTTTTTTTTTTTTTCATCACAGAACATCTGGAATCTACTGTACTATTTTAGGTACTATGTATTACAAAATTTCAGTAAATTACATTGCATTTACTTTTTTTACCAAACTGAAGTAACCAACCTGACTCTTCCTTTCTCTAATATGAGAAATATCTGGGCACTTATCTTTGTTCTCTATGCATGTCTGCAGACAGGTGACTGGCAACCAATATACAGAATGTGCTACTGCCTCATTTTCTTGAGCCTCTCCCTGTGCAAGGAAATGAGCCACCTCCAGAATCTTTTCCAGATTAAAAACCCCTCAGCAAAATCTACTGAAACTAATTTAATAGCTCGAGGGCTGTTAAAAAATATGTTTTGTGGTAGCCTCACTAGTTACCAAACAAATAAAACATTCTCAGCGTCAGTTGAGCTGCTGTTTTCCTGCCCTACTCATGCCAGCATCCCAAGGATGGTGCATACACATTCATGTAGACCCAGTTCACAGAATAGTTGAGGTGGGAAGGAACCAGTGCTACACAGAGGAGAAGGATCATGTCCCTCAACCTGCTGGCAATGCTCTGCATAATACAGACCTGGCGTCCTGTGCTACAAGGGCTGTTTCATGGTCGATATGGTGCTCACCAGGACCACCAGTTCCTTCTCTGCAAAGTTGCTTTCCAGTCAATTAATGAAACACATTTACCTCACATGTAATTACTTGAATAACTTCTTGGCAGACCTCTGTTGTCAGTGTGGGTCCAAATGAAATCAAGAAATGGCAGTATAGCACTCTGCTAAGTGATTAAGGTACTCATCTGTGGAGGGCAGGAATTGGGTGCCAGGGTAGCTTAAAACAATGTACTATTTTATAAATCCCATTTGCAGTCTTCAAATATTTTTGCTTTGACTATCATACATCTGGAAAATGGTGAAACAAGGCATCCACAAGTCTGGTGTAGGGAAGAATTCTTTATATCAGGATGCATGGAAGAATTTTAATAGTAGGACCTTGTGGTGGTTTAACTTGGCTAGCAACCAAATACTGAACAGCTCACTCTCCCCCCTGCCAGGGAACAGGGAAGAGAATTGGAGGGGTAAAGGTAAGGAGACTCAGAGGTTGAGAGAACAATTTAATAATTGGAATAAAATAAAACTTAAAATAATAATGACAATAATAATGGTAATAATAGTAGTAAGAGAATATATAAATAAGTGATGCTCAGTGAAGCACTCACCACCCACTAACCAAGCCCAGACAGTTCCCAGATAATGATCCTGAGGAATGACAATCCTGAAACTGAAACCATAATCTGAGAGAGAGAGAGCCCAAGAGAGTACAAGAGCCCAAGAAATACTCATTAATATACTTAACACGCCGTTATATGATATGGCATATCCTATTAGAATATCTAAATGCCAATTTGGTTTTAATAATTTTGCTATTCCCCTTCTCGGTCCTTTGCACTTGCAGACTAACAAAACACAGAGAAGTTGGAAATTCCTTTGTCTTACAGTGACAACTGAAAACATCAGTATATCAACTTTCTTCTCATAACAAATCCCATACTGAAACCAAACCACAACACTATTCTATCTTCTAAGAAGAAAATTATCTCTGTCCCTGCCAAAAACCAGGACAGACCTTAACAGCAGGATTCAGTCATCAGAAAAAGAGGTTAGGAAGAGAATGTTACTTCACAAGTGGTCTAGAGGGCTCAATATAAACCAGTGGGCTCATACAGAGCAAACAGATAAGTAAATAACACATGGACTTTGTTTATGATATTTTAATGGAACTACCCTGTAAGAAAAGTGCTCACCACAATGTAGCCAATACTGTAAATGTGGCAATTATTTTCAGTTAAATTTTTTTCTCATAAAAGTTTTCAAATTACCTGTAAATTGTAAACATATCATAACATTCATAAGACAACATCTCAGATCCAATTTAGTTTCAATCTTGTAAAATAAATAATTTAATCACATTTTTAAATCTACAAGCTTGGTGGGACATTAAAGCCCACTGAGTCAATTTATAATAGGCAAAACTCATCCAATGAAGAAGTTCTCCTATTTGCTTGGGCTTGTAACTCTAACCCTATCTCACAAACAGCTGAATGACACTGTAACCAGAATAAAGCTGGGCTGGGCACTGAACAATGACTGAACTACATCTTAGGACGTATGCACTGCACTGGCCACAACTAATGAGAAGGCAGAGGTAATGCAAGGTTTGTCTCTCTCTCCACATACAAATAAACACTGCATTTAAACAGTCACAAGCAGTTCAGAATCTGGTCCTTAGTTTTTCCATCTTCATTACAGTCACATTTCTGCTTTTAGAGACAGATCTCATCAGATTTTAAATCATTCTGATTATGCTAATTTCCATATTTTGCAAGACCTTTTGCAATTCTGTAGTTATTGATGTTAACTACAAAAAGAATAATCCTCAGTTTCTCCAGTAATGAACCACTGAGTTATCCCACAATATTATCTCCCCAGACCCTGAGGGTGACTTTGAAAAGAATGTTAGTTATCTCTAATGGAGATATGTAAACAGATGTTATATTTGCCATCTGATTAAGCTTTTCAGAATGATCATTAAAGTCCCTTACCCATATGGAACATCATATGTATCTACTGTTTAACTAGGCAAAGCACATTCTTTGGTCTGAAGAAAATATACAATCTGTGACAGTTAAGGAAAGTCTAGGAATCTTATTTTCTCCATTCTCCTCTGGAAATTAATTAGGGTTATCTGAATGACACTGTTTTCAAGCTACCTCATCTGTACCACAACAGAGAGTGTGTGCACATAAGCAAGAAGATGTACGGTTAAAATAGCTAAATCATTCCCTTGACTGCTGTCTTAGACCTCTTCTGCCAAAGTGTTTCTATGTTCCACTGGGGATGCCATGTAAAACAACATCATCACATGTGGTCATTGCATATGCCTAATTTTCTCACTGCTCAATTTCAAAGCATTGGGTCTAATTTGTAGCAGGATCAAAAAACAAACAAACAAAAAAACTCCCCAAAAATGCAGCTGATGTCAACATGAATTTTCATATATACTTCACTTACACGGTCTATAAGGCTGAGCAAATCCTGAATTATCAAGCATGGATGAATTGGGCATCCAAGATTAATGTGAAAGTGGGTTTAGGTTTTAGGTTTAGTATTTTTTGTTATTTCTCTGTGCTCTAGAGTGTATTATGTGGGTGATCATGTTTCCCTTCTCTCCTACTGCACCCCAGCCGCACTCTCCCTACCCTTTCTTTCCCAGAATCCATTTAGACTTTCTAAGCTACTCGGACTCAAAGTAGCTGTGTGAACACACTGCTGTTCCCAAGCTAATACAGTCTGGTTTTCAGTTTGGCTTATTATTCTGGGGCATAAAGAGAGATTCTGTACTTTCAGTTCTAGTGCATGAGCACATCTAAGGACGGAGCAGTTGCTACAGTGAATGGCTGACTTCATCTTGGAGCTAATCATGCTTAATCCCTGGGAAAACAGAAACCATGTCCTTTGGTTAGCAGGAGGAGCAATAAGAACCTTCAGCACATGCAAGAAAAGTTACCTCTTTGAAGACTTAATTGTTATCTCTATCAAATATATAGAGAGCCTGTGTGAACTCTGGATTGTAACTCAGCCAAATTTGTTTGTATTTTCAGAAGGGTTACTCATAATGAGAGTCGTCTGGCTCTTCTAGAAGTGCTGGAATATCATGAATACAGAAAAGAACTCCAGGCTTTGTTAGTTATTTTTGAAAACAGATAATGCCTAATACCAGTCAATAAATGACTAAATCATTCAGGCTAAAACTATGAAAACACAGAAGTTTTTGGATGAATTAGCCTGAGACACAGAAACAGAGCATTGACAAAGTTTACATGTTAACATAAGATTTTTCCAAGGTACAGACTGAAAAGTGATTGTATAGGTAGAATCCAGCAATTCTAATAGCAGTAGGTGTTATCAGTTCCACATATCACACTCAGTTGTAAAAGCTATCACAGAATAATTATAATTACTTTCTCTATTTAAAAAACTTTGTTTTGTACTAAATCTCTAATTTACCCTAATCAAGCTTTTTCCTTGACATACACTTATAATAAATGTTTCCTATATAAAATATATCATTTTTTATAGCAACAGTAACATAAAAATAAATGTTGACTTTTTCCTAAATCCACTTGATTCAGATTCCTATAGAGCACGTGGCATCAGGTGCAGGTTCCTTTGTCCCCCTTGCAGCAGCTCTTCCTGATTCTCTTATCATCCACCTTTCCCTTCTTCACGGTCCACATCTGCTTATTTCAGCCCCCATTCCTTAAATTTTTGATTACATTCCCATTTCCCCTGATTCAGTGCTTGGAGGTAGTGTGAGGAACTGCACTGTCTCAAAGATTGCTTGCAAGGACAGTCACAAGACCACTGGGTTCTGGAAACCCCGACTTGTGAAGGCACCCTGCCTGTAAGACAATCTTTGAGCCACGGGGTGATGTGAGGAGCAGCACCATTATCTTGCCTCAAAGATTGTCTGCAAGATCACTGGCAAGATTGTTTTCACGAGACCACTGAGAAGGAAACAACTTGTGAAATGCCCTGCCCGCAGGAGGTCTTCTGCCCAGACATGTCCCTGTCCTAGTGCTGGGGGGGGGGCACAAAGAGACGTGCCATTGCTATGGTAACTACAGCCCTCGAAGGGGTACTTAAGGAAGACCTGCATGGGCAGCAAGAGAGCGGAAAGAAAGAGAAAGAAGAGGGACAGAGAGGACGACCACCTGACTGCACCACGCCACGCTGCACCACTGCTGGAACACGCTACTGAGACCTCCTCACCCGCCCCTTCACCGTCGCCTCGCCGCTGGACCCGTGGTGGTGACTATTCTTGCTGCCCTATCCCGACTCCTGGCTTCTTTTCCATCTTTCTTTCCATTCTGTCCTATCGCTACCCTCCTTATTATTTTTGGTAATAAATGGTGTTTCGGGAATGCGGCATTTGACCTCGTTTGTGTCTTAATCTCGCTCTTGGGAATATATCGAAACCTTTCCCTGACATCGGATCGGGATATTTGAATGATCCCGACATCGGATCGGGACAGGTAGTAGTGGAGGAAAAGCTGAAAATGAGCCACCAAAGTGCATCTGCAACCTGGAAGGCCAACTGCATCCTGGGCTGAATCAAAAGAAGTGTGGCCAGAAGAATGAGAGAGGTGATTCTGCCCCTCTACTCTGCTCTGGTGAGACCTCACCTGGAATACTGCATCTAGTTTTGGAGCCATCAACACAAGAAGGATGTGTACCTGTTGGAACGTCTCCAGAGGAGGGCCACAAAAATGATCAAAGGGCTGGAGCACCTCTCCTATGAGGACAGGCTGAGAGAGTTGGGGTTGTTCAGCCTGGAGAAGAGAAGGCTCCAGAGGGACCTTACAGCAGCCTTCCAGTACCTGAAAGGTTCCTGTAAGAAAGCTGGGGAAGAACTGTTCACAAGGGCAGGTAGCAATAGGATGGGGGGTAATGGTTTTAAACCAGAAAAGAGTAGATTTGGATAGCTGAATATTAGGAAAAAGTTCTTCAATATGAGGTTGGTAGATCATTGGAACAGGTTGCCCAGAGAGGTAGTGGAGACCCTGTCCCTGGAGGTATTTAAGGTCAGGCTGGATGGGGCTCTGAGCAACCTGCTCTAGTAAAGATGTCCCTGATCACTGGAGGGGAGGTTGGACTAGGTGACCCTTGAGGGTCCCTTCCAACCCAATACGTTCTATGATTCTATCATCTTGACACTCACATCTTATTGTGTTTCTGCTATTATAACTACTCTGTCATAAGAATTTCCCAAGCCTCCTTCTTGCTCACATTTAGATAATATTACAGATACCAAGAAAGACATTATCCTACCTTCACCATGAGATTCTCTAATGAAAACTAAGTTAGCACATCTGTTACAAAATGCTTCAGCATCCAGCTAAGAGTTAATAAACATATCAAAGGGAAGATATTCTAGCCAAGACACTTTTAAACACAGCTTGGATGGTCCTATAAAGGGGAAACCAGTCACCAGCGTATATATGACTGGATCTAGCAAATTCATGTTAATTAATTTTTGTACTTCATTAAAGAAACTAGAATTTGCAATTTAATAAGCCTTGGATTTTATTTCCCGTCTTTGTCCTGTGGCAGTCCAGAGTCTAAGTATCTTAATGACAGTATGCAACCAATTAGCACAGAATCTCATTTATTATACTCATGTTGATATTAAAAGTAATGAGATAAAAGTGCATAACAATAAAAACAGCAAATCAATAAAAAATGGTTTAGATGTGAAATACATTACTTCTTTTAGTCTTTAAAATATTTTATAACTTTTTTTGAAGCATACCTACATATATGGGCAAAGGATGTTTACTATTAAATATATGTTATTGATCACCCTTGATGTTTGGAGCAGAATGATGATGATGTAACTTATTCTAAGACAAACAGACAAGTAACTGGTACATTTGACTGATGATAACTTTTCCCCCTACTGAATGTTCTTAATGACAACATCAGATTTCATTTTATTGTGCTGTTAGCAACTAATAAAAATAATAAACAAGGGAATATGAGTTTCCAAACAAAAAGCTGTTTCATTTAATGAGTGTACTGGCAAAGTCTCTGCAGTAGTAGGTGTTAAGAGCTGAACTTAAGCAAATACAGAACAAAAGAAGAGATGAAATCTGTGCTGTGCCTCTGAAAGACTGCCTACACAGAGATATGTTTTAGTAGTAGATAGGTATGGTTGGACTTGATGATCTGAGAGATCACAGAATCACAGAATATTAGGGATTGGAAGGGACCTCGAAAGATCATCTAGTCCAATCCCCCTGCGGGAGCAGGAACACCTAGATGAGTTCGCACAGGAAGGCATCCAGGCGGGTCTTGAATGTCTCCAGAGAAGGAGACTCCACACCCTCCCTGGGCAGCCTGTTCCAGTGCTCTGTCACCCTTACTGTAAAGAAGTTCTTTCTCAAATTTAAGCGGAACCTCCTGTGTTCCAGCTTACACCCATTGCCCCTTGTCCTATCATTGGTCATCACTGCAAAGAGCCTGGATCTTTTCCAACCATACAATCCTATGATTCTATGATAGCACAGGTGTAATTAAAAGGAGCTAAGGCTACAAACTGAAGCACACCAAATGCCTGGCACTCCCTCCTTGTGTTACTCTGCCCCAAGTACCTTTGTGCTTCAGTCAAATGTAGTCTTTCTCATACCAGAGCCCTTGCTACAGGAAAAATCTGTGCAAGTTGCAGTAATATCCCTACCTGCCCGTGGGCAGTGACACCTCATGTAACACCTGAAGTTCACAGCTACACTGTGGATGTGATAACATTATTACACCAGTCTCTCCAGCTGCTCCACTTCCAGCTAGCATTTGCATCCCCAATGCTAGGATCTCACAGACCTCCAAGCCCAGTGAAATCCTGTCCCTGCCACAAGTGACGTGGAGTTCTGTATAGGTAGACTCACACAATTCTGATAGTAGATGTTAATAGTTCTACATTTTGTATCAGTTCTATATATTTTTTTTTTAAGTTTTGAAGATTATTTATCAACCCAGAATCAGGGGTTAGAAAATCCAAATGGAACATCTAATGTACTGCACTTGTAGTACACAAATTTAGTTTTCCCATAATGTCAAGTAAGCTTTTTACACAAAAGAAATTTAAGAGCACTTTGAAGTCCAGACTTCTCAAATAAAGGTTTTTTCCTTACTAATAGCTAGAATGCGATGTGAAAGCCATTTTTAAATTATTTTTATCTCAGTCAATGAATTATGACAGATTATTAAGAACAGTTCTATTTACACAAAATCCATTTACATTTAAATTAACCTTATTTTAATACAACTTTGATTATTTTTAGTGATAAGATACCAATTTAAAAGTTTCTTATTAATTTATTTTCTGACCAAATGCATTTTAAAAAGGCAGTCTTGAAGAAGTTTTCAAAATAAGGCATACAACAAATAATATTTTGCAAAATTACTAATCAAACATAATGGTTCACTAAAAGCAGATTCAAATGATTAAAAATATAAAAATTGAAACTTTCAAAGATGGTGTCAGTAAAGATTATCTTTGCTATAAATTTATTTTAAAAATTACTTTAATGCTTGAACTATCTTTTCCCTCCCTCTTCTGAAGAATCCCTTAAAGTGTTGCTTCTAAGTAACAACAGAATAAGTGAATATTTAAAGTTCATACTAGCCTATAAGCCTCCTGAAACAGTTCTAATGAAAACACAGAACGCCCCTGCAACAGAAACTTTCCAAGTTAAAAAAAATAACATTTAAAAGACAATATTATTTATCTATTTTTTAATATAACCTGTATATACTAGCTTGTGTCCCCTTAGTTAATGTTCACTGATTGGGCAAACACTCAGCCCAGATCAAAACTATTTTCAAGTGATTGCATACTTGACAAGGTCACTAAGCACTACAAGAATCACAAAAAAAGATTAAAAGTTAAGCAAAACCAGCTTCTATTTTTCAATATTGTATACTTGGTCTAGGAACATGTTTGTAAAACTGCTACACCTGTTATAGCACAAGGAGAATTTTCAAATACGTTTAAGAAATTTAGAAGCCCATATCACATTCCTAAACATTTCCTCCAAAATAAACTAGGTAATTATTGATTTGTTCCCTATATTTCTTCACTTAGTTTCAACACTTTCTATGCTTAGCAATTAATTTCCTATTCCACCACAGACTGCAAGAATTAAAACAAAAATGGAAGGTTTCTGAAGTTCACTGCTGAGACCAGACATGTGGTTCAAAAAGGAAGTAGTGCAAAAAGCATTTATATAGTAGCTTCAGAAAAAAAGGAAAAATCCTGGCACAAAGTAACCTACTATACATTAAGCAAAGCACTATGGATTGGGGCAAGGAAAGATTAAAACAGTTCCCAGTTATTAATAACAGAGAAAAAATTATGCCAAATAAGTTAGAAAAGACAATAAAGACAATAAGTGGCCTAAAAATTGCTTGATGAACTAAATAAATAAAAAAAAAAAAGCTTTAAAAAAAAGAGATTAAGTGACAGAGCAATAATAAATTTTTGGCAATGTTTTTTCAGTGTCAATCTCACAACAGTTTTCTCCTTTTCCTGACTCAGCTAGGGCACACTGAACCAAACTGGAGACTCAAACTTGGAAACAAAAAAAATCAGAAGGAGAAGCACACAGCTGATATCCTGATAACCACTACAAGAATGGAAGCATTGGAACAGGTTGTTCAGAGAGGTTGTGCAGTCTCTGTACTCGACCATTTCCAAGACCAGGTTAGACAAAGCCCTCAATAGCAGTCTCTGAAATTGTTAATGAGTCAGCTTTGAGCAGGAGTGTGGATTGGAGTCCTCTTAAGGAGGACTCTAAAATCTAAACAGGGTATATATGAATCTTAAATACCAGTGTATGAGTTTGAAACATTTATATCTTTATCTATATAGAGAATAATATTTAAATACGAGATATTTCCTGTACTATATATACACATATCATAGAATCATAGAATGGTTAGAATTAGAAGGGACCTTAATGATCATTCAGTTCCAGCCCTCCTGCCATCGGCAGGGACACCTTCCACTAGACCAGGTTGCTCAAAGCCTCATCCAACCTGGCCTTGAACACTTCCAGGGAGGCAGCATTCACAACTTCCTTGGGCAACCTGTTCCAGTGTCTCACCACCCTCACAGTGAACAATTTCTTTATAATATCTAATCTAAACCTGCCCTCTTTCAGCTTAAAGCCATTTCCCCTTGTCCTATCGTATGGTGTATTTCTATTAAAATACCCTCCACCCAGCATGCTGGGTTTTTTTGTTTTTTTTTTTTCTTTCCCTTTTTTTCCACACACAATCTTTCATATTCATAGAAATATTTCTCCTTCCACCTTCTTTCCATTTTATGAGGCTGATTTGGACAACAAATTCTTCAACCAGATTTCAAAGACTTTCTAATTCTTCAGAAATTAATTCCATACAATCTTTTGTTTGTTCTTTTGAGGTTTTTGTATAAGAAAGTTTACCTTTCTGTCTCCCAGTAGTTGTGTGACATCCTTTTAAAATTTCAAACATGAAATTATGACCACTTGGACAGAACGTTTTTCCAAGTATAAAGTATCACACTGAGGCATGTGTTGCAAATAATCTCTGTGTTTCTTTTCAATACAGAGATTAAAATGAAACTGCATTTGCTCATAAAGGCCAAATCACGCCGCTAGTTTTCCAAGATTAGTATCTAAAAGATCACAATCTTCTTGTTCAACAATAATGAAGTGTTATCTGATTAGAAACACGTGCAAAAATAATCTAGTTGAAGGAATGAGTCACACAAAGGTGTCAAATCATCAGACAGAGTCAAGTGCCAAATTGTGACTGAAGCCAAGGTAGATCCAACTGTGCTCTGACTTGGCCAGTGCTTGCACAGTCGTTTGAATGACTAGAAATGTGCAGCAAGCTTTCTCTTCAAATAGAAGACAGAGTTCTGAATTCTGGAAAGTCTATGTGCAGATAGAGAGAAAGCATTTCTTTATTCTGCTCTTTCATACTTCTGATCTGACATCACAGGATCATTTTCAGAAGTATGAATATATTTAAATCTTCAGGTCTCATTCAACATTTTGTATATTTTTCAAGCAGTGAGTCTCTAAACTCACTGCAGAGTCAAGGAAGTATGAATTCTCCATATCCTGCCACAGTTGTTCCATCATAAACCTGTCAGATAACTTCTCCATAAAAAGAAATTCAGAAGTAGGTAAATATTTAGCAACATGGTGAAAGTCTGTGTTCCAATAGGGTTTCCTCAAGAAGGGTCATTAAATTATGAATTTCAAACTTTTCCAAACACTCAAAAAAGAGAGGATGTAGCTTCAGTATATAGGAAGGTTAATGACTTCATCTGGGTAAAATTTAAAGAGATCAAAACCTACTCTGTTGTCACAAGGTTTTATCATACAATTAAATTTGGACAAGCAGAGTTTTTGTTGTTTGGTTTTTTTTAACGTAATATTTGAAAACAGGGAAAAAAATGTTAAGTTATCCTGTAGATGAAGAAAGTAGGATAATAAGAAATAAACCTTGATATGAAAATAAAACATTGCCAGTGCAGATATTTCAAGGGTTAATAGATTTATAGCTTATGCTAGAATTCTGAAGTCTCAGTGTCTGTTCATAAATAGTTATTTTACTTCTCCCTAAGTTACCTGTTAATTTTTACACTGAAGAATGGATTCAGGTACATTTATCTGTGAATCAAGCTAATCTGTACAGATGAAACCTAAAATAAGATTATGTAGACAGGAAATTTGTAGATGCTGTATAAAAAAAAAAAAACCAAACCATAAAAAATATTACTAATTCCTTCCAGTTATTAGTGTGGTGTGTGACTTTAGCACTGTGATCCCTCAGACATCTGATGCATACTGGTTTTACTGATCTAGAAAAGGAAAAAAGTAGCAATTTCAGATATGCCATTTCTTTTAAAAGTAAAGGAAACGCTTCAAATTAGAAAAGATCATGATGTCCCAGAACTGTAGCATCATGACTGTGATCTGGTCATGGTCTCTGTCACTGAAGCCTCTGGGGCACCTGTATGGAACAAATACCCTGGAAAGGCATGTCCTTTGCTTCCTTCCACAGACCTACCATCCTCTTCTGCTTTTTTAAACTGTTACTTCTGTGCTGTCTGCAATACTCACTCCCACTGCAGATGGTATCACAGCAAAGGGAGCCCTCTGCTCTCGTTCCTTCGCATGGAAACAGCAGGTCACTGGCATGTTTTTTAATACATGAATTGATCTGTCATTTGACTCCTATCTACACGAATGCCCAATTATTTGCTACATTTTCTGCTGCTCTGGCTCAGTTACTCTTCCTGACACTGCAGTAGAGCCTTACTGGCTATAACTTGATGTTTCTTTTTAAAGATGCTTTAATTCTTCATGAAAGATTCTATTTCACAGTTTTTCATAGATAAACTCTTAATATATGCCACAAAATTTATCACTAGGAGGACAAAGGTTTTCTTAAAAATATGGGCTACAAAATAACTGGATTTGGTTTTTGGGTCTTATTACATTGCCTTTCTCCATAATCCAGGTAAAATCTGATCATTGCTACATAGTTTGCAGTTGAAAAATAACATAGCTGATCATCTGTATTGAAGCTAGCCAAGTAAAATGGTGCCCCCAGTTAAGCTGTTTATACACTGCTAAAAGCTTCCTTCTAAAAGACACAGCAGCCAGCATGTTAATTGTTTTAATTATGGAATACAAGAGGAATAGGCAAACAGATGCCAATTTCACCTTGAAAAGAGCATTACATTTAGATGAGTGAAGAACAATTACAGCAAATTGCTTCAAGGATGACATTATCTGGTGGAAAAATAGAGGGAAGGGAGAAGAATGAAAAAACTCCCAATTCCTGTGCTTCACCTCAATACATTTCCAGTAGCCTACAACATTCTTCCTCTCCAAAGAAAGTCCCATATCCCACTTCTCTCAATTAGAGCTTGTATTCAACTCATCCGGTAAAAAGAAAGGGCATGAAAAATATTTCAGGTAATACTTGACTGTTCTCTATTAAACTAACTGCAGTGGCTATAGAAGCCACAAGATGGCACATTGTTTGTTCCCTGTTTCTCACAGTATAAACAAAAAATTGTGTCAGGAATCAGAAGAATGAACTACTGAAGTTTTATTAGCCCCATTATCTTTTCAACAACAAAAACTTTCTTCAGAGTGCAACATCTAAGATTTTAATTGCAGCAACTATTGAAGTTTCACCAAAAAAAAAGAAAACCCCAAAAAAACCCAATCCCACCTCCACCAATCCCACCTCCAGAAATTATACACATACCATGGTAGTGAAATATTATTGCTTTTACCTAAAAGCCTGCTGCAATGTGTTCACATATGTATTTTGTTAGTATAATCTGACTACAGTAAACAAAACAGCTTGTAAAACTATCTGAATGATCAAAACACTAGTACAACATGCAAAGCCCAGTGAATACAGTATATAATTTGCTTCCAGTCCCTCAAATTCTCTTATTGAGTGCATTCACCACTCAGGCAATATTTAGGAATCCTGGACACCTGCATCATTACTACAGCACTGTTGATGTCCACCCATTTTTGTGAACACATTTTCTTCTCCATGGAAATGACCTGAAATATGACAAGTGATATGAAAAACTCCATGGAAGCCCTATATGAGGAAAGAGAGTCATGCCCATTTCCAGAATCCTACTCAGCATTTGAGATGACCACAAATAATTGTATTTCATGAAATTTTTCAGGATTTGATCTAGAGTTTTTATTCTGTATTGGAATGAAATGGACACCTCTGAACCTTGAGCAGGAGGGGAGAAAAAGCAGGACAGTGACCACTTTCTACTTTAGTACAACTCTGTGATTTTTTTGCCATCCTTAGTATGAACTCTTGCTTCAGCTTGTCTAGGCATACTTTCCAGCATCATACAGTGATTCGGTATCACACTAGTATTAGTTTCACACACTGAAAGTTATAACCTGAAGAAGACAAGACATTAGAAATTTGCAAGCAAATACCAGCTTTGGTTCTGCCGTAGTTCACACTAGACCAGCTTGTCCAGAAAGACACTTTTTTAGACAAATAAACATTAACTATAAAACTCCAAATGTCTCTTCTGAGTGTTTTGCATGCTAATTTTAGTTTTAACACAAAGAATATAATTGTGAAATGTATCTATAAACCTCTTTCAAGTGAGCTAGTAAAGCAATACTCCAGCTCCCTTAATAAAAACTCTTTGAGTTGCAATGTTTCTAGGTTTCAAATATTAAAGCTACATTTTATGTGGTGCTTATCTACCACAGTGACAGGATTCTAAAAGACAGCTTCCAATTCAATCCACAGCAGTCCCATCTACTGTTTATTGATGTTCCTAAGCTTCTGTAAAATTATATCATATTTTCTTCCCAGTCTGGGAATATTTATCTGTTTTGAATTTTATTAAACCTAGTAATCTAAAAAGCTAAATTTGTCTTATGCTAGTCAGAGTGCAGTCAAATACCAAAGAGCTTCATGAGATGAAATGTTCCCCTCCAGCCATACCCCTTCAGATCTCTTCAGTGGAACTCTCATATCCTAAAGGGACAGGGCACAGCTACAAGTTCTTACATTTACTATATTGTTTTCTAGACTTAGTTCTTAAAGTTCATCAGCAACTTGTACATGATGAAGTGGTACAGGAATGTTAGAATTTAGAAAATCTTTTGGTGCACGCTATTTATCATTATCAAATGTTTCACACCGTTCTTAATGGTGCTAACCCAGGTCCTTTGTAATATTGACCTATGTGCATTTAGTATAGAAGTAGTCCAAAACTATCTATATGACTAATCACCTCAATATAGTAGATTAATACCAGTTATTAAGGAAGTTGTAGTTTCTGTCTCCAGAAGACAACTGCTTTGTATGTGTGAAACAAAAGAAACATGCTTTTATTGTCTCTTTTTCTTTGCTTTGAAATTCCCTATTTTGGCACTTAAAAAAACCCCCAAAAAACAACCAATGAACCAAAAAACTCAAAAAACAAACAACCAAACAAAACAAACAAACAAAGGCAAGATGAAGATGACAGCAGGGGAAGACTCGGGGAAAAGTGGAAGGAATACTCTATTTCTTCCCACAAGGGTTTGTTGTGGCCATGAAAGATTTATGCAGAAAAACAATTATAGATAGTAGTTTCCTTTCCCTGTCTAATTAGAGTAAAATCACATTAAGAAATTGAACACATTTTTAATTCCATTCAATTCTATAATAAGGGACACTAGCATTAAACAAACTGCAATAGCTAGAAGGAAAGACTTACTACATCAGGCTGCTTTCAAACATAACTCACATGGAGTAGCCTCAAAACAACACAGATTTTTTTGGACACAACTGGTGGCACAATGTGCTGCATAGAACCAATTGCAAGTCACATTAAAAGTAAATTTTTTTAATTTTTTTTTTCCACTCTGTTAAAATTACAACCTACAAGATTTTTGTAGTAGGCACTCAGCTTAAGTTAAGGATAAATACATGGCACTCTCCATGGTAAATACTGACCTCTCAGGGGAGCTTAAGAATGGAAAAGTGAACATAAAATATGACATGTACATAGCTTATGTGTTCTTTAAGTAAAAATTGCTGCAATCATGAGAGCCCCTGTGAAAGAAACCCCTGTGTTCCCCAGTAAAAGGGTTCAGGAGAGGCTTTATTTAGACATAATGGACTTCCTTGAGTTCTCAGACTTCAAGGTACTTTAAACATCAGATTTTCAACATGCGCTATGATAAAGGCTTGCAGAGACAAGGAGAGAATGGCCCCAAACTCGTTATGAAGCACAATTAAAAGTAGTTTCATTTGACTGCTTATCTGTCAATAAGATTTTCTTCATCAGAAAACAAATCAAAACAAAACAGAAAAATCACAGGAAGAGGGCACCTAAAAGGCTGTTTCCAGGCTGAACTTCTGTCCATTAAAGCACCTGGCATTGTAAGTGAAACACATACTTGCTGAGGTTAGTGAGAGATCACAGAAACCACTTGTGCTGTTTCATGAGTTCCTGGTGCTAAAAATTCAAGGCCACAAGGCATGACAAGCAGCAGCAAGTAGCTGTACCAACCTTAGTGAAGCAGACTGAGCTTCACTGTGAGAAGACAATTTTATTCAGCACTCTTTAACCAAGGTTCCCAAGGCAATAAATCCAATCACCTACCACTGTGATGTTCATCCTTAAACAAATCGTAAGCAGAAATCTTTAAAAAGGGCTGGTCTGACTATGCATACCTGCTCTAAGGTATGATGAGCCTGCTTATGTCTGCTGTTATGTCTTCTGTCACCTGACATTTTTACCATCTTTTTCTCCTTCTTTCCGCTGCTCACAGGCTCTTCAGAGCATACTGGAAACTGAATAATATTATGGCTTTTAATATTATTAGATAATATAAAATAATAAATAAAATTATTTAATATTATCTGTTTTATTTTTCCTCATTGTAAAATTTACTTAAGCTAGAATAAGCTTGATTTCCCATTCTCAGGTATTATAAATCATTATAAAATCTAAGATCTGCTAAAAAACTCTTCTGGTTTAACCCCAGCCAGTAGCTCAGCCCCACACAGCTGCTTGCTCACTCCCGCCCAGTGGGATGGGGCAGAGAATCAGAAGGGTAAAAGTGAAAAAACTGGTGAGTTGAGATAAAGACAATTTAATAGCTAAAGAGAAGCTGCTTGTGTATGCAAATCAAAATAAGGAATTCATTCACTACTTCCCATCATCGGGCAGATGAACAGTCATCTCCAGGAAAGCAGGGCTCCATCATGCATAATGTTTACTTAGGAAGGCACACACCGTAACTCCATATGTCCTCCTTTCCTCCTTCTTTCCCCAGCTTTTAGTGCTGAGCATGACGTCATATGGTATAGAACATCCCTTTGGTCAGTTGAGATCAGCTGTCCCAGCTGTGACCCCTTCCAACTTCTTGTGCACCCAAAGCTCACCCTCTTTCTGTCAGAGCAGTCTGAGGAGTAGAAAAGGCCTTGACTCTGTGCCAGCACTGCTCAGCAATAGCTAAATCATCCTTGTGTTATCAACAATACTTTAATCACAAATCTAAAACATAGCTCCACACCAGCTACTATGAAGAAAAAAAAAAACTTTATCCCAGTTAAGATCAGAACAAAACAAAAAAATCTCAATAATTTTTCAAAGATACAACTTCCCAACCAAATGTGAGAATAAAAGAACAGTGATACTGGTTGGTCCAAGTGGCCATCTCCCCAATATTCTGTGTCCCACAGTAGCCAGAAGAGGAAAAAGGACAATTCCTGCCTAGTTTATATAGTTGAGTGTGCTGACTTCTAGTCTGGGAGTTCATCTCCCACTCTTCTGTATGAGCAGAAAGGAGAGTGAAGGAAGGTCACTACCACAATTCCTTAACCAAAATCTGCACCACCTCTGACACCAAACTTTGGACATGAGGCCTTCCTCCACCCCAATTAGCATGGTAACACCTAGAATAGAATAGAATAAAATGGAACAGAATAGAATAATTTTCAGTTGTAAGGGACCTACAATGATCATCTACTCCAATTGCCTGACCAATTCAGGGCTGACCAAAAATGAGATTAAATTATTAAGGGCATTATCCAAAGCCTCTTAAACACTGACAGGCTTGGGGCATCAACTACTGCTTTAGCAAGCTTGTTCCAGTGTTTGGCCACCCTCTCAGTAACAAAATGTTTCTTAATGTCCAGTTTAAACTCCCCCTGGTGCAGCTTTGACCCATTCTGTGCATCCTACCGCTGGATATCTGGGAGAAGAGATCAGCATCTCCCCCTCCACTTTGTTGCTGTGTAACCTCTGCAATGCTACCACCTGGCACCCTAAGATCATCCACATGACATAGCTGCTCTATCTAGATGTGCACCTCTGTCCTCTGTCCTTCTCCAGCAGCTAACTCAGTTGAGCTAGAGTATGGAGTGTCTGAGTAGTAGTAGGCTGGCCAGGACTCTCTCTGCTCTGGCTGTTGAGCCTGAGGACATTCTTGTCTGATTCTACCAAGCTCAGAGACCTTTTGGACTATGGCCTGCTGGGATACGTGGTCCTCATGCTGCATGTACTATCTTCAACACTATCCATGTACTGCATCTCCCTCTCATTTGCTTCAAGAGGTGAAAATTCCCCACAATCCTATTTCCTCTTGCCTCAAGGTTACCCCATTGAAAGGGTAATGCATGCCTGTTTCTCCATTTCTGTTATTTTCATTTCTGCTCATGTTGGTCTTTTTCTGTGCTCTATTTTTTTTTTAGCACTATTGAGGTGATCTTACCTGAGAAATATCATGACTCTCAGATCTCTGTCCTAGGTACCCAGAGCCCACCTTAAGAAAACTGTTCCCCCAGTCTCCACCACCATATGCAATGCTTTACAATCACTCATACTAAATTTCATCAGATAAAATTTCATTTTATCTCACAGTTTTCTAAATCCTTTTGCAATACATCATTCAGACTCTCTTTGCTATCTAAACTCGCAATTTATCATCACCTAATAAATATATTTCTTGACAATTCACCACAAACTCAAGTTAGGCAATATATAAACCCAACATATTTTGCTCTTTTTCCTTCTTCCTGAGACTCAATCACCTACAATAAAAGTCAGTATCAAGCTGCTACAAAGATTTTGCAAATATATTTTTATATAATACAAAAAAATTACATCACATCATAAAGTTTGCCTTGTTGCCTTGTTTATACTGAATGGTAAATCTACCTATATTCCAGTATATATAGATTTTTATGTGTTAAATATGATGATATTTTAGATCTCTATATTTTAGATTTACATGAAGTTGCCTTCTTCAACAATTTTTGCCTCCACTAGCACTCACTAATCATTGAAAGATAAAAAACTTACATAATTGTTTTAATCAAAGTAATATGCTTTATGGAACATTTAAACAGAACTCTGTTTTTATTTCATGAGCAGGTAAAAAAATACATTTTAAAATATCTTGGGTTTTTTGACAGAGAAAGGGAGGTGCAAGAAAAGATGCGGAAAAGAGCATTTTCCGGAGGGTTTTTGATTTTGCTGCTTAACACTATCAAATTAGTACAAAGCAGTCAATTTTGTAAATGATTATTCTGAATATGAACAGTATAAGAATTCTTTAAAATAATCCTCTATTAGATCCAGTACTGCATTTCATTTTAAAAAGAGAAGCTTCTGAAAAGAATGGAATTGTGAATGATTGTTATGACCCACTCACTATTATCACTCAAGTACGGCTCCCAGAACTATAATATAATCCATTCCTCATTAAAAAATGCTTTATACTCTTTTGCACAGTTTTGTCTTCTCAAGTTTAAAAGGATTTCAGCTTGAAGGTTAACGTAGAACAAGTTATCATCATATCCAAGAATTATAACTGCCCATCTATGGGTAACAGCATTGAAGAGAATATGTTAAGCTAAATCAGAGTAGTAACATAATAGGAGAAACTAAGCTCACTACATAAATATCCCGAAAACAGATATACATAAGATTATATACAGTCTATTATATTAGTCTCTAACACTGCTAGTAATAAATATACCAGTGTTGTATTTAGAGATTATTATTGAAATTCTGCTTGCGCTGAAGTCAGCAGAAGACTTTGACCTTAACCAAGCTCTTACTACATCACACTGAGATACCATTTTTATCGTATTTCTACTTTTCAAAATACATTTTATTTCACGTAGTTTAATATGGGATTCCAAACTGTGAATTTGAAAAGTGGTGAGAACTTGCACAGTCCTGAAGACATTACAGTGACTATTAACATACTTCTTTCATAACTTCCATGTTCACAACCAACATTTTTATTTTCAACTTGATTTTAATTAAATATGGAAAAGAAAGAATATAATGCAGAGCGAATAAGACTTCATTTGTAACTGCTGAAATATAATACTACTTAACATTCATTATATGCATTGAAAAATTAATATTGCCATATTTATATTAAAAATGAATCATCTCTTACTTCAGAACTCTCAACTGAGATGTTGCAAAGACAATTCCAAGTTTTTCAGCAAAACTTACTAAATTATATTTGCTGACACTTCAGAAAGTATTGGGATGAACTGACTTAGCATTTTAAAACAACATATACCTGCCTGTGCACTAATAAAAATTCTGAAAATGTATTCATAACAGGTTTCCAAACCATTAGTGCAAATTAGGAATGATATATGACATACTTATCTAATCTTAATCTCTTAGACACAACCACATGCAGTTGCTGATTATGTTTAATCTTATTACTTACAACAGCCAAGATGTTCTGATTCTGAGACATTACCTGAAAACAATTCAATCTAGTTTTTTGTTTCTTCGGTAGCTGCTCTTCCAAACTTTGTTTCCATTTAAAAATAGTAAGAAGAGATGGCCACTTCAGCTGGCTTGACTCTTGGCTTTTTCCTTTCTGCCCATCCAAAGAACACCTTTTTTGGTAATGTCGGCACAAAATCTCATGAGATGCTGGTTTTATATTAGGTACACTTCCTCTGTGATTTATCAAAGTTGAGTTATTTACCACTAGATAATTCATTTTTAAACCCAGTCTTCTGATAACTGTTTTCTCGCTTTTTAAAAAAATTAAAACATAAAAAAAAGAGTTCCCTTTACACATCTGTTTTCAAAGCCTTATGAAACAGTTTTTGTTTTCTGTATACAATAATATTCTGTACCCTAAATTATAAACCCATAAATTTTGCTGTAATTTATGGTATTTGATGTTATTAATTGAGCAACCCCAAACCAAGTTTGTCATGCACATGCCGAAAAAATGGTTATCATTTTTATCTGACCTATCTTTGAGCCTCAGAGTGGATCCTAATCCATTAACAACTCTCACAGGAGACAGGCTATGCAGTAGCTGTGTGTCCTGTGCCGTTCCTCTTCTATTGAACTAGTGTTACTCTTTTCTATTTTATAGCTGCCAAAAGCAGATCACAGCATCAGTGCACTCATGCAGCATGAAAAACAACTCCATTGACACATACTCAATGTAGCCAATAAAGATGCAGTAGCCTTATAAAAGCCTGTGAAAAAAAAAACAAACCCAGAAAAAATAAAAAGCTTCCTGAATATAGTTTGCAGAGCTACATAATTAAATGCCAGAGGGCTATGAATTCTGCTGGTGAGCTGAACAGGTTCTTTTATTTTTTTTAGTAGGTTTTTTTTTTGTTGTTTTTTTTTCAATCAATCATTCAAGCCTGAGCGCACACGAGGACACACGTATCTCTCCACACCAAAACAATATAAGGAAAATAATGCCCAAAGCAGAAGCTATAGCTAGCAAAGTTGCAATTGTGAAAAAGCTGTCTGACCTTTCCCTTCCCTCTGCACCCTCCTCAAACACACCAGAAATAGAATTGTCTGCAAATTTTGCTGCCTCTGATTTAATTTTCTAGAAACCAAGCTGACATATTTGTCATTAATCCGGTAATGTTCTTGCTACTTTCACACAATTATCTTCATTTCAGGTAACATTTGACAGAGAAGTTTTCCATAAGTATTAACTCTAAATAGAAAATCAATGTAAAGCAAAACCTTTTTGCTGCCCCTACTTATCTTTTTTTTGGAATCATAACTTAAAATACTCTATGTCCAAACATCTATCTAGTGGTATTATTGAGCAATTAATTCAATAAATACTGGGATACTTCTGAGCAAATTTGGACTCTCAGACTCTCAAAGTTCCTGTCAATTTTCATGGGAATAATAGGAAACTTCAAAGAAAAAGAACATATTGCTTCCAGTGAAAAAAAGGCTGTAGCAGTGTTAAATTTTTAAACACCAGATAATCCTCTCAAAAGTAAGAAAACTGGACATAAAACTACAATGACAGCATGCACTCCATACATTTAAGAATCAAATGAGGAGACAGAAGTCTATCAGAAGTTAAACTCTTCCAATACTTGTACTTATTTTCTATTATTAGAAGCAGAGGACCACAAAAGAAATAAATTCAGCAGTACTACTAGGGAATATTTAAGGTACATGAATGAAGCAGCAAAAGAAAGATATTTCTGGATTTTGTAATGCAAGATGGGTTTGGTTTTTGGTTTGATTTGGGGTTATTTTGGGGTAGAGTAGAGGAGTGGGGAGGATACACACCATGCATGGGACTGTCAAGTCTACCATTTGCTCTAGAGCAACACCAGTAACCTCCTCCCAACAATTAGAAATGAAACTGAAAGCAAGCCAGAAAAAATCTCCTATTTATCCATCAAAGCAAAGCACCATTTAACCCAGATGCAGGACCTTGCATTTGGGAAAAAAAAAAAGAAGCACCACCTGGATCAGGGCAATCCCAAACATAAATACAGGCTGGGCAATTAATAGACTGAGACCAGCTCTGAAGAGATGGACTTTTGCACAATGTGTAAAAGAAGCGTGATCAGCAGGTCAAGGGAGAGGATTCTCCCCCTCTACTCTGCTCTCATAAGGCCACACCTGGAGTGCTGTGTCCAGTTCTGGAGCCCCCAACACAAGAAAGACATCGACCAGTTAGAACAAGGCCAGAGGAGGCCACAAGGATCATCAGAGGGCTGGAGCACCTCTGCTGTGAGGACAGGCTGAGAGAGTTGGAGCTGTTCAGCCTGGAAAAGAGAAGGCTCCGGGGAGATCTTATAGCGGCCTTCCAGGAAGCGGCCTTCCAGGCTCCAGGAAGGCTGGGGAGGGACTTTTGACAAGGACAGGGACTGACAAAACAAGGGGCGATGGCTTTAAACTGGAAGAGGGGAGATTGAGATGAGATCTGAGGAAGAAATTATTTGCTGTGAGGGTGGTGAGACCCTGGAACAGGTTGCCCAGAGAAGTTGTGTCTGCTCCTCCCTGGAAGTGTTCAAGACCAGGCTGGATGAGGCTTTGAGCAACCTGGTCTAGTGGAAGGTGTCCCTGCTGATGGCAGGGGGGTTGGAACTGGATGATTTTTAAGTCTCTTCCAACCCAAACCATTCTATGATTCTATATGATTCTATGATTTTCAGCTAGAAGACCTCTGTTGCATCTAGACTGACAAAAAGAAATCATGACTGTCAAGCAGCACAAACTGACTGTATCATTATTTTCAAAAGGGAAATAAAACAGTCCAAGGGTAAATTAATTTTGTTGCTCAGCTAATTTTTGTCATGACTTTCACAGTACTGGCCTTAATTAAAGTGTTTTATTGTCTTCATCATTTTCAACACTTGTATAATTGATTTTTTTTATTTTTTAAAAATCTCTGAAATAATTTTCTGCTGACTTTCAGCAGTAAATTCACAGGATAATTATAAAATATTTTGTAATTGAGAAAATTCTATGAATTACTCAGCTTCAGGATAAGAAATCATATTTTCATTCTAAAGCACAAAAGAAGGTCAGGGATGACAACACCAGAGGGTCTTTTCAGTCAGGATCAGACTTGAAGTGATTTCCTCCCAATTCTTCTTTCCTTTCCCAAGAATATCAGCAAATGCAATGAAATAAAGTCTTATAAGCTTTCTCTAGGCATTTACACAACATTAAATGTGAGACTTTTGTAGGGTTGGTGGTTGGGAATAACACAAGAAAAAACAAAAAGGGAGAGGGTGGGAGAGGGAGTTCTTGCCAGCAGGAAATCTCAGCTGGAAATACTTCAGCTGCAAACTGGGTTTTCAGTTGAAAACTGCAAGAAAACCCCAAAGTGCCTACTTAGAGTTCAGAAGAGAGACAAGAGGAAGACCAGAGGTCTTGAAAATGTAATATATAGGGGGGAAAATTGATTTATTTACTCTAGTGAGGGAAGGAGTTATAAAGAGGCATACTGATCTTAAAAAAGAGATTGCTGCAATAAGAAGGAACTACATATTTATTAATACAAGAAGGCAAAGTGCTTAAATTTCAATAAACATTTGGAAAGGAAACTTTCATAAGTACAAGGTGTGCTGGAGTGGGTTGCCTGAGATGACCACAGAAAAATGTTGAATTTTCAGAGTATATGAAAAAGAATAGCTGATCTTATCTTGAATCATGAGGACGGTTAGTGACCTTTTTTGTTATTCCTAGCTTATTTCCTTTAATTTCTATTCACTAGTGACTTATTTTCTTCTGGGAAAATAGGAAATCAAGGACTTTTAGCCTTTAGTTTTCATGCTGAACAGCTGAGAGAAGGTCTGAAGAATATCCTTTAATATGGAAATTAAAAAAAAAAAATAGTTATTAGTTATTTGGAATTAATCTTTCCAATTTTGCACATAAATTCACTGATGCCTAAAACTGTAATACAAATATGAAAATACACCACCCACTCCCAAGATCAGCAAATTTCTTCTTTAAAAAAAAATTAAATATGTATTTTCTTAAAAACAAACAACTAAAAGGTTGTCTCCTCACTCCTCCCATGAGAGATTCAATGACACAGACTTCAAATACTTTACAAAAGCAATGCAGATACTGAAATCTCACTCATTTTCCAAAATAGGTGTCACTATTTAATTTCCTAATTAGCTGGAAAGCCAGAAAGACACTGATGTTCAATATGCCTAACTCTGTATACACAATAGGAATTTAAAACAAGTCAAATTACTATTAATTTTTTTGGTTTTTTTTCTAGAAAGCTTGCAACATCATGTCTCTTCCTTGGAAATGGTTGAGATTATATATATATATACACACAAATATGTATGTATGTATATGTATATGTATATGTAAATATACACATACCACAGAGGTCACAAGAATCACACTTAAAACAAATAGAACCTTTCAACATAACCTCAGCTCTTAAATGCATTAGGAGATACTGGCAAAACCCAAGAGTATTTCCCAAAATCTAGGTTTTGATGCACAACACTACAAACACTGCAGATAAGTAAGACTGTACATCAAAGTGTTACACCATGTTAAGAACATTAAATAAAATCTCTGGGGTGGAATTCAGCTGGCTATGTATATGACACGAGTAACATTTTAGATACCCCAGGGTATCCTGCCAAGCCTAGAGCTGACACTCCAGAAAAGGTCAGACTTGTAAAGGTCCTGTGTCATATCTGCCACTTCCAGATGTCTGATTCTCTAAGGTACCTAAAATCCATGAGACACTGGTGCCTATAAACCTAAATCATGCCAACTGTGTTCTGAGATTCCTTAAGCAGTTTATGTCTGCTTGTGTATTACAGACACATAATTGTCTTAAACTCATTCATTTGCCCAGAAGCCTTTGCAAGGAGCAACAAGAACTGACATACTCCTTAGTGAGCTTCCGAGGCCCTGTTCAAGCAGAATATGCTAAAATGTTAGCAATAGAAATCCTTTTTATGCATGTTAATGTCACCAGAAATTTCAAATGCCTAGTAAAATGAAAAGAAAAAAAAAAAAAAAAGCAAGGAAAAGAAAAAGGGGGGAAAAAAAGGATAGATAAAGGAAAAACTCCTCTTGAGTCTAATGAGCAAATAAATTCACCTTCCAACATTAACTGGAAACCAGTTCCCACCAGTTTTTCAAGAAAGTCTGAAGATCAAAGCAATGTAAAAAAAATGCAGCTAGGGTAAGTATGCTAATGTCTGCCTAATTTAGAAGAAAAGTAATCAATAAAAAGAAAGCAAGGGCAGGGAAAACAGAGGCACAAAGTGAAAAATGCCATCATCAAGCTGAATAAAAAGGGATCTTCTCTGCACCATTCTGGAAATCTTAATACAGTAATGGCAGTACATAAATAATTTAAAAAGTAGTAAAAGTGAAATAAAATTAAATAAACAACAAATAAAATAATTGGTTTTAGGCAGACTAATTCTCTTAGTTGAAAAGATGGTGACTGAGACAAATCTATCACATATGTGTTCTCAGTTCTGGTACAACTCCCATTTGGTGGGACACTGAACAAGATGGACCCCTTGGGCAGACCCAGCATAGCTATTCTTCTAATTAATTAAAATACAAATAATAAATTATGGGTATAATCAACATAATCTTTCCCTACTGTACCAAAAAAACCCAAACAAACAAACAAAAAACCCCAGACACAAACAAATAAGGCAGAAGAGCCTTATGTAACAGGGAGGACATGACTGCTCTTTGACTTTGTCCATCTGATCACCCTTCCTCAGGAGCACAGACAAGAACTTCTGTCTTTACTTTTCAGACTCTATTCTTCTGCTTCCACAGGATTAAAGAGAACATTTTCTGAAGTCAGTAACACTTCTGGAATGTGGATCTCATTTTTCAAAGTTGTTTCAGAGCTTCTGCATATCCCTCATGTAGATTTTCATCACAATGTCACCCACTGTTTCATCTTGCCAGTGATCAAGAGGAAAACAGAAATTTTTCCCTTTCTTTCCCTCTACCTCAAAACCTATCTTCATTTAATGTTGTTACAATCTGAATGTGAAGTTTCCTTCCTGACCCTGCCAGTATGAACATCCTTTTTTCAGACTTCATCTACATCTTTAAGAGAAGACATGATAATATCATAATTATTCCTAAAATATATTCATATCTACTAACTTCCTTTCCCTTAACACATAAATTATTGATAAACTCCAGGCAAGATCATTACCTGAATATGTGACTGGATTTGTTATCAGTTTCAATTCATATAATTGCAGAGTTTCCATTATTCTATGTAAGAGAGATTTCTGGTTAATTGAAGAGGGGGAAAAAAAGAGCCAACACATCAACTAATCTGCTGATTAAATGACTTTTTAGATTTGTGCCTCAATACATGCATATAGTTACGCCTGTGAGAAGTAAATATGCTGTGGCACATTAGCAGGTTCCTCCAACATTTTAAGAATACAGGATGAATAATTCTTTATGTTTGCTAACAATTTCATTGAAGAATTGGATCTATCATTACAAGTTGTGCTATGGATGTTATAAAACAGACTTTATTCCATATATACTTTTTAAACAACCTGATATTAACTATTTGTTCAAAGAGTTTAAAGACCCACATAAAATGAGTGCAAAGACCCACATAAAATGAGTGGAACGACACTCATAAAATGAGTGGAAAGACCCACATAAAATGAGTGGTCTTTCTGAACGTTATTTTAAAGAATACTATCTGAGCAACCTAAAATTAAGATTGTGCTTTTTTAATAGCTACATTTTTCATACTTCAATGACAGATTTTTTTTTCCCCCTCTCCTTCCCACAAGTGAACTGCTATGGAATGTATGCACTGTAAATTGCTTGCTGGCTGATCCATTTACCAATTTTTATTTCACATCAGAATTTATCTATCACCATAGTAATGAAATGAAAATGCTTAGTAGATATGGCCCTGTGAAAGCTACTCAAACCTTGAGTCATTTTATAATTCTCTGGAAAGCAGAGAGAAATTATTCTGATATTATCAGTAGCCAAACGGGGGTTTCATGACCCGCTGAATACTTCACTTCAAACTAAATGAAGACTTTAGTAGAGAATGTAGGGTTTCAAATGTACAGATTTTATCTCAAGAACATGATTGATGGCCCCATCCCCACAGATTTTAATTACATTATTATTTTAAGCGTGTTATATTAGTTTTTAGATTTTTTTATAGTCCACATCACAGTTTTAATCAAGCATCTGTATTACAATATACTTTAAATAATTAATCCATATTAAATTCAAAAAATATTCACAATCTAAATATTTTTATTCTTGACAACACTCATTTGTAATGATTTAAAATGTTTTAAAAAGTACTAAAGCAGTCATTTTTATCCTTTGGAATAATTTCCCAGAACTCTTTTAACTGGAATCAGCATAAGCAGCTGTGAGATATAATCAACACCATTTTGATAACTGACATTTTTGTGCTTTGCAAAATCAGAATATTAACACTTTGCTCTTCGTGTCAAATCACGCTTCAAAAGTTCCTTTGATTTACTAAGTACGTCAGTCTACTAACAAAGCAATCTTAAACAGAAATTCTAATTTGAACTGAAATTCCAACTCTAAGTATTCAAATCCTCTGTCTTCTGCCTTACTTCCTTCAGCTGTTTACAAAAGATTGTGGTTAAAATGATAACATTATAAAAATTACAAGCTTTTTGTTAATTTTCTGTATTGAGCTACCTATGTGCATATGTTTTTGTGTATGTTCACATCTATAAATCCAGATCAGAAAAGTAAGAGAAATGGAGAGGAATGCCAGAGCTCCTCTGTTTCCCTCTCTACTTCAGGTCTGCAGTTAACACAGTTGCTTTACAAGACTGTGATGATGCTAATTATCACAATGGGTATCTTCAAACCAAGGTGTTTAGCAAAAGGCTATAAATAATAATCATAAACTACCTTCTGATTTCAAGTTATTCTTAGGCATGCAGAATGAGTAAAAAAAAAAAAAAATCTGTAATCAAGCATGCTTGCTCTAAAATGCCTATAAACGTGTGAGTAGATTACATAATGATATAACAATCAAAAATTTTAGCTTGAAACAGGGTGTCTCAGAAAAGAATAAATGGAAAAGTCTAGGGAAGAAAATAATCATTTCCTTTAAAATGTATTTATTTTGCTATATTTCCATTATAGAATGGAAATATTATACTTTAGTATGCTCTGTGCAGCCTCAGGACACAGAAATATTTGAAAACTACTTTTAATTTTCATAAAAATAGCCTGTAATTTGCAGAGATCTGTTTTTTGTTTGGTTTTGTTTTGGTTTTTGCAGTAACACCTGGCTCCTGTAAAGCTCTCCAGAATTTAGTTGCAGTTGTGATACTGGAACATTTTGGGACACATCTTTCCTCTAGGATACCCATTTAAACTGCCAGTGTCGGGCAGGTACCAGAAGCTGTAACCGTACTGATGAAGCGAACAACAGTCATGATTGTTCCCTGGTAAATGAAAAGCAGCATGTATGAGAGAGGTTGTGAATTACTGAATAAGGTCCATGCAGCCATCTCACATAGAATGAGCCTCAGTAACAGTTTGTCCTTTACTTTTTTTATAAGGATTGCAGAGTAAAATCTTATTAGCATGATAGCCAGAGTTGTAAAGACATTTATACAATGGAACAGCTGCTATTTTATTCAGAAATTCATTTACATTTCTCTGGATAAAGGGTAGCTTCAACTTTTATTTTCTTGGGTTCAAAAATATGTGCATATGTGTTTGTTTTTCTATTAGCTTTTACCCCAACAGCTCTGTTCTTTTCTGCTTGATTACACAAAAATATCAAAGAATTTCCTCAAGCTTTGAATTTCTGTGCATCTCTTGTATCATTAATTGTTTTACCATGGAAGAATGGAAAGGGTTTGATTCAAAATTCATTCTGGTAAGTCTGGAGGGACACTCCCAACCTTGCTTGTAGGGTATTAGTTAAGCAATTTACAGTAGTATCAGCAGGTGTGGCACATCTACAGCTCACCACATCAACTTCATATTATCACCATGTAAATAAAGCTAAATCATCACTCTGGATGGAGCCATGAACTGAGCAGAAATTTCACAAGCAAAACAATAAAGCCTGTAATGGCAAGATGTACAATGTTAAAAAAATGTCCTATGTAAGCTTAAAAAAATAAAAAAGTCAGACTGCCAATATCAGCTATTACAAAATGTTAATACTGAAGTTGGGTGAGTTACTTTACATCATTTACTTGAGAAGAATTTATCCTTGAACCACAGCTGAGATTTTTACTCAAATGGATTGATTTTATGCATTTTGCTGTTTCACAAAAGTTTTCCATTAATCATTAGTATGAAATGCAATCAGCTCTTCAAACGTCTGAATCTTCTCTCTTTTATTCTCATTTCATTTTTCAGAGAGGATAGGAGTACAAACCAAGCAATTCCTACCTTTGAGAGAACATACCGTAAAAGTATCCACACACATATGAGAAATAAAGAAAAAAGTGAAATAATTTGCAAAAGCAGGTCATTGGCAGAATCTGGGAATAGTGTTTCAGTGTCTTGGCTTTCATTGCAGTGCTCCATTGGGGACCAAGGTGCCCTTGCAAAGCTAGAATTAAGACTTTCAATTATAACAATCTTGTAGGAACTGATGAATATGCTCAATTATACTGCAAGAAATATTCTTGTCTACCAAGAGGCAAAAGCGTGGTTTTTCCTTATCTGGGAAACATTCAGCTTTCAGATCAGCATGAGTGCTTGTTTTCTAAGGAGATACTAGGGTAGGTCTAAGGGTAAAATTTGGCTGCCTTTGCCATGTATTCCAGTGGATCAACCAGCCTAGTACAGCTGCCCTTGTCCTCCAGGTGCTTAGACAACAAAACAGAAGTGAAAAACCTCTCAGTACACAGAGGGATGTTTTCTGGATTTTTTGAAGGATGAACAGTGTTCCTTCATGGTTCTTTACTTTAAGGTTTATAACCATATGATCACATTTTCCTTGAAAAAGCAGGATAGTTAATTTAGTCTACTCGTGCTGAGCTCAGCAACAAGCAAGGCAACAAATAATTTCAAAAATGTACATTTCATGTGGCTCAGTACCAATTTGAAGCCATATTGCTGTTCACCTTATTGGGATTGGTACTGACTGACAATATTTAAAAAATAGCATTTTTAATATAATCTCTGATATAAACACTACATAGCTATTTAAAGTTTAAAAAAGAATTAATTAGCCTGTGGGATGAGGAATTCAAAGCTGAAAGATTAATAAGAATCTAACTGGATCTTATTCATACAAAGGAAAGTTATTTTCACTACATTTATATAATGAAATGTTCTTATGCCAGAATGGGCTGTTCTTACAGCCTATCCTACAGCACTTACAGACAGCACATCTGTGCTGGTGCACTTGTTGCTCCTGCTAGTAGATAGCTGAGGGATTAACTAATACAAAATATTTTTTTTTTCTTTCTTTTTGTTTTTGGTAATAATTTAAGATTAACCAAACTAAGGGAAAACTAGTAACTCTAGAAAAAAAGTTTTAAATAAAAACTCGAGGCTTGTATGTACATACATTTTGCTTTTCTGAAAGGTTGTCTTTATAAATGTGCATTCAAATATGAAATGTAAATGAGCAGAATTTCATAAATAAGTGTATCTATATGTAGAGGTCATCTTAAATAAAACAGAATGGAAATGCTTATCCTGTTAAGCCTCCTCTGTGATCTCAGCACTAAATTACCCTAAGGACTGCAAGCATCAGCATTATTGAAATGTTCTGTAATTTTTTGTCTGTCAGTATAGGAAGTTTAGCAAACAAAGTAATATTAATTTTCTAAAGTTTTCCAAATGTTTCATATCATAAAAAGTAGACAAATAGAAAATGTCAGCAACAAAATGCTACCTCTTAGAACAAAACTAAAAAGGAAGCTATTTTTCACAAATCTGAGCTCTATCCACACAACGAAAACTTCAAGTCCACAAATGACATCAGCTACACAGAGAAACCAAGGAGAAACATAACTAACAAGGAACACTGAATAATTCAAGACATCTTTCATACATCACCGCAAGGTTCACAGAACAGCAAGGGGAATGTCTCAATTACTGATATGCTTTCCCCTTCAGGGAGCAGTGAAAGTTAACTTTCACCATTAGTGCAGTAGAATATCACTTTAATAAATTTACTTTAGTAGCACTAAATACAGTTCCTTAGATACAAACAAGGATATAGTAAAAAGGCGAGGTGGGGAAATAGGATGTCAGCTCAAAAAGATGAGGGTAGCAAGGCAGCCTTCAGGTGGAGCTGAGTTTTCTTCACAAGGTTATTGGGAAATTTCCCATGTCTCCTCCCAGTTATCTAGAGACACTGAATACTCCTAGAATTAGTGTAAATCACAATCTATGACATTGCTCTCTTTGGACTCAGGTTATTTAATACAAAGGCAAGTATGTAAGGCATTACAGAAAGTAACATTGAGTATAGAAGATTTAGAGGGGCTCAGTAGAGTGGGAGGGAAAAACCTTAGTATTTTCTGCTTACCAGACTTCACCACATTTCAACTCTGACACACACACAAGCACTGAACCATAACAAAGTCCATCCACCTTTTACTTTCCTGCTGTGTATTACAGGATGTTAGGGAGAGATCAGAACATGAGTAAAAAGGAAATATGTTCTGTTCATACATCTCCCTGAGTTCAAATTATATCTCATCTGCTCTATGTGAAGCATCTGACTCAGTCCTATAAATTGTTTACCTCCTCATTTGTTCTCAACAGCAAAAACTCTCTGAGCTCTTATAAACACCAAAACCCAGTTGATGTGTTCCAGATGAGATACTCTGTTCTAGATTAGGTAACGTTCTATCACATACTAGAGGAGAGTAATCCATTTGTTAACAAAGAATTGTAGTCTCCCTTTTTTAATTGTTAGCATATTAAAAAATCTGAATTAATTAACAGTGAATAAGAACACCTGAAAAACACCCCTATAATTCATTTATCTTTTAAACCTCATCTGAGAGTATTTTAAAGATGAAGACTTTTCAACTGTCACCTTTGCTCTCCATTCAGTATAATTGTCACAGAAGCACAGCATTCTTCAGGTAAAACAAGGAGCCCCAACAGCTTGTGTTATCCATTTATGGAAAAAATAATTTAAAAATTATATTCTAATTTCTGACTCCTCTGATATTTCACCAAGTGATTTAGACAAAAGTCACAATCTAAAACTCTGGCTTACAGATTCAGTAAGATTTTAGATATTGACAAGAAGTTCTGAAAAACAATACTTTCAGAAATTTTGACCATGAAAGTAACAGAAGTAGCTAAAAAATATAATATTTAAAAATATCCTGGGTCTCTTAGAGGAGGAACAGGGACACATCACAGACTGACAAACAAGTGATAAGTTTGCTCAGGAAGGTAACCATCAGCACCACAGAAATGTTACGTTGTATGAACTTGAGAATCACTCTCCCTGGTTTTGCAGTATGGACTGGACACCATGGTAAATATATTTCCAATCCCAACATATGTAACCATGCTCAGAGAATGAAATTGAAATAATTTGGAGAGTTCTTATGAGATCAGATACCATCAAGAATTAACAGGAAAATATACTAAGCAGCCATAAGGAAAAGCTGTACCCATTTAGGTGGTGCACCAACTATCAGAAAGTCATATTCCTTTAATAATAGCAATAAAGTGCCAGGTATATATTTTCTTGCTTAAATTCTGTTTTAATAGTAAAAACAAAATTAAAAAAAAAAAATCAAAGCATTAACTTTTAGATTCTGTTTCCAGTTATGTTGCCTAGCTGTAGGACATCAATTCCATCATTAAAATCTCTGCTCACTAATTTACCACCTGTAAACATGATCACACTTAAAAGACTAATTGAGTTAGAAACCAAGGACTGTACCGAGTAATTTCAGAACCACAACCTTTCTTCTGAATGGCATTCTGAAAAGAATGCGAAAATAAGAAAAGAAAATGCAGCAATAAACCTTCATAGTTAATTCAAAACTATGCAGTGCTCAAAACAGATTCTACAAGACAGGGGTTTGAAAACATCTTTGGCTGGGTGTCAGCACCAGCAGTGGTAGCAGACAGCATAGTAAGACCAGTGGTGACAGAGGCAGTGGGTGGCATTGACCTTCCTCTGCGTCAGGCCAGGAAGGAGACTTATATACCATATACAGTCCTGCATTACACCATTAGGACACAGTTTCCAGTAGTCAAAGTTTTCCTTCAGGCTCTGTGGTTGGGCAAAGAAGTCTGGCAACAGGCTAGCAGAGACTACTAAGTTTTCCACTCAACAAGTTGACTTTTCATTATCTGGACAGTTTACAACTTATTCATTACTTTAAATTTAAAAAAAATTAAAAATCTCTGGAAAATATAGGTTGTCAGTTGAATGAATCTATTGAAATTAAGCTAAATGTAAAATTAAGCTGTTTGTCTGGATGCCGTAATGCAAATACTTTTATACAAACATTTGCAATGCTGTTTTCCGAACAGTGGGAAGAAAACAAAGGAAAGAATGTAACACTAAAACAATCCATTCATTAACAAATATTCCAATATATTCAGTATACTATTTTGATAGGTTTTGTTTTCAGCTTTTACATATTTCACACAACTACAATGTGGATGGATTTAGAGATACAATTGCGTACAATACCTCCCCCTATGATAGTCTGAATAATTTATTATGTTTATACTTTAGGGGAAAAAAAACAGCAAAAAATATGTTTCTTCTTATTCAGCATTCATACTCCCTTTTCAATTTCCGTATTTGTTCCATTACCGCGCATTAAAAGTTTGCTTTAACTGTTAACAAGTCCAGTCTTTATGCTAAAAGTTTAATCTCCATTCTCGATGTCCAGATAATTCTTAGGAAAGCTTTTAAGTACAACCTAGCTTTTCACTGGAACATTTAAAGTCATATTTAGTAAAGATCAGTTTCTTCGTTCTAACTAGCTCCTGAAAAACTTCTACAGAAGTACGAACCCTTTATTATCAAGTACCAATTGTACATCATCTTTTTTCATCTCAGTCACATGCTGATGACATTTCCAAAGAAGGAAAAAGGAAACAAGATATAACAAAGGAGACGGTGAATGAGAGGGTCTTTGCACATGATTAGCTTTTATAGAAAAGTATGGTCAGGAACAATTTATTTTTTTTAATATTGTTTTTAATATTGTTAATATTGTAATATATATTGTTTATAAAGTACTGTAATAGCTCTTAAAACTTACTGCAGTAACTATGTAATGCCGTATACTTTTTTTTTCCCCTTCTTAAATAAAAAATATGGAGAAAAGCTGTTTAGAGTAAAAGAAGAGGGGGAAAGAAACTCTGTTGGTGTACCATTTTTATTATGCAAGTAAGTTAAAAAAATAGCAACCTCTGACATAAAAGGAGACTCTATATAGGCATCCTAGAATTTGTATTCCTATTTTATGTTCTCCTAGGACAAAAAAAATGCTGATTCCAGAACCTTTGACAGAAGTGGAGTATAGGAATTAATATTAATCACTTGTTTTGGTATTAGCAAGCCTGCTGTTTGTGCTGGCTTTTGTGATATGCATATAAGGTCTTCAGGGAAATGCAGTATATTATCTACACAGTCTTAAAGAAGTATGTGCCTACCTACAAATGATTATGGTATATCACACGTGTGAATGAGCAGCTAAATTCTGACATATACAATTAAAATCAATAGTTCATTCATATATAACTAAGATGTGGAATAAATTTTGCCTCGAACATAAATGCCCAGCTCACTACTAATTATGATTCCTATTTCTGAACTGCTGAAGAAGCACTGAATGCAGTGGCTGAGGTTTCTGACCTTACTGAATCTGAAATTCTTTTTTTTTTTTTTTTTTTTTTTTCTGAATTCATTTACTGTAGATACTATAGGAAATGCAGCATCATATTCAAGATGTCCATATGCACTTTTTACTAGTGTTAACACATTTTCTATTGGCATTTTGACTTTCTGCCAGCCAGCTGCTGGGTTTTCCTTGTTCAATTTTAGGAAAAGGCAGTGAGAAAACTACTGACATAAGGTTTGTTCCCCAGGAAATCTAGAGTTTGCAAGATTGTTCCCATTATTCACCACAAAGACCTACTACCACATGTACACTAGGACTAGTCATACAGGCACTTAAAAGTACTGTGTGATTTTATAAAAGGCTTCAGAAAGGAAACTTTAATGATAGGTGGACATTTGCTCAGCAGGTATTGTGCCAAATGCTTCAGAAGAGCACAGTGCACTCTCATCTTTGTGAGGGAGGAAAAGAAGTGAAAGAGTAGCAGATGCATAGAGTAGGACCTAGACAGATTCCAGCTATTTTTAATTGCCTGTTAGAAGCCCAGTCAACTTTGCTTCCACATATGGTGAATAAAAGATTTCCAGGGAGCAATTCAGTATATGTAAATATGAATCACACCTGACTGCAACCTTCTCCACTGACTGGGGCAGTGGGACTGTCCTCCTACCTTAACACTGAGCGAGGTGAACCTAGACCCAAGAATATGCTGCTGTCCATGGCTGAAAATTAAACTATGCAGGACTTAACAAATCAGGGTGCATACCTGCAACATTTTTCTCATGTGACCATAGAACATTTAAACCTAACTAGTTAAATAAAATACGGCAATTTATGACATGACAGAACTGAGATTGTTTAGCCTGGAGAAAAGGAGGCTGGGGCAAGACCTTCTCACTCTCTGCAACTACCTGAAAGAAGGGTGCAGAGAGGTGGGGGTGGGTTTGTTCAACCAAGGACCAAGTGACAGGACAAGAGGAAAAGGCCTCAAGTTGCACCAAGGGCAGTTGAGATTGGATGTGAGGAAGAATTTCTTTGCTGAAAGGGTTCTGAGGCATTGGAAGGGGTTGCCCAGGGCAGTGGTGGAGTCCCCATCCCTGGAGAAACTGAAGAATTGTGTAGACATAGTGCTGAGGGACATGGGCTAGTTGAGGACTTGTCAGTGCTTGGTTAATGATTGGACTTGATCTTAAAGATCTTTTCCAATCCAGACAATTCTGTGATTCTGTGACATTAAAGTTTTTTTACCCTAATACATATTCCATCTGCAATCACTTGGAGCTGCAGGTGTAGATCATGAGGACCCACAGTCCAAAAAGTGTACACAAAAAACAACTTCCAGCTGTGAAAAGCTGGCAGCCTAGATGGCAACTCAGAAATGAAAGAGAACAGGAGAACCTGGAGAGGAGGCTGGAACAAAACAAAAGATGTCCTAATTCACCACTTGCCTCTCCAGTGAATGTCAAGTTTGCAAATACAAATTTTGAGCTTCTTGTGTCCTGTGCCAAAATCACACACACAGAAATGTCTATCTTGCAAATTTTCATTATATAGATTATATAGGAATGCCTTTCTCTCACTCTCTGCAAACAGGTTAAACCTTCTAACAGCCACTGGGATTTGTCTTTTCATATCTACGAGCACACATGCATTGCATGTTGACAACTATGTCCCAGATTAAATTCACTGAAGTCTGTTTGTTAAATTCAGTAAGTATGGTAAGGCCCATAAAAAGTGCATTTTTCTTTTTTTACTTTTTTTTTTTTAATTGTATATTCACATGGAAATTTGATATAACAAGAAACTGGAATGAATAAAGAGACTGAACGAGATTTTAATATTTGTCTATATATATGTACTTTCTGAGGTTTTTTGTTAGCGATTATAATATTTACCTAGTAAATAATAATACCATATGAAACAACTTTAGATTTGGATTTTTTAATTAAGATTTATTCAGGGTTCTATGTATTTCAGTTCTTGCTATCCAAGAGATGAGAAAATTTAAAAAAAGAAACCTTGTGAAATATAAAGAAAGAGTCTTAAACATTTATGTGAAATTTTGACCATTCAGGACAGAAGCAATCCTAAATTACTGACTGATTGCCTATTATCTGCTCTGCAAAGAGAAAGTTTAAACGGTGACAGTACAAATAAAATGATGAGTGATGAATGATCCATGTCAGGGATTTATTTTTACATCTGTATAATAATTTATTACAAATATGCCTGCACTTTAAAGAGAGCCATCCAATGGTAACTATCTTTAACTGAAGTATTGTAGTATCAATTAAAAAAAGTTAAGTTTTGCTCACAACTGCATAAGAATATTATTTTATATACTTATGATTTAGTACTGGTGCTAAAGCTCCTCTTATTAGCAATTACAGAAAACAGCTTGATGCCAAGTCTTCTTTATTGAATCTTGATTAATCACTCTAAGATAGCAGTATTCAACTTACTAGATTTTTAGTGTGTTTCAAGACTGCATGAAGATCCTTCTATTATCTGCTATGTATAACACGTAACGTGGTTTTAAGAACAACAACAACAAAGTCTACTCAGACTGGCAAGATGAAAAGCACAGGACAGTGTCCTTGGGACAGGACAGCCTCAGTAAATCTGTATGGTAATTCAGTGAAAAATTACTATGCATCATGGTGGAAGACACATAACTATCAGAAAGAGAGAAAGATGCATAAAGGTTCATAGGTTCACAAAGCACTACTAGAAAAATATTCTCCAAACAGTGTTTATAATGCAGATTGTCATCATACAAGAACTCAAGGAAAAGAAGTTGCAACTACTCATTCTACTTTCTTTTCACATCAGAGTACAGCTCCTAAGTCTGATTTAGCCTGACCTGCTCTGATGATAGGGATTAAATCTTTTGGCTTTTATTTTTTTGTTATGCAAAGTATCTTGTAAAAGACATAAAAGTATCTGTCTTTCTGAAAAGTCAATACTTCAGTGTTTCAGGATAATACCCTAAAAATAAGAGACTCAAGATTTTTACTCAGTTTTAAAGCTACCAGCTAAGGTTATTAAAGAATTTTATAATGTTATTGCCCCAGTTCCATAACATCAGACCTGGGTGACTGGGTGGGATGATCAAACTACTATTGAATGGTGCTAAATTCTTCCATAAGACAGTCAACATCCTGTATGTTCTGGATAACATTTCAAAAACGTGGTTTATCAGTGCTGGAACAAAATTAAAGTCTAATGAAATTCTCCAGGCTTCATTTTCTAGGATAGGGACAGGCCTAAATGTTATTTAGCTGCCAAAGCTTTTCATTTAGAAATAACTTATTCTTAAGTTACTCCCGGAACAGGAAGACTTGTCAGCAAACATTTACTGTTGGAGCCTGGGTGTCTCAAGCTGCAGCATACCAGATTTGGTCAGAATGATTTGTCCTCATCAACTCCACTTGCAGACCTGTATAAGTGTGCACTGTTCAGCTACTTATTTGCATGGCACCCTGCTACTCAATACAGCTGGCTCCAGAGCGATCCCATCTGCCAAAAATACATTTTTTTTTCAAAAATGTGGTTTTGTTCCAAGGCAAAATGAAACACGAGTTTTGTGAATTGCAGAGATTTTCTCACAGCAACTACGGCATGATGTCACTTGACAATGCTTCCAACAAAAGAGCAGTAGCCTCAATAAATTAAATTTGAAATATTAAAGAAAAAAATCAATAAAAAATTAATCAAATATGTTGCCAGGAGATATTTTCTAATGAAAAGTGGGTTGCTGAGGATACTTGCAAATTATAATAAGGAGCTAGTTGAAGCACATGGCAGTTTGCAGTCATTATAAATGTTTACCAAGCACTTTGCTAAACTGGTCAATGGTCATGTTAAAAGTATAGCTGCTTTTTTACTAACAGTCTCTAGTAACAAATAAACTTTAAAATAACTAACCATCAGACATCTTTCCCCAAGCTAGCAACCTCATGTGACTAAGGAAGGCCAGCATCTATTGCCAGAAGTACTCATGGATATACACTTACAATGGTCCATTTTGTCCTTTTGCAGCCCAGCCTAAATGAATAGTTACCCATCAGAATTTCAGGAAACTGGGTGCAACTTTTTGCACAGCCTCAGCTGAAGGCTCATATTCTGAATTCATAACAAGATCACTTAGCCTCTCTAGTACACTTGTTCCATTAGACCATGAGCAAAACTAGACCAAAGCACTGAAATCTACTCAGGAAATGAAGGGGAAAGGTGAACAATCACAAACATCATAACTATTGAAAATTACCTTTCACTCACTGGGATTCTGATTCTGTCATATATTATGAGGTACTATTTAATAATGTAATTTTGTTGTCCATAAACTCATGAAAATTACTTATAATTCCTTATGATTTTAATAAAGTATATATTTCTCTCCTTATGACTACAAGTTTTTCTTTAGACATATTTTTAGTATTTGTGAATACAAGTACTAATGAGTGAAAAATGAATGAAAAAGAACTAGTGTCAAAATCTGAAAAAGACAAGAATTGGGAGGTTCTTTATTTGAAATTGCATATGGTGGCTCCAAAACCTATCATCCTGCTGTGTATTCTCAGCATCTACTTCCCACCCTGACACATCTGATATGGCTCTTCCCAGGTTGGGAGTTCCAGCCCCTTCATTTTGCTGATCTTTTGCTCAGGTTACTAACAACTTCCTACATTAAAATATAAGGGAATTTACACAGTACCTTTATTGTCAGAAATGTTTTCATGTATTTCTATCCTATCTGACAGATTTCAAGTTTCCCTTAGTGACTGCTTGTCTTTGCCACTTCTGTGGTTTGTTCATGTTCCAATGTTCTTGCTTTTCTCTCTCTTTTCTGTATAATCTCCCCTGATTATACTTTGCCCTTTCCTGTTCTTTCACTTGGCACCTATAGTGAACTTTTTGTGTCTTCTTCTTAGGTCCTAATCTATTTAATTGCATTTGGCTGGCATGATTCCAAAGCTGAACTCAGTATTCCTGTTCCTAACTCCCATCTTTTACTTTACTCATTTTAATTCAGCTCTCACAGGAGCCAGAAATATTATCTGTAAACAAAGCATTTCACCATGCAACCCACTTTACACTGTCTAAACACACTGGCCAATTGGTAGTCATACTTTACATCTCTGAACATAATGCCTTCTCATACTGAAGAAGGAAAATTTAAAAACCCAACTCCACACCCGAATACGTAATCAAGTCAGTTTGATTCTGTGTTCTCTTCTTCCCGCTCTTGCCATCTTCTTATTTAATTCCAGCTCTTCATCATCTTTAATACATAAGATTTTTAGAAAAAAAACCTATTTTGTCAGTGAGTGGATTTCCACACACTGATTATTGATAACATTTCATCTTCCTTCACCCATTCAAACTCTTCAGACTCAGCAGTCTGCTAGGAGCTAGTACCCATGCAACAAAGCCAAGTCATCCAATTCAGCCAGTTACATGACATAATGTCTTCAAATTGGAGACAAGTGTCTCCAACTGTAGTAACTGGTCTCTCAAATTCCTTGCAAAGTCAGAATCTGACCCTAGAAATTGGGCTAATTGATATAACTGATTGAAAAAGATTGTAAAATCTGTGGGTTTTAAAAGGTTTAGGTATTTTTGTCAGGGCCTATGAACTGCCAGAATGGAAAGTTTCATTAACAGGAATAGAGGGAAGGAGGGATGGACTGGGCGAGTGAACTATAGCCAGGCATCTGCAAGGCATCTTCATGGTCGGTCTTCTGAGACCCTGAATCTAAGGAAAAAATGTTGGGCCTTCAACATCATGACTAAAGCAGAAAAGATAAATAACTATGGAACTATTGCCTTCAATAACTCTGTTGCAATCCAGAATCAACACTGTATTTTCTTTTCAACAACATTGTATTTTCTTGCTTTTAACTTGCTTTAAAGAAAAAAAAAGCAATTCATTAATTTTAATTTTTCCATAATCAAGGTACCATTTTTCTTCATTAACTTATGGGCTTGAACATCCCCATATTCTTCAACAGAGGTAAAAGTTCCTCCACTTTGTTGTCAGTATCACAGTCTGGAGTTACTTCAGCATGCCACAGTTAAGAAAAAAATAGGAAACTTTTACTATGTGGTATAAATGGCCAGATTTATGTGAGAATAATGAAAGGAAGGAAGGTGTCAAGGGAGTAAAAGAAACTTTTAAGAGATGCGTGGGAATGTCACTAGCGAGCACAAGATAATGAAGAACTTGCTGAAAGCTGGAATGGAAAATATTAAACAACTCTCCACCTGGGAAAAGAGAGGGGAATACGATGTTGCCAGTTTTTGCAAATTGCTCTTAAGTTACAAGTACACTGACATAAAGGCAAGGCTCTTTGTGAGAGGTCTTGGCAAAGAGACAATTCTGAGGCAAAAGCAGCTAGGACAGTTAAAACTGAGCATTTAGCCATGTATTTCAGATAATATATTTCCCTCTTTCACAAAGTCCTACAGCTTCTTTTATATGTATAAATGACATGAGCTTTTTGCTTGGAATTTTTCACTTCCTGCTTCCAGAAGATTTTCCTTTGCATTAGATAAAATTATCCTTAACAGTTACAAGGAGAGAAAAGAAAAACAAAACAAAATAAAACATCTGCATCTGAGAAGCCAGGTAGAGCTGTGATTAAAGGTTGGCTTTTTAACTTAGTATGCAAGATTAGATTTTCCATTTTTATACATTCCCTCAAGAACAACTTGTACAGATTTATATGAGTTGGCATCATTCTGTCAGTTCTCAGTGTGGCAAATGATTCTGGAAACCAGACCTGAATTTCCCCTAGCAATAAAAAACTTGAAAATAAGCATCATGCATAAGCCAAACCTATGATTATCTTCTCTTGGTGTCTGCTTGGAAGAATCCCACGGAATACAGTCCTGGATAGGACAGGGGTCCATGAGAGCAGGTTGTATAGGCAAATCCCAGTCCACATATACCCTTTAGATAAAGATATACCTTATGGTCCAGTAATAACATGTCCCAGACACTGCCACAGCAGAACTCCTGGAAGTAATGTAGGAGAGTTTGCAACACTTGTTGAAGGTAGCTCTTTTCAGTACAAGCTTTGATTAGGGAAAGTAGCTACATGCTTTCATTAAGTGCTTTTCTGAAAAGAAATCCTTGAAAGTGATGATGAAAAGAAATAAAAGAGCATCCAGAGGGACCACAGTATTATAGCTCAAGCACCAACGTAGCAATCACATTTCAAATGCTTTAAACAGTTCAAAAATACTTTCTATTATTATGGAGATTTTCACAGATGCATATTTAAGGACCAGAAGGACTCCTAAGAGAATGTTATGTGGCCGCCTGCAAAATTTGGGTCATAGACACACATCCCATAATTCCTAAAACATCATACTTCTGTAGCTTCTGCAAGAAGATACTCTTCAGAAAAAAAAAAAATTAGTCTTTATTTCCACTAAGTATAACCATGAAAAACAGTAGAATCATGAAAAGCTTTCATAAAGATGAATGTTTAAGTGTATTTGACTATGACTTTTCATTTGACCTTGACTAAATTGAAAGCCCATGGAAAAATTTACTGTGAATGCTAGATGTGAGCTATACTAATATCTGGCTAACTGCCGCTGCTGTGAAAGCTCTTTCTATTTTAGTAAAATTTTATGCACAAAAGCATTTTCCAGAAACTGATGTAGTATGTTCAATACATTTTTATACCCAAGCTTAATTACAAAAGCTTTTTCATAGTAACAAATATTGTTGCAAGCAGAGACTATGTTTAATAAATATGTTTATTATTTTCCTTAATGAAAGCAATGTTTAAAAATTGTAGGTAATCCCATTACACTGTACTTCAATTATACAGTCCAGCTCTCCTACCCTCCTGCTGATAGAAGACTACCTCATCTTAGTTTCCAATTATATACATTAAGTCCTTCCAAAACCACCTTCATTATTACACACAGCATGTTTAGCTCTATCAGAGAAAAAGCTGTAATTGGGAAAGAGCAAAATGCATTTTCAAGCCTAAGATAATCACAAGAAAAGTTAATTATGTCAATTAAAATAATCTTCTCTCCACTCAACAAATATGACCTATTTGTGCAGAGAAACACAGCAGGACAAGTTCTGATTCTTGATAAACCATGGTATTTCTACTCAAGTAATTCTTACCAGAAAATTTGTGATAGAGCCAAATTTTTACTTTAAACTAGATCGTAATATAAGAATGGCCAAAAAGGACTATTCGATGAACCCAGGGGAATCCTCTAAAACACAAATCATAATGTTTCACATATACACCCAAAATTAAACCTAATTAGTTCAGTTTTTGTATTAAATGTCTGCTTCCCTAAAAGCAGAAAAGGACTACTGACACAAGAGGACTACTGACAGAAAATGTCCTGGAAAAATATTAAATTGAATGAAATTTAAAATGGTAGATACAAGAAGCAAAATTTGCATGGTTACTGCCAGTTGTTCTTGGTGAACAATTTTGTATCAACATCAGAAGGCAGCCAGTTGAAGAAATGAAGTGTTGATTTTACTGTTACTACCTCAAGTCAAAACTTTAAGTGTTGAAGATACTTCCACATATAGCAAAACCAGAGCTGTTCACCCCAAACAGCATTAGAGAAGGCATCAAACAAGAGGCTCACAGATCCTATAACTGCACAATCCTAACCTCCAGATCCTCAGATTGTAGAAGGAAGAGCAAGATGTGAGGTATCTCTCCTTATTAGCTGTTTCTCATAGTTAGTTTTTCTTCCTCTGCACACTGTACCTCACTTTGACATTAAACTTGATGAGCCTCAGCCACTTCACTACTTTTTAGAATGTGCAAAGTTTTGAACAGCCAGCTCATTCCCATGTTTTCACAATATCTAATTGTGACAGAACAGCTATTAACAACTCTAATTTTGCTGTGTTGAGCTTTCTCCATCTGATCCCACAACAACTTATTTAGACCTTTCTACTTTTGAGCACTTCCTAATGTGTTTTTCTGTGGACACCAGAAATAGAAATAATTTTCTATGGAGTATTACAATATGTCTACAATGTCACCACAGACTTGCTTTAAGGTTTAGGCAGATCTTTGCTTATGCCAAATTAATATTTATCTTATAAATTCCTGACAATTTGCTGTATAATATTTGTACTGACAATTCCCAAAATGACAGTAGAGGTCAAGTGGAAGTACACTGCAGTTTAGAAAGCATTTTCAGTTTTCACAGGGAAACACTACTTCTCCTAAAATTTCCAACCTCTTAATGTCTTTTACCCTAATTTGTTTTTTCCTTATCATTTGGTGACTTTGTCAGAGAATTGGGATCACTGCCAAAGATGTTTACCTCAATTTTGCCTCAGTCCTAAATTAGATTCTTCCTAAATGCTAAATTAGTTTATTAATCAGTTAAAATCTAAATCTTCATTATTAATTTACTAGAAACAATACAGCAGCTTGTAAAACATTTATGCAGCAGTAAACTGAGAACCACTTTGCAGAGATGATGACATGCTTAATTTACTACACAACTAAATATTTAATTACAAATGGTAGAAAAAGTAAAGGTGCTCAGTTGAAATTAAACAATCTTTTAAAGGATAAAAGTTGTAACTTTATTGTGGACAGCAACAGTAAATTTCTAGAACAAATGGTAGGAAACTTGCTAGCTCTTGTGGTGTTTGTGCTGACCAGTTAAGCGAAGAATCATATACTTGTCTATCCAGTTTGCTATTTACTGACAGGTCTGTTCCTTGCAGTACTTTCAACAGAAACAATTTTAGAACAGCATTTTAAATTAATTGAAAACACAATGCACTTCATGTGACAGTTAAAATAAATAGGATTTGGAGGAAAAAAGCATTATATTTTTTACAGTAGGTCATTTTTTGCATTTGCAATGTAACAGTTTTGATTCAACGCTTTCCTTGCTAACAGTACCATCTCTAATTAGAGTAATGGTATTTTCACTTTCTTGTGCATATCTACATGATTCTTTGTTTCAGATTCAGTTTATAAAAATCCCCAGGTACAATTTTTTAAATGGATTTGCATTTTTACATTCAGATTTATCTTAAAAATTCTGGCTCAGAAACAGTTTAGGAAACTGCATACAGATCTTTTGTAAAGCCATCTCCACATGGATATATCTTTCCCAGTGTAGAACCTGAACAGCAAATTATGATATGCAGCATACCTACTTAGGTGATCTTTCAAAACAGTTATTCTTAGGTGAATAAAGGTACCTGAAGGTTTCAGAAGTTGTCGATGGAAAATGAGGAGGTTTTTTTTTTTTTCTTCTTTTTTTCTTTTTTTTTTTTTTTAATCTATTCCTTCCTATTGTCTCACTGACTGAAATAACATGGTTCTCAGAAAAGGAAGGCAGGGATGTTTTTTACCCTTATGAACAAAGGTGAATGTGAACAATAGAGAGAGCAAAGCAATGAGCATGTTAAGAACAATAACAGCGTGTCCCATTTCAAGAAGGAGGCTCATTCAATAGAATATTACACCAAACAAAACCATGATCAAGCTATAAGTGTATTCCTGAAAACAAAGAGTTGCAACAGGATCGCTTTCAATTAATCTTGAACATCTATTTCAAAACAGCAAATTGATACTTCTTAACTGTCAAGCTGTTTTTTAATAATAATATAGAATCTCCTGACCTTTTACTACCTTATAAAAGTACATGACAGTCTTGTCAAAAATAATTCACCTAGAATCCTTAGAATAGTTGTCAGCTAAGAAAATCATAGCTATGTTAAATCATCAGTTCACTAGAAAAAAACACCATATTTAGAAAACAAGAAAAACATCTTCCTTATATCTCAGGGTTCAAGAATATTTCATACATTTCTGAGATTGCATGCTATTCAAGACTCTAAACAGAATAAAGAAGCATACACTTGGTAATGGGCCTTTCAATTCACTTCAGCATCTAATGTGTTATCCAAATGATATGACCTTGCTTCTCAAGGTAACTTGTAAGGCAAACTTTTTAAAAGGAAGAGTGATGTCACTGGTATTAATCAAGCCATGTTCAGTTTAAACATTACTGCATGGAATATGGAAGAAGAATTTAATGGAAGACAGATTAAAGTAATTTTTTTAAAAAAAATCTTAGTCTAGGACTGAAATACAGACTTTTCATGCAAAGTTGCTTTTCAAAGTCAATTCCAGTTTCATAATGAGAAAAGCGTGTGATAATCTTAGCCAGTGTTAACTATTCTGAGGCTAATATATTGGTTAACTAACAGGATAGCTGAACTCAGCATAGTGCTGGTATCATCGCCAGTCATCTCAGAAGAGCTAGGACTTGTGCAAGCTACGTAGCTTCACAACCTTTCTCTGTATCTGAAGGCTGCCATTTCTGCACAGACTTGAAGTGTAGTGGGGTGGGAAATATAGGTGACCTTGTTTTGCTGTTTTCTGAGGTATTTGTAAGCTGTTGTGGAAAAAGAGAGCTTCAGTCTTCAGAATAATTTGTGAATGCTTCACATGACATTTGGGTCTCCTTCCTAGTGGTAAAAACTCTCATATTGCATCTATTAGCCAATCCCTTGACTCTTTCAAATTGCTGATCTGAAGCTGTTAACATATATTAAAGCTATAACCAAGCTTTCCCTGACATGCAACAACATTTGAAGCAGTGTATGGCAGAGAAAAATTTTGCACCAAAAAAAAAGTGCCTCCTTTAAAATAAACTGTCTTGAGAGTCATATTACATGACAATAATTCTAAATTTTACTAAAGCTGTTTGCACACACTCATCTTTGGCAGGGTGCCTTCCAGTGGGAGCAAGTTACATACATACCAGCTGTAATTGCCCATATAGTATATTAAAAACCATGTAAAGTATAATTTGATAATCCACCTTAGGAACTAGTGAGAGAATTCTCATCTCGGTTTTCTCCAAGGACTCTAATGCCAAAGGACAGATTGTTTCTTGTCAGCATTTCAAACTGATCTGTATTTGCAAACATAGCGAGTGATGCCAAATGCAGTTCAGAACGCAAATCAAACAACTATTTTATGATGCGCTGTTTTGAATTGCATATGTAGAACAGAGAGGCAAGTAATGCCAAAAAAAAAAAATCCTACTTGTACATCACACAAGCAATTTTCATAATATACTTCAACACTGCATAAAAATGCAAAGAAATAAAATAATTCCAATAAAATAATGAACGCCTTATGAATTAAATATTATATTCACAATGCTACACACTGGGATTTAACAGAATATTATATACAACGTAGATTAAGTGTAGGGAATCCAACTAAAGTTTCAAACACAATAGATATACTACTTTTTCCTTTAAAAAAAAGGAAAACAAAACAAGGGAGAAATGATAAATTATTTATTGAATGAAAACACAATAGATTGTAGCTGATGATATTAAACCCACTTACTCATTAGAAGCAGGCCCAAACGGATTTCATTTGAGTCACAGCATGAGCACTTGGAGTAGCAATTAATGCAACCATCGGTGTGGCAGTTGTTTTCTGAATGTCTTCCTGCTCATCTTGATTTTGTTTTTAAGCAAATAAGATGAAATTTAACTGGAAAAGCTACTTAATCTTTTTTCTAGCATGATGACAACACTGGGGTTAAACAAGTAAAGGAAAAACTGTTTTAAGTGACATGCTGTAGACACCTATGGATTATGAATTGAAGACCTTGTTGTACCTGATGGGCAAATACCTACAACTGTGAGTATGACAGAATGACAATGCATTGGGGAAAGAGCACAGGCATCACCAATGTATGGCAGCGAGATATGATTAATTTAGAGTCCTCTTAGAATAAATAGGAGTTGAAAGAGAGAAGATACTCTGTTCTTTACAAAGAGTTCACCTCTACCTGATTAACAGATATTTCTTCAACAAACACAAGAGTCATCCTTATTGTTCATTAACTACTACAGGTAGGTGCTGGGCCCACGCAAATGGAATGGTTGAGCAAAACAAGAGCCAAATCCCTCACAGATGAAGAAAAGAGAAAGATTACTTTGAAATAAAGGATTTCAAAGGATTAACTTCAGCAGTTTACTGTTGATCAGTATCCTATTTTAAAACATCACTCTTGCATTTCTTTTGAGATTAGTTGAATTTATTTATTATTATTATTATGGTGATTGTGAGGGGGAAGTGAGTTATAAGCATAATAAATCTCTACTTAAGCAGCTTATCCCTACTGTTATATATTAATCATGGCACATAAGAGATTATAACAAACTACAAATAAAAAAGGGGGGAAGGGGAAAAAAAAGACAACTTGAGTAGCTATATGCTTTTGGATTAAATCACAATATAAGAAAATATCTTAGAATTCCAACTGTGCTAAAGCAAAAGGCACAAAGAGCTCTAGATACAGGAACACTCACATATTTTTCTCCACACAGTTATGTGTGAAAAGATAAGATCTCTCCATAAAACTGTAAAATAGAGCACTTACAAAGTCCATTTGAAAAGATTCCTCCAGGGGTCTGAGATAGCTCTGGTATCTGTTCGAACAGGTAGTTCTACAAATGAGTGACACACTTTTGTCATCCCATTGAATCTCGTCAATATGGACCCTCTTTTTGGGAAATACAAATAAAACTATCCACCCGCCCTTGCAGCATCTGGCAGCTACAGGAGAGGTCCCTTAGCGAAACAGTCATTTCACCTTTAGCCAAGGCAATAACTAGACCTGCAAGTTTTATCACTTCATCGCAACCCCAGTGGACTGGAAATAATTTGGTATGCTCTGGTTTGAAAGAGAGCACTTGTTAAGAAATCTAAGATATACACACAAATATTGAAGGAAAGAGAGAGTTTATCTTATTTGGAATTAAATATATATATCTAAAAATAACATAAGGAAAAAAATAGTTTATCTGGTATTATGTTTTATGATTTCTTAATCACATAGTTTCTATTCTGTGCTGTGAGTAATTACTGTTGAAATGAACTTCTAATCTTTTTCAAATTAGATTTCTGGGCAGCTTCTTATAAACACAGTAAAAATGAAATGACAATACTTTGCCTAGAACAGCCTATTTTGCAATTAGTTACTTTAAAATACAGGTACGAGAATGAACTATATGTTGAGTGTCATCCTAACATGAAGAGTTAATTGTTGCTATTGCCAAGACACTGTCAGAGAAAACGTTTAAATATTCCTGCATTTACAGATTTTTTTTTTGTTGTTACACATCCCCGTTTTCTTAGCCTTTTAAGGAAAATTTCCTGTATTTTTGCAAATATTTAATTGTAGGCTGACAGTCTACCAAGGATAATTGATTTACCCAAAATGATTCTAAACCCAGGCATACAGAATGAAAAAGCGTCTGCTGGATTATGTTCTACTTATCTAGTCTGCACTACATTACAGTTAAAACTACTCACTTAAAATGATAATGTTCAGCGTGTGATTGTTGCTTACAGGTAATCTTTCTTTGTGTTTATAACTGATTGTCCAGAAACTGCCTGCTATTTCAATAATTTTATATATATACTTATTTTTAAAAGTTAAATTGCTTCTCACTTCAACTATAAAATTAATAAACGAGTGGGGTAAAACATTTATTTTCAGATACAGAACATCAGTTCTTAGAATTGATAACACCAGAAGAGCACTTTGGTATCTAAAAGCTAGAAAGAGCATTTTTACAATGTTATTCTGTAAAAGGATGGTGAAAGTCAACTCACTTAAACCCTTTACACTGGACTTGTGGTTTTACTCCCAAAAATAATGCACAAGGAGAAACCTACTTTTAAAGTGATTGTTGTCTTCAGATGTAAAAACTCAGCAACGACTAATTTTAACAGTGTTCATATTACAGTTTGGGTCTCAGGGTTGAAAAAGGTTCTACTTCTGAACAAACAGAAAAAAAACAGTATTCAAGTTCCCTATTGAAATTAAATGATAGGGTGGTTTTGGCAAGACTTTCCCCACTTTTGATATTGAACTTTGAAATCCAAATTCTATCAATATGGCGAAGCATTATCAGAAGCTTTTTCACCCTGCACTAGCTCACCCTCTCAGATCAACATGATTAATTGCTCAGTTACTTTTCTGTACCTCTTCCAAACATTTAGAGTACTTATTTTTATAGCATAACCACATGCAGTTAACATCTCTTGATTTCTGCTTGATTGTAGTTTAATGAGAAAAATTCAAGACATCAATCTCTGCCTTAAGTTATTCTAGTTCTGATGTTCAAACGATCACGTTTACTCTCATAACAATAATCCTTTCATGTGACAAACTCAAAGCATTTTAATAACTTTAATGAAATAGGTAAGAGCAAAGTTGCCTTGAAAGGAGTTCAGTTGTTTTCAGACAATATTAGTGGCAGCATTCCCTGTACACCAAATATCTCACTACTTGAGGGCAAGAGTAATACTAGCAATAAAGCCAAGACTATCAGATTGAGAAGGAATTTGTAGAAAACAGCTGTGATATATAACAGAAAGACTTTATAATCCAGCCTAATAAAAACAATAAAGTATAAGGTACTTTGACATGCTCAAGTTTTCCATGGCAAAATGAGAACATTAGAAGAAATTAATAAGCATTATCCCATTTCACTTATAAGACTTTTTTTAGCCAGGACCAGTTTGAGAAAAAAAAAAACAAAAACACACAAAAAAGTTGAATTTTTCAAATTTTAAAGTTTTTCCAAATATTTTGTTTCATTTCTGAATTAAAGCTTTTCAATATGTCATAAAAATATGACTCAAATTAAAATACTGGTGCACACCACTTAACTTGAAAGAACCATTGTCATCATGGTTAGGACATCTATGGCTGCCATTCATACAGTTCTTCCCAGATGTCTTCTCTAGTCTCCAGATAAAATTTTAACAGTCAAAGGTTCATGTCTAGGTTTTAGAAGCCTAAAATCTACCAGGAAGTCACTAAATTGTGTGTGGGAGTCAATGAGACAGTGCCCTACCCCAAGGTACATCTCATCTGACTACAGCCTCCAAGGAAATGCCAGCCTGGAGGGGAAGCAAGGACTGGAAGCGCAGGCTAGGACCAGCTGTGCTGGCACTCAACAGCCAATACTGGTTAACGAGATAAGAAAACAAGCCCAGGAGCTTAGTGACAATAGGCCCATCTCCTCCTTATGGTCTACCAACTCTTTGACACTTACTAGTACCCTTTACCCTTTCCCTTTCACCAAGCCCCAAAACAGCTTCTCCAGCACAGGGCCAAATTCTGGCTCCTGAGACCCCTTAGTCCTCGAGCTGCAATTCTACAAAGCTCACAGCAACAAGAGCAAGCACATCCCACTCATTCTGAGGCAAACTTTATGCCAAATTTCCCAGAGCAAGGACTGCCATATTCAGCTATGGCCAGATGAGAAGCTGGGAGGTACAGGTAGGTGGGAGATAGGGGGATGGTAACTCCAGCACTGGAAAAGATGGGGAGCTCTGGAGACACTAGGGGCTAAGTCCACCCACATCACCACAACCAGACACCCTCATGCAGTATGGAGCACACACAGAGGGGTCCCACACTGTCACATCAATGCTTTCTTAGCTTTTCCCACAAAGGACAACCCCAATCTTCATCCTTTTCCTTGCTTTTGTGTGCATTCCCTGGCACTACGTACTCCATTTTGCACCTTGGAAACTGCTTCCCCAAATAGTCACCTGGGAAATTCAAATTCAAGTCATCACTCTGCATAATTCAGGCCCAAAGTTCTAACATTTTAAGGAACTGCTCTGTCAGGTTGTGCACATATTTGTGTGAACAGAAGTCCATTCTATAACCCTCTTCTGTCATATCCCCCCTCAGTTTTCTTCCTGGACCTAAGAAAACAAACAAGATCGTGCAAAACTTCTATTTTTTAAGAAATACTCCTTAAAAAAAACCTCTTGAATTGTACTTATCCAAAGAAGCTAAGCATAACAGAAACTTCTGTTATGGAGCCATATTCTTCCGATCCCCACTATCCAGATTTAACTGCAAGAAACTCTTTTTTCACACATAGGCTATTAGAAATTATTTCTGTATGTTATTAACTCCAAATGCACATTAAGAAAACAATGTTGAATTCAAATCATGCACACAGAGAAAAAGCTAATTATTCTTCCAGGAAAAAAAAAAAAAAAAAAAAAAAAGGAAGGTAAAACTGCACAATAACTTGATTACTCATTTATGGAAAAGAAAAAAAGACAAAAACGAAACAAGCCATGCAGTTAAACGTTATTTTTAGTTTATTTTTTGATAGACTTATTTTCATATCTGTGTTCTCCTGTTACCAAGGTATTATACTGAAGATGTCAGTGTTGATCAGCTTCCAATCATCAATAGCACTTATTGAAATAGCATCCTGCTAGGAATGAGATTTTCTGCCTTTGCTGGAGTATACCATTGATTTATGAGAGAAAAAAAAAAATAATTAAAAGTGAGCCCTAACTGTGGAATAAAGCTCCAAGAAATAAATTTTATTTTTATTATAAGACAATATGTAAACATTTTAGAAGATGTTTTCTGGCATACTTATTTTCTTCTGGCAAAAATAAAATTCCATTGCAAATATGCTAATACCATGTTCAAGAAACATCCAAAAGAAGCCTTTCTCTAAAAATTACAAGGTATGGTTTCAAAGCTTGCATAGCATGGACCTGAGTTGTCTGGATTAGTTTGAAAGTCCTAGAGATCTGAATAAGTGCTATTATAATAGATATATATAGAAATATTTCAAATACTTTACGACAAAAAAAGCCAAAATAGCCAAAATTTTTAAAGCATTCTTATAGTCTGTAATCTGGCACTGTGTTATGAAACTTTTCATGGTTATTGGAATAATTTATCCACATACATGCTTGGGACAACCCATACTAAATCTGTTCTAAAGCTACTGAGTGAGCCCCACTGCATCAGGAGTGGAATGTGTCCACTCATCCTGCCTCTGTCAGCTTGGAGGAAGCCTGAAAGCAAATTTTCCTCTGGAGGGAGCCCCTCAGGACTAATGAAGATCCAGTCTGCAACTTTTTTTTTCCTCCCATAGCAACACACAAACAGCAAGAGAGTTTATATCATGTCCTCTTGGCTGAAATATTATTAATGACAAAGAAAGTTTGACAGTCCCATATATAGCTATCTACGTTCTAATTTTCCCTTATGCATATGGTGTGGAATATATAAATCACTATTATGTGGATAACTTCCCAACGGCTTGGATATTTAAATTTCAAAATTACCACACAGCACCTTTTTAACCACTGTGAATATTCTGCAGAAAAAGCAAATCTCTGCCCATTCTCTCCTCCCCAACCACAAATATAATGTACTTTTGCTAATCATTTTCTCTAGGTGTAGAGCTTTTCTGATTACAGAGGAATTCAAGCAATGGATAATTACTTAGTGGATTGGTGACTGTGTTACATAGCACAAGATATATCAAAGAAATAATAAAGCAACCCATTTACAAATTCTTAGACTACATCAAAGACAGCAAGGAAAAAAGAAGCCATCATTACCAGATTAATGAAGTAACTTTATAACATTACATGGAAGTTTTCCCCCCAATATAATGCCAAGTTTATAAAACAGGAATTAGTCCCATTTTAAAAATGGTTAGTAAGCTAATTTAGACAAAACTGGAATGCAGATCTACTAACTAAATGCTTTCTATATTTAGAACAAAAGGCTATTGCCTTGATATCCCCCAATTATCATATACTGTAAATTCTAAATCAGTTTAAGTTTTGCTCGTGGAGAAAGAAGGCAGAAGAATCTTACCTATGAGGACTTCCAGAAAAGAGCTGGTTAAACATAGTTTGATTTTATGAGAAGAAAAATACTGAAAGGTAGTACTGATCATTTTTACATACCTATATCATTTAAATAAAAAGGTTCCATGCTGCAGCACAATTTCAACAAGTATCATGAAAGAAAATTCCCAAACGTTATAAATGCTTAACATGTTATTACATTCTCACCAGTCCCACACTATGAAAAATACAAGCAGCAAACAATCAATGGTTGTTTAAGAACCTAATACTGTACTAGTAAAAATAATGCAGCACAGCAACAAGTTCACTGGAGTGCTTCCTTAACACACAACATACCAGATGTACAGCTGTTTATCCTGCAAAAAAATAAATAACAGAGGGCAGAAAGACTTTTGAAGGGATCTTCTCCCCGGCATTTAATAACTAATATGCAAATTATTCAGAGATTCTTGCGTGAAATCATGAATAGCAATAGGTTGTTTTTCAGGGTATTTAAAAAAGCTAACCAGACACAAAACAGGACGCCAGCAGGCAGCTTGCATGAGACATAAGGCTTTATATTCCCACTAGGAACATACCTTCTCTGTTTTTGCTTTCCTGGCGTTATGCACAAACCTGCGTCCCAGCTTCTTGGCATACCAGATAGAGGCAAACATTGTAGTGATGAAGATTTCAGTCTGAATATGCAGCACACACAAAAAAAACCTCCAAAAACTTCCCCCACAACTGAGACACAAATCTAATGCTGGTTAGGATCTCGTAACTATGCTGTTGCTTTGTCAGGTCCTCTCATGCTGCCTTCTGAAAATAATAATAATAATTAAAAAAAAAAGCCAACAACCCTCCCAGTGTGGCCAGTCTGCAGGTGTATTTACATACTGGCAGCAGGAAGTCCAGGGTGAGGCATCTTTGCATCCAGCTCACATCCAGTCTGCTAAGTGCCTGTCTGCAGTTCTTTAGCACTGTCACCACAAACTACATATGTGTCAGTATGAAAGGAAGCTGCAGTAAACTACTGTAGCAGACAGCTCACCTCCTCTTCTCCTGTTCTGAAATTTAACTCCTTGGTTCTCTGCGATTTGCCAGCATGCAACAGAAGCAGCAGTAGTTCAAATACGAGATACCAAGCACTGCAGGAAACGAAAGGGGTAGAGAACTGCCAAAAATAGAAATGTATATTAACTATTAAGGTGAAGGAACAGGTGTTTCATGTCTTTCAGTGTAATTAAGATATGAAAGAAAAAATGGATTTTACTTTCATCTAGTGGTTTGGGATCTATTCAGAGATATTTTTGTTACCTAGTTTCAGTTAGCAACAGAAAAACATCATAGCTGTTTAGTTCACTTGCTGATGTCATAAACGCTTTGGTAAAGGATTTAAGACTCACTCAAAGACTTCTGTTTCTCTTTGATAATGGCTTCATGAAACAGAAAACTGACTTTTTTTTTTTAATTAATCTTTAATTTCTGCCTTACCTAAGCTTGCTTTTTACTCTTCCTCTAATTGGAAGTTATTTTACATTAGGAGTTGAGAAATGCTTATGAATGCCTATTTTTGCAGTGAAACAGCAATGTATTATTTTCTTTTTGTCACATACTTCAGCTTTAACCCCTGCACCTCTCCTCAGTTATAGTCTCTAAACAATAAGCAGAAACATATCCTTTTGGCTCCAGACATATGACTAACCAGATGTTTCTCCCAGACAGAGGCAGTATCAAAGCTGTAAACTTACAGGGTTTATTGTATTTGATAGTACTTTGTATTATAGGACAAATCCTGCCCCTTGCCCTACCACCTACAATTGCAGAGATACCAACATGTAGGAGAACCACTGCTGTCCTGTGAGCAGGACCACATTTGGGATGTACACATGCAAGAATAATTTCTGCTCTGCTATTCATTGACAAAGAGCAAATCAAAATTAATAGATGAGCAGCATAGGAAATAGAGTCATAGCAATCTAATATAGGGCTCTTGGGGCCAAGGAACCACTTCTTCTGCCTCAGGATTTTCAGAGAACGGCTGAAACTATTTTCTCCAGGGTGCATGAATTCAAAAGGGAAAATATTCCACTCCCCCTTAAAACTTAAGCAGAACATCCGAGTTACTGGAGCTGGGTACTGCCCAAGTTTTGAGCCTGAAGGCATATACTGCTCAATTTCATTAAGATTAAAAAAAGGTCAAAGAATTCCTTCAATGCATTTTAAAATGGTAAGTTGGTTAACTAAATTGAAATTCTTAGATAGTGACTTTTTTGTCAAGGAAACTCCAAGGTATATGTTTGCTTTTTTTCCTTGACATCCAAAACCTTCTAGCAAAATACTTGGTAACTAAAAATGTTTCTGGGAAGGAAGTAATTTCTAGTTACTTCCAATTCAGATATTTAGTTAATTGTGGAAGTCAGAAAGTTTTAAGACCACAAGACAAAGTAAAACTATGTCTCTTCTGGAGTATGACTGATATAGAAGAGCTATCATCCATAACAACTCTCTGAACTCTGGGCTGATGGCAAGATGGATTCTCCAAGGCATAAAAACCTTTATTACGTCATGTAGCAGAGTCACAGCACTCTCCACATTTGTGGGATGACAGACTGCCCTATAACGGGGGGAAAGGGAAGAGAATGAAGAAAGATGGCCTCAAAAATTTAGGAAGAAACAAGAGATCTTGTTTCTAGGTGAGATTTCACTGTAAGGAAATATGGATGGGAAAACAAAAATGCTGAAAAGAAGAAACAACATCATTATACAGTTTAACCAACACCATAAATGTCAAAGTAGAAAGAACAGGAAAACAAATAATCTTACATATTATATGCATAAACAGTAGAACACCTCTCCCACTCTGCTCCCATGCTTTTATAAAGAGACTAAGTATAATTTGAAATCATTGCACTGCAACCAAAAAAAGGGTACATTCTCTCAAGCAACTATTTATATAGTCTTATGTATATTCAGCTGCTGAGAAAATCAAAGGAAACACTCATTAAACAATAAAACCTCCTTTTTATGACTTCCATCATCAACATTAGCAGCTTTACTGAACTATTTATTCAGGAAAAATAGGGAGCAATAAAAAGTCACAATTTATCCCACTTAAAGGAAAAAAAATATAGAATACATTGTTCATTTAAGGAATAATGACAAAGCAATAGGGAGGTAATTTTCTTCACCCGCTGAAAATGTTAAATCAGGAAGAATAAATCTTGAGAAATACCTAATTCTGATTCTAATCAGAAATGCATTTTAACTATTTGCATGCATTTGTAGATCTATCCAAACCCTACAACATAGCAATGACCAGAATACAAGCCATTTTCTTACAGCTCCATCATGCAGTAGCTTGCCATACATTGTCGATAGCAGGTTTATTAGGTCTCTACTGGTACCCAGGGATTTTATGATTATTAATATGTTACTGTAACCATAACGAAGCCTGGATTTTACAGAAGTGTTATAAGCTGAGCTGCTTTAGAAGAATTGGAGCTCCCAGCTGCTGTCTGCTCACAGGAGTAATATGTACTTTACCTTGCTCAGTGAAGTGCTACATTACAAGGGCAGAAAGATGCATGCAATTGAGCAGCAATATTATCACAGACAGGAGATAATCAGTTAAGAGCAAATTTTACAAGGGATTTCTTGCTGAGAATGAGTGGGTGGATTTCAGCAAACCAAACCACATCTGTACTATACATTAAATTCCATTCTTGTGCCTCTATGAGAAGAATTGGTCTTAGCACAAGTGGACACATGGGTATAAGATAAAGCAACTACGGTGTTGAATCCTATTATTTTTATGACATGGCTCCCCAGCATTGCAAGGAACGGCAATTGATGTTCAGTACCGAAACAGATGGTCAATTCAAACACCTTGCCAACTGGTTGTATGCACTGAGTATCACCAGTATTTCTGATGGTCAGCCTCCTCTTTCAATTTTAATATTGCTGTTTTACTTCAGCAGCACACGGGAGGAAGTGCAGCTTAGCTTTAGACAGGGCATTAATCTTCTCTTGTTAAGGGATAACTTCTCACAGCATGCACGTGGGGTGTCAACCTCCCCCCCACACACACCTGTGGTGAAGATAGATGTTAGCTGTAGATTCTGTTTCTCTCCTTCCTCAGTCTGAATATATACACACAGTAGTCATAAAATGTGATGACAGGACCATTTAAAATACAAATACAGTTCAGTCATAAATAATGCCCTTCTCGTAAGAATAAGAGGACAGAAGAAAAGATTAGCCAGAGTTTGCAGAACTCTGTTTCCAGTAAAATGGACAGGAGATAGAACAAGTTAAAAATGAAATATCAGAGATTTAGAACAATCACTTTGCTTCAAGGTTTATATGTTAACACTCGGCACAGCTGTGGATAGAACAGAGCTGATGATGTGAAACTAAGGTAGTTGGATCTTTTTTTTTTTCTTTTAGTACTAGGCAACAACAGATATTGATTTGGCTGACTGTACAAGCCATCATTTCCCATCCCCAACACAACTAATAATCTTACACAGTTACAGGATGCCAAGACATGTGATTTAATGACCAGAACACTAGGAAGGACAGGAACCTTAATTTCTGCTACTCCACCCAGAAGGTATCAATTCTAGGCATTCAGATCTTACAGTAATTAGAGTAGATGAAAGTCCCAAGGTTTTCTAAGGACCTGATTTTTCATTCTTTACCATAAACAGGGGGAAATGGATAAATGCTCCTCCTCCTATTGCAACAGCCAGTATTCTTCTAGGAAACCCACGGCCACTCTTACAAAAGGGATACTTATGCCAATCAGCACCACCACAACCCATTCTGACTTCTTCTTGGGCCAGTGCAAAATCCACTCTTTAGTGGCTGCAATATAGATGACAGATTATTACAGAATAAAATCATAGAATCATTTAGGTTGGAAGAGACTCTCAAGATCATCAGGTCCAACTGTAAACCTAACGCTGCCAAGTCCACCACTAAACCATGTCCCTAAGCACAATGTCTACATGTCTTAAATACCTCCAGGGATGGGGACTCCACCACTGCCCTGGGCAGCCTGCCCCAATGCTTTACTGCCCTTTCAGTGAAGATTTTTTTTTTTCCTAATATCCAATCTAAAGCTCCCCTGGCACAACTCGAGGCTGTTCCCTCTTGTCCTGTCACGTGTTGAAGAGACCAACCCCCACTTCGTTACAATCTCCTTTCAAGTAGTTGTAGAGAACAATAAGGTCTACCCTCAGCCTCCTCTTCTCCAGGCTAAACAACTCCAGTTTCCTCAACTGCTACTCATAAGACTTGTTCTCCAGACCCTTCGCCAGCTTTGCTGCCCTTCTCTGGACACGCTCCAGCACCTCAATGCCCTTCTTGTAGTGAGGGGCTCAAAACTGAACACAGTATTCAAGGTTCAGCCTCACCAGTGCTGAGTACAGAAGTTTCTGCTTATGACATTTTCTGCAATTTATTTAGAGAAGGAAAAAAAAAAAAAAAAAAGCAGATGAAGGAAGATGGGATAAAAATGGAAAAAAAGCAGTGAAAATGAAATGCTGTATATTAAGGATGGCAGAGGTTCATACTCTTCCCATTTCATTTTTTCTTGTCCCTTAGTATTTCTAGTGCCAAATATTCTCTCTTTAGAAATTAGCTTTCAGAAACCCAGTTGTGACATTGCAAGTTCGTCCCAGGTCTAATTTCCCCTTAAAACACAAGATACTGCATGCAGATATCTCCACTGTCACTTTTTCTGAGGTATGGCAGAAATATCTTCTAGCAGAGGGCATGAAGTATTTCATACACAATGCCACAGGACTTCAAAGCAGTAAAGAAACAAAATGCAAGCATTTTCTCTCATGAATCTCCTTTAAGTGTGAAGCCCAAAATTGTTTACCTGCCCTCTGCCATGCAATTATGACTTCTGGTTTTGGTTTTTTTTTTTTTTTTACTTTTCCATTATTTGATGTGGTAGATGGCACTCAACCTGCCACATGTGGCACAACAAGTCAAGAGAAGAGAGAAGGAGGTGTTGTGCTACACAACTGCATAAAACAGAGCTCTAACTGTGGAAGCACAAGAAATGGAAATAAGTCCTATGCTAAATGCTGAGACTCAGCACACCCCTGCACACAGGGATGTATTCTAGCAATTTACAAGATAATGGCATAAGAGACAATGTTTTAAATTTAGGCAGTTCTTTTTCCTCTTTTATTTGTTAAGCCTTGGAATGGAGACAAACCTAATTATGGTACTTAATTTTGATTTTAGAAATTGATTTTCCACTCTAGTTTCTGCTGGTGCATAGGAAACTCTAGTGAGTCACACAAGTAACATAACAACCATTAGCAGCCTTAAAAATAAATAAAAACTTGAAAAATGCCACTTTACTCTTTTCTTTGTCTCTAGTTCAGCATAAATTGCTTCCAGCTTCACCTTTCTGACAGGAATTTTTAAGTTTCTATCTGTTGTGTTAAGAAATCACAACGAAAATGGTGTAAAAAAATCCTCAGCTGTGTCATTATGCTGCTCAGATTCTCATATCAAATCAAAGCACAGTGTATGTAGTACAGTTATGTATTTGCATGGCAAATACTCCCACAGGAAATAATATAAACTACAAAATTTATCCTTGGGGAGGGAAAAAGAAGGAACCACATATTGGAAGCTGTGCTTATGCGTGTCACCAGTGCATTTTGCAAGGGACTTGCCAAATATATCCTGAACAAAATTTAATCCAGTGTGGAAACATGTATATTACAGCACTGTGTATATGCCTCCCATCCTGCAGTATTTAACTACCTTTGTTTTCTATGTACTTACAAATAAATCTGTGTGATCACAGAATCACAGAATGTTAGGGATTGGAAAGGCCCTTGAAAGATCATCTAGTCCAACCTCCCTGCCAGAGCAGGAACACCTACCGTAGGTCACACAGGAACGCATCCACGAGAGTTTTGAATGTCTCCAGAGAAGGAGACTCCACAACCTCCCTGGGCAGCCTGTTCCAGCGGTGCTCATGGCACCAAGCCTGACAATATTCCAGAAGCATTTGGACAAGGCCCTCAGACACATGGTCTGAATCTTGGGATTGTCCTATGCCGGGGCAAGAGTTGGACTCGATGATCCTTGTGGGTCCCTTCCAACTCACAACTCTCTATGATTATCATAAATATTATTTTAATCCTGGCTGATTACAAGCTGCTTTCTCTTTCAAAGCCCTCCTTAAATCTCAATTTTGCTCTATCAGGCCCAAGAGCAAAATTAAAAAGTCAACTTAAGCAGAATCACCACAAGTTATAGCCACTGTTTCAGTGAAACACAAAGCTCCTTTGACTCAGCGTCATTTAATGGTTTGAGGTGCATGTGCCTAGCCTTTATCCTTATCCAAGCTCTCCAGAAAACTCTCATGCACAAAAAGCCAGGTTTCACTGAACTATGAAACATTAAAGAATTAAAAGTAATGAGATCAAAGAGGATACCTATAAATGAACCTCATGCCACCACCTTCTTGCAGGGAAGGCACATGTATTCCTGCATGTATTGCTTACTCTCTGGAATTGTTTAAGGCCAGATTGGATGTGTTGGTGCTTTAAGAGCCGAAGCTACAGGCAGCCTCAGCCTTGAGCAATTAATTCCTGACCTTGATGAAAAATAAAACAAACTGGCAAGATAAGCAACAATGTGTATGAAACAATATAAGGGATGAGTTATGTGCTGTAATTAGTAAATAGTCAGAAGTAAAAGAATGGCTCATGAACAGGTGGAATTATCCAATCATGTAAATTGTTTAGGAGCATGTATGATAAGGAGTAATGAATCAAAAGTGAAAGAATGTCGTGTGCTTGGGGCGTGCTGGAGTGAAAAAAGGATATATAAGCAGTGCAAAGCTTCAATAAAGTGCTGATGCCTGATGCCCGAACACATCTCAGTGTTGGTCATTTCTTCATCTGCCGCAGGATGAGGCTCTGAGCAACCTGGTCTAGTGGAAGGCATCCCTGCTCATGGCAGGGGAGTTGGAACTGGATGATCTTTAAGTCCCTTCCAACCCAAACCGTTCTATGATTCTATGATACCTGCATGGGTTGAGCCCACTCAGGACATTTCTGAGCAGCAACAGAGCCCACACAGCCCATGCACACTGCTCTGTCATCTCACAGACTGGGCTGTCTTTGGTTGCTCTCCTAAGCCTCTGTCAAAGCAGCAGTTCCCCACTCCTAGCTGTTAATCTCTCCAGCCACATTCTGTTGTTGGCTAGGCCATCCCCTACCTGAATGGCCCTCACCACCCCCTCCCCTCCAGGGGCTCTCATCTGGCTTTTTGATGCTCGTTAAGTAACATAGCCCACATGGGGAGAACAAACAAATACAACAGGTAATGTCTTCTGGCACTTTTCATTTATGCTCTTACTCTTTACCATTGCCCTCAGGTCTCCTAGGTTGTGATCCTCACAGCTCATGGGCAGAGGCCCTGCAGTTCAGTATCAGTTAGGAAGTTAAGTCATTTCGGAGGCAAATCATTAAGAACAACATTGTTGAACACTTTAAACATAGGTTTAAAAAAGCAATGCATTCTTGTTAAAATGCAAAAGAAGAAAGATGGAGGGAAAGGTTCTACTTAATCCCCCTGAATATAAGATGGTGAACTCCTAGGTGTGATGGATAAACAACAAATCTTTATCTAGGACTGGCTGCTATTCTTGCTTCCTGCAGGCAGATACAAGGAAGAGGTCTCCATACTTCTGGAACTGACTCTTCACATTTCTGTTGCTCAAGCAAAGCAGAGAGAGGACAGCCCAAACCACAGCAGACCAGGCACCAGGTTTTCTCCCTTAATTCTGCTACAATTCTTCTGCATGAGCTTAATTATTCTTTGCAAGCCAGCTGCTCACTTTTAAAATGAACAGAACAATGCTCTACTGCACTGGGAGAGTCTAAAGATAAAAGTATTAACACATGTGAAGTAATGTGATAGAAAGCATTACAGAAGAAGAGAGCATCTACCCTCACACTAGTTTACACAGAACCTTACAGAATTCTCCTGGAAGGTCTGTATGAGTCCATAACAAAACTGATTACATAAATGCTTCATTGTAATGTGACACATGAAAAATTCCATTTTAGCAATAACAGTAATAAAGGGTGCTGTTATGCCCATTTTGACTGGAAAGAGAAAAGAATTATAAAGGAATACGGTCAAGGACAAGAAGTTAGTCTTCTTACACCTATGAAAAAAACTTCAGAAGTAGAAAAATATATGGCAAATATTAAAATACAAAATGTTAAGTTTACCTGTCTAAAACATATTTCAGTTAATTATATGCTAACAAAGTATAAGAGAAAATTTGTCAAATCATGTTTTCTTAATCAATTCTGTTTCAGTGCAACCCAGTCCATTTTACTCCCATTCCTTAGGACAAGCATGAGAAACACACTTAAGGAGGGAAAATTTTCATTGAAGAGGATTTTGGAACTTTGACAGCCAGAGGAAGAAATGAGGCAGCATATGGCTAGTGAGATATACTTTGATAACAGACAAACTAGAGTTGATTTTAAAAAATCCAGAAAAATTATTATAGCTTTTTAGGACAACAATAAAAAATATAATCTTTTCAAACACTTTGAAGTTTTTAAATTTTATGCGAGTGTTTCAAGAAAACAGAAACTTTTTGAGCTCTCTAACCAGCAGAAAATTGAGAAAGGGTTCCTTGAAATTGTCAAAATATTTCTCTTTCTTTTTCATCAAAACCCAGAACATTTCAGCCTTCTCCAGGGCTGTCAATACTGCTGTCTAAATTACATTTACATTTAACTTTCCCCTGAGATGCCAGTCAACAGATATTTTTAAAGTTTCTGTTCTGCACATCTCACTGGAAATGCTTTCTTTTGATTCATACATCTAGATTCTCCCGCACCTTTCTGCAAATTGATTTTTGCCAAGCCAGGCACATTGGTTGTCTTCTCACATGTCATCCAGACTACATGAAGATGCAAGAAAAAACTTATTTAAACTTTTAGAAAAGCATCATAACGAGAGAAAATAACACAAAAGCAGGCAATTAACTACTTCTCATTTTTTGTATATACTGGTAAGCAACATACTTCATACTTAGACCTCCCTGAAGTAGAATGAAAGTTGAACAAAGGACTGTTTCTCCACCACTCCCTGCAGCTAAACACATAAAAGATTTAATATACCCAGATTTTCACAACTCATCTTTGCCCTCCACATAGTGATGCACCAGAACAAGCATCTCCAAGGACTCTAGTTATTTTATATGGCTCTAGGGGAGCCAGCTAGATAGTGAACTGAACCAAAAGCTCTAAAATGCTTCTTGCTTCCAGCCAAGAGAATTAAAGAATGAGTAATGTGCCAAAATCCCATTCCCAGTATTGGAGGGAAACTCTGATCTTACTCAAGAGAAACAATCTGTTCTCTCCACTTTTCTCCTCTTCACCTTGCAAAGTCTTGAAAGGCTCAGTGAAGGTAAAAGTGAAAAAAGGGCTCACACTTCCAAGGAGCACCAGATAATAGTGGTTGCAGTTATGGTCTACTAGTCTTGTAATTAGTGATAGCAGTTGATCTGGGTTATGGTGAGCTCTAGCTCTGATCTAGATCAGATCCACACTACAGCAAGCCCCACATGCAACAGATAATAAGGGAAGTGCTTCCAGTTGCCTGCCTACCTTGCATTGACCAGTGTAACACACCCACAGTCACACTTTAATTAGTTAAGCACATCCCACAGCCAAAACTGTTTTGTTAAAATACCCTCTGACATACCTATTTCTTGCTCTCAAGCCTCCTTTTTTGAGTACATAATAAGCATTTATGCTTTTGTAGTTCTTTAAATATAACAGGCTAAGTAATGTTCACGTACTTGAGAAGATACTCTGCCTACAGTAATGCTGTAGGAAGACAACAAAAAGATAGTAGATTGCAAATGCATTACACAAATGTATTGGTAATTTGTTGTGATTTAAAGATGAGATAAGCAGGCAGCACAATCTTCTAGTCTCAGATGGTCTCAGTCTGAAGAGGTCTAAAGCAATATACCTTTTGATTATCTCATCTATTATGAACAATAAATCACCATGAAAGCTCAGGACATAACATGACAACATAAACGTTTTATATGAATGCATTACCGCCGTTCACTTCAAGGCAACAACTCAGTAGCAAAACGTGGCTATTTCTACCTATAGGATTTCCACAGGAGCAAGTGTATGACAGAGCACACTAATCCTTTGGCTTTGATTGTATGCTCAATGCACATCCCAAGCAATGTATCATGGATAAATGTTAAACCTTGCATTTCTTTGCCTGTGCAAAGAGATACAGAATACCAGAAAGCAGTTTGTAAGTCAGGATTTCAGCTCTTTCTAGGACAGGGTGAATAGCCTAGGATTCAGCCTCCACAGCTGTACATTTACAGAATCACAGAATGTGCCTTGCTGAGAAAGATCTGCATTTTTAGTTACACAAGCACTGAACATGGCACAGTGGTGAGGCAAACGACATTACAAATGCAAATTCAAGTGACTGAAAAAAAACCAAAAAGAAAGACACTTTAAGCAATGTTTGAAATACATGTACACAAAGTAACTTAAGCTGAAACTGGTCCAAAACTACAAGAAGGTGTATAACCTTAGAATGCCCAAGATAAAAAAAATGAATTGAAAACTACTTGCAAAGACCTGGCCTTCAGAAAGTGAGGTACTTCCCCACAATGCTTTTCTAGGCACAGTGTGAGGGGAGCTGTTAAAGCTGATATACTGTAATCTGGGTTACATTTAAACATCTGGCCCATTTGGTTCATGTGCATTGATAAGCTCTAGTCAGAGCAACCAGTAGTCTTAAAATGTTATTAAATATAATTTTTAATAACTGTTTTACTTATGTATCCTCCTTGGGCAGGTTTTAAAATCAGGACTGTAAGTAAAATATGACTCTAAAATACTATTATAATATATAATAAAGTTTTAAATTCAGTATGTTTTTAATGTAGCTTTTGCTACTGTAAAAGTTGTAGTTGATAGATGTTATGCAGCATAATTTTCCCAGCAATAATTTAAAGAAACAGAGTTATACATAGGATGGATATAGTTATACCTTGGATGGTCTGTAGGTTGTTTCACTTCAAACAAACACACATCTTTATCATAGAATGGTTTGGGTTGGAAGGGACCTTAAAGCTCGTCCAGTTCCAACCCCCCTGCCATCAGCAGGGACACCTTCCACTAGACCAGGTTGCTCAAAGCCTCATCCAACCTGGCCTTAAACACTTCCAGGGAGGGGGCAGCCACAGCTTTTCTGGGCAACCTTTTAATTCCTAAGTTAAATTCTTTCCTTCCACTGGTTTAAATGGGAGTTTTGCCAAACGAATTACATTTTTTCTCTCTCATTTGACTCTGGCAGAGCCTCTGATCTTCTGCTTAAGTGTATTTCAGAGTTTTAGGCACTATACAAGAATTTAGAAAAGACTGCATATTCACTTGGAACAGGGAGCTTGACTCTTTCCCTGTTCCAGACAGTACTGGATACAATGATAAAAAATTAAAGGTTGCCTAAATTGTTTAGGCATTTAAAACATATCTAGCAATGGTCACCACCAGCCAAATAGTCTATAAACAATTCTTCAGTTGGGATGAAAGGTCAAACTATAGGCTGCAAAAGTCACACACATTTGATTCACCCTACTGCATTTCTTTAAAAAGCAGAAAGCCTATAATACTTTGTAAAGTTAGAAAAAGTAATATCTTTAACTTAATTGGGCTTCTCCATACATGTGAAAGTACTTTTAAAGTGTACCACAGGTAAATTAAAATAAAAATCGAAAAGCATAAGAGCTCTGAATTCATTTGTAAATAAATACTGATTCTGGTACTTAACTCTGATGTAATTTATCCTACATGAAGGAGAGAAGCTATGCAAGAAACAGCAATTTATCCTTTGCTCAGCTGTGAGCACAGCCCATGGTATTAAATAATATGAATGACACTGCTTTTCCTATGAGCACTCTCATATTTTTTGTGATTAAATAATTTTCCACATCTGTGTTATGATATAACTTAGCATTATTTTTTAAAATCCAAATTTTAATCCACATACATGATAGAAAATTTATGGAAAGACAATACAGATTCTATATCACATTTTTAATGTAAACTGAAATATTATATCTACAAGATTAGAAAAACACAAATTCAGTAACGTGCATTAGTAATTAGACTGCAACTGAGCAGAACTGTTCAGCTGACTGGCTTAACAGCTGGTCTAAATCTCTTAAGGAGGAGCATATTTTTACAAAATATTTTATGAGCCCACACACTGGGAGCTACAGGAGTTTATTACAGAGGTAGACAGGTTGATTAATAAATATCAATTCTGCTTTGGGAATCAGAAATGTGTGGCTTGCCTGTCCAAGATGCTTAGGCTATTTATGGTTTTGTGTTTATTCACATGTGTGTGATTTAATGACTAAAAATGTCATATTAAATAAACAGCCTCATGCATAACCAGCCCAGATCTTTTATCAACTTCTCAAATGTTTATGTTTTGCAACATTCAGGAGTGAATATACCCACTCTCAGATAAAAAGATTTAAAGAAAATGAGGATAAAATAGCTGAGCCAACACCTAACAGCAATCAGTCTCCAAGACACAGTTACAGACAGTCTGGCAAGATAACTAGGGCAACAGGAGTGGAAAGGGAGAAGGCCAAAGACTGGGGTGTGACAGATACGCAGTTGTGAGTCACTTTATTTTCTAAGTTGCTGCACAAGATAGATGCCATGACCTTTCACACAGCATTGCTGAATAAAATGTTAGCAATACAAGGTCTCAGTCTGGACAATAACATGAATCATTTTATAAAAGCTCAAAAAAATTTGATATTTTCCAGGAGGCACTCCTTTCTGGAGGCCACTGGTTCTGTACAACGCTGCTGCTTTGTGGTCTTAGAGAATAATGCATAAGCCACTTTTTTTTTTTTTTTTAAAGGAAATCTATATCTGGCAGTCACTCAGAAAATGCTTAATACTGAAACCCAAAACATTTTTTGTACACTCGCACTGTGCAAAAGCTCCTGCTGTAGACATGGTCTTAAGCTACTGTGACTTGATTTCCTTCTCCATCTCACTGTTATTTTCTTAATCTTTCAATTAATATTACAGATTGTTACTGTTTTCTCCTATGTTTCATGCCAGAACATTATTCTGCTAACCAGTCCTAGCTGACAGCTTGTGCTATAATATGAACAATTGTCCCCAGTCATTGAACTCTTAATTCAGGGCATCTCTAGAAGGGCATCCATGTTCATTTGCTGTTTATCTTTTCTTTAGTCCTCTGTCATTAGGGTCACAGGTAGCATATTAGCCGTACGAAACACAACATGTATCTTTCTACACAAATAGGTTGGGATGTATTAATTCTGTCAAACCCATCCATGCAAAATAAATATACTGCACATGCTGTCTGGGCTCTCTTGTCTTTGATCACCTATCTGAAATTGTTAGTGTCCCTCCTCACTCTCTCTTTTTTATTTATTTATTTTGCATTTATAATGTCTTTCTGCTTGGTACAAACTGGACACATTTTTCATTTATTTCAACCAGCTCTCATTACCTTTATTCTCCAACTCACTCAAGCATGGATCCCTCACAACAGTTGGAAGAAGGTTATCTGGCTTTTTTTTTTTTTAACTCCTTTGCCTGTAATTCCACCCTACAAGACTTAACCAATAATTTATTTTGTGAAGTAGAAATTAGGCAACTTTCTGAAATGCAAAAAAACCTTCTACCAAGTTGTTTAAGAAAAAAAAAGATCAATATCACATTTATAATTCATTAAAAATCTGTCCCTCTTCAAGCACTTTTTAAGCATCTCATTCTATCTCAGAGGTTTTCAGTTTATGAAAGAACCTTTTATGTTTATGATGCAAAAAATGGAGAGAGTCTTGCTTCATCATGACATAAATGATCAATCCAAGAACAGGTGAGGAAACATTCCTTTGCTTTGATAGTACATTTTCATTATTGACTGCATAGAGTTTATGTACTTCTCCTCTAAAAAAGAAATGCCATGAATAAAGCAGAATAAGTGAAAATATAGAAACCCAAACACAACTGACCCAGATTTTACCTGAGCTAAAGCAAATAGAAAAAATAAAAGGAACAAAACAAACAAACAAGATCCCACCACCCCAAACCAGACAGGAATAAATTACAAACTTAAATACATTTATATCTGCTAAATAATATTATAATTTAAAAATGTTTTTATTATAGAGATTCTTCCAGTAATATACCTGGTTAACCATTGAATTAGACACACAGAAACATTGATACAGCACTGTATAGAAAAAGGTTTGGCAGTTTGTCACCACTTACGAACAAAGCAATGTCAGTTAAGTATGTTGTACTGGCCTTGCTATAGGCACACTTCCTGATCTCTCCCTTCTGTAAAACCTCATAAGTATTTGGGAAGGTCAGTACCCCCTGCTCTGCAGTGATGTTCAAGCACTATGGTAGAGCTGCCACTCACAGATGACACTGGGAAAATTGCCATGATCAGAGAGCTGCTACTTGTTTTCTGTTTTTATCTGTTTTGCATTTGAAAGGAGAAGCCAAAACAGCTCATATTTGGCTCAAATTAGTCTGTGCCTGGGTATCTTTACAGTTATTCAAATTATCTCAGTATTACATAGTATAGATGGACATCTTAAGCTGTAGCTGCAGAATAATTTTCAGAAGTATTTGCAAAGTCATTAGCTATCATAAATTGCACAATTTACCCCTAAACCCAGATTCTTGCAGGTGCTGTTGCTCCCTGAATAATCAAATCCTGTTTTGCTTCAGAGCAGTCAACTCCTTCCAGATGCTACACCCTGCAGTGCATTCTTCCTAATTGCCAGTTTGGGACCTAATGTGGGCTGCATCATCCCTAAAAAGCCATCAGCACCGAGCTTCATTCCGAGCTCTGTCTCCTACCAGTGCAGAGCTCCTGGGAGTTCTGAGAGTGTTTCATCACTTCTCACATAACCTCAGACTAACCATCACACAAAACTTAACACTGACGATCATGGTACCTGTGATGTCAAGCTTTAGAGGTCTAAAAAAGGGATAAATCATGCCTTGACATAGCATTCATAAACATCACATACTACTGCACAGAAATGTTCACTTGTGTTTTTTTTCATGAGTTGACAGACAGGAATATGTAATTATATCCTTTCTGTATAATTAATTAAGATAGTTAAGAGTAACACTCAGAAGAACCTCTGATTTAATAAGATTTGTGGCATTCAAAGACATCTCAGTCTCAGTATACTTTTTTGACTCTTATTTCCACTGGCTTTCAAAAAGGTGTGTTGGGTTTGTTCGTGGGGGGAGGGGGGAAAGTTGGTTTTTTTGGTAGTGGGGGAAGGACGACTTTATGAGAGTGAAAAGCTCCCCTGGCTCCAAAAATGGACACCTCCTCCTCCAAGCCTAGGCTGGGCCAGTGAGCACTAGAGAAACGCCTCTGTGAATCCATATTTGTGAGGGGAAGGATAGTCCTGAAAGGAAGAAGGTGTGGTACCTGGGAAGAGGCAATTGACAAAATAAAAGAGGACAACCAGCTTAAACAAAGGACAGACTGATAGACAGAGGAGACCTTCCTTGCTAGAGGGAAGAGGAGGAGAGACATTCACACACCCGGTTCACTTGATGGAGTAGGAGAAGGAAAAGGAATTGCCTTGCAGTCCATGGATATCAGTGGTGGAGCAAAACCCATTTGTAGGCCATGGAGAACCCACGCTGGAGCAGAGAAGTTGAGCCTGAGGGCAGGTGTGACTGGAATTGAGACCCCAAGCCAGAGCGGGGAGTGGGGCCCCAGAGTTGGGGGTGAGTCTGCAGTCCGTGGATGTCACCATGCCGGAGCCAGGAGCTGAGCCCAAAGAGGTCCGTGACTCCATGGGAAGCTTGCTCTGGAACATCTTGTTCCTGGACTTCCATGCTGGGAAGAGTGGCAGAGGTGACCTGACTGAACCCCCATTCCCTGTCCCCTGTGCCACTGGTGGGGAAGGTAGAGAAATGAGGAGCAAAGTGATTTGAGCCCAAGAAGAAAGGAGGGGTGGGGGACAAGGTGTTGTAAGTTGTGGTATTTTGTCTACTCAGATGGTTTGCAATGAATTAAATTGATTTTTCTTGCCCAAGTTGAGTCTGTTTTGCCCGTGACCATAACTGGTGAGGGAGCCACCCCTGTCCTTCATTCCTAATCCCATGCCTGCTTTGTTAGTACTCCCATCCCATCTCATGGGGTGGGGGGAGTGAATGCAGGACTGCATGGTCCCACTGTGGATCAAACCACCACAAAAGGATGAAATGGAAATATTTGGGTCTTTCTTCCACAGCCACAAATGCTCAATTAAGTGAAGGGAAGCACTGGATCATCCCAGTGTACTTTAAATATATTCAAATATCTTTTTAAAAGTTAAAGTATACATTAATACTATGGGCCAGTGGACCCCATCATGCATGTCCTCTTACTAAAACTTTATTTGGAATTCTGCTGGACTTTCCAGTAACTATTTAAGAAAAAGAGCTTTGGACCAGAAACCTAAACCTTCCTTATTGCTAAAGCAAATCACACCTCCAGTTTATTTCAGGTAGAATAAGAGCCAGAGCCTCTTATTCTACAGACAGTTAGACTGTAATCACATATTTGAAGATACTACTTGACAATATGCACAGGTAGACCTATTTAAAATTAGTCCTTGGTCACAATATTTAGGAATTAAAGTTCTACAAAAACTTAGTGATTTAAACATTCACTATCCTTCCTGTCCATACAGTTCCAGGAGATTTAAAAGGATGGCACCTTATCATGCGTTTTCCACCAGGGACAGATAACCCTTGTAAAGATTAATGTGCTGCCACACTACTCTTCCATCCCCAAATGTATCAGTTTAAAATTTCATAAGACTTTTTTTTCCCTGCTAAGCTGAATAATGCCCATAGAGCTTTCTCTTGTATGCTGCAAGGAAGGAACTGTAAAACATTCTAATGCCAAATATATTTCCAAAATTAACATTCATTCCACACATGCACTCTGAATAAGTAGAGTTAGTGCAGCATCAAGACTTCAGACTGCATTTTTCTGCCATGTTAGACTCCATGATGTTATACATTACTTTAAAGGGTATATTAAGGATATCTTAGTGCAGGTTATTAGCATTGATTTATGTTATTTTAATACCTCACATTTTTCAATAAAAAATTGAAAATCTACAGAAAGCAATGAAATAGTTAATTTGAATGCCCCTGCACTTTATTAACTCACATCCTGATTTTTGTATTAAAATGCAAACTTGTTCTGAAAGATGCAAAAGGCAGAAATCTATTATGCATTAATGTTAGGAGTTATATATTCATTCCAGAAATCAGAGAAAGATTTGACAGGAAAAAATGTGTCAGTCTGATCCCAATTCTGTGAAGAGAATTGAAAGCAAGCATGCAAAACCAAACATTTTTCTCTGATACAGTAATTTCAATAAAAGTGTTCCTGAGTCTTTAATTTATATCTAAAAAAACCCCTGTAGCCAGACAGGGTATAGAAAATGGAGAAAATTTACTGAACTAATCTTTTAGGTCAGCCTAGATAGAAACCAAAATTATTTCCTCATTTACCTCCTTGCTTTATAGATCAAAATCATGTTTCTGGCTTGCTGATACAATTATTTGCTTGTATGCTTGCCAGGCAGTGTGGTACATATCCATCTTCACTACATGCTACATGCCAGCAATTGCTCTGCTTGTGCTAGGCAGTTGGAAAGCAATCTGTTGAAGTCCACAGCATGATGCAAACCCATTCTCCTCTCCTCCTAACACCTTTCTCATTGAGAGCTGTCTTAAAGAGTAATCTCTCTCCATCAGCACATCTCCTTACTAAGGCCTGGCCAATAGATCTTATAGTCTACAAGCAAGTTTTTAAATGATGCTTTCTTGTCTTTGAAGGTTTTTTTACGGGTTTGCAGAATAGCACACAGATGAAAAACTACTTGGTTCTATCTCAGCTAGCTATATGTTCTGTCATAATTTGGTGAATGACCATTACCCAGCTCCTTCTATAGGCATGCTGAAGAGCTGGGCAATTCATCAATCTGCTGACATAATCCTCATTTAAATTCTCATGCAGAGCGTAAAGTATTTAATATTACACTCCTCCATATATCTCCCTTGCTGGTGTCCATGCTGCATGCAGTTTGTATATGTGATTTCAAAAATGTCTGCCTTGCAAATTACACAAACTTTTAAACTAGGCACTCGGACAATATGTAGAACCATAGAATGGTTTGGGTTGGAAGGGACCTTAAAGATCATCCAGTTCCAACCATCCCCGCCATGAGCACGGATATCTTCCACTAGGTCAGGTTGCTCAAAGCCTCATCCAACCTGGCCTTGAACACTTCCAGGGAGAGGGCAGCCAGAACTGGACACAGTACTCCAGGTGGGGCCTTACAAGAGCGGAGTACAGGGGGAGAATCACCTTCTTATTGCTGGGATAGATGAGCTTCCATCAGCATCTGGTAACACGACTACTTCAGCCCTCATCCGTCATGTCTGGAGTTGTGCTGTCCTATTAAAACATTTCTGACTTATTGCAACTTACTTTGGAAGAAAAAGATCCTTTTGTTACACACAACTCTCAATATTAGTGATGGGATAGAATTGCTAGGGCACTGAAAGGGATTCAGGTAACTGGGCTGAGCTGCTGGCTCAGCCATGAAATTGTTTTGCAACTGATGGCCGTTCCCTTCCCCTCTCCTTGCCTTTGTTTCACTAAATTAGAAAACAATAGTAATACTGATCTCTATACAGCCTCTCAAAATACACAGATAAAAGTGCTTTATGTGCCAAGATAATTAAAGAAAGGTAAGATTCTCTACTATTCATTACATTTAAAAGACATAATGCAGAAATGCATAGAAATTTGTTTAAATTTCCAAGAAATAATATGCAAAGTTATTTGTAAGCCTCCCTCACCTTTTTCCTTTAGCTTTTTTTTATTTTAGGATAAGGAAACCAAGAGACCCATTCATTCATCACTTAAGTTTCCCTTTGGCCTACTCCCAGTTGATTCATTTTAAATTAGCAATTGAAATTAAGAAAGGAATGTAGAGCACAGATGAAGCTAGTATGAGTTTTGCACTTGCAATTCCAGAAGGAAGGGTTTGAAATGAAAGTCATTTGAGAATGGTGCAGAACTGCAGAACAGCTCTGTAAATAACACAGCAAAAGAACAGATTTCTCACCAAAGCCAGGAGCAAAGTTTAGCAAAGCTACATTTCAGTGCAGTTATTGGGGGCACTTCTGCACAAGATTTCTGTACTGGAATTGCAAAGCCCATCATCAAAATTACATAAAACAAAAATGAGTTTCTCAAATGGAAAGTACATGTTGATTATAAAACTGACACTGAAAAGTCTGGAAGTGCTGTCTAGAAAAAGGGGTAGCAGAACTTTCATTTTCACTAAACTTAATTATTAGCTTTTAATAATCAGAAAGTTACTCTCACATATACAAAGTTTTCAGCATGCCAAAAAAAAAAAAAAAGGACTACTTAGAGTATGTGAAAGAAGTATCTTCTAGTCATAAGATTCTTTTTTATCTTACTACCCTTTAATTCCTATATTTTATTCTATACTTTTTTTTATCCCAGAGCTACACTTTTATGTCTTAAACTAGATTCAGAATTTTGAGGCTTCTAGGATCGTGCTTTAGGCCTACTCTGTAATTTAACATAATTTCTTATAACTGCTAGAATTATTAAAAAGGTTCCAAGGGATAATTTTTAGAATAAAATATAGCTGCAAAGATTTCTTGCTGACAGAGGGCCCAAAGGAGTTCAGATTTATCTTTATATTCAGCTGCCAAGTGATGGTGGTTTATCTGTACAATATATTAAATTTTATATCAACTTTCCTTTCTCTGATTACTATCATTTTTATCTACGAAATCCACTAGTATTCAGCACAATTGAGATATAACTTCAGAATAGCTGTTTGGTATCTTGTCTGTAGATTTGCTAACATGTAGAAAATGTACCAATAACCAAAATGTAATGGATGAACTCAGAGAATGAAAGGGTGGCTTCCTTCATTACCACTGTAAGTGGTAGACACTGCTTTTTCTCTTGGTGTCTGGAACATTACAGCAACATTTATCTTTCTCTCACTCTACTTATTTCTGCTTATTTAACTTTGTTTATTTAATTCTTTCAAAAGAAGCCCCTCCTTCATTGCTTCATCTTTGTCTATAAAGAAAGTCACTACTATATATTGAGGAAAACAAGGTGCAAACTCTTTAAGAAGGATTAATGTAAGAAAAGACAAATTGTTGCTTAAAATGGGTTCTGAATTCTCTTGTGTGGGGTGAATATATTTAGTGTCTGAACAGACAGTCTGTCTTTGGTGAGACCCAGGACACAGCAATGGAAGGTAAGTAGAAAAGAAAACTTTTCATTAGGGCAAGATAGAAAGTACTAATCTACTAAACTCTCCCTCCTTTGGTGCAAGGGGAAAACAAAAGGAAAGAGTTGTGCAAGTTTAGCATCAACATGTTAATGGTTTGGCATTAATACTTTTTGGCACCATATGGGAATACCTGGAAGTGATTTTGTGAGGCAAAAACATTTCTGAGAAAGGCTGATGGACAATAAACAGGCTTTGTGGGAAAAGTGCACCTACCCAAAGAAATTTTTATCAAGATAATATAAAAAGAACTAGAAGAGGTGAAAGACAACACAATCACAAGAAAATTGTCGTCAGGAAGATCAATATGGTCAAAGGAGGTGAACAGGCCCGGTACTATTTAGCCAGGAATTACTGAAAACATCCAGACTGGACCTAGAGCAACAGCATGGAGAACCTTGGCTCTGCTTTGCAGCCACAAATTGGACAGAGGATAGTTTCAACATTCAACACACCAAAGTCCTTTAGGAACACATTTCAGAATTAAAGCCCTAGCATAATAAATCAAAAGTACATTAACAAATACTGCTTCTTAAATCATGTGTAGGATCAATGCTAGCATAAATTCAGGTCAGTATCAGATGCAGGAAAAATAGCTTAGCAAATATGACAAATCCTTCTTTCAGCAAGATAAAGTTTAGTCTTTGCCTTCTAAGATAAAGCTTCATTATTCCTACTGCATCAGCACCAATGGTAAATTGCAATGGGTAAATATTTCCAAAATCTTACATTAGATTTATGCTTCATTTGTAATAAATGACACTGGAAAAAATGGAGCCAACTCTGACAATTCTCAAGTGCATACTGAATCAGTGGCCATTTCACCCTGAAAAGAATTTGAATTTCAACAAGAATTTTCAATTGAACCCTCTGGATTTTAGCTTATGATTTAATCTAACAAGTTGCTAAGGCAACCAACGATTATAGCTGCTGGGCAAAATTCACAGAATTGTTAATCGATCTTAATCTGGATACGCTGCATTTGTAGCTCTTTCACAGGCGAAGCAGACAACGCTAAGAAAAAAATTGGGGGTTAATCCTTAAATTGCAACATACAATGACAGTAGAATTGCAAATATGCTTTTCATAAAAAACATCTGAATTAGATATACCATAATTTAAACCCAGTTGTTGCAACAGAGAGAAATCCTTCACTGAGGTTTGTATATGCCCCACTAGCATGTGTCTCAGAGACACCTAATCAATGAGCTTTTTAATGTGCCCGACTGTCTCTCTGCTCTGAATGGGGGAGAATAGATTTACCCAAATCAAAGGTTGCAGTCATTATTCTAATTATTGTGTTAGGGGTTAACATTTGTATAGTGCTATTTTCAAATCTGTGTACTATTTGCATGGCCCACTATATAAAGTGTAATGGCCAGCCAAGGTGTGGTTAATATGATGAGCAACTCTGTTCTTTATCCTGTTTTCACTCAAGTGTTAACCAATCACTTAAGATCCCTGTGCCTGATCCAGTTTCCCATTTCATCGGTAGAAGGGAGTAATGAGATTGAGTTGCTACACAAGGAGGTTGTGAGATTAACTTTGTTATTTTAAAAATATTCTTAGCATCAAATGTTATGATTAGTTGATATATAGCATATTCATTTTATTGGCCACCAGTAGTTAGCCAGAAAGTATATTTTCTGTTTTATTGGTTCATTAAGTATCCATAAATTTAGGCATTCAGATTTAGCTAACTTTGCAGTTATGACAGTGGTTTTACCCTGGTTTAATTTAATTCACTTTTAAAGAGAGCAGTTAAAGTCTTCTGAACATCCCAAGCTACTGTCTTATTCCTGAGGTATTTTTCAGAAAAATTAAAATAAACAAACAAACACCATAGCCATAGTACATTAGGAGAGTATCTTGCAAAATGAATCACTGTGGTTTTTCAATATATTTATTTATTATTTTTTGAACTTATATTTCTCATTTGGTGACTGTTGCTCCCATTCTTTTGCTGTTGTAATCTAGAGTATCTCTTGTCTACCTCACTTTCCTCAACAAATTTAACCTAGAATACTCAAGAGACTAATACCTATGAACAAGTCACCACAAAAATAACCTAGGTGAAGGAGTCAAAGGACCAGCGTAAGTTTCAAGTAAACCATAGAATCATAGAATGGTTTGGGCTGGAAGGGACCTTAAAGATCATCTAGCTCCAACACCCCTGCCATGAGCAGGGACACCTTCCACTAGACCAGGTTGCTCACAGCCTCATCCAGCCTGGCCTTGTGCAAGGCCATCTGGACTCCACCAGTTGAACAAGTAGTTTGCACGTATAGCACTGTGGAAGAATTTTCTTTGTCAGCTGATATAGAAAACAAATTACATGGTCTTTCACCACATCCTGGAAGTTATGAAGCTTTTTGATTGTGGACTAACCTATCACAGCATTCAGAGATATGATATTTTTGATACTTAATAATAAATTAATATTTTTTGTGGAAATAAGGATGTGGTCCTCCCCTGTACCACCTGAAAGTAGAAGCCCTGTTACTGCAAAGGCATCCATGAGTTACACTCACGGATAAGCTGTGAGTATCTCTCATTATTGGACTGCATGAAATACTAAATGAGATAATGTCCCAAAAGAAAGGAAAAGAGAATTATCAAGATGTGTTTCATTTGGAATTGTAGAACTAACTTCCTTTTTGCTTCCCACTAAGAGGTTGATCCAAAATATACACTTTTGCACATTTATGTCTCAAAATCAAAACTATATTATAAGTAGGTTTTTGAAGGAAAGACTAAAGACGGAAGTAACTAAAACTGGAAGGACTGAATTGTTACAAAACGACTTGTAAATTCTCTCTGATTTTCTCATTTGTCTTCCTCATATCTTACATTATCTTCACAATAATTTATTCATCCTCTCCTCAGTCCTTTTGTTTATTACAAATTCCTCCTTTGTTCCAGTCTTAGTGTCTTTTCATTTTATCTGCTGTTCAGTTTTTTAAGAGACTTATACTTTCCTCTGTACCTTGTAGGTGTTATTCTTTACTTTCCTTTCTTTTTTACAGTAACTACAGTGTTAAACTATATTTTATAACTATCTCTCTGAAGAACCTTGCCTAGCTGTTTTAGCTAAAGGAAGCACACACTGCACTGCAATGAGGAGAAAACTCTGGATTATTTTAAAAGACTGAAGTTGAAAAACGTATATAGCCCTTATTTTTTTTTTTTAATCTAAGGTTTTTAGGCTTCTTTGCAAACATATTATGTAATACATATACATTCACACATATATAAATACAACTGTCAACTGCTTTTCAGTTTTCTTAAGGAAGTTAAGATAGAAAGTTTTAAACAAATAAAGGGATCTCTGACTGAAAGGTGGAAATCAAACTCTGCTTTCAGTTGAAAACTATGATTCTTTAGAAATTCTTAATAATCATAGAATTGTAGATTGGTTTGGGTTGGAAGGGACCTTAAAGCTCATCCAGTTCCAACCCCCCTGCCATCAGCAGGGACACCTTCCACTAGACCAGGTTGCTCAAAGCCTCATCCAAGTTGGCCTTGAACATTTCCATGGAGGAGCAGCCACAGCTTCCCTGGGCAACCTGGGACGGTGTCTCACCACCCTCACAGGAAATAATTTCTTCCTCAGATCTCACCTCAATCTCCCTTCTTCCAGTTTAAAGCCATAATAAGTTACATGCACTGTTTACACGTAACAGGATGCTACTTGAGCAGAATGCTTAAGAAATCCCAGCGGAAAAAGTAGAAGATGCTTTATCCGTTTTCCAGATCATTCATATCAAACAAATCTTAAGACAGACTCTTAACTGGAATTCTCCAAAACTTTTCCAACAGAAGAGCCCAGTTTTAAACCTTTTGCTGTCTTTTCTATACAAAATTAAAGGTAGCTAAACAAAACATACTACATATATAGTTCAGTCTTTTGTACCATAAATGTTTTTTCATCTAAAATACATCAGCAAAATGTCCTTTGAAACTCTACTTTACACTAGGTGCCTAGTTAACAAGGAACATTGTTTATGCAATTTTGACAATATTCCAAGTAATGGACAATAATATGGCATTTAGGCTGAACTCCCCCTTGACTTTAATCAAGACTTCTGCCAAAATATATGTATGTCCAATAACAGTTATGCACGTACACAGTTACAAAGTATATTAGTAAACAGTTTCAGTTTGATGCTTTCCTTACTTGTTATTTGACCATCTTTTTTTCCTCATTCCAAGAAGACTTGCTCACACTTTACAGGGGTTGCATTTTGTCTGGTTGACTCAATTTTTTCCTTATTGTGGTTAACTCAAAATATCATGACAGATCACACATGTATAATTATTATCATACATAGGGGATTTTTCTTTTTAAACAACAAATAATTTAGAAAGGTAAAGCACATAAATGGTAACTCAGGCATATAATTTATGAATGACATTTTAAAGAGTACTTGTTGGAGTATGATCTCTACATCCTCTGTAATAAATTACAAGGTATGTTATAAATGTAAAAAGAAAAAATTTGTCATCTCCTTTGACTCTAAATACAAGTTTTAATTTATATAGTACTGTAAGTAGAACCAAGCATTATTCACAGAAGACTGGATCTTAGGAAGCCTTTCTGAGCTAATTTAAATCCTGTCTTCTTTCATTTGCTGAGAGGTGGATGGAGGAAGAGGGGGAAGGACTCTAACCAAAGATTGCAACATACCACAGAAGCACAGAACTATGAATTGATAATTCTGAGATTTGGATTCAGGCTACAGTGGAGTACATCATACGTGATATCCATTAAGGACTTTTTAACACTGCCTTCCCACTGCCTGAACACATTATCACCCTGACCTCAGAGCTGGCTGTCAGCACACCAGATAGCGCAGCTGGGAAATCTAAAGACTGAAAAAATTGTGCCATAACAATTTAAAACTGTATATATTCAAGTGCATTCCCAAATACAGTAGTTAAATTATATTGTTATATTATATATGTGGGTATCAATAGCAAGAGACTTGTTTCATTTACCCTGGAATTAAAGAAAGCCAGAAATGGCACCTCTCATCTCTCCCTTGCAAGCCATATTCTCCTTATGCTTTGGACCATGGTGCTGGAAGGACATATGATGACTTATCCTTAAAAGGCCTCATAGATGTGCAACATTAAACAGCTGAACATTTCCAAAACCAGGTTTAAACCTCTGTGACAAGATAAGCGAGTCCCTCTTTTGATTGGTTTTTGTGGGATTCTTTTTGGTTAGTTGGTTGGGATTTTGTTTTTGTGGGGTTTTTTGTTTGTTTGTTTTGGGGCTTTTTTTGTTGGGATTTTTTTTGGGGGGTGACGGGCAGGGGAGTGTCTCATTAACATTTGGCAAATAACCCAACATATCCTGCCATGAGCAGAAGAGGAATGCCATATTAATGTGGCAAAACTACACATTTTGCCAACGTCAGCCAGAGATGGTTCATTGTGTACATTGAAAGTACTATTCTACAGCTCACAGTACTCAGTGTGGAAGCTGTCTGTAGTTCAGATGTGAAAGTAACTTTTATTCTATGTTTTCATAAATCAAAATAAAGGTTAAAACCTAAACGGTTTGCTGTGTGGATTCTCAGAAAGTCCATGCGTATTTTGTTACATATTCTACATAAATCTGTTCAAAGAATAGATTATTCACTCAATAACCAAAGAGAGAAATCAGGTCAGGTAGACCTGAAATAATCCATTCAGTACAACAGAAAAGTTTTTATCTGAAAGGGGGGAATTTTTTTTTTTTTTGCTATGTTTATTTTTGATTTTTTTTTTGTTGTTGTTGTTTTTTTTTCATTTTGGAATGCCAGTTTAAAAAGACAAGTCCAAAATTATTTCACAGCTTTGAAATAAAATGTTTTGACTTTTCCAAAACAAACCTTACATTAAAATGTCAATACAAAATACTGGTTTTTCTGAGTTTTTATTCTTCTCTGTTATTCAGATGAAATTATTTGTTGACTTTGACTTGAAAAAGTAGAGAATTTTAAGGTAAGACTCAGATTTCTGTGGCAAATTTACTATTAAAAATGTCACCATCTGCACTCATGGTAAATACTCTATGAAGTTAAATTCTCAACGTTAAGCCATTAGTTCTGACAATAAGAATGCATATCTGCATGCTTATATGCATACTATACACTCAAAAAGTATAGTTTTGTTGCAGACATGTCACTTAAAACCAAGAAAAACAAGTCAGTTTTCCCCATATGTAAACATGATACAACTCCTTAAATATTTCACAAAATGTTTATTAATTTCAGCAGACTGTATCTAGAACAAAATAAAGTGTCAGATTGTACAAAAATACCCACAAGAAGATATCACCATCTTGCAGAATGAGCTTTTGTTGTTGTTGTTGTTTGGTTGGCTTTCTTAAAACTAGTAAACTAACAGGAAAGCTTTATAATTATATTTGCTCTACGGCAGTAACTCAGGAGCAAGTTGTGCATTAAATTGTGCAACCCCTAAAATGACACCAGAAAATTTATCTTTCCATTTATTTAGGGCTTTAAAAGTCTACACTGAACTTAACAAGATTATCATCAGCTTTTACTAAATGAAATTGGTAGACAACTAGACTAATTTAACTAAAATATGTTTTGTTTCTCTCAATCCCTGTATGATCTCATCAGTCAATGATGCAGAAAAGTAGCAGGAATGTTCCAAATGCAATCCTTTCTCAATGATCTGTTAGAAAAATGTTAAAGTTTTGTTAAGAGCATGATAAGACTACATCATAAAATTCACAAGTTTCAAGTGATACATATGCATAACACTTTATTTTGATTATATGTACAATGAGCATATATCTCATAAAAACATACCACAAAATAGCAGTAGAGGTTCTTATGCATGAGTGAATTCTAAAGAACTGAAAACAATACATGATGTTTCCTTTCCATAAAGTGTTTAAGCCCATAATGTCACCGATGGCAATATTATTTTTTTTAATAATCTGGTAAATGGGAGGCACATAATTGTGGGTAAATCTGTCTTTTACAGAGATTTACAGTAGTTCTTGTAGATTTCCATATTCTCATAGTTTTAGTTACCATAAGACCTTTGAGTCCAGGAAAGTAATACAACAGCAACAAAAGATATCTTCATAACTTTTAACCAAATTGAAACTTTTAAGCCCATCTCACAGTTTTGCATGCCAAATTCATCTCTTAAGAAGGAATTTTAAACACTGCATCTGTTTTTTGGTTTTTTTCCTTCTGCATATTCCAGAAATTACCACTGAGCTAGCAGATTTCTGGAGTTTCCAATTTGCACAACCTTGAAAAGGTTATATATGACAGGTTATTACATCCTATTAAACAGAGACCTGTTTCATCAAAGAGAGCTCTATGGGACAGTAACATGTATTGTATTCTACAGCTTAACTGAAAACCTTACTAAAATACAATTCCTTATCCATCTGCACAATTGCATATGATTCATCTGTTCTGACTTTTTAATCTCCTATCTGAAAGGTCCTGATTTTTAACGTTGCCTCATGAAATATTTCCAGATTTCAAATAGGCCCATGAGCCACAGAATAAACAAGGCCTCCCTTCCTATGGCTGTATTGGGTCTGTCTGAGATGGACTTAATTTTCCCCACAGCAGCTCTCACAGTGCTGTGGTTTTTATTAGTAGCTGGAAAGGTGTTGATAACACCCCAGTGTTTTAGTTACTGCTGAGCAGTGCTCACACTGCACCAAGGCTGTGTCACCAACATTTCTCCACTCCCCCCTCAACCACCACCAGTAGGCTGGGAGTGAGGAAGATCTTGGCAGATGGCATAGCCAGGACAGCTGACCCAAACTGACCAAAGGGATATTCCATACCATATGATGTCTGCTCAGAAATAAAAGCAAGGAGAATGGAGGAGGAAGGGAAGGCATTTGTTATTTACAGTATTTGTCCTCCAGAGCAACTGCTACATGTACTGAAGCCCTGCTTCCCGGGAAGTGGCCAGATATTACCTGCTGATAGGAAGTAAAGAATATGTTTGGTTTGGTTTGTTTTTGTTTTGCTTCAGTGTGAGCACAGCTTTCCTTTGTTTCTATTAAACTGTCTTTGTCTTGACCCACAACGTTTAGTTTTTTGTTTTTTTGGGGGTTTTTTTCCCCATCTTATTTTCTCCCCTCCACATCCTGCTGAGGAAGGGAGTGATATTGTGGCTTGGTGGGCATTTTGTATTCTGCCAAGATCAACCCATCACAAATGGCTTTGAGTTGTGTTGTTAAATTCTGGTGTCTAATAGGGTGTTAGCTCCAATAGAAGCTTCTGCTGTGCTAGGATTTTTACATTTTTAATTTCTCTCTCACTCTGGCACCTCTCATAGTAACCTGGATTGATCAACTGGTATCTCATACCAGATGAGTTCATGCTATATCTTTCCTCTACTTGGTTACCTCTTCTTGTGGAACTCGTAGAAATTTCTTTTCAATCACTGACCTATTTCAGATTTGACCGGAAATGACCAAAGGAGAAGAAAATCAGAGAAGTGTGCAAAAATCAGCATCTTGTCTTAATACAGTAATTTTGTCAGAAAAGATACAAAATACTTTTTAAAATTTCTTTTTCCATTGCAATCTCTATACTTTGTTTTCTTCTATTTCTTTTCCATTTCTAAAATTTTTATGGTACAGAACATTGAGCTGGCAATGTGCACTTGCAGCCCAGAAGGCCAATTGTATGCTGGGCTGCATCAAGAGAAGTGTGGCCAGGAGGTCAAGGGAGGGGATTCTTCCCCTGTACTCTGGTTTCATAAGGCCCCACCTGGAGTACTGTGTCCACTTCTGTAGTGCCCAACACAAGAAAGGCATGGACCTGTTAGAACAAGTCCAGAGGAGGCCACAAGGATGATCCAAAGGCTGAAGCACTGCTCATATAAGGACAGGCTGAGGGAGTTTGGGCTGTTCAGCCTGGAGAAGAGAAGGCTCCAGGGAGACCTTCTAGTGGCCTTCCAGTACCTGAAGGGGCTACAAGAAAGCTGGGGAGGGACTTTTGACAAGGGCAGGGAGTGATAAAACAAGGGGTAATAGCTTTAATCTGGAAGAGGGTAGGTTTAGAATAGCTATTAGGAATAAATTTTTTCTTCTTAGAGTGGTCAGACACTGGCCCAGGTTGCCCAGAGAAGCTGTGGCTGCCCCGTCCCTAGAAGTGCTGAAGGCCAGGTTGGATGAGGCTTTGAGCAACCTGGTCTAGTGGAAGGTGTCCCTGCTGATGGCAGGGGGGTTGGAACTGGATGATCTTTAAGGTCCCTTCCAACCCAAACCATTCTTTAATTCCATGATTCTATGATCTTCTTATGGCATGCAAATATTTTCAATATTTCACTTCTTTATTTTTGCCTTTCACTTGTAAACATTTTGCTTAGTGAATTCAGTCACTACTGTACTAAAAAATTTGTCCACAAAGCTATAAGCCATCTCTAAAACATTCACTTAATTAAATATGTATGAGTAATTTATATTTCCCTTTCTATTGTAGATATGCATATTTTTCAAAATTACATTTTATCAGCTGCCTATTCTTCCAGATCTGTTTCATTCATCTGAAATGCCTTACAGCTTTGTCTTGTTTTCACTATCTAGAATAATTGTGTGCCATCTGCAAATTGCCCTGTGCCTGTCTAGCTATTTCCCTTATAAATAATTACAATATCTGTGTTTTTATAGCCCATTCTCAGATTTCAAAATCTGTATAGATATTGCCTGTTCCAGGTTGTCTTAGAATAACCTTAGCTTCTCTTTTGCAGTACTGCAAACAGTCCATTTATTTCTCTCAATTGTTTTGATTACCTAGATTCTAATCTTCCCTAGTATTTTATTTTCAGAAATATTTTCTTTCCTTAGTGGCTTAGTGATGAGACTTTGTCAAAGTTATTTAGTAAGTACAAATAAATGACTTCAGCCTCTTTTCTCCTTATTACTAATTTACTGATGCTATCAGAGATTCCATTAAGCTAAAAGAAACCTGTTTTTCCTTTACAGAAGCTATTCCTGTTTGTTCCAATCCCATTACATTTATCTCATTAAGAGTATCTGGCACAGATTTTCTGATGTGTAATTCCCAAGATCATCCCTACTGTTTCTTAAAAGACAGATAAACATTTGCTGCCATCCAGCTCTCTGAATGGAACAGCTGTGACACTGAACATTTTTATTAAGTACCCATCAGCCATCTTACTCTGTATAATTAATACTACTTGTAAGAGAGAAAGATTTTTGTCTACCTCTGTTTCTTTTGCAAATATACAATACCACCACTTAAAAATCTAGAGTTAAATTACCCCAACTGCAAATTTATTTGCATCACTGGAAAACAGACTGAACAAAGCAGGTACAGTTCTTTGCTTCTAGGATCAGGTTTTGTCTTAGATGGGCATCCCCAGTCCTGGGAGTTCCGAGGAGAGTGGTTTAGACCCCTGAATCCTCCCAAAGCTTCAGAAGAGCTGCTGACAATGATAGTCCAAGGCTAAGCAAAGACAATGAGGACAAGTGGGTGGTAGATTCCTACTCTATGACCTTAACATTTCAGAAAAACAGATGAGACTGCATCAAATACAGCATAAATACACAGGATCAACATGGTCTGGCACTGCATCTATACTAATTAATCCTTTAGCAATGCTAGCAAAGCAAAACACCATTGTCCAATGCTCCCAGCACTTTCCTCATATTTATTTGTGGTGTAATACTTGCAAAAAGAGTGTGAAGTGTGAGCTGCAGTGTAGATGCAGTGAATAAAACATAAAACATCAAGTTGGAGACAATGGTAGGATTAAAACCATGAAGAATATTATTTCCCATTTTCTCCATCTTTTTAATTTTTCCTCAAATGCTCATTCTTGCTCCAGACTCAGTCACAAGATGCAGCTGCCCGAGTAGCCACTGTGCCCCTCAGCAAGTGAATCTTCCCTCCTTCCCCACAGTCAAAAGATGTCAAAGCAGTCATCCAGGAGACCACACATCTTACAGGGAAAGGGAAGCCAGGAAAGACACTGCCTGCCCAAGCTGAAAGGCAACTCTGGGGGAAGAGAAAGAATTTCCAAGGTATACGGACCTTTTTTTTTTTTCCTCCAAATTCTGCATTTTGACATTCTATAAAGTCTTGCCCTAATGATTTTTTATTTTATACAGCAAACTTATTTCTTCTTAATTAGATTTTAACACAGGTTCAAAAGCCACCACAGCCCACGAGACATTGCCAGAGGCAATGAATTACAGTACACCATGGCACCCTCCACCAGCACTCCCAGAAGGCAGTGTCAGAACACTGAACACATTACTAAATAATAACAGTAATGCTCCAATAAAAAATATTATGGAGAATTTAGATTAGACCATCTACTTAAGTCTTCAATACCACACCTAGTAGGCCAACAAACATCAGTGGAAAGAGTTCATGAGAACAGACGTGAAGATGGGTGTCCCTGCAAAAAAAGGGTCCTCACAAGGATGTGCCAAACACTATATCTCAACCTTCTTAATGAAGCCTTCACCTTACCATAATTAAAAATCCTCATTTATATTATCCATTATGATGAAAATCATGTTGGAAAACCCATCTAATTGAAAGTATAGTAACACTCATCAACTCAGTTCAACACATTAAATCAAGGACATTAATTAATTAACACATTAAGTAGTGGTAGGTTTGTTAGGGGGTTAATTTCTACATTGGGAAATCATTGCAGATTTTTTCTGTTTAGCTCTCTTTAGTTTAAAAAGGAATTCTATTCTCAGAACCATTATCAGTTAACACCAAAATGTTGGGTTTGTTTTTGTTTTTTTCTAAAATGTGTATATTTTTCTATGTGTTTTGCAGCAAGATAAAAAGCATCAGTGCCCTTCTAATGGCAAAAAGATAATAAATTTAATGAGGTAGCACTGGTCTATAATTCAGCCTTGAGATATGAACAACTCTAGCTAAATAAATTACAAAGGAATTATACAATAGATAAAAAGTAGTTATAATTTGATTACAGTAGATAGATTAGTAGATAAAATTTGAATATACACAGGGATTCCTATTAATTTCTGCTCACTTGTATTGGTTTTAGCCTGAACAATTCCATGGTATCACAACATTTAAGCTTTTCCTTGTCTATGTAGTGCTTAGGACAATGGAACCCTGCTATACAATCATAGCCCCTGGGTAATACTATAACCTAAATTATCATCATCATCATTCAGATTGAATTAAGAGGCTTGTAAAGAATATGCATCTAGGGAGGAATCTCCAGACCAGTCTTGCCGAGATCATTACTGATAGCTCTAATGAGAAGGGCAGTGGAATATTTGCTTTGATGTATTCAGGGGCCTGGAATGACTGCACTAATCACCTGGTCAATAATCTTGATGTAGCAAAGATAAGACATTTTGAGCTGTGCTACAGGAGGGTGACTCCAAGAGTGGTTGAATTTCATCTTCTCCCACACCTCTCATTTTATTATCAGATGAGATTCTCAAAAAGAATTTAAAAGAGTTTGTGGCTTACAGTTCTTTGAAAATCAAAGGGAGCTGTATTGCTGCTTAAATTAGGCTGAAACCTACTTTTCTCAAAAGCCTGAATATAAAAGAAACTGCTTTTCAAGATTATATATAAACACAACCATCATCCTCGGGTTTAGCAGTGTTTGGGAAAATTTTGTACTTAGCCACCTACACATGATCTCACTGAAGTCTGTAGAGAGTTCTCCCACAGACGGATGTGACCCATTGTGTTCATATCTGGAATGGTGGAGCAATAGTAACAAACCCCAAATTTCACTCAGACAAGTTCAGCAAAAATCATTTGGAGGCTGCTATTTTGTTAAGGTTTCTTCTTCTGTAACTCCCAGTGGTAAGGCAATGAGCAGCTACTATATGGGCTCAGTCTCCTTTGAATATTAAATTACTGAAGTTCAGAAGAATTTAATTAGTATCTCACCTACTTACCATCTTCCAGTGATGCCTCTGCTACAATTATGGCACTACATTACAAGCAATTTCAGGTTAATTGAATAACTTGAGAAAAACCTGGGTTCCAGTTGCCAGAGTAATCTGCATTAAGATAGCCATAACTGAGTTAAAAAACAGAAAAAGTGAGATGATCTCTGTGCATATACTCTAGTTTGTTCACCCCTAATATTACCATACTGTCAAAAAAAATATATTTAAATAACACCACAGGCAAACCAGTGATCTGGGTGTGAACAGTTAAAGAATTCCCAAGTCAAATCAGGGTGTCAGGTAGGAAAACGTAGGCTCAAAAATATTTTCCAATATCCGTTCCCCTTATCATTTTAACAGTTTGTGCAGCTTTCCCTACAGGTGTATATAGCTCTGCACATTTCAGCCACTGACTGTCAACCTCCATTCTCATGGTTTCTCACACTCAACTATTTGTAAAATACATTTTCCTACAAAAATCTTGTACCAGAAGCAAGAAATGAAAACATTTTTAGGGACAATGAGAGTGAGACAGGAAAAGAACAATGGGACAAAGCCCAGTTTACATATTCTTCAGGCTGTTTCTCTACCCTGCTGCATTTCATGTAGCTCCAAACTGGCTCAGATCCCTGCTGGTTTGAGATAATGACCTGGCATAGGAACTCATCTGCTGAGTCATTCCACCTCAGCAAGAAAATATGAAAAGAAAAGGTGTGGTGATAAAGTCAATATATGAAAAGTTATGGAAAGCTACAGATGTATATTTCCAAAAGCTCTATAGTCCAGTTGAGTATGTAGAGTTTCCAAGTCATTCTGGTCAGAGATAAATCTGTACTGGGAAATGTATCTATCCTACTTCTCTGCAGCTACACCATAAAAAGAGTTTAGCTGTGCAGCTCTCCAAATGAGGACAATAAGCACAGACATGCACAGACCTCCAAAGGCATAAATGTGGAAATTCCCAGTACATGAAGTGTTGAAGGAGAATACAGAAAGCAAATTACATTTTCCAAAGGTATCCCAACACTTCACTTCTTTAATAGCAATAACAGGCTGCCATACTAAAGCTCTGCTGCTTTGTTCAATACTTTTTGTCTGCTGTATTAAAACATAAACACTGATGTGATGCTCTGCCTGGTTGATTGTTGCCTTTATATATGCAGCTCTATTTCTTTATTAGTCTTTGAGGTACAAGTGTTTAGTAGTCCTTGTGGCCTAGTTTACACTTCAAAATAGAGACAGGATTAAAATTCACTAATCCCAGTATCTTCAGGAGAGTGTAGGTAAACAGCACTTTCAGAAGTGAAAGCCTGCCCTGGGTATTTTAACTGAGATTGTCTGAAAAACTTGCTCAAGCATTCTCTGACTTTACAGCTATTAGTAGAGTATAAACAATACAGAAACACCCTTGTCTGCACTTTACTGTACTCATTCCCATTTTTCTTAAGTAAATAACAAATTTCCAAGATACTGAAAAAATGCCTTTTCAAAACATAAGTAAAATTATGGACATAATTAGAAAAAATAACCCAGTTTCAGCTGAAATCTCTAATTCATTTCAGATCTGCTCATTTTGCAGATTCTTTGCAAAATAGTAAAGGAAACCAACTGCCTAACAACAGCTACAGAGGAAACAGCGGCAATTTGAATGTGAAATAGGATGCAAGTGTGGTCTTCAGAAGTTAGTTGATGACATTAACACTCCTAGAGTGTTACATTGTTAACTTTGAGCTATTTTGGCCAATTCCCAGTAATTAATATAAGCCTTTATACTCACATGCTATGTACTATCACTGAAAATTATATTTCCCTGCTTGGCATTTGCTCATCTAATTGATCAAAGACACAATTTGTGACACTGACTTCAAAGCAGATATTTCTTTATTTGTCAAAAACACCATGACTCTGCAGCCTTTCCAATGTTATGCTAACAATTATAATAATATTATTAAGTTGATTATCAGATTTAATGAGTTTTTTATTTGGAAGTACAAACTTCAACGACTAAGGGCTGATTAAATCCAATGGAGCAATCCAGGCAGATGTTTATTTAGCAGAAGGGAAGCTTTGAAAAAAAAAAAAAAATAAACTCTGTACATTTTCTTTGAGAATGTGGTAATTTTCTGCATAACACACTAACCTAAAAAGCTAATTTCTATCTCATGTATGTAAAAGCTATGATCTGTTCACATTTGAAAGATAATGGATACAATTTGGTATGCTTGAGTCTGTTGGTGGAAAAAATCAATTGCATCTGCTGAAGCTCAGTTTCTGTAAGTCTTGGTAGAATAAAAGCTGCCCAGAAATGTGCCATTTCAGTGAGCGACTGTGATCCACTGGAATCAATAACATTCAAGGGTATTTCATAATGTTTTTGCTTAGGAGGAAGAAAACCCACCTTCCACCAGCAAGAGAAATCAACACAAAATATTCATAAACACCATGTACAACAGAGGGAAGACAGGGAGAACTGTGTCTCCTAGTCTCTCAAAGCAGACATAAAGCAAAATGATCAATAAAGGTGCAGCAGTCGTGAACAAGAAGGGCATCAGTCATTACATGTTAACAGCTCCCTGGTACAAACTTGTACTTCATGGGTGGCTTTCAGTATTAACAGGATCCATATGTAGATGTAGTGATGAATACAGTAGAAGAGTAAGGAAGAAATACTTAAAGAAGAAATATAGGAATGGATCCTGAAGGCCATTCAGAATTCAGGAAAAAGTAGCAAGAAAAAGGTACACTAATTAACTATGGAAAAGAAAAATAGTATGGGAAGGGAGAAGACAGCAAAGAGTACTGTGGGAGATCAAGTCAGTGAACAGTGCAGATCTGAAAAAAGTCACCTGAATCATCAAGCCTGTTGACTTTTTTTTGACAACTCCCCTAACTGCATCAGCTTCAGTAGCAATATTGCCCTTAAAAGATTATTAGAAAGCAAGTAACATGATCTGCTGAAATAGATGTATTGAAGGGAACCAAATGGCAAAAAGCATTTTCCATTTAAAAATCTCTTTCTGAGAAGTCTCAGTGGGCTATTGATACCAAGATGTTATACAATAATAATCTCCAAAACTCTTATTGAAAGTAGATTCTTGAAAAGAGTTGGAAAATAATAGCCAGTTCAGAAAGACTTTTTTTTTGTCTTTTAAATGCCAAAATTGTGTTGTTTTTTTTCCACAGTTCCACAGTCCACAAAACTCTATTAGAGCAAGATGAAATAAGAGCCACAAAAAACAAGAGTTTAAAAAGGAAGCATTTGGAAACAAAATGTATTAGCTTAAGCACTTCTTAGTCAGGCTGCCAAGATATTCTTCCATAAGGCCTGATTAAACAGATTCTGTCCTCTTCATGCTGGAGACTGCACCCATCCAGGGCTTCTGGAGCTGCAAACTTCTACTTTATGTTTTATTTTACACCTGATACTGACAAAAGCCGGAACATTTTTGTTGTATCACATCATTGCATGCATAAGCACATATATCTTCTACTGAGTGAGTGAATTATCAGGACATTCCTCACTGAATGGCAGTTTAATGCTTTATTTAAAACGTAGAGTACTTCCCAAGTGTCAGTAGTAGCTGAAGTTTGACAGAAGGGCATTTCAGCTACTGAGCTTGGGGAAACAACTGGTGTTAAACCTGTCTGACATCTCTGAGAAAAACTCTCCCCTTACAGTCTGACTAATAACACCAAGATGCTGTATTGCACTTTTCATCAGTAGGTCACAAAACACTTTGGAAAGGTGGCAAACATCATTACAGATACTTTACAAATATACTGATATTCTTGTAGTCCTAGACAGAAAGAAAGGAACTGAGAGAACATACAGATCTGATGTCTGTAGCATCTAGTAGTGATTCCATGGATTTATTGAATGTATTTCATTAATTTCATCTGGAAAATCCCAATCTTTATAAATGTACATCTCTGTTTATTTTATATTCTATGAGAATTTCATATCACCAGTACATCAAGGAAAGAACAGCTCAGTGAATTCGAGGGAAGCAAGGAATAACTAGCACTATGCAAAACATTACAGGAAGACAAGGAGAAAAGAAGGAATCTCTCATTTTCTTGATTACAAGTAAGACACATCACCAACAATATTTGCAATGTATCAGATGTTTTTCAGAAATTAAGACTCAGGAAAGACTATCCTTAAGGAGAAACCTACTATCTGAAAAGAATAAAGGATGAAACAGCTAATTAATACTAATAAATAAAGCACCCAGCAGATCAAGAACAGAGAAAGACCCCTGAAACTGCAATTCAGATTAACATTTGAAAAGACCCTCAATACCTAGGAGGTCCATATAAAGTAAACAGTGCCCATAGCCTCAAAATATTTTCAAATTCCTTTGAAAATTCTTTTTTTTGTTCTCCAGGCAAATCTGACAACATATAATGGGCTGGTAGATACTGTCAGAATTTGCTTTGCTTGTGTCCATCAAAGGCCATCATTTATTTTGCCAAAAAATAAAGGATTGCAACGCCTGAGGTTTACCTTAAGTTGCTGAGATTTCTCCAATTAAATCACCCACTGACACAAGCAATTTTGTTCGGTTTCTTTTTAATTCTGTCAGAAGCTAGAAAGATAACAAGATACTGTTTGCAACAACATAAATCATGTGGAAAGCTATAAATCAGAAATCCAAGGCAAAAAGCCTGAGCACACAAAACAATGGATTTGGCTATGACAATAAAACAACAACTATTCTTAATTAGTAACTGTTTATCACTGTAACATTTAAATTTTGCAGCACATTAGGACTTTTTTCAGAGTAAGACAAGGACTGCAAAAATGGAAGAGATTTTGTCCACATAAAACTGAGATTAAAATATTCTTCAGAATACTAAGTTATAAGCTGCTTATTTTGCCTTGAAACATAATGAAACAAAATAGAAATTCAGAGCTACTTTTGCCACTTCTCTAAAAGCAAGAACAAGCATAGGCACATTTGTGTGCTTCCTTTGTCTCTTTTTAATCCGATTGCATTTTTATATTAAAAAACATAGATCACAGATACAGATCTATGATATATGCTTATCTGCTGCTACAGTAAGAGATAAGAGAAAAGCAGTACATGATTAAACATGTAACAAGTGTTGTATCTTAATGAAGCAACCTACTGAATATTCAGTGGAATTCACTAATGGATACAGGCTGCAGTGTGGGACTTTGCCAATAATTGCATATTAAAAAGGAGAAATAAAAAAGACAAAAAAACAACCGTAAAACACAAAAGCTGGGAAGCTACAAGGGCAGAGATCAAACGTATTATTACAAGATCATTGCTACTGGGCTGAGCCACCCTGGGGCTAAAAAAATGCTTCATGCAGATTATCTATACTCATGAAACACAGTCAGTGTAAGCAAAGGAAAGGATGCAAGATTAAATTTTAGATGGCTTGCTAATATATCCATGCATATATTAATATGTCCTCTATATAACCCCAATTAATTTTGCAACTGCAAGAAAAAACTTCAGACTTTTATTCCTGACATACAACAAAGCAACAGTCTCTCACGGTCCTCCACAGCTCCCAAGAGCCTCTGAAATGTGGCATCATTGCTCTGGGAGAACAGCCTGTGCTGTGGCACAGCCTCAACTGTTTGTCACACCTGGACAAGAGAAATTAAAACTAATTCAGCCTTATCTTGTTCTCTTCCCTATCTGAACTTCAACTCTAACATAGGGTTCTTCCCCAGTAAGAGGAATTAAGGATGTTCAGCAGCTTTAGAAAAATAAATTAGGTTTCTTATCACAGTTAGATGGTCCCCCCCAAAAGCACTAGGAACTATATTTAACCAGGAGTATCAGGCATGGTAAAGTTGAAAGCTGCAGCAACCAGCTTTCCCTGTGTAAATCTGGTTCCCTGTTAGATGGGGGTATTTACAATTACATAAACAGAGGACTTTCCTGCAATTGCTCACTTAAAACAGCTCCACAGGCCTGTTGAGTGTATTTTGTCATGCTGTTCTGCAGCTCTATGCAGCAACATCTGAAGTTAACCTATGGCTCACGTGATCCACTGCAACATCATGAGAGTTTTGAAGTTTGCTAGTATTTTATACAGAATTAATAGTGAAAAAATAGTTCAAGAACTTTTTGAATTGAGGAATGGAACTGTTGCAACTAAAAATAATGATAATAAAAAAATCAGTATATAATGTCTTGACCTTATTTATCCAAATTGTCTTTAGAGCTCAATTTTTATTGAAGTTGATGTTGATTCATAAAATCAGGTCTTACTTAATCTACATTTTTAGGCAAAAAATTACTCTTTGCAACAGTTTTCAGTAAGTTCAGGCTAAGACATTTTTCATAGATTAATCAATCATCCAGGCTCGTCCTCGGAGCCTCTTTCTCCATCTTTGTTAATTTGTCAGACAAGCACAGCAACCACTATAGTGAGGTCTGACTCACACTTGGACATGGAAGGCTTCAGAAATGATGAAAAAGCCATTTAATTTAAGACAGAAGAGAGCGTGCCAGATTCCAGAAGCCTTCCCAGGAATGCCCTTCCTGCACCCAGGTGTTTAAAAAGAACAGGCTTGCAAAGGACACACTACACACTAATCAGAAGATGGGAGGTGGGAGAGAGAGATCTGGCTTGGAGCAGAAGCAAAACATCTTTTTCCTACAGAGAATCTCAAGTAATGGGCAAGATGGGGCTTCTGCCATCACCAAGGAAAAAGAACAAATGGAATCAATGTGCTGTGGTGACAGGAGAATCAAATCTCTTTCTTCTGAAAAGCAATTTGCACAAATGTCAATTCATGTATAATCTTGACTGTGGAGACTGCTAAGCAAATGAATAGCCCATTTGCTGCATGTGGAGATGGTTTTTCCCCTCTCTCCCCTGGAAAGTCATTCCATCAATCCTGACTGTATGTAAGCTGTCAGCAACCCTGCAGAGCTGTATCAAGAGAATGGTAGGGGTTGGAAGGGACCTCTGGAGATCATCTAGTCCAATAATAAAGTCCAATAGTTCTTCTGTAGGACAGCACCCTGGGACAAGAAAGAAAAAGAGGAATAGCCAGAGCAGCTCCTTTCCTTCTAGGAAGTGAGGCCATCAAACGGGAGGCGACTGAAGAGGTTTCTTAGCTTCCTTATTTAAAAATATCTTAGGCTAAGATAATAACAGTAATTTACCTGGCTACACATTTTTGCACAACTGTCTTTGATGCTTATACCTCAAATCTTGCATTAAGTTAGGAAATAGAGATAGTACTTGCAATAGCTTGATATTTAAAGTGTTCAGGCAAACAAGGAGATGCAAAATCCTTAATGGATTTTTACTTTCAAGCTTATCTATAAAAAGTGAAATATACTTAAAAAGAAATCTAACATCATAATAATACTAAGGTTCATTTAGAAGCTCATTCATTTAATGAACACTGATTAGCTCTATTCCTAGGAGGAAGAGAAAGAGAGCTACATTTAACTTAGAAACAGAATGTGCATGTCTGAATTTCAGGTGTGGTTGTGTTGTATTCAGATTTCCCAACACACTAGCTATTCAGAAGAAACCTAATTTCGAACAAGGCGTTTTTACTGAATTAGCACTTTTTAAACCCCATAAGGAAAACTTCCATAGCTTGTCACTGAAGCTTTAGAGCTGCAGATCAAAGGCTTCTGAGCTTACTACACCATCTAGTGTCAAAAGAGGGAAAGTTCAAGAAAATTATTTTAAACTCTTCATTACATTACATATTTTATTCCTTTAACAGATTAATAAAGCAGAATTTCATCACCTCAATAAGCTGCAAAGAACATTTATCATATTAATATGTCAAATCTCTCACTAGATTTCTCGAATGTTAGCATTTCTCAAATGTTAATACAGCCACGCAAGTGAAAACTTCCTTTAGAACTTCAGTGTTTGACATTCAAAGTTACTGAAGCTGTTGTAAATTTTATCTTCCCCACACTAATAAGTAGATCAACCTTTAACAGAAGTTTGAGATTTCTAAAATTAAGCATTTTCCAGAAGTTGTGAGGAAGAAAAGCAGTAGAAAAGGAGAAAAGCAAAGTTAATGCAAGAAATCTAAAGCTACAAAAGTAAAAATCACAGTGAAATGAGGGTCTAGTTTTCAGCACAACTGTTCTTGCTCATTATTATCTTCTAAAAGGAAGTATTCTGGCTAGTACACAGTAGAATTTAGGTATTTGAAAGGTAACAGGGATTTCCAGAATGTCTGAGAAACAGATTTTTTATTATTTAGGACACAAAACTAGTGTAAGATCATTAAAGAAAATTCCCTTTATATTTTGTTATCTAAAAAACTTCTGAAATAACCAATAATGATGAGGTTTACCAGGATATTTCTGGACTACATCAAACCACCTAATCTGGAATATGAAATTACAGCCAAATTAATTAACAATTTGTATGCAGCAACATGATATCAAATTCAGGATGCATCTGTTCTATGCAACATGGACCATGTCAGGCATTTTTGATCACATGTGTTAAAAGAGATGGGCTGAATCCTTCCAACCTGGGTGTTAAGAAGCCTTTAAAGAATCCCTGGAATGTTTTGCTTAGAGATGTACACAGGGGTATAGACAGCTCCATGATTTCTCTGCTTGAACTTCAACCATCCACAAAACTTGTAACTAGTGATGCAAGACCATGCTCAGGCTGTCAAGCTGGCTTATGGATGCACACTGAGAAGTTCACCAAAAACATCTGAGCACAGGCAGGGTGACAGTAGCAAGAAGTCTACCTGTACAGACAAGGTATAACATCTACATCTTCCAGAGATGGCTGTGGGTACTGGTCAGTTATGGGAACTGGAACTAGCCACCCTGAAAGGTAGAATCATAGAATGATGTGAGTTGGGAGGGACCCACAAGGATCATCAAGTCCAATTCTTGCCAAACCATAGGACAATCCCAAGATTCAGACCATGTGTCCGAGTGCCTTGTCCAAATGCTTCTGGAATATTGTCAGGCTTGGTACCATGACCATCTCCCTGGGGAGCCTGTTCCAGTGCTCCACCACTCTCTGCCTGAAGAACCTTTTCCTAATGTCCAACCTAAACCTCCCCTGGCACATCTTCCTGCCATTTCCCCAGTCCTATCATTGGTCAACAGAGAGAAGAGATCAGCACCTGCCCCTCCTCTTCTTATGAGGAAGTTCTAGACTGCAATGAGATCTCCTCTCAGTCTCCTCTTCTCCAGGCTGAAGAAACCAAGCAAAATCAGCCTCTCCTCATACGACTTCTCCTCTAAGCCCTTCACCAGTTATTTTGTGGTGGGTAGTTTTGTGGGTAGTTTTCCAATTGCATGGTCCTTGTAGATTTCTTTCCAAATGAACACAGAAGTAAGGAAACAAACAGCTCTTTCCTCTGCCAAATTCAAGTCACTTAGGAAAAGTAATGTGATTAAGACAGATACGTGGCTTGGCCTTGGGACAACACTGATTCCAAAGCATCTTAATTAGATTCTTTTTATGCTCAAACATTTTTCTTTTATAATACTGTTTCAAAAACAAAACTATCAGGCAAATCATCCTCCCATCAGGGTACTTTGCAGCTACTAAACACAAAAGACTGCTTCAAAAATTCTTTAAGAAGTGCACCCTGGTGCTGTAGACCCTACAGTGAAATTCAGGCAGCGAAATGGAAAGTCAGGCAGTGACTTCACCTCACTGAATCAGACAGCTCACACAGCATGCCTGGCGGCTGGGTGGCTGGTCAGACAGAGTCCTAGTGCCACACAGGAGGTGATGTGATCCCCCTCATGGTACAAGCAAATTTGTGACTTTCATTTACACACATTTTCCCTTTACATCAAATGCTATGACCTATATTCAGAAAACTGGGTCAGAACAAGTCACCCTTTCCAGTGCAAACAGCTCTCGGTGGAGTTTCCTAACAGCTTTATCCCACTGCAACTGCCAGCATCTTCTCATTCCTAGGACTAGAGATGACAGGCTGTATCTGGACCCCCAGCATTTGTTATATATCCTCAGAACAGGATTCCAGCAGTTCTACCTCTCATGCAAGGAAAAGAAATATTTAAGTTGCAGGCACATTTAACCAGCAAACCTTTAACAACCAGTATTTCATGTTTCCCTAGGAAGGCACACTGTGGGTTGAGAGGCAGTATGCCTCAGTTTAAATCATTATTCAGTGCAGCCATGTTTACACAATACTGCTGAGAACAGAATACTTAATGACATCAGATTGTAGGATGGAAAGTCTATAATTCAAGCCAACAACCAATTCTGACTGGAATTTGAAGAGTTTGGAATGCTAACTCAGCTATGTGGAAATTACCATGACGAAAGTTTTCTGAATAGTAAATTAACTCAACTCCCAGAAACAAAAGTGAATTCAAAGTAGGCATTTCAGGTAGGAAGGGTATCACAGTGCCATGAGATCTTGCAGAAGGTTTAATCCAGCTTCCTGAGCTAATTCTCTACCGAAGGTTAAAAGACAGGACATAGATTGCAGGGGAAAGAAAGCAGGAACTTCAAAGCCACCCCAAGAGACAAATTACTAAGTTTAGATTAAGTGGCAAGGATGAGACACTATTAAGCAGCAGGCAGAAGACACTGTGAATGTGAAGAAAAGAAGGGAAAAGGACAGTCAAAGAAATCCTCATACTGAGAAGAGAACTTGTAGAAGACACTGATTTCCAAGAGGAGATACTATATAGCTCCCCTTCTCCCATCACTTCAGAAAACAGCAGCAGACAACAACTTTGTCCTGTCACAAGAGCAAATTAGACTGGGAATGGTTTTAAGGCAACTGTAGATGTTTGGGGATACCCTTCACCTACTTCACAATAAGCTTTTTATCATAATTGCTACGTTATCAACTTGGATCATGCAGCCTTACTTGAAAGTCTACATATAGGAGGAAAAATATCTACTTTTTACTTTCATGAATAAGAAGCACCGCTATTATCTTAATACTCAGGAGTCTTAGGGGAGCAGGGATGTTTCCCTTCCAGGCAAGAAATTGCTTTCTCTGTGATCGTCTCCTAAGGTTACATAGAGGCCACATGGAGGTAATCCCTTCCAAATAACTAAATTGATCTACTTCAGCATAAGAAGATATATCACCGCCTGATACTGTTGGCTTCTGAAGCAGAAGTTAGGTAAGCAACCCAGGAAGCTGCTAAAACATGAAAAGACAAATGACATACAAGCTACACACGGGAACAACAAGAGCAGAGAACAAAGATTAATTCGTGTGGCTATTCCATGAAGGCTCAATGAACACCAGCTGCATTCACATTAATATTTAATAATAAACATTTCCTTTCATTTGTAACCACACTGTTATCACTCTGCTAGGCTAGTGATGCCCATTTCACAGGCTTTGTGCACCAGAAGGAGCAAAGCCCATCTGCCTCCTTTGCTGCTTAGTTAATGGCCAGAATAAAACCATTACACAGAACATCACCACCTCTAGTAAAAAATATTCTACTTTCTCCCCTTCTCAGGATTAGTAGAAAATATGAAAACCATCATGCTTATCACTCCATTTATGCTCCTTTCATTAGGGAAGTTTTAGGAACACCTTTAAGCTATTAACATCTTATTGAAGACCAAATGTAATTTTTTGGAAACTATTTCTTTTTGTTTAATATACAAGTTCACCACAAAGATAAACATTTTTTGCCCAGTGAGATTTATCAGAGGACACCAGACACACATACAGGAAAACCTTCCATATTTTATAAATAGTTATCTTAGGTAACCGAGAAATGTTTCTACATCACTCTGAATTGCAACAAAACCCACAGATAACAGCAAGTGCTTGAACAGTAAGGCTCTGAATAGTGGCAAATAAGCTCCTTTTTCAGGCATAACTTAGGAGTTTGATAGAGCTTTTTGAGGCATGTAAAAAATAGCATTCCACCAGATCATTACATTTACAGTAATTTTTTTTTTCCATTTCTGAAAAAGGACAATCACAAGTAGAAGTCGCCATGATATTGAGGCCAAGAACCTGCATTATTCCTTTCCCAACGTACAGAAAAACAAGCTTGTTGCAAAAATCTCACTAGAAGCAAAAAGCTCACACTTCAACACAAAGCTCTGCCAACTAAACCATCACCTGTTACACTACAGCAAGCCTTAAAAACCTATCACAGGACAACAAATCTGCAGTGAAAAAGCAGCTTTTCTGTTTGTACACCAAAATGAGTTTCCCAAGATTTCATGCTACATGTTGTCTTGTATTTGAGGACCAAAGCCACAGTCAATATTGATCCTACCTTCAAAGGAGAAATGTGCGACTGTAAGACATATCCATGGACGTTCTCTATTTGAGACAAGTTCTTCTCTGACACATGAACAAGCTCTGGGCCTCTCACTTCATGGGTTAAGCGAGGCAAAGTATGATCATGTGGAGCATCCTCATCTTGATAACGATATTTCTAGAGAAAAAAGACAGTAAAGAAGAATAAATAAGCTTTGAGGAGGCAATGGACACTTATTAAGGTAAGTATAGGATAACAGATAAAGTATCAGGTATTAGACAATATAACTCTCAGACTTCCTAATCTGATCTCGAAAACATACCTCATTATTTTTTAACATTTCAACAAAGAGAGAAAACATGGTATATCACACTGATACACAAAGCTTTCACCAGCAGATAAACATCTGAGATAACATACTAATAAGGGTTGATAATGAAAAAAACCCAAAACAAAACATGTTGATCGGCTGAGCTGGAGCATCAGCTCACATTTCACATCCCCACAGTAATAACCGCACTTCTATAGCCTTTCTCCACAAAATATTTGAGTCATTTTCCATTAAATACCATGTACTCTGATGCTAGAGGACACACGTACACTTCTGCAGAGCCACAGTCAGACAGGAAGTTACTCTCCTGTAAAGTTTTGTTACCCTGAATGTTAATTTGGGTGTGAGGTGTTATAACTCACCACTCCACAGAGAGGCAATGTTAAGAAACAAGAGGTAAGCAGCTTATCCAAGATCCAAAACAAAGCTTGTACCAACAAGGAACTTAACCCTAAAAATGAAATTAAATTACCAGATCTGTCCTTCAGTTCGAATCCTTTTTAAAAAGGCACCAGCCCCTTGGCTGATGGACCCAGCTGTGTCTCATAGTGGGGCAATTGAAGCTGACTGGAACCAGCTGTGTCTGGCAGGGGCAGCCCTAGCCTCTCCTCACAGAAGTGCCTCTAGCTACCAAAGCCTTGACTTTTATTCCCAACATCCAGTCACACTGCTTTTTTGAGGAAGAAGCCTACCAAATGAATTCACATGATGTAATGCCATAGTGGAGATGCTGGGAGGGTACAGCAGGGATCAGGAGGAGGAGAGCAGAGTGTCAGTCAGAAGAGAGGTTCATAGCTCCTGGGCAGTAAGAGAGGGGCAGATAGTGCCATTATAAATGCTGTTTTCAGCTGACAGGTATATGCTAAACTACTGGAATAGGTAAAACCAAAGACTAAAGAAAAGACGAAATCAAAGACTAAGACTTATTTGGATGGCCATATAAGAAAAATAAGAAGTCTTAAGTTCAGGTACATTCACAAGGACCTTGCGAAGCAGAGTTCACCACTTCTGTCTGTCACTTTGACCACTCAGCTCTGAAGTGTTAATTTATTTACTTATTCCTCCAAAGGAAATCATCCCAGTATATTCCTGCCTTCACTCTCATGTATGGAAATAGTTCAGCAGTTGCCAATTATTTTCAGAATACACAGGTGACGTGATTTATTCTCTTCTTTTCTGTGACATGCCTGCAACCCTTCACCATATTCACCATTCAGATAACGTAATTAATGAATATATAAAATGACTGGCAACAGACAAGGATCATTTGGGCAAGAAGCCATCAGTCTAATAGACAAGACTCCAACCAATGTCACATTTAAGGCTTGGCACACAGATCATTTAAGCCCCAAGCAATCAATTATTTTTTTAATCCAGTGAATACTCTTTCAAAAAAGACAACTACTCAGAGACACCCTCTTTACACTGAGTCATTTGCTAAAACGTGATTAGGAGAAATAACTGCAGAATACCAGAGTCATCTCATCTCCCCAGGAAATGGTAAAACTAAAATGTTTAGCAGTAGCTTTCCAAAGAGACAAGACAGCAGTGTCAGAAGCCATAAGAAACTTTGTCATAGAATCATAGAATTGTTTAGGTTGGAAAGGACCTTTAAGATCATCGAGTCCAACTGTTAATCTAACACTGCCAAGTCCACCATTAAACCATGTCCCTAAGTGCCACATCTGCATGCCTTTTAAATACCTCCAGGGATGGTGACTTCACCATTTCCACGGGCAGCCTGTTCCAATGCTTGACAAGCCTTTCGGTGAATAAATTTTTCCTTATACCCAACCTAAACCTCCCCTGGCACAACTGGAGGCCATTTCCTCTTGTCCTATTGCTTGTTACTTGGGAGAAGATGCTGACACCCACCTTGGTACACTCTCCTTTCAGATGGTTGTAGAGAGTGAGAAGGTCTCCCCTCAGCCTCCTTTTCTCCAGGCTAAATAACCCCAGTTCCCTCAGCTTCTCCTCATCACACTTGTTTTCCAGTCCCTTCACCAGCTCCGTTGCCCTTCTCTGGACACAATCCAGCACCTCCATGTCCTTCCTGTAGTGAGGGGCCCAAAACTGAACACAGAACTCAACGTGCAGCCTCACCAGTGCCCAGTACAGGGGGATGATTACTGCCCTACTCCTGCTATTTCTAATACAAATGTTATACTATATGTATTCTATTCTGTCCACAACACTCATGCAGCTTTACAGTGCAAGAAGCAGTGTAAGGTGGCATTAAAGAGAGAACTTCTCTTTGACCATCAGTAAGTCCTTTCCCCATCAGTGCACTCCAGTGTACCTTTTGCATAAATGAGAGCCAAGGCCCAAAGCAAATTGGTTCACCCTGAGCCCTGAGCTCCCAAAAAGCATAACACTTGCATGGACCTCCACTGGTAGACTTTCCCATGAAAGCCTATGCTTTATAATTAAAATTGATAATTTTATCTGATAACTGCACATTCGCATGATAAATTCAATAATATCCATGCTCATGTGCCATAAACTGTAACATTTATGGAACAGATTTACACTTTTCCATTTGCCTTTATCTCCCTCCCACCCCAAGGCCAGCCTTCTCGTTCTTCACAAAGTACAAGCCTAAAGCATTTCTGGGTCAATCCTGTTATGTGTTTGCCTGATGTTCTTACCACCAAACTCACTGCTTTTCACATATCTTTCCTCCCACAGTATCTCTTCACTGAAATGGTTTCAGCTGTGAACCAAAACAGCTTGACACAGCAAAAAGCCAATGGTAAGGCTGAAAACACCAAAGCAGAATTAAGACTGTCCTGCAGAAATGCCTTATTTATCTCCATCACTCTGTCCTGATGGGGTCCTGCAAATGTCCTTTAAATTACCCCATTCCTTAGAAACCAGAGCTTTCTCTAAGGGTTAATTCAAATTTCTGGAGGGAAAAGCATGATTGCACGGAAATGCTGCTCTTCGTTTGACAAAAGAACAGGTGGATGTCTTATGATAATTAAATTACAAATCAGTGCCTGCTGCTGACAGGGTATTGTACGCTGCCAAGTAGCATCAGATATTTAAAATCCTCAGTAATTACCTATAATGGGGGAGTGGAGTGTGCTGCTGTGAATTTTTAATATGAACGTGCCTTTCTATAAGGGATCTTTCTCTCTGCACTGTGAGATTATTACAGCATCACTGCTCCTTGCGTTGCACTGTCTAAAGGAGCATTTCTAAGGCTGTGTTTGCCAAAGGGTTGTCAGCTAAAAAGAATTGAAGATGTGAATCCAGCAGAAGGTAATGGTCAAAAGATTTAAAAGTCAACAAAACCAACTCTCAAGAAAAAAGAAAAAGTGGGAAATTACAAGTTACAATAGCAAGACTACTGCACTTGCATGGAAATATGAATGTTCTTACAACCGACCTGTGATAGATTGTCAGTGAATTAAGACAGTTGGGAACTTGTCATGAGTTTTTGGGCCAAAGAGAATTGTTTTTTACAAAAGTTCTCAGTATTTTTTTGCAGTTACCATCAGTTTGCTTTGCAGAAAATGCAAACAGAACACTTCATTTTAGATCAACTCAAATTGACCTGTGTCCTAAGCTGCTAAATGTGGCCCTACTGGAGTTACCCGCTCATGTCCCTGTTCTTCTCTGCATGGCTTTCTGGCTGGGCCACACTCCAATACATCACATATTACTTCTGCTTGCAATAGGAGGGCCACAAATGGAGGGAGCAAGTGTTTTACAGGAGTCATGAGGCTCTACATCATTCTGTGAAATAAGAGCAGCCAGTGGTCTAAAGATGATCTTGACATATAAGAAGACATGCTGACATGTGCAAGAAACACAGGCAAAATAGTGTTGCTAAGCTTCACTCATCTGAAGCTTTATAGTAGATACAGTTCATAGATATTAATGGTAAAAAAAGGTACCATAAGATACTATGACTTGGTAATCCATCCATTCATGAGTGGATTTTGCTCCCAATCTCTCTTCAAAGCTAGTCTGCTAAAAATACTCAGGCTAGCATATCTTTTGTCAAAGGAAACAATAGCAATACTACTTGTTTTAGGTCTTTCACATCAGGTTTTCAAGTCTTGAATACTATTTCTGTTTTATGGTCCTCTCAGACTTCTGCATCTTAGATGCTATAGGTTTCTATATAACCAATACAGTTTAGAAACCACATGGAAAGTAATTTCTGTAGGAAATTTCCCACATGAGACAATGATATCTTACAGATCCAATTGTCTCATTGCAATCTAGGGATAGACAAGGTATGGAGTTAGGTCCCAATGCTACCTCTTCTTACTCCTCACTCACTTGCCTTTTCCCTCAATCCAGGATTTGAGCTGCTTTGCAACTTCCATGCAGATTAATCCCACTGTTAGTCATCTGCTCCAAACCTAACATGGGAACTACCTTTGTACATACCTAGTGTACCCCTCTTCTGCATGGTATTAGGTCCAGAATTCAATAAACTGGATTTGTTCACAGTTCTAGCAACAGGCAAAAGCTAAAATTCTTATAACTTGGTCCATTTAGACAAAAAATTAATCTGCAAAGTCGCATTAAAAAAATGTTAGTGTCACCTTGTCTCACTTTTTGCTCAGTTTTTTCAGTGTTCTGTAATGTGTTGAATTTTACTGACACTGCTCTCCAAAAGCAGCAAATTTCAATGTCATATAGACGAGTATCTCGAGAAAACAAACTTTACAATTTGTGCACACAAGTCCTTGGGCATTCATCCAATCGAGTAGAAATAATGTTACTCATTCAACTGATTGCGAATGAGCAACACAGCTTGAATTCTGAATATTTGCAATCAATCTATAGAGTAAAAAGTGAAAAAAAAATACTCTTCTCATTATATAAAATGGAAAAAATCACAATCTGCTTGCCAAGACTGTGGAAGTAGATTAAGAAGCTTAAATCATTGAATAATTATACTTATTGTGAATGACTTGCTCTTTTGCTTATCAAGTAGATTTCTAACAAGCTTGTCACTGTATCACAGCAACACCTTTCATCCAAGAGGCCTAAAGAGCTTTCAAGTGGTAGTCAAGTCTGATAACATCCTGTTTAAAAAAAGTATGAGCATCATCTAAAGGTGGGTAAAATTAGGCACAACAACTCCCTCAAGGTCACAAAGAGAATCAATTAATTAAGCAGTGGTGGAACTCAGGCGATTTTTCCAGTCTGCTCTTCTGAGCCCAAGACCTAATACAAGTACACTGACTTTAGTAGTAATCATTATTCTTATTATTAAAAAATAATGTTGTAGGTTGGATACTGCCACTGCAATTTATTTTTAATTGGGTTTGGTTTTGTTGTGATTTTTTTCCCCCACAAAGTTTCCAGAAGACAGCAGAGTTTATAGGATCAGGAATTATGTTTTCCTCTGTGTCACTGTAATAGCTAGCAGTGCTTTGTGTAATTTATATTGCACTATCCCTGAGAAATACATAGTGATTTTTGGAGGACATTTCCTGTAAGAACAAAATTGTTTCACAGAAGGGATACTATCAGCACTGAATACTGAGAATTTCCATAGTTTTTCCATTCATTACAATAAGAAGTGTTTTTTTTTTTTTCTTTTTTCACGAGGGGAAAAAACAAACAAACAAAAAAACAAAACAACAAAAAACCAAAAGTAAATATATGATTTCTTCTCAGTTTACTTAAATAAACAGGTAATTGCCCATTGTAGGGAATATCTGTTTAGTTTAAAAAGAAAAAAGCAAGTACAGTGTAGTGGAACAAATACTCTTTACAGTATTCACCTCATCTGTTTTTGGAAACTCTAAATAATTTATTTTTTCGTGATGCAGAAGAGGTGAAAGGGACATTTAGCCGAAGTACCTCTTCCTTCTATTAGATGGGCGTAGTTGCACCTTTTGACCACAAGATGGCAGAATAACCAACGAGTTAAAGCATATTCTCACATTCAGCTACGAAGTGTTGCAGGAAATAATAAGTATCTACACAATGTCATAAAACTTCAAACAATTTTTACTTTGAACTGACCTAGTATAAAATTCTTAAAAAAAAATAGAAAAGACAGCAATCTTTTATAGGAAATACATATAAACAGGTAATGTTCATACACAAAGCTGTCAGCTGGAGAAAAGTCTTAACAGTTCACGTAAGCATCAAAAGTTAGAAGCAAGTAGGAACCTATTGGGTTTTGCAGGCTTCAGCATGAACAAAAACACTATGTATTGACAAGATTGAGACTAGACCAGAATGCTGCATTCCTCAAGGAATTCTAAGTCCTAATTAAAACCGCCTGCATGCAAATCTGTACCGTGAGGTATTCAGCTCCATATGCTGCATCGCATTTTGGACCTGTTAACAGCATCAGTTTACCCCTCTGGAGGTTGTTACTTGCTATCCAATAATTTAAAATAGATTTTAAACTTGAAGTACGGGTATAAAAAAAGACACTCTAAGAGGGCGGCTTTGCTAGTATTAAATGGTGAACGTGGCTGCAGACTATAAAAATCAGTAAATTAAAAAAAAAAAAAAAAGAAAAAAGTCCAGCTAATACCAATTGTTTATCTCAGTGGAGTGAAGGAAAGACGTGGGTGAAAACATACAATTTATCAGCATCAGGCTGTAGTCACCTCTCCATCCTTTGTCCTGCAATAACTTCACTTGTATGCTCCTTTTTATAGTTTTCAACTCTTCCCCTCAAAATATTTTTTTTCTGATATGCCCATGTTCCCACAACCACTACAGAAGCCTTCATGCCTCATGATTTCCCTCCTTCATGCTTCCTTTCCTTCCACAGCTCCCCATGCAGCCCTAGACCCATCTTATCCCCACTCCCATTCCCTGATCCCTGCAGTTCTTTTGCTGCAATCCTCCAGCGTGGAAGCACAGAGCCACACAAATTCTTCTGTTTTCACCCCTTGCCTGACCTGAAGAATAACTTTTGGCATGGGGTGGTTGTGCTGAGGTTACTACTGAGCATTTGGAGCGACAGAGCTGGCAAATGCCACCAGTCACCGTGTCTCAGTTTCCCTGCCAATAAGCCTGCGGTGGGAATGCAGTAGGGCAAAACAGACATCCTGGGTTTATATCTGAAGATTAAAAAGTAATAATGTAATGTAATAAATAAATAATATATTATTATTGCCTGAAATAAATGTTACAGAGAAACAAACAAAAATCACTGAACAAATGGCTTGTCCCTCATGTTTTCTGTACCAAAAATACAGATTTGAATTTAGTCCAGCTTCGCTCAGCACATGACACAGCAGGCCATTTGTGTTTTGCAGCTGAAACCCTCTCCCTGGTCTTCATACTTGGGTGCCCTACTTAGTTGAATTTATACAAAAAAAATAGGACTCCTCTTCCTAGTGCACACTGCTGGTAACTTCTTCACAGTTACCTGACTGTAACAAATCAAAAATGCAAGTGATTTGTGTATCTTAGTTTTGTATGTGTCTGTGTACTGATTTAAAGCTCTAACTATGTATTTTCATAATATTATTTCCCAATGCCCTTCTCAGAATCAGTCAAAAGGATAGCAGGTACTGAGTTACGTCAGAAGATAACCAAGATTGTTCCATCACTCTGTTTCCTAGCCCTCATGGATCTTGAGTAGATGTAGTTGTGGTGGGTTTTTTGGCCCCTCAAGCCTGCACAGTTGCATTGTTCTAATTTAGGACACTGCCTGGCTATGTTAGTATCTGCTGGTGGTCACCATGGAGAGCTCACAGATTGATGGGATACTGTGAAATTCTGCTAATTTCAGTGTTAATTGTGCTTACCTGAAAGGTCCCACTGAACAGAGTCTCTAGGGAGGGATGGCCTCTGGGCATAGTCTGTAATGCTGTAGCCTTTCCCACAATGCCCATGACTTCATCTTATGCCCAAATATCTCATGCAGCCTCTGGATATAGCTTTTCCTGATAGCAGTGCTAGCCATGGGTGGTTCTCTACCTCCTACATCTATCTCCCCTGTGCAGTCCTGGTCCTCCATCCTGCTCCTTTACTTCTTTTACTAATCAATCACTCAGCAAGATTATTGATTTTTACAGGTTTGTCTGAACCTGAATTATGCACTTACGGAGCTCCAGCAACACAAATACGTGCATCAGCACTATCAGAAGAGGCAACAGAGGATCAGGAATGAAGAGTCAAGGAAGAGCAGAATAATCCCTTGAAACAGCATTACTGATAAGAAAAAAATACAAGAAAATATTATGCTGAGTCCCCTCCTCCCTTGGATACATAATCCAATATGAGGCGGTTCACCTGCCAATGCTAAAGTAAGGCAAGGGATCCATAATTTGTAATGGCAAATCCAAGGAAAGCTGACTTGAGATTTTTCTAGGAAAGAGAAGGAATAGACAATCCATCAAAACAGGGAGACTGGAGCAAATGGTGATAAAAACCAAAGCTCAGGTAGTAAAACCAGAAAAGACAGAGAATTCCAGCATCTGTGCTGCTCTGGTGAGTAAAACTACCTGTGAAATGTCCAGGGAAAGCATTTGTCTTCTCTCTTTCCAGGGCTAGTTTGCATAGCAATAGCTGCTCCCAGCAGTTACTCAAGCAGCAGAGGCCTGTGGTTCTGAAGATGGTGGCCTTGCCCCCTTGTAGGTCGTGTAGAATTTCCATCTAGGGCTTTGGAGACACATTTTAAAATTTGACTCTCACTGCTCACATATTCCTATTTTCCATACTTCTTGAATATAAGTGTTTCCATTGATATCCTTGCTTTTTCCACTGTCCCAGGTCTAAATGAAATCTAGGAGGAAAACTAGACTGCTTTTCTTAAATTCTTAATTCATAGGTTGGCCATCTGAGGAACCTGAAGGTGCACAAGTCCATGAGACCAAATGAGGTGCATTCACAGGTCCTGAGAGAACTGGCAGATGAACTTACCAAGCCACTATCCATCATATTTGAGACATCCTGGCAAACTGTTGAAGTTCCCACAGACTGGAAAAGGCAAAACAGGGAAATATAACCTCTATTTTTAAAAAGGGAAAACAGGGAAATCTGGGGAAGTACAGGCCACTCAACCTCACCTCTGTACCTGGCAAAATAATGGAGCAGATCCTCCTAGAAACTATGATAAAGCACATGGGAAGTGAGGAACTGATTGGTGATAGCCAATATGGCTTCACCAAGGGCAAATCATGCCTGAACAATTTGGTGGCTTTCTGTGATGGAGTTACAGCATTGGTTGATAGGGGAAGAGCAACTGATGTCACCTACTTGAATGTGTGCAAGGTGTTTGACACTGTCCCGCACAACATCCTCATCTCTCAGCTGAAGAGGCATGGGCTGGATGGATGGACCACTCGGTAGGTAAGGAATTGGCTGGATGGTCACATTCAGAGAGTTGCAGTCCACAGCTCAATGTCCAAGTGGACACAGGTAACGGGTGCTGTCCCTCAGGGGTCGGTATTGGGACTGGCGCTGTTTAACATCTTTATCAGCACCAGTGGGATTAAGGGCACCCTCAGCAAGTTTGCTGATGACACCAAAGTATGTGGTTCGATTGACACACTGGAGAGACAGGATGCTATCCAGAGGGACCTTGACAGGATTGAGAGATGGGCTTCTGCAAACTTCATGAAGTTCAACAAGGCCAAGTGCAAGGTCCTACACCTGGGTCAGGGTTACCCCAAGCACAAATCCAGGCTGAGTGGAGAATGGCTGGAGAGCAGCCCTGAGGAGAAGGACTTGGGGTGTTGGGGGACAAGAAGCTCAACATGAGCCAGCAACATGAGCTGGCAGCACAGAGCCAATAACCGTGTCCTGGGCTGCACCCAGAGCAGCGTGGGCAGCAGGGCCAGGGAGGGGATTCTGCCCCTCTGCTCCACTCTCCTGAGACCCCACCTGCAGTGCTGCCTCCAGTGCTGGGGCCACCAACAGCACAAGGACATGGACCTACTGGAGCAAGTAGGTCACAAGGAGGCCACAAGGATGATCCAAGGGTAAGGCACCTCTCCTTTGAGGACAGGCTGAGAGAGTTGGGGCTGTTCAGCCTGGAGAAGAGAAGGCTCTTGGGAGACCTTCTTGTGGCCTTCCTGTACCTGAAGAGACCTACAAGAAGGTTGGGGGGGGGACTTTTGACAAGGGCAGGGAGTGACAGAACAAGGGGAAATGGCTTTAAACTGGAAGAAGGTAGATTTAGATTGGATATTAGGAAGAAATTATTTGCTGTGAGGGTGATGAGACAGTGGAAAAAGTTGCCCAGAGGTTGTGGATGTCCCTTTCCTGGAAGTGTTCAAGGCCAGGTTGGATGAGGCTTTGAGCAACTTGGTCTAGTGGAAGGTGTCATGGCAGGGAGGTAGGAACTAGATGATCTTTAAGGTTCCTTCCAACCCAAACTATTATATGATTCTATGATAAAAGAAAGATAAATCGATAACATACAAGGAAGTATGATTTCTTCATGAACCCTGCCAAATTCACTGTCCACACAGGACAGTCCTTTGGGAATTAATTGTGTATTGAAGGACACAGGGAGTGTGTGTATGTGGGATTCCAGTATAATTTCTTACAGAAATTGGAGAATTCTGGACAAAGTCTATATGAGGCAAAAGGATGCTCTTAGGCTAAGACAGGTGAATGCTGTTGTAAATAAATGTTTCTAGACTTGCTTTTGCCACAGAAATCTCATGCAACCCTAGGCATTTCACAAACCGAACTTTCCACTGCTGTAGAACTGAGTTATTCCTCAGTTTGAAAGGTCTTGGTAGACTCAGATGGACAGTTTCTAGAAGTGCTGAGCATCAGTAGCTTCATTTGAAATCAGGAGGAGCTTGACTTTGTACAGAAAAAATGCAATGGAATCCTGTGTGTTCCAAGACATCTGTCTAAGGTGGAATTGGTATCAGCTGACGTTGGCCACCTAAAGCTTAAACTTCTGGTATAAGCAGGTCAACCAGATTTCCTTGCTAATAACTGCAATGTCACACCATTATATGTATATATATCAAAGAACTACTCACTGAAGGCACTTTTTCTCTCCTTTTTTTCCTAACTTGAACTGAAAGCAGTTTAGGATTTAGGCTTTTTGAATGAGATTAATTTCATTCTCCATATTGCAAGCTGGACAGAGAAACTAGTGGACTCATTTGATCTTAATCGTTTTGCTAAATGAGGAAAAGTTCTAATCACACAGGGATATTGTGAAAATAAATTCATTAATGTTTATGAGAGACTTGGATATTGTGGTCAGGCTTGGCATAGCAGGAAAATCAAAGAGAAAATTAGTAATTCTGTAAATGGAGTGCAGTTTGACCTGAATGCCTTAAATAATGCACGGAGACATTTGTTGGATATAATAAGTCATACGAACTACCACTACACATGACTGAAAGAAGCAGAGGGCTTGGGAAAACAAAAAATACCTGTGTAATTAAAAATGGTTTTTAGTTACATTACAATATATGGCCACAGAGGGCCTGAAAAAAAATTTCTTAGGCCGTCTTAATTCTTTCATTTCCTAAATCTGAGTGGTTAACTTTATAACCCTGCCATCCCTGAACTGTTCTTTGAACACAATGTGTACACACATAAAAAACCCTCATAAACTTTTATAGCATTCCTGCTTCTTCTGCTGTGAAGAAGGTATAGAGATAAGTACAGAGTTTTTCAGCATTTATGGAAAGCTGCCTCTTCTTAAATAAAAATACAAATGATCTGTGTTTGTAAACTTGAAAAATAATCTTGCTGTTGTCACTCTGATGAACCCAGACCATTAGCTCTGAAAAGAACATTCTTTTTGTATCAAATCAATTTCTGCTGGTGCTGGAAAAGTTATTACAAGTCTCACATATCTACTGTTTTTATCAGTCTCCTTTTTAAAAAGCTATGATTTTTTACTAACAAAAAGATGGATTCAGTACATTTTAACTAGGTGTTCATGGCCAGCAGAACATTTTTGTGTCAGGTGAATTTGGATGTACTTGACACCCAGAAGAGTTGAGATCGACATTTCTAAAGCAGGGCACTTGCTGAAAAAGCAGCTTTGGACCTTTGGGTCTTAAACCTTCTACAGCCTTTCAGTGCAGCATAATTGTGGCAAAATAATCTGTGCTTTCAGATACTTTAATAAAGCCCTGGTTAAGGCAAAGTAGCTTTCATTGTAAACAAGATACAGAGAAACATGAAGCTATTGTATGAACAAGGAAATATTCACTTTACTGAGGCTATCACCAAAATCAGTATTTCTACCTTTCCACCTCTCCACAATCAGCCTAGTTCCTAATCTAAAGAGTTTATGGTTCCAGGGGAAGCTCATTCAGTTCACTAATCTGATGGTAACAGATCAAAGTAAAACTGCTCCTAGGTCAGGAGCTGAGCAGGAAGAGAGTACCCCATTAAACTGCACTACCTCTGGGTACCCCGAGTTTAATGTAATGGGAAAATCTATTTCGCTTACATCCTTTGAGCCCACAGAAGGAATGAATCCCTCAATCCTTGGATCATACCTTACCTGAAATGAAGAGGGAATGGAATGGCTTATCACCACCATCATTTAAAAATAAACTAATAAAGTTATTATATCTGTACTTTCTGAAGGGCCAAGCAAGCCTGCTAGCACAGCTTTTCTTAGTTTTCAAGTCCCATAGGGCTTAGAGCAGAGCAAGGCAATGAGTTGGTCGTGGTAAATAGAACTGCAGGTGGACCCGCTAGCAAAATTGCAGGAAAGAAATGGATATATGCACAGAAGAGCTTTTAGATCTAGACACCTAAAGTTTGCCTTTGTCCTGTTTGGACAGTTAAGCATTTTTCACATTTGAACTTAAGTGTGAAAATCAGCCAGTAATTACTCTGCTAGATGGAGACAATGGTTCTTTGTTGGAGCTATTGTTATTTTGGGATCTCCTTCTGTAGTCATGTTGGAAGAATAGGCTCTGTTTTGTTTGGTTTTTTTAAAAAAAAAATTATTTTTAATTGATCTGGAGCATTCATGTTTTAAATAAGCTAACTGGACTCTGAGTCTCTGCAAACACAAGCTAGAGTCCATGCCTAAATGATCAAGCACTTGTTTGGTATCATGTTATAACACGTATCTGGCAGGATTAGTAATATTTGAAAAGTCCTCTAGAGCTGAAAAATGCTATAAAAATTCCAATTTATATTGTATGGCATAGAAGGCTCTCTGCACACCAGACAGCAATTTAGATGGAAATTTACTACCTGTTCATTTTCTTAAAAATCAATATTCTACATATCTTAACCTGGATACCTCAAACTTTATTGCCTCTGAAAGTTACCACCAGACTCTTCTGTTGGATACAACTGTTGTGTCTCACCATTTTGGCTGCCTGTCTTTGTGCTGACTTCTACAGTATTTTTGCTTCTTTCTTCTTGATGAGGTTTTTAATTGTTATTATAGTTGAAGAAAGTAGGGAAGATAAAGGAGAAGGTTGAATGCTTTAGAAGCTAGTAAAGTTATCTGTGAAGCAATAACAATTTTATTTCTTGCAGACTGACCTTACCAATGTTCAAAGTCATTCTTGTTTGCAATAATGCTTGATTAAAAGGTTAAATCCCTACTGCATTCTCTGGATTCTTCTATTTGAAGAAGTTTAGATATTTAGCAATTTTTTTTATTTTTTTTTTTTAGTTTCTTTACATTTTCAGCTGAAGGAAGTAAATGTCTTGTATAAAACATCATCAAGAAAATAAAATCTAAATTCCTTTGGTCTCAATGACTAGCTTTCAGTAAGGCTGCATAAATGACTGTGAGCTGAATAACAATGTCATGGTACATATTCTGTTGTTCTTAATTATTAGAAAATGAGGACAAAGTAAAACCCATCCTGGTTAAAATTAGATTCAGCCCAGATCATAAGGCAATCATGAGGCACTGTTAACTTTGAAATGAAAGACAGTACTACAAAATGATACCCAAAACAAAACTCAGAGACAATCCCAAGGAAATAGCTTGGTCTAGACACAGCAGTTTTATTATTACACAGAGAGGGTTTTTTAAGTCCTGACCCAACAAATGAATAGATTGATTATATAAATAAAAGTTTTTCAGAACTTTATATGTGCACTGGGCCAAATCCTCAGATCTGCAACATCCATCTGGGAATATGGCCTATTTAGAGCTATTTGATTATTAATTTTCTAGTACTTGACTAAGTGCTAGACGGATAACCAAAGACCTATATCTCTGTATGTTTTCTGATGAAGTAGCAATGTAAACTCAAAAAAAAAAAAAAATATTTTGTAAAAACCACATCTTTTTCTCTGCATAAAAAACCCCACCTTTACAAGAGCATGTGAATCACTCCATTTTCGGTCAATTCTCTGCTATAATACCAACAAGGAAAACAATTTACTAAGTCTGGAGCTGTGATTTTCTACTGAGGAAAATAAATTCTCCCTGGGAACTAAACTGAGAGCTACAGCTCATTTTTATCTTGACAATGAGAAAGCGAGCATGACTTTAACTTGTTGACCTTTGTTGCAGTTGGATCACTGATCTAAAAGTCAGTGGCTATATATATAGCATTATTCACATCAAACTATCATGGATAGAGTGAGAAAAACACGTTTTACTATTTATAAAACTTCTCTGCATGAGCAGAGTTCTGCAAACATTAATCACAACTGTGTGAATGACTATGCACACCAAGGAAAATGCACCTTTTTGAGTGATTCATCTTGTCTCTGCTGCTCAAGAAGGGGTGGACTGGCCTTTAATGGTGCCACGTGCTTGACACTAACTATCCAAAAGCTAAGATATTGATAGTGGTGAACCTCACCCAGAAGGTCCTCTGGTTCTCAGACCTTGAGATAAACCTTGGATCTGTGGTGTCCCATGGTAAGTGTGTTTATTTTTCAGTGTAGTGACTTGGCATTTTGTCCTAATTACTACGTGACTAAACCAAAGTGAAAACTGCCTATGTGGGAATTGCCACAACTTGTTGTGAACATACATCTGTATTTTTGAAAGCTGATAATCTCCAGGTGGTATTAAATTAGGCTGGTTCTGCTGCAGCTCCCTTGGGAAGGGCTGTACCCTCTAATTTCCCTTGCTACCATGCAAACTATTAGGCTCAACATTGAACATAGCATTACTCAAATCCCAGTTGCTAGCAATATTTTGGCCCTATACGTCCATGTTCTCATAGATATTTTTCAGCTTTATGAGCTTATTAAAAATGTGGCCTTATTAACTATTTTAAGCACCAAAATGATGATTAAACAGTGCAGCAGGAAGTGTTTTGAAGAGTTTATTTTACAGATGATTAACTAGCATTATGAGATGCACTCTAGTTGTCTGAACAAATGCAGGATGATATCTCACTTTTTAATGACTGTCCTCTTTTTTTTTCTTTTTTTTTTTCTTTTTTTTTTTATAGTATTACAATAGTGAAATAGCTAGAAACATAGGATCTTATCACTTTCTCTTTTTGAAGTTTCCAACAAATAAAAGTGTAATGGAACCAATGTAAAACTGTTTCCTTCACTTCTTATTTCACTGTATTTACAACAAGATTCACTACAAAATTATCTCTTTAAAAGCTTAATGACTCAGACCCCCAAAATACATAATATTAACAGGACAAAGTGTATTCTCAAAGCTTCTGAAGTACTTTGTTAGAGCCAATGTTTTCCAAGTGATGTTCATTCTATTGTTGTACCAACATTTCCGGAGTGTTTTAGTTATTATGATTATTGTGTGAAAATTTGCAGTTCTTGACTTCCTCCCACCTCACTAACTTTCACACATCCTTGCTGCTCATTTGCAAGTGCTCAGCACTCACCTGGAAATAGGTCAGATATCTGTATTTTCCAACACCTTTGTATACCTTCTGACAACTCTGCATGCTAGCAGAGTTGACCTGCCTGTGAAATTATTTGACCATCTGTACTTTAGATATATATTGCCAAGCTATGCTAGCTCGTGTCATTTGCGTCAGTGGCTAATCACGTATTCTGAACCCATTCTGTCCCTTGTTCCTGCTTCAGAATGCTTTGTTACTTCTGAGAAGTACTCTGATGTAGAAAACACTGAGTTGGAACAGACTATATATGGCACGTGTTTACAGTTCTATACAAAAGACATGGATCCCTCTTTTGTATACTATAAGTCTGAAATTGCAAAAGGTGCCCTTACCAGGATTCTTTAAATTTATTTTTAAATAAACCAAAGAAAAAAGGGTAGCCATTTCTTTTAAAACATGAATACTTAAAATGAGTTTATATCTGACATTTCTATCTTTTCATGTCCTTCTTTCTTTTTATGTGTTTGCTGTCTTTCTAGGATATATCAGAAATCAGTATTTGGTCCTCATTAGTAGGATGTGGAATTTAGATTACTTGTTATCAGTAAGAAAATGGAGTCAGAAAACTCCCAAAAGACCATGAAAAGTACAAAACCGAAAAGATATCCCAAGTGGAATTAATGCTAATGTCTGTATTTATTTATACTACTACCCAAAGGGGTTTCAGGTTTCACATAAAATTATACTATTTAAAAAACTGCTTAAGCTGCTTTCATAGTGAATCGAATGAGGAATTTCCCTGAAAAAAAAATAGTCTAAAGAGAATCAATATATCAGTCAACTGCTTTACTTCAACTGAGCACATTAAATAATATGACAAGCCAGCACATAATGCAAAACAAAACTAAAAGGAAGGAATACAATATTTTATTTGTCTGCAAATGTGATTTTAATGAATTTTAAGACAATTAATGAAGATGGATATATTCCCATGAAACATTTTCAATAGGAAAATAGTTTTATCGCAAGTTTCTACTAACTTAGAGTTACATTAAACCACATAAGCAGCCTTTTATTGACACAAATTTCATTTTCTGTTTATTCCCTGTCCCAAAACAAGAGCTCATTTTATAAATATTTTCACCTAAAATCCTTTTAATGTACCTAGTTTAGATTTCTGTATATTAAAATTATAGGAAAAAGAAGGCTTAGAAGAGAGAATAATACTACCCATATAGACCTGAAGATCTAGAAGGGATAATGATATAATTTCTTAGAGTTTTAATATAGCTGAGAAAAAATGGGCAAACTTTTAGGCACATTCTCTCTACTATTAAATTAAAATTGTTTCTATCTTTAGACATTCCTAATCTGTTTTCCAATTAGGTCCCAAAACCAGAATTATAAATAAAACCAAAACAAAACAAACAAAAACAAAAACCCACCAAAAGTCCAGGGATGTTGTTAAAACTCAAGGGTGAGGGAATTCATAGGTATCCTAAATGTGCAGCTGTCTATTGCAGAATTTCTTGAACCTCTTTCTGATCTCTTATGCCATCCCTTATACTTCTAAGTTTCAAAAGAATTTTTAAAAGGGACTAAATTATTTCTAAGTTAGCTAACCCATCTACAACTCATTAAGTGGAGAAATTCAGCACACACATCTGGTCTTAAGAATAACTCTATTTCTTTAGATTTATCACTTCCAGTGAAATTCACTTCATAAAATTTGACACGTCTAAGATGAGACGCACAGGCTTAACAGCTAAGGGTTTGCATTCATCCCTTTGTGTGAGATGCTTTGCAAAAGACATCACAGTGACAATTAATTTAAATAACATGAAATATTCAGTGAACCCAATTCCTTCTCTCTCTAGAAATGTCCATTTTAGCTGAGGACTAAGAGCACAAGTGGTGAGCTGAATATTGATGGCAGATCTTTTCCTCTGGATATGCAGAAACCACTGAACGCAGAACTTCCTTCTTCTGTGGAAAATATGTTCTTAATTTCCTGAGCTTCATTAGAAAATCCCCAGGTAGTGCTGTGTCCAGCAAGTATATCCATTTTTTGATCAACTTCATTTGAATGAATGATCACTGCTAATGCAGAGTGGTTTCCTGTGCTCTCAGCTTTCTTACACTCACAGATGAGTTATGCTGCATTCTGCCCTGCTCCAGCCCTACAGCACTGCCTGAAATGACTCCAAAAGGTGCAAAAGCCACTGGGAGGAACCAGATCTAGAAATAAAGTGGGGATTTAAGACTTTGCTCACCAAATAAAGGAGGGAGAGGACTCTGAACATTTTTTAATTCTGCATCATTCTGCATTGAATTGAGCACAGACTACCTGAATAGTTAGGGAAGAAAATTATCAGACAGCAAGCAAAAAAAGCCAGAAATTTCACACACACCTGAATGGTCAAAGAGAATTCATATATTAAAAACCAGATAACGTTCAAGTCCTTTTTATTTAATGCAATCTTTCATAAACAAGTCATGATTTGGTGGCTAGATCAAGGAATTTGCAACTACAAAGTATAGTCACAATCTCAACTACAAAGTATAGTAACAGCCTCCCCCTCCAGGAGGCTGGGGACATGCAGAAGTAAAGTGAGGGCTTCAAGATTTGAAAAAGTTTAACTTTGTATGTAGACAAAGGAACAGAAGGAAATGGACTCAGCAATACTGAAAATGTCTTTGTCAACAGTAAGAAGTGGGGAGATAGATATAAAAAATGATCATTGATGGAAACAGACAAGGTCAGAGAGGTCCATGATCAGTGTACGTAATATCGCCAAAATAGCAAGAGTCCCTCTTTTTAAGGGAAAGTTATGGCTCTGACTTACAGAACTGCAATACAGGGTTTACAACAGAACTGCTGGCAGAGTTCATAATGTGCACATAATGATATGTGCACAATAGGATATAACGTAAGCAAAGTTGTCAGTCTCAGCTTGCACTGGAACACCTGTGTAGACATCAGTAACAAACAGCATCAAAAAAGGCTTTGAAGGGATGTTAGTAAATTCCTCTTACTGAATTTGAAATGAAAAGTCATTGGGAATGTCAGCTGCAATTTTTCTGTCTTCCTTGGTGCTTTATAATTTCTTAGGCAGAGAGAAGACTACACTGTCATAGCAAAACCAGTTTAACCAAGATGCTTAAAGTGTTCTTTATAGAGAAGAAGAATGCTGCTATCGTAAAACTTAAAGCACAGGGTAACTAGTTTATTCAAAAGATTCCTACTAGCTGAATGGGATCATAATGACCAGATGCGCCAACTTTATTTATATAGAAATATATTTCACTTCACGATTGAAAGCTCCTTTATCACTCTGGTGATAAGTTTCAGAATTACTAGCAGGATAAACTCCAATGAGTTTGTAAACAGAGTCCTTTATATGAAATAAGATGCTGAACATATAATTTACCTTTATTTTACCTTATATGTGTGATAGGCCTAAATCCACACCTGCATTTCCCATTGCACATTTCTGTTATTATCAGTGGTATTTGTTCTAAATTTTCTCTGGGACTGATATACGAATGGGTCTGACAGATTTGTAAATATCGGAAGCAGCAGGATAGGAAAAGATAAGCATCCTTCTTACTGCAAGTAAATTGTTTGGCAGGAGAATAAGCTTCACCAAATTAAATGCTTTTTTTAACAGAAATTATTTCTGTCTATAATCTTGGCTTATTTGTTCAAGTTTTCCAGTATGGGAAGCACAAATATTTTTCAGGGGTCACTCTGGATTAATCAACAATATTTACACAATTTCTGTCTCACATCCTCACACTTACAAGACCACTGATGGTTGCAAACCTGGGAACAAGCATGGGGCATGTATGGGCACTTCCTTTCCATAATTAATTTTCACTTATGATTTTGTTTTCTATATATTAACTTTATTTATCTCCCAAGATAAACCTATTCCAAAATATGAAAGAAAAGAGATACAGAAGAACCCTTCAATCCAAAAGTAAAACTTTTGGAGGCAACAAGTCCCAGAACAGGATTCCTGTGAGATTCTACTGTTCTCTAGTATCCTTCAGTTCTCCTTGATATCTCTGGATAAGAAGATGTTTTCCAGTATATTCTGAAGGTTGAAAAATCTTGCTTCTGCTCAGAAAATGAAAAGGAAAGGTCTAAAGCTGCAGACCTTAGAAAGTTACACTAAGTGCCTACAGGCATAAGCCATGCAGTATTAGGCTAGCTTTAACACTTTAGATTGCTGCAATCATTACTATCCAAGATCTATGGCAATGCAAGGATTTGAAACCAAGTCCCCAAACAATACATTAATGCTCAAACACAGAAAGTTCTCCACTCAGGCTCATTGCAGGAGAGAAATAAGGCTTCTAGTAGTCAAAACCCAAATGCTATGCACATAATTCAGACCCAAGCTGCTGAAAATATGAATGTAGTCATGGTCTTTTTTAAAGAAGTAATAGAAAACAATAAAATAAAATAAAATAAAATAAAATAAAATAAAATAAAATAAAATAAAATAAAATAAAATAAAATAAAATAAAATAAAATAAAATAAAATAAAATAAAATAAAGGCACTATGACAAAAAAGTCTTGATATTTTTTTTTTTTCCTAATGGCAGGCCTGTCTACACCAGTAGATACAACATAATAGCATCTTTGCATGCAAAACAGAGTCCATCCACTACACAACTTTGTAGTTCATCCAACAGTGAATTGGCAAGGTGATAATAAAAACAAAATTCATCACCATCTGCACACGAAGTGAAGCTGACATTTTAAGTTCTAGTCAATGCATTTCCTTTTCTTCAAGGTCTATTTACACTTAAGTTTGACAGGACTCTTACTGGGGATATAATCACCAGCACTACACTGCAATTTAGAATGAGAAAAAGGACATTCTTAGTAAAGGGAACATGGGTGGGTTGCCGTTTACTTAAAATAAAATTGTAAAAAAAAATCTCTAAGAAACTGTATTTAAAGGCTAAAGAAGTAATTTGACTCCATAATGAAAAACTTTTCATGGTAAGACCTAATATTTTGCTACAGGAAACAGAAAACATTATTGATTATTAAAAATCACCAGATAAAAGACTTAAAAAAATAAGCAGCACAACTTGTTGCACATCCCTTTTCCTGTTTCAAAGGAAATCTGTGTGCAGAGGGCCCATAAAAATTCACTTGTATTCATGAGCTGTAACATTTTAGGACTGGAAAGAACTATTTACCTTGGTAAAAAAGAGAGAAATGAGGAGGGTGAAGGAGCATTTTTCACAGTCAAATGGGATTGTTAAGGCATGATAACTATGGGGAGGAGGAAGTTTTCCTTGGAGGTGGTGGATACAGGCAGGCACCTCACTGAGCATTGTGAGCAGCTGTTTTTGTCCTTGGTACGATGGTCTAGCTCCTACATGTCACAGGCTTTGCCATCTTACTGCACTCCCCTGTAAGAACAAAGCGACTAGGAAACATCTACCAGTTGTTTCCAGATCTGGAAATCTAACAGTGTGAATTTGGCACTTGAGTATGCTACTGGGATGTTAGTAGAAATCTTAGATATGTGTAGGCAGGAAGCAGAGGTTTTCCACAAGGCAGCCACAGGTTTAATGATGGAAAATTGTGTTGCTGGACATTCCCAAGATTGCTCTTTAAAAACAGTATACAAATAACCAACTATTTGCTGCCTCCTGTAGGATTGCAATCAGCTTCTAATTCCAAAAGCTATTACCAAGTCTGTGAAAACAATGTAATTCAACTGTATATAAATGTGGTATGTGGACAGAAGGATTGTTTGAATTAAGTTTCACTCATAATTTTTCAAAAAGCTAATTTATTTTCTGGATGTTAGTGGCTTGACATAAATTCTCAGCAGGTGAAACTTAATGGTCTTAATTTATTAAATGTATGATAAAAGAAAGGAAGAAAAAAGAAAGAGAGTGATAGCAAAATTTTCATTAACTTGAACCCGATTCTCATTTACAGAAAGGCTGGAATACACCACACCAGCTGTGCAAGGAGATTTTTAAATGCGGGCAAATGCATAGTTTTCACCCAATTTAGCAACCCTTTATAGTGGCAAAGCTGGATTTAAGAATCTTAATGCAAATAAAAATGGAATTAACTATAAAATATGTAGAGATGGAAGCTTTGTTATTTCTAAAAGGTTCCTAACATGTTTCCTACAAAGTAAAGGGCACACTGAAATTTTTTTGTTTGTTTCTCACAGATGATTCTGCAAGATTTTGCAGGAAGCATTACACTGCTAACAAGCCTTCTTATAGTTTACTAAATTTAAAAGTCATTCTGGAAAACATCTAAAAATAACTGAATTTTATAAACTGTGCAGTAGCATCCTCTACTCACTGCTATTTGAAGAACCTCAACAAACTTTGATGTTTTATTTCCCAAATTGTCTGTAATAATGTGGGTTTTAACCACTGGAGAACGCACAATGTGTAGAAATTGAGACGCTGAGACAACAGTGGACAACAGTTGTTGTTGTGGTTTTAATGAAATTTCTATGAACTATTGTTGCTGTAATGACTAGCAGTTACTGCAGGGTGAACTGTCAGCTCCTATGATCTCTGGTGCTGTTACTGAAAAGATGGCTAAGGGATTTAGATTATTAGTAACAAAATTAATTAAATAAATAAATAAATAATGAAATAGATATTAAAATATTTTTCAACCTCTCTTACTTTGTGAGGGAAAATAAACATATGGGAAATTAAGTGACCCATGTTCATCTATAAGACAGAAGCAAGTTAAATACTGTTTTCTCAAAATGGCAATCAAAGCTTTACTGATGTGCATACAGTGCAACTTCATAAATATCAGTCTTCACTAATTAAAAAAACAGTTAATCCATTTATTATTGTGGGCTAAGCTTCAAAGTGTGAATTTAAAATGCTCAGAGTTACTTTTTTTTTTTCTTCCCTAAATAACTTTTTAGAGATATTTTATTTTTCCTTTGGATCTAACAATTTTCAATGCTTAGAGTTAGAAAGCCCCTACATATTACTCCGCATTTCAGAATGGAAAGAAAGAAAGAAAAGTTTTTCACTGAATAAAGTCTGAACAAAGTTATCCAAAACCAGGTTTTACAATAGTGAAATATAAGAATATAAACTTTTAAATTGTGAACATATTAATACATTAAAAAAATTTGTAGAACTAAATCACAATAAGAAACTAAAATAAAAAATTAATGTGATCATGCTTTGAGGGAAAAGGTAATTAAAATGGATATGCTTTTATGAAATGCTCTAGTCTCAATGAAATTACATTTAAAAAAGAAAATGGAAAACTCAGCAAGATCTAAGTCAGACTATATTTGAATAACAAAGCTTTTGCTGTTCAGCATTGATACAATATTTAGAAACATGTACTTAGATTTTCATTGTCATTTCCAAGAAATAAGCTACTTGTTCTTAATATGCTAGTTTTCTAAACTCTAGTAAATCTGATCATTTTAACTTAGCCTATGATCATCAGTAAATCTGGGACCTAATTTTTATAATGATGTACTGCTGGACGTACTACCCTCTTTCAAATCAGAAGAATATCAAGCACTTCTGAAATGATCTAAAATCTATTCAGGTCAGTGGAAGGACTTTTATTTCTTTAGGCTTTCATCCAGACTTCATGTCTAAGTTTGAAATACTGCACTCTTGGATTGTAAGCATGGAACAAATAGTGCTACTGAACGGGCTGTATTAAAGTGCTAAAATGGGGGGGAGGGGCAGAGGTACATAAAATATCTTTTTGCTTTTTGAGTAACGATACTTGAGAAATGTAGTTGACAGGCTTAAAAACATTAGTCTTCAGAAATGTTTTGTAAAATCTGTACCTGGATATACCTGGACTCAGATAATGAAAGCTTAGGGAACATGTCGCAATTATTCAACTCTACTCCTTACAGACAAGCGTCTCAACAACTTGGTCCTTATTGTCAAAGCCTTTACAGATCTGGATCCTGTACAACGATAAAAGAGCTTAAATTCCTAAACCAGAGTCAATGGACAAAAAAACAGTGCACTTCTAGCACAATACATTTGTCCCTCACAAGAGGAAAATCAATTTGTCCAATGGCTTTCTTGAATGAAGGAGGTTGGTAAGACATTCAACTAATTCCTCTAAGATCTAGGATCTATTTCAAACTAGCCTATGCTTAGGTCTTTCCTAATAAAAACATGTAATCCAGAAAACTGAAATAAATGTTTTTACATTGCATAAAAAGCCACATGCATAATTTTTCTTTAGAGAGAAGGGCAAGAACCACATATTCGGTAGCCCTTGAGGAAAATGGAAAAGCCATAATTTTGTATAAATTAAAAAGTTAGTGAAAGAAGGAATCAACAATGCATTTTTTAATCTTTGGAGTTACTCTCTGAGTATGTTCTAGAGTTTACCTTTAATTAAAAGACAACCCTTTTGCACTTCATTCCATATAAATTATTCACCTGAGTTCTGTGGCTCAGTGATAGCATGTTAACAGCTCTGTTATTTTATACAATTGCTGTACATAGGTAATGAGAATGCATTATGTTACAAAGATAATTATGATGGTGTTCTCTGTTGTCGTGTGATGCTGGGAGCCTCAGCAGTGTGTTTTCTAAAGCCCTACATTTCATACAGAAGTGGAGGAAATTTTCAAGAATTTCCCCAAACTCTGTATTTTTCTACAAATACATTTGTTATACAAAAGAAATCCCAGATTAGTGGCAATTCTTTCTTTTCTAGTGAAGTCACATTACAGAAGTCTATTGTATTTAGGCAAGTGTTTCCTTAATTTTGGGGCTTAAGCAATGCTGTAAACATATTTTCGAGCCACTGTGTTATTACTTTAATGACTAATTCACATGAAAGACCTTTTATCAGTGTATACATGTGTGCACAGTTGTCATGAACCAGTAGTAATACAGGGTAAATTTCAGTTCATGAATTTTAACCTCAGTAACACAAATTTTCATATCCTGTCCAGCAAGCATTGGACTTATATGTGTGTAGATAGTTTGGTACTTTTTCCCTTCCTAGAGATAAAGATTTATAACAAATATTTATCTGCCTGAGGATGGAAGAAGTTCTACTAGTTTCAAGTTTTCCCTTCATCTGAAAAGTTCAAAAGGCAGTTATCTATCAAAAATGTTGCAATATATGCTGACATCATGCTAGCAGGTACCACATCAACCCTAATTTATACAGTGTTTCTTCACTCAGTTTTTCTACAATGACAACTTATTTCTGTTAGGTAGCGTCTGTTTTCACAGATAAGCAATTAATAGGAAATTAAACACAGTATGTGAGTTTAACGCCAGTTAACAACAGCCAGTAATTAAAGGATGAATTTCACCCCTAATCTATTGTGATATATTGTGTTGTTTTAAAGTTATATCAAATATGAACTGGAAATTGCTGATCAGAAAGACCTCACAGGTCTTTTATTCTGTCCTCTTACCAGTGCAAGCTGGTTTTAATACATCCAGTACTTAAATGTATCCAAGATTATTATTTTCCTGACATCCATGTATATTAATATGCATACATTAAATATTTTTGGTTTACCAGGCAATGACTTAGAATCTATTAAATGGATAAATGATAAAGTGCACAGTGTTTAAGAATTACATATATTATATTATATTAAATGTATTTGTATTTTTTTCTACCGCTTGTTTAGTTATCTGTTTCCACTTATGGTGAGCAGGATCTCTTAGAAATATAGTATCTTTGGGGACTGGCTTTGCCTCAGAAGTCTATTTGAAGCTTTCTAGAGCTGAAAAACTCAAATCTCTAGGCAGTAGTTTACAAAATATGTAGGGATCTCATACCTGCATGAGTTTGAGGCACTTCTCCTGCAAAACGTGATTGCACTCATATTTTAAATTGAAAAATGTCCGTCAAATGTAAGCATCCAGCAGATTGCAGCTGAGTCAGGCTAGTACAGGGAGTGACAACTGTCACACCTTGCAGTGGGACCTTCTCATGTTTTAGATACTTTTTTTTATCCTTCAGTACAGCTATGAGCTTCATGTCCTGTGACTATAACTTTCAGAATTTCCTCACTTTTCACTGTGGATGTTTACACTAACACAGTGGAGTCCCCAGAACAGGCAATTACCAAAAAATCTGTTATAATCTGTTATAATAACTCCTATTGCTTTCTCCTGGTTACACATTTACACTGTTGCTTTCATTAGACATCCTAAACCTTCCACTAGCTTTGAGGTGCAGGATTAGGTCCAGAAATTGTCTCTATTCTAATAGTAACTGGGTTCTATTTCATTTGTTTCCAAGGGTTTGGGAATCTAAAAGTAACATTTATGACTTAAGAGGGAAATAGAAGGGTAATAACCATGATGAGTATAGATTTCTTACTCATTCAGTGACTGAAAATTCAAGAATGTTTTTCATGTTATAGATTTGTGACCTTGAAAGTCATAACTTGAAGCCACTACATTTGTTATGGTTCACCACACACACTTGATCTGTCGAAGCACTGACTCATGAAATGCAAGTGTGATGAGTATATAAAGACCATTTGTTATGGATTTAGGAAGACTAGAGAGGTTATAAAGGACAATAATTTATGGGTGACATAATTAGACATTATTACCATTATAACAAGACTAGAAGAGCATATAAAAAAATTGCTAATGATAAAAAATTCAGACAATAATTTGGTTGTTTGGGTTTTTTTCAGCAAAAAGATGTATTTGGGAAAAAAAAATCTATTAGTAAACTATGTTTTACTCAGTGCTTTCACCTCCCTTCATATCATATGCCATGGTGATCAAGTGAGTGCATTTTTACTTTCATTGTTCTTCATGTATTTCTTTCCTAAGGAAAGATCATCAGATCAAACATAAGAGAGTTTTCATTAAGTAATTACAGTATCCATTTTAATGCAAATTTGAAAATGGTCAGGTCTGACCATAACATTGCTCCAGTGTTCTGATGTCTGCAAGTTAATGAAATATATAATGATTTAATGTTATTAATCTGTATTGAAGTCTTACCATGCTAAACAACATGAACCAACTTTTTTATTTCAGCAGTGTATTCCTGAATCAGTTCTGTTTGGGTTTTTTTGACTTAATCACAACTGTTCGCTACAACACTTTTTGCATATTAAATATTGGGATTTGTCAAGACAGTACAAGTTAAGCAATGGGTTATTTCAGTATACCCTAACTTATATTAAAAAAAGCAAAGCTGATTTTTTAAAATGAAGTTTATTGCTTTTACACATCTACTGCTTTTACACCTCTGTATCAATGATGCTACACCTCTGTGTTTTGAGAACTCACATAAAAAGATATTTAAGATGTATAAGTAACAATATTTAAAAGACAAACTGATTCTGTAGCTTAGAATATTCTGTTTTTCAACTATTTCTTATACATATATATGTATATATATTTTAGTACTAGAAGTCTATATTTAAAGATATATTTGCTGACGAATCATACATATTTTTTATACAGATATCTCCAAAGAATAATTAAAAATGTTTTTTTTATTTACATAGTTTTATAATGAAAAACTGTATGGTGTTTGCCAATCATATCTTGGGCTGATTCAAAAGAAGTGTGGCCAACAGGTCAAGGAAGAGCATTCTGACCCTCTACTCTATTCTGGTGCAACTCCACCTGGAGTACTGCATCCAGTTCTGGAGTCATCAGCACAGGAAAGACATGGACCTGTTGGAGGTCTAGAGGAGGCCAAAAAAATTATCAGAGGAATGGAACACTTCTCCTGTGAAGAAAAGCTGAGTTAGGGTTTTTCAGCCTGGAGAAGAAAAGGGTCCAGGGAGACCTTATTTGGACCTTTCAATACTTAAAGGGGGCCTGTAAGAAAGATGGAGACAGAGATTTTAGCAGGGCCTGTAGAGACAGGACAAGGGGTAATGGTTTTAAACTAAAAGACAGTAGATTTAGACTAGATATAAGGAAGACATTATTTATTATGAGGGTGGTGAAACAGTGGACCAAGTTTCCCAGAGAGGTGGTAGAAGCCTCGCCCCTGGAAACATTCAAGTTCAGGCTGGACGAGGCTCTGAGCAACCTGATCTAGTTGAAGATGTCCCTGCTCACTGCAGGGGGGTTGGACTATGACATTTAAAGGTCCCTTACAACCCAAACTATTCTATGATTCTATGAATCTATGAGTCTCTGTGATGAAGTCATCAACTTGTGCACAGCTGAGGTCTAGACTGTTCAAAAAAACTTGAAGGAATTAGTCATATGCATTTCATAACATAGTTATTGTAACAAAACCTTGCATATTTAGTGCTGAAGAGTCCTCATGGTAGTGCAAAACGTGGCTATTTCTATCTTCACAGCAACTGCAGGGGCACAACACAATGTGCTACTACAACTGTGTACTTTTACACATCTGAATAATAACTGCAAGACCACAGGGTAATGACCACATTGTAGTAACAGCCCTGTAGGACCATAACATAAGCTAGAAAAGAATTATCAGCATAAAATTTCCCCAGACTTTTGCAATGCTGGATGTTCTTTAATAGAGGAAAGTCAGACAGCATAATATATTAACACTTACACACCTAAATATATATATATATATATAAATATATATAAGACTTACACACCTAAATCTATCAGATGTCTCCACCTTCATAGAAGAGCACTGCAGGTGTGCTCTGGAGGCCAAACTCTAACCATTCCTCTTGACTTTGTGGTGCAATGAAGTGTGTGATTGATGGCCTGCTTGAAATGACAGGGTTAAACTTCAGGCCCTCTGGATGACCCACTGGCACCTTGGGGGTGTCTCTACTTCAATGCCCTCCTGTTCTCCAGCCCATTTCCCAGAAGCAGAGTAGAGGAGCTGCATATCATGCTCCCCTAGCCCTGCAGACTCAGACATGTTGAACCTCTTTAGAGGGGAAGTATTACATGAGTACTCATAGAGTACCGTGAAGCTTCTTGAGATGCATTCAAGGACAATCCATGTGCTCTAAAGTGTGAGATGCTCTGGACTTGAGATAGAGCAATAGTATATATGTTATCCACAGAGCACATTTAATATTAGAGTGGGTAGAAAGAAGAGATATTAAGGTGAAAAAGCTGTAACACAGAGATGTGGTAGCAGGGCCAGGTTTGCTCCACAGACAGCAGTAGTATTACAGACTTAATGTGGATCTCTATGCATGTAGCTTGGTATATGGCATAATTCAGGGTAAAGAGGCACTATAGCCAGTACAAATAATAAATGGTGATTTATGTGGATAAATTGCGAACTAGAATTTTAAAATGCTCAGGTTTATAGCAAAACAATTTGTGATTGCTCAAATGATTAGTAAGTTGATTAGCTTAACTAGGCTATTCATCTACTAAATGTGAATTTTCAAGGTTATTTGGGGCTGCCTGCTCTCATCTATCTCACTTTTCCAAGAAATGTGACATGACTATACTTACTGGCTGAATACTTACCGGTTTACTAATCTCTGTTTCTGGAAGACTACTTGGGTTTACTCCTCCAATAAACTGAAACCAATAAGGACAGATCCTCATATAGTGTAAGCAAGGATAGTGACAAAAAGACTTAAGCAAAGCTACCAGATCTTTCCATAAAAGCTGAAGATATAACAAAAAATTTATAAGATCCAAAGTTACTTGAGCTTAAGCTATTTCTTTAAGCTTGATTCAGACGGTTGTGTTTGGGTTCTGTTCAGATCTGTGTGAAATTATGTACCTATGAACCACAATTCCTTGGCAGTAAAATGAAATTAAGCATCCATCTGCCTTAGCCTGGGCTCTTATTTCTTGCTAATAAAACTCATCTCAGCAGAGAGCCAATAAACAATATTCATTTGTCTACAGTTCCTTCACAACAGATGCACATGTTCTTTTGAGCTCTGTTGATCACCCTCTAATTCTTCCCAAATCAAACTAATGGTGATTGAAACTGTAAGTGTATCTACAGACTTGTAAGATAAATAATAAAAGTGTTATGCCTGAAGTGGAATAGAATGATTGTCAATGACAAACCTTAGTATAATAAAAAGTTGTTTTCCTGAGATTATAACTGATGATTACAGCACATTCATCTGACATCATGAGCACAACGGACATGCTGTGCAAGAGAACTGAAAGTCAAAGAGTGCAAACTAGAAAAGAAAGTGGCATGACATGAAAAGCCTGTTCTCATCACATCATGATGCTATATTGGAGTCTAAAACTATGAAAGAAGCTGAGCCTATTGGAACTGGTTTTCAAAATGCTTTTCCACTCCCTCACCAGCTCAGGTCTGTCCTGAATGCTTTATCACACTCTTTCACAGAGAAACAGGTCTGACATGGTATGTGCATCTCCCACAAGCAGCAACCCACCCTGAGATCCTTGAACCTTCTGTCTCCACCATGGCAGCAAACCGCTAAGAAATTCTGCCTTTAAAGCAGGCAACAACGCATGCACTGAGTGCTATTTTGAAAACCATCCCAATTAAAGGCCTAAAATAGAAAACATGGTGATTGATTTTAAAAACCAACAAAACAAATCAAGCACATCATAAATTGCAGACATTAAAATACATAAATTGCAGTGGAAAGTATCTGCACTCCTCTCTGTTACGAAGGCAGGATGCATGGTCTACAAGGTGAATACAAAATTCAAAACCATTTTGTTCATACAGGATACAAGATTGGGAGAGGGCAAAGGTTTTTGGTACCTAAGCAAATAAAATTTTGTTAAGTGAAGGCCAGCTGTATTCTGGGCTGCATCAAGAGAACTGTAGCCAGCAGGTCAAGGGAGGTGATTCTGCCCCTTTGTTCTGCTCTTGTGAGACCCCACCTGAACTACTGTGTCCAGTTCTGGGGCCTCCAACATCAGAAGGACATGGACCTACTGAAGTGAGTCCAGAGGAGGCCACAAGGATCATCAGAGGGCTGGAGCACCTCTGCTATGAGGACAGGCTGAGAGAGTTGAGGCTGTTCAGCCTGGAGAAGAGAAAGAAACCTTATAGTACCTGAAGGGGCCTACAAAAAGGCTGGAAAGGACATTTAACAAAGGAAAGTAGCAACAGAACAAAGGGTAATGGCTTTAAAATGGGAGAGGGTAGATTTAGATGAGATCTGAGGAAGAAATTCTTTCCTGTGAGGGTGGTGAGACACTGGCACAGGTTGCCCAGAAAAGCTGTGGCTGCTCCTCCCTGGAAGTGTTCAAGGCCAGGTTGGATGAGGCTTTGAGCAACCTGGTCTAGTGGAAGGTGTCCCTGCTGATGGCAGGGGGGTGGGAACTGGATGATTTTAAGGTCCCATCCAACCCAGGCCATTCTATGATTCTATGAAGTGTTATATTTTATGAAGCCTGATCAAGGGAAGAACATATTTTAATATACTAAAGTAGACAACCAGTATTCTGTTTCTTTCAAGGTTATATGAGGCAAGTCAGCTGCAAAGGAAATTTGATGTGAGCATAATGTTTATGCAATAGGAACTTTAAGGGATAGAATGCAAAACATAAAATTTGTTTCTAATCGCTCTTTACTTGCCAATCTATAAAGCTCAGTGAAAAGGTTGAATGGTTATGTCATAGTAGATTAAATTTTAAATCAAGTGCATAAACAGCTACTGATAAAACTAATGCATAAAACATAATGAGAATAAGAATCACTGGGACTGAACTCTAAACTGCATTCTGATGTATGGATTCATAGACTCAGCACAATAAAAAAAAAAAGATTGGAAGTCCAACACAGCTATTAGATTCAAATATTGCCCCAAGATTGTTAGCATACACGATTTCATCCGTGGTTCTTTGGTTTCTCTTATTGCTTATGTCTGGTTTTGAAAATTGATTTGAACTTTAAAGCTGAATGTATGTGCCTAATGCAGTAAAAGATTCACTGTGAGCAATTTAATTCCTACAAAGAAAAATTTAGGCTACCACTTTGCTAGCCTAAGGCTCATTTTAATTCAATGGAGAAGCTCCACAGTAACTTACATACCACTTATATATTACTTAAGTACAGTCAGGATTTAACTGCTTAACAGGATTTTTGAACTCTTTCTTTCAGGAGGGTATGTCACTGATGTCTGTTATCCCTTCTTCAATCACAGTAACAAGCTAAGGAAAAAAATAAAATGTAAAATTACTCAAAACTGGAGGAAAATCAAAATGTGATCATATTTAGATTTTGCTTTTGGAAACAGGTACCTCCCAGAATCACATTTAAATTAATCCTAAAAGGAACATATACACAGAGTTAAAGGAAAGAGCAAGGCTTTGCAGATCCCAGAGGAGAGTCTAAATTCTGATGTGTTAGCATGAGATTACTTGCAAAATCACAACAAAGTTGGGTTATAAAATTCTCAGGTAAATGGCTTTATGGACCAAGCAAAGCCAGTCAACCCCTGGTAAACACGTTTCTATTTCATCTTCTAGAGAATATCAGAAAACAAATTAAGATGAAGATTTCCCATGTAATGAATGTGTTAAAAAACACAGTTACTGGACAGATAATATTAGCTCAAACTTTTTCATTGCTAGTGGAATACACCAAGACACACATTTAGGACAAAAATATGGAAGTTTGTTGACTCAGAAATATTTAAATCAAGTACAGCAGATTTCCCTTTATGTGTGCTCTTTGAGGTATGTAATATATAATCCTTACATGAATGGATCTTCAAAAATCCTTTGCAGCAAGTTACTCTTTAAAATTCAGGCTATTCCTTTGTGCTCTATTTGCACCAGTTAGGAATTTTATAGGAGCATGGTAGTGGCTTATCTTAACAGTGCAAAACTGTTAACAGGGGTGGTGACAGGCTGTCAGTTCCTAATGGTACTGACACCATGGGATTCCTGGAGTCTCTGAATAAAATTCTGATTCCAGTGGTACTAACTTTATCTTGTATGAGTCAGTTTTGCTGAGGGTAATCACTCTTAAGAGTCATAAATAGTAATTTAACGAGGGCAAACACTGCTGTTGATTTGCTATTGCAACATCTCAGCTTTCCAGCGACTGCAGTTAAGTACTGCTAAGGTTTATTGCAATCTGTGCTCTGAATTGGACATGAAGTGACAGTACCATTAGTTTGTTCAGTTCTTTCACTACTGTCAATCTAAAAGAGTGAATGGACAGGTTTGATTGCCATGAAACATATGATTCTGCCTCTATATCTTATCCACTAAGTATTGAAAAGTCATAAGCTAAAATGCTTTTATGAAAGTTGTATTAGTGGTCTAATTTTATATATATTTTTTTTTTAATGAAACTGTTAAGTGTTCAAAAGATGAAAGAGATTGGGGGGAGGGGGAAAGAAAAATACAGTCAGAGGCATTTATCCAATACCATGAGGCAAAGACCATCATTTACTGTGTACAGCTTGGCCTTGAAAAAAGAATTTTTATGGAACATAGTGATTTAACTATAAAAAGAACTCCATTGTAAACATTCTGAGATAGGAAAGAATAACTGCACCTTCCATCACATTGATGTTCAATCCATAGAGACACACGTGATATTTTGCTGAAATTATTCCACAGCATATGGCAAGGAGTTGTTGCAATTTTTCTTTCAATTGTTACACAGATTTTGTCATTTTTCAACAGGGAAAATTATGGTACCTTATTTAGACTTTATCAAATTGAATGAAAACTAGTGTTTGATTGCACTGTTGTAAAGAACTAAGAAAGAAGGTCATACAAAAAAGTAAGTTAGTCAAGAAGAAAAATAAGAAAATTTCAGTGAACAGATCAACTCTTTGTGCTGAGCCATACATTTAAAAAGTAACTAATTTCCTGTCTAAAACATGTTTTAAGACACTATAAGACTGATAACTAATGTTTGCTAACATTATGCTAGTTATGTCTTGATTAGACTTCCTAGAAAGAACAGACTGCCATGAATTGTTTTAATAAGTATATATGAAGTCTGAAAAGATAAAGATGGCTTGTCTAGAATTCTTTTTTATCTCTCTAGTCATCACAGCATCCTATGAAAATCGCATTATGTAGGATGAAGAAAGGCTTGTAGAAGCTACAGAATGACTAGAAGTTGTTAGGCAAGAAAAATTGGAGATCATTAATGTTCTGAAGACTGTGAAAGTTCTGATAGACATGTATATGTGTGCCTATCTACATACATACAAGCACAGAGGTGTGTATGGAAAGATTAGTGTTGCAGGTCCATCCCCTGGTCATCATGGAGGTGAACAGAAATTTTTGTGAAATTAAATTGTTGGGACATTGGAGTGTGGATATTAGGACTCTTCTAGTTCTACACTTATGGATTGTTGTGTGCATAGTTTAAATCTGAGGACAAGCTGTTGCCTAAGGAACAACGGGTTTTGGGTCACCTGCTTTGCAAATCTGGCAAGGCTTTGTCACAATCAGTCAAGAAACTGCTGATACAGGACTGATTGCCAACCTTAACTGTTATTTTGTGATAGGAAGTGACACTGGGGTTTTTTCCTGGCAACCTCTGTCCACCCAACCCAGACTTAACCTGGAGTTGTCACCTCTACCTTGTAACCTCTCCCAGAGCTCTTGTGCCCACCAGCTGCCCATGGACAAGGTAGATGTCATATGACTCTCAACCACATAATATTTTGACATACAGTTCACAGCCACAAACATGATAGCTTCCAAAATACCAGTGATGGAAAAAGGTCCTGATAAGAACTTAGCTCTGTTGACTCTTATACAAATCATAACTTTACAGATATTACAGGTTCGCTGCTGTTCCAGAGAGTGGTACATTGACTTTGGAATGTTTAAACACCCATTTTGAAATTCCCAACTTCTTCCTATTCACATTTGGTCAAATACATCTGTCCCTTAAATGTCTCATACAGGAGATTTTTTTTTTTAATATATTTGAAGTGTATGTAGTCTAACTATCTCATCACAATACAGCAGGAGAATGGAAGTACCTCCAGTAAGGTTGTAATGCCATCCACCTTCTTAAAATGTTCTATATTAAATCAACTATTAAATCAAAACATCATGCTTTGCCAATAAGCTATTAAATGTCTGAACAAGTATATGACATTTTAAGGAGATTGTTATAAAGAAAACTACACTGTATCTCATATTTCAAAGATCCTTTAAAAAAGAAGACCAATTATTCTGTCAGCTTCATCATGGAAATCCATAGCAAGTCTACCTATTTTACTCAAACTAATGCTGGGCCCCTCACTGGGGCTGATTGACCTTATTAAAGTCTACAGGAGCACCATTATTGAATGTAACCAGGACTGAATTTCAGCTATAGCATACAAAATTATTAGGCAATGGGTCAGCCAGGCAATGACCAAGGCTGTGCCTACACATGAGCACAGATTTATCCAGTAATACTTGATCCTCATTAATGTATGTTCATTTTTGTTCATGTTAACTAGTACTGTGCTGTGATAGATCCATTGCAATGGTCACTATTCCTTTCTGCTCCACGCAGGCTGAAATTTGCTTCCCCACCTGCCTCCCACTGCTCACAGTCACTTCTTCTGGAGCCTCACAGCTGCAGTTGATTCTCTTGTCTTGCATCTCATTTTGTCTGAGAAACATCAAGGTGACTCCATATTGTGTCTATTCCTGATATTCCTGACAAATTACCTGACATCATAGCTGGGTGACCAAGGAGGTGCTAGTTCTGTTGGAGAAGATACATTATAGCTTGAACAAAAATTCTGAAATTTGCTTGGTTTTGCTAAAATCCTAGGAAATGTCACTGACTTTCCACATCTGACCTACTGTACTTAAACATCTATAAATCTGATTGCATTTTCTTTCCTTCTACTGAAACACAGTGTGTAACTGCTTGGAGCTGTTAACTGTACACTGATGGTTTTTTTCCTCCTTCTATCTCTTTAAGGCTTTTGAGCTTTGGTATTTCTAAAACCCAAAATGTACAATAAAGAACAAATATATGAAAAGATAAAACAACTGAGTTTATGTCCACTTTTAATCACAATCTCCTAGAAGGTAGAGAGGAAGCAAAACAAATGTAAAGGCAAGCAAGATGGTATCTCTGGTATGTATTCTCTCTCTAATTCCATAGGGAGATGTCATCAACAATCAGTAATAACACTCATTCCATGGTGCTCACTCAGTTTCTCCAAACTCACTGGAGTACTCTATGAAATGTCTTAGAATACATCTTATTACCTGTAAGGTGTTTTTTCCCCAGGAAAATGCATGAGATGGGAAAATGTAGTACACCAAAGAATCATCATTTTTTAATTGACCATAATAAAAATGGGTAAAAGGTATATAAAAAAAAAAATTCTAGAATTACAAAAGTGAGGATTTTGCTTAACAACTCTTTATGTGATTAAATTTGACAATATAAAAATATAGAAAAGGAAAACAAGCTATCACTTTAACTAAAACCCCCACATTTCAAAGTCGTTTCTTTTTGGAGCACTGAAAACTTTTAGACCTTTGCTTCTTGAATTAAAAGAAGAGCTGATAGAATTAGCAGATTGTTATTCTTTAAGTGAACCAGCACTACTGTGTCATGAGACACTGTCATTAAGCTTAGACACATTTAATCAGTCAAAAAGTGTGGTAAGGTTCAGGAATCTTGGGTTGTCATTCAGATGTTAAAATGTATTGACTCTTGCTATTCTTTGGCCATTTTGATATCTGTAGCTTTAAAGTCAAATGAAAAATAGGAAAGCAGACACCTTCCCAGAGGATGGTCCCTTTGGCACCTACATATAGAATCATAGAATAGTTTTGGTTGGAAAAAACCTTTAAGATCATCGAGTCCAACTGTTAACCTAACACTGAAAAGTCCACCACTAAACCATGTCCATAAGCACCTTGTCTACCCATCATTTAAATACCTCCAGGGATGGTGACTCCACCACTGCCTTGGGCAGCCTGTTCCAATGCTTGACAAGCCTTTCAGTAAAGGAATTTTTGCTAATATCCAATCTAAACTTCCCCTGGCACAACTTGAGGCCATTTCCTCTTCCTATAACTTGCTACTTGGGAGAAGAGGTTGAGATCCACCTCTCTACACCCTTCTTTCAGGTAGTTGTATAGAGCAAGATGGTCTCCCCTCAGCATCCTTTTCTCCAGGCTCAACAACCCCAGTTCCCTCAGCCGTGAACTCATCACACTTGTGCTCTAGACCCTTCCTCAGCTCCATTGCCCTTCTCTGGACACGCTCCAGCACCTCCATGTCCTTCGTGGAGTGAGTGGCCCAAAACCGAACCCAGAACTTGAGGTGCTGGGTCACCAGTGCTGAGTACAGGAGGACCATCACTGCCCTACTCCTGCTGGCCACACTATTTCAGATACAAGCCAGGATGCTATTGATCTTCTTGGCCACCTGGCCAAACTGCTGTCTCGTATTCAGCCAGCTATCAACCAGCACCCCCAGGTCCTTTTCCTCTGGGCAGCTTTCCAGCCACTCATTCCCAAGCCTGTAGAATATGCACTTCTGCTTCCTCAAAAATTTTATTGAAATAATGTGTAACCTATCACTTGTCCTCCAGGCTCTTTTTTCTTTTCTTACTAATTTATCTGTTGGGTCACTATCGGGTTTTGTTGCTGTTGGGCATTCTGAAGTAATTTTAAAATACTGAACATGGTCCAAAAAAGGTAGTCTGAATAATTTTTTATTCTGAAGCATTTTTAAAAACCTCTTACACAGCTATGGGTGAAAAGCCACAATCTTTTCTTTCTCATTTTCAGCTACCACTCACAGGGCTCAAAAAAATTAAGGCCTTTTTATGGTAGGATTGTGTGAAAGAGAGAGAGCAAGAGAGAGAAAAGAACAATTTTTCCTATAGAATTGAGTTCAAATACCTGAGACAAACTATAACATTGTGCTTTGTTCTTTCAAAAACCTGGATGGGGAACCCAATTCCTCTGTGTCATTGCCAGGAGTTTTTTGATTGCCTTCATGTTTTATCTAAATTATCTGCCTGGGATTCAAACTCTTGCAGCAGTGGACTCAGGCTGCATAAGTCAGGGTCCTTCACAGGCATCTTTGCAGTGAGTGTACTCTGGTACTTGTGGGCCTCATCTTCACCATGCCTACTTTTAAATAACAGTAAATTTGAGATGAGATTCACCTAATACTCCAGAGCTATGCCTTGCATTATTTAGGCCAAAATCTTCACTCAAAAAGGTGCTGAGGTGTTTTTTTCCCTCATAAGGTAGTCACCTATATCATTTTAGTTCATATATAAAATCCTTCACACATCCTACATGCCTGTTAAGCACAACTGAAGCAGAACTCAACAATTACACACAGTACAGACAAGGATGACCAACTAATTCAAGGACAGTCAACCTCTGACCCATGGACCAAATCAAGGCTAAATAAAGAAAAAACACACAGCTCGCAGTGCGCTCATGGTCCTCTTCTATTCTCAGTAGCATTGAGGGAAGGCAAACTATGTCGTATCAAAAAGAAATCTGCACATGACAGTTGATATGCCAAGGCATGTACCCCCACAAACTGGTTGGGCTACTTCTGAGGTAACTAAAATGTGTAACTATTTTAATTTCTTATTAAAATCTCAAAAAAAGTCTTCTTAGGTCACAGGTCTATCTGGTTCATAATATTATTTTTCATAAATATTGCTCTTGATTTGACTTCAATTTAGGTTGAATAAAATATATTTACCTTCCAGGAAAAAAAAGCCAAAACAACCAAAAACAAAAACAAAAAACCACCAAACAAACACACAAAAAACCCACCCCCAAGAACCTCAGACTTTTGTTTTTGAAATTTATATGGAAGTTTGTAGACAAGCACTTTCCTTACAATTCTTCTGATGGAAACAGTTGGAATCCAAGTATTTAAAACAAAATTAATCCAGAAATAAACCCAAACATTAACAACTCTCAGTGTCTAAGTGAGCAAAAACAGAAAGAAAGAAAAACATTTTGGTTTTATTACCTGTCCTTATTGAGTTTCAACCTCATTATCAGTTTAGCTATAAAATACCATGGGGATGGTTACTGGTCACTTTGCTGATTACATTTACACCCTCTTAACAAAATAAGTTAACTCATATCCTTCTTATTATTAATTTATTAGCAATTTATTGTGTATGTTTGAATGTTATGATTGCTGGCAACTAGGCTAGATAGCAGAAAAATTGGGTTGAAGTTATGAAATAGTTCAGCTCCAAATTCTCTATATGCAGCAAATAAATTATATCAGCAAGTTGTAGTAATGTCAGATGTTTTTCCAGTGGGTGGAAATATTACTTTGATTTCTTATTGTGGGCTTTTTTTCTGTAAATATTGATCATTATCTTCAAGACACAATAAAGAAAAATAGAAGTCTTCTAGCAATAAAATGTTCTCAAATTAAAGCATTCTTGTGTTATGGAAGGAGGAAGATGACCAGAGCTGTGTAACTGAGAAAGGTTGATGCAGCTGGGGCAGCTGATTTTTCTACATATGGGAAAAGTGACTTCTGAGATTATCTTCTTAATGGATAATGTGATACTCACATTTTTCTTAATACAAGTTTTCTCCAGTGCTTTCCAGTAGACATTGTCACTCCTGGAAATTACAGTCAAGAAAATTTCATTGTTATTGCTGCTTTAACAAATTAGCCAATTTAGGAAGTCTTCTAGCAATTTATTTACTTGCAGATTGACTACTGATTGCTCCAAGTCTCATAGTTTAATAGGTCTGTGACCATTATGACCCTACATATATATTGCTCCAGGATTTCCAACAGTCTCAGTCTCAGCATTGAGAAAGAGGTGACTCAGCAGCCAAGTCAAAAGTTCACTAGGTTCCTGACTTATATTTTGCCTTTCATAGTGCCTAGTCATACATTTGAGACAAAGCTGTCACTGTGCTCTTGGGATATTTAAGGGAAAGTCAGCTACACTCAACTTAACAGAGAATTCACCCAAAGGCTTAAAAAAAACATGCTGTGATAGAGACTTAGGGGAGACTGCACGTAAATATATCTGGTACTCATACACTTGTTAAAGTGGCCACCTTAGAGTATACCTGCCAAGAGTTTAATAGTCTTCAGCAGCAAGAAAACATGCTGAAAAACATCCCTGAAGGCTACCGAGCATGACTCTTGATTTAAGGAGGTGGTAGCTATGTAACAAAATGGGCTGTGGTTTCCTTGGCCCCTCTTCACCTCATCCACAAGAAATCTCCTAGTCTTTTAAAGAAAATTCTGCTAATAATGTAGACAAAAGTAAAATATCAAGTCCTTGAGTCTTTCACCTACAGTTTGCAGAAGTGATAAAGAAATAAAAGAATTAGCTTTTACTTACACTTAGCAACTTTTAATAGTGGTACAATGAATCATCAGCAGCACTTCATGAGAGTGTATCTGGAGTGCAAATACCAGGGTGCAATTTCTGACAGTTCAACTTTTAGTCAGTGCAGGAGGTGTTATTTTTTTCTTCATTTTAGGTTGTTTTGTGATTACAGGAATGCCACATGGTGTGATTACTTCTGAACTCTGCCCCAAAGCCTTGCTTCTCAGGCTGGAGCATTTTCAACTCTCCTTTATCATTCACAGGAACTCTATATCCAGTATTAATGAGATGACAAACTCACTAAAATGTTTCGAGAGGAAAATAATATTTAACTAGGAAGGTATGAGCACATCTTTGTTTGAGGCAGCTTTTTTCAAAGTGTGGAAGAATGAAAACTCTCATTACAATCACCATTTGCACAAAGCCAGTCTGGTTATCTCAGTAGTTAGAAATAATGCTCATTGTTTTTGTACACAGTTGACATCTATACTCAGCATAATTTCAGTCTAATGTACCAAGTGTAATATAGATCCTCATTTTCTAGAAGTTCTTATTTGTTGCAATGCTGATTCAGCTCCTCTAATTCTATAGTATGAGTACATGCAGTCAGAGTTTATTTGCCCAAAATTGTAAGATATCTACCTGGAATAATTTTGTTCTTTTTCTAGACCCCTTAGAATGCAAATTAACACTCAGGTACAGTTTCTGTAAACTAATGCTCAACAGTCAACAAGTTATAAATAATTCCTCCAATCTGTATATTGTGTAATAAGTCTAAAGGTAAATTCAGGTTAGATTTGTAGATCTTATTTGTTTTCAGCTAATGGCACTCATTAACTGATGATAATATGGTATCAGATAGTAGTAGGGATGTTACATAAATAGTTGTTCAAGAACACTTATGATGTTTTCCTAGGACTTTGCAAGACAAACTGGACTAAGCACCACAGCTAGAATAGAATTTATTTTTGGGGGGAAACTTCCTTTTTTTGAAAAACCCTATAAATTAATTTGTACCTACTCTTCATAAATTCTTTGAAATAAGAAAATACTGTATACCAAATAAATATTGGTTTCGTCTGTAAATAACAGTGAAGTACCTATATAGTCCTGTATGATAATGAAAGTAAAGTAATTATGCAAGATTCAGGTATAATAACTGGCATCAACATTATCTGTTATCATTAGATAAATGACCAAAAGTTTCCCACAGCTGTAGGATTTCAATATCTATTTAACTAATGGAGAATTACAACATACCAAGGTAGTTTTATTTTTAATAATAATAGAATTAAGCATTTCTCAACTTAAGCAGCACCTAGAGGTATTCATGTTCATTTCTGAAGATTTTACAGCAATATTTTGACCATTTCCCCCATCTAGTAACTGTGAGACTCATCTGGCTACTGTGTTCCAGTTTTGTGTGCCCACATGAAAGACATTGGAACGAGACCAGTGGAAAGCCAAAAAGATGATTAGGGGCTTGGAGTACATGATACTGAGAGGTTGAGAGAAGGGTTCTACAAACTGGAGGAAAAAAGGGTAAGGAAGGAAACCTAGCCTTCATCCACATGGTGGGAAGTGATGCAGAAGAAAGAGTAAGATTCTTCTCAGAAATGCAGAGTAAAAATACAGAATTGAACAGATGAAAAGTACAATGAGGGTGGTCAAACACTGGAACATGTCAGCCAGAGAAGTTGTGAAGTCTCCATCCTTGGAGATATTAAACACTTGACTAGACAAACCTCTGGAAAACCTAATTGAACTTTGAAGCTAGATGCAACTTCAAAATTCAAAGTTGTGTCTACTTTGTCTGAGGCACTGGACCAGATGACCTCCAGAGATTTTTTTCAACCTAAATTATTATATGATGTTATGATTTTCAGAAAAGAAGAATTGTAGTTTGTCTTTTAAGCCTTAAAGATTACACTTCATATATATATATATTTTTTTTTAAGGGGGAAATGTTATAAAATCATCTCATCAGCCTAGAAAAAAATCTTTGTCAGTGTATTATTCAAATCTTAAAATATCTCCAACTTTCATTGATTAAGCCTATGTCCTGGAAAGATACATTTCACTGGTAGTGATACCTTAGTAGCATAGTAAAATATTCATAAACACCGTAAAATTTTATGAGAAAAGATAATTACAGAGGGAAAAAAATTGAAATCTCATCCCTTCGGGCATTGTTATGAGTCACTGGAAATAATGGCATTCAAATTTTCCATCAGTCCTGCCAAAATAAGGAAACAATGAAAGATTATTTGCATAAATTATATCCTGCTAGGTATAACAGAAAATGTAAACTCAAGAAATAGGCTCCTGCAGAAAGAGTTGTTTTATGAATAAAGTTTTGCAGATTGTTCTAACAGTGAATGAATTCCATTTCAGAACAAGAGAGAATTAATGAGCACGCAGGTTTTGCACTACTGCTTTTCAAACAAGCCAAAATCTCCTCACAGAAACAGTGGCAAGTCAAATGTTTGTAAAGCAGATGCATCACTTTCCTTAATTCCCAGGTGGCTGGAATTCAGATTTCCATACATAAATTGGAGTAGACGGGAAACTGTTACCATGATGGGCAACGTGTGCTCGCAGCCAGAAGGCAAATAACCATATCCTGGGCTGCATCAAGAGAAGCATGAGCAGCAGATTCTGCCCTTCTACTCTGCTTTCCTGAAATCCCACTTGCAGTGCTGCATCCAGTAACAGGGCCACCAACATCAGAAGGACATGGACCTACTGGAGCGAGTCCAGAGGAGGCCACAAAGATCATCAGAGGGCTGGAGCACCTCTGCTATGAGGACAGGCTGAGAGAGTTGGGGCTGTTCAGCCTGGAGAAGAGAAGGCTCCAGGGAGACCTTCTAGTGGCCTTCCAGTACCTGAAAGGGCTCCAGGAAGGCTGGGGAGGGACTTTTTATAAGGGCAGGGAGTGACAGAGTAAGAGGTAATGGTTATAAAATGGACAAGAGTAGATTCAGATTAGATATTAGGAAAAAATTCCTCACTACGAGGGTGTGAGACGCAGGAACAGGTTGTCCAGAGAAGCTGTGGCTGCTCCTCCCTGGAAGTGTTTAAGGCCAGGTGGATGAGGCTTTGAGCAACCTGGTCTAGTGAAAGGTATTCCTGTACATGGCATGGTGGTTGGATCTAGATAATCTTTAAGGTCACTTTCAACCTATACCATTCTGTGATTCCATGACCTACAGACGCTCATGTCATCTATTGGCCATTACATGTTCCTTTGTATCTTCAAGGCTGTTCAGTGCAGCCAGTGGATGTAAGAGTCTTTCCTACACAGATGAGGGCTCATGCTGCACCAATTCCGGTGAACAATGCAGAGCCCAGTGTGACAGTCAGTACTCACTAACCTAAGCTGCAAACAGAAAACATTAACCACAAAAATAAAAGTACTAACAGAAATTAAGAATAGAGATGCCATAATATATATCCACAGAGTTGCAATCTAACATAGGTCAGCCTTGTGGTCTCTTTTGCCCTGGAGCTAGAGAGTCTAGCCAAGATACAGAAATCTCATTAGTGATCAATGGTACAAATAATTAACATTTCCTTCATTACAGCCAAATCCTCTCTTTTCCAGATTACAAAGGGCACTCTCCTTGCTGCAGACAGCATTTAACTGACAACCACTACCAGACCCACACAGGATTCAGCCTCAGTTGTTGGCAGAAATGGTTTAACAAATTTATAGATTTGTCTCTTCACTATCCCAATCCGCCTGATGGTGGAAGAAAACCAAAAGCTATCTGAACCCCTTGGTACTGAGCTTGGCATGACATTAATGATGGACAGTGTTATGGAGCACCTCCAAAAAAGCCGGACAGATGAGTGCACTTTGTGATGCAGGAATGACCTCTGGAAAGGCTCAGGCTTTGTGAGAGGAAGAGGGCAATGGAGGTCCTGACATCCCAGGGCTCCCTCCATGCTTGCCCAGCACTGGGTAAATCCATGCCTGAGGTGGTGACATTTAGTTCCATCTGCTACAAAGCTCTTAGCTTGAGTCCCCACGCACTCAGCCTGCTGCCAGTGGAAAGCCAGGAGCTCTGCTACGTGGGAAGGAGGAGTCCATTACACTGTGAAAACAATTTTCATATCTCCAGAAGCCAGTATTTCCTAGCCCACAGGGGAGAACATTAGATGTATCTGTTCCATTCATTATTTCAAAAAACGTAAAAATGAAAGAAGCTCAGTACCCAGAACCCCTTTTTTCACAACCACTGCCTTTTTAATTACCCAATATAAGCCATTATATGTAGGTTAAGGGTTAAATGCTGCAGTCAAAAAAAAAAATTAATAAAATGCATAATATAGTTTTACTTAAAATATGTTAATATTAGGAAAAACCCTTCATCTAAAAATAGTGTAACAAGTGAGAAATGTCAAAAAACGGTGATGAAAAGGAAGCAGTATTTATTGATGTTGTGTTTCATGCTTTAGTTGTCTTTTCTTGCATGCATGATGAGTAAAAATTCTTCCTTATCAGGAAAGCAAAGGTTCTCAAATCATCATACCTTTCCATTAACTGGGGCAATCAGAAAACCCCAGAAAATAATTAGGGATCTGCACAAAAGGTACAAAAGTTGACATTGCTACGGGGTAAGAGGGGAAGGATCTAGATTCAAAGCAGAATAATAAGGAATGTGGCAAAAGGGACCACTTTGGGGTTTGTGTTTTAATATATGCATTGTAATTAAACAAAAAAAAGGGACTTGTAGTTTGAATGTTGTAACTCAAGTGAGCCCAAGTCAAACAGCTGCTTTATTAGCTCAAAACACACAGAAGAGAGACAGAAGGTGTAGTTGGTGTCATATGCTGCTGGCATTCTGTCACATTTATAAGACTTAATTTACATATGTGCACCTACTTGCACTTTATAGGTGCTAAGGTCAATTATTGCAAGCATAATTATCATCTTACTGCCAAAAGCTGTTAAGCTATTTAGGCAAAATGAAGATTTGAATAACAGAGCATAATAACTAGATGCTGTATTAAAGGATGAGTAATAAAATTTAGAATCTGAAAAACTTGGCTCATTTAGAATATTGTTGGTTCCAAGAGAACATAATTTGACTTAATAAAATCAAAAGTAATAGAAATGACTGCATTCTGTACCATAACTGGGGAAAAAAAAAAGTGTGTGAAACTCAGGCAAATTAGCATGAAAGAAACTTTAAGGAACATTTCACAAAGTAGAGAAACTGATGTACATCTGCCTCTGAACAGAAAGAGCGGGGAGGACTTTTAGGGGCACCTTCACAGTACCTGCAAGGAGGTAACCAAGAAGGCAGACCAAGTTCTTCAATCAGATACTTGCTCGGAGAATAGACAACAATCATAAATTTAATTGAGGGAGATTCCAGAAAAAGAAAAAAATAATACTATGAGGATAATGAAGAACTGGAATGGGAATCCAGAAAGATTGTGGAATCTCAGTCATGGGAGGTTTCTAGGATGTAAGTGGACAACCCTGCACAACCTGTTCTGACTGCAGTGCTGACTCTGCTTTGAGGACCAGGTTGGGACAGAGACCTCACAAGGTTCCTTCCAGTTCAGCAGTTCTGTGACACATATGGTGATTGTGAAAAATAAAAACCATTCTAAAATTTCAGTATTCATAGAATCATAGAATCGTTTTGGTTGGAAAAGACCTTTAAGATTATTGAGTCTAACCATAGAATCTAACACTACCAAGTCCAGCACTAAACCATGTCCCTAAACACCACATCTACACATCTTTTAAATACCTCCAGGGATGATGACTCCACCACCTCCCTGGGCAGCCTGTTACAATGCTTAACAACACTTTTGGTGATGAAATTTTTTGTAATATTCAATCCAAACATCATCTGGCACAATTCTATTAAAAAAAATATACATACTACATACCCATTTGGAAAATAAAAGCACTAGCAGTATTTATAGTCACAATCATTAAAACACTTCTCAGAGATGGTAAATAAGCTTTATGCCTGAAAGAAGGAATAAAAAAACAAGGGGGTATATCTGAGAGGCTGATCAGGAATGGTCGTTTCGGCAAATTAATACCCATATATTCATAATATAACACTATCATTTTTATTGACTTTTAAAAATCTGTAATAACCACTAAAATCTTATAGAGCGAGAGATAACATGAAGCTAATTAATATATAATAAACTTTGGAAGAATATTTAAATATCTTCCCCATAGTAAGTAATCTCTCTCTGGCACACGGCTTAGGTATTTTGGGCAATAGAATGTACCTGTGCTGGCAAGTGAGGAGCACCAGTTTTGTCTAAGCATGAAATTGTCATATGAGGATGTCAGTTCTACAAAGACTGATGTCACAAAAAAGAAAAGGTATTGCTCACAAGCCATGGAAACCAATGATTCACTACAGTTTGGTGCTTTCAGAACATAAAACATAATGGAGTAAGTCAGAAGTCTGGATGAATCGAGTAGGGACATAGCTATTCTGGACAGCTTCATTCAGTTATTACCAGTTGCTGCTTTGACTCCAATGTCACCTAGACCATTAGAACAGAAAAAGTGAAGATGCCTTATTGTCCCTGGCAGTTCTGAGCAAAAGGACAAAATATATTTTCATATACTAGGCATTTAAAACCTTTTGTAGAGAACTCTGAGAGTAAGAACACTATTAGGTACAACAGCAGTTGTACATCTTAATGTAGCTCACACACAATGTTTTGAGCACTATAATTCATTCCACTGGAAGACCTGATATTCATGAGTAAGATGTATTTCCTTTCCAAATATCGCATTTTCAAGTAAGCAAAAGAAACTTTGTATACTTTTTGGTCAAAAAGATGATCTGAACAGTTGAACTGGTCCATGATATTAATAGAGAAGTATGGTTGCTGATCGTTTTGTGTCAGCCTTGCAAATGGGGAAAAAAAGAGTAGATTGACCTCTAAACCTATGTTACTACTGTTAAACTTATATGGATAGCTATAGCCATTTAAAAATCCACACATTCACACTTTCCATATAAGCTGAATGTTTCTTATCCTTATAGTAAAGAAATAATAAAATATTCTTATATTGACATTAAATTCTTTGGTATTATGGCTACAGCTGATGTTCAGGTTAATCTATTAGGAACTTCACAGTAGAACATAAAAAACTGCAGAGCAATTATATGAAGGGTCACAAAAAACATAAAAAACTGGTCCTTCTTTGGAAATTTAGAAAAGGCATATCAATAGAAACCAGAGATTTTCAATTCAACAGAAAGATGTTGTTAAGTACTTGCTCTAGATTTTATGGAAAACAGGTCTTGCTAAACCTGATTTCATTCTCTGTTGAGCATACCAATTCGACTGACAAATATAACTGTCAAATATAAAATATTCAGACTTCTGAAAGGCCATTACATGAGAACCATGTAGAAAATCAGTACTATTAAATAGAATTAAAGCATAGATTTAGCAGATAAAGAACTGGCTAGAGGATAAATATAAAAAGTAGTCAACAGTGCAGTAACATGATTTGAATGAAGTTGTCTCTAATATAGATTTGTAGCCATAGCAGCAAGTCTTGCACTACTGAACCATTTCATTAAACGGTTTGAAATACATAAAAGTGCTTCTAATGGAATTTTTGGATGACACAAGTATTGATGTGGTTGAGAACACTGAAGGCAGAGCTGTAAATGTCCATTCCCTGGGAAGGGATGGGATTCACCTGACCAAATAAAACTATCTACTTTGTGGGTATCTGATCTGGTCACCTCACTGTAAGAACCATGCACATTTTATAGTCAAAGGAGAGAAGTAGACACTTTTAGCTAGATTAGTAACACCCTAAAAGTGCCTATTTCCACTGATGCTAAAGAAAAGACAGTCTGACTCATGATGTTGTAAGTATTTGAAATTAGTTGAAATGACTCTTATTCAAATTTTATTTTTTTATTTTTTTTTAGTACCAGAAAGTTATACATTTAGGAATAAAGAAAATAGGTAGTCTGCAGAAAGAGGGGTTGAATATTGGAAAACAGGAACTCTTGAAAGAATGAAGGGCTTGTGTTGGGCATGCAAAGAAACTCCTATGATGTTTCTGAAGCAGGAAAACCTTGACAAATTGGACACAAGTCAACAATGTGCACTTGCAGAGCAGAAAGCAAACCATGGTCTGGGCTGCAAAAAAAGAAGTGTGGCCATTAGATTGAAGGAGCTAACTTTCCCTCTCCTCACCATTCTCATGAGACCCCATTTGGAGTCCAGCTGGGGTCCCTAGTACAAGAAAGACATGGATCTGATGAAACAGGTCTAGAGAAGGGCCACAAAAGTGATCAGAGGGACGGAACACCTCCCATGTGAGAAAAGACTGAGAGACCTGGGCTTGTTCAGCCTGAAGAAGAGAAAGTTCTGGGAAGACCTCACTGCAGCATTTCAGTACTTGAAGGAGGCTTATAAGAAATATGGGGACAGACTGTTTAGCAGGGCCTGTAGTGACAGGACAATAGGTAATGGTTTTAACTGGAAGAGGGTAAGTTTATATTGGACTTGAGGAATAAATTTTTTATTATTAAGTGCTGAGCCACCGGACCAAGTTGCCCAAAGAAGTTGTGGATGTCCCCTCCCTGGAAGTGTTCAAGGTCAGTTTGGATGGGGATTTGAGGAACCTGATCTTGTGAAAGATGTCCCTGTCTATGGGAAGGGGGTTGGACCAGATGATCTTTAGAAGTCCCTTCCATTCCAACCTATTCTATGATTATATGCTTATTTTGGAAAAAAATAACTTAATCCTCAGATATACCTTTGAAGAGCAATAGATCCAGTTAGTAGCAAAGGGCAGTAGAGAAGTGATTCATTCAGTATAGTGCACCATAATTCCAATACAAGGATACTGCATAAAACTGAAGTGTCTACATTTTAATAAGGACATTGTAAAACAAAAGACTTAAAGAGGAGAAAGAAATGATTCAACGGCTGGGGAAAATTTTTTTCAGTAAAAGGCTAAAAAGCTCAAGCTGTTTAACATTCCATCTGATGACTGAGAAGTTATTTGAATGCAGTGCTTAATATAGTAGAAAAAGACATAACAAGAACCATTGACTGTAAACTGTTGCCAGACAGCTTTGCACTGGAAGTGTGGTACACGCTAATATCAGGGAAAGCAACCATCAGAACAAACTGCCCAAAGAAGTGATGGCTTCTCTGCTATCTGATACCTTTGAAGACCAAAGGCCTTGCAGGGAGATATATGTCTTTGAAATACAAATGTCCTTTAGTTCAGTGCAAATTAAGGTGAAAGGAAAGGTGAATAATGGTTCTTCGAACAGCCTGCTTTTATAGCCCTTCCTGACCTTAAGCTCCTCAAGTCTTGCTTCCTGTGCACTGGTGAGTGGAGAATGAAGATCAGGAAAGTACATTTGTGCTGCCCATGCCCATGAGATCTACTGGCACTAAATCCCTGAATTTATACATGAACACATTTCTTTCCAAAATTGTTTAAAAAGGCCCTCTGATAAACTGGTGCTTCAGCAGCATGTGCCAAAGCATGGAGAGAACAAAATTACAGTGAAAACCTGCAATGAAGAACATAGATGGGTATATGAGAAGTGTTATGTTGAGTGATCATCTACACAAACACAAAGGAGCACCTGGAACAGTGACATGTGGGGAAACCCATGAGTTTGCATCTGAGAAGACTTGTTAGATCATCAGACCAGGAAGATTTGCAAGATCTACCATGGAAACAGAGAAGGTGGTGATGAGAAATCAGTAGGTAGAAGTCTCCCCCCCACCCCTGTTGGTACTACACTGATACTTGATGTAATATTAAGGACAGCATCATAATTCTGGACACTACCATTGCTGGGAAAAAATGAATAGCATTTTCTGAAAGATTGGGAGTTTTAATCACAGTGTCCTGGGTAATACTGATTTAAAATTTAAATTTCATCAGTTGATTTTCCTGGCAGTTTCACTTATTTTTACTTCTTGTTATGGGTTGCATGCACTGTTCGAATAGCTGATTGATTCTTTCTCAGATAGCTGTTAGATGCATTTCAGTGCTTGGAAAAATTTTTTATATATACTTGTGTCTCACTAAGTTCTTATGCTGATGACATCACCTGCTAGTATGCATTAACTCACAGAGATGGAGAGAGATTTAGATTATATTGCTGTGTGCTAGGAGACAGACAAGCAAAAATAGGTGTGATTGATTGAAATTCCACATGGATATTATTTTTTTTTTTCATTTTAATGGAAATGACAACAAAAGTTAGTGCATAAGATTAACCATGTGCTTGCGTGTCTTTTTATGTTAATTCTTTTCTAATATGCATTCATTACAGAGATTGGCTAATGGGAATCCTGAAATTATAATTCAAAATGTTTCTTTATTTTGCAGATGCTGAAAAGGAAAGTCTGCAAAGACAAGAGACTGAGAATAAACGTTGAGCTCATGGCTCTCCAGTCTGTGCTTCCAAAAATAAGCCATTTCAGCAGAAAAACTCACCACCACTTCCGCTGGCTGATGCCACTACCCGCTCGGTTACCCAAGTCACATACTCGTCTGCACTGACTGCCAAAGACACTCACTAAGAGGAGAGGAAACAGTTTCTTCCTTTGTAGCTTATCAAGTCTTATTAAGAAGAGTTCTTTTTTCTACTGATTCTCAAAAAATCACTCCTTCAAACTGCATGCAGATATTTTATGCTTCTTAGGCTAGTATAAAAAAAATGTGTTGCTTCATATTACCACACCTCAGAATTCCTATGTGTGAAATATACATATACCTTATGTGTACAATCATTACTGTTGCAGGATCTGAAAGTGACACCAATAGCAGGCAATACTCTTTACAAGTGATATTTTCTTTTAAAGTACTCAGGACATTAAAAGTTAAATCAAAAAACAGAGATAAAAAGTATGTTTAATAAAAAAGGACAAATTAAGTTTATCAGCTAAGAAATGGTTCCAGTGGGGAGAAATGTATGGCAATAGGGCTAAGAAATAAGGCCATATTGTAATAATCTTTCAAAAAAAAAAAAAAAAAAGCAAAAAAAAAAGCACTGTGAGGAATATAGAGCATGAGACAGAAAGGAGGTGATTACAGAAAATGCACTATACCATCTGGATAATGTTTGACATCAGCAAAAGCAAACAAGAATACAAAGGAATACATGTTCCTAATTATAAGTATACATAATATATCATAGTTAGTATAATGAAGACTTCTGTAGCTAGTTTCTAATTTCCATGCTATTCCCTACTTTTTCAGTTACTTGTAACATGGCAGCATCAAGTCTGACTAGTACATTAAGAAAGTTCCTCTCACTATTATCTCCTGAAAGTGTTTCACACAGATGAGAGATCATTTCAGAAATATCACTGGAATACGGAGGTCATACCAAATGAGAAAAAATCATTCTAGAATATTGCTAGCTATATAGCTATATTCTACTCTATAGTCAGAGTATCATAGAATCATAGATTGGTTTGGGTTGGAAGGAACCTTAAAGATCATCCAGTTCCAACCCCCCTGCCATCAGCAGGGGCACCTTCCACTAGACCAGGTTGCACAAAGCCTCATCCAATCTGGCCTTGAATGCTTCCAGGAAGGTGACATCCACAACTTCTCTGAGAAACTTGTGCCAGTGTCTTGCCACCCTCACAGTAAAGAATTTCTTCCTCATACCTCATCTCCATCTTCCCACTTCCAGTTTAAAGCCATTTCCCCTTGTTCTGTCACTCCCTGCCCTTGGCCAAAGTCCCTCCCCAGCCTTCCTGAAGCCCCTTCAGGTACTGGAAGGCCACTAGAAGGTCTCCCCAGATGGAGCTTTATCTTCTCCAGGCTGAAAAGCCCCAACTCTCTCAGCTTGTTCTCATAGGACAGGTGCTCCAGCCCTCGGATCATCCTTCTGGCCTCCTCTGGACTCGTTCAAACAGGTCCATGTCCTTCTTATATCAGGGCCACAGACCAGATGCAGTACTGCATGTGGGGACTCACAAGAGCAGAGTAGCGGGCAGAATCATCTCCCTTTACTTGCTGGCCACGTTTCTCTTGATGCAGCCCCAGACTCAATATTTTGATTTCTTTTGGCCCATGGAATAATTACATATAAGCTATGCTAAAATATCACAGAGTTTGGTTTTATTAATTGCCACTTTTTTTTTTTTCTCAGTATTATTGTGTGTGAGATATCTCCATGTTAAAATAGCGGCCCCAGTTTTTTCTGGCACTGGCACTGAAAGGAGAATCTGGTATTGCATCCTGGGGTGACCAATGGCTTGGATAGGCTGAAGGCTGGACAGAGATTGTTGTTCGAAAATTCCATGTTTGTGAAAAATATCTGAAAAGGGTAAACATTATATTCCCATGTCTTGGAATATGGAACCATATGGAGTTTTGGATACATTATATAAATAGGTCTAGCCTCTAGACTGAGAAGCTGTATCATTAATTTAATCTAGAATCCTTAATAAAATGAATATTAAAACATTTCTTTTCATCAGTTCACTCAATACGTACAACAGCAGTAGATTAGATCTATTTTAATTGATTTATCCTCTGGGGAACTGCTAGTGTGTGGATTTTATGAACTTTCTCACTATGAGCAGACAGCATTCACAAAATAAAGTTGTGCATTATGAGCTGCTTCTTGGGATGAAAAAGAAAGAGTAAGTCTGGGTGAGATTTTGTAGTTCATCAAAATCTCACTCAAAGGACAGAATGACACAAACAGCAGAAATTTCCAATTAGCTGCTCGTAAGACAGTGCTGAGCTGCTTTGATATCTTCTCAATGTAGAAGCTAAGATGAATATTGCTCTTTGAACATTTTAATGGATATTAACACGTGTATTCTGTGACAAATTTGGGCACCATCACACCCCCCACTGTATTTTATAGTAAATGCAGAGGTGTCAAAAATATGAGAATATACTGGTAAAAGAATACTCAATTGGCTGGGCATCTGTACAGCTATAACCAGTGTAAAAATTGTTATTTAGCTGACAATGAACTTGTAAATATCAGGATTTAGGCAGAATGATACAAATTGCCCGAATAAGCAGAAAAGGGATTAGAAAGATTTTTGTCACAAGTTTTAGTCATAAGTCTTTCATAATCAACGTCCGTTGTTGTTTTAATTATGGTATTTGAAACCCAGCAAATGCAGCAATACCCAAGTGCAATTAAATGAGAAACAGTTTGCTCTCAAGACAAATAACGAGATGGACAACCAACATACTTAATTTGGGAAAATACTTTCATCAAAATCTAAAGTGTAATTTATGAGGAAGATGAAAACCTGAAATGTTGTCCACCAGTGGAGCACTGGAATAGATTAAATAGTGTGCATCTGTCTGAAAATGTAATATGTTTAATGAGAGATTGATTAGAATTTCCAACAGAAGTTCCATTTACTCAAAATATTTTAGTGCATGGGATATGTCTATTTGATATGCATGCATTTCAAATTATTAGACACGTTTACATTAGCTTTGGACTGCTGGAAATGGTTTACTCTGATTCATTTAGTATTGGGGCCAGATCTGTTTATCCATCTTTAATCAATGATCTGGACAAGAGGATCAAGTGCAACTTTAGTAAGTTTGCAGACACCACCAAGCTGGGTGGGAGTATTGATCTGCCTAAGGGTAGGAAGGGTCTGCAAAGGGATCTGAACAGGCTGAATGGCTGGGCTGAGACCACCTGTATGAGGTTCAAAAAGGCTCAGTGCTGGGTCCTGCACTTGGGTCACAACCCCATGCAATGCTACAGGCTTGGGGAAGAGTGGCTGGAAAGCTGTCCAGTAGAAAAGGACCTGTAAGTTTTGGTTGACAGCTGGCTGAATAGAAGCCGGCAGTGTGGCCCGGTGGCCAAGAAGGCCAACAGCATCCTGGCTTGTGTCAGAAACAGTGTGGCCAGCAGGAGTAGGAAAGTGATCATCCTCATCCCCTTGTACTCAGCACTGGTGAGGCTGCACCTTGAGTGCTGTGTCCAGCTTTGGGCCCCTCACTACAAGAAAGACATGGAGGTGCTGGAGCGTGTCCAGAGAAGGGCAACGGAGCTGGGGAAGGGTCTGGAGCACAAGTGTGCTGAGGAGCAGCTGAGGGAACTGGGGTTGTTTAGCCTGGAGAAAAGGCGGCTGAGGGGAGACCTTCTCACTCTCCCTGAAAAGAAGGTGTAGCAAGGTGGGTCTCAGACTCTTCTCCCAAGTAAGAAGTGATAGGACAAGAAGAAATGGTCTCAAGTTGCACCAGGAGAGGTTTAGATTGGATATTATGAAAAATTCCTTTACTGAAAAGGTTTTCAAGCTTTGGAACAGGCTGCCCTGTTTCAAGAAGTCACCATCCTTGGAGGTATTTATATAGATGTGGTGCTTAGACACATGGTTTAGTCATGGACTTGGCAGTGCCAGGTTTAGTTGGACTCAATGATCTTAAAGGTCTTTTCCAACCAAAACTATTCTATTATTCTATGATTTTTTGTGTCAGTATATAATTTCATGCTAGAATTAACACTGATTTTTTTTTTTTTATCCTCTTCCCTTTCACAATATGCTTTCACTCAGGTTTGCTTGATCACCTCACCAAAGTGAAATAAGTATTTTGTTTACTGATCTGAACATTGGCAAAGCTAAAAAAACTCAAGAATCCTGTTGAGCTCCAGCTAATGGAATGAGATATACAAGCAGGCAAGAAAAAGCTGTGGAGAGTCAATTTGTCTTAGTTACTGGTGGGAGAGGACTTTGTGACAGTGTAAACCTATTACAAAGCTGTGTAGTGCATGGTGTTTGCCCTCCTCTTTGGCTGCCAGACAGTCTCATGGTGCCCTCCAGGAGACTCTACTCAGAATGAGATATTTAACACTGTATTATTTCCTGAATATTATTTTTTAAATACAAATAAAATATTATTTCTACAGACAAATAAGGCAATGTGTACAGAAACAGAGGCGCAGCGTTCACTAAGTAAATACTGAAGTCACTGTGATTCCCCACCGATGTTTTGGAACAACCAAAGTCAGCATATTAATACAAGATGAAAATGAATGACCAGACTGGAATTAACCATCATTTGGAAGGCTTTAATCTCTCTTACATAGTACAGTACGAAAATCTTAAGCTTTGTGACAGCACTGACTCATTTTAAGTGAACAGTTTACGGCTAAACTAGCAAAGCTGCACCATTCAGCAACACTCCGCTGAACCTAGTTTAGTGCACCTTGTAACATTTGTGCTTACTCCGCAAAGCTATTTATACTTCCTTCACATCAGATACCCAAGCACTCATAAAAATATTGCTTTTAATCTATGGGACCCTCTTACATTTAAAAATACATTTTTCACCGGGTAAATCTGGATTTAAAGTCAAAGTTTCATAAGATTTAATTTGGTTAACACTATATTCCCCTTTAAGAGAATGAGACAACACTTGCCCACTCTCAGACTCTACTTTTCACCATGATGAACTGTAGAAGAATTGAGACACAGACTTCACAATGTGTCTTCAATAAAGAGTTTTTCATATTTAATCAGACTTTGTCTCCCTTTATTCCCTGGAGACAACTGATTTGACATTCCTGGTACCCCAACACCCACAGAGGCTGTAGGTACTTAAATGGTTAAATTACAGCACAATAGGAAACTCTCTTTTAACTCTGTCTCTTCACATGTCTCACTATGATAAGAAAAGCATCCACATTCCCTTGCTTAAGTAAAAAATCAAACCTCTAAGAAATACAAAAGCACAAAGATGAGTAAATAGAAAATACGTGTCTTCTTTTTGAAGGTGACCCATTTTTTTTTGCCAAGTTCCTTCTTCATCTCCCTCCTCTGGACTATGTGCCGTGTTGTGCCAGTAGCTCTTACAGACAGCTTAGGCATGTTAAGTATACATAGCACCATGCATGTTTATGGTACTCAGATACAACAAACAACTGCCTTGTGTACACACAATGTCATTTTGTGCTCAGCAATTGACAGAAAGTCTGGAAAGAAGAAGAAATTTCACTATGATTGGAACTGTTGGTCAACAGCCACATTATCTAAGTATCTTTCAAGAAAGCGAACGATCATTTTCTCTTCCCCTGGAAGTGGAACAGGAGCTTTGTTTAGCCTAGACTGGCAGCTCAAGTAATCTAGACTGTCACCTCTTTACCCATCACCTCCATTTCCATTTAACTCTTCATTTGATTTCAGTTTCTCCAGTCTGTAAATTAAGTGCTTTCAGTGGTGGGAAAATTCTATAATATAAGCTTGCAATAAGGATGTATGACAAGCTCAAGCAAATGTTTCAGGCATTAGATCAGATTATTTATGTTAGTTAAGTTCTAATAAGATCAAGCCTTTAACCACTTAGTTTGCCAGTTTCAAATGCACAAAACTGGTTATTGGATAAAGTTCAGTGTTACAGTTTTCAAAACAGATATATATATATATATATTTAACAGAAAGTTCATCAGTAAAAGGCTCTGATTATTCTGTCTACATTATTTCTCCTTTCACCAAGTGACTGTCTCATGTAAAGACAGTAGAGGACTGAACACCAAATTTTCCCTTTCCCAGCAGAGCAAATAGGCTGAACCAAGCAACTCTTTTACCAGTATAAGAATATATACTGATTTGTCTTATATGAACAGCCAATCTCTATGAACTCAACAGAAGAGACAGCCTAACTTAGCAGTTTCTCTGAACCACGCTCTGCGAAGCTGGGAGGATATATATTTCTCTCCACTCCTAAGAACTTTCTCCTGACTTACACTTGGAAAGTCACATGCAACTGTATTTTTTTTAAGGAAAAAAAAAAAATCAGCTGATCAAATTATTCTAAGCAAATAATTTAGCTGGTTTGTGAATATATTATACAGCTATAAACCCATTGTTTTTGGTAAGTAATATTCCAGTCCATTCAATCACATCAAATGCAAGAGATTCTGACTTTGTTTATGTGATACCTCTTAACTTTTTACAAATGCCTGCAATACAGCATAATATGGAGCATTATTCCAAAATTATGTTTTATTTTAAATATTTGCTCCATAAACCAGATGCTAAATGATGAGGCTTCATGCTATTCTGTCCTAAAATTAGTTTTTAGAAGTTAAAACTTTTATATGTAGCAATTTAAGAACATATTGCAACAGCCTTTTTTCTTACATTGGCATAGCCTGTGCACTAAAACCAGTTGCACTGAGAAGAAAAAAAGTTGATGTCAAGGGCATGAGCTCTCGTGTATTCATAAAAATAGGAATTAGATCAGTTTTGAGATCTTCAGTCCACTGTCACTGAAGAACCACAGACAGCTGCTTGGATAATGAATTCTTTAGGTTATTTAACCAGAACATGAGATCACTGGTCATGTTTATAGTTAGAGGGCAATCTGTTTTATGAGTTCTGAAAATTCACAGAACATCAAAAACAGCAAAAATGTCCTGTAGACTGTTTTTTCAGAAACAGTCCCTTTGCATGAACCCATTGAGCCCACTTTTTATCCTAAATCTTTATTTGAAAAAAAAAAAAAACAACATCAAAGAAAGAACATTTTAAAAGACCAACAAAAATAGTTACATCACATGAAGACAGATCTGTATGAAGGACAAGTTACGCAGCACATTCTAGGGAGTAAAGATTTTCCTCTTGCCTATTAATCTAGACATTAAGCCAGGTTAAAAAAAATATGTGTTTTCTTTTCAATATTAACTAATTCTGAAGTCATGGTTCTGAAACACCACCACTACTGCACAGGTACGGTAAGGTTTTATACACAGTTGCCATGAAAAGTTCTGTTTCTTCAGATAACCTGACAGATAATATATATAGAGAGAATATAATAATAAAGATTATTGTTTGACTAGGTAATATAATACATAAATTTTCAAACCTTCATCTTATATGAATTTGTTGGTGTCATTTACCCTAAGACAGCAACAAAACTCAGTCCACCTCTTTCTCTAGAGTTCCAAAGTTAAAGAATAAAAGCTACTCTATAAACTTAGATGTAGTTCAATCTGAGCCTTGCTGCTAAGATTATTGTTGCATTTCTATAAAGTATACTCAAGACAGAAATAAGAAAGCAAGAGGAAAGGAACATTAATCAGCTACTAGTATATTTCCTGTACTCAGCAAACAGCAGACACCCATTCCATAGGCAATTTATTAACAGTTTTTTCTTCTTTCCCTCCATTCCCATATCTTTTTCACATTGTTCAGACTCACTCTTCCCCATATGGTGCTTTTCTATAGAACCTTTTCACCTATATCGCTCTAATTTGACACAAATCTCTCCTTGTCTTCTGCCCCAATATACTCGCTGTCATTCTCTCTCTCATCCCGTCATCCTCTTTACCGACAGATATACAGACCTGGGAAAAAGAGTTATTATCAGTGGTATTAGAAAGCTAACGACAGGTTTCACTTTTTGAGATCAATTGCTCATTCAAAAGCTACCTCTCTCCCAGCAGCTAAAGAAGGCGAGCGCTGACATTCATAGAACAACTTTGGAATTTGCTTAGCAATTACCTAATTTAAACTGCTGAATTACTAGGAAGAAGGGCAGCAAAGAGTAAATCCTCTAAAGATTTTTTAAAAATATCTTCAGTTAGAACTCAAGAAGTCATCCAGTCGTTTCAAAAGTCATAGGAAAGGTTTTATACTCTGTAAACATGGGTAAAATTTCCACCTGCTGATACCAGACTCCAACTATCTCCAAATTACAGTTCTCCTTTCCCTTTGTTACACTGGGGAAGAGTGAGTAAGATTTAGCCATTTATTATAGACCTAGCTTTTTTCCTCATTGAAACAGCCTTTTGAAAGTCTTGTTAATTCCTCTGCAGAAGAAATGAAAAATAGTTATTGCCAGAAGTATGAGAGCCTAGAAAATGTGTGGCTAGCACACTTTCAGGCTGGTACATCACGTCTTGGTTTAGGGAGCACAATCTACATCTATCACAGTGGAATTTTTTCCCCTATAAGGTTGCATTGCAGAGGTAGGAATGGTGTTAACAAATTCTTCAGAATGGACAGGGAAGAAGTTTATCCCTTTTATCCTGAAGCACCTGGTGCACTAAGATCATGTGAAAATGTCCTTGAGGCCACTTTCAGTATGTACTTTTGGACTTCTGTAAATGAACATCTACTTTTATTACACGTGTTACAAGGGCTCAGAGCTTTCTCAAAAAGGAGAATAACATTGGAACTTGTGCAAGTTCAGTTTCCCACCAAGATCCAGGAATGGCATTTGAAATCTGACAGTGAAACAGACCACAAAGCTACTTCTTTATCACTTCGCTGGAGTAATAGTCAATTAAAAATTTTAAAAGTAGTTGGTGCTTTCTTAATGTGCTTTTGGACTTCTTCTATCCTACTTCATCTGTTTTTATTTTTTCATCTACTTAATTCAGAAAGTGTTTGGGAGAGGTCTGTTGTTTCATCCTGTGTTCCTCTGTCACTATTGCCTTACACTCTAATTCCTGGTTTTCACAACAGCTATGAAGACAGGAGGGAAAATATCTCTGAAAGAAGGAGTTGACTTTGCACAATTTGTTAGCACTGATTAATAAAAATCTCCTTAAGTGCTTAAATTTATTTTTTTTTAATAAATTCTGGTTTAGATTATATAAGGTTTCACAAAAGGATGCACTTATCTGAATTGTAAATGTGGATTATATCAGAAAAGGTACTTCACTAAAGTTTGTTCCGATTCTTTTATCTCGTTGCATAAATAATATCTGAAACTTGCACCATCAGTGACATCACTATGATATCAAAAATTTGTAGTGTGATTTTGCCAACAGGGACTTGGCAAGGTCAGGGGAAGAGAAGGCAAAACAAAAGAGAAATGGCCAAATATTTCAAAGTTACCAGAAAAAAATGTAGCTTAGCACTGTAAGACTGGAAATGAAACAGAGGAAAGGAAAAGCTGAACTAAAAATTAAGAGTGATAGAGGTGTGGCTAGGAAACAGGGGTTGGGATTTTTAAAATTGGATGCCCACAATGTTTAGTTCTTAGTCTATAATTTCACTTTTCAAAATCAATCCCTAATTAATTTCAGTGAAAGTCATAGAATCATATAGTTATAGAATTACAATTTTAGCTGGAAGATACCTCTGTCATGGAGTCCAACTCCTTCTCAAAGTAGAACTATGTTCAAAGTTAAAGCAGGTGTCTCAGGGACTATATTATTTTAGAAATAATTATTTCTTATTATTCTACAAGTCTTCAAAAGAAGTTTTGAAAATTTAGAATCCAGAAGTTCTGCAGAGTTTAATTTGAAGGAAAATTTAAGCTAAGGAAAGGACTATTCTTTTGACAGAACTTCTGAGCAAAATTAAAGAATCTGATAATTGGAAATTTAGTTTGATGAGCTGAACTGTGTATTTCTAAAGGGATAGAGGCCCTCAGAGGTCACTAGAAGGGGTAGAAACTCTGAATATTGGACAGAAATGAAGAATGAGCTGTATTTTGCTTGCATCTGTAAGGTTATATATATATATAACTGTGAGAAGTTTAATCTGTCAAAACAAAACCTACAATTTTCAAATACCTATGCCCAAAGTGAGATATAACTGTTCTTAGATAAAGAATACATTACAGTTACATGTGTATGTGTGGGAAGATCTAAGCCAACTCATTCAATGATAATTAAAACCTGCAATAGTGCTGAACACTTATGTAGTAAAAAAGCTATACATATTCTATCTCTCAACAATGTACTCTGCCTTGTAGAATACCAAAGTACAGCAAAAGTATCATTTTCTTAATTCTCTGTATTTTTTCTGTTTGAATTAGACAACTGAGCAACTTTTTTATTTTTATTAAATAGAGTTAGAATAGAGAGCATTTGGTTCATGTTCAGATGCTGAACACAGAAAAATATCTTATTTGTCTGTGCTTTATGGAATTCAAATGCTTCTTGAGGTCTAAAATTTCTATGGGCTTTAGTTGCAGATTAAATTAAACTCAGTCATTCATTTGCAATGCAATCAGTAACAATATTTTTTTTCTAAGCAAGAACAATATTTTTTTCCAACAAATCAAAATTGCTGCTTTTTTGTTATTGAGGGTTTGGTATAAGGCATTGTAGAAAAAAATCTCCCATGATAGAAGCTGAGGTCAAATATGTTAATGAATTTGCTCTTTATTTTCATCTGTTTCTTTTAGCTCTCTAAAATTGTTCAAATTACCTACTAAATCCTATAACACTTTTCAGTACTTCACTGAATAAAGGGTCTGAAAATGTTTTAACTAGGTACCAAAACCAAGAAAAAAAAAATAAACCAAATATTTTCTTTTCAGAAACATAGTCAGTTGATGTTATGGAAAGTTCTACTTCCCTCTATTGCACCAAGAAAGAAAAAAGTACATTTAGCTGTAAGTTTCCTTGAAACACAACTCTGTACTATAAAGATATAATTTCATGATGATCACTTTTACCCTGGGAAATACTTTTCCCAATAACATACAAAAAGCATTCCACTTACAGCTGTAAACCTCCTATAAACAGTTTATATCAACAATCAAAAAGCTTTCAGCTACCTACAGAAAGAGCATGTATTGCTAATAAAATTAGACACTGTTTATGTAGCTCATATTTCACAATTTCTTTGTGCTTTCCTGCATTGGTGAAGATTTGCAAGTATGAAGCAAAGAGAAAAATCATTTCAATCCCTTAGCTGGAGACTGAATAAATTAAAAAATGAAGGAGGACAGTTTACTGAGGCAGTAGGCATAAATGTAAAGTAAAGGCACACAGGAGCACACTTTAAGATATAATATGTTTCTTTTTCAGAAAGATTTTACCATTGCAATAACTATTTTACCTTAAGCTACAAGTTGAATTGCGACTGATTTATAAATTTATGCTTCAAGCTAAAATAGTGACATCAATCATTCCCAATGGCCAGGGATATCCCAACTTTCTAACTTTAATAAATAACAACACTTTAAAGTATTTAATCAGGATATTGTCTCCAGAAGCAATAAAAGCACTTATTTAAGTTTCTTAAGGAAAATTACCCTTAGCTGCAAAATTTTGAAAAGTTCTGAAAAGGTAATGAATTTAGATTATGACTTCAGGCTCTTGAATTTTTCAGAAGCTGAGTTTCTCAACTCCTTCCTTCTGTGTAATGATGACTTCACACAACAATTTAAAGATTGTCTAGTAACTTGTAAGATGACAAGGACTGTGGTTTCTTTGATTCTTAAGCCTCAGAAGTGCTAGGTCAGTCTATCAGAGTTGAGAAACACTCCTAGCTCTCATGATAGCCAGCTGCTTATCCAACCTAAGTAGACTTTATAACTAAATAATCAAGAAATCCCAGATGTTTCAAGTAAGCAGGTTATAATGTACTTTAGTCACATCCAGAGTAAATTCATACTAAAAAAAATTAAATAAAAATAAAGAAAAATAAAGAAAAATGTCATGGGGGGAGGGGGGAAGACCCTCCCAAGAAAGTTAAGAACAATTTGATTTCACTACATAAACTTCTCTAACAAAGAAAGGGAATGCTTTAAGGGAATGTTTTAACTAGGTACCAAAACCAAGAAAAAAAAATAAACCAAATATTTTCTTTTCAGAAACATAGTCAGTTGATGTTATGGAAAGTTCTACTTCCCTCTATTGCACCAAGAAAGAAAAAAGTACATTTAGATGTGTCTATAAGTAAAGGTCTATAAGTAAAGTCTAGAAGCTCTTAACTTTTACTGGCTAGGGATGAAAAATAAATTTCCTCTTCCTTAAAGACAGCTGATTTCTTTACACTAATGTATGCCACCTTTCATCCTAGTTACAAATACACATCTCAGTTTCTGTGAGGCAGATGATATAGGGACCACAGGACACGTGAACAGACGTTGTCTCCTCTAGGATGAGGTATGCTGTATATTTAGTAGTGCAGTGAGGTTTGGTTTTACTCCAAAAAACAGGGTTAGTGGATGGTCAGGACCACACATTTGCTCTACAGGGGACTTTACCTAATGTGATTTAAAATAAATGAACTAAACCCCCTCTATTTTTAAAAAATTGTATAATGGAATTGACAACTGACCCAGCACCACAGATTACAGTTATAATTAACAGGAGACTTTTCTGAAAAATGTCTGTGGTACCTTGGGGAACAATGTAGGTCACAGCATCAATTAAAAACAGAACAACCTCTTCATCACCTCTATAACACTTAACCCCAAAATATTTTTGTTGCTTTAAATTAAACAACCCGTGCTGCATTACATCACGGGAATGAAAAAAAAAAAAAATAAAATCAAGAATTACTAGTTTAAAAACTCATTTCAAGCTCCAGCAGTCACTTTACCCCTTAAAACTGGATGCCCACATGGGCAAGCAATACAGAATACTGGTTACCACTATTTTCCTCAGCTTTGTTGAGCAAAACTACTATCCCTGTATTCTGGGTTTTTTACATTATATTGATATTAGAACTCTGCAGGAAAGTATGTGAGAGCTATTTAATTGAGGATTAAAAACAGCAGTTACCTTTGGTGCTGATTGCAAAGGAGATGTAAGATTGTTTAAGACTCTAGGGTTCAGTTTTGGTAACTGGAAATTCTAGGGAACACTCTTCTATGCAGGAAAGTAGAATATAGAAATACATTGCTTCAGATAAAACGTGTCTGCAGGGGCCACTACAGACAGTTTACTTAATTACTCTTCTAATATTGTAAACAATATCAATGATGACTGTTAACAGAAGCCACCCAACAATTTAAGGACTTTTCCAGAATTTTCAGAATTGCCCACAAATAGTGTCCTTTTTTAATATCAATAAATTCCTGTTTCTCAACAACAAAGAAAATAGAATTCTCAAACCAGAATAAAATTCTTTTATAACAAAGCCTCTCAAATGTTTTATGCCTCTGTAAGTGTTTGTTCATCTAGAAACAGTGGGCAATATCTTGGGTTCATTTAAGTCTTTTGAATATTTATCATTTACTTGATGGGAGGGAAAGCAAATTCTTCTGCTCAGATTGTAAGGTTGGAAGGTCGACTACAAAGTGCTGATAAGCTGGACTGCCTGAGCAATATCTGACAAAGTCCATAAGAGAGACCACCAGGGAACATCAACTGACACCATAACAAAAGGGAAAATAAACTTGTAAAGTACACCTCCAACTCTTCTACTACTCATGAATTATCATAAATAATTAAAAGGTACTGCAGGCAAAATCAGACCTCCTGATACCTGTGCAATATTTTCAGCACAAAAATTCTTCACAGATAAATGTGTGAATTTGTAATTATAGGGGTATAGAGGCAAGAGCAAAGACTCATTTCTGAAAACTTATCAGGGAAAAAAGCTAAATAGCTAATTATTTAATAAATATGTCCCTGAGTACACAAAGGAAGTGGATCTGAACATTAGACAAATTCTACTTTAATACAATCAGGTTTTGAGACTTAATCTCTGCCTATGTTCTCTACTGCATTTTTCACATTACAGTAAGTAGTACAAGAGCTGAGTTCCCTTTTCCCAGTTAAAAAGTTAAAATTATGCAAAGAATGATAACTTCTAATTACTCCTATATCCACTGCTATAACATCTCAATGTTAATATTAAGGACTGGAATTAGCTTGTTGAAGTATTTCAGCAAATCCAAAATGAAAAAAATTGAGTGGCCAAGCTTTGGAGAGTTCCCAGTCTGAGTGTAAAACAAGAGACAACAGACATAAACCATTTCTCCACAGTTCTCATCAGGATTTGACCAAAGTCACAGACACCTAATTACCTAGTCATTTAATTTTTTTAGATGTTAAGACAAAGACAGACTTCACTAGTGAATTGAACAAAAAACATTAAAATTATTTTTTTGAAAACATCACAATTGAACAATGGACCCTTCCATCCTTCCCTAACTGGAGAGAAGAGTCACTTTCTCCCAGTGAATGATATAGGGTAAGCAGAATAAGAATAAGTTCAGGTCGTTTATTTTAGGTGCAAGTCAAAGCAGGGAGCGAGAAAACAAATGCTATAATGGGGTACAGCGGGGTGACAAAGCAAAGCTAATTTTAATCATACTTTATCATAATTAGAGCAGTGCATCTATAGACTTGTAGACTAGGGGTTCTAATTTTCTTCTTACTTCTAAATGTTCTGGAATGTAATTGTATGAGAACATGTCATTCACCACCCTGAGAATATGTAATGGTTGTACAATAATGAATTAGTTATATGTAAAACAGAAAAAAGTCTAAAGTCTCTTCAGGCAGTATGATGCTTCTCAAAGCAATTTTCAAGAAAAAAGAAAATGTTATCTCTCTTTTACAGATAGGAAAATAAAGGCAAAGAGAATGAAGCAAGCTGCCCAACATGACTTGAGACTAGTTCCAAATCAAGACTTAAATCAACATATCTGTAGTCTAGAATCTCATTTTAAAGACCACCTGATCTTCAACCAGTTACATAAAGTATCACTGAGATGGCCAGCAGTCACAGAGCACTGAAACAACATCAAACTCTTTCAACCAAACCTTGCTGATAAATCAAAATTTATCTACTCTAGATTACAAATCAACGAAGGAGAATTAATTCAGAAATCAATGATCTTGGAAGGATACAAACTTCATTCTTCACTTATATAGGCCAGGAGATGGCTGTACTGAGCTTTTTATATGATCTGGTGTATTATGGAGTTTCAAAAAGAATAAGAAAAAAACCCATATCTCCAACAAAAGCACAACAAACTGAACCTAAGAAACTCATAATACATTGTGACTTTTTTTTTTTTCCCCTGGGACATTAATAAAAGAAGTGTGGATTACAAAGAATACAGATGTCACTTATTTTTTGTGAGAAGCCTCTTCAGGTAGAGCGCCCAACAGTGAAATTTCAAAAGGTAGCTGTATGTAGCATGCCTTCTAGCTTCTGCATAGGGTCTGATTGATTCATGGTTGCATTAGAATGTAGGCAGCAAATCTCAGGCCAAGGAAAATGTAAAATGAGAAAAGCAATGCCAGCCTCCATTGATCAATGGGATGGAAGTATCATAGAATCATAGAATGACTTGGGTTGGAAAGGACCTGAAAAGGACCTAGTTCCAGCCCCACTGCCATGGACAGGGTTGCCAGCCACTAGATCAGGCTGTCCAGGGCCCCATCTAACCTGGTCTTTATTCTTCCAGGGATTGGGCATCCACAACTTCCCTGGGCAACCTGTTCCAGTGCCTCACCACCCTCTGGGTGAAAAATTTCCTCTTAATATCTAACGTAAACCTCCCCTCTAAGTAAAAAGTAAGTAAACGCTCTCATTAGACCAAGTAATACAGCTCTACTTTTCTTCATTTGAACTAGTGGCTGGGGAAGAAGGAGATAAACTGCATTAGTTATATGAGTTGAATCTCCCTCATCTATATCATGCAATCCCCATTCCTATGTTGAAGACGTTTTTGCTGACTCTGTTGGAGCAAAGAACAGGCATCTAAAAGATTCAGGATTTGAGGCAGGGAGTATCATCAGATCTTTGAGGTTAGCCTAATGTACTGCAGCACATAACACTGACAACAGTAACTTGTCTTAAACTAAAGTGTATGTATCTGTTTCAAAAAAGCATCTAAATCCAGAAAACATAATGAGACTGAGATCTACCACTTCCCTTGATAGTTTGTCCTATATTCTCACCGCTAAAAATGTCTGCCCAGTGTTTGTTTGCTTTCACCCTGGTACGTATTCTGCTTTTCTCTGCCACTCTGAAGAATCCACTTATTCCCAGTCTCCCCACAGGAATACATTGTCATTAAGTCACGTCTCTCTCTGGAAGAATTTTTCTCCACTCTAGTCTCTTTTCTCTCTCTTTATACATATTTAATACCTTTTAAAAGTATAGACTCCAAGGCACGACATTTCCCTAACCTCACTGTTGCACGTACCACCTCCTTATTCTTAACTTTTAGTCTTTTTACAATCAAAGTTCAGGGTACAAGCCCTGCTGAGTTGTCTATTCTTTCCTCTGGAACATTCTTAGAGTCGTTTATTTCCACTGTAGGGGTTCTCTCTGTGTTTGTATGGCTGGCATTACTTTCTTCTGGCTATGTAACACGTCTCTTCTAGGTTATAATAATTTTTTTTGAGTGGCCTCTGTTTACCAGGCTGGACTGTAACTGGATTGCTCTGTCTGACTACTGTGTCCCCTTTTTCCCTACTTTTTCAATCTTTGCATCATCTGCAAATTTTGCCATTCAAGAATTCATGCTGCCTTCCAAATGATTTGTGAAAATATTGAAACTTGTCATCTCCATCCAATTCTAAATCATGGAAGACTATCCCTCAAAATTTCTGTGTAAGGGTAATTTCTCACTGACTAGTACTTTGAGATGTCAGTCTTTAAGGAATATTATTTTGATAAAGTATACTGTTATTTATTTATACCAGATACAATATAAAATTAAATCAAATGCCCTACAAAGCTTAAACAACACCTAGGACCACTAATCAAGCAAATTCACATTCTGAAATGAAGTTTATCTGACATAATTGCTATGCTTTAAAACTATGCTGACTACCATTAATTTATTCCTATCATTAATTTATGCTTATGCTTGTTTCCTTAGGTAAATCCTCATTAAAGTTTCCAGTATTTTTTCCAGGGCTAACCTGTTCTGCAGCATTATCTGAAAAAAAAAAGAAAAAGAAAAAGATAAAAATAATAGCGTGATACTCACACTCCACCTCTCTAGAATTTAAAAAATATTCCAACAGATCTCTTTAGCCTCCTTTTTTTAAGGCTCTTAGGTGAACATTATCAAGTAATGAGCCTTCTGCTTTATTTATTTTGTCCCTGGCAGATGTTGTTTAACATGCTTTTAAAGATTCAGTGCTGTTTGCATAGTAGGGACACTGGATCTCCTACCACCATATGGGCTTGTTAAGGAGCAAACAGCACTTCCCTCCTACTGCGTGCCACTCAGTATTGAAGAGGTAGCAGAGTTTTTGTTCATCTTTGCATGAATAAATGACACGATCAGTTAAACAGTGATTGACTAGCTTCATTTCTTCTTCTTTTCAGTGTTACAAAATGCAGCAAAAATGAGTTATATGCATCCAAAATAAATCAAGAAATAAGCTTCATTAAACCTTTCTCAAAACCTTAGGAGGCAGAAACTGAATGTTCAGATACATCGTCTAAGAGTTCTTATCCATTATACTTGCCACTGAATTCATCCTGGGTTGCCACCTTAAGCACTACATATTTTTAGCTCTTATATTTAGGAAAATTACCTTGACATCCTAAGCCATTATAAATTGATGTCTAGCTGGCAGAAAGCTGTGCAAGGGTCACTCAGAATTGTCATCTGCCCTATTTATCCCAGTGTCTTGTTAACTCTGAAATCAAAGGATAGCAATTTGGACATCAACAATATATCACTTCAGACTACTTTTACCACAAATATCCCATTAGTGTGCATTATCCTGATATCTTAAAGAGCCTTCTTTTCCTCCTGAGATTGCAAAGGACACAGCTGGCAAACAAGCAAAATATCGAGTTTCTCACACATCTATTATCATAATGGCAGGAGGTCATACACTGAAAACTGAGAAACTGAGAATACAAATGCAACATAAACTAAACAGAATATTTTGATAGCAGAAATGTATGGAGGTTAGTACCCCAGTGCAACAGAGTCACTGGCATTTTTGTTTGTCGTGGAGTTTTTTCTACTACTAGTTTAAAAGCCAACTCCTCTATCAGAAAAGGTCTTTGATGAAAATAAAAAAAATTTAAAACCACCAACCCAAACACCTTCAACAATGCTCTGGTCTGTAAGGCTTTTTGGGACCATGACGGTAGCATTATTCAAGATAAATATACTTAGTCTTCCTGTCCTATATTCCAGGTTGGTCCTGCCTGTTACACCTTGAGATCGATTGTATCTCTGCAAGGCCAACAGACAATAAACAGACATGATAAAGCTGAAATTTTCCTGACCACATGACACATCTAATGTCTAGACATTAACATCTTAGTTATTTGACCATAAAGAATGTCTAGATCATGAAGAGAGACAATAATTTTAAGGGCATGATCCACCTCCATCTAAAGGAGACATACAAAATGGGTTAGAATTGCATTCAGGAAGAGTCTCTCCATCGACTACCATGACAATATCATTGACCTCCTCAAATATCAAAAGGCAGGTGAGACCAAATTATTTTCCTAATAGTCCAAATTGTTTTCAGTCTGATCAATATGTATCTGAGGCTTCTTATATGCCACAGCATCTTGGCAATTATTGCGGCATTGATGTAAATATTTTTTAACTTGAAACAGATGCTTTTGGGTCTAGGGGAGCATTGGTGAGAAAAATTGACAAAACTATGAAGCAGTAATTTCCTTTCCTCACTTATTTCTCACAGCTAAATTCACTACTCTCACCTGTGTATTAGTCCATTCCATTTCAGGAAAAGGTCCCAGCTGAAGGCCTCTACCTGTGGGATTTTCTTCCTCTTGGCCTTTCTGGAAGTACATAGAGACATCTACTCAGGACATGTTCCAAACTCAGATTTTTCATTGTGTTTGCATATGATGCTCACTTATGTGTTTTTGCTTCCCAGGTTGTTGTTTGGGGGCTGGGGATTCATTTTTGATATAACTACTTTGGGAAATAATCTAGCATGCCATCTATTCCCTTCAAGCTATAAACTGGTGTTAAGACATGCTGAATTGCCCAGAGGCTTTTTAGGAAAAATGGTATTATATTGCATAATATTAAAATTGTGAGTGCCTATTATTGATTATAAATATCTATGGAATAGCTATTTATCCTTCAAGGGAGAACAAGCAAGGGATATATATTTTACAAGAATTAACACTGCACTACTACAATTTAGTTTATTTTTAGTATGCAACATCTACCAACCTCAAGTAATTATTAGTAAATCAAGCAAAATGCTTTAAGGAATAAATAAACATTCTCTTGACAGTCCACTGCTTTCCAGCTAAAATTAGAAATAACCCTGTTGCTTCTAAATTTTAAAACCCACTCTAATTTTAACTATGAATTTGTGAAGACTTAACAGTAGGAGAATATATATTTGCTTTTAATGAAGATCAGGCTTCATCTTTTTCTGAAACAGAAAAGCTGCAACGAATTCAGGCTCCCACCTAGGCATGTGTCAATGCCATGGTAGAAACACATGAGATCTTAACAAACAGCAACAATATGGAAGAGCCCTGTCAGTAAACGGGAGATTTATGTTGCAAGGATCACAGTTTTTAATAGCAAAACCATCATGTCTGTAGCTATGCATCCAACAGCCTTTTTTCTACAGAATGTTTAATACCTAAGGTACTAACAAGCATTTTTAGAAAGGTCTTATTCATTATGATGCTTAGGCAATGCCTACCCTCACCTTGTAGTATATTACCTTGTTTCTATATTACTAACACAATCTTTTAAAAACAAAAAGGACAAAAAACCCCCACTTTTTCACTCTTACCTGCAAGATTAAGTTTTTTTTAACAGCAAGCATAAAGCCACTATACTAACAAGTCATTCAAGGAAGTCTCATAACACTGTTAGTGTAAAGAATGGCTACTAATTGTCAAAAACCTCTGAGTAATTTTTTTTAATGTTAAATGTAGTTTAAGGAAAATGGACTTCTAGCTCCATATAAAAGGATTACTGCTGTCACACAAAGATATTCTTAGGAACTGAGGCTTATATTGATGCTGTCAAACTTCAAGCATTTAGATGTGTCAGCTAGAAGTAGAGTGCTTTGAGACATGGGAAACCCCTGAGAATGGTCCAGGGCTTAAATGCACTGAGTCAGTCTTTGGAGGATGTATTCCCACTTCAGTGAAGTGGGATGAACTGAGGTCTGAATATTCAGTTGAGCTCATACAGACAGGATTTCTTTTTTTATTATTTTTTTTTAACAAGGCAAAATTTGGAGGAACTTCTTTTAAAGTGGAATGAATGGCTGTGGATTCCCATACATCACAACTAAGCTTAGCAGGAGTGACTGTGAGGCAGTAAAGGGTCAAGTCCAACAGGGCCTGATGCATTTTGACCATAGCAAGCTTTTGTATATATATAGTTTTGTTTGTGGATTTGGTTCTGGAGACTTTTGAAAAAAAACCATGTGGAGTTTATTCATAAACACATAGAAGAAATGCTCACTGCTCTGTTAAGAGAAAAATGCAAAAATACAGAATAAAGAACATCTATTTGGAGATCATTAACTAAGGAGGAGCCAAGAATGGCGTTGCAAAAAGGTCTTCCTTCAAAATATGAATGATTCCTGTGTATAAGGACATGAGTTACAGCTATCGTGCTGTAATCACTAATGATGAGACTCCAGCAGAACTGTATCATTTTGGGGATGCTGTGTTTTAAGATAGGTACTGAAAAAGCCAAAGGAAATCTACAGGAGAGGAAAAAGAGTGATGAAGGTTCAGAATTCAAAACCTAGGAAAGACTGAAAACAGGATATTATATGGGGACAGTGATCAGTTTTCTCCACTGAGGACAGAATGCAGAGAAATCATCCTAAATTTGCTGCTGTGAAAAAAGCCTCTAACTGCTGAAGCATTGAAACAAATCCTTTCCAGTCTTACATGCTATGATTCATAGCTTTTATCCATGGGAAGTTTATTCCTTAGAAATTTCAGCAATTTTAATTGGGAACCAGATGTTTAATAGCCATCTAACAGCAAAGGGCAGATTCCTTTCTGATAATTATATATATATATATATATATATAAATATACACGTATATATATATAAAAACTTGCTTTCAAAGTAAGATTGTACAAATGGCACTAAGTGGACATATAATCTAGAAATGTAATTCTCTTTGTAGAAACAGGCTTTTGAATGAAGTCTAATCAAATGCAAGGTAGCATTTATGAACAGCATGCTTCATAAGCATCATACTGTATGTTACAAATGTGACAACCCTAAAGGTGAGATTGACCCAAATAGAATTGCCTTGTGTCATGAGATGCACTGAGGTATCACTTCGTCTCCAGCTGCTGCTTCAGAAGGATAGGGGTTTCCTTCTGTCATTTCTGAAAGCCACATGCACATCTCAGATCTTGCAGGATGTATAAAATAACACTAGATATCTATCTTTGACAACTGAATTTCACCCCAAAAGGTTGTCTTTTTGTTTTGTTAAGGAGGTCTTTTATTTGCTAACAGGCATTTTCATTGATACTTGTTATTATTGAGTATAAATATATAGTTTAAATAAAAAGTTTTGGGGCTTACTGCAGAGAAAATCTAAATTTCCTCCTCTTTAATGAAAACAAAAAGTAAGTTTCAGGCTACCTTAAATATTATGAACTACCATGACAGTTGTGAATCCTCGGGAGACCTCACTTTTAAAAATCCAGTCAAAGTTTTACACAAGACCTACAAACAAGTTTCAATGTCCAAGAACTCCACTTTTAGAAGGATTTAAATAAACCTATAGATGGACCATTTTCTAGGAAAGCCTTGTTAATCTGTGGATTAAGGAAGGGTCAATTTAGTGCCATGGGGAAAAAAAAAAGGGCACATATTATATACTGGGAAGTCCCTTGATTCAACAGAAATTACCTTCATAGAAGAAAATAATACAGTATAAAACAATGAGTCAGTCACACAAAGAAAAATGAGGAAAATAAAGTTTTCTGGTTTAAAAAAGAGTCTTCAAAAGGTAAAGAAGCTGTCATTAAAATCTCACGGGACTGCTAAATTTCTGTTAATCCTGTGTAGAGGGCATTGAAGTACGGCTATGCCAAGTATCACAGGTAATAAAATATGAACGTAGGGAGAAGAGATGTGTAAAGAAAATTGTGATAGTGTTTTTAAATAAAGCAATGAAAAACTGTTGCACTTACAGGAACTTCAATATACTGAACAGTATCTGTGAGCACAGTGCTAAGTCTGTTCCTTATGCCGATGATGTAAATACGAGATTAATTCTGCAGAGTTTGCACATATGCAATTACTAGTCACTAAAATTGTCATTTACATTGAGGTGATGAACTTCTGTGACAAATAATCACTTTTAAACTAAAAATTTCAATTATGTCAGACAATGAGGGGAAGACAAGTTTTAATGAAAAGCTCAAAAATATATAGGAGGCTACAATTTCCTTTTAAAATTTGAGTCATTCTTCTTACCAACTTACAATAGAATAATAAACAGTTGATAGCACACTGGCAATAAGTCAAAAAATACTTTTAAAACAGGCTTGTGAATGAAATGAAAATTCAGGAGCAGCAGATGGGTTTAACTGCTGTTAAATGTGGAGTGGTTTCCAAGAACATGTTGTATGTAATAATAAATAGCCACAGACATAAAGTTTCCCCAGTAGTTTAACTCCTGAGCATACAAGCTAAGTGAGAGCTTTCGAGCTTTGGCTCACTGCAACTTCCTTACATTTTACCCTTGTCTACAGCAGAAAAAATGCTTTTTATTGACAATATGTGTCAGCAATGGGTGCAATTAAAGCAGCACTGAGCACAGTTTCACAAGCAAGCAGGTTTGACATGGGCTTTCTGAAACAAGAATCATTCTTGGCTGTGCTTGCAGGTTAATCACATTCAGCACCAGCGTATTCATTGTCAGCAGTGGATAATTATGCTGGTGTACACAATGCCTCGGTTTGTGCATATGTTTTACATAATAACCATGTTATGAATTGCCTCCTCTTCTAATTCTTGATCTGGATGTGGGAATTGAGATGGTGTGCTGCATCACACCGTCCCAATTCCTGCAATCAAGCTCTGGCTGCCTCCATGTCTCATCCTGCTGGTTTGAAGAAAAAGTCCCAAAGGCCCAGGAAAACAGGCAGCAACTTGGCTGTTTGTACTTAAAACAGTTCTGACTTCATCTCTTAATGCACCAAAAAATGGCTTTGTCAAGTGGCAACTATGACTAAGTTAGTTTCTATACTTGTTAATGTATATCACTGATACAAATATTTGTGACATGGAATAAAACTGGAATTTATAAAACCATACCATAATGCACAGAGGCACAGACAAAGAAGGGTTCAAAAGAATGACCACAACTGACAAAAAAAAAAAAAATACACTGGGATCGAAACCCAGAAAAAAAAAAATCATTGCTTTTATCTGCTGTTAAGCCAATTGCTTCTGTGAAAACAAAGGGTTTGTGAGGAACTGTGGAAAAGAGCATGGCTGGGTCCAAAGGAGTCTCTGGAGTTCAATGCAGATCTATGTTTTAATATATGTACCTGCCTGCATACATGCATCAAAGCTGAGTGTGGTTAGTGAGTATATAGTATCAGTATCTATTTAATACTCTCTTGGATGAGCTGGAGGGAATGGAAGAATTAATGGAATAAGTGAAAGAAAAGAAAGGTGAGGAACCAAGTAAAAGAACTGTATCAAAGACCAGAGATGTCAGATATTTGTGTGGGTTACCAAGCAGATGCTTGGTCTGTTGCCAGCCTATTACTTTTCACTGCTACTCTAGAAAATAATGTTTTTTTAAACTGTCATCCCCTAAATCACCTTTTTTTTTCTAATTAATTATCTCCATATAAACAAATATTGAGATAACTAGTGCAAAAACACTCTCTCTAATCCTATTATTATAATCCATTCATGAAATGGATAAAATGAACTCAGTCTACTGATGCTTGTGTAGCATTCAGCGATCACTTGGTGCCCAGGGGTCTTCTAAGAGATCTTTCTCATCCCTTATCTGGTACTTACTGCGAGGCTCAGAAGCAAGAGATTACCTTATTGTCTGGCAAACTCAGTCATTAAAGCAACAGTCCTCAAAAGCACTCCTTTCATTCCCATCCCAAAATTAATGGATAAAAACCACCAGCTGTATAAGCTCACATACTTTTGGTCAATCTAACAAGTAACCTTACCAGAGGAGCATAATTAGCTTGGAGATTTCCAGAGCTGTTGCTTCATCCCAACATATCTCAACTGAAATATCCCTACTACTGCTGTCAAATAGATGCAAACCCACTTGTTTTGGTTGCTCCTTTTTAAAGTTTCTGCCTGTGTTGGTCAGTTCAACCTACTGCAATTCTGTAGCAGTCCTACTCCTGTACCACAAAAAAAAGGAGGTTGAGTAATGGGCTCAAGACTACACCTTCACTGTCCTCACTGCTAGATGTTAGTTGAAGCCTCACCCTGGCTGGTTTAGGTCATTCCAGCTGGTTTCAATTAATCAGAGTTATCAGTGATGAGAACTTCACTTCACTGGAGCCACCCTGGAATTTGAAAGTGCTGAATGTGGATCACAGTCTGACTGATTTTGTGATAGTGGTTTTAAGGGTTATTTTACACTATTTTCACCAGTCATTTAGACAGGAAATTATAAAGATAAGAGATTCCATGATTAAACCTAACCTTTATTGAAAAGTACTTAAACACATGTTCAGTAAAATGTGTTCTGTTCTCAGATATTACTCAGTTGTACTATCTATAGCAAAAAATTATTTGATATGCATGAGCTCCTCTTTCACAGGAGCATCTTCTGATAAAGTAAAACTAATCATCAAGCACAAATAGATAGGTTTGTAGGATTTTTTTCCCCTCCTGAAAATGTAAACAAATAAAGGCCTTTTTTTCCAGGGAACTTTTTCTAATAGCCGACATGAGCTTCTTTTGCATAATGTAGGCTTGCATATCCTGCAAGACTTCAGCAATACTGCTCTTCAACTGAAGCCAATTCCATATATTATGCACTTTCTCTTGTGGGTTGTTCACATTAAATGACCTTAATTTTTAATGGGGTTTTTTGTGTAACATTTTGGAGATCATCTTTCTAATGCTCAACTTTTATCTGTTCCAGGTGTTCTTCCCAAAATTGGTAATAAGGGTTAAACACATGCCACTGCCAAATGTAGTGATTTTCCAGTGTCTTACCTTGAATCTGCTCTGGCAGCCTCTGTGTGTGTCTCCTCTGAGACCAGACTGGTTATTAAATTCCAGTTATTAGGAAACAAATTTAGGCTTGGGACAATTTTTTTTCTACTAAACCTCTGTCAAGTGCATGAGAGACTCTGTCTACAAGCAGCAGCTCTCTTCCAGGTTTATATTCATTTTATGAATCATGTGTTTTAACAAAGAAAAAAAAAAATCTGTGTAAAAGTGGGTATTTCCCAAGCTGTTTTGGCAATTGGTGGTCAATATTAGCTTAGATTGATTTCCCAAGAATAGAGGCATGTGATATTTGCACCCACAATCTGAAGTCTTTTTCTGTATTACAGCAAACTGTTCAGTCTTTATCACCTGTAATGTCAAAGGTATTTCCAAGCTTCACAGGGTGGAATAAGAGGACTGAAAAAAACCCTTAGTATTTCACTTATGAAAATAATAAATAAAATAAGATCCTCTAATTCTCTCAGCTTCCCAAACTCTATAGTAAGATTAAAACATTAATGTCCCTGTGTTGTTCTCCCCTCAAAGAAATCGTGTGTTGAGGATACAGGTGTCAACACAGACCAATGTTATGATCTACCTGTACCCTCAAAAAGTACCAGAACTTAGTTCAGCTTTGATCTAGCAGCTCACCTTTTTCTACAGAGCTCCTGCTCAAGGCTTTCTAACCTTCCTAGGTCCTACTGCTTGTGAAGATATCACAGATGTGCTCAGTGTCTCAAAATGTTTCAGTGAAACATTTTGGTTGTTCAGCATAACTGAAATGGCAATATAAGGAAAAAGCATCTTCCAGGGATGGAAAAAGCATAAATGTACTGTTTCTCTAAGGTATCTGCTGATGCATCAAGCTCATTGAAACACCTGGCATAAAATTTCACTGAAACATTATTCCCTTCTTCTTTTTTTTTTTTCTTTTTTTTTCTTACCAAAACTAATAACTGTGCTTGTTCTGATGATCCTTAGGATAAAGGGCATCTACTCAAATGCATGAATTGGAGATTGGTTGGTCTCCATCATCTCTTCTGATGCCTCTGGAGACTTTAACCATGTTCATCAGCTGAGATGAGGACGTTTATGCTATTTTAGTACCAGAGAGACCTGTCTGACCTTCAGCTGCCACCGGAGAAAGGCATGGGTTTCCCATAGGTGTGGTGACATATTTACCACAGACACATTGGGGATTTCTCAGATACCCTATGACATTTAAAATGTTGCCAAATGTCTGTGTTTTGGCATATTTATTACTCCTGGTGAATATTTTTCCAGCCTCTATTCTGATTCCTTCATTTTTAGCAATGCAGCCTCTTGAGGAGGAAAAGGAGCTCCCACATTTTCCACTAGTAAAAGAACAATGTTTTCCTTAGTACCACTACAAGATGAGTGTCTTCCAATGTGCTGATCATCCATCCAGTTAGTTCAATACTTCTTTAATGTGGGGTCTCCACAGTAAACTCTGCTCTTCAGTTCTCCTTTTTTAACTTTTGCACACCGATGTGGCTGTGCTTCTTTAATGGCAATAGGTGCAGCATTTAAATTTTTATTATAAATAGTAAATTTACTATCCAGTATTCAAGCCTATACTTTTCTAACAATGAAAACCACTGTTTCTGGCAACATAATGGTGTGTGTCCAACTTCATAAATGTCCCATTTGCTTCCAGTTCAGTAGTGTATTTATCTCCTAATGAACTGCTGCTCATTGCTCCTATGAGGATTAATCTAAGCAAAACACATCGTTGGCTCTTGCCAGCTTTTACAAAGCAATATAATCCATCCTCCTTCTCACATCTTTCCTTTTGTGACATCCAGTGGGTTGGCTTCTGTCAACTGTGTTTCTGGAACTCCACGTTTTTGCTGCAGTCACAGTGGTGATGCCATACACTTAGCCCTTTTCTCCTACAGTGTTGAGGTTCTCAATCAGGATATAACTGTCCATCCATCACCCTGAGTCTGGACTTGGTACCTTCCTTTGTTTCTCAAATTTTTACATCTTTCCTTTTGTGAATCTTAGTGATGTTCCTGAGTTTTGTTTACCCTCCCTCACAAGAGCTGTGTTGGGGTGTGACTTGGGCATGCTCAATCCCTCCTCCACTGTTTTCTGCTACAGGACAGCTAAGCAGACTTGACATGCTCTTGGAAGAGCTCCAGATGAATGACTGGGAGAAAACAAACACAGGGTGTATATAATACAGAATATAGAGTCAGCACACGTTGATGGCACACACCAAGGATTGGCCGTGTGGGGTGCGCAGGAGACTAGGCTTACATCTCAATGCACATGTAAACAACATGATCTGTTATTGGAGACTCAACCCTCCTAGCAATGCCAAATGGCTCTTTACTCACAGATTTTCCTCAACTTTTTGTATCTCTGATTAAACCACTATTGATATTTCATGCTTATGCAGTAGACAGCCTTCCTCATCCTTCTTTATTTCAGTTTTATAGTTTTTTCGGCTGAGGTAACAAAAAATATCAAACATACCAAGGATTTCAAAACAGCAATTGTAATAAAAGAAGCTGCCCTTTGCTGGCATTCGTTGCTTGTAAAACCAGAGTGGTGTTGTTTTCATTGTCCTCCACCTTCCTGGAAAATTTCAGCCCTGGTAAGGCTGACTTTGAAGTGTTTCACTCTCCTCTTCTGTGTATTCCCTCTGTTCCTTTTAACTCCTTCTATGGATCATGCTCAGCAATCCCTTAGTTCTGACAGCAGTTACAAGAGGTCTCCTTTGGATTATGCCAGCTTTCAGCTAGCTTGGAATAACGAAAAAAATCTGATGTCACCTCCCATGACCCAGAGACTGTGTCTTACTGACATGATCACAAAAGCATTCACTAGTTATCTCAGAGGACTGACCTAAAAGAGGTCTGTCAGGAGGCTTGTTTCAAATATTTTCTACCTGATTTTAAAGTTTAAATTCAAACCTGTCGTTCTAACAAAATACAGCAAATTTTACTACAAATAAAAGAAAAGTAATTACTATGAAAGATGAGGATTAAAACTATGCTGTATTTTTGAGTGCCTTCAGATGCATAAATATATATTTTAGCTTTTGTGCCATATCCAAATAAATAAAATATATCAATTCAGAAATATGTTGGCAGGAAATATTTATGCTGTTTAATTTTAGCAGGATGTCTAAGTATTAGACATTGACCTCATGACTCACAGGGAAAAAATGTGTATTTAAAGAACAGAAATAATTGCTCTACCTCAGTATGTCCAGCTTTCCTTAAAGGAGAGTCATTGTTTCGAGACATTCCCAAATTTAATTTTTCTAACATTTAATCCCCCAAATGAAAACAGAAAATAATTTTTACGAAGTTTCTTTCTTAATATCTCTCAATTCTCTTTAGATGAATTCTTAGTGAGTTAATACTTATATCTAATTTATATACTCACAGCTCTTAAATACAGCAAACTCTTACTTCTGTCCTTAGGTTTAAATCTTTGGGGTTTTAGAAGCCTTCAAATCTTTGTATTAGTCTGTGAGCCTTCTCTGAATATATTTATACTTATATTATGCTTATATTATGCATATATGTTATCTCCTTTGACTTTATACGACAGCTCAGCAAGAATATGGTCATATTCAGTAGATGCAGAGATGTGTATTTATTTATATAGGAAAAATTACACACCTTCAGTTCCTCCTCTAAAGTATTAATCCTCTTTCTGAGCCACTACTCTGAAGAATTATGTCACTGAAAATAGAGTTACAGGGCAACCACAGAAACAAAAAAGTAAGCTGTAGTTTGGAAAAGTACTTTACATAATACTTGTAAAGCTCACTACCACGAACATGCCATTCACTGAATCTCATGACAGTAATAAAAATGAATAGTACCTTTTAATGCCTTCACCATCTAGACACATTTCACAAGAGTATGATACCTGGAGTTTTTTCACAAATCTTTCCTTTATTCACTCTGCCTGCACAAAATAGCTCAAATTTCTTAAAGCTGTCAGTCTCTCCCCATATCAGCACTGAACACCTCCCTCATCCTGATCATCAGTCCCCTTGCTCTGCTAAGACCTTCATTTATAAGAGTGATGGTCAATATGTGTATTTTGGAAAAATTGAACATGGGTGAGGTGGAGGATGGAGATGAAGAGATAAGAGAGTGTCTCATGGGAATGCCTGCTGGAAATGTTGTTCCTTAAGGTGATATAGGAGGACTGGAGACAATTCTGCTATGTCACCAGATCACTGCATCCTCCATAATTGTTGATGGATAGCAAAATGATGCCTAACACTTAAAAAACCCCAACTTTATGGGTGAAATTAGCTCTGCAGTATTAAGTGCTAGCATCAAAATGTAATGTGCAATCAAACATTTGATACTAGTGAGCCCACTAGAAACAAATGGATGCCAATTTCATCTTACTAGCTCTTGAGATTCATGACTGCAGGGCATCTGTCACAATCATAGCTAAATTTGAAAAATGATAGATTGGATTTATGACAAGATATGGATTGTTCAGGCATTATGTTTTAGCATGAATACTTATCAGACTGAACAGAAATTCAAAATCTCCTCTATATTGCAACACTTGGCTAGAGAAATAGCAAAAATAAATCAGTTTTAAAGATGAGATTTCTGGTCTGATTAACATTTTCCTGATCAGCAAGTCCTACATCACTCTGACCATGATAATGAATGATCCTATTTTACACAAACATACACACACATCCACTGCACCCAGGAGACAGAGCTAAGGTTGCTATGGGAACTTTACCTCCAGATTTTTTGGTTTTATATAATTAAAATAACACAAGTCTAATGTTTCACTAATTTAGTTTTACCTTGTAATTAATTGTGTTCATGTTTTCTTTAGGCAGTAACTCAGTTTATCTGATGGGTACAGCCCAATGCAATAACTTTGTTCAATGTTTCCAACACGGTTTTCTGAGCAGGTGGTATTTTAAACAGAAGTCATTGTGTAGGAATGACTACAGTATAGTATAGAAATAGCTGCGTCAGTGTTAAACCAGGTGGCTCAGCTGCTGGTAAGGCAACCTCCACAGCAGCAGTGAACCTAGCACAAACTGTGCAATTGCACTGTGGGCTGTGCCAGCTTCTGGCATAGGCTGACACTGAGGGATGGGAAGAAACAGAACACTTCTGGGACCTGATACCTCCTCTCCACCAGCAGCCATTGCCCCACATGCATTTAATACACCATGAGGAGCACCAGTAGTCCACAGCCTTTCTCATCAGGATTCCCTACCACTCACTTTTTCTTGATTCTTCCCTTTTGTTCTATGCTCTTTCAAGCCAAGTCCCAACTTTGTCTGGATGTTCAGAAAGCTTCAGTTAGCTTTGAGTGAAGGAATACACTCGGGCTCCTCACTCCAAACTTAGGCTCTGGGTAACAGGTGGCCTACAAACTTCATTGATGTTAGAGACTGAAAGTATGCAGCAAATAGTCTTCCTCAACAAGTCTCCCCTGCAGATGAGGCCTTTTTTGTCTTACAGAAGCTGCATGAAGATACCAGAAAAGAAGAATGGTGATTGGAGTAATCTGTCTTTTCAGTAAAGGGAAAATTATACTCTTGTGCTGTCAGTGTCTAGAGCAAGACATCATTTTTTAAAAAGCATCAGCCTTTCCTCCATGTTTGAACGTGTTGCTTCCTCCAGAGGCTCGGACCTTGCCATAGGTTGTATGCAAAACAGAGGATACTAGCACTGTGCAAGGTTTATTGATCTAATTGCAGTAAAAGAACATTAGCTTCATAGCCTGCAGTTGATATACATGTACTGATACTGCTGGCAGTGCTGCAGACATGGAAAATGTGTTTTCTGAAGAGCCAGCTGGTGTATTTAAGGGAAAAGGAACTGAGAAAAACCAATTCCTTGACAATTCTCTTGAAATGAGATCTTACCATATAGGTCTATATTGAGGAAGGAGTTTAGTTAAAATATTCAGTATAAATCTCTTCCCTAAAGGAATAGCACTTAATATATGTTAAAATATAATTGTATAATTGGAACTCAAGTGTTTGGGTTATGTAAAAGGTGCTGTAGGCGTATCAGCTTAGACAGAGGTAATTAGATCTTGTATATTAACATTTTTCCCTTAAAGGGATAATCAGCAATATTTTTAGTAGTGGAGATGCTTAAGTCTAGGAACTTGGGAGAAGAAAGATGCTATTTGGACCTCCTCACTTAGCTGTGTGTTTGCTTTGTTCATACCTCTGTCACTGACTGGACTCTAAGAATATTTTTGAAGTAGCTTGCCTGCTTAATGCAACCCCAGCTGGGTGCTCACACAATGGCAACACTGCTACTACTTTTAGTGAAATCAGCATAAACCTGAATTGCCTGCAACCATCAATCATGGTGCTGAAAATAGGACTAGATAGTAGCACTAAATAATACAATACCTGGCATGTATATATAGTAACAAGTCATATGCTAAGGCCACAAAAAAAGTCTGTGGCAGGGCCAAGAATAGAAGAAATCAGAGCTTTAATCTCTCCTTGAGGCAAGGGTTAACATTTTATACAGAACAGCCATGCATCACTGCTTAGCTCAATCAGTTTGAAAGATACAATAAAAACAAATATGATTTTACTCACAGTAAGTCAAATGACAATCAATGGCTCTACAGCTCTTGAGTATCCAATTGAAGCCCTTGAAAAATCAAGTGGATGTACAGAAGGATAGGTTTCTACTCCATCATAGGATGAAGATAGGAGAATGTCATTGACTTCTTGGATTTTCAAATACATTGCAAAGCTTTCTAGAGAGAGGACACGTTTGTTTTCAAAACGGTACACTGTATCTCTAGAAAGTGGAATGGTAGAGCACAAATTAAAACTGTTATAGATTTTTTTTTCTCTTTTTTAAAGATAAAAGAAGGGATGTGCAGTTTCTCAAGCCAGGAAAAAAAAAAAAAAAACAAAAACCAAAGCCAAACAAAACACTCACATACAAAGGCTACACCAGGTATTTTCTAGTTTTGTTACTGTTATCCATGCTTGTCTTTTCAAATACAAGAAAAAAATCCTAGGGAAGAAATTCCAGGATGAAAACCCAGACCTTAAGCTCGTCATTAAGAAATTTGTACCAGACTTTGGAATTCAATGAAAATCTCAACTGAAATCAAGAGAAGATTAATATAAACTAGAAATATTTCTCCAATTTCTTATTTCTCCCTCCATGCCATGCCCACTGAAGACCCCTCTATCTCTATTCTACTCAGGAAGGCTTTTTGAGGAGTTTGAGAACAGTACAGATATCTTGTTTCTAGGTAAGTCAAAGCCTCTCTTGGTAAATGAAGGGGAAAAAAAAACCCTACTTGTTGGCTTTTTAAAGTCTCAAAAGATCAGGACTTGTGAACTGATGAAGCTGGGCAGCCTAAACAGTGCTCCCTCTTCAATGCTCACCTGGACTGACATGAGAGGCAAGAAGAAACAAGGAACAGCCATCAAGACCCACAGGACAAGCTTTCCTGTCTTCCTTTAGTTTGACCCACAACATGTATGTGACTAAGAGATGGACAGCCCTTTTCCAGAAGCATTCCCTGCACAAATATCAAGCACAGCAATTGAATTTTGCCCTCGTGTTAGTGACTGGAAGTTCTCAATACACTTCATAAAGAATTTTTTAAGAGGCAGATATTCAGACCAAAAAAAAATACAGCAACAATTATGGAGCACCTTAAAACATTCAAAGCATTTCTCACTTGTCACTTTTTCAAGGTGCATTTGTTCTAAAATGTGCTTTCTTTTGTGGGATTGCACCTGAAAATGATCTTTGCAGACAGGAGCTGAGCACAACAGTGCATTTGAGAGTGGGGAATAGTAGCAAGTCACCATGTCCCTAAGCAGTCTGCACTCTTCTTACGGGTCAAGCAGGAGCTCAGAAGCACACTGCTAAATGGTTGCTTGTATCAACTCTGCAGGCAAGGCCAATAGGTTATCTTCAGCCAAAGAAGTGATGAAAACAGCTGTAGTTGATAGCAAACGCAGCCAGAAGGCCATCATCACCCAAAGACTGGTTGTTTCCAATCGTAAAGATGTCAAGTCCTCAGGTGTTTCTGCACACATCTATGGCATTTAATGTTTAGTGACAACACATGGAAAAAATAAAAATACAGTGCTTTGCTCTTCCTTTGGGATCTCACCCGCTAACTGGTCCGTATGATAGATGCCTACAAAGTCTTTCTCTTTTGGGAATGGCCCTGTAACTTGACACATCATTATATTGGCATGTGTCAGATTTTGAATTCTTTTACTGGTGCACTGTAGGCTCAAGAACTTTATTAAGGGGAGAAATTAACTTCCTTTTCAAAGCTTCATGCACAGAAAATATAATTTGCAGAGTTCAAAAATTATTAATCTCTTTCTGTTTTTCAGTACCTTCTCTTTTGTCCTGCTACAGCTTCATTATTTTGTTATTCTTTGCAGTACATGCTAGCCTTTTTGGATGAAAAGAAACTATACCATATTAGTCACACCAGGAAAATGAAATCTGGCTTGCAGTTGGTGAATGAAGATTATCAGAACTTCTATTCACATGCATAAAATAACAATATAATAGCTAAGGAATGCTGTGTTTACTCTAATCACTTTTGTATGCCTTGACTCGTACTCAAAAAAGCCATCTAATGCATAAGTATATTAGTCCTCTTTGGTAAGTTATATGCCAAAAATTGTTGGCCCTAAATCCAACTAAAATCCAACAGAAATCAATGGTCCACAGGTATTATTGTACTTTATATTCATTTTGTAGAATCATAGAATGGTTTGGGTTGGAAGGGATCTTAAAGATCATGTAGTTCCAACCCCCCTGCCATCAGCAGGGACACCTTCCACTAGACCAGGTTGCTCAAAGCCTCATCCAACCCAGCCTTGAACACTTCCAGGGAAGGGGCATCCACAACTTCCTTGGGCAACCTGTGTCAGTGTCTCACCACTCTCATAGTGAAGAATTTCTTCCTAATATTTCATCTAAATCTACCTTAATCCAGTTTAAAGCCATTACTCCTTGTCCTATCACTCCCTGCCTTTGTAAAAAGTCTTTCCCCAGCTCTCTGGAGCATTTGTCTAGATAATCTAAGCATGCTGGGGCCTCACATTCTTTAAAATCCAAATTTCGTTAAGTACAAACTCTAAGGTCTGAGAAAGTTTTACATATAAGCATCTAAATAAAAAGCCCTAACACTAATTTCTGAAGTTAAGCTACACCAAAGGAGCAACATCTTATTAAGAGCCATGCCTTGATCTTTACACCAGTCTTTTATGTGGTTTGGACAAATCTAGAATTACTAATAGAAAGGTATTTCACCATGATATGTTTTATCAGTCTTACTTTGGTCTCTGTGTCAGCTTCTTACCATCTAACTAGGTGAATAAATTACGTAGGAAATTCAAAGTGGAATCTGTTCCCCTTCTCTTTCTTCAGTTACTTTAATGTTAGTTGCTCTTAAGTCATGGAGTTAAAACCTTCTAAAGAAGGTTTAAATACCCCGGCAAGATTTAACTTATTAGAGTTTTTGAAAACAAACTGTGATATTATTTACTGCACCATTCAAAGTCCTGTTTGACTTCTCACTCTTGCATAAGAAATTTCAGGGACATGTCAATGTGCATTTTCTATATAAGTCACATAGACCTCTATCTCAAACATTTTTGACACTTTCAAATGCAGCTTTACAGCCCTAAACAGACATGCCACTTCTCCCACCCACCCACCATCTCATCCAAGGCCTACAGTCACCAAATTTTGAGAATTTAAGAGTGGGTGTATTGCTAATGTATCAGGTAAGCACAGAGTTTAGTGACCTGTTTGTGCATGTGTACACATATGTGAGAGGGTATGTCATTTATCACTGTCTGCCATTTACTCTAGAAATGTGCTTTTACCTTCATTCTCCTTCTCAACCACATCCACTGACCTGGGGTCAAACTGTGAATTTTAAGGGAGAGCAAGCGACAGCAAAGAAAGCACATATGCATATTTGAGAAGTAAAGCAAAGCAGAGTAGGAGATAAGACATAGGGCTAAATAAAGGAAGGACTGGAGGAAGAGATGTACTACAACAGTCAGACCCTTAGAAGATGCTGAATTGCCATCAAAAGCCAAGGGGGCTGGTACCTAAGTACTTTTGAGGGTCTTGACCTTAGAGTCTCACACACTCTACCTAAACTTTTTTTGCTCATAGATAAACTGAAGCACCAAAGGTGAAATCCCACACCCTCTAACAGTAGCGCCTACAATGCCAGCCCCTGGCAACACTCCCAATTTTACCAAAAAGTGCATAAATCAACTGTCTTTACATCTTCTGTTAGGTCAATGAAAGAACAAGGAGTAATGGTCAGAACTTTTAACCTTTCCCCTATTTTAAAAACTGGATTGTGGTTCCAGAACTTCTTTCTCTTCTAGCTGAAGAGATATTTCACCAGGCACTGCTTAAAACCCAAACCATTTCTTCTGCAAAGTGAGGTGTACAGCTGCATGCTATTATCTCTCATTTCTCCTGTTTTCAGTGAAATTTTGATGAGGTGATATACAGAGGTCCTTTCCAATCAATATTTCCGTGATTCTGTGGTTACTTTGAGCACATTTTTATAATGTGAGCTGACCCTTTCCTATCTAGGCTCCTTTCTTTTGTGAATAAACTGAAGGCAGTAGAAGAAAAATCATCACACTACAGGACAACTAATTATTTAATAACAGAAACTTTATTAACTCATAGAGCCCTATGCTATCCTGCCTGGTGAATACAAATAATCAAGAAATAGCTGGTGTCTGCACACAGAATGTGGATTAGTTTGAGAAGAGTTCTGTTTCTCTGGCTCAACACACTGAACATTTTTATTCCAATTACATGGGAAAGTAGTAGTTGCTAATGCACTGTGAAAAGGTGCTGCAATCTTGCACCAGCAAGAGATTTATACATCGGATTTGTACAGATTAAGCAATTGTAGACAGCAATTAAACCTCTGTTTTAGGAAGCCAGCTTCAGCACAAGATGTAACAGCCTGAGGTTTATCTCCCAGCTCTGTGAACAGGACGATGTTCCTTTGTCCCTACAGCTGTACCTGACCTGAGGAAGGAAGTGTGAAGCTCAGGGGCCCTACAACAATAACAATTTTAACTCCTTCTTCATAACCAGATCTTGCAATCCTCTGAAGATTTGTGTCACAAAGTCTTGTTTCCCTCTGTCTCTGCCAGCTTCCAACATCTTTAAAGACTATGAACATCAAGACACGGGAAAGAAATGCCCTTAAAGCTGTAAAATTAAAGAGTTGCACGCCTGGAACTCAAGTGGGGGTTGATGCATATAGTAAAGAGTGAAAAACACCAGGGCTTTGAGGGAGGAGGTGCAACAGGCTCATCCGTAATACGTACATACACACAAAATTAGATCCTCAAGCGCATTTTCTAGGTCATCTTCTTCTCCCTCCTCTGCTCTCTCCCTCCTCCCCTGAGTTTTCTTAATTGTTCTGGGAGGGAATACACATTTCAAAATGTATCAGCAAACTGTCTTATGAAAACATATTGTGCTGGTTATTTTATATCCCAAACTACTGTGTGTGGAATATTAGTCCTCAGTTAACTTTGCCAGTGCAAAAATGTTCTATGCTTTCTTATGCTGTCAAGTGTTTAGTTCCTACCCAGCTAATTTATTATCTTATTTAAGCCAAGGACCAGAAATGAAAGTGCAAACACTAACACAGGCAAGGGAATGTAATAAGTAGGAAAGGTATAAATTTTATTTATTTTATAGGTACAGTGCAAAACACTAACAGTACTGAAAAGACCTTCAGTGACAGCTCTGCAGATTGTTGTGTCCTGGATTTGATGGGAATCTATAGCGCTTTGCTTAATTTATTGTAGGCTGCAGAATCTGGGATTTAGTGTGCAGTTTAAGAGAGCCATATGGCCCTCTGAACTGTGCTGAATGTCCCTCCTGGCAACCAGCCAAACCAGAATTTCTGAACAGTCACAAAATGTGTGTGATGCAGTTACTGATCTGCCTCCTTGCAACAGGTTTATGTTCAACTACTTGCCTGCTTCCTGCTGCATGTATCATCCTATGACTATTTTTGAACAATATTTGCAAAATAAAAACTCAAATAACCAGAGCCCTGTAAAGTGTTTCTCCCCTGCAGCAACTTTATATAATAAATTAGATTATAGTAGCACTACTTGGACAGGTGGAGATAAGAGCCTGTCAGCACTTTCATTTCAAACCCCCTTTTCCAGGGACTTACAATTCAACCATAACTATTTGCTATGGGCAAAAATTGGGATGTGAAATCTCAGACCTGGAGGGAGAACTTTAAAAAAAGATGAACAATAGTACTTCAAGGTATACTTGAAATAAATACTGTAGGGAGAGGGTTGGACAGCAAAAAGCGGAGGAGGAAAGGCTTTGATTTTCACTAATACCTTTCAATTTTCAATCATAACTTCCCGTATCTTAGCCTCACCATGGCTTTATATTGGTCCTCAAAACCAATGACGCATTGTACTTACACTGTTCATTTCATTTCAGTGCTGCATACATGCAATAATTATAAATTCTCAATACTCCTTTGAGGCAAGTATTACCAACTTGATTTTCTAGAAAGAGATGCAAAGCACAATTTGCCCCAGGCCACAACAGGAACTCCATGTGAGAGCCAGAAATAGAAATAAGGAGTTCCTGTTCCCCAGCCTAAATCGAGGCTGCACACCCATCTCCGGCAGCAACAGTTTTTTCAGTGTTTTATGGAGATGATTATCCTGTTATGGAACTATGTTTAATACAGCCTTGGATATCCCTGGGATATGTAAGAATTTCAAGGCATCTCATTGCCAGCTGACAATACCTCTCAGAAACACTGTAAGTGCCAGGACTAATATACTTTAACAACATACTTTAACAAGTGGTTTTTAGAAGCTATATACCAGTCTTACAAGGTGGTAGACAAGCATGCATTACTAATTGAAATGCCTTTATAGGTATGCAACCTTTAAATTCACTGAATTTAACCTTGTCTCTTACTTGCAGGGTCTGTAGTTAATAAATTGTAAGTGGATATACCTAAGCTGGTGGGAAGTATTTGGGGGTGGAGTATCCCTATTTGCTGGACACAGGGTCTCTTGCCTTTTGCTGAGTCCAAGGCAGGCTTCTTAGAGATTTGGGCTTGGAGCTCTAATGCAATATACCTGGGTATATTCCAGGTGGACTGTCCCAGGTGCGGTGGTGGTAGGTCCAGAAGAACTAAGCATGACAGAACTATTATGGTCTCTGTCTTATTTGTTGCACTTTCCCAAGCTCCCAGCTGTGGAATCATGCCCAAGACCCTTATACTACATCTACTATGCTAAATATATCTCCTTCTTAGCATGACCCTTCTTTCCCAGCCCAAGCAGTTGAGAGAGGTTCGTGTCCACGTTGCTACTAAAGTAGCATTTCTATTAAATGAAGCCGGGATGTATTGCAGGCTTTCAAATATCATGCAAAGGAAAGGGACAGGGCTGGAAGGTGTTTGAAGATATAGCCAAAACAATTGGTTATAGGTTGCAAGTAATCTTCCCTGATGCAGTTTCATCCATACTCCCTTCCCGCAGTCCCTGCAGTGAACAGTCCCTCAAGCCATGCCTACAAATGGTCTTTAAAAACTTGGGAGCACCTCAAAATACAGCCAAAGAACAAAACTACCAATTTTGCAATATGGAATATCAGGAGTCAAGTACTTAAGTATACTCAGCCCTCTTTTAGTTACCAATATAGCTATATCCTAAAAATCTTGCAGCTGGCCCAAGGTCTATAGTCACAAGCCTATTTTCATAGGAGATGAGCTCACATCTTGCAAAGTGACTTTGCATGTGTCTACATTGTATTCTGCAGTAGTTGCATGTTAACATAGGCTCTGTACCGCACTTGCCATAGCTACAGAGCCTCCAGGTGATTTATTGTGTGGACTTCAGTGCTGACACCAGCTTACATCTTTCTGAAAAATTCATGTTTGGCATATTCCATCTTAATTATACTGAACAGCTGTGAGCATCTCCTAAAGGAAATCTCCACAAAATGATGTGTCAGGATTCTCAGAACCAGGGTTTCTGAAATGCTAGTTTGAGGGATAATTTAAAACCAAAATTTTTTAATTTCACTATGTGTAGTTTTTGTCTGGGATGGAGTTAATTTTCTTCATAGTGGCTGATATAGGTCTATGGGTTGGATTTGTGCTTGAAAGAGTGTTGATAATAGAGATGTTTTTGTTATTGCTAAGCAGGGCTTACACAAAGTCAAGGCCTTTTCTGCTCCTCACATCACTCCACCAGTGAGGAGACTGGGGGTGTACAAGAAGCTGGGAGGGGACACAGCTGGGACAGCTGACCCCAAATGACCAAAGGGATATCCCATGCCATGTGACATCATGCTTAACATATAAAGCTGGGGGAAGAAGAAGCCAGACAGGGAAGTTTTGAGTGGTGCCATTTGTCTTTCCAATAAACAGTTACACATGATGCAGCCCTGCTGTCCTGGAGATGGCTGCACACCTGCCTGCCAATGGGAAGTAGTGAATGAATTCCTTGTTTTGCTTTGCTTGCCTGCATGGCTTTTGCTTTCCCTATTGAACTGTCTTTATCTCAACCCATGAGGTTTTTTTCACTTTTACTCTTACAATTCCCTTCTCCATCCCACCGCGGGGATTGAGCAAGCGGCTTAGTTGAGTGGTGCTTAGTTGCTGGTTGGGGTTAAACCATCACACATTGAGAGTCAGACATTTTCCCAGAAAGCCTGATTTCTGGCCATGTACAACTTGGTGAGGATCATTTGAGCTAACGAGTGCAATTCTTCACTGCAGCAGGGTGAAGAGGGCCATTCTTACCTTACAGATTCATAATGATACTCTCAATACACACAGTAGCCAAGTGACTCAAAAGAATAGCCCAAACTGTTTTAATACATTAGATCATTCTGTCCTGGGATTATAGAACACTAAATTCTACATGGAGTCACAGGAATCCCCATCAATAATCTTTTCTCCCATTCAGGTTTCCATTCCATTCAGCACAACAACCAAGAAGGAACTCTTGAAAAATCCTGTCCCTAATGATTATTAATGTTATATCAAATGCTTAAAGCTGAGGGAAATATAATCAGAAAAGTGAAAGTAATAAATACCTATATTTTAATAATGAGAATATTTCTGACAGCTACACTGGAAACATAAAAGCCACTTTTCAAAGATCAGGAAAACTGTTCAGTGACAGTTTTCAGTTTTATTGCTAATATCACTTAAATATATTTATATAATACATTATCACCATTCTCTTCTATGACATCTTTTACAGTTAAGATGAATGTCTATTTATAGCCTTCTCTTAGTCAGTAATTAGTTTGCAAAATCAAGCAGCTCATGTTACTGTGCATCAAGTCATTCCAGTATTTATATATTTCTATTTGTAAGTACCTCATTTTATGTAATTATTACGTATAATTTAAAGCAAAAATGTATTTTAAAAACTGATTATTTGAACAAACTCTCAGCTTCCCCTTTAAAATATTCAGTGAACCTTAGCTATGTGGCTCTTGCCCTACTTTTTCCATAGGTTCAGCCCTACCCTTGTCATATTTCTAATACAGTGCTTGTGAATCACAACAATCAACTCCGCTTTATTACTAGCTTAAAAAAAGAAATCAATTTCCCACCAGGGCTGTAAGTTCAAAGGTACAATACAGAGGGTATTCATAGCATCCTTTAGCTTCAGGTGAATTTTAGCTAACCTAGAGTGACGAAAATTAGACTCCATTGCTCATGTTGTGATGACAAAAGCATGCACAGCAAGCACTGTTGGCCATCCAGTCCAGTGTCCAGACCTTATGGTAGCTAGAAGCAGATATTCTGGCAAAAGGTGGAAAAAAGGTGTATACACCTTTAAAAAAAACAAAACTTTATTAAAAAGTCAGTTTTAATGTTGTTTTCTTAATTTATACTGTCTGCATATGTGTTATGGAGTGGTTTCTCAGGGAATCTCCTACCAGCCACCCATCTTCTTCACAGCATACAGGGAGCTAGTGGGCAGGACAGTGGCAAAAAATAAGATGTGGTATTCTCATACAAGCAGAAATATTTTTAACATCTAATCTTGATGCTTTTAGAAAAATGCCTGGGCATCACCTACCCAGAGGTTGGCCAGTGCCAGTGAGTGACAGCTAGTGAGTGAGCTCACTCCAAATAAGACTGAAATGTTAATGCTTGTTTGCATTCCCTAACCAGTGACTTAACTCCTGCCAGTGGCAGAGGATTCACGATCTAACAATTTCTTTTTCCATTTTCAATCTAGCCAGACCTTATCAATATTGCTTTCTCTTCTGCTTGCCTCCTCAGGACCCTTGGCCAGGCCACTGCCTTCTCATCCTGCCTCAGAGCTGCTGTCTCTGCATTGTCATTCCTCATGCCTTTCCTCTACTTGCCCCACCTGGATCTTCCTGTTGCTGCCTCCTACCTCCCCTTAGGCTTCTGACATCCTTGTGCCTCATGTAATATTGATTTCTGCAGCACCTACACTGAGTTCAAGACAACAAACTCAGGATCACTTACAAAGTCGCAGTCTACTCACCTCTGATACTAAAGTATTTCACCAGTGCAATGCTCCTCAGTGGCTGGGAACAATAAGTTCTGTAGCGTAGGATCCACTTTATAAACTTTTCAATACTGGGTGTTCCTGGAAGGGTCCCACAACCTTATAACTTGCTACTTTGCCCTCAGAAAAGTTCAGTCTGGTGGCCTTTGAGTACAATGTATGGCTCATCTATTCCCACACACATTGATGATGGATGGGAACTGCTGGGGAAAGCTTGTACTTGTTCTTAAGCCAAGAGTATTAAAGTGTAGGGGGTTAGGCAATGCCTAACAGAAAAAAAAAAAAAGATACAGCCAGCTGAATTTGCTTGGGCTTACACTCCATGTCTAGCTTGCATAGATGCTATTGCAGAGAAAACAACTCTTCCTGCCTTGAGCACTGTACTCTAATGCACAAATCCTCTGTGACACAACTGATCATACTCAGAGTCTTTTGCCAGTGGCAATCCTACATCTCTTCTGCAGTTCCTTCTATTGCTGAGCATTTTTATTTTAACACCACAATGGCCTAACAAGAATAATATGTGGAAGTAGGTTTCTCAGTGCCACTATCAAATGTTATGCATAGCAAGTGGCAGTAATGTTCCAGCTGACTTACTCTGCTGATTGTCTATGAATAGGCAGTAAACGGTTTCAGAGAGTTCTGGAACTCTGTGCAATCTATCAGTTGCTGTAGATGGATCACAGAAGTCAGAATGACCATGAATGCAATATATATTTAACATCTGTCCGGTTCTGGCTCCCAAAAAATCAGAACTGAAATAAATTAATGGAGTTAGAGGTTGTGTCCACATCAGCAAGCAGCAGGAATGGTTCCACAGAATGAAGAGCTGGTAAGAAGGATTTAGCCACAACATTACACATAAGTTTTGTGTTTGACTTTGAAATAGTGCTAATCTGTTTTATAAACTGAATAACTGTAAGACTTTGCAGAATACTTGGTGTCTTCCTGGAGTGCATCTTTCTGCTTATGTATTTATGACAAAAGTGTCTACTGGAGTCCCTCAGGGGTCAGTACTGGGACCAGTATTATTCAATATATTAATCGGTGACCTGGATGAGGGAACAGAGTGCACTGTCAGCAAGTTTGCTGATGATACAAAGCTGGGAGGAGTGGCTGACACAGCAGAGGGCTGTGCTACCATCAGAGAGACCTGGACAGGCTGGAGAGCTGGGCGGGGAAAAACTTAATGAAATATAATAAGGGCAAGTGTAGGGTGTTGCACCTGGGCAGGAACAACCCCAGGTTCCAGTATAGGTTGGAGACAGACCCGTCGGAAAGCAGAGTACAGTAAATGGACCTGGGGGTCCCGGTGGACAGAAGGATGATCATCAGCCAGCAGCCTTCTCATGGCCAAGAAGACAAATGGCATCCTGGGGTGTATTAGAACAGATGTGGTTAGTAGGTTGAGGGAGCTGGGTCTCTTTAGTTTGGAGGAGACAGAGGGGTGACCTCATTAATGTTTATAAATATATGAAGGGCAAAAGTCAGGAGGTTCCATGTAAACATAAGGAAAAACTTTTTCACTGTGAGAATAACAGGACACTGGGACAGGCTGCCCAGAGAGGTTGTGGAGTCTCCTTCTCTGAAGACATTCAAAACCCACCTGGACGCATTCCTGTGTGACCTACAGTAGGTGTTCCTGCTCTGGGAGGGGAGTTCGACTAGATGATCTTTCGAGGTCCCTTCCAATCCCCAACATTCTGTGACTCTGTGATTCTGTGCTTAGTTTCATTAAAAGGAATCCCTTTTGCACACTCCAAGCATAGTGTGCAATGCCAAACAAAGCAGGACACATGGGTAGGGCTGGGAGGTTACTTTCAAAAGCTCATTTATAATGAATATTCTATCTAGTTGCATCTAGAAACCACCTCAGACTGTCCCATGAAATGTAAATCCCACTCAAGTGCATGGAGATGCATCAAGAAGCTAAAGCATGCAAGGCTTTGAGCATGGTCTACTGTATCATACATAGTTGAGGAAGAATTTTCCTGTCATCTCAAATTACTGTTTCTTACAATAACCAGGTCTAGACTATGACAATATAGAAAATATTCTCAATTAAGAACTAAGTGACTTACTAGAATTTGTTCAAGAGATTAATAAATCTGGTACAGAAAACTAGTTGCTTTCTAGTAGTTTGATCATAATAAAAATAATAAATATGAATGTCAAGACATTCAGTAATATCCCTTTCTATTTGTTTTAATCATAAAACCTTATGTATTGCAATAGTTTTGCAAAACATAGAAGTTTTGGCAGCTGAAGAAACAGGTGGTTTTACTTTCATGCTCACCTTGGATAGTGGAATAGGTCACTGTTTGGCTATTTCAGCTAAAATAGAGAACTAGTAGGAAAAAAATACCAAAATCAGCTATTGTGCCAGAGGACCGGTTGTGATAAATATGCTAGGAGGAAATAAAGGAGATAGGGAAGAAAAGAAGGTATATCTTATCGCTTTAAAAAACCCCAACTTTTAAATTATGCTAGGACAAATATAAAAATAAACCTAAACCAAAAGAAAAACAGGATTTGTCAAAATACCTGGTCAATATCAACAAACAGGGAAGTCACTCATTTTTCAGTGGAATCTCCTCAATATCTATTTTCAATATATAGAGATAAAGGAGACAAGACAGAAAAACACTTCCATATAAGTGTGAGACCTGTGGCTGAAATAAGTTTAAGAAACATTTCAGCCAACCTGAAATCCCTTCCTGGCACTCCTAATAGGAGCAAAATGAACAGGATATTAATGCTGGGAGATAACTCTCCTGCAGTACTGAACGAACTATTATAGGGCCCAATTCAGGAAAGTGAGTAAGCATATACTGACATTTAAGTGTGTATTTAAGTTTCATCATCTTCAGTGAGAATCTGATATATGCCTTGGAACTCATCTCAATGGAAATCAGTGAATGCAGACACACAAACCATCCTTTAATCCACAGACACAGATCTGTCCAGTAGCAATGGAGCAACTCTGGGACTTGGGGAATATCCATCCATGTCCCAGCCCTGCAAGATTATGAACAAGATAGTTCTGCAAAACACCTCCTCGCATTGGAGGGTCATATTTTAAAAACCCCTTATCCCTTCTCTGCTTTGGCTCTGTATCACTGTGATGGGAACACTGGTACTTCCCTACCAGAAATGGAAGAAGTGTTTAAATATGTTAATGTAGGTTGCAAGAGTATCACTTTAGGTAGACACTACCTTGTTTTTCTAATTAAACTGCTCTGAATTCTTTGCAATTTCAAGGTCAAGGATTATAAAACTGGGCATCATTGAAAGCAAAGGTCCAGGACAAAGTCAACTATCAAAGTCTGGGAAAACAAGCTGAAAAGGAAAGCTTCCCGCAGGCGCAGTTAAGACTCCTCCACTGCCTTCTTTGCAACATATGGTGTAGTAAGACATGCACACCCTCTTCCTGCCCCCCCAAATTAACTCCCTGGCACCACCTGTTAGGAGAGAGCAGACTGCAAAATTATTGCATTGGGAACAGATAAAAATGGGTGTGATGGTTCTGATGTGGTGCATTTCTCTCACTCATTTCTGCGCCCATACAAAAAGAAGACTGTATTTGGTACAAAATTAAAAGTAAAAACTGTAAATCAAGAGTGTGTGCAATATTTCATTCTTGTAACTTTCACTGTCCTTTTGAAAGGAGCTAGTTAATAACCTGACCTGGTTATTCTATCACTTGGAGATATTTGCCTAAACTTTTAATTCCTTTGTTATCTCTACCATTATCTGTATTTTAAAACTCTGCTTCTATTCTGAGGACCTATTTTCTCCTCTGTCACCCAGAATATAAAGTATCATTCCAGTATATTACTCTCCTTCCTGATTTCAAGAAACACGTGATTGTAGAAGTCATAATATTATGAGTATGCTTAGATCCATGATTTCACGCCATGTAACTAAAAAGAAACATCCTTACTTCTTGTTCAAACTTCTTTGCTTGTTAACAGTGGACCTGCACTCATAAATATAGAAAAAGCAAAAACTTATATATTTAGATATGGGCTGCAGAACAAAGGGAAATGAGAAAAAGATATTTGAAGTGAGGTGTTGCACTGGTATTCATAGAGAATGTCTCATGTTTGCTTGATGGTGGTATCAAAGGATACTAATCTGACATGTGTTGAACCAACCCAAGATAACTCAGTTCGCTCGTGCTTCTTCTCATCTCTCTGAAAATGATCAGTATCCCACACATCCACTTTTCATTTGAGAAGTAGTTCATACACCACCACAAAAAGATAAAACATTGACTGTGACTAACTTAATGAGCCTGAAGCACTAAAGAAAGAGGAAGAAAAAAAAATTGAAATTTATGATTTTTATTCTCCTGTTTCTTCCTAACAGGATCTGAAAATCATGAAAGAACTTAAGTGCTTCAAAGAATATCCTTTGAAAGCCATGCTTACAGGCAGGAATACAAATTGGATACCAGTCCCTAGGCCACTGGCCTACCTTTGTAGAAGGGTGGCTTGCATTTAATTTCCCCTGACTAACAATTCACCTCTATTCAATAGAATTTAACCCCCTTGAAAACAAGAAGGTTTAAGTTTTTAAACTTAAAATATAAAAAGAAATATGAATTGTTCTTATGAAAAGGATGTAAATTTAAAAAAACATTTAAACTGTTAAACTCTTGGTGCTATTTATATCACTAGTGGCATCATGACACAGCAATTAAATTATAACCCTTTCGCTAATGGAACATATTTTTGCCTATTTAAAATGGAAGTGAAGAAACAAGAAACTTTAGTTCAGGAGAGTCTCAAATAATCAGAGATGTAGGCAGGCCATAGTTTGAAGAAAAGGGGAAGGTAGACAAACAAATTGTAAATGTTTCATTGTAACTTAGTTTGAGTTTAAGTATATTATATGAAGCAGTAGACGATCTGTCATTAACCTCTAACTGAATTACATTTAGGGAGCATTGGGTCATCTATAACTGATTTAATAAAGTTACATCATTTTATTTAGGCTAGTCTGTCCCGTAGAACTCAAAAATTATACTGTGTTCCCTAGTTTGTGGACTGTACAACTAAAATTTGATCTTTATATAGCCATTTTTGAGAATTAAAAAAGTTACACAGATGGTTTAAAACTAATTGCTACCACTACCATTTTCTATAGAACTGCTCATTTCCTACTCTATTTAAACATACTGGAATAGTTTTAATATCATCTAGTATTTAAGGATAGCAAGGAAAAGGAATGGGACAAAATCTGTAACCTTTCTGTGAAACCATCATGATTGATCCAGTGATCCAAGAACCAAACTTGTTTACCCAAAGATAAAAAGTTTTTAAAACATGTCATCACTTTTGAATTATTTCAGCAAAATAACAAACAACATTGGTAATACTCTAATGTCAAGTTAGGATGCATATAGGCAAATATAGTCCAATCCAAGACCTTTGTTACAAAAATTGGGATGGGATTGTATTACACAGCCAGAAAAGAAACTTATCTGGCTAACTGCGCCACCTTTTGATTTAAATTTAAAAGAGAAAATAAATTATTGTCCAGTCCCCAGAAGGAAACACTTATTTAAAGATATTCCTGTAGACTTAAAAATGGGTTCAGGAACTTTATTTCTTACAAAGAAGTGGAGGGTTGTATACCTTAGTACTGCTCTTATGGTTAAAAGCCATATCAGCAATATAAATGGAAAAAATATATTCAATCTTGCTGGTTCGTGGTTTTGTAATAACAGTACACACATCAAAATCAATAAAGCCAGGCAAATGGCAGAGTGGTGGTTTAGTAATCTTAGCACTGTTAGCTAAGTATACAATCAGCTCTAAAACAAATGCTTCATAATCCGTTAGATTCTCCTATGTAAACTCGTACAACCCTGGGAAATAAGAAAGCTTTACTTCTGATTTTTTTTTCCTACCATTTAAAACGTATCGGCTGTAAGCCCTAATTTATAGCCAACGTATCGCAATTTGCACTGAAATCTCTAGTCAGACATGAAATTAAACAGCACAGATATTCAAAGGAGTTACAGCATGCATTTAAATACATTAACCACATCCTACCTTGCATCCAAACATCAACGACAAAGTGTTGTTGGTGCATGCAACTTTGCAGTGGCAAATCATTGGTGTAAAGCAGTCAGGATTTCTAACAATAGGGCACATTCCTTTAGTGCTGCAGTAGTGGCAGCCTACTGAAGGCTAAAAACAAGTAGCTAACACAGCACATGGAGTGGCAACATATGCTGCTCAACAGCTAGCTTTCCTCTTGCTGGTCAGAAGCAGCCTGCTTGAGTCTCTACCTGTGTCCCATTCAGCCATCCCCTTCTTTGTTGATGAATCAACGATGCAGCATTGATCACGAATCTCAGGATTTCCCTTCCTCTGGGAAATTAGTTTTTACATTGGAAAAGAAAAAAAAAAAAAAGAAGGGGGGAAAAAAAAAAGAGAGAAATGGAAATGAGGGGGGCTAGCAGGTGTGGCAGTATTAGCATGTAAAAGGATGTAAACGCCTACTCATAACAATCACATAAGATTGTCATGCTAGCTGAAGTGGGTTGAAATTATTCCATCGGAAGAAAAATACTGCAGCTCCTGATTTGGTAAAAAGCCAGTGAGTTGCTGCAATACATAGTCATTGTGGGGAGAGAAGAGAAGAGAAAAAAAAAAAAAATTACTTATCTAAGAAGCCAGAATCCTCAGCCTTTATCAATATGCATTCCAGTAAGGATTCCCTTCCCAGCGCCTCCCCGAGAAAAAGAATCAAATCAGTCGCAACTCCGGAGAAGCGATGACCTTTGCTTTCCCCAAAAAGATGAATCTCAGCATGAAACAAACTGTACTCAAAGCTGAAAATCCCAGATGCTGGGAGTTTGTAATCAGAGAAATACAAGGAACATTTATCCAATCCTGGCTTGCCACATGGGAGCTTTCTCCAGGCACAAATTTACAAATAGACAGGTTGAAGGATTGCAGGAGACACTGAATAAAGAGATGAAGTTACACGGAAAATGCACCAGCATGAAGCTTAAAACACAACGCTCGTTCAACTCGGCTTTTGAGGCAACATAACTCCTGACTCCAGCTAATACTGTTATCCTATAACCTGCAAATGGCTTGCTGTATTCCAGAAATGCAATAATTAAAGAAGTTTGGGAGCATAACGCTGGTTTGGATTCAGTTACAGCTGTCGCTGTTCCTTCTGTTAAAGCAACACCAGCTGAAAATGCATAATAAAGCACTTGGATGAGCAAACCGCTAGCTGTGATTTTTAAGAGGATTATTTATATCAAAAGTTGGATGATTATATCCTCTGGTTTTAGGTTCGGTCATGGCAGACACACAAATATAAAATGAAAAGGCTGTGATATAGAAAGTAAAGCGATGTCTTCAGCGATTTCACAGCTGATAGCAAGGTAAACCCAGCAGTTGTTTCACAGTGACTTGACCCTGCTTTTTGCGACTCACTAAGCTCTGCCCATCAAATTAGAAACTCTTTCTAAAGAAATGAGAGCAGCTTGTCTCCCTGGCAATCGTGAGAGTGTTCTTAAGGCACAGCTGAAAGAATTTGCTGTAATAAATCCGAACTAAAAATTTGTTATACAACAGAATGGAAAAAATGGCAAATGGAGGTCTCTGTGTGCAGCCAGGTCAGGCTGTATAGAGAGTGAAGGGTACAGAATTTTTAAAAAGATCTGCCTGAGACTGCAGACTTTCATGTAGGAGACCTCTATTAAGATTTTTATATTTTATATATTTATATAAATGTATAAATATGTGTGCATTGTGTGTATGCATATATCTAACTTTTAAGTAGAATTTCTTCAGTATAACTTACACTCACTTTGTAAAGTTCAAAATCATAAAAGAATCATTCTTGTAAATAGCTTTGATCCCCCTCTTTCTTTTGCACTATACAATAACTTCATCTCTGTCCAATTTTTGTGTCTAGCTAAATTTCAACTTGGCATAGTATTTTCCGATTATTGTTTCTCACTGTATATTTTTGAACTTAGTGCTTGCAAGAGCTCAAGCTCAGTAAAATGACAGTAGTTTCTAGATTGAAGTGACAGATAAAACTGCTCCACAGTTAGAGTTACAACCCAGTTCAATTTCTGAAGACTTATTTCTTGCAAATAACAGGCTCTTACAGCTCAGTGTCGCCAATTCACTCAGCTCATACTTTTTTCCCTAACAGCATGGACATGAGCATAATATGTTTCATTATGTCTTTATGCTCACTACGTGATGCCAATCAATCAGCTGTCAATAATCTAAGTTTGTCTGACCTGTCAGTCCAAAGTGACATTGCAGCAGCACTTCTTTCTGACTTGCTGTGCTAGTTATCACCTGAAACAGTGACGGAGCCTGTTTAGAAATGTGCGATGGTGACAAACAGCAGCCGTAACATTGCTGAAACTTTGATCTATTTATTCCTAGCTTGCCTGTCTCATTATTAAGCTATATATTATACAGATTTTCTTTCAAGTACTGTCTCTCGCATAACCAGCACTGGTGTAAATATAGAAAAGTGTAGTTTCCATGACAATACATTCCATAGTTACAGCCAGCATCCACTATCATTAAAACATGAATCACAGTGCTACCTTAAGGTGTGAGCACACTACATCACTGGCCTTAGAAGCATTAATTTGGGATGGGGGTGGCATGACAATATTTTTAGGAGACACTACTACAAAATACCAGAAAACTGTGCTATTTAACTATTTTAGCAGCTCTAATATCCACCCATCTTAGACATTTAAGTGCTCGGTAACACTCACAATCTGTCCTAATCATTAGCATTTCTAATATAAGAATACATCACGTGCACTTTTCAATGTTTTAAACACGATATCCTGATTTAAAACGAGACTCAATCACACAAATGTGATTTCCAATTAATATTCACAGGGCCTAATTAAAATCACCTGCATTTAATTCCAAAGTCAGAGGGAAAGAAAATCAGCCAGTTAGTGTCTTGGATCTTTTGTATCTGACTGCATTCAGCTGGCTTGTGCTGTCAAACGGGAGGACATAGCTGTTCATTAAAATTCCCATTTCTTCCCCAGTCTCTGATTTTCAACATGATATAATTACAGACTTTCAACAAGAACAGGTTTCACTTGTAATTTCATTTCAGTGTTAAGATGGACCAAACACAAAAAACTTGAGTACTGTGCAAGGCATGAAATACATTCCTTCACATATAAATTAATTGTTGCTTTCAAGTGAAAAACCGTTGTACAGTCATGTACAGTCATTTGGGAAAAGATCAGAAAAGGAAGATTCATTGGAATAATAATTCATGTTGCAATTGGCCAAGACATTTCTTTCAATTAAGTGACAACCACATGAGAAACTGCCATGAGAAAACATTTGCTCAGAGATCCTCCTCTATCTGTTTGGGGGTTTTTTTGTTTTGTTTTGTTTTTTTCTTTCCCCAACAGCAATCATCACAGAAATAGAAGTAAATTGCTAATTGTCAGGAAAGGCATTTAAATCCCAGTCATACCGTAGGAGCAAGAGTTCTGGGAAAATCTGTGTCCACATTTTTGTTCTGTCTGATGGGATATGCAGAAGAACATCCATTGTGTTACCATAAGAAAAAGAGAGTCCACAGATCTGCTGAGTTTTTTGTGAACCCTCCACCTTTATTTGGGCTTGAGTGTCCTGATCCAGCCTACTTGCAGCCACTGTGCTGCCACAATGAAGTGCAGCCCTTTTGCTGTTAGCAAAAGGGGTGGCTCCCAGCAAATTGCAGTGTAGTTACTGACAGAACCTTCAAGTGAAATGGTCCCACCAGTGAATAAAAGTCACCTTCTATTGTCTGATCTTGGTCTTTGCAAAAGTTACTCTCTTCTTCACCCACTGGATTTGGGAGGAACAAGAACTGTTGGTTGACTTATCATTTCCATTTGGTTCATTCTGCTGTAAAATTTCTCCTGTTCTACCAGTCTCTCTGGCAGTTGCCTTCACCCAACCTTTCCAGGTTCTCTGATGATGTCTGCCTTTCACAGTGCACCACTATGTGCATTAGTTTGGGAAAACTGAGTTGCATTTCTGAAGTATTATGATCGTTTCTGCATGGTACTTCCTCACCTAATGAATATACATCTCGTCCTGCATTGGAGCTACTTCAAGTAGCAACACTTAATCCTGCACCTGACATATTGTGCGAATCAAGAAGACCAATATAGAGAAAAATAAAAGTAAAGACCTGGAGAGTCACAAGGAATTTCTAGATATTCACCCTTGACTATATTAGGTTATTTGACTGCTTCCTTGTTTGGTTGGTTGGGTTTTTAAAAAAATAAATTTCCTACTATTTCTGTTGAGGAAATTGCTTACAATTTGGTACTATAGTATAGATTTACATATTTCCCCTTCCTTATTTTCACTACTTAACTTCTATTTTCATTGCTACACCATGAAAAATTCCTCTAACCCCTTACCACATCTATTAGACACCAGAAGATCAAGATGATCTGTAGAACCTTGGCCAAGCTATATGCATTGTTACTTCCTTCTAATCTTTTGTTTGAATTCAAAATCACCTCTCTATTGTTCTTGTCTGAATTCCCTGTACGCTAATCAAGACTCTTAAGAACTAAACCTGTCTCTGACAGTGATTAAAGAGAAGTTGTCTTCTCAAAGATTTATATTAGATTAAAGAAATAGGGAACACCACAGGCAGCACATACAAAAGGAACCAGAGAAAATAAATATAAAACAAATTTGAAAGATCACCCATCAAAATAGAAATGACTGCACACAACCCTTTCACATGTTCCTTAAGAACAAAATAGTCTCAAACCTCTAGTCTAAACCAAAGTTCTCACAGCTGTCCTGTCATTTGAAGGGACTCTGCTTAGGGCAGTCCAAGGACCTCAGCTACATCTATACTTTATGTGAGATGGTCATTTTGGAGAATAGAATGAAGACAACAAGCCCTTATTTTGCTATTTGTCTGTTGGTGAGTATCAGAAGCCTGGGCTTAGTCTGGCTGAAAATCCACCTGCATTTGAAACAATTATCATCAGAGCCCACCCAGGAAAGACCCTACAATCACTCGATATCAGCTCAAGAGCATTAAAGATTGATGGAGGAGCTGCTATCTTGTGATCTGTCCACATCTCATGCAAAGCTATGTTTGAACCTTCCCTAAGGGGTAATATAAAATTGAATTTTCATTCCCACTCTTAGAAATGGGGACAAGGAGAGGTTTTTTGTGTCCAAAGACTAGATCTAGGCCAGTCCTGTCATAAAGAGATGAATAGGGCCACTAGGGTGGAGGTGGCACAATGAGCCCCAGGGACATCCATGTAAAGACAGGTTTGCTACTTCTTTGAGACACTGTTGTGATTTCTGGAACCCCCCTCTTCCACTGTCATGAGCAGTAGCTGCTGCATCTCACATGGTGGCTTGTAGCAGCTGGCTCGGCTTTCCCAAATCATAGAATCATAGAATGGTTTGGGTTGGAAGGGACCTGTCAAGGTCATTTAGTCCAACACCCCTGCAGTAAGCAGGGACATATTCGACTAGATCAGGTTGCTCAGAGCCTTATCCAGCCTGATCTTGAAAGTTTACAGGGATGGGGCTTCTACCACCTCTCTGGGAAACTTGTGTCAGTGTTTCATCACTCTCACTGCAAAAAAAATCATCCTTATACCTAGTCTAAATCTACCCTCATTTACTTTGAAACCATTACCCCTTGTCCTATTGCTGCAGGACCTGCTAATCTTTATTATAGACACCCTTTAAGTACTGAAAGGTCACAATAAGGTCTCCTCAGACCCTTCTCTTCTCCAGGCAGAACAACCCCAACTTTCTCAGCCTTTCTTTATAGGAGAGGTGTTACAGCCCTCTGATCTTTTTTGTGGCCCCCATCTGGACCCACTAGTCAGGGGTGAGTTGCCAGTTGTCTCATGCTAAGAGCAGACCCTTTTAGTGAACTGCTTTGCTTCACTTAGAGCTGACAAAGGCATGAATAACTCATGGAGACAGAAAGTTCTGCTTGAGCATCCTAGATGGAGACAGATAGATAGGCAGAAGACAGCTCAGATGCTCTGAAAAACATCTATGCCTCAAGAATTCAGATGTGGTAGGCAGCTTAGAAAGCATTATATGATTCAATCTCTCCACCTGAAGATGGTGGTAAAGCCATCTAATTAAATGCCCATATCTCTAAGTACACAGTCATATAAGCAATGATTTTTAAGTTAATGGAAATATTCTTACAAAAAGTGCTCATGTCCATAAGTGTTTACACATTTTAAAGAGCCACATTACCAGAATAGTTTTACATTTTAACGAGTAGAAAACTGTCTGAATTATTTTCAAAAAATAATTTTGGTCTGTTAAATAATTTTTAAAATCACCAATTGTATACAAATTTTTAATGTAATTTTTTTAGCCAGGTATAAATTTAAAAGAAAAATAAGAGAAGGGAGAAAAATTACTTGAATTAAATATCAGTTTGAAGGAAAAAAAAAAAAAACAAAACAAGAGTATTACTGCCAGTCCCCAATAGCTACAAAAAAACTCTGCTTCTCTATTTATATCTTGTGTTAGAATTGTTAAGATTTCCTGTGACAAATTAAACAGGAATAAAGGTCCTGCCAACACAGTGAAAACATGCACACAGTACATTCAAAATATACATGCCCCACTTTAATGTCATAAAGTAGACCTATTGATTTCTTCAAGTCATTATAGTATAATACACATACATCCAAATGAACATGAAATGATCAGTTGAGCCACCACATGTTAGAGCTCACCAAGAAATAAGACCTTCAGTACTATCGAAGTTACAGAAGTGGAGCTGGCCTGCACTGGATTTTGTGTTACTACACTGTTGCTAGTACTAACCTTGCTAGCTCAGTTATGTCAATATGCACTGAAGTTATAGCACAGTACCTATATTTACTATATGCATTAGAGGTGCAAGTCTGGCCACAGTCCTACACATGATCACCACTTCTGCATGCATGTCCTTTCTGCTGTGTGCAAGTGGGACTTCACCAGCAGGAATCACAATAAGTAGTAGTAATTTTACAGTCTCCCCTTGAATCCATGCAAAATTCTACTCCCATAACATCCTTTGGTGAGGAGTTCCTCAGGTCTTCCTCCTCTCCTGTGGCAATCTCTCTTTTCTTGTTTAATTTGAATCTTGCTCCTAATATCTTTATCAGTTGTCCAAAAAAAATTGCAATGGAAGAAAATTGCAATGGAACAGCCAACTCCTATTCATCCCCTCCATGTCACTCATGATTTTGTAAACTGGTGCTATATTCTCCTTTTCCAGAATGAAAAGCTATAGCCTGATACATCTCAGTCTTGTTATAACAATAGCTTTTATATATTTTAAGATGGTCATTCATTGCTTATCCCAACTTGTTCTACTTTATTCTTTAAAACATCACCACAGTTCACACACTGTAAAATCCCCAATATTTTTGGTTGTTTATTCTAAAATTTCTCATCCCTCTCAAAGTGTGCATCAAAACCATGACATTGCCCAGCAGAATAGTTCCTTCCATCTCTCACTTACAGTAATTCTCTAAATATAGCCAAAGTTTTTTACTTTAGCTTTGCAATAGCCTCACGTATTTAATTGAAACTCACTCTGGGATTCATTTCTACTCAACCCCACCCCATCCTTCTCTGATGGCTGGCTAATCAATACACGTTTGGTATTCGTGTAATTGGATACTCGTGCCTGCATGCAACACTTCACATTTGTATTTCATGCTATTGCTTTCAGGCCATTTATTTATGTTGTTCTTTACACATGCCATTCCCCCAGCAAATTCCAGGCTGCTCAGGATATGGACTTTAATAAAAAATACCTGGAAGCAATTCTTCCTGGGATTTAGACTACCTGGAGCACAGAGTGTTACATCCCAAAAAGAGCTTCAAAGGGGAAGTGTTCTTTCAAGGAACTTGTGCCTGGTTATTGAGAAGCTACAAACGCTGCTTAGACCTCACTGAGTTTCTATCATACGTAACTCAAATTTTTGTGATCATCGCTACACCATGAACAATTTCTCCATTCCACCCATATAGGTGGGAAGTCTGTAGGGACTATATCTATCTGAAGGAAAATAAGGAGACTCAAGAGTCATGTGTGAAATGTTATGATCTAAATAAAAGTTAGGAGACAGAAGAAATCACAAAATAAAAAAAAAAACAATAAAAAAGCAAGTAAAAATCATTATTATTACCTTGACTGTTTCCTGAAAGTGTTTCATAAGTGCCTGCTATTAATTCTCAAACACAGTTCCTATAATTTGCTTTTATTGGAAAGCCAGTGGCTATACCACCATCTGAGCAGCTGAGACTGCTGCTGGTAGCTCCAGAGAGGAACCACCGGAAACCAGCCTTCATTTCTTGTGTCATATGGTACTACTATTTAGAGAGGAAAGATAAGTCTAAAGCAAAAGTACTCGATGAAAGCAGAAGTAAAAATAAAACTCATGATGCATCACAATTCACAAGAAACAGAGAAGGCTGGGCTTTTTAGCCGTTTGGAGAAATTAATTTTTCACAACATTACTAACTTTTTACAAGAAACTCTGATATCCTGATTGCAAAATATCATTAAGCAAAGCTATAATTTCAGGCAGACAGATAATAAATAAATATATAGTTAGATAGATAGATAGATAGATAAATAAATAAATAAATAAATACATTAATGGACTGGGCCTGAAACTAAATCCTTTTTTTCATAAAGTCTTGCATTACTTGACCATATTATAGTCAACACTTTCTATGGCTAAAGGTGCAGGCACCCTGGCTGGGTGCTAATCAAACACACGTTTCATGTCAGAGATGAACCCAGGTTTTTGCCACATGTGCCAGAAGCAGAACACCTTTTGGTTTCCTCTGTGAGGATTTTCTTTTACTCAGAAATTCTCACTGTTATATGGAGAAGGAAGTCCTGATTAACCCGATGATTGATTTTTTTAACAATATTTTTTATCAATAAATGTATTAATTTTCCCACTTTCCATGAAAAGTGTTTTCCAGAAGTTCCCAGCAAGATTGTCATTGATTTGCCTCATATTTTCTTAACAGGAAATTCTGTGTTCATTTCTAGCAAATGCCACTATTCTCACAGCTTTTTGCATTTCATGACTTTTCAGCTATGAAATTCTCATTCCATAGAAAAAAACAAACAAACAAACAAACAAACACCAAAAAAGCCCATAAAAACAAAACAACAAAAAACCTAAGAAAAACCCAAAATCTGAACTTAATTCACAGCAGAAAGCAAATAAGAGATGCAACTGTTGTCACGGCCAAATTCTACAGCAGGTTTTCCAGCAAAACTCCAACAAAAAGTTAGCAGAAACTGATGTATGACAACATCTGCTAAGGCTCTCTGTTTGCCAGCTCTTCTAAATCCACTGTGTTCAGGACGGACTGTGGATGCTGGCACTGGACACAGAAGCCACACAGGATCCCCTTACCTGACCCTGACAGCATAATTTAGGGAACAGAGATTGCAGATCCCTCTGTTAAATGTGTCCATCCCACACCTGGGGAACAATCCTTTTCAACAAGGGAAAACCATCAATGCCCATCTTTTTATTTTTGGAGCAGGGGTTGCCCTTGACTCCAAACCCCACAGAGATGCCAACCAGCTGAGCTGCTAATAACAGCAAGGGGCCATTGGAGAAAAATGCTTCTGAAAGACTTTTTCTCCTCTCCTCTCAACTGATCCTGTGTGTTGTGCCTGATCAGTTTTGCACAGTGGGAAAAGGTTACCCAGGGAAAGCCAAGAGGGTGTTGCTTTTGTGTTTTTAATGCTGCAGCACAGACAGCAGCTTCTCTCTGCCTCCATGGGCTGATGGCCATTGTCATGACTTTAAAAGCGAGACTGCAAAGCCTTGCAGGTCACACAAAACAGATGGAGGAGGTGCAAGTTTAATCCTGGGTTGCCTGGGAATCCTGTCAATCCACTCATTCATGGGAGCTTCTGGACTGCACACTTTCACAGTACAGGCACTCCCTCGACACTCGCAGTCCTCGCTCGACCTTCTGCTGCAGCGTGTTCAGAGAGAAGCACAGGGCTGATTACAATGGTCCTACTCTGCTCTTTCCCAGGGAGAATTGACCACCGGCCCTTTAAAGCACCTTTCTGTTTCTAAAATGGTGTTAAAAGTCAGGGCAGGGATTTTCAACCCTGCACAAGCGCTCTCTGTCCTTGGGGTACTTGTAGGGTCTGTTACTGTTGGCCAAGGTGAAACAGTCCTGTAAATCAAAGTCATTAAGGAAAAGCACATTGACTCCATCTCTATGTCTGTCAGGAGTGTCTCCTACCTCCAGCACTCCACCACTAGGCAGGGGAAGGAAAGACCTTCATAAAATGAACATTAGACAGAGGGAGTGTCTCCTCTAAAGTGTCCATGAGAATAAGAAGATTAAATAAAGCTAAACTTTGGAGAGTTATTGGAGTGCCCAGTTTACTGTCCTCTAAAGATGACATTTTTAATGCCTCAAAGAAGAAGAGCTTAGTGGAAAATCAATGTATTTCTGAGGGAAAGGAGCCAATGCAGCTTAAACTGCTCCCGGTGGCAGCAGGCCTATGAGAGCCTGCAGAACCTCTCTGAGCTAATCCCTCCATCTCCCTCTGGTGACTGAAGACCACCTCCTCACCACAGGTTGAAAAGTATGCTGCTGGGCCCCAGCATGGCCTCAGGACTATCATGCCACAGGCAGCTCCCATGTCATTCAGCAGTACCTCCACAGAGGTGATGCTAATGCAGAGGAACATGCACAAAGATCATCTCTGGTTGTGGGAACAGGAGCCTCTCTGTCCTCCTGGTAAGTCAATTAACACCAATCAGCCAGGAAAGAAGTGTAAGAGAGCAGAGGCCCAGGGCTGTTTGACTCTTGCCTGGCTGAGAGCTGCTCAGCCAGAGAGACAGATAGAGAGGACCATAATTCTCAGGATGGCAGCATCCTTGGTGCTGCCCCGTCCAGGTGTGGGAAGGAGCAGCTTTGTGGTGGTGGTGGCGGCTTACCTGGGGAGAGCTGCCCTCCTGCTTCTCCTCAGTCTGCAGTGCAGCTGACTTGTCTGGAGCAAGCTTCCAGGAAAAACAGAAAAAGCAGGCTGGGCAAAGTCTGCTTACAGGCTGTGCTGCAGCAGGAGCATCCATCTTAGATCCAGTGGAGGAGGAGAGCTTGGACAAGCTCCCTTTTTAAAGCAACAGTGCTCCTACTGAGCATGGCGAGGAAGGGCAGTGCCACGCCACGAGAGCAGTTGCGCCGGATACGTGCAGAGCACTTTCTAGGCATTAGCTAATTGATCTTCACAAAACCCCTTTGAGCTAAGCAATTAAATTTCATCCATCCAGTTTTACAGGTGCAGAGACTGAGCTGAGCTAACGTAACCTTGTCCAGAAGTAGCCCATGGTTTTAGGGTGCTTGAGCCAAAAGGTCCTTGGTCTGATTTTGTAGGTGCATAACATATGAGGAACAGCTGAGGGAACTGGGGTTGTTTAGCCTGGAGAAGGGAAGTCTGAGGGGTAACCTAATTGCTGTCTACAACTACCTGAAAGGAGGTTGTAGCGAGGTGGGCATGTACCTTTTCTCCCAGGTAACAAGTGACAGAACAAGAGGCAATGGCCTCAAGTTGCGCCAAGGGAGGATATCAGGAAAAATTTCTTCACTGAAAGGTTTCTCAGGCACTGGAACGGGCTGCCTAGGGAGGTGGTTGAGCCACCATCCCTGGAGGTATTTAAAAGACTGGTAGATGGGGTGCTCAGAGATATGATTTAGTGGTGGATAGGTACGGTTGGACTCGATGCTCTCAAAGATCTTTTCCAACCAAACAATTCTATGATCTCTAGGGCCGACTGACTTTGACAGCACAGAGCGTCTGTAACTCCGCTTGTAACTAAGAGTGCACAACTGCTTTTAAAAAGCCAACCCCAGGGGTATTTCAAGTTGGAAATCCCAAAAAGGAGGCACTCCAAATCACTAAGCCTTTATGATAATGCTGGCTTTTGTGTCTAAAGATATTGAAGGACAAAAGTCTAGAGTCAGCTTTAACTAGATTTTGTTTCCCTGCTTCCTCTTTATGCATGTAGACAGGCCCATCCCTATGGGGTCCCCACAGACTCTGTGGACCTGTTGTCCAAGAGTTGAGGTTTGAGAAGGAAAATAAAAATTTTCTTGTCCAGGGACCACTTAGACTGCATGAACTGAAGGACTACCAGATGGAACACCCTGACTGGACCTACCACCACAAAAACTGCCATTGGAGAAACAGGACAGTTGTTCTGAGAGTGGCATTTACCCTTTCATGGCCACTGGCCACTCTAACTCTGCATTGGCTTTAAAAACCGGAGCAAATAAGCAACACACGTAGGAAGCAGGGACATGGGGTGCATGTGGGACACACTGCACGGCTGGGAGCTGATATCAACAGAGTGGTATGTGAGGTCTATTTAATTTACTCTTTATTACTCTCAGAGCATGTTTTTATTATATAGCAGACCCTTAGTAAACATAACACTTTTATCTCTAAGTGTGCTGGACCAAATAGCTCTAAAAGAGACCTCAGAGGCTGTCTCTCTCCTGACTTGCTAATGCTGTAGCAGTAGTCTACCAAGGCCCAGATTTTTAAAGTTAGATAGATGCAGTCTGGTACCTCATGGGATTTTCACTTATAGGCTGAACAAGTTTGGAATTAAAACTAAAAAAAAGAGGGCAAGTAAGAACACCCACTAGTGCCTACTTGTGATTGTAGGTACATAAATAGAATTAAAAATCTCAGGTTTCTCTCATGTAGGGCTCCAAAATGGAGAATTCACTTCCCTTACAGCTATAAAACAACAGCTGAAGCTCCTGTTGTCCTTCAATCCATGCTTCAAGGTACATCCACGTATTCATGCAGCTTTTTCTCCTCCAAACATTCCAGATGTGTGAGTGCTACAAGCTGAGTATTCTCCAAAGGGACATGCCTGAAGTAAATCAAAGTCCTTTGTTAGGCACTCTGTCAATGCTGTAAACATCGCTACTTAATTGATGTAGTGTTTTTATTATATGTGCCCTAAGGGAGTTTGCTGACCAGAGCCTCTTGTAAATTGAATAAATAAACAAATAAATAAGCAAACATCGTCAACTTGACCAGCTCACTGTGTGACAGAAAAGTCTGTATGGTTTAATGTGGTTTCTACACAACAATCTTGTTGGCTGGAATGGCTTGTTTGATCTTCATTAACCCTGGCAGGCTCTTCCAGCTCCTTCCTCCACCTCAGCAAAGACAGAGAATGCCACTTTTCCTTCTGGATTTCTAAGGTCACTTTGTTTATTAAATATGTCATTTTAAAAGCTTCCTATAAACTGAAAACTGACTATTCTCTTCCTTCATCTTGAAAATGAGTGGATAATTTTGTCATTTTCTGATAAAAAGGATGAAGTTGTGTCCTTCTTCTCCCATTCCTTCCCTTTCTAACCCACTTCACAGATCTGCAAAGCCATGATCTCACTTTTTTTTTTCTTACTTGCATATTGTCTAGACCAAAATACTTCACAAATGCTTCTCTTTTAACACAACTTCAGAAAATATAGCTGTAGCAGTCAGATTCAGGGCTACAGTACAAACAATACAGTGTCAACTGGGGAGATAAGCTAGCTAAGTCCAAGCACAGAAAGCAACATAGACATGGGAGTCATCTCTCAGTGAGGACTGGCCACCTAAATCCTTGCACTGCTGCTTGAGTGGGTTTTGCAGCCTATGCTCATCTCTGGGCTGCCTCAGCAAAACCACTATCAGCGCCCTGGCTGGCTGTACACGTCTACAAGAACTGCAGCCACATACTGACTGCAGTCAGACCTTCATGCTCATGAATGTTATGCATGTGAGCAATTTTACAGCTGTGAGTCATCATTTTGCCTACATTCATATGTTCCTTTCCACTCTGGAAGGAAAGTGCTTTCATTCACCAAAAGAAAAAATAGGTTTCAAGAAGTATGAGACAAACACATCCTTTTATAGCGTTCAGCTCCTTGTTATGAAATGTGATTCTTCCGAGGCATGACTGTAGCTTAGTGTGTGGAAAAGCAGGTTAAGATGGAAAACAGGTTGTGCCAGTGATGCTTCCATGAATGCACAAATCCTTTCACCTAACTGTAGACTTCACCCAAAGAGCTGATTAAATTTGCACAACAGTTATCCTAGATTGTCTTCATGCTCAAGAGCAATAAATAAGTATTGTCAGATGGTCTTTAAGATAGAGCTTAAGGAGACTGAGGAAATTAAGATGGACTGAACTAGAGACAGACTTGTGTGCCTTGGTGTCCCAGAGCTCCATACCCTTTCACCTTTAACCATATTGCAAAATTGTTTTGGGCCAGTGGAGGTGCTTTTCCCACAGCTAGGCTTTTCTGTCAAAGAAACAAAAAGATAACAAAGTACCATATTTCTTCCAAATATGTGAGGCCTCTGTTGTCCTTGGGATAGATAGTGGCCAAACCAAATTGAGATAAATTCAAAATCAGGAAAAGTATCATAGAAGGGGTGTTTCTCAGGGGACATTTGCAGAATCCTTCAATCTGGACATATTCCTAAAATTGTTTCCCAATAGGAAAATCAGACAGGATGTCTACTTTCTCATGAGAAAATGGTAATGTTTGACCTTAACATACGATTAGGTGTTAAATGACTTTCAAGGAGACTTTCCTAGGATAATCTACTTAACCTTTAGCATTCTTTTATCACTTCATGGTGGAGATTAGGGTCAATTCTAAAGACCAACACTACTTAAAGTCTCAGCTACATTTTTTTTTTTAGTTAAGTAAATTATTCCTTTATGGGAATATTGAGAGAATTTTGTGTTCCCTTTTCTTCTTTCTTCTTCTTATGCTATTGCTTTGGCATAAATAACTATGAAAGTCATTTAATGAATATTTGCAAATTAAACACTCTACAATTTAGAAATTATTCACCAAAAGAACTGATAGACTTGTGGTCATCTAGATAGTTCTTAGGGTATCGTTAACTGTAGGTGTGATGATCACCACATTGCTGCTACCAGTTTAAATTTATTATTCCCGGACTTACTCTAGACCCAGCCAAAAAAATGTATGTCCAACTGCATCCACCTCAGCCTAAGAAACACAGCACACATACTAAAACTGTTCAAGGCTCTTCCCCTAGAACTCAAACAGGCCACAACCACACTACACAGCACTTGATCTTGGGTATTTCATGATCTGTGTTGCTTTCCTGTGACATCTGTGTCTGATAATACAAAATATTCTGGGATTGTGCTGGAGAACTATGTAGTCTCCAGACTGCACTTTCTTCTCTAGCACTTCTAGGATGGTGTTCTATCAGGGAACCTGCACCAACATTATTGGTTAGTTTCAAAAGCCAGTCAAAAAATGAATAAACATTTATGCAATATGTATGGTTAGAGGACCAGGACTCTAGAGTGAGCTGAGAAGCTAAAGTTGTACACAGTGAGACTAACTGGATTTTTATCAAAATGGATCCTCACACTTAACAGGAATCATATTCAGGTTCTAGGGAGCCAGCTGAGAGGTGGCACCCAGGATCTTCATATTTGTCTCACCAATCCTTTCCTCAAAAGGATATGGCTCCAGTCTCACTACGGGACATCCAAAATCTACCCAAACACCACCTTCAGCACCACTGATGACCATTTGCTTGTAGATTGCCAAAGCATACTTCGTTGTGACTGTTTAACCTTTTAAGTCTGCAAACACTCAATGTTCAGATCAATTACCAAATTACCTTAATTTAAGAATTGATTTTGCCTCAAATGAATTGTGATAACTGTCCATATGTTTACTCTTAATCTATGGTAAACCCCTCTTTTACTGTAAATGAAGTTAAATTGCATTATCTCATATTTACAGCAGGGAAAGACCACAGACTCAGTCAATCACATGCTCCACAGACATGACATAATGCTAATCTGTGGTATCCTGGCCATGAGTTCAAGTCCTTATATACATATATATATGTAGATAAATGTACAGGACTGTGGTCTTTACCTTTTGTCATTATTACCTTTTCTTCTATTTCAACATTATTGTTTTAAAGATCTTTGTGCTCTAATAAATATCTCTTTTAGGTTATTTCTGCCACTCCCTAACATATGAATTTTCCTATATTTCTCAAAGGTGAATGTCAGTGTACATCCAGCCTATGTTTCCACTCTCAATAGCATTATCTCTATTATTTAGTGATTGCTACTAATGTGTTTTGTACTATACAGTGTAAAAGATTACAATACCTCCCTAAAGGTCTAGTAATCAATATTAGACCAATGAAAATTGTTATGAAAATTGTTCTAGGAAGTTGAAAAAAATTATATATACACATATATAACTTAAAAATTAAATAACACATCTTCAGGTATAATAGAAAATTACAGTATTTGAAGAAACAGATTCATTCAGCTGCAAATGTATATACCGCCTTGTTTTACTTTGGACAATTAACAGAAATGCTGGAATTCTGTTCTTTCAAAAGGAAATAATTTTTCTGAGTAAGATAAGCTGCCAGCCATGACCAATAATTATAGCTCTTTTACTAAGGATATGTAATGGTGGTGCCTGTTTTAGACTATTGCATTTTCTGCCATAGGAAGGAGCTAAAGTTACATAAATTTCCTGGAGGAGTTCTTAGACAGCTGTTTACCTGGAAATTATGCTTGTTTCCTGTGTCAGTGTGACATACAAGCTATTTAATAGTTGTGACAGAGAATTAATAAAGAAATTGTTGAACTATTAGTACACAATTTATATGCTTGCATATGTACCTCACAAGAAGATGCTTTTATATTCTTTAAAGAATATTGCTAGCGACAAAGCCAATATATGCTTTCAGTTTTACTGCTCTCACTGCATCTCTGTGTGTAACAACAGATTTAAACCATTTAGCACATGAGAATAAATGTCAACAGAAAGCATGTATGCAGCTCCTCAGAGTTTAAGGATACTTGTGTCGTCAAAACCTCCATCAATATAACAGCAACAAGCACAGCTACTCTTGGCTTTAAGGGGAATTACCTCTGTTAATATTCCACATATCAATGCCAGATTAAGTATTATTTAGCATTAAAGGGTGCTATTCCATGAGCTGGAGCAGTCAGACTGAGCTAGGCATGTGCTGAGAAGCAGGCAGGAGTCAACAAGTGGGAAACTGCCTCACAACCAAGGGCAGAATCACAAAGCCACAGCTCAGCCTCTAACATCCACACAGGATTTCTGGCTACCGGCAAAAGTGACTTTCCTGGGATGGGCTGATTACCTCTACGACTCTCCATCACTTCCATATTTGAGTAACCTGTATAACCTGCAAACCTGAGCTGCCTTTAAATTAAGAGAACTATTTACAAAGCTGCTGTGACTGCAGGTGATGTTACAGCCACACGGATGCAGGCTGACATCCTCAGGCTCTGTCAACTATTCTTTCCTGCCACCCGCACCCTTCCCTCCATGTCCCAGGCAGTCTACTCTTCCCTCCCTGATGGCACATCCCATCTCTGCCAGAATATCATGAAGCTTGTGTCAATTCTTGGCACCAGAACATAAAGAGGGGAAGCTGAACAGGATTTGGTAGCTGTGGAAGAACATAAAGAGGGGAAGCTGAACAGGATTTGGTAGCTGTGGAAGAATTATATCTACTACTATGGTTGCTGATCTATTATGAATATCACAGCCAGAAAGGCCCATTTGGAGACACTCCTATCAACTGCTCTTGGGCAGATTTTGATTCAGTGATATCAATGAGTTGAAACTTGACCCTTCAGAGGAGTTTAAGCAGAAATTGAAACTCTACCCATAATCTGTTCCTCTTAGTTGAGACATCAGGGTGCACACGGGTCATACATTAAAGCATTTCTTTGCAATTATGTGGGTTAGAAACATCCTACAACCAAAGGAGGGTTAATTTTAACTTCCACTACTCTGATATAGAGAAAGAGAAACTGAAAAATATCTCAAGACAAAGAAACATAGCTCTTAGGAACTGACCATTCCTGATATTAGATGTTTCTGTAGAAGTTTCTTACATCTTTCACTATGGAATATATTGCCAGTTTTTAGTGCAAACACATTTCTCATACCATGAGAAAATCTGACAGTTCTAAAAAATGTTTCCTTTTTTTACAGGAAGGAAGACAGAAGACCAGGCTGTTTTTACTAGCAGCAAGGAATGTTCTATGCCATGCATTATTTAATATGAAGAAATTTAGATCAGAGAATCACAGGATAATTCATGTTGGGAAGGACCTCAGGCAGTCTCTAGTCCAACCTCCTGCTCAAAAAGGATCAACTACAAAGTCAGACAATGTTACTCAGGGATTTATCCAGCTAAGTCTTGAAAACTCCCAAGGATAGAGACTGCAAAGTCTCTCTGGATGACTTGGCCCACTGCTTGGCTGTTCCAGTGGTGAAAGTTTCTCCTTATACCAAATGAACTTCTCTCATTTCAATACATGCCAATTACCTCTCGTCCTTCTACCATGTGCCACTATGAAAAGCCTAGCTGCATCCCCTTGAGGACCAACTTGTAACCACTAGGGTGTGTGGTTAGGTACCCCTTGAAGCCATACTTTCAATAGTTGAACAAGCCTGGGATTTTCAGTCTCTCCTCAAAGGGAAAGTGTTCCAGCTCTGACCATCTTGGTGGATATCTGCTAAATTTGCTTGAATTTATCATCTTCTTCCTTGTGCTGGAAAGTGCACGGGGTTTAACAAGATTTGAGAAGAGGGAGGTGATCACTTTCCTGGATAACCTGGCTCCCTGGATAATCTGTTCATACATGTTGAATTTCTTGAGGTTTCTGTGCTGCATCCCTGTGACATGTGTGTTAGAGGGTACAAAACATCCTTCAGACCATCCAGGTTCCTGTGCATGGCAGCCCTACCCTTGAGCATGTCAACTTCTCCACAAACCGTGCTGTCTGCTGACTAGACAAGTATGTGCTCCTTATCTCCAGGTCATTGATAAAGATCAATTGATAAAGAGGACAGGTTGCAGAATAGATTCCTGTGGTACTCTACTTGTCACCAGTCTCAAGGAAGGGAGTGATCCACTAACCAGGACCATCTAAGTCTGATCATTCAATGAGTTTGTTACTCATCTACCTGTCCAGCCATACAAACAATAACATCTCAACCTGGATACCAGAGGACACATGTCAAAAGTTTTGCTCGAGTCGAAGTGAATGATATCCATGGGTACCACTCACTCACATGTCTATTCATTTTATCATAGATTTATGTCAATCAAAGCCATGTCTGATGTAATAAAAACAACCCTTTAGACACTACTGCATTTTGCCAGTAGTTTTAATGACCTAGAAGAAGCTGGATTAAGAAGAGGATGGAATCCAGGATGAATTTGTAGAGATCAGAAAGGTCATAGAAAGCAGTCACGATCACATGCTTTCTTTAAAGAAACTCTCCTACTGTTACTGCACCATAAAGCCCTCCCAGGGAGAGAAAGAATGAAAGAGAGGAAAATTAGAAAAACAACTGCTTGGGGCATGGTGAAGGCAGAAATGAGAAAAGTGGTATAAACACCATAGAATCAAAAATCTGTTGGTAGGGAACCAAAGGGGCAATCTGAGCAGAGCACCCACAAGAGCACACTGCTCCCTGGAGGTACCCAGTGAGACTGTGGACATCACTCCCTGGTGCATGGCCCACAGAGGGGAGGATGGAGGAAAGAAAACAGAGATCACCCTCCACAGAGTCTCTACCATCAAGTTCCCTCTCCTAGCCAGTGTGTATGCCCAGTGCTGGGGAAAGTTGGTGAGGATGTCCTATGTGTGCCTGGGGCCCTGATGAGGAGAGACTTCACATGCAGAGACAAGATATGGGGCAAAGGAGGCACTGGCCCATAATGGCCCAGTGCTCAGTAGGGCTGTTAAACTTTTTAAAACTAAAAAACTAAAACTCACAGCTTTTAAAAATCAGATTTAAGATTTAAAATGGAACATATTTTTCTTTTTAAAAATAAAAGCATTAAAATTCAGATTCATGACAACTTATGCTCTAGCCTAGACTTACTAAAATTACCACAACCAATTAAAGAAACAATAAAGTGTATTGCACTAGTGATTCGTCTCCAGATTTTAAGGAGTTAAGGAGTGCTACCTTTTTCCATAATGACATAGCTGGAACTGAGAAATTGCTGCTTTTTATTGTAGCTGAAAATTAATAACTATGTGACATTTAGATGTATTGTAGTTTTTACAAAAGACCGAATGCAAATATTTATGTGTTTTGCAAAGGCCAGTACTTTCTGGTTTTGTTGTGTAAATAAGCATTTGCCTTAATTTCTTTTAGTTTCTATTTATTATCAGATGCAGCAGGAATATTTTCCTCCTGTGAATTAATCCATTGAAATCTGAGAAAATGATTCAGAAATGAATTAGCAAACATGCTGTTCTTCTCTTCCAATTTATCAGATAGGACAATATGAGATCTACAATAAGCACAATTTAAAGAACACATGGCAAGTTTTTTAAACTACTTAAAAAATGTGAGACTTTGAGAAGTATCTGCCAAGACCAAGCACCTAATTCTGATTCAGTTCAGATATATTTAAGCTACTGAGAATGAAATGCCTGGATACTTGGTTTGAAAATCCTACTGATTACCTATTTGTTCTGTTAAACACCAACACACCAGATTTTCAATCCACCATCTCTCTAATTAACTTAGCAATCAGTTAACTTCAAATGCAATGTAAAAATAAAATTTTAAAAAAAATCAACAAACCAATTGGGCAGATAAAATATATTATAAACAATCTATTTTAGTCAATTAATGTGTAGGCATCACATACCTGTCTCAATTCATCCTTCTCACCAGGAAATAAGGAGAATCAAGTTTTGTGTAAAACCCATATCTGTTTGCACATCATCACATTTAAGTCATTGGACCAATCAATGAGAAAGATTCTTTAGGACATAAAAAGCAAACAAAATTTTAAAAAATCACAGTTTAACCAAAGATTTCCTGCTTCTGATTTAATTAATTATTACAAGCAGTCATTTAATTTGCTTTGATTTAAATAAATCTATGTTGCCTGAGGTTCCCTATTTATCTATTTTACATTTATAAATTGGGGAGTATTAGGATGAATTTCTTCCATTTGCCAGTGTGCCTTATTAGGAAGAGTGATGCCTCCTATAGCTAAAGTGGATTTGGCTCTTCTCCACGGTCCCTTGGTCCTTTGCTGATTCTCCCTGCAATAACCAGTCAGAAACAAAAGGTTTTTTGTGATGTGGACATTTGTCCACTAGATGCTGCACTAAGCCCACCTACCTATTTCTTACTGTCACCCTGCCTTATACAGAGACTTGTACTTCTCTGAGTAATTCCTTCAGGTATCCGAGCTACCTGGGCAAGATATGGGGTGAATGAATCTATGGAGACAAGGTTCCTTCATTCAATATCCCAACTTGGTTTCATTTTTGGTTTTGGATTGGGTGATGGTGAATAACCTTCACCGTGACTTGCCAAAGTAATGTACAGGTTAGTGATCACGAGTTAAACTCCTGTATACACCTACAAACTCAGAAATATTCACTTTGTCATGCTGCATGGGACTTACTGTTTCTTTCTCCAGTTCTTTTCCCTCTTGACAGAGGGAATGCACATCTCCTGGCTTATTGAGAGAGTTCTAATAACATGGATGTGAATCAAAGAGGAGCTGCAGACTTTGTTGTTTGCTCCTGTGGTCCAGGAGGTGAAGCCCAGCTTGGGCAGAGCAGTGGAGGCTGTGACTCACTAGCAGAGAGGAGATCCTATGCTCTACATGAATGAGAAACTTTAGATACTTTCCTGTCCTCAACATTTTCTATTGCCCAGCTCAAACACCAAAAGACAGCTTGTTCTGACTTTCTACCATCTGTGACTGTACCATCTCCTTCTTCCCACTCAAAAAACTGCAGCTGGTTCAGCTATTCCAGAAGGGGAGAAGACACTGGGGTGGAAGAGATGGCAAAGTAACACCAAGGTTCTGTCACCAAAACAACCCATGTTATGGGCAAAACCAGGGGTTTCTGCAGCTTTTCAGTGCTTCCAGGGTCAGGGAGACATGGAGGTGGTTTTGACAATAGTTTTACACGCAGGTGTTTAAAATCCACTGCAGGTTTAACCTTGTCCGAATGTCTTTCAAGTCATTTCCTTAGGAGGCAATTTATTAATTTATACAAATATTTCCAAAGTGACATAGAATAAATAGTTTTTTCCCTAGATTTTTACTCTGTGTAACTTTTTGCTTTATACAACTGCCATAGGAACCCATGCACTTCTGTACCTCCCATATTGCTTTCTCAGTCCTTTGAACAATACATAAGTTGCCTCCTCAGCTGCATTTCAACCTATGTGTCCTTATCGGGACTGATCAAGCTATCATAAAAAGTTTAAATTTCATTAGCTTTCTGAACTAAAATGGAACTGGTTTTGGTAAATATTATGCAAAACCATTGTAATTTTCTAATAAAACAATACACCAGTGCTTGAACTCCAGCTTTCCCCTTCCAAAACATGTTATCCTTTATTTTGGAGCTAGTTATTTCATTCAAATTCACAACCAAGCAACAGATAAAGAATGAGCTGACTTCTTAAACTAGGCTTGCCTTCTTGATGGAGAATTGAAGCAAAGGTGAGTGAAGTGTAGTCCTCCTTGACACAGAATCAAGATAATATTCACAACTGAAAGATAAAATTCACGACTGAAAGATGGCCTCTTTGTGAGGGCCAAGAGTTGAAAATGAACTCTAAAATGAACTCTTTCTGAGAGCCAAGATCTCCTGCCCACCACTGAGTGAGTCATGACATGTAGCTTATCATCTGGGAAAGAAAAATAAAAGCCAGAACATGACTTGAGAAAATTCTGAATTCTGCTCCTTTCTCAGCTACTTGTCCCGACTTGAGTGGAGAAACAATTGACACTGGCTGCTTCTCTACTATTAAATAACTTAATTCCTCTGCACAGTTGCTAGTCCCAGGCTGTGATTTTATAAGGTTCTAAGTATGCTCTCACACAGCTTTTTAAACCAAACCAAACCAAACCAAACCAAACCAAACCAAACCAATTTGTTCTCTTTGAGCTGAAATTTGAGTTCTAGCTCGGGACAGCTTAGAACAGATCCCCAACATCATGTCTGTTTATTCCACATGCTGGAGCACACCACACACGCACTCAGCTTTCTGTTGAAGTATCAAACTGCTGGACTGCAACACTTTGTGCTCTCATATTTTGTACTGAAGAAACTATTTAAAAAGGTTAAGTTGTTCTAAGTCCACAGGAAAGATGCATCAGGTCCAGAAGATATCTGGATGTGTAGTGTGGATATGACATACCTACTCTTGAGGAGTCAGGCACTATGTAACACAGAGCCTGGGAACCAAAGATCCCCTCAGGGAAGGTTTTCTTTATGGGGTAGGCATAGTTAGGAAGGTTAATATTATGCTATCCTAGGACTTCTCTACCAAAACAATGATAACTATATATGGTCATGGCAGAGAAATACAGCAATGAGGAAACTTATCCTGGTCCCACTGGATGCAGTGCTCAAATTGGCAATAAATGTCCCAGGAGTAGATAGGTAATTCTCCTTCAATCATTGTTAGCAGGGCTCTCCTCAAACTATTCCTAAAATGAACTCCAAATTCTAACTACATTGTTGTTATTATTGCATTGCATATTCTGAATCTACAGCTTTGAGTACATTTAACTACATGGAAAAATTGAAAGAAAAATGTGTAGGAAACTTTAGACAAAAGTTTTGATTTCAAACTGAGTTAGTCACACAATAGAAACAAAAAAGATAATGACACTATTTTCAAAATTTGCAGGAAAACTACCCACAACCTTTCTCAAATTCCTTCCACTTTTGACTTTTCAGGCCAAATTAATTTGCCAAGGCAAAGCTTTATGTTTAATACCAGAAGGAATGATTAGACGACTCAGACTGAGCTCTGTAACACAAGACATTAATTTTCCTCCATTTACCTTGTACTAAGCTCAGTAATTTGAGCTAAACTACAGCATTTCAGCCCATGAAAATCTAAATTATTAAGTGCCATAGGCAGGGAATAGAAAAGAACAAGGTGTTACCTTGAGCTTCAACAATAACAGGGAATTGATTAGGTGAGAAATGATCCATGCTCCAAGCTATAACAAAAACTGAAAAAATCCCCAAGTTTCTTCTAATCTAACTTGTGGAAAATTCATCTCTGTCCCCAAGACTCATGATAAATTTAATCCTCACCAGCTGGATGAGATGTACCAGTCAAGTATTTAAAGAGGATTCTCAATACCCCCTCAAAGCATTGACCTACTCAGTCTGGCATCTTTTCTCCCGTTGCATCTAACGTTGATGTTTTAAGGGAAGGGAGAAAATATGTGTTTCTGAACATACATATTCAACTTGGATCATGGAGGAAAATAATCCTTCCTGAACCTTGTAATCAACTGTATAATCTTAAAATGTGAGGTTTAGGGACAGAATGGGTACTGTCCTGAATCAAAGAACCATTTAATCTACATTTCTGGTTCTGACAATAGCTATTAATGAATATTTGGCAAGGATTTTGCAAACTATATATATGATATTTCCTTTTGGTAAACTGTCCCAATTCTCAACAATTAAAATTTTCTTGAATTAGATACAGTATTTCCACCATTGTGTTTAATATTCATTGATAGGTTTATCCTCCATAAATCCACAATATTTATAATTATACATTTATGCAGTATAATTATGCACTCTGTCAAAAAGCACAGATTCTTAGTTTTAAATTGGTATTTAATGTTTTCTAAAGGTACACACTAAATTTTGTAATGTGAAAAAAACCAAGGACCTGATCCCTTTCCATCTTTTCAGACCATTCAGTATTATATATATCCATATATATATATGTGAAGATTTAATTGTAGCTATTGACTACAAGTCATTAAGACCATGATGCAAATCATTATCTTCATATAGACCAGAAAGCATTAGGAGCATGTTGAAAGCATTGCTGATCTTACTGTGTTCTCACTGCAACCCATAAAATGGGTAAATCAGACACATATTTTAACTGACAGAAAGGTCAGAAGGAACGAGCTAGCCAGACCCCTGCAAGTGCAGGTCACAGGATGTCTCCCAGAAGCCAAATTTAAAGCATATCTTTAAATAAGTTTATCTAATCTCATTTTGAGAACTGGTAAAGTGCTTTAATGTTTACTCTCACTGCTAAACGGTGTTGTCTTATCTGATTTCTGCTTTCAGATCAATGGGTAATTTAAAATCTTTCCCAGTGAGCTAGGAAACCCATTCATATTTTCCCTTGATGCAGGAACCCAAGCCGAGTAATCAAATCACCTCCATCCTTTCAGCGAGTGGAACAGATTGAGGTCCTTTCACCTGCTATGGGAAGGATTATTTTCCCATCTTCCTTTTGATTCTCTCCAATGCTTTCACATCTGACTTCAAATAGTGACTTAGAAAAAATTCTAGCAAGTATATTATTAGTCCTACATAGACTATTAGACTGCATTTCTATTTCTTGCTAATTTTTATATTCACCCAAGGCTCACACTATATTTTCTAGACACAGTATTGCACTCAGAACAGCATTTTGGACAAATTGCTAAGTGTTATTTGAGCCCTCTGAAACTCATATCTGGATAACTGAACTAGGATTTTTCCTTGTTGTTGAAGCTCCCACAGTGTAAAATGAACATCCATCTAGACATATTTTGGCTCTTATTGCTCCTAATTTCAGCAGTCATAGATATTGTGTTGCTGTCTTTAACTTCCTTTAACAACAATAGTTTTGTCTCTTTTACACATTTCTTGTCTTTTATTCCATACTTTCTGAATCACTTCTGTTTTACTGCTGCTTTGCATTCCCCTTCAGTCTGTTTTGTTTGGTTGGTTCATTGTTGCTTTTTTTTTTAATCAAGGAGAGTTTTCTGATACATGACTTTGAGGACACTCAACACTTCCAAGTTCTGCTAATACTTCCCACTGCAAGGATATTACCTTCTCACTGACATGTCAGGAGTTATTTTAATCTTTGAAAAATAATGCATTAAAAATAATTTTTGGTTGATGTTACATTCTGTTTGTATAAATATAGCCAGACCATGATTATTGCTACCAAGGCAACTACTAACTTTTGGTTCTGCAATTAACCATTTGTGTATCACAAAAACACTCTTTGTTGGGTTACTATGAAGCTAACTGAACATATTTGGAATTTGCAGGGGCCATAATTTTCTGCAATATATCCAGAATTTATACACAGGCATCCAGGCATTGTGCTGGACTAAAATGCCATGTAACAATGCCTCCTAATTTCCACAAAACATTAATGCCAAATTCTGCATTTCATTTTGATTTCTGGGGAAGTACTAGCTGATTGCAATGTCATTCCAAAACATAAGAAAATCAAAAAGGAGGGAAAAAAATAATCTAAAAATACTAAATAATCTAACCATGGTAGAGAATCCAATATATTTTCGCACACAATGTTTGTGATTGTGAAAAAAGCAATGCTATCAGTATCTATTCTTTCAGTGTTTTTGGACTTGCTATGCTGGAGCTATATAGCAGAGCAGTGCACAGCATGCAGTGCCAACAGAGAGTTGCCATTGTCCCTTTATAATCAAGGTGTCAGAAGCACAGAGGGTCCCTTTGTCTGCTCACTTCTGCAGGAGGAGATGTCACCGACACCATTTTTACAGCCTATTCATTGGCTTAAGGACAAGCAATAGATAATGGGAAAAGCCAAGTACCCCAAGAAAAGAAAAGAAAAGGAAAAGAACAGACTGCCACCAGGAAAATCAAGATACTTATGAATAAAAAAGGTTAACATTTAAATTAAAATAGAAATATGGGAAAAAGAAGTTACAAAAGCAGTCTTGCAGGCAGAAGTTAGTAGAATCTCTTCAATAAGAAAAAAAATAAACAATCAAAAGAAGGCAAGGACACCTTCGCCACTGAAGTCACAAAAGAAGAGATATGTGCCTCGGAAGTGGATGTTTGTTCTACTTTCTTTCCTTTAGACATAGAAGCAGCAAAGATGGATAATTTGAGGCTTATAAGTCTTGCTCCCAGCCTTCAGTCATACTTCCAGGGAAGCAACCAGTGGCAATAATCCAATGGGTCAGCTCCTCCACTGAAATTTTGACAATACTTGATGAAAGAGGTAAAAGGTAATTTGCTTCAAACAAGGTTTTATGAACAAAAAAGGATCTATGACTAAAAAAGGAAAATATGAGGTTTCGAAATCAAATTCAGAACTCTATCTTTCAGTCTCAGAATTACATTAAATTTTGTGGTTTGCATTCCTTCACAATTTCCTTAGCAGTTGCTGTGGTGAGACTGTGTCACCTCTGAAAATGCCACTGAGCTCAATAGGTATTCCCAACCAAAGGACATCCAGCCCCTCCATGTGTCCACTTTTTACCAGTTTTCACAGAACATATACATTTGTAGGGCTGCAAATATGATCACTGCTGTCCTGGTTTTTGCTAGGATAGGGTCAATTTTCTTAGTAGTTAGAAAGCACTGTGCTTTGGTTTCAGTGAGGATTGTTATGAGAAGAATGTTGATAACTACAAGGACACTGTGCTTGGGCAGTTTCCAAGAAGAGAGGACTGGAAGGGGGGAGTGGAGAAAAAAAAGTGTAGTAGTCAGTAAAACTCAGAATTGACAGTTGAATATGTCAATAAGATATTCCATATCATATTGCATCATGTTTAGTATATTAACTGGGGCTGACAGGAAAGGGGGGGATTCTCTCGGGAATCACTTGTGCTCATTTTTCCAGGATTGCGATTTCAGCTTCGGAGTTCCTTTTTACTCCTCCAGGATCATTACCAGCGGGGGGTGAGCATTTGTACTGTGCATCATGCACATATATCTAGTTGTTATCATTATTACTCTTATTTTTATTATTTTTATTTTATTTTACTCTAATTATTCAATTGTTCTTATCTCAACCTACAAGTCTCCTCACCTTTACCCCTCTAGTTCTCTTCCTGATTCCCTGGGTGAGGGATGGGGGGGGGGAGGGAAGGGGACAGGAGAGGGGGAGGCTGTGAGTGGCTGTGTCTTTTTTGGCTGCTAGATAAGTTAAACTATCACAACTGCTATATATTCCACTGCATCCTATGCTTTGATATTAAATAACTGCATAAATAGGGACCTACATTATGTTTAGTTACACACTAAATCCTTGCAAATGTGTCAACTGAACTATAGACTTAGATGGATTTGACCCCAGAAGGAAAACATAGGGGCAAATTGACTGTCTAAGTGACAAAAAGGGAACTCACTAAGTTTATTTAATACAATGACACTAACAACTCATTCACAGTCATCTGGGTTATCATGTTATCCTGAACAGGTTGTCCAGAGAAGCTATGGATGCCCCACCTCTGGAAGCATTCAAAGCCATGTTGGATGAGGCCCTGGACAGCCTGATCTAGTGGTTGGCAACCCTGTCCACAGCAAAAGGGCTGAAAATAGATAATCTTTAAGGTCCTTTCCAACCCAAACCATTCTATGACTCTATGTTTCTGTGATAAATGGTACGTTAACTGAAACACTGCTGAAATGCATGAGATGTCTGTCAACAGAGACCACAGGTTTCACCGCTGGAATGGCAAACCACTAAAGCTGATCTTTGGGATTGCTAAGAGACACAGTAATGCCTCAATATAGCCTATGAGCTAAGTAAAAATTGAAAATTCTTAACATGACTAATCTAGAGCATATAAAGCACTTGCTAACACTGATTGCTATAATTATAATGCCAAAAACATCAATAACTTGGAAAGAATTATAAAACAATTTGGATACTAGCTGTGAAGCTCTAAAATAAAAAAAAAAAATATGTATAGCTTATAACCTGTAAATTCCCTGGTCCTTGCAAGAGGTTTTTTCCTAAAAAAATACTATCTGTATATTTTTAAGCTTGAATTTAGAGAAAGCCCTTTACTCATGCAGCTCTAATGTCTTTCTCAAGATTCTCCAACATTTCTAACAAGCTTTGTCCAGAATGTACAATATCCCTTCCATTCATATGTCTAAGTACTTCTTAGCTTCTTAAACACATTTTCACTTCATAAAGTCAATATAGGAAAAGGTCAGTTTTAGAGCTCTTCTGGACATTCCCAAGGTGTAACAAGTGAGAGTATGCAGAAAAAAATAAAAAAATAAAAACAAGCATCATAGACAGTATTACTAAGAGGACATATTATTCTGAGCCATGCTTTCTCCTTCCTTGAGTAATTTACTGCTTATAACCATGACATTCCTCCCTCACAAACCTTTCTTCTCTGAGAGTGCTGACCCTTACCCTGCTCTCCCATCTATTTCTCTTACACTCCTCTTTCTATCTGCTCTGGTAAACCCATTAAATCTGCATTAAAACTGCAAAAAGAAGAATATTTGACAAACTGACTTGACTGCTGCTGACTCTGGTATAATCTGCTGTCATTTGCCTCCATTGCTGTCAACATTAAAGGTCAAAGAAAAGAGTAAGTGTAGCTCCTGAGGGGCAGTGGTTCTGGGGAAGCAGGCTGGCTTCTTCCACCATCTGTAGCAGCTGAGTTTGTTATAGTGGCTTTAAAATTTCATTTCCTGTGTCACTCAAGTTGCAAAACTGGACTCAACCTTTCACACAATTTGGTTGACTTTTTCTGCCTTATCAGTTTTCATGTATTGACACATAGGTAAATGTTCTCTGAGGTTTTAATTACAAATGAGTTTTGAAACCCAAATCACCTGTCCCCAGGAGAATGAAAGATACATAAGCAGACATGGATGTACCAGGCACTGGTACTAAACACAGAAATAGACTCGTCACTTTTATAAGACCTGTCAAGAAAGGAGAATTCTTGCAATTCAGAACTTGACTCCATTAATTAAAATGGCAAATAAAGGCTCACATTCTAAACCTGGCTATCTCAACACAGGTAATTAACGTTAGTTTGTCTGCTGAGGTGAGTGACAAAAGATATGTACTAAATGTATTCATATTAAAAGACTTAGTCACACAGTGTTATGCACAGACATTTAAAAATTAGTCCCTATTTTATCATTATCCCTGTGCACTCATGCAGACAATGAATGGAGACAGAAAGCTCAATATCATACAACTAAATTTCCATGTGAAAAAAATTATGCAAGGACTACCTTTTCTATATCTTTCAACTTCACAGACCTCAAACACCTTCACAGACCCCTGATGAGGGGCCTGGAGTATCTGCCTTATGAGGAGAGGCTGAGAGAGCTGGGACTCTTCAGCCTGGACAAAAGAAGACTCAGAGGGGAACTTATCAATGTCTATAAATACCTGAAATGTGGAGGCCAAATGGATGGGGCCCAGTGACAGGACAAGGGATAATGGGCAAAAACTGGAACACTGGAAGTTCCAGACAAACTTAAGGAAAAACTTTACTGTGAGGGTGCCAGAGCCCCGGGACAGGCTGCCAGAGAGATTGTAGAGTCTCCATCTCTGGAGATGTTCAAAACCCACCTGGACGCCTTCCTGTGCAACCTGCTGTATGGAACCTGCTTTGGCAGGGCGGTTGGACTGGATGATCTCCAGAGGTCACTTCCAGCCCCTATGGTTCTGTGACTCTGATTCAATACTGTAAAAAAGTCAACATACATGATGACAGGAATTTTTCATTTAAGACCTCAGTGACACCAATTTTGCAGTGGACAAAGTTTACAAGTAGCAAATGTTTATCTTCCTGTTTCTGATTCTTATTTTGCATTTAAGTTATAATCCTTCCCTTTGATTTTCTATGAAAGCAGCAGTAAAATATTTTTCCATTTTTCTGACATTTCTAGACTGTGCTGTTTCTTAGATCATTATTCTGGCTAAATCTTTTGATACAGTCTTCTCTTTTGTAATGATTGCCAATTTAATTTTTTTTTTCTTTTTTTTTTAATTAAATCTAGTTCCTGTCAATCTATTACAAACTCTCAGAACTTGCGTTTGGCACAGGAAATTTTTTTTACTATAAACTTAAATTTTCATATCTTTCCCATCTGTTTTATATGACAGTAATGAGACTCTTAAAACGGGACTCTATTTTTGCAGTATTCCAAAAATACCTTCTGTGCTGTATATTGTTTAGTAATACTCTTTGCATAGTGCCATTAATCTCTAAGGGACAGATGCTGATAGTGGTTTTTAGTGCCCTTAACTTCCATTGAAGTCAGAAAGAAGTGAAGATCCTTCTCTTTTCCCAGGAAGTGATCAGTGCTTGGCAGAAGTGGATGCTAATTGGCCCATTGGGAGAAACATAAATGCATAAATACGTGTAAGTGTGCTTGTTTTGTTCAAGACTAACTACATATTAACCTCATGGTTTGTCTGAAGTAAATATCAGTTGCTATTTTTTGCTGAATTCTTATAGTCCTAAATTCAGAAGCTGCAGTAGAAACAAAAAAAAATTATCTTGTTTCAGTTTCCTTCACTGAAATCTGTTTTTTCTGTTATAAAAATGTGTTCACTGAAAGAATGAAAATGCAAAAATATTATCAATCTCTCAACTTGAAAAAGTTGAAAAACATCAATCTCAACTTGAAAGTGTGCATGGTAAAAACAGCACAAAGCAACATTACCAAATTTTCAGTGTCTAAAATATAATCTAGACATTTATCAACTTGACTAGTTTCTGTTTGGCCAATTAAAAGATGTGAAATGGTTGGATAAGGTCCAGAGGAGGCCACAAAAATGATCAGAAGGATGGAACACCTCTGCTATGAAGAAAAGTTGAGAGTTGGGGTTGTTCAGCCTGGAGAAGAGAAGGCTCTGGAGGGACCTTATTGAGGGCTTTCAATACTTAAAGGGGGCCGGTAAAAAAGATGGGTACAAGCTATTTATCATGGCCTGTAGCATTAGGACAAGGGGTGATAGTTTTAAACTAAAAAAAGAGTAGGTTTAGACTAGATATAAGGAAGACAATTTTTACAATAAGGGTGGTGAAACACTGGCACAGGTTGCCCAGAGAGGTGGTAGAAGCCCCAGTCCTGGAAACATTCAAGGTCAGGTTGGACAGGGCTCTGAGCAACCTGATCTAATTAAAGATATCCCTGCTCACTGCAGTGGGGTTGGACTATATGACATTTAAAGGTCCCTTCCAACCCAAACCAGTCTATAATTCTACAATTCTATGAAAATGGAGAATAACTGTACATACTCCTAACTTATTTTGCTCATAACCAGGAAACCTAAAGTCCATATGTGCCAGAGCTAGGAACCACCTCTAGATGCTGGTACAGAGAAGTGGATTTGGGTTCACCCAGGGAGAAAGCAGCACAAGACATAACAGGACATCTCTGTGAGACTAGCCAGTGCCACTCCATTTCTATAGTAGGTGTTGATCTTGCTAGAACAGGGTTTACTAAATACTGAGGTCTGTTTCCTCACTGGACATAAGGGAGTTTGCAGACAGAGTTGGTTGGCAGCGATCTGCAGGGAGGAAATCGAGGAACGGCCAAGCTCAGAGGGGATTCTGCTTCTCTATTAGCTCAGGGTTTGTTTTCTTTGTTAATGAAGCCAAAGCTCTCGAAAGAGGAGAAGTAGGCATTTGCTAAAGGAAATAATATTCTTAGAAGGAGCACTGGCACTGCTAACAATGTGCCAGATCAGGTGCTGTTTTACAGAGATGAAGTGGGACAGAGCAGTTGGAAAAAAGAGCCAGTTGAAAAATGCAGTTGTACAACTGCATAGTTTTTAAAGGGACAGAAATTCCTCTACCTTATAGGGGTTCTGAAAGAAATCTAAAACAAAATATATATTTTTTCTATATTTATCTCTTGCAGTATATGTAAATCACAGAGATTAAGTCAAAGTGGGAAAAACTGGATAGAGATGAAAATGGAATACAGCTTCGGTCTCCATGCAGCTCATGTCCTATTTATCGATGAAGTCTGATCAGTTCACATTTCATATCCTGATCCAGTTACTCACTGGAAATAGCACTATTTTGGTTTCTGCTGTGCCACATCACCAGTTTTCTCATGCTAGAGACAGAGAAGCAGCTGCTGAAAAGTTCAACATCTTGAATTCATTTGCCACTAGATGGCAACTGCTTAACTTTCCCACAGCACTGCAGAAAACCTGTGAAGCATCAACAGTGTGTTCTCCAGACAGACTGCTCAGGTACAGTTTCATAACAGTCTTTCTTTGCAGCTACCTAAAAATTAGTTGCTAATTAGTTCAACTCATGACAAAATTTGCACAAGACACACATGTTAAAATGGAATAAGTAGGACTATGGCTTCTAAACTTTTCAGCCTTAGATTCTAGCACTGGGCGAGGGGCTGCAATCAATAACTGCCAGCAATCTCCTCCTTTACTTAATTTCCTTTAGGTTGTTCTGTAGAAGTAATAAATATGGAGCAGTTATTCAATTCCTCATGACAGAAGAATTAGCATCCAACAATAAAATTGACAGCCTCAAAACAAAACATTTCAGTTCTCAATTATTTGAAGTTCAACAAACCAAATGCAAGATCCTGCATCTGGTCAATCCCAAACATAAATGCAGACTGGGCAATAAGTGGATTGAGACCAGCTCCAAAGACTTGGGAGGGGTGGTGGGTGAGAAGCTAAACATCAGCCGGCAATGTGCGCTTGCAGCCCAGAAGGCCAATAACCGTGTCCTGGGCTAGATCAAGAGAAGTGCCAACAGCAGGTTGAAGGAGGTGATACTCCCCCTCTACTCTGCTTTTGTGAGACCCCACCTGGAGTGCTGCATCCAGTTCTGGAGCCCACAACACAAGAAAGACATGGACCTGTTAGAATGAGTCCAGAGGAGGCCATGGGGATGATCTGAGGGCTGCAGCACCTGTGCAGCACCTCCTGTGAGGACAGCCTGAGAGAGCTGGGGCTGTTCAGCCTGGAGAAAAGAGGGATTCAGGGACACTTTATAGTGGCCTTCCAGTACCTGAAGGAGGCCTACAAGAAAGCTGGGGAGGGTCTTTTTACAAAGGCAGGTAGTGATAGAACAAGGGGTAATGACTTTAATCTGGAAGTGGGTAGGTTTAGATTAGATATGAGGAAGAAATTCTTTACCATGAGGGTGGTCAGACACTGGAACACGTTGCCCAGAGAAGCTGTGGCTTCCCCCTCCCTGGAAGTGTTTAAGGCCAGGTTGGATGAGGCTTTGAGCAACCTGGTCTAGTGGAAGGTGTCCCTGCTGATGGCAGGGGGGTTGGAACTGGGTAATCTTTAAGGTCCCTTCCAACTCAAACGATTTTATGATTCTATGATCTCTCATGCCATTCTATTTAATTATTTTTAGTAAATGAATAAGTTTAGAATATGTTGTGGAATATTCCATCTTCTCAGAGAGGCAGGGTTACTGTTGTTCAAAAGGAGAATTTCTAGGAATGTCAAGGTCAAACTTCAAGTGTTAATAAGAAAAGAGTTTTCAAAGTTTCCTTAGCTCTATGGTTGAATTTCCAGTTGTTCTAGCATTATAGAAGGAAAAAGAGCAAGCAGAGGTTAGTTCCTCTACTATTCACTATTTTTATGTATTTCACATCAAAGCATTATTCTATATTGTACCCTCAGTAAATTCGCAGATGACACTAAGCCGGGTGGAAGTGTTAATTTGCTTGAGGGCAGGAAGGCTCTACAGAGGGATCTGCATAGGTTGGATCAATGGACCAAGACTAACTGAATGAGGTTCAACAAGGCTCAGTGTTGGGTTCTGCACTTGGGTCACAACAACCCCATGCAACACTACAGGCTTGGGGAGGAGTGGCTGGAGAGCTGCCTGGTGAAAAAGGACCTGGGAGTGTTGGTCAAAAGCTAGCTGAATATGAGCCAGCAGTGTGCTCAGGTGGCCAAGAAGGCCAATGGCATCCTGGCCTGTATCAGAAACAGTGTGGTCATCAGGACCAGGGAAATCATCCTTCCCCTGTACTCAGCATTGGTGAGGCCGCACCTTGAATACTGTGTCTGGTTTTGGGCAGCTCACTACGACAAGGACATGGAGGTGCTGGAGCGTGTCCAGAGAAGGGCAATGGAGCTGGTGAAGGGGCTGGAGAACAAGTGTGATGAGGAGCAGCTGAGGGAACTGGGGTTGTTGAGCCTGGAGAAAAGGAGGCTGAGGGGAGACCTCCTCACTCTCTACAACTACCTGAAAGGAGGTTGTAGTGGAGCAAGTGTGTGTCTTTTCTCCCAGGTAACAAGTGATAGAACAAGAGGAAATGGCCTCAAGTTGAGCCAAGGGAGGTACAGATTGGATGTCGGGATAAATTTCTTCAGTGAAAGGGTTCTCAGGCACTGGAACAGGAGGCCTAGGGAGGTGGTTGAGTCACCATCCCTGTGTCTAAAAGACTGGTAGATGGGGTGCTCAGAGATATGCTTTAGTGGTAGATAGGTACGGTTGGACTTGATGCTCTCAAAGGTCTTTTCCAACCAAACAATTCTATGATTTGCCTTTTTGTTTGAAATTATTTTCTGAATTTAAGTGGGATTTATGTTCAGGTCACATTCAGAGCCTTTCTGAAATTTATTTCAGTAAAAAAAAATGTTTTTTATAAAAATAAATATCTCCATACAGCCTATGCAATACTCATAAGAAAAGAAAAGCATTGCCTAGTTGGAAAGTCACACCCTGACTGAGACCTCCTCCCACATGCTCTTGCTTTCTTGCTAAAAAATCACTGCTAGACAACAGAACCTGCTTCTACTTTTTGTCACATTAATATTATCTGGAATAACTCTGCTGGTGTTATTTGGCTCAAACTGATAAAAATTGTATTAGAATCAAGTGCAGTATTTTCAGACAAATAATAACACTCAAAATGATCTATAATCTTTCTTTCTGTGGAGTTTTAACTCATAAGCAAGAACTGGAAGAGATATCTGTATTTTTTTACTGATGAATTGACAGGGTTTAGCCAGGGTTTTTTTTATTTTCTTGTAAAAATATAATATCTAGCACTTGCCTTACTGGTATTGATTGTATGCTGAAAACCTTTCCCAGAATTAGATTTTGTACAGAAGTTGGAGACATATTTCTAAAAGATGTAAAGTCAATAGTAGATAATTTACTTTTGATAATGGCCTCAATTATTTACTAGCAATCTGTCCTGAAAAGGTCTGTTGGGGCGAGCTTTAGCTACTCTTTGAGATTTCTCTCTTGATGCTGAAGAAGATTCTTATCCTCCCATTGAACGAGGAAAAAATATTTCTTTTTTACTTACCCTTTTTTCATGGGACAGGCAAAAAATTTGATGCCTCATTTCTTCCCACATGGCAGTTTTAACCCTGCCTGTTTCTGTCACTGTGCCTCTCTGTCAGCCATTTGGGCCACCCACAACTGCTCTCCTTCCCCCTCCACATCCCTCCTCAACCTCTGCCTCACTGTGGTCTTTCTGCCTCCTTAGAGGATGGTTGTAGGTGACTCTCAGGAGCCCCTTCAAGAGCAGTGAGAATGCTACAGTGGTGAGAGTCCACTTTGCCATATGTAAGAAGATATTTTTAATGGTATACTTATTAATTAGTGATCTCTCTGAAAGATTTGTCTTCTTGAGACACAAGAGGCTTAGCCATTCACTGCTATTTGAGATTGATGGGAATGGTGCAACTAAACTTTTCAGATCTCAGTTCTGCTGTGGAACTGTTTCCCTATGTCCTGCAGTATTTTCTGTTTGTAAAAAAAGCAGCTAATTTTTGCAATACTGGTATTAGGAGCCTAGGTTTTTTTTCTAGAAGTATTTCTCCCCCTGGAGCTGCAGTTAAACTGTATTTTTAAGAACTGTTTTTCTTATAATGGGATTGAAAACACTTATCAAAGAAGCAACTGCTGGCAATGACAGTGTCTCAAGTCCCAGGTAAAAGGATCTCTCCTGTGAGGATGAGAAGCTTAGGTAACTTTGTGGTTAGGGTTACATAAAATGATTGCCTGGTGAGCATTGAACTCACCGGACTTTCATCAGCAAAGGCCAGGAAAATTGTTACCCATGAGAAGAACGTCAAGTAGAAGTGGCAGCATGCAGTTTTATCTGTGCTGAGTTTCCACACTGGATGAACTCATCCATGAAATACAAGTGGTTGGTGGACACTTTTTGACTGCTTTAGGAAGGGATACGCATGGTGATTTTGTAATGATCATACGTGGATGTTGTATTCATTCCTTATGCTCAGAAGTGACACGGACCACTTGGATTGAAAGAAAATAAAACCCAAAACATCTGCTCAACCAAAAAAAAAACCCACCTAAAGAAAACAAGAAAAAACTGAGACAGAATATAAATCACAGAACTGGATGAAAGGGCATCAAACCTCAGAGTGCTTTCAAAAGCAACCAAAATTTCCCAAAGCCATATTAACACCACAAACAGCTCATAGCTGAAACAAGCAACCTGCCTCAAGCAATGATGATTGGAGAAAGTGAAAAGAGCAATGAAGTCTTACAGCAGCATCAAAATAGGAATTCCTGAAGTTTAATGAATAAAAAGGCATTGGTAGCTGAGGTAACTGCCAGTGCAACTTCATTTAAATATTTTTGGACTATGAGTTGATACACCCTTGGCTGGATTTTGAAAAGTTTCCTAATTTGGACTGACATTTCTTGCACCTACAATAGCATTTACATGACTAATAACTTGGCCAAAGAAACAAGGTTTCTGCCTGTGAGTCATAAAATGAACATAGTTGAAAAGAGAAGATAAACAGCCAAATCAAGACAACTTTCAAAACATAAGCTTCTTTCACCACATAGATGGAAGATGAAGTATTGTGTACAAGTCATGTTCAGTAATAGAAAATAACTACATGCATTTGTTTACACTGGCTTCATCTGTGATTATCCAGTTTAGTATAATCCAACTAGTACTACCACAACCCACTTTGTTTTCCAAGCTGTCTTTAGACTTTTAGCAAAACTTTCAATAACACTGAAATAGCATAGGAACTCAAAACTGATTTTCAAATATTGTCATGTCTAAATGGAAGATTGAACTTTATCATGGTAGCCTGGAAACCAAAAGCAAGCTGACAGCATGAAGCTCTGTGTGGGTTAGTTTGCCTTGCCAGGAGAGAGGCAGACAGGGGCTGAATCCCCCTGACTTGGCTATTTCTAGGATTATTGCTTTTTTTTTTTTTTCCTTTCATCTCCACCTCCCCTAGCTGTGAGTGTAAAAGAAACAACATGAAGTAGAGAATTTATGGAGAGCATCAGTAACTCTGCCAGGTGGGATACTGAGTCTATGTACTCCATATACTACTGAGGAATGACTACCAAGGAATACTGAATCTCAGTCACACATCCTGGTGGGTAACTTGACTGTCACTTCCAGCTCTCCTGCAGTTGTGTTTCTGTATCTCACACTTGTATGCAGAGATTGATGAGAGATTAAGGTCAGATTTTAGGTCAAACTTTGACCTAAGAAAATCTAAAGAAATCCAGAAAAATTGAAAGATTTCGTTTTAAAAGGCTGCAGAATCAAGGTTGTTGGCTTTTGTTGTGAACATTATGTATTTTAGTTGCCAAAATAAAATGTAAAACAGCACTAAAGAGGTTTGATATATTTCAGTTCACATGAGCAATTTTGTTCATTTTAAGTTCATTTGCTTTGTTTTCATGGACCAGCAAAACTGAAGTCAGTTATTCACACTGTTCTACATGAAAACCTGAGTTCTCAAATGGAACAAAAGAAAGAAGTTGGGTAATAAGCAGCCTTGAAATAAGACCTTTTAAAAGCCCCAACAAATGTACAAAATAAGCCACCACCCGAGTTCGCATTTCAATCACTGCAATATTCATTGTGTTTGTTTTATTTCCAGTGCATTAATCTTATGTTACATTATGTTTTATTTGAATATATTCTGAAATATTTCTCTTTCCTTTGGTGACATTTTCAAAATGAATGATGATTAAAGGGAAGGTGGGGGAGAGAATATTCTGTGCTTCTGCAATGAGTATCCACTAAGTTTACTTCTATGAAAATTAAATAGATATTAAAAGGAAGCCTGTTAACATCTAAAGAATAAAGGGCTAGAAGAAATAAATGGCAGTGTTTTATACAGAAAGAATTATTCCATAGTGGCCTGCTATTGCTAAGGCATCCCAATCAGTCATTTGTTCCCTGGAAACAGGTCAGCAGCAAGACTTTGATTTCTCCAAGATCAGTTGCAGTTGCTGTGGCCGGTCCCTTTTGTATTCGGAACAATTGTCAAGCTTTTAACAATATACAGGTGATTTTGGTATGAAAAATGCACTGTAGATTTAGTAAGTACATATCCTGCACTAATAGGAACCCAGGGCCATTTTGCAAAAATGGTACCTAAAGGCTTGAATTCTTACTTATAGAATCACAGAATGGTTTGGGCTGGAAGAGACCTTTGAAGATCTAGTCCAAACCTTAGTTAATAGCTAGTCCAACTACTTCAGCTACATACCTAGTTAGTCCTGTCTTTCGCCTTCATTTCCCCACTTCCAATGATTTTTTTCCTTCTTTTTCACCTAGACAAAACACTATGTGTCATATGAAAGAGTTTTGGGCTTAACATGTTCAGCAGCAATAAGCTCATCCTTCTAGTGCTGTGCCCCAGACTCTGTCCTCCTGCAGAATATCACATCAAATTCAAGCTCTGGAGGCTAATTTTCAATGTCCTCCTTAGGGCTGGCCTTAAAAAGAGTGAAACCCTCCTGAGAGCAGAGCTCTGACACTGGCAGCTTCCAAGAGGACACTGAGCAGCAGGACAGGAGTTTACGACCTTGAAGAAGAGACAAAGTGGTGAGAGGTCTTCTTGCTTTAGTGGGTTTTCTCACTGCTCCCATCACACACAGCAAGAAAAGCCCAAGGAAGAACAAGGGAGACAAGAAGGAAGTGATACAAGAAGAAAAATATATATTAAATAATACCTTGGACTGCCTCATGGAAAGTAGAAAAACAGGTTTAGGTGCTTAACTTTGTGACACAGGTGTCAGCTCTTATGGGGAGACACCACAATAAACGCATGGCACGACTGTGCACACAAAGCACCATCACTCCAGCTGACACTGTGGCCTCCCCCACTGCTCTCCATTGATACAGCTGGTTTATGCTGCTGAAATAAACTGTGTGGGGCTTTGCTGTGCAGCCTCTGGTGGGACTACATGGAATTTTTAAAGGAGTGGCAAATTCTAATTTACTGTAGATCCAGGATGCTGATATAAGGGTTTTAGGAGGAGGCACTGTTTTGCTCCTTGCTACATTTACTACCTCTGTTATGTGCTTTTCAGTGTCCTTCCCATTTGTTCCTCTCTTCTGTTCTCACTTTACATTTTCCAAACCTTTTTTATCCACTCCTTTGTATTTCCAGCACTTTAACTGTACTAGCATATCAACAGGACCTTCCAGGGCTGGACTTCCTCCAGCACATTCCTCTTGCCTAGTTTTAGCATTTCCATAATGAACCAGAATTACTTTTTTTCAGTGGACTAACCCCCTCTTTTCAAGTAGCTGGTGTCAAAGGTAGTCTGAGGGCAGCTCTAACACTTGGGCTTAGAAACTCATGTAGAGTTTCACATCAACTTACCCCAAAAGGTGAGCACTACAGTGTATAATCTAAATAAGTCATTTCAGTTCATATCTCAGGCAACAATCATCATAGATTCATAGAAAGATGTGAGTTTCACAGAATGTTGTGAGTGGGAAGGGACTCACAAGTCCAACTCTTGCCCCAGCACAGGACAATCCCAAGATTCAGACCATGTCCCTGAGAGCGTTGGCCAAATGCTTCTGGAATATTGTCAGGCTTGGTGCTCCACCACCCTCTGGGTGAAGAACCTCTTCCTCTTGCCCAACCTAAACCTCCCCTGGCACATCTACCTGGCATTTCTCCTGGTCCTGTCATTGGTCACCAGAGAGATCAGCACCTGCCCCTCCACTTCCCCTTGTGAGGAAGTTATAGAGTGTGATGAGATCTCCTCTCAGTTTCCTCTTCTCCAGGCTGAACAAACCAAGTGACTTCAGCCTCTCCTCATTCGCTTTCCCCCCTAAACCTGTCACCAATTTTGTGGCCCTAAGGGGCAATATGCCAGGTGTTGGGAGAAGGTTAGTGAAGTAAAGCTGGATTGGTATTGAGTTCAGTCTCACTACGTCCCTTTGTTAATTATACCTGGAAGTGGCATTTAAGGCATATAAATAAAATTAATCTTTAGGAATTGCTATAAATATTCACAGTCAAGGATATAATAAAAAGAGGCCTGAAGAAATTAGAAATAAAATTATAATCAGCTTAGAAAAAGGAAAAAAAATGCACCCAACAGAGGAAAAACTCTGAATCCTATACTTAATTTTTTAATAATCAATTTAATAAGCTTGTGATAATGAAATAAACTAGAGCAGGGTATTTTGTGCACAACAATGACAGTTCGAACTTACTAATTTTGCATATTTTAGCCTACCAGAAGCCATCAGAAGCACTAAAGAGCAACTGGCTGTTCTTCCAGCTATTCACAGACAATACATTAAGAAGCCTTTGCTAAAGCACGCTTTCAGTTTAATCTGATTTTTTTTTAAATTCAAAAAGCAGATGAAAGGCAAACCAGATTTCATTAAGTTTTCTCCAGTCTGTTTGTTAATTACTGAGTGTTTCAGCTCTAGTCTGATGGTTCCCAGCCGGCTGTACTGTACCTCCTCCTCCCACTCACTCTTGCAGAAGAGTTCTTGTTCTGCACCTTTTGGCACCAGTGTCATTTCAATGGCAGAATCATCCCCACTCTGCTGCACACCCCCACTTCCAATTCATACCTCTTGCCATTACACCCATATACAACACATCTACAAGGGACAATGCAGCGCGACACACAGATTAATGCTGTGCACCACCTAGGCTAATAAATATTGTTTCTCAGCAAGCTCATTTCTCTTTGCTGTATATAAAGCACTCTCCTTTCAGTGCAGACCATGGCACATATCCATAAGCTGACATTGTAAAATGAAGAAGAAGGAGAGACACTAGACTAAAGTAGAGGTAACCCCATTGGCATCTGGATTTCCACACTCATAGAAAAGGAAAAATACCTGACACAGTAGTTAAAATTTGCTTAAGAAAACTTTAATTTTTATGTAGAACTGTGTTCAGTTTTGAACCCCTGACTCCAAGAAGGACATGGAGGTGCTGGAGTGTGTCCTGAAAAGGGCAACGGAGATGGGGAAGGGTCTGGAGCACAAGTGTGCTGAGGAGCAGCTAAGGGAACTGGGGTTGTTGAGCCTGGAGAAGAGGAGGCTGAGGGAAGACTTATCACTGTCTACAACTCCCTGAAAGGAGGTTGTAGAGAGGTGGGGGTTGGTCTGTTCAACCAAGGAACAAGTGACAGGAAAAGAGGAAATGGCCTCAAGTTGTGCCAGGGGCAGTTGAGATTGGATCTGAGAAAGAATTTCTTTGCTGAAAGGGTTCTCAGGCATTGGAAGGGGTTGCCCAGGGCAGTGGTGGAGTCCCCATCCCTGGAGGGATTGTAGAGTGGTGTAGACATAGTGCTGAGAGACATGGGTTAGTCAGGGACTTGTCAGTGTGAGGTTGAGGATTGGACTTGATGATCTTAAGGGCCTCTTCCAATCCAGGCAATTCTGTGATTCTGTAGATTCCTTGTTTGTACTTGGAAACAGAAAAACTAGATCACAAGCCAGTGAAGGGACCCATAAGTAGTTAATTTATACACACCTATGACAAAATATCTCCCAATACTCTAACAGGAACAAAATAATATGTCCTCTAACAGATTTAGGTCCATTTTTACATTGCTGCCATCAAAGTAAATAGTCTGTCTGTGAGCCCTGCTGCATAAATTTCACATGTTCATTCACTGAAGTAAATTCAAAATTCTACAGTGCTCAAATAAATGTCTAAGATTTGATCTCATGTATATCAAAGCCACTCTTCTGAAATGCCAAGCAGCACTGACAGGACTAGGAGCACAATGTCACGTGAACACCTCACTTGTTGATGCACAAACTCTGCAAAGGGACTTCCCAGCCAAAATCTGCCATCAAAGTTTGGCAAAATTCTGTACTGCATTTTTTTTTGCAAGTTAAAATTCCACTGTTATGTTACAACTTCATGTTCTCAGAGAGTATTTCTGGTTTCTGTTTCAATTCTAGGTCTGCTATAAATCTGAAATACAGGTTAATGCATTTGACACAGTTCAAGAAATATGATGTAGCAATATAACATATAACATTTCCATTTACTGTTTTTATCAATGACACAGGGAGCTCATCTCAATACATTAAGAGAACTCAAATCTAATGTTGGTCAAAAATTTCCTGCTGATTCACTGTGAACTCTGAACATCCATTTGTTTCCTAATTTACTCCTACCATATTGTTTTTAAGGATTGCTATTACAGCACATGCAACTCATTAGGATGCACAACGAATAGTAGGGAAGGCTGTTTTACATAAAACCTTTGGCAATAGACTGAAGACCTTTCCAGCCATGCCTTTTTTATTAAAACTGATGTCTTTATTGGCATTCAGAAACGTGTTGCAGTAGCAGCTGCCTTAGGCTACTGCAATACTTGATCTGTCCCTTAGCCACAGCTCCTGACCTGGTCTGTGAGGAAATCTCAGTTACTCTTGAAGAACCTACACAACTTGTGGCAGCTCATCCTAAGTCAAGGTTACAATCATCTAGCCACATACCTTGAGCTGCTTTCTTGAAACTTCTCTCTATTTTCAGCAGGGCAAGAATTTCCATTTTTTACTCCTTTATAGAGAATAGAATAGAATAGAATAGAATAGAATAGAATAGAATAGAATAGAATAGAATAGAATAGAATAGAATAGTAGAATAATAGAATAATAGAATAATAGAATAATAGAATAATAGAATAATAGAATAATAGAATAATAGAATAATAGAATAATAGAATAATAGAATAATAGAATAGAATAGACTATTTCAGTTGGAAGGGACTTACTTACAACTAGTCCAACTAGATCATATAGTCCAACTGCCTGACCAATTCAGGGCTGACCAAGTTAAAGCATGTTTTTAAGGGTATTGTCCAAATGCCTCTCAAACACTGACAGGCTTGGGGCATCAGCCACCTCTCTAGGAAGCCTGTTCCAATGTTTGACCACCTTCTTGGTAAAGAAATATCCAGTATCCTAATACCCAGTTTAAACATCCCCTGGTGCAGCTTTGAACCATTCCTACATGTTCTATCACTAGATACGGGGGGGAAGAGATCAGAACCTCCCTCTCCACTTTCCCTCCTCAGGAAGCCATTTGGAGCAATGAGGTTGCCCCTCAACCTCCTTTTTTCCTAACTAGACCAGCCCAAATTCCTCAGACACTTCTCACAAAACATTCCTTCCACCCCTTTCACCAGCTTTGTTGCCCTCCTCTGGATGCATTCGAGGACCTTCATATCCTTCTTAAATTGTGCGGCCCAGAACTGCACACAGTATTCAAGGTGAGGCCACACAAGCATTGAAGTTTGAGTTGGACAATCTCCTTTTACTTAGCCAATTACCATGCAGTTAATCCTGTGAAAACAGAGGTTTACACGGGAGCAGCCCTGTTTACACACCCCCAGTTCAAAGATCAACAAAATCACTAACTTAGTGTCTTTGAGTTGTGTTGCAGTAGCACAATCAGAGCTACAGGATGTATGGAAACGACTTTCCGTACTTTAAGGCACCATATGTTTTCTAGTGCTTTTGGCTCTTGCAGAGCTAATGCTGCTTTTATTGCAAAAAATGAAGGTTTCTAAGAGAGGATTGTGTTTCTGGCATGTTTCTGTCATGGGAATGAGCCACATGTCTCATACCCACAGTATGGATACAATTTCCACAGTGAACTTGTATGACACGTTTTACACTGTTTCTGAAATTACTGTGCAGAATTACTACTAGTGACATTTTAAATAAGTAATGTGATTTTAATTGCACTAAGAGTTTCACACAGAGCAGAGTTTTCCAACCATTTCTACCATGAGGCTCTTTGTAGCTAAAGCCATAGTTTAATTATATGTGGTACCATTGTTCAATACTTGCCTTTCTAAAGCTTTTTCAGAAAAAATCCATTAATACTTTTTTGTTTTCAGTTGCAGTGTGCTAATTCAGAAAGACACAGATTTATTAGCTTCCTCTGGGAAGGTATTTTTCACAACCAAACCATATTATTATTATTATTATTATTATTATTATTATTATTATTATTATTATTATTATTATTATTATTATTATTATTATTATTATTATTATTATTATTATTATTTCATTTATTTAATTTATTTCACTGTTGTTTAAATCTGGAAATATTATATTCTTTTTTTAAATAAAAATATGCATATGCATTTTTTACAGGAAAGAGTATTCAAGTGAGACAATGTCTAAGTGCCCATTCTCTAGGAAAAATCAGAACTGGCATACCTTAATACAGTTTACACCCATTAGACTTTTGTACAGAACAAAGAAAACCCAGAAAAAACATAAATAAGTGACACCCATAAAAATAGCATATATATGTTCTGTGAATATCTTGCTTTTCTTTCTGACCCATGTAGTTTCTTTGCCACACCATTAATTTTTACACAGCTCCAAAAAGAAAGATGCCTACTGTGACTTTCTTTTGTATCACCTTGTAAAATATATATGCTGTGCTACAATATCTCCATAACCATCATGAGATCTCTATTTGCTTTTGCACAGAGCATTTGTCATTTAGCTCTGCCCTCCATTGCCAACAGTAGAAGCAGGAGCCAGTGCTATATGGTTAAATTTTTAATGAACTAATTTGGAATTTACCCTGGGATAAAGGCAATTCAGTCCAAGCACTTACATATTCAGTTCCTGGTACAGTCAGGCTATATTCACTTGAATTTGTAATTTAATATGCAATTCTTGTGCACAACTCTGCGAGAATACCATATGTGACTAGTTACCACAGCCTTTACCCAAAGCATATACTAACCATAGCAACATGGGCATCAGATGTTGCATAAGCAACCTGACAAGGGCTGTATTTTTAAATTTGCACACACAACAGTTTGAAAGCCAAATGCCTGCACATTTGGAGCTCCTGAAAAAAAAATAAGTGTTTTAAAACCACAGTTAGCAGCTGGGTTTAGACATTTTGGACAAAATGTTCGAGATTGAGTTCCTAAATTTAAATGCCTCGATTCGAATTTAAGTAGCTAAATAAGTGGCCTAGTTATAAGTGTTGAACACTGAAAACGTCTTTTCTGTTTACTCCAAGGGTGAGATTCCCTGCAAATCCATAAAGATGTAAATTGGACACCCCCATAGCTCACCCTGAAGCACCCAGGCACAGTGTTGGGTGTTCCCATCCAAAACTGTATTTTGCTTTATCTCTGCATGTATCTGTCATGCCAAAACTGAATTCAAATTGGCGGTGTCCAGAAACGATGCTCTCCTAGGCAAAGCCAGGAGCATTCCTCACTGTCCTAGGGCTACTCTTGTGTTTCCTCAGTTGTGTGAACGCTGCAGCACTTCAGATTGACTCTGGTATTGGGAATTGCCTTTGTTTTGGTGTAGCTGTGGGATGCTCCTGGTGCCCAGCTTGCAGCTTGCTGCTTCACATATCTCAGGCACCATCCTTGTGCCTTGTGTAAGCAGAGATGACAGCTTAACACAATATACATCAGAGCACCAGGACTGTCTAGGAGTGGTGGGGAGGTAAACTGTGTCATTGCTTGCCCTAGGGCACAATTTCTCCCCAAAAGGGCTGTACACCTCTGTGTGCCTTTTCCCACTTCTGTTAACCTATTCCTATGCAGGACAAAAGAAACCGGACAGTCAAATTCACTCACTCTCCCCCTGCTCAGCACTTTGTCCAAGCCAAAAGTCTCTGCCCCCCAGGCAACCATGGGAACCATTCTGGTATTTTTATAAACTAATTGAGCTTAGAATTAAACTAGTGTGGCACATCTCTCCTAACCAAAAGGCTCAGCTGTTTAGAGATACTCAGCTGTGAGTAATGCCTTCAGCATTCACAAAGGATGAAATGCTGGGCTGCCCATCCTGTTAATGTGCCATGGTGAGTGCTCTCAAGTTGGCCAGATCCAGGCCTTGAGGGAGTAACTCCAAAAAAGCATAATGCTGTAAAACATGGTATTTCTCTAGGAAGCCTTCCACTTTTGATTGCCAGCAAGAGCTGTGTTTTGACCTGGAAACCCAATTCTCATAGGACACTGCCTAAAGCTAGCAAAGGGGTCAGCGTGGTGCAGGCTAGAAAATGAACCAAGCAAGATCTGAAAATTCAGAGATGAACCAATGCATTTCTGCTGCAGAAAACAAGAGAGAGGCTAGAGGGAGTCCATGCTCCACTGCTTAGGAAATGGAGTGGGTCGGCTGGCTTTGATACAATCTCCATTGTCCTAGAAGCTACATGGAGATTATTAAGTGTGACCGTGGGGAAGACCTGGCAGACGCTTCAGCAGGCCACCATGTGTTAATACAGACGACGAAGGAAGGTCTCTTGAGGCTTAAACATGCCTTTTTAAAAGAGATGGAGTTTGGAAAAAAAGACCTTCAGTGAATCCAAGCACAGAGCAGAACTCAAGGAGAGGTCAAAAGCAGCAGGGAAAGCAATGGATATGACTTGTCCTTTCTGAGAATTTAATTTGGCATTATGACCCTAGCAGTAATTTCTGCATGGCCATTAAAGATTACCACAGTTTGTCTTATCCATAATGACCTACCTTATGGTTTATATTGTTACTCATCAAGTCCTATCAGAGCTCCTGTCACATAACACTGATAAGGGTTTTAATATTTGTGATGGATTTTACGGAATGGCTGGCACAACTCCATTCCAGTGATAAGAAATGTGCTCAGGGCATGCTTTCACATTTGGGTATTTTAAATTTTATTTTCTTACTTTTTGATGTTGGCTAAAAAAGAAAATCAGTGTCACGTTGCTCTTCTAGTAGAGAGTTTCTTGCAAAGAGAAAGGCTCTGGAGGATTTCCTAACGCTGATTAGACTTTGGGTTTTCCTGCATTCCCCTGTTGTGCTGTCCATAACTGGATCACATAACCAAGTGCCCTCTGTGCCCAGCTCCCATGCAGTGTGGTCCACTCTTTGCAATCTGTATAGCTACATGTGTAGCTGTCATGGTGGTTCATCTATCAGCACCTTCTCTTTATACACCTGAAGAATACTTCATTAATTATTTTGAAAATCAGGACAACTGTCATCAGAAACTGAGAGGAGTATTTGTCATTTCTTACCGATCTAGGACTTAAAGAAAGTGGTTATAAAATCTGATTGTACCATAACATCTCCCTTTAGGAGGAGTTGAGACGTGTAGGAGACCTTCCCATTAGTTCTAGCAGATCAAATGAGTAATATTTTCTACTGGAATAAATCTCCTAATACTATATTATTTGATCTGGAAGAGTCTTTTAGCATGATATCTAGTTTACACCTTAGGTGGACACTTTTTTTTCAGCTACTGGAGGCTTTAAGCAACTGTGCAACAAATAAAAATCAACCTGTTTTTTTAAACACAAGAGATTGTGTGAGTGGATTTGTTGAAAACAGTTACAAGGTTGTAAATACACCTGTTGAAAGATGTCGTTATTCAGATTTTTGTTCTTTCTTTTTTTTTTTTTTTTTTTTCTTGAAAAAGAACCCTGCACAACTGGGCTTGTTCATAATAGGCTGACTGGGGCCAGCTCCAGACACACACTATCTAAGCAGCTGCAAAGGACAACAGAGTGTCGAGAGACAGCAAAATAACCAGGAGTCCACTTTTTATTTTGACCATGCCAAAGCTCTCGAAGGCCAGGCTGGTAAATACTGATGTTGTAAAACAAAAGATACAGAGTACCTGGGCCATCCATGGTTGCTACTTAACCTGGCTAACAGGGAGCAAGAGCAGAAACACCAGATCTTGTAGCTTTTCCCCTCCTTGTCTCAGTCTGCTGGCCTCTTTGGGGCAACAGGACAAGGACTTCAGCTTCTCATCTTTAAGTCAGGAAAAAATAAAGTTCAGTTTTGCCTACAATGCTGAGAAGCTTTTAGCGTCACTTACAGCAATCAGACATAAGAGATGGCCAGTTCATGTTGTTATTCTACCAGAGGATATGTTTACACAGACAAGGGCAGGCAGATCTGACCTCTCTGATATGCCTGATCGAACCCAGCTCTGGTCCAGGAGCCATGCAGCTGCAAGTGGCTGCAGCATCCTCCTTCTTGGCAAACACAGCCACTCAACAGTGGGAGGGGAGCTGAGCCATGACCACCTACCGGGCAGCATGCAGTGCCGCTCGTGTCTGGCCTCATCACCCATGGAATCAGGACCTCAAAACCCACTGCATGGATATGAGTTCTAACACCGGGGAATTTATAACTTGTCCTAGTCAAATTCTAGCAAGTCCCAGTTAGCAGTGAAGAAAAATTATCTTCCTTGGAAAACTTTCTGTCTTGCTTATGGTACTCAATTTATCCACCTTTTTTGGCCATATTGTTAACATTAAAACTTTTGGAACAGGGACCTCCTTTTTCTTGCACCTCCACACAGTATGTAATCTATTGGGAACCTTGGGATCTGCTGCATTACAGTGGAAGTCAAAGAATAGCTTAGTTGATTAATGTGACTACTACGGGCTATTTCTCGTGAGCTATTCCATGTGATTATTTGCAAAGCCCTGTTTACTGCTTCATATGCTTGACCTAAATTCTGCAACACTTCAGTGCAAGAGACAGGAGATTGCTTTGGCTTCAGATAAATTAAGGAAATATATTATTTTTGATTAAGTATAAACAATACAGGCAGCAAAGTACTACTGTCTTATTTAATTTAAGTTTTGTTTAGCTTACTGGTCTTTAAAAAATTTATATTTCTAGAGGGTTCAGATTTTTTTCAATTAAAAATGCATAAGATAATTATAGAACTTGTCTGGGGGATGCCAGAGGCACCAATGATTAGGCAGGAAACTGGGGTTTCAGCACTTTGAAATTGATGGAGTATGTAAGCTTGAGTTTCAGGTAATTTCATTAGCTGGGTAGTAAAGTGATTAATAGTGGAACAAACAGCCATGTTGGAGACTGGCAGGACAGAGTACAGAGGTCAGGTGACAGTAAAAAAGACTGGTATGGAGACTTAGACAAGGAGAAGCTGCAGTTCAAACCCTCTGTCACTTGATCCTTCAAATCCATCACCTGGTGAGCAGGCAGAGATGGAGCACAGGAGGCAGATCCTAACTCTCTATAGAGTGACATTTTTTCTCTGATTTTTGGCCAAGGCTTATTTCTATCTATTTACTTTGCTGAATGACTCAGCCTATAGCTGAGATGAACTGGACGGATCATGCCTCTGAGCTGTGTTTTAGAAGGATTTTGGTTTATGTAAGTGAGTCCCCTAGAAGCCTTCACTTGGTTTTTATATGACAGACATCTTTCGGAGCAATCTGGACCTGAATGGGGTGGGAGGAGGGGTCCTTTGGACTATGGATTATGAGCTTGGAGGTACCAGGGAAGACATCCCAGGGCCTGATGGAGTGAAGAGTCAAAAGAACCCCAGTTCTCCCCAGGTTGGATGGTCAGTTCAGGAAGAAATTTATTTCTGCAAATATTTATGTTAGACAGGGATGCACTAGCTTCAACTACTAGCAGTCACTTACTGTCTTTCATACCACAGAAGTAAAGGCAAACATTGGTTGTCCTCTAAATTTTGGAGGTGATATGAAGACATAAGAGCCAAGAAGCTTGCAGAAACACAGGAAAGTCATATTTTTTCTCATCACTGACGACACATGTGAAATCAATAACTAGCAATATGCTTTAAGTACAAAATAATTGTTGAGTCAGGCAGAGAGTTTTGGAGATTCAAGTCATGTCAGAAGTACTCAGTAGTTTTATATCCATGAAAACCAAAGCATGGGACCTGGCAAAATTTAGCATGCCACATTGAGACCCAACATTTTCTAAAATATTTGTGAATCAGCTGCATTATTTTACATATTGTATGAATAAACATGTTCCTCTAATTCTTCTTAAATTGGATGATTGGTATAGAAATGAATGAGCGAGTACCAATCAAATGGAAAAATGCATGACTGAGTTCAAGCTTTAGATCACACACATTAGAAACATAGTTTTAGAAATTGGTGTTACATTTACCAATTCAGACATAGAAAAAATTAATCAGAAATAGACAAAATTCATCTTGGAATGTAGCTAAAAGAAAACCCACACCACCCACAATCAGTAAAGGGGAGGTATTCATGTTTTTAAGATCACTCCCCAGTGCTCTATCTTCAAGTCCACTCCAGGTGCTGGAAAACTAAGACCGTGCCCTTCAAATTTGTTATGATATTGACTCCAGAGTGTGTGGTTCTTAAGGAAGTGCCTGGACGCTTTCCTGTGCGACCTGCTGTAGGGAACCTGCTTTGGCATGGGGGTTGGACTGGATGATCTCCTGAGGTCCCTCCAACCCCCACCATTCTGTGATTCTGTGATGTTATGATTGGTTTGCATACTTTTATTTGGATTTGTCTTCAGATGTCAGTTGTGCCCTACGTGTGGTTAATGAAGAGCAGATAGTTTTGTTTTAATATTTTCTTCTGCATATAGTGTACAGAAAGCACAAGGAAATCTATAATACCCATCCCCCACCCTTTCATACATCTTTCAGCAAGATACGAAACATTGGCATGTATTAATATTGCACTAACTATAAAATTTTTTATAAAAAACATAAGACCAAAGTCTAGGAAGAAATAAATCTCTTGGAAAGGTTCTGTCTGACATGGACAGACTTGACATGAGTTCATCACATAAGACTGACTTTTTTGGTGGATTTTATCATACACATAATTTCCTTGTCATTCACAATGATCCCCTGGACAGGAATTGCTTTGATGCTGATGAGGATGATATAGCACTCAAGCATTTCTAGGTTACTCTGAAACTTAGATTCTCTCACATTCCCATAATAGGAAAAACACTTTTTTTTTGTAGAACTGTAAATGTTGTTGCTTAATTATACTTTTTTTCTCTTTAGGAACTTCTCTGTAAGAAGAAGAGAAGGTAGGTAGAATAGAATCAGTAGAGTTTCTATGTAAATGTAAATAAAAACTAAGTAATAGATATTTTTTTTCCTTGTGAATGATACTATAATTTTATCTTTATGGCTCAAACACCTTTTTAGTCAGTCTTGTCATTGCATCTTTGAAGTCTGTTCCACTTACTGTCCAACACAGATCAGAGCTGTGGTCCATCTGTTCTGAGACTGCTCTTCCACTGGGATAAGACCTGCTGTTATGATTTTGAGGCTTTAGACAGAGAAATAAGCTCTCCTTCCTTCTCTAAATATAACACTGTTTTTTTCTGTAATCACTTCGTTATTCTGTGTGTCAAAGATAAGAACCATGAGCCAATTTTTGGTTATCCTGCTGCCAACTAGCACTTAAAATTTCATAGATGGCCTATGCCATGCTAATCGTGAGCTTAGCACGGATGTTAGACACAGAGAGGTAATGTGCAAAAGTTGCCAAGTCTCATTCTGAGTGCTAAAACAGTCAGGCTGTGAGTGCTGAATGTAGATTCAAAAGCAATCAAACCAGGTGAGTCTTGGGAAAAGTGAAATGGAGCTGCTCACTAGATGAAAACCTGAAAAATGCCATCTGAAATAGGTCTGGGGGGCTGATGCAAGGTGATTGCCTTCACCATCATTTCTTTTTCATTTCCTGGAGCAAAAAAATAGTAAAATTCTGCAGATAATGGTAAGACTGGTGGAATGTACAAATACAAATGTCACGTATTTGCAACGTCCAAAAAAAGCAATAAATCTAACTTTGCTAATCTTCCCTTCTTGATTACACTTCTAATGAAGAACTGGGAATAGCCTTGTTACTGTAGAACATGCCTCCAGCCCAGCTGTGAGCAATACAACTATGCTGCTACAACACAGTGGTGGTAAGTATAAAACAGCAGAGTGATAATTTAATAGGGAAGATCAAAGTGAAGACTTCAAGGATCATTCATGCAATTCTTATTCATATCAAGAGCATCTGTAAAATAAACTTGCGAGTGATTCCTTTAGAAGCAATAATCAGTTCCTAATTGCAGTCCCTCTAACCAGGTCCATGTTTGCAACAAAGAGCTTTAAACAATTGCTGCAGGATAACATAATGGAATACTTCACAAACTGGTCACCAAAAAAGAATCTGGATGATTAAAAAATGTTACAGATAAGTTCAGTACTCACATTTCCCAAATATGCAATGTAAAAAGGTAAAATACCTAAGGTTGGCTTCAGGAAAGAAAAGGTTTGAAACACAACAGCACTGCAAGAATGGCTTTCACAAGGTCCTGGTAATACTAAAGGATCGATCATCCATAGAAAAATTAAAAACTTTTTTAAAATAATTGGTAATTATACTGAAGCTATGGAAACTTTCCCTGTGAGTTATCAACTTAATAACCTACTGTTTTATCACTGTGCCCTAAAAGAGGAGCATGGCTTCAATAAAAACCTAGTTCAATACAATACAATGACAGTATGTTCTGTCATATGTTATATGTTCCATAACTGGAAATCATATTTCAGCCTACTATACAGTGTCCCTAGACTTAGTGATGAGCAATTTATTAATAATTTAATATTATAGAAATAATTAATCTTTGAAAAGTTTCTATTAAAATATTTTCATTGTTACTAATTTCTCTGTCATGTCTTCAGCAATGAACAAGACCAAAGAAAGTAAAAAAAAAATCATTGTGCTAGAGACACTTTAAGGGTAACAATGTGCTGGTAAGAAAGTTTTTTCTCATCTTCTCTGTGTAAAAGACAAAGCTCAGCTAATAATCTGAGGTGTGCAGGTTTGCATCCCTTTCCTATCTCCTGATGTCTATCATTCAAATTTGGGGATTAAAGATACTTAGCTATTATCCAGATAAAGCAATCTTTCAAAAAGAAGCCTTGCTATATAATGAAGGCACAAAACAGAAGTAAAATTAAAGCTGATTCTGAAGAATTGGACATTATATCATCCTTACATTAGTGATTAATGCCACAAAGCACGGGATGCTGGAGACAGCAAGGTCATCAAATTGGACAAGCCAAAAACTTCACACTTCATGCACCTTGGCTTCCATTGTGAAACATGGACTTACAAAACAACATTCTCAACTAAATAGTATTTCTATTTTCACACCATTTTATGATCTTATTACTGGGTAACTCCAAAAGTATTTTCTAATTATGTAAATCCTATAGCATGGTTTGGATATGCTTTGCTTGTTTGTTTATCTTAGTCAGGATATATAATCTATAATTTAGATTAAAGTCTTTAAGAGTTTAAAATAAGCTAATAAGATCCTTGTATTTTTTTTTTTCATTCTAGTCTTAAAGACTGCTAAAATAAAAATTAGAGGAAGAAGAGAGAGCTTTTTACAAGCAAATAAAAGAGTGGTTTACAATCAAATTATTGCAAATCTTGAAATTTGGACACTACCTTCCCTGCTGTATTATTTACATTGGTATTAGATGTTATTTTGGCCAATGTTAAGATATCAATACAAGAAAAGTATCTTTGAAAGATAAAAAAGACCAGAGCATAAATTAAAGTTTTCAGTGAAACCCCACATCTTGCTTCACTGATGACTAGAAAAATCAATGCATTTTTGGTTTTGCTGATCCATTGCTTAGTCACAGTCCTAAAATAAAAATCATTTCCTTCCTGTTTGTTCTAGAAACTTCAAAATTGCCTCTTAGCCACAAATCAAAAATGATGGAGTCACCTTGGCCATTCAAGAGATCTTCAGAGTGATTGCAATAATCAGGCAAACTTTATAATGAAGTACAGCTGTAATGAACACTTACACAGTTAAACTGCAGAATTTTCCATTGGGACACAATATTCTCCCTTACTGTAAGTTTTACAGTAGCCACACAACATCTGTGTTGGTCATGTTGTCCTTCTTGCCTGCAGGTCTCCACTTTACTAATCCTCACAGATGATACTGTCTAAAGATGTATGGAGCTGCAGGGAAGATGCAAGCCCGAAGCTCAGAAGATGAGTGGCTCTACCACTGGCTCCACAAAGTGGCCTTCAACAACATATGTACTTATCAGGTTTGTGCCTTTGCTGTTCCCTTAAATTTTGTGGCCTAAATGGATCATTGCTTCCACATATGTCTGTCTACCAAGCCTCATGCTAACAGGTCTTTATATGCTGCTATATATTAGAAAGATTCAATATGCTGTGGTTCTAGTATTATCTGGATCTCTGTCCTCTTCTAGTATCTCTGAGTATGCTCACCTCATGCCTTGGCCTTCTAAACTCTAACTTGAGGTTAATAACCTCTGTATCAGCTTATTTCACTCTCCTGATCCAACTGGTTTGTCTCATTTTACTTTTTCCGCTTCAGAATTTTGAAGCCAATGGAATTTATGGTTGCCAGACTCCTTTGTGTGTATATATATGTATCTATACATAAATATTTATAATGGTTAATGATCATAAAAGACTTAATTTATGATAGTAGTTTACATGTGTACATACTTACATTTTTAACTGGACAAATAAGCTTCAAAAGGACAAATAAAAGATTTTTTCAGTGAGTTGACACAAACATCCCTCTTACGGAGTTTCCTGCCTTTCTGCAAGATCCATGTGTCACCCAAAAGGGTGTGTGTGGGTGCTCATAAACAGTCTGTGTAAAAGAAGCACCCAAAACCTCAGCGGGTGTTTGCCTGACAGTGATCACATGAAGGAGGAAAACAACCACCAGCTGGATTAAAGAGTAACCAGGGAATTACAAAGCCTTTTGAAACAAAGGAGTCATCTTGAAAAGAAATTTAAAAGAAAGAAAACCCATAACAGTGAGCAGACACTTTGTCATGGGGACAGGGCAGCATCAAACCAGATTTGATACTGCCAGAAGTTGTCCCATTGACTTCACAACCTCCATCTGAGGCTCAAAAGAGCATCCTACTTGCTGGACACCATGAAGAGCCTGCACCCAACTAATGGGCTCACAGTGCAGGGGCAACAAGTATCCACACCTGGGGTGTGTGGGTGTCAGTGTGTGTGTGTGGTTTTCTCATGAGCAGGTAGATTAGCAGTTTGTCAGAGAAGCATGGTTGGCCATGAAGCTGATGCATCTGTGGCTTGAAAGTACATAAGAAGAGGGTCCCACTCTCCAGGAAAAGGAAGGTTGTTGCTCTTTGTTGGGTATGTGTACAACTGTGAGTGAGTGAGAGTGTGTGTTTAAGTATGTTTAGTACTTTATAGAAATAGTTACAGAAAGGTGTGTAGAAATTTCCAGGTGTATATTAACATTTCCTAAGTCTCCAATATTTTTGGCTTATCTGTATACTGCAGATAGAGATCCTGAAAGTATAATTTACTGCTTGCCAGTTAATTAAAAACCATTAATAAATCAATACATCATTTCAGTCCTGATTTGATTTATTTTATGTGAATTGAGCAGTTTTTCCTTGTGATAGTGGTGACCTAGACAAAACTATCTTCTTCAGGCACCTACCAAGAGTATCCCCTGTGTTTGCCTGGTGGTGTCTCCTTCACTAGACAACAATATTTTAAAATACCGCATAACTTCTTTCTCCTTTTTTGTCTACTGAATCTTGACCATTTCTGAACATTCTAATTTTGAAGGCTCCCCAGATGCTAAACAAACCCAAAGAGTAGCCCTCTAATGACACTAGGTTGTGCAGAAGGGGGAGATGGGAACCGTCTTAACCCATTATTTTCCCATTTCTATCTGTATAACAGCTTGTTGGGTAACCCAAGATACTTATACTGTAAACATGATAACCAAAATAACTGGGCCAACATATGGTACTTATAAATTATTACAGGGAAGTCCTATATCTGTCACTTGGTAAGCAATTTCCAGGGAAAGGCAACTATCCCCTGAGTTACTGGATTCCCACAGAGAAGGTTTTATTTATTTATTGAGCATACAGTTTGAAATCCTTTCTTTCAAAATGCAAAAGAACAGTCCGTATACCTCCCAGACCTTTTTAGCACATATCACTACCCACTTCCCTTCATTCCTTCTCCTTACCCATCCATATCCTTTCAGTCTGCCAGCCTTTAAGCCATGCATAAGTTAGAGATGTTTGGTCCAAAGCCTAATCATGGAATCAAAGAATCATAGAATCATTTTGGTTGGAAAAGACCTTTACGATTGTCAAGTCCAATCACAAACGTAACACTGCCAAGTCCACCACTATTCCCTTGGCAGCCTGTTTCAATGCTTGACAACAATTTTGGTGAAGAAATGTTTCCTGATATCCAATCTAAACCTCTCCTGGTGCAACTTGAGGCCATTTCCTCTTGTTCTATCACTTGTTACTTGGCAGAAGAAACCAACCCCCACCCCACTACACCCTCCTTTCAGGGAGTTGTAGAGAGCTAGAAGGTCTCGCCTCAGCCTCCTTTTCCCCAGGCTCAACAACCCCAGTTCCCTCAGCCAGGAACTCAGCACACTTGTGCTCCAGACCCTTCACCAGCTTTGTTGCCCATCTTTGGACAGGTTTCTTTTAGTGAGGGGCCCAAAATTGAACACAGCACTCAGGGTGCAGCCTCAGCAGTGCCAAGTACAGGAGGATGATCACCTCCCTAGTCCTGCTGGCCACACTAATTCTGACACAAGCCAGGATACTATTGGCCTTCTTGGCCATCTGGGCATGCTACTGGCTCATATTCAGCCAACTATCAACTGACTATCCCAAGAAAAATCCTTGAGACACTTACTGTGTGGATTTAGAAACTTCTGTATGGGCTGCTTTAATCTTCTGATCTGTTTGTAGTGCTCTGAATTCCCAACACAGACCCAGGACTGACTTTCGGTTTTGCAGTGATGCCCCCAGCTCTCTAACAGTCTAATTCTGCATGGTAGTTTCTGACACCTCTAACATTACCTGGCTTTAGTAACATATGATGCTCTTGTTAAAACTCCAGCTCGTGGAAATGGCTGATTTGTGGAGACATTGAGGCTTTCACCCAACAAACAATAACTTTTCTAGAGCTTCTGGTTAAAGGGAAAAGCTTGAAAATGTGAAATGAAAGCATGCTACCAACTCTTAACTAGCATGCAAATGTAATAATCTAAAAGTTTAATGTTTCAAAAGTCTCTTGTTTTGATTCTGAGGGTAAATGTATCATTTTGATTGCTTGTGATCAGGACTGCAAATTAAACACAGGGAAAGTGACAATACATAAAAAACTCCCAATGGGGAAAGTAAATGCATTTAATTATAGAAAAAAAAATCTGTTTTTTCCACCTAGATTTTAATAACTGCAGGTGAAAAAGCAATAGGCACATCTTTTTATCTATATGGAATTTTTCAGGCTGTTTCTTCTTTTTATGATGAATTTCTGGGGAAAAAAAAAAAAAAAAAAGGAAAGAAAAAAGCTCCCATCCTGGCACTGGCTGAATGAGGAAAGAAATCCTTGGACAACCCGAGGAACAAACTCACTGCCAAGTGCTCCTGGTGCACTGGCTGATAGGCACAAAGACACACTGTTGTAAATCTTCATAAATAACAAATTAAAATACTGTGCTTCTGAGGGAGAGCAGAATATAAAAAGCAAAATATTATCAGTGCCACACCTGGTGAATATGACTCCTTTTGTACAAAGACCAGGTTTATGTACAGCACAAGAACAGGCTCTTGCAGAACCCCTTGGTATGGTTTCCACTCCCCATAGCTGCTATTTCCCAGGGACCAGACTGAAGGATATCACCACAAGCCTACCCCATCGGTTACACAGACTAACAGCAGACAAGACAGAGCCTTGAGAAAGGCAGTAGCCTGGTAAGCCACGAGCTCCTTCCTTGCCCTTCCCATACTGAGATGCAGTGGGGTCACCCTGCACTACCCTGGTGGAGCACATGCTTCAGTTCCTGGCCGTGTACACACTCACACAAGGACCAAGGGCAATCTGGCTCTGTGAGTTAGTTTGCAGCGTTGCTAATATTCCTCTATCATATCAGCATCATCTTAAGCCTGTGCCTATTAGTTTTTTGGATTAATCACCTCTTCAGCATTGTTTAATCTTCTTGAAGACTCAATCTCCAGAAATAAACAGCTTGCAATAGAAAAATGTCTATCATGGCTTTATATTAATATATTCATATCTTTCTTGCCACATTTTATTAATGTGTTTATTTTAATAGATAAGATCCAGCTTATGGAACCAAATTATAACACACACTAGCATGTTCAAAATTCAAATATTGATGTGTCCTGATTTTATCATGGAGAAACTTCATTCAATATCCTTGCTTAAATGCTTTCTCTCATTTAAAGAAACAACTGGATTTGAGAAATACTGAAAACTCAAAATTATTTGAAGTAGTCAGTGAACTGTAATAAATATTAGTTTACAGTCAATCTGGCATTTACTGTCTGACTTCTCTTATGCCTACCACCTTTTGTCTCAAATTATTAACAGCAAATAACCTTTTTTTTTACATTTTAGTTCCACTGGTAAATTAGTATATGTTAGTATCTTGTACTGCATTTTTCACCAGTTTTGCAATGTAATATTAAAATATAGCTGTAGTCTAAAACACAGTCTGCCTTTGGAGAATCCTAATTTTCCCATCTCTTAGTATTTTTCATCCTAGATTTCACAGTTTAAAGCCAAAGAAAAGAGCACTGTTTTCCCCCAGCTGTCAGTTTTGAAGACTAAACCAGGAAATTGAAACTCATAGAAACTCATTCTCAAGCTTAGAGCTGGAGAATTGTTTTACCTCAGCAATAAAAGGTCTGCAACTCAATCTGGTAACCATCAAATGGTTAATAATGAAGAATGCAACAAGGAATCTGGCTGACTTTTACTGGCTGTGCAGCAGTAGCAGCAAATCCAAGCTGCCATTGGGATCACACCTATGTAACACAACTATTTTGATCTCAGTACTACAGTATGTGAACACATTGATCTTCACGATGCTGTGGGAGGTTGGGAGCTACTGATGTTTCTATTTAACAAGTGAGGAAGACAAGTACCAAAAAGTCAAGTAACAGCCTTATAAACTAAGGTCATGGCTACGTCTCTCGATGTGTGTTTTTTATGATGATATGATAGTATTGAGAAGGAAGTATAGTATGTTGTTGTTTTGGGGTTTTTTGTGAACAGCATGGTTGACATCAGACAAACACAACCATTAAGAAATCTTGGGCTATTCTTATAATATTTCTGATGAAAACCAAACTGTTTAGTACCTGTAATTTTGTTTATTCACTCTCTTACCCTATGTAGAATCACAGAACATCTCAGTTTGGAGGGAACTCATAAAGATCATTGAGTCCAACTCCCTATCCCTTGCAGGACTACCTAAAAGTAAATCATACAATTAAGAACATCAGGCAAATTCTCTTTGAATTCTGACAGATTTGGTGCCATGACCACTTCCCTGAGGAGCCAGTGACCAACCACCTTCTCAGTGAAGAACTTTTTTCTAATGTCCAATCTGAACTTCCCCTGATGCAGCTTCATTCTATTTCCTTGCATCCTATTGCTGGTCACGAGAGAGAGAACATAATTTCCTCCCCTGCTGACGCCCTTGAGGAAGTTGTAGACTGCAATGAGGTCACCCCTCAGCCTTCTCTTCTCCAAGCTGAACAATCCAGGTGACCTCAGCCACTTCCCATAAATCTTGCCCTTAAGACCTTTCACCATCTTGGTCACCCTCCTCTGAACACACTTTTAAATGTCCTTCTTATATTGAGGTGTCCAAAACTGTACACAGTACTTGAGGTGGGGCTGCACCAGTGCAGTGTAGAATGGGACAGTCACCTCCCTCTATCAGCTAGCTATGCAGTGCTTGATGCACCCCAGGACACAGTTGGCCCTTTGAGCTGCCAGGGCACACTGTTAACTCATATTCAGCTTGCCATCAACCCAAAACCTCAGATTTCTTTCTGCAGGGCAGCTCTCCAGCCTCTCATCCCCTAATTTGTGTGCATAACCAGGATTACCCCATCCCAGGTGTCAAATCCGGCACTTGTTCTTGTTAAATTTCCTATGGTTGAGGATTTCCCAGCTCCCTCTGTAAGGCCTCTCTACCTTCAAGGGATTCCAAAGGTCCTCCTAATTTAACATCATTGTCAAACTTACTTAATGTACATTTGTTCCTGCATCCAGATCATTTATAGAAACACTGAAGCACACTGGCCCTAAAATTGAGCCCCAGGGAATCCCACTGGTGACTGGCCACCAGCCTGATGTAACCCCACTTACCATGGGAGCCCGACCTGTCAGACAATCGCTCACCCACAGAGATCCCAGCTTTTTCTTAATCCTATGTTGTTGCTTCCTACTGTTTGCTGCTGAGAAGATCCTTAGTGTGCATTCCCTTGCTTTTCACAAATCTCTGAAAATAAAATCCCTCTTGAGAAACTTGGATGAACAGAGATGGCTATCATTGTAAATAGACTTTTTGTCAACTTCATGTTCTTTCTAACATATTTGTGTCCACAAATGCTCCCATCCACTGGGAGAACTACTTTTCCTGCTCTGTTACTCCACTGATCTTCTGCCCTTCCAGATCTGCTCAGAGCTTAATCCTCTAAGACCTGCCTACGGGAATTAATAACATTCAACTTGTCCCAAAGTTATCCAGATGCTCCTTATGTCCCTGGGATATGTCACACAAAAGATGCAAAGCTACATAAACCCTCAGCAATCCTTTGCTGGCAGACGGGTAGAGCAGATAACTTAATACAGCCATAGGACACAGGGAAAGGTCATTGCAAGACAAATGACATGTTCTGAGAAGTTACTTCAGCCATCTGAGGAACACACTGAGAGTCAACACGTGCACTGCTCTTGAAAAGACGAAGTGCTGTTATGAATTCACAGCAGATTTCTAAAAAGATGTTTAAATTATTCTGTTCCAGTGTTTTGGCAACATGTTCCTCCTTTCTTAATAATAGCTCAGGAAAGTATAAACTAGCAAGGCTAGCAAGGAAATTAACTGAGTTTTGCTGTGGGTTTTTTTTACACTTATTCATTCATCTGTTTTTTTCCCCTCCCTTAAAAAAAAAAAAAAAGAAAAAAAAAAGAAGATATTCAGTGATCCTCCCAGGGTTTTTCTTGTCCTCCACAGATCAGATTGCTGTTTCAGCCATGCTACTTGACCCATATACTGCTTTCAACATTAACATTATACTTCAAAATGTGAATCAGACTTCTGAGTGAATTTTCAGTATAAAAATACAAATTAAAAAAAAAAAGTCTTCTGAAAGGAAAACAAGACTTTAGGGACTAATAAAAAGAATGGCTTCTGTAAGTCACTGCATGATTGATTAAAATGAGGGAGGAGGAGAAATGGAGTATTAGTCAATTATAAACTGACTGTGAGCCTCCAACATGAAGTCTTGTGAGAAGGTAATCACAGCCCTACAAAACAGTGAGCAAGGCTGTTCTAGAAAATAGAGCAGTACGGACACCACTGGCAAGACCTCATAAAAAAGATCAGATACAGTGGTTTTAATCTCCTTTCAAATAAGACAGTTTCAAAGCAGAAAGTTGCAGAGAAAGTAAAAGTTGAAAAGAAAGACATAGAATATAATCTGACTATGAATCATTCACTCTGGAAATTATATTTCTAACTGTAAAAGCAGAATTAATCTTTCACTTGGAGAACTGGGAGCAAGAAATCAAACATTATAGGATGTAGTTATCTAAATAATGATATGGATATTGTGTTTGTGTCCATACCCATAAATTAAAGCAAGGCAGACACTGATCCTGAAAGCCAAGTGGCACAAACTGACGACAGTTCACACTTAGGCTTAGTCTCTTCCTCATCAGCTTCATGTTGGAAAAAAATAGTTGTAATGGTCCAAACAGAGGTGAGGAGAAAGACAGGTGTTGTTTAGAGGTGTAGATGAATTTTACTAGAGTTCATAATTTAGTGTTCCTCCTTTGCTTCTGTCCTTGCTTAAAATATACTTTTCTAACCACTATTTCCCCTACCCCAAAAGGGAAATGCTACTTCTTTTTTCTTCTCCTGAAATTCAATTTGCAGCACTGAAGTTGTTTTATATGCTTTACAACAGCATCAGATCCTTTGTAAAAATGCTGAGCATAGTGACTGGGTTTCTGATGATGACAGATATGTTCTGGTTGACACTTAAAACTCTGTGTGGTTTGAAGATGGGAAGATGTAGGCAGTGAGTGGTGTGGAGTGTAAAAGCTGACCAGACATAAAGGATAGAGTGAAACTGCACACAGAACCACCAGCTCTGTTCTTGAGCCTGACCTCCCCCTGCTCACATAAAGACAAATTTATTTTTTAAATCTGAATTCCTTGGAAAATTCCTGGTTTTCTTTAAGAGAATGCTGTAGGGAAGCAACAGGAACAGATGAAAGGAATGCACCAGTTTGGATCACTATGCTGTACTGCACCTTAAAGGGGCTCTTAAATATGTCATCCTCTCATATTACTTTTCAAAATATCAGTCAAAATAATTAATGTAGAAAAAACTTGTTTGAGGACTGGGGCCTCCTGGTGTCTGGTGCTGCATGAACACATTTAGAGACACAGCCTGAGTCTGCATGGGCATATGGCTACAGCAAACTGGAAAGGTTTCTCATTGTGGTGCAGTAAGTAATACTCAACATGTAATACCAATTATGTTTGTCACTTGAAAGGAAAAAAGAGAGTAACAGTTTCAGCTCTGTCTTTGTCACTCAAAAATATTGACAGTTTTAATGCTTTGTATTATCTTTAAGCAGTCATCCTGAAATTAAATGCCAAAATAAGTGATGTATTTGCCAGTTGATGTGGAGTTCTGAAACGTGTTAGTTGCTTTGTGGGAGGAGAGAGGATTTCGTCCACATGGGAAGATTTTCTGTGCTACAGAAGTGGCTCTGTAGCACATCCTTCTCTGCCTAAACAATGTGATTCATCTGAGCTCTCAGTCTGGAGCTCTGCAAATTATGGTATTGTAAAAATATGCAAAGTTCACACTAAGTTCACAGAGCTACAAAAATAAGCTGTTTCCCGAGCAATGGATGATCCAGCAAGCAGAGCTCTGTGCTGGAATTCAGCAGTCCTGAATCCTGCTCTTGAATATGCAAATGATTTTTGAGTGACTTAGGAGAGCTGCATTCTTTTAAATCCCTTTTCCTTCCCTTCCCTGACCTTGTCTTGTTAAACTCTCCATGTGCAGTGTCTCAAAGGTGAAGTCTGTGCTAGCCATCAATACTGATAATCTTTTTTCCAAACTCATAATCTCTTTAAATGCTATCTTCTCTTTGGCCATGTCAGATCCTAACTTGGCCTGTCCAGATCCATTCTAGATGCTGTCATAAGATCATTTTTCCAGCTTATCAATTTGACCATATCATCCTTCTCTCCATGCTCCCAGCATGGGCTTTCACTTCCCTGCTGCCTCTTAATAGAGGTTTGTCTTCACTGTCAATGCTCTCTGCATGCTGTGCCCAGTCATTATCCCCAATTCAGTGACAGAGGGAGATTCTCCTTCTGAGTGGCCAATGCTAAACATTCTGATAATCCTTTTGTGCCTTTTCTCACAGTGCCTCTAATGCTGAGGAGAAAGTTTCTTTGATACCTACAAACTCACTTTTCTCTATTAAACTCTCTAAAACAATTCTCTTCCCCTACTAGATATTAAAAAAATAACATAAAAAAATCCCAGGTTTACCTCTTGGTATACTGGTTCTACAGCCTAGCCAACATCAGCTTCTTATTTCCTTTTGTTCTCATCTACCTGCTTGTCTGCTTTGTTTTCCCAGGCTTTTCGCCTCCACTGTAAGGTCTTTGGTACTGAGACAGCCTTCTGATCTGTGCTTGTACTGTGCTCTTCTGCTTCATGTGTCAGGCTCCCTGGGTGCTATGGCAATGCGAGCAGTAAAGCACTGAATGACAACTTGGTTTCAGCATCACAGGAGAAGAACAAGGGGAGAATAAGAGTTGAGAAATGCAGGAATAGTCTCCAGGTGTGTTTTCCTTTTTTTAAGCCCACTTTGTGGAACTGAATTAGCTAAACAACAAAGCAATATCAGATCATGAGAGTTTAGACTAAGAGCTTGAACTCTTCTCTGAGCTCTAGCACCTCCTCATGGCCAGTTTATGAGGAAGTCCAACCTCTTCCAATGCTTCTAGATGTGCTTGCACAGCTGGTACAATGTGGTGGGGAACTAGGCCCATACTGTGACATATTACCAATCACTTCAGTATGATGAAGATTTTTAAGCACATTACAGTTGATTTCAGGATGTCAAGTCCAAAGCTTGATATTTACAAAGTACTAAGAACTGTGCCAAATAAACAGAAAGCATGTGTAAATCATACTTAATGGAAACACAAAGAATGATTATGTGGTGAGGGCACTGGGCTTGGTTCAGGAATTAATCAAGAAAATCCTCAGGCATTGATTTCTCTTTCTCCTTTGCTACAGACCTTCTGAGACTATAAGCAAAGTACTCATCATCTGGCTGTGAGAAAGTCAGAAATGCTCTTACAGATCTTCACAGAGCCTGATTATTTGTTCTAGTGGTCACTGCCCTATGTGACTTACATGTTTTTTATAGGGACAGTCATGTTTGTACATCTACCCAGCTCAACAACTGATTATACAAAGAAGTGTATATTGCTGAAACAACAATGTTCTAGCACCTCGTAGAAAATATTCAGTGGAGAGCATAGAAATGGATTCTGAATTAAGATTTTAACCAAATCTGAAGTGACTTCTGCCTGGCAGTGTTCCTTATTTGTGCACTGCTCTTGCTTGACAGTGTACCTATACCCTTTCGTAAGGTCTTCTGTCCCACAAAAGCTTCTAAGACTAAGCTTTGATTTTTCAAGTGACTAAAGATTTTCTAAAAATATATTAGAAAGGAGTCATAGGGGAAAAAGTACTTGGATTACTATTAATGCAACAGTGTTACTGTAAGTTTTGCAAATTACTAAGTGTTGAAATGTGTGAGTGCACAACTGATTCCCTCTAACTGCTTTGATAAGCTTCATGCAGCCCAAAAGAACTGTGCTATAAACTTTCTGTTAGGTACCTCCTGGTGGCATCAATATTCTTTTGAATCAAAATTAAATTATGCACTAATATCCCTAAAATTAATTTCAAAAGTCAATTTGGTATACATGGTATTTTAAACAACCATTGCTAAAAAAACCCACCCACAAATCTATGACTATAATGTTTTTTTCAGTTTCTGGTTAATAAAACCTCAATTAGGAGGAATGATACAATATGTACAGAATATTAAATTCAAAAGAGGTATAATCAGTTTACTAAAGCTTGTATTCCCTTGCAATTTTCTGATAAATTGGCAACATGGAAACCTGTAACACACTTTTTGTTTTTTTACAAAATAATACTAAGAGATACTATAGACAGAAAATGTCTGTTATCTGTAGTGTATCATTTAAACACAACCACCTTCACTTTTTATAGTAATGAAATTTCTTAAATCTCTCATTTTCTCCAGGGTTACTGTACAGCCTTCCTAATGCAGAGTTCTCTGCCTTTGATCAGGAAGAGAAGAGAGTGATAGAGAATAGTAAGTGTCTACATGTCACTTTGGAGACTTATTCTCTCCAAATATTGTTTGAAATTGTTTTCAAAGTGGAGTCAGAAAGACCACAAAATCCTAAACCTTGTTGCTGTTTTAAAACCAACAACACAAACCATAAGAAGGTGTCTTTCACTAGCACTAGTAAACGCGAAATCAACACCTACGTACCAGTTGCACCTTTGAAAATCTCTCCAGACGTCTCTACTTGATTGATTTGACTGTGCAACAAGTTCTGGGGCAGAGTGGAAGAGATGAGTTTCACAATATGTTTCGTTGCCAAAGCTGGAAGAGTCTGCAATAGCCAACCTCTAGTTGTGGAAACTAATAACTGATGAAGTCTCAGAGAGGATAAGGATTGAGGCCTCAGATGAACATAGTACTTGGTTAAGTAATTGAAATCCTCTGTCTGTGGATCCAATTCACATCCTCCTGTGCCTGATGTTTGTGCATTGGTGTATGCATTCATGCCTAGGAATTTAGCCTTGGACAAGCACTAAGGGGTTAGGAGGGCTTATTGTAGTTCTCACTGCTGGTATTTTACAATATACTAGAGCAGGAATAAGAGAAGAGGACCTTGCTCTTAACATGCGGTGCCTCTCATGCCTCACAACAGACTTGCTGCAACCAGGCATCTACTAAGGAGGCAACTTCCAAGGCTGGAAGCAGAACTACTTCTACCAGATTTCTGCCCCAAGGCACCCTGCAAGGACAAGTCTTCTCCAGACACCTCTGGGCATTGCAAATACCATCAGTAGCACGCAGAACCTGGCCATGGTCCTAGAGTCCCATATTATATAGAAATGGAAGATTGCCTATGCTCTCCATACTGAAAAGTACGTATGGTAATGTTCTTCACAGGATGCACTGTTGCTCTGCGCCACATGCCACTTATACAAGTACTATAAATGGTGCCAAATTTGCTTTGTATTTACTGGAATGAATGGAAGTTGTTCATGGAGTGTAAGTCTATAATTATCTCATTTCCCTTTTCTTTGTATGGCCTTACAGACCTGGATTTTCAAGAATAACAAACTGTTATTGAAGACTAGTTGGACTATATGAAGAGTTTTGATACTTCTCATCAGCACTTTTTCACTACTTAAACACAACATATGCCACTTCAGTGATCTTTACAGGAGAGGAAATAAACTTGAAAGACCATGAAAAAAAGTTAATTGATTTATATTTGAATATAGAGTTAAAGTTATGCTTAACCTAGTAACAGTTTAAAAAGGACTGGGCATTTCAACCTGTGATTAAATTGGAAAATCTCACTTTTTTTCCCCTTGCTTAGACATAATTGTTATTATCAGGCACATAAGCAAAGAGTGTTACTCAACTGCTGAGTTTATCCAAACATAATTACACTTCCCTGTGCTGCTATTTCTCACATTAAATCAAGCTTCAAAGCTTCTCCTTCAAGAGATTGCTAATTCCCCTCTCTTCTCAAGTCCTATCAACTGCTCTCTCATGCTATGTGCTTTTACACAGTTACTTCCTCTACATGCAGCCCATTTTGCTTCTTTCTACCTCTCTTATCATGGCACCTTTCATTCATGCTTAGCTTTGATCTCTTGCTGTGCCACTTTCCCACAGTCCCTAATAAACCTGCTTCTCAAAAAGTATTTGTTGTAAATATAGGCTCAGGAAAAAGTACTGTACTGTCCAAGTCTCTGTCCAATTTGCATAAGACATGATTCTCTAATTCACCGTCATCCTGTCCAAGCACTCTGGTTTCTCATCTTGTAAATCTTTTATCTGGGTTGTAACATAAAATCTTTCAGTCTGAGACCTGGGTGAAAGGAAAAGTCATTAATAGAGCCAGGATTTCAGCCTTTATGTGATATCCTGCTCAAAAGAGATTCCTCCTATGTCTACATAATCTACTGAAGAGCAAACACTGTCTGTGTTCTGCTTAGCACTGTGACTGTGCACAGTGCTCTATAAATCATCAACACTCATACATACAGCTATCCAAACAGCTTTGGGGAAAGAGCACTGCTTTTTCCTTTAGATAAAATATCACAAAATCTCAGTGCTCAAATTGAATATTAAGTGGACAAGTTAAAAAAGTAATCTTTAAACTTATTAAGAAGCTCTGAGCACAAAAGGGTAATGGAGGGAAGTATCACAGAGCTCTAATATTGGGAATTTTTTCACACTATTAAACCTAGGGGGAATTTCTTTCTAAAGAAAAGAAGAAATCTGTTTCCATAGTAACTCAGAGCTAGGGCCCCCTTACAGTCCAAATTTAGCAGATTTATATGTGCGGGTTTATTCAGCATACTAGTGTGCACTTGAGGCTACGATGAAACCACTAACCTCATTGCATTTGGGATGTCAGGTTGAATTTGAACCGGGACTGACAATATTTCAAGCAAGCCCAAGTATAACCCTAAAAAGTAACACCATGCCTTAAAGACAAGGGAGAAATTATAGGTGATAACAGGGTATATACTACCAGATTGATAATGACTTGGCATATCAAAAATGAATTTAAAAATTAATTATTTTTATCCTGGTCCTGACATCAATTTACTTACTCTTATGAAACAAGGTATGTCAGTGATGGTTCTTTCCCTGTACTGTATAGATTGGCAGTATGTGGGAGCTGTTCTGCCTTTATTCAGGAGAGAGGTCATGTAATCTGTCCTGTGAGATATTTTATATCTCACAGTGAGATATTTTACTGCAGCTTTTTGAGCAGTGATAAGTGATGCATAGGGACAATACATCGGAGTCTGTAGAGAAATCTCTGCACCTTACCTGGCAGTGCTTTACTTACATTTTCGAAATGGTTACAAAACAAACAGTCCAACAAATAAAAGCAGCACCTGCTTAACCAATTCATTTATTGTCCTTAAAAAAAAAAAAAATGGAGGAAGGTATGGTAGCTCTGAAATCTGTCAGTTCCGTAATCAGTCTATAGGTGCTCAGCAGAGGCAAAGTGAAGTTCAGATGAAGGTAAGAACAGAGGTACCTTAATGAGGATGAGGCTCATTAGAAAAGGTGGAAAAGTGCTGGCACAGAGTTTTCACATCAAGTCCTCAAAGCACTTCCTGAGCTTTATATGAGCTGTAAGCTCAACACATTTGGCTGGAACAGATAAGTGGAGTCTTTCTCTGCTCTCAGCAGTACTCAACGGTGTTTTAACCACATTATATACAGACTATGGCCAGCTCTGTGGTGTTAACAGGAATGAAGTATTGAAAAAAAGGTGTTGCCAATTTTCTCACTGTGTCAGATATTTGAGAAACCATCAGCAACCTGAGCCATCCAAGTTTGGTGTGTGTCAAATATCTCTTTACACTAGAGGGAAGAAGTACTTTAAAACAGACACGTTCCTTGGGTTGTTGGTTTTTTACATCATCTATCCCATTTCAGCATCAAATCTGTAAACTTTTACCTTTGATCACAGTGACATTTTGCTACACACTTTGTCCTGTGCTATCAGGCTTTGTCTCTGTTTCAAAGCTGATGAAGAAGAAAATGACCATCATAACCTTGAACAAATGAGCAAAAGCCTGACTTTTGAGCTAAAGCAAAAAATTACATTAGTTAGTAGTAAGTAGCTGACTTCTGGATCTATATACGTAGGAGGTAATTACATACAATAAGCCAATGTATTAATAATACAGACTGCAACTAATTCAAAGTTACAGAAAGAGCAAAATGTCTTGTGTGTGTGGGTGTAAGTATGACAATAAAGTGAGACCACCTACTTATGCTAGCAAGCTTTATCTTTGCTTCAGTATCAACATTTCAATTGCCTTTTGCAGGAAATAAATGTAAAGTAAACACATTTCATCTGATCATGATTCAACCGATCCCTAAAAAACCTGAAAAGACAACTAAACAAAAAATTAAAGCTCCTTTTAACGTTTTCACCTTTGTCAGAAAGACAAATTAAGGTACTTAAGCATCAGTCTCTTGGGAAACTGATGAAGCTGCAGAGAAAACTAATTGGCTGACTATAATTTGCATATAACTATTAAACATTAATAAGGTTAATGTTTTGTGAGGTTTAACCAGGAGTGACTATATAGCAACTATGTGAATGCTTTATCCAGAAATAAGGTGCAATGTAAAATGCTGTGTTCAGCTAAGCACTAGTGCAACCTCTTGCAATTCCAGTCTGGCAGCTCCAGTGAAGGCCATAGGGAGAAAGAGGAAAAAAAGAATGCAAACTCCTTCTTTATCTACCTGCTACCCCTCTACGGCAGCTCTCAGTTCACTGAACTACTCAGGACAATGTGAGCAGCGTTGGCACTGTAGCCTGGTGGTGGTGTCAATAATTTCTCCATGCCCAAACCAGCCCAGGGTGGCCTTTCTGCCTAATTCCCATCACAGTCTGTAAGACAGGGGATGCAGTCCAGAGCCTGTGTGCCAGCTGCCTGGGTGCCTGGGAGCTTTTCCCATTTGTGGCACATAACTTACAGAGAGATGCTCCAAACCTACTTATTCTTTTCATGGAGATGTTCTGCTTCTCCTTACAGAGTAGAATGAAAGCAATGTGTCTTGGCATTTGCTGAGGACCTTTAAGTGTCAACAATCCAGTCTCGTGTTCAAAACTTTTTGTGATTACATACAATATGTATCTTGATCACTTAATTAGTCAAAAAGTAGCATTTCCACAGCAAAGCCGTGCTGTTTTACTGGCCTATAGATGTTCAAGATCACTTTTTGTGCCTGGAGGGAAGGCATTTCTACAGAAGCACATCAGTCACAGGAGGACTTAGCGCATCAGCAGCATCAGCAGATGAGCCAGGACTGGAGACTGCTTTTGTACTCTGGCCAGCATGCTTACAACAAATGTGTGCTTTCCAGCTAACTCAGGCTTAAAAATGTCTAAAAAAGGATTTACAGCTAAAGTTTAGTCTAATTGTGCTGTGAAAAGCATCTCTTAAAGGCAATCAATAAAAGGATTTAGTCTGATAACATAGGCTAATCTGTTTTCTGTTTGTCTCCTTCCCACCCAGGGTAACCAGGCAGCAGATGCAGGGATGTTCCAGAAAACCTACAGTGCTCCAGATCCCTCTTCCTCACAGAGAGGTATTCCCATGAAAGGGATGACTTCTAAACCTCACAGGTTGAGGCAGATGACACCACGTTCTCAGGCTGCAACCCTGCACCTCTCCAAGACCACCAGGATCTGTGTGAGGAAAGGCGCTCTACATTGGCAGCAGTGGCAGGCAGCCGAGCATGAGATAGCCTGTCACTGCCGAGCAGCTTGTGAGAAACAAAGCAAGTATTAAGTGAACAATAAGAACTATGTTTCCAAAGGTGTTCAATGAAAGCTTTTAACAGTGCATGCCTTTCCTTTTCCGTGTAGTTCTGCCACTTGAATTGATGATATGGTAGCAAGTAAGTGACCCAATAAATCGGACAGCTATCTGCACAGTCACTTTAAGGACAACCTTGTATTATTGCCAGGGTGAAAACAGCAATGCAGAGTTTTGATCATCCTTCCTTCAACTAGGGGAAAACCTAGGGGGTTTGCATTGTCAAAACCATTGGAATTTTGGTTGAGAGGTGAAAATCCATTTCTGCCAGTGCCCTTGTACCTAAAAATTGGCATAAATGAACATGTAATTTTAAATGGCTGGGGGTTTTTAATGTAAAAGAAAACAAAAAACATAAAAATGAGTCAGTCATTTTAAGAGGTCAGAAGATACCTGCTAAAACACATTTTCCTTTCCATCCAATCTGGCCTCACGGTATATGAACAAGTCTTATTGCTCTCTACAGCTCCCTGAGGAGGGGAAGTGGAGAGGGAGGTGCTGATCTCTTCTTCCTGGTATCCAGTGACAGGATGCATGAAAATTGTTCAAAGCTGTGCCAGGGGACGTTTAGACTGGACATTAGGAAACATTTTGTTACCAAGAGGGTGGTCAAACACTGGAACAGGCTTCCTAGAGAGGTGGTCAATGCCTCAAGCCTGACAGTGTTTAAGAGGCATTTGGACAATGTCCTTAATAACATGCTTTAACTTGGTCAGCCCTGAATTGGTCAGGCAGTTGGACTAGATCATCCTTGTAGGTCCCTTCCAACTGAAAATGTTCTATTCTATTCTATTGGCCATTTATCTTCGGCATCTACCTTGGCCCTCTGGATATCTCCCAATAACCGCCTCTTCTCTGGAGCAGACTTCTATTTTTTTCAAATTCAGCTGCTACTGGAGCACTTACATAAGAGATAATATTCACAGAACTCTTTCAGGAAATAATTTATTGAGAATTTGTTCTACCCTTCTCATCTGCACAGAGTATTTGCTTCCTTTCTCTCTTTCACCATGGCCACAGCAGAGTTGCACATGTGCATACTCACCACGCTGACAGGAATCAGAAGTTGGCACATGCACACACACAGGCACCTAGTTGCAAAGCAAATTGCAAAACCAAATTGCTACCTGCATGTGAAAAATGTTAATAGATATGTACCCGTTAGGTATGCCATGGGCTACTGCACATGGGCAGTTATATCCAATAAAAGTAGTGTATTTCTGTTTGGGAGTCTCTTGACAGAAACAGAAATGTATGCATTGAGCATCAAGTATGCACAGTGACTCTAATGCTTCTAGGAAGGAACGGACCTAACTGCTCCTGTGTAGATCATCTGTGTGTCTGTGAGACCACGCTGACAGAAGATAGACAAATGTATGTTTCAAATAATTTGCCTTTCTAGGATTTTTGTGAGTGACTGCATATATCTAATTGTCCAGAATTTTCTTTTAGATAATCAAAGATCTAGGAATTTGCAAAGTTTGTTATTCAGGCTTAATTTACTCTACAGTCCCTGCTCTGTTTTAAACTTTGCTTCACAATGGCCCTTTAAGGACAAGTAGTTTGTAAGGCTATTTGCTCCTTGTATGTGTTAAAGGAAGTCAGATAAGAAAGGGAAAAAAAATATCAAGCAAGTTCTTCAAAAAAAGAAAATCACTGAAGGGGGACAGTTGATATTTCAAATAAAGGCGCATGGGAAACCACAAAAGATCCTGTCTCAAGAGCTATCTTCTGATGGTGCAAATCATTCCTAACCTGTGGCTGGCTCAGAGATGTTGGGGTTTTATACTTGCTTGAGAGTGAATGACTGAATAAGAGCTGGGAAGACTCAGCCCAAGTGGAGAGAAATCTCTTGTGCAAAGATGTAGCTTTGAGAAGTGAGTAAAGATGTACCACTGGGAAGGATGGACAAGGACACCTTCCCTGTGGAGCCATCCCTTTCTCTGAAGATCCTCTCCATATGTACAATCATCACATCCCTCACAGCTACAGGATCTGGGAAAAGAAGGAAAAGGATAACACAGAGAAGAAAGCACCCATCACCCCCTAGTTGACATGTAGATGCAGCACAGCAAGTGAATAGCACAATTCCAGTGCTTGGAGTAGCTGGAAATCCATGAAAACACATCAGATGCATCTAGAAAGGAAACTTAGAAAGTCAAAAGTGGGAACTGTAGGTAAAAGGGGGTGTCAAATGAATTGGTATATAGTGAACTATGATAACAAGGTTTGCCTTGTTTCATGGGACACTAGGAAAGCTAAGGCAGACCAGGTTCATAAAGACATTGTGTGGCAAGATGAAGGAAACCTATTAAGAAAAGGACTATAGATATAAGGCCAAAGAAAAGGTGGATATGCTTTGATTTTGCAAAAATAAGGCCGTTATGCACATATTTGGTCAGAGGAAACTCAAAAAAGATGTAGTTATTGATGTTATTAATAATAAAAGAAACTGGATCTAGTTCAAGTCCTGGGACTGAAAAAGCAGTACAAGCTGTGAATTGTGATGTCCTAGTTAAGGAATTATTATCACAGCAATGTTGTGATGTATATATTCCTTCACAAGTGTATTGAAGAACACTGGTCACATTGTCAGTTACTACACCAAAGCTATTCACATAAAGTTAAATAAATCCTCTGATAATGACAGTATTACCACCCTTATTGAAGGATCTGTTCAAGAGATGACCATGACAGAATATAAGTCATGGAAGAGTTGTATGTGCGAAGGGATACTAGGCCATTAAAACAGAGGAAAAAATCTTGCTTGGGAATTGGTTTTGTAGGAAGGAGGAAAAAGGTCACAGGTATAGTTAGAAGAAAGAAGGACAGTCCAGTAATGACTAACAGATAATGACTTGCTGTGGACACCAGGGACCCCAGGTCTTTTGGGGATTGAGAACAGGATTCTTCTGGGGCAAGCAAGGCAAGAGGCAAGCAAATGGAAACTCTAGGTCAGAAAGAGAACTTAGTTGTGGTCTCCCTAGCTGTTGAGAAGGAACAACTCAGTGAGGACACAACATCAAGAAGAAATGTGGAGTCCCAAGCTTCAGAGAAAAAGTAATGCCTGGTCAATAAATAGAGAGGCTCAAGAATGGCTATGACACCCAGAATCTAGAAGAGGACCTAATGAATCTGACTATAGGATACATGCATAAACTGAATGAGATATCTCTTCCCAGCCCTCTGCTAACATTAGCTGTGTTACACTCCTGAGAAATTAGCAAGTACAGCTTTCCACTGTAAGCAGAGAAATTACATGACTTCCCAAGGCAAGTGTCTGACAATAGAGAAGGGATTCAGGAAACTCCTGGCTCTGTGTCCTGTGATCAGTTTGACTAATTATTCACTTTTTCATGCAATTACTGCAGAGGGGAAGGAAAAAAAAAAGTCTCAGCATTCAGTTAAATTTTGTTTCAAATACTACATCTGCTTAAAAAAAGATTAAGTGCAATAGAAGAAGACAAGAATCTCTTGGAAACACAGGAGGAAAAAAAATCAATATTTGGTATCACTAATTCTATAGATTTTACATCAAGTAAAATGATTTTGAAATGGAATGATAGCAACATTTCTTTCTTGTCTGGTCAGCACCCAAGTCTCAATTCGTTGTACACTTGAGTAATAAAGTGATGAGCATTGCATACTACATTAAGACAGCCAGAGCATCTTTCAGGAGATTTGAATGCCAATCTTTTACTCCAGAGAAGCATGTTCTTACGTTTAAAACTACTACTCTTCTAGTTAATTTGGAAACTGAGGTGCCTTTGTGGCTACTAAATTACTGTGGGACAGACTTGCTCAGACATCTTTTTGAGAGCTTAATGGCTGAATATAAAAAGTTGAGCAAAGAGCTAGGAAGGGAAAATACTCCTTTGTCTTCTATAGTTTTATACCATTACAGTAAGGAATCTAATTTTATTCTATATCAGGATAAAAATATTAGGCATTAAGTTATTATTTATTTCTTTTCTGTTTCTACATATTACACTGCAAAGCGGGAGGTTTCATTTACATTTATTTGATTATCTCTTAAGCAGAACTGGAGAGCAGGCATCTTCAGCATAGCTTTACTCCATGGAAAGAACTTCATGCTCCCCATTCCCATACGATAAAACCACATTTACATTTAAAGTAAAATCAAATAATGTTATTTTTAAAAAATCTATGTGGATAATAAAAAACAGATGACAAAATCTAGCCTTAAAATGTTCAGAAGGCTAAGATAGGTCAATTTGTAAAGGAGAGGAAAAAATAATGTCTTGTAAATATCTAGTATACACCACAGTCATCAGCCTTTCCAGAGTCTTAACAGACAGCTATGAAGCAAAATTAATCCTGAAAAAAAAGATGACAGAGTACATATAAGTGTTAATTGAGAAGGTAATAATGTTTTCTTAACCCTTAAAAATACTGATGCTTAAAAATAATGTTTAAAATCTGTCATTTTTACAACTCTAGTAAAGCATGAGTTTTTTTCAAGAAAAAAATTACTGTAGCTCCTTTAAGGGGTCTAAAAGAAATAATTATATAGAGTGTATTTATGGCATAGTAAAAATTTTAATCTTAACCAGAGCTCAGAACAACAGTAGCACAAGTAGAAGAAACTGCTATTTTGTTTACCAAAGAAATCAAATGTACCCAAAGGCAGGTTGGAGCTGGACATACATGCCCCCTCCTGTCACACTCCCTGAAGCACTGACATGCTCTCCCACATCATCCTCGCAATGTTCCTGTGACCTAAAAGAATACCCTGTGTCTGGACATTGTACAAAGCTTGGAGAATAAACATGTTAGACTAATTAATCTCCAAATGGTCATTGATTAAGTGTCTACACAAAACACTGACTGATTTTAAAGTGAGAGACAGTCACGGGTAAGAACTTTCTATTGCCTTGTGTAATTGGTTTTAAGAAATACTCCTGTACTATACTTTTGTGCACAGCTGCTGTTGGAAAGGCAGATTGTAGGAGAACTGGTTTGCCCCAAAAGTTACCAGTAGTGTATCACATAACAAACAAAACAGGTGCTGTGACACAGCTGCAGAAAAGGTGCTTACAGGAAAACAGCAAGCCCGCAAGAATAGAAACTGCAGAAAGGTACCATAAAAACACAATAAGGTACCATCAGAATTTTTCTTCCTCAGGATATTGAATTGTAGAGTTCAGTTAAATAAAGTTGGAAATGTGTTTCTGTACCTATGCTCACAATATTCCCAGGTTGATACAAAACAAGTGTCTTCGAGCAATCTATATTTGCCCATATAAGAGTCATTTTACAGTCCTGAGCCTTCTAAGAAGATGATAGAAAAACTCTGAGAGAACACCTAAAAGAATAAGAAAAAATATTCTTTTAGAGGACATGAAGAAACACTGAAAATCCTTAGGGTGATGTGTTTATTTCTAACTCCAATAACATAGAATGCATTTTTCCCCACTAAGTGCAGTGGGTGACAGTGTTGCACCAAAGTATAGATATTTAATCATCATGTTCAGGTCTGTAAAATGAGAATCTAAAGCCCAGCTCAGGTTTCTGTGTCTTAATGCCAATGTGTGCACACAGAGACAGAGAAAGTTCTCGAGGTTTCAGCCAGAGACTGCAATTAGTTTCATTACCACTTGGACAGCAATTGGAGGGAAGGGCCACAGAGGCTCTTTTGTGTTTTCAGCACAACTAGACAGAGTGAGACACAAATTGGTGCAAGCTCTTTCAGTACTCCTTGCTTAACTCCCTCTACACAAAAGATTAATTCTTGAAATTGGAGAATGGCTGGACTCTTGCTTTGAGGAGGGACTTGAGTGACAAGGAGAGTGGCTGTTGAAGGTGACATTCTCTTGAAAAGTGAATGAGGCTCACCCTCTAATAGCAGAGAAAAAAACATGGTATGCTGCTTATTTTGCTTTCCCAACATCAGGGAGTATTTGATCATATCAGCTTCCCAGAGACAACGCCAAGCATCTTATTGGCCTCAGCTCTCAAAAGAGATGAAAACTTATCCTCCTTCTGCACAGTGTCCCATGTCACCAAATAAGCTCAGCATCTTTGAGTGGCTCAGTCTCTCCACAACAGGAAATATGCTAAGAAGCATTATCAACAGGAAAGAGGATCACAAGCTTTAAAGCATGATTAAACAGGATAACAATTCCTCAAAGATACTAGATTACATGAATATTCATCAGTGATTATACCCAGTGTAAACTCAGATTCACATAAATTATAATGAAAAGGAGCCTAGCCAGTGACTACTTTTTCATGAGACAGAAAATCAACCACCCTTACAAAAAGAAGACTCAAAGACAAGCCAGAGGGTAAACAAAAGTCAGGAGAAATTGCAGGAAATCCTTGTGAGTTAAAAGTGGGATGAACACAGCAACCTCGGCAGATCTACCAGGCATGACTTGTGGTCACACTAAGTTTTCAAAATTGAACCAAACCATAACAACTAACACAACAAGGTTATTATTCACAGGAATATCTTCTTCAGCAATAGTTTTCACATAAGTGAATTATAGAGTTCACTTTCCTATGTGCTTTCTTCACCACTACCCCCTAAAGAAGACTGTGTCTCCTTTCAGATATCTATCTGTACTTCCCTGATCTTTCACAGTTCATTAAACATTGTTACAATGCAAAATCTTATTTGCAGCTTTTTAATTGCCACGCAATCCCAATATAATTCATTATCCTGCTGAGTATCATTTTTATTTTATTTTCAAAATATGCCAGGGTTCTAAAGTGGGTGAAAAGAAAATTATTAATGACTCCCACTAGCTCATGTTATTTAGGAATAACTTAAACTCAGCGTTGGAGTCATGAACCCCAGAATTCTATCCTTGGTTCAAGCCCTTGCTTGCTCTGTGACGTCAGGGAAGTGAAAGCTACTGTTTTGCTTTATCTATCTTTGAAACCGATACTTCCTTTATCCCTTTATTTTACCCCTGGAGCTTTGACAGGATTGACCATTCAGCATCAAACTTTGCTACAAGTAACTCCTGCTCTACTTTGATGCCCAAAACAGTCAGCAAACTAGCAATGAGGACAACTGGTTTAGATCCAGAATTTGAAGGTATACTGGACAGGATCTTGGAGCTACAGCAGATGTATGAGTGTGATTGTTGACCCACACAGATTTAACATGCACAGTTGTGAGTTGGTATAAGCAGACTCTTAACACAGATTTTGAGGCAGGACAAGAAAACAGAAGCAGAGTCACTGAGTTCATCCTAAGCAGTTATTGAATAGACTGCAAAGAACATTCATCACCTTGGTTACTTTTTATATTTCACTGTTCCGTACTTAAATTTTATTCTTCATATAGATTTTCACTATAATACTCTTTTGGTGTCATAGAAACAGCTTTACATTTGCTGATATATTTTAAGAAACGGAAGCAAAGTGCACAGACAGATTCAAGGGAAAAGGGCACAACCGTTCTGACTTGTAAATTCTTATGTTCTAATGGCCAGAAGAAATTAATTGTCTCCAATCATAATTGAAGGGCAATCCACTAAGCTGTAGTTATTGCAGGTACTGTGGATTTTACATTGATCAAAATACCATGTAGAAACAGTTCCACTCAGATACAAAGAGAATTCATGTAGAAATTAAAGTCTATATAAGGATGAATATTGTAACAGCAACATTACTCATTTACATTGCTCTGCTGAGCTCCATTGGCAAATTCCTGCAATAAACTTACTGTAGCTGATGTCAATAGGTTTTGAGTATATTGAGATTGTTACATGTGTAGTTTTCTGCTTATAAATAAACCTAGTTCATGTTTATAGTAAATATATAGCTCTAATACATACACTGATTGATTTTGTTTCTCTCTCCAAATGTAAATGTACTGCATGATTTTTTAAGCTCGCCATAACTTCTGGGAGAGTGACCATTTCGATAGGCAGAGCCGCTATTACTGCATAATTACATCAAAACATCCTTTTATTGTATCACAAGATTTGTTGACTCTGTGCCACTGCTGCTCAGAGTTATTGTACAGAGATGTTGCACTGTGATAGGGAAAACTGCAAAGCAATGCCAGGCCATCATTATTACTGCCTCATCATTTCACCAATTTAATTTAATTCAGCCTCTATTTCTTCTTACCAGATAACAGAAAGGAGGAATAGCATTTATTTGTCCCTCTCCTGACTGCAGGAAGGAGTGTCTTCAGAAGATCTGCTCGATTACCTAATCATTCCCCCCAACAATTGTGATTTATCACAGAGGCATACATTTGCAAGCACCACGGAGGGCATGATGCTATGCCTGTGCTATTTCTTTCTGAATTCAGATGTAAATGGAGCTGCAAGCAGATCCAGGTAGGCTGAAAAAGCTATAGATGAGAGGGTGAAACCTCTCTCCATGAGATGAGAGTCACAGGTAACCACAAGGTCCTACTGAATTCTGTAGAACTTCTATGCAAAAATACAAATGCCTTCACAACCTTGGGTATGGCCATTTGAGTACAGTGAAATCACTGTAGAGAAATCCAAGGGAGATTTACTACAATGAAGAAGACAAGAAGCCAGTAGCTGTCCCACACACGCTTAGGTCTGGAGAAGCCATGCAGTTCAGCAGCCGTTCCCTTCTCTTCCCCCCCCTACATCAGAGCTGAACTCACTTATGAGAAACTAATAAATTCAAATGAGTGACAGTAATTCACCACAGTGGGTCAAGCTTTGCTTTCATTTAAACCCATGGTGCCTCAGTAATTTTGATGAGCTTCCAAGGATTTAACTGAGAACAAAATTGCATCTGTACACCCCTTCTAATGGTCTCCTTACACCTCTATTTTCTGCACTTTTCTGTGAGCAGTGCACTGTTATTTGTATGTGAATAACAGCAACAATCAGGAATGGTTTGCAATGTCATTAAGTGCATAGAAAATGAATATGGACCTTTAATCTCTACCAGATCTTATACCTTAAGTATAAAATTAAGAGATCTAAGAAGCTGAATTCATTGCTGGAACAGACTTATGGATAGATGAGTGTTATTTAGACCAAAAAATACTACTGAAAATAGTTTCAGAACAAGGTCTTACAATCTGAACTCCCAATAGCTCCCCTTGCTACACAGTGGCAGTAAAAGGTAAAAAGCATTAGAAAAAGGTAATTGTAAGATGACTTTCAAGACAAGTATTCTTCAAAAGAAGGAGGTCTGCCCTGAACCAAAAATGAAGCAGCAGCTTATAGCAACCAGGTTTTTAGTCCACTGATTTAAAAGCTGCCCTTGAAAACCCTCTCAGACAGATGCAGTCACAAACAATCTAATGGCATTAACTAAGGAAAGCAGCAAAACTGTTATTATCAGTCTTCTCTGACACTGAAACATCTAACTAAACAGACACACTGGGACTTTGACTTCCCCAGATACCACGCTTCTGGAGTTAAAGATCCCCAAATCCTGCCACCAAGATGGAATACTTGCAGCTTGCATCCTAGTGAAGAAAATACCAGGTATAAACTACATTTTTTTTCAAAGTGGTATCAGTGATGAACACAGTATATAAACAATCAACCAGTCTCAAAAGCTGTGACCACAGAAGTAGAAAACAAGACAGAAACATACACTGTCATGCCCCTCTCCTCCCCATCGAAACATTGCAGATATACATGGTTTGGAACAAAGTGATGACCTATAGACAGTAGAAGATGAGGATGCATGAAGAAGCAACTAATTGGAGTACAAATACTTACATTAGGAAGACATCACAATGAGACTGCACAAGAGGAACACCAGTATCCTGATCAAGAGATATAATGGGAGACAATAAGCAGGAATATGTCAATAGAGGGCAGAATTAGAGGATCACTGCAAGAGAGAATGCAAAGAGATTTTTTTTTTCGCTCTCAGTATTTACAAGAGCTCACCCAAAAATCATCAACACGCCAAATTGTGATATCACCAATGCAGTAGATTGCAAAATATTGATGAGACATGAAGGCACCAAAATTCCAGATCATCTAAATAAATTATTTCAGAACCTGAACATCAGTCAACATGTAGCAATCTGAGCTACAAATTAAATGATACAGTTGTTTAGGCTGGAAATGGAATCAAGAAGGATTGCTCTCTCTTGCAATAGATTTTCTTTCAACAGTTGTGCTAAAATGGGAATGGAAAAAATACCGTGATGATACAGGTGTAGACGTAGGTGATGCTAATACAACAGAAATTAGCAGTAAGAGATACACAGCTGTTACACAGTAAGCAGTAAAGTAGGAAAGAGAAATATTACACCAGTCTGAATTTAAGTCCAAAGGGTTAAAATCAAGGTCTATAATAATAACTGACCTCTCTATCATGAGAAGTTTCAGGCCCGCATTTGATGACATTGATTGACATATGATTACAAATGCCATTAGCACTCACTCAGAAAGCTCTACTCACTAAAACTGATAAAACATGGTATGATCAAGGCATCTTTAATAAAAACACGCAAACCAAAACCTAGGGTGTCCCTGAATCTCACATTTAATTGCTTTTGACAAAGGCTTTCACCACATTTTGGCATAGTAAAAGACTGAAGATGGTTAAATGTTATTAAATGTGGCACTATCGGCAACTGCAATATATATTTATAAAACAGAAAACAGTCCTTCAGACAGGCAAGACAAAGACATGTTAAATGGAAGTTTGCCTCCTTCAAAGATTGGTGGTGCAAAACCATAATGATACATTGGAAAGTAAAACAGAACCTATGAAGATGACCTCTGTACTGGCTGTTGTGAAGACATTGTCTATGTCCTGGTAGAGAAACAAATGAAAGTCTGACATCAATGCTCTGGTTTGGGAAACCATGGAAGATGGTGTTTAATGCTAAGTAAAGACCAGTCTTCCATTTTATTCTTTCCAAAAGAACAAGCAAAACCAAGGGAAACAGAACATGACAAAGGCTTACGATAAGGTTTTCATTGTGCCTTTTGATTCCACTTAATCACTGGCAATTTTACCACATTTCCTTAACTGCAGGTGTAAAATCAAATTTAGCTCCAAATTACTAGGTAGCCAGCACCAGTGATTTCCTTGAGCATGAGTCATAGCAAGCCTTGAACAAGTTATTATTCTTGTAATTAAAAAAAAGAATCAGCAGTCTTAAGCCTTTGTTGCCTTACATCAGGCATATTTATTTATACTAGAGCAGAGTGAGGGCCAAGTGGCTTTACATCCAGCATTAAGGTTTAACATCCATTTGCCGCTGGGTAAACATCTATGCAAAGTTCAGTGCAACAGAAAATTAGCTCCAATGACCTCATAGCTGCCAAAGTCAATGATTTGACTCTTGCCAGAAAAAGCAGATACTTCACCCAGCAGTAGACTGCACCAACACCTAGTTCCCCATAGCCCGGCTCTCTTTCCTTGGCAGTGCAGGGCTCAACACTCTGCTGGAGAGTTTCCTACCCACTCCTTCCGTTAGAGCTTCTCTGCCATGCCGACACTCAAGAAGCTGTTGCTGGATGCTTCTGTGCTATATTACTCTGCAAAAATTTGTTAGGGATTGGAAAGCCAAGAGGTTTGAGGAGTCACGCCCTGGCTCTTGTCTTCTTGAAGCAGAAAGCCGTGAAGCCCTGGAAGCAGAAGAATGTTGAGGACACAGATAGATCTTTGTGTGTGTTTTGTGCACTGGGTGTCTGTTCCCTGTGGCAAGAGAGGGAATGACACACACCTATAAATTTAAGCCCAAATAAGAAGATGAAGGTTTTTCTGTTTGCTTACTTTAACAGCTGAGATTAAGAGTATGACTAGCTGAAGGTAAGGATGCAATAGTGACAGATGTTTCATATTATTTCATCTTCTACTTCTCAACACTTAACACCCATACATACATCCAGAGCCTGACCTTTCTTGTGAAGTCCTGACACTGGAATACGGTCATTTAACCACAGCCCCTGCTCTGCTGTGACTAGAAAGTCTGAAATGTATTTCCCAAATGCAGTTGGTCTGACAATTTCATTGGCTTTGGGATAAGCAATTTATCTCTCCAGGCAAGGCTGACACAGTGTCTCATGTGCAGGATTTCCATTCACCAGCATCCCCTTGGTGGCCTGACATTAAATTAAGAAGAAGGGGGAACAGGATTGAAAATTTGTCCAGTTTGCCATCAACATCCAACATTTAAGACTGGAAGGAGTCAACAGCTACAAGTGCTCATGCAGCCAGGACACAACTAGTAGAGCCTTCAGTAGGGGGAAAAAAGGAAATATGAAACCTGCACAGGCAGAAAAACTGCATGAACATCCTCATTCTGTTCATGGGGTAGGGTTGGAAACTAAGGAACAGGTTCAAACAAATTCCCAGGTAACTGGGCTTTTCTCACCACCGTGTTAAAGGCAAAAGGCAACATATTTGCAAAATCACTTTTTTAAAATCCAGTGATTCCCTTCCCCAGGTTCTACTGCAGTAACGCCACATCTTCCATGCTGCACATCCTAGTTCCCAATACACTAAGCAGTGTCCCCAGGCAATATTACACCATAGAGATTGCATTCCACCATCTCTAATGTCATCTCCAGGCTGCCAAGCAACCCTTCTATAGAAGTAAATTCATATTCCTTCAATCTGTCTCTGTCTGTGTTTATGAAAGACATTAATTTCAGCCATTCACATTCCCTTTATTTTACAAAAAGCAGTACAATCCCAGTAAAAGAGAAATATAGTTAGAGCCCAAGAGACAGCACAAAAGACCAGGAGAGGAGAACAGGAAAACAATATGTAGAATTGTCCTGTGAACCGATGATGCAAAATGCTGCATCAGGCTGATTCCTCTTTTAACTCAATATGTAAGGCCTTGGGACTCCCATTGTTATTAACATATGATCACATTGCACAATTCACAGTACTAGTTAGATATTCATACTTTTCTATTATAATTCCACAAACTTCAAAACCTTCTTTACAGATTAATCAACCAAAAGGATTGCTTAACTTTTTCTAAATGTAAAAAAAAATAAATAAAATAAAAATAAAAAGTCTATTAAAGAATTCCATTTTGCTATTTGATAGCTGTGGGTACACAGGCTTGACCATCTGGTAATCCTAGTGTGAAAAGCAATCCAAATCCTTCTCTGTCTTCTCCAAGGCTCAGACATGCCCTACCAGTCAGATGAAGGCTTTCCAGATACGCACTGCTTAGTAACACAGTCACAGTTCATACAACAGCAAGCCCCAAATCCTGCCCCAGAGGTAAGTAGACACTTGGTTCAAGATGCTTTGTTCTGGCTGTCAAGCAGAGAAAACCTCTTCAGTTGACAGATAATTGTTCATGTGCTGGCAGGGAAGGATGCACAGCAGATTGTTGTTTTGAAAAATTATTCTAGGACAGAAAAATCTGAGATAATTGTGTATTGTACACCCTCCTACCACCACCCCATTTTGAAAAGGAAAATAAGTCTCTATAAAGTGTTGCAGCTTCCCATAAAGACCTGGAGTATAAATATTCATGTGAACAGGCACATATTCCTGACACCTTGCTCATGGCTTCACATTTGGAGAGGCAACGCATACTAGTTACACTATCTAAAGTTCAGAGTAATTCTCTCACCTCTTTTCATTGCTTGGTAATCTCTGCCTTCGTCCTCTGTTTTCCAAGTAAACCATCAATATCTTCCCCAATTTTTTAGTCGCTTGTGGTCTATTCATATGTCCTTTTACCTCAGCGTTTGTGCTCACTCCTGAACATGACTGCTTGGCTGTTGGCTGGGTGATAATGCTTCAAGGCTGTAGAAAGCTTACTTACAAGACAGAGAAATCAGTGAGTTCTCTGAAGTTAAATCCCACATCCAGAGTCAGTGTGGATGCCATCGCTCTGAGCTCTGTGCAGCACACGAGCCCAAGCTTAGATAAGATGAGCAAAAACAAGACAAACACAGTTAGATTTTCTAATCTGTGACCTGTGGGGATAGTGTTAATAATAAAATGCCTGCAAACCACACTTCTGTAACTTTAAAAAAAAAAAAAAAGTTTGAATTAACCCATCATTACTGGGGGAAGAAAGCAGCTTTCTCTGCATGACTGTGAACACTATCCCTCTGTTCCCAACTGTTGCTTGCAGGGGTAGGCACAAAGGGAAACAAAATAAAGCAGAAAATCTGTCCCCAGGTTTTGGCTGCAGTTATTTGAATTAATGGAGGTAAATCACCGAAAAGGTTTAATCCTGTGATACCAGCCTCAGCGTAGGTGGAAGCAAGGAGAACTTTGGCATGTATGCAGTTTAAAGGGTGGGAGCGTGCTGTGGATTCCCACTTGATGACTTCAAGGGGAGAAAAATACCCTTTTGGTTCATCTGCTTTCTGAAATCCATGCTGTGAATCTGACTTCCATAATGCATACAAAATTTTAAAAGCAAATTACTTCTATAAAAAAATATTGTATACAGGACCAGCTTAATGGGGTGATGTCATTTATAAGGCTGCTATCACTTCATTTGCTTTATTTTGTTTCATTCGACAGATGTTGTCTCTGTGGAAGGAAAATAAGCAAGCTATTTTTACCATGGAGATGATACCTGACAATGATGACTTTTTCAATTATTTGTGTGAGGGTGGGGTTTTAGATGTGATGACAAAAGTCCAATCTCAAATATAGTCTTCTCTATTATTCCTTAAAACAAACACAGTCTTGTGACCTACAACTACTATGCTAAAATCACATAGAAAAATGATATTTTATTTCTAGGATGCTTTTCTCTGACAAAAGAAAAAGAAAAAAAAAAAAAACAAACAACCAAAACCAAAAGCAAACAAACTCACTAGCTTCAATTTAGGAGCAGGATGCTGTCTCTCCCAACTCTACTACTCAGGTTGTAGGGTTTCTTCTCCAGTAAATCCATGCCTGCAGCAGCTCAGACCCCAAACATGCCAACTGAAACTCATTTTCCTTAAAGATTTGGATGAAAACTGTCATTTAGGAACTTTTTCAAGAACAGCCCAGCTGTATGTACAACCAGAGGCAGAACACTCAGGTGGTGATGTTATCTGGACTCTCCCTCTATGAACATCATTCTCAGAGGCAGAGCTGTGGAGTGGTCAGTACAGTAGGTAGATGGTGCCACTTTCTCTTTTCCTCTAGTAGCTTTTTGCTGTGTCTTTTCTTATTTCTTTGTTTCCTCAGCACACTATAGGACTCACCTCCAAAGCCATGACAGGTCCTGAATGTAAGGAGTTGAACTTCTACTCAAGAAGAAATTACCCTGGTGGCTTACTACACATGTGGTTCCTATACACAGACTCCAATAAAAAACATAGCCACGTTTTTTCTGCTGAAGAGCTGTATTGGGTTTACGTGGGCTGGTTGTGGTAGTACAGGGGCTTCAGGGGTGGCTTCTGTGAGAAGCTGCCAGAAGCTTCCTCTGCGTCCAACACAGCCAATGCCAGCTGGCTACAAGACAGACCTGCCACTGGCCAAGGCTGAGCCCATCAGAGACAGTGGTAGCACCTCTGGGATACCTTACTTCAGAAGGGGAAAATAACTGTTGTACAATAGCAGCTGGAAGAGAGGAACAAGAATATGTGAGAGAAACAACAGTGCAGAAGGAGGGGGAGATGTCAGAGCAGACATTCCCCTGCAGCTCATGGTGCAGACCATGGTGAGGCAGGCTGTCCCCCTGCAGCCCATGGAGGTCCATGGAGCTGTGCTGGAGCAGGTTTGCTGGCAGGGCTTGTGACCCTGTGGGGGACTCATGCTGGAGCAGTCTGTTCCTGAAGGACTGCATCCCATGGAAAGAACCCACACTGGAGTTGTTCATGAAAAACTGCAGCCCATAGGAAGAACTCATGTTGGAGAAGTTCATGGAGGACTGTCTCTTGTGAGACACACTGGTGCAGGTGAAGAGTGTGAGGATAGAGGTGCAGCAGAGACAATATGTGATGAACCAACTGCAACCTCATGCCCGTTCTCCTGCACTGCTCTAGGGTAGGAGGTAGAGAAAATTGACAGTAAAGTTGAGCCTGGGAAGAAGGAAGAGTAGGGAGGAGGTGGTTTAAGATTTGGTTTTATTTCTCATTATCCTAATCTGATTTGATTGGCAATAAATAAAATTAATTTCCCCAAGTTGAGCTTGTTTTGCCTGTAATGGCAATTGCTGAGTGACCTCCCTGTCCTTACCTTGACCCACAAGCCTTTTGTCATATATTTTCCCTCGCCTTGTCCTGCTGAGGAGGGGAACGATAGAGCAGCTTGGTGGGCACCTGGTACCCAGCCAAAGTCAAACCCGCCACAAGAGCTTGTTCAATAAGTCTTCTACTGATTAGCATTCATGCTCTTAGGTTTGTATTTTAGTGAATTACTGTGAAACTAGATCTGAAGCCAAACCAAAGTTGCCAAAGTATTTTATATGAATTCACATATATTCTAATACATGCATATTCCAGAAAGAATCCTAAAATCTTATAATGGTCATATTAATGACTAGCAATTAAGAGCCACATTACTTAAGATACCAAGAGTGTTGATTCTCATTAAAGCTACAATGACCTTAGCTGAAAGAAAATGGTGATTAGAGAGTATGTTTGTTTTTTCTTTCCAGAAAGTTGAGTATTTACAAGTATTAAAGTATAATATTACAGCAATAATAAAAAAGTTATTACAATATTGACAATAATAGTAACAATTGTAGTAGAATGGGAACCAAGTCTATTTAGAGTGTCAAAATGTCACATCCAGCCACAGCACAAACGGGGGAAAAACCTAACCCTTAGTCAGGAATTCAATTGCTTGTTATTCCATTTCACAATCTCATTTAAGAGGACAAAGCGCCTGAAAAAGCATTAGTTATCTTTACAGAAGTTACTTTATAGAAAGGTAGCATCTCCTGTTCCTTTTTGAAGGATGTAATATGTTAAATCACTTGCCAAATGAAAAGACATGAGGATAACCATCTATTTTTTGTGAAAGACAGAGAATCATTTGTAAAAAATGAACCTGGAGTTTTTTCATCAGCTTGTCCTAATAACCAAAGTACATTTCAGATTTCATCCATAGTATCAGCAAAACATCATGGGCAGAAGAAAAAAAGTTATATATATAATTAACTCTATCCTAGTAAAACCAGGACACCTGCAACTCCACTTCCCCAGAGATACTGTCTTACAAGATTCTTATTCAGCCTCTATTTATGAGCTTCCTTTTTGCCACATGGTACATAGTGTAGACTGATGCTCTGTCTTTCCACAAGAATATAAATCGACAAATAAAAAAGAAATAAACAACAGCTGCAGGCACCGACATACCATTTTAGTGAAGCATGATGCATGAATCCAGTTTAAACACCTTAACTGTGGGAGTTCACAAACTCTTCTTACTGAGAGGCAGAGAGTGAGAACCTTCCCATGATAGATCTTGGTTCAGAGAGGGAAATATTTTGTTTATCCTGAGATTTGTTAAGAAACTTAATTAATTCAACTGACCTTTAGAGACTTAATTGAGAAGTCCAAGTTAAAAACACCCTGCTGTTATCCAGCCTCTGTTCTGGTGTAAACTGTCCTCTGGGGTCGAGTGTCTCCTCCCAAAGGGACCTTATGGCACCTACAGTCCTAACTCAGGCTTCTTGATTTACTTGAAGATGGCCAGAGAATCCAGGAAAGTCTCAGCCCATTGTGAATCATGTACTGGAAACATTTCACCAAGTTTTCAAACCGAATCAGAAATTCAATTTGCAGTTCTGTGCTTGTACAGAAAGTGTAGCAAGGGTAAAATTAGCTCATAATGTGATGAAAATTATATTTTTCTTCAACATATTTGCTCCTAGCAGTCAGACTGAGCTGCTGGGTAACAAATGTTGCCATTGTTGAACCCACCCAGACTGGGACAATGAGCTGCCTTTTGTCCTCAGAGGACTGAAAAGTTAAGTTCCAACTCATTAAATGTCTTTCACTGGTAATGCAAAAGGAACTGGCAGTTCAAATTGAGTTTCAGAATTGAAGGTGAATTTACAGAAACAAAATTTAGTATGTCTTAAATTGTAAACTAGAAGGAAAAAAAAAAGATAAAAAGAATAAAGCTGGTAGAGGTGCTCTGAGTACCATTTTAGGCAGAATAATAAGATTTTTTTATAAGGCTGGGGCAGGGGAAGCAAAATCTTAATTGATTTGGTTTGGTTTTGGGGTTTTTTTTAACTAAAATTTTAAAGTTTAAACCAATTCTGGGAGAAATACAGTGAAAAACAACAGCTGAGAGTTAAGACAGTAAGCTGCAGACTGGATCAGGTTTAAGAAATACTGACAACTCGATGTCTTACTGCTAAGTAGTCCTAAATTCTTTAATACAGGCATTTCAATGCATATGGAAACTTCTCACTTAAAACAGCAGTATTACATGTAAGTTTTCCTTCTCTTAGGCTCCCTATGCTCTGGGAGGTACTGTTCAGATAAAAGGCATTCTTTCCCCTTCTTTACACTTTCTTGTAAAGAAAATCAGAGCTGGAAAGGGGCTTGAAACAAAACCAAACCTAATTGCATATCTGTTACAAGGTCTGAGTCATAGCAGCAATTAGTTGAATGGAGTTGCCTTTCAGCCTAGCCTACAGCTACCAATTCAAACAATAGACTATTTAAAATGTTGCTTACCTTATAAATGTAGTGTAATTACTTATTCTAGGGAAGATTCAATTTGGCATAAGAACTAGGTACATAAGCAAAATCACATATGAATCTTGCTACTAATATTCATCATTCCTAATTCTGTTATGTGCTATTGATGGTTATCACCATCGATTTACTTATCTAGCTAAAACATCTTGCATGAATTACGATGTAAACCTTTAAAAGTAAGCTTCAAAACATAATGCAAACTAAAGAGTGGAACAAATCACTAGATATTTTTATTTTAAACAAGGAAGAAACTGTGGTCTTCAAAATGTGGAAAAAATTATTATGAAAGGTGTCTGCACAAAATGGTGTCGCAGGGTGTCACCATGTTATTCAATGACTCCAGAGCAGATGTGCACCATTTGCAAAGAGGAAAATCACTTTCTATGTGCTTCTGTCACTAACTCAGGCCTCTGAGACTGAACCATCTCAATAAATGTTCCACTGACTGCCTTGGATCTTCAGTGCAGCACCAGAGCAATCCCACTAACTTCATTTTATGCCTCTGTGATACCTCCAGGTCCCCTGGTTGTTTTCAGTGGGAAGTTACCACAGGAAACAATTCTGCTGATGATGTGCAAAATGGGACAGAACTGTCTCCTTGCTCTCATTTAGCAGTGTAGGCTCAGCAGGCCTAACAGGAGCAAAAAGCAGTGAAAAATGGATTTTCACCACTGAAGTGAGCAGCTGTGACTCAGAACATATCAAAGCAACAGCTTTCTTAAGTTAGAAGGTATCATTCCCACTGAGTCAACTTTGCTTATAAATCCTTGCTCCTGTTTTCTGGATTAGGAGTGTGGAATTACACACACTCTCCATAACAATTAGGCATATTTGCATGAATAATCATCATGAATAAACCTTGAAATCATACACATTTGAAACAGAAAGAACTTGAACAAATCTCCTCTGCTGAGAAGACAGTTATGAGTACAGCATGTAGCTACATTCATTTCTCTTCTGTTTGTATTATGGTCACATGTGAAATTAATTATGTGAAGCAGTATATATCTATAACTGATGATGTAATAATTACAATCTGAATAAGAAAAAATAGAAAGGATGTTATAGTAATATTCATGGCTTAAATCAGCAATTTGTTCTATCTAATAGAGCAGGCAAAACAGTATGAAACAGAATTAATGAAAAGTACTGCAAATTACACATTATGGGGACTTCTGGCAATTTTCAAACAGGTACAGGCTAGGAACTGAAACCCAAGAACAGCAGGGCAATAAAGCAGATTTCATTTATATTTCTATCTTCTTGGACCTAGGCTACTCAAAGACATGGAAAGAGCCTAGTGTAACTAATAGCCTTGGGCTTTGTAGCATGCAATGGCCACCCAGCATTATTGGAAATCTTTGCAGGGCTGTGGATTGTTTTTCCACAGTTTCCAGTTGTCTTCTGCAAAGGCATTTGCAAGGGAATCTTCTTAATTTTTTTTTATTTTTTTTTTTTTTTTAAAGACCTCGAGGGCTCTGCAACATCTGTGGTATTTTTATGTGCTATAAAGTAGATAGAGAGAGGATGAGGATTTCACCCAAGCAGTCACTGAGACTTTTTAATCCTACATTAAATTATTGTTAATGTTTGTAGAGCATTTCTTTCCTTACCCACAGAAACAGTACATCTTGAATTCTCTGTGAAGAACTTATTTTAATTTCATGAACAGTTCTTCATAAAATTATAATGACCTAGGATTCAGACTTGAGGAACAATTGGCATTTTTCCTGTTGAGTGAAAACTAAGCTTTTATTGCTAGAGGTTCCCAAACTTATTTCTACTGGAGCTTATCTACCAAATGGGTTAGCAGAGAGAGATCTTTATCTCTCTCCACAGACAATTACTATCAATATTTCCTAGAGTTGATCTGTATAGTTCATTATTCACCACAACAGTTTAAGGCTTTGCATTCTGTCCAGGTTGTTACTTCTTCTTCCAAACAAATAATGACCATTTTCTAATTCCGTAACTTCCTGCAGTATGTACATTAATGAATTTTCATAGCCCATCTCAACCATCTGCATGGATGAGTACTGTCTCCAAATAAAACTCTCCAACTGAAAAGGCTCACAGCTGTTGTCTGCATTCACCACTTGGGTTTCATTTTTACATAGCATATTTTTTCTGGTTAGCTACCATTGGAAAGGTGTTTTGCTAATAAAAGGTGATAGAAGGTGTCCTGGGATTAGATAACTACAGAAAAAAAGAAATAATTACTGCTGGACTATGTAAGGATACAGACCTTAATGACAGAACAAGGTCCAGGAAAGGTAACATAAGACCTAAAAATACATATAATTCCTCCATGAAATATTTCTGTTTAATTCTCAATACTGTTTGACTGATCCTAACATTCTTTACTGTTGATAGAAATATTACATAAATTACATCTACCACCATCTATATTAATTTAAGAACAGAGGCAATTCACTTGAAGACTACAAGGATAAATACAGTCCTAGTTCTCTTCTTTGAAAAGACATTTCCTGAATGTAGAAGATTGAGTCAAAGTACTCCTAGTGATTTCATGAGAAATCAGCAAATAAGTTTAAACATGACCAAAGGTATCATGGCTCCTAGTTCAATACTTTGGCCTCTTCTGATGTATCGTTGGATGAGTGTGCACAACCAATGCCACACAAAAGAGTTTTAAAAGCTTCCACTGGCATGCAACATTTTCAAAGACCTTTTGAAAATTTTTAAGGGTTGGAGAAGATAATTTTTTCAAGTATTTTTTTACATGGAATGTAAAACCATTTAATCCCCAAAGCTGTGGCTGTTTTTACAGAGCAGGTTTTTGCACTTTTGTGTTTTAAATCTTTTCAATTTTCTGTTTCCACAACAAAAGTTTTCTAAACACTTCTAAATAAATGTTTTGAGGAGGTATTTTTTCCTTAAGTCCTTACATGGAACTGTCTGATAAAAGAAAGTGGGTTTGTCTTTTTTTTCCCTCTACTTGCTTAAGTTTTTTGATTCTGACTTTTAATATCTCTTGCATAATTTGTTTATTTATTTTATCACATTCTAAAATGAAGGGTAAAATTTAAACCAGTGGTTAAACCAGTACTGGACAGAGTACTTCAAAAAATCAACCATTGTAACAAACAGAATCAAGAGGAAAAAAATGACGTGAGTTACAAAGCTGGTGAACAAGGAGGGACGAAATTACCAAAGATGCACTGATCAAGGGGTTATTGCGATGAACTCCAGGTCGTGTTAAAAGTACTTTGACGGATCTCCTCCACTGCTTGCTCCTGGCAGAAAGGAAGGACAAACCAAGCCTTGGGGAAAGCAGGAAAAAACAAGTTTGCTCAAGTAAGTGAAGCTCAACTACCAAGTCAGAACTCCATTTACTGTTGTTCTCATAGATAGTGTGAGAGAAGCACAGTTCCCTGAAACCTCAGCAAGAAAAAGTCTCACATGGAAAGAAAGTTAGTCATGCAGATCTATGACACCACCTGGAGTACTGCACCCAGCTCTGGAGTTCTCAGTAAAGGAAAGACACAGACCTGTTGGAGCAGGTCCATCAGAGGGATGGAACACCTCTCCTATGAAGAAAGGCTGAGAGAATTTGGGTTGTTCAGCCTGGAGAAGAGAAGGATCCTGAGAGACCTTATTGCGGCCTTTCAATACTTAAAGGGAGCCTATAAGAAAGATGAGGACAGACTTTTTAGCAGGGCCTGTAGCAATAGGATGAGGGGTGATGGTTTTAAATCAAAAGTGAATAGATTTAGACTAGATATAAGGAAGAAAGTTTTTTTTACAAGTAGGGTAGTGAAACACTGGCACAGGTTGCCCAGAGAGGTGGTAGAAGCCCCATCCCTGGAAACATTCAAGGTCAGGTTGGACGGGGCTCTGAGCAACCTGACCTAGTTGAATATGTCCCTGATCACTGCAGGGGAGTTGGATCTAGATGACCTTTGAAGGTCCCTTCCAACCCAAACTGTTCTATTATTCTATGATCTCCCTGTTTTTCATACATTTAAGTTCATAATTCATGATAGAAAACCAGGTGTATGCTAAAATCATGTGCAAAGTACTGGTCTACCTTCAGACCATATCTGCTGCTATCTCACAATGTAACCCTGCTTGAAAACAACTAAGAAAATAAATATAGCACAGTAGCCTGAGTAAAATCTTACTGTCAGAAACTGCAAAGAAACATAAAGCAATTTCTAAACATCACTCAGATTGTAACTGTTCAGATGATTGTCACAGGAAGGTCTGGTTTTTGCTAAGGCAAATTCCACTTCTTTACCAGCTAGAAAAATACCTTTCTTAGGCTGTCTTTACTTTAATGCACTTGCAGTTAGCTCTTCAGAAGTATCCAGTCAATGTTCAATGAAACTTCAACCTGCCTGTACCCTGAAGTCATGTAAACTACAACTTACATTTAATTCATGTCCTTTTGCATTCGTGTTGATACCATATTGTTCTTACATGATTGGGAATCTATTTTCAACCAGTTGTGGTTATAATAGATAAGTAAATCTCAGAAATCCTCTACCAGATACTTAAACAGGAGGAATAGAAAAATAAACTTGGGCCAAGTGTACCAGAAATTATAAATTCCCTCATGAAAATGAAGGTCAGAAAGACTCCATTCCTTGAGTCCAAACCTTAATTTCACAAGGCCTTCCTTGAGGGAATAAATTTCAGTACTGTATATATATATATTTTTTTTTTTTTTTTCTAATTACTATAATAACACAAAACTCAGAACTGTCATGAATCATCTTATTCATTGACTTGTGTCTGGCAGAGAAGAGTACCAGCTGCTTCAGAAGAAGGGACAAGAAATCTGAACAATAGAATAACTTGTCTAGTTTGTACTTTTGAGCCCATATTTTGAAATCATATATCACATTTCCAATTTTTTTTTTTCTCTAAGTCCTTCTAAACTCTTGGCATCCATGGTATTTTGTCACTGCATCCAGTGATGCACTATTGCTGTCAATAACATCTCCATTCACCAGGCTTAGGAGAGCTGCCTTTCAGTCTCACTGAATGCCCCTTTGGTGGTATGTGTAGGAAAACTCTGAGACAGGAATAAAAATTATCTTCTTCACAATTTTTAGCACTATGGCCTCTCAATTCATGTATTTTCTAAAGGAAACGGCCTCAATCTTTAAAATCTCTCATTTTGAAAGCCTTTTTGCCTCTACTCACTAGTGACCTTCAGATAAACAAAAGCTGGTGAATTTTCAGATAGGTACTGTAGGTTTGTTCTTGCTCTAGGCTGATAACATTTCAGATCCAACAAGTAATTACAGAGAGGAGGGAGAAAAGACTTCTTCTGTTTATTTACTTTTAATTTAACCAGGAATTGGTATGACATAGCAAAGAAACTGAGGAAAACAAAGCAACTTTTTTTTCCCTGGAAAAAAGGAATTCAAAAGAGCAAAATAAAGTCTTCTCTGATGAACAAGAAGAATTGATCAGCAAAGCAGCTCAGTTATTTGAGAGGAAAAATTGCCGAACATCGGAAAAATTCAACTAAAACCACAGGACAGTGGTTTCCAGTTGGTGAGGTATTTTATTAAAAGAGGTGTAGACAGAGATGAGTTGGGAAAGGCAAATGGAAAGAAAAGACAGTGGCACAACTCCCTCAAACAATGAGGAGGGAGCAATAGTGGTCCTGGAGCCATGCTGGAAGGGAAGGATAGAGACAAGATGTAGTGAGGACACCACTGTAGTAGTGGGAAAGTACCATACAATGTGCATAGGTCCAAAATCAGGTCCTATTATCATCTTGGCCCTTCTGCTATCATTTTCTTCAATGCAAAATGTGTAGATGTGGCATTGATACAGCATTGTTTTGCTATTACATTGCCTTAAACTCACTATGCAAAGGCTACAGCAGTCAGCTTCTGAGAGTCACATCAAGGAAAAGAAGGAAAAAAAAAAAACTTGAAAGAAGATCTGGAAGATTTGAAACAGTAAGGCTAGCTTTTTTTTCTTTTTTTTTTTTGAGCTGTGTCCTAAGGTACCCACTGAAACATGTGCACTGCTAGGGAAACAGACAGTATTTCAATGAGAAAATATCACTGGAGGGATCAGAGATGCAGCAACTGTGTTGAATAGTCATGCTCCATAGATGCAAAGACAGGCACTAGCATCAAATGTCAGCAGTGGAGAGACTGTACATGTGTGAAGAAGAGACAAAGTCATGGCAGATGCAATTTTGGCACAATAAAACTGAAATGAGTAAGACCAGAATAAACCAGTGAAATCGAGAAGTGACTCATAACTGTTTACAGTTAGAAAGGAGGGACAAAAGGTAGTTCTCCTTGGGGTGTATGGGGGTGTGGGGGGGTTTGAGGGGTTATTCTGTGCAGTCAGTTGCAAGGCTGGCACCAAGGGGCTTTGTCTATTGAAGGTTAAGAAATCTGTGTAGTCATTCACTGGGAAAAATTATTACAGTTACTTTCTCTTCTCCTCTCAACACATCTATTTTTTGTTTAATTGGTTATGCATTGCCTTAATTTGTGTGAGACTCAGGGCTTTCCCTTTGCAGCTCTTCATGTGCAATGCTGTAGTCAGGTTCTCCCGTTGACACATCCCACCTACATACCTCCAGTTGCTGCGGCAGTATCTCCACCCTTTGTCTTCCAGCATTTGAATTGCTTTTCCTTCCACTCATAAAAACATAGAATCATAGAATGGTTTGGGTTGGAAGGGACCTTAAAGATCATCCAGTTCCAGCCCCCCTGCCATCAGCAGGGACACCTTCCACTAGACCAGGTTGCTCAAAGCCTCATCCAACCTGGCCTTGAACACTTCCAGGGAGGGGGCTTCTCTGGGCAACCTGGGACACTGTCTCACCACCCTCACACCAAATAATTTATTCCTAATATCTCATCTCAATCTCCCCTCTTCCAGTTTCAAGCCATCACCCCTTGTTCTATCACTCCCTGCCCTTGTAAAAAGTCACTCCCCAGCCTTCCTGGAGCCCCTTCAGGTACTGGAAGGCTTCTATAAGAACTCCCCGAATCCTTCTTTTCTCCAGGCTGAACAGCTCCAAATCTCTCAGCCTCTCCTCATAGGAGAAGTGCTCCAGCACTTCCAGCACTTACCTTTTGCCACTCCTTAGATCCTAAATTTTGGTTGATAACCCTGTGCAAGGGATTAAATAGAGCTTAGCAGATAACACCAGTAAAAATTAGTCTTTTAGGTAGCCATTAAGTATTTCCCCATAAGGTACATGCACAAAACTTAACAGCTCTGCAATGTCTCTGACAGATCAGTGAGTGCTCCAGTCAGCTATGTTGGTGTAACAGGCAAGAAAAACCAGTGGGCTGGATAGAGAAAGTCCAGAGAAAACTGTAAAATTACTTTGGAAAAGGTATTCAGGGAACACTTGATACACTGGAGAAGACATCCAGAAGGGAATGCTTATCTGGGGCCACGCCTGCCACTTGTCTTCCTGGCTGACCACTGGGGAAACTTCTCCCTTTCTCTCAATTGTTTTCCCTTTCCATTAGAACTGATGTATGTCACCAACTATGGACCACACAAAAAAAATCTTTTTGCAACTTTGTTTCATCACTCTGTGTGAAACTACATCCTGATGGAGGCAATCCATCCATTCATGGTTTATTAGCCTCTCAAGAAATCTTTAAAATATTTTTCTGCATTAAACGTACGAACTGCCCTAAAAACAGAAGAGAGCAAACATTGTCCCTTAGCTTTAATACTGTTTAAAAAAATTACATAGCAGCAAGCTACAGATTACAATTAAATTTGAGCTTATCTTTAGATTGAGGCATATTGCATTTTCTGTGTAAAAAAGAGTGAAATAAATATTCACTTAACTGTCAAAACTTTTGTGAAATTTCATCTGTTTAGAAGATCATGTCAGCATTCAAATCTAGCTGAGGGAAACTCTCAGGATCAAGTCACGTGTTTTGGTCAGATGGCTAATGGTAGTTAGATCTTTATAAAACCCCTGGTAACCAGCTTCTAACAACTTTTGAAAAGTTGGTAATTATCTTAAAATGTTCCTGACACTTAAATTGCTTAATAATATTACCATGTATTATGGAGACATGGCAAATTTACAGTCAATGTGCTGTACAAATATTTGTTAATTAATCCTCACAAAATATCCCCCAAAGACACATTATTGACTCTATTACTTCTACTGATTTTTTCTGTTGAATCTGTGGCAGCAGTTCAGGTCTTCCAGAGTCACACCTACACTTCTAGGCCCACGTTCAGTCTTCTTGCATTTCTAACCAAATTTACTCCTGAGATGATCCCACAGTTTTGGGTCAGTTTTGAAGCTGATGACACAGTTAGCTGTTCAGCTGGACAGCTGTGGGTCTAATTTAGTGTGACTTGAACTTTCTCAGTTATCTAGATTTACTGGCTGTTAGGGACCAACCTCAGATGAAGACCTCCTGCTTCAAAGACACCTAGATTTAGCCATCTGACACACAGGCCAAATCTCACTCAACCTATGAGCTCTACATCTTTTTCTTTTTTTTTTTTAAATAAGACTTTGAAGCACCAGTCTACCCTGAGAAAAATTCACAGCTCTCAGAAAAGAACCAGATCTAATGTCCTTAATTTGCTCTCTCATAATTTTAAAGCAATTAAAATAAAATATAACAATTGAACATCATTGAAATAATGGGCTGATCTACCAGCTGGGCAAGAGGGAAACATGCTGCAAACATCTCAGTTCGATTACTAACTGCTTATCTTTTGTATATTAATTAAGTAATTTAGAAGCAAGAACCAAGACAAAAACAAAGGAAAACAAATCAGATGATCTCATAGTCCCACTAGCTCTTGCTCTTGCCTCATCTCCAGGGCATCTTGGCTGACCCTTCACAACAGCTTGCTCTTCCTCTCCATGTTTGTATGTCTTCCTTCTGTTGAATCCAAAAGGAAAGGAGAGAAAAAGCTGCCTGACCAGCATTAAAAATCCCATCTTTGCTGCTTTGAAGGATGGGATTAATTTGACCAGATGGAAGTGTCTATAAGAGAGAGACCTACATCGCAGCTAGTCACCTAAGCTCTATCTGGTAAATGGAGAGAAACTGGCACTTTCAGGACACAATTAATCTCATCCCCATGTAGGTATTTAAACTAGGTCATATGAATCATGCCTCAGAAGAGACAATTCCTCTTTACTGACACTAAAGGGAGCCTGAAATCACTAGATATAGATGTTTACATCGGTTATGTCTAAAGTTAAGTGAGCTGAATGTCACCTGAGTTCTTTAGATTGCTTTCTTTCTTTAGAGGCAAAATACCTTATATTCACTTTCTGGCTACACCCATGACTACAAACCAGCATGTGGCCTTCATTTCCCCATTTTTAAGAACTCAAGCACTACAAGGGATGTATGAATGTATCATGTGATTCACTACAAAAGCAGGTTTTCATAAGAAATTAATAACATCTCAAAAGCACACTGGAAGAAGAGTGTATGGAAGTACTGATCAACACTCCAAAACCTTCTCAGCAAGAATTCAGGTTTTTGTCTTCATGGGTTGTCTATTAGAAATGAAATATCTTTCAATATTTTGACACTTTCCTTTTCTAAGGGAACTATGTAGTGTGATTTAATTTCTAATAAAATGATGTTTCATATAATGGCTAGTTTTTGAGTTGCTATTGTAGCCCTAATAATCTAAGGATCTAAGTGAGACCAAAGGGCATTGTGTACCCAGAAGTACATCCACTGTTTTTCAGTCACTGGAGATGGTCCAATAAAAGAAACTGTCTCTTCCACACAAGCTTTGTTTCACTCATAATTTATTCACTGTTCCATTTTAACCAGAAGATCTCTATAGCAATAAAGCAACAAAAAAGTCCTAACTCTGGGAATAAAGAAAGCAAATCCTTCCTTGTGGGCACTTTCCAGAGAAGTCTTCTGTTAAGCAGCTGGTAATCCTGCTAGATATGGGTCAGAACGTGAACTCCCAGTGCAGCAATGAGGCTAAAGGAGCCAGAGTAATCCTGGGCATGCACTCAGTATCTTTAGTGGAGCCAGGACATTTATTACTTCTGCACTGCTCTGAGGTTGTGTCCAGCTGTGGCATGAACAGATCAGGAGGCCTGCTGAGAAGCTGGAGAGAGCTCAAGGAGAAGTCATCAAGCGCTGGCAATCGTGCTTTGCAGTAAGAGATGCCAGGAGCTCAGTTTATTTGCTTAATCAAAGAGATGATTAGGTGATGCCTTTGCCACAGCCTAGAGCTACCCATGGGGACACAACCCTTTGCAGTGGGCTCCTCAGTCCAGTGGATTAAGATGTAGCAAAACATTGAAAGTGACCCAAAAGCTGAAAACTGAGACTAGATTAATTCAGACTAGTAATATGGCACACACCTCCACGAGACTAATTAACCCCTGGAATTACACATTTGTAAAGGTTGTAAGAGGTTCTTCCTCATCAGAAATTATTCAACAGAAACAATGTTTTTGTAAAAGGTACAGCAGGTGTCAAGAGATATCCTTCCTCCAATAATTCATGGTAGACTTACAGTCTGCACTGACAGCGTAGATTAATTGTGATTGTTCTGTCTAACTTGAAAACTTGGCCACTTATTTTTGTTTGCAAATTAAAACTGAAGTTTTGAAAACAAATCTGCAGCAGGTTTAAAATCCTGTCCAAAATATCTGCAAATATGTGTGAAGTATCTAGGATTTTTTCCTCATCTGTCCTGCAACTTGGATAAAAATGTTTGAGTTTTACTTCTCCAGTCAATTCTCCTTTTCTAAGGTTTTAATAACCCTCTGTGCTATCAAAGGCAGGCAAGCCTTTCCAATTACTTCTCTGCAGAGATTCCTATTTGAAATTTGAGAGGTTTAGCTCTTTGGTCAAAGTGAGACTAAAACAATTTTTTTTTTTTTTTTCCCCAGGTTTCTTTGATTTGTTTTTATGGGATTTGGATTTTATTTTACTTGTTTTTCCAGAAGAAGTCTGGAAGTTACTCAGTTATCAGGAGATTTTATAGTACTTCAAACACTCAGATCTGTCTGAAGATACAAAGGGAAAAAACAGTCACCTCCTCTGAGAAAACAGTGATGGTTATGTTTTTAATAATAGGTTTTTAATTCTATAACTTCTGTATTAGTCATTAATTGGTAGCTATCGCTCATTATTTTGGCTAGGGGACACAGGTGGAATGCAGACTGCCTGAATGTGTTCCAAAGTTCATTTCTTTCATGTGTGTCCACAACAGAAAAAAAATATTAATTCTTTTTTTGGAACTTCTTTTGCATCTTTACTTCCAAAAGACACTTTCTTTGTCTCTCACTCTCTGTAAGGATATCATAGAAGGAAGGAGATGAGGCCTTCCCCCTCTAAAAACAGGTACAAACATTTTATACATTCATCCCATGCCAAAACCATCGGGACTTGGACAGGAACAAAACATCTCAGCATGTCCAAAATATATATACAACCAGTAGCAGTAAGAGAAGACACACCTATGAACACTAGTCCTGGAAAATTCAATGCTCCACTCAACCACAGACACAAATTATCTTTATCCAGATTAGTGTGAGTAAATAGGACTGGAGAAATGGATGAAGTTAGAAGTGAGTGTAGACAGAAGCTAACCATGAGAGGTTGTTGGGCAGCCTTTCGTTGTGGCAAGCTATTATCACCTCCATCCATCACTGACTAATGGTCTTCTTCTCTTGTCCTCATCTGGGTGATAGGAGTCATAGAGTTTCCCAAGGGAAAAAAAAAAAAAAAAACAAACCTTACTTTTGCCTGGATCCACTGCACATTCCTCAATATTTGGTAGGCAGCATTGCTGTCAGGATTGTTGATCTAATTTCTCTGCAAACTTATAAAAAATCACACAAACACTGGCATTTTAAGTGCATAGGGCAAGTCTATCAGTGATGATTTAACTGCAGAGGATATAACTTTTCATCATTTTTAAATAAACAGAATTGGCACATATAGACATGATAATATGTTCTATTTACTTGCACATCTAAAAACCCAACAAATTTAAATACTTTGAGAGTCCTAGATCTTTTAAATTCCGTTCTAACAAAAAGGCCAATTATATATCTCTGATAAGAATAGCTCATCAGATAACCTCTAATGAGCCTATATTAAAATGGAAGACAAAAAATAGAATTGAAATCTTTTTCTTGAAGTAGTATCTATCCAGAAATTTCTGAATGAAGAAAATAATGCCTAGATTCTGTATCTTCCAAACACCATTTTTGTGACTAACTCTTCTAACTTTAGGTAAGTACTCCTTATCCCCATAGCATAATATTCATATTTGCTTAGTGTTCATAAAGAATTCTAAGTAGCAGATTTAATTTCTTGCACTGTGCTTGTCATTTTAGCATCTCTGTACCTATTCACACATTTATAATGGCCTGTAAGGGAATATTATTCTGGTCTATGGGTTAAATATAGTCCCAATCTTACTATATCTAGAAAACTAGAGCTGCTGCTGTATTATTAATCTATTTTAATTACCACTTTCATTCATAACTTGTTATGGCCATGTACTGTAAATCAACACTTGCAGCTGAGCAGAGTGGTAAAGTATGTACTTAGGTAATTTAAATGCTTGCAGATCTGTCCAAGTTTGATTTTAGAAGCGGAAAAATCAATCTTCAGGATTCAAATAATGTATTTCTTATTCAGATAGAACTATTTGAACTGTATGATACTGCTCCTGTTTACCAGAACTCCTATTAACATCACTGGTGTGATTGCAAAAACTGGACGATAAATGAGAACTTTAACTTCTTGCACAGCCTGACACTGGGCAGTAACAATATATTTTAGTAAGAGGTACAACAAGCTACCAAAAGAAAGAAATGCTGCTGTATTACTACTGTTGTAATTTTGAGAGCTCTCTTTGTAGAAGCTGACCCAAGAGATTACTAACCCCTTTTTACAATGGCTCTCTTCCCCAAAATTCCATCCTTATTTAACAAAAGGATGACAGCAATACAAACAGGTCATCTGTTTTTAGCTCTCAAGGCTAGATCCCACAGTTGTTAAACAAATCCCTTACAAAGTTCAAGGTCTTGCTTATTTTATAGCCTAGTGTAACATTTTATAAACAGATGACAAGATATATTACAGAAATGCAACTAGATATCCACAACCTACATAATATTATCGTTTTCCTTGTCCTCAAACCTCTGAGGGTGGAAATTCCACACCAAATCTGTTTGCTTTCTAGTACTAACCTACATTTTGTCTTGATGTCCTACAGTAGTAGAGGAACTGTATTTTGACCTGCCACTTGTATTGTACTCACGACTATGCAATTATCAGTACAGTAAGTGAGACTGCCAGACATAATCAGGATTACAAAAAGGAGTAAACTCAAATAAAAACTACGCCTGAGACTATTCTTAATTACATTAGAAAAAGTGAGAAACCAACTTTTCCCACTTACTCCTTTTAAATGGTATATCAAAGACATTCCTGTGATTTCTGAACTGTTTCTCCCTTATTAAAGAGGTGCTAGAGGATGGTGCATGATAAAACACTTTAAAGACAAAAATATGCATAAGAAACCAAGGACCATGTCTGGAAGTCTGTGAGAGCTGTGAGTCCAAATCCTTTTGACATAATCCTCCATGTGCAAAGAATACCATAAAACTACAATAGAACATATTTTGGCAATACAGGTCCAAGTCCAAAAGATCCATAAACTCTTTTTCTTTGGAAGACCAGAACAGTTCTTGGTACAGGTGGTGAAATATGTGATATACACAACCTAATTCTGCAGCTATATCACTAAAGTATACGGGGAGAGGGGAAGAGTTACAGCTGTTTTTAAAAGCTTAGACAGATGTCAGCAGTTCAGTTGGCATTTGTGATATTTTTCAGCTTTTGGCAATGAAAGAGTTGCTATTTGGTACTACAGTTCTGCTTTTATTGCTAAATCCACAACTTACATTGCAATTGAAAACTACTAGGTTAAAATAATTACTTATATTTTTGAAATGTGGGTGGGACAAAAGGACTAACAGAGAAAGCTAAAGTTATTAAAGGATACAAGCTCCTAGTACCCTCCTTGGGCCTTGGCCATACTCTATTCCTACCCCAACAAGTCCTCTTCCTCATTTGAGATCCCCAAAAGTCACAATGCATAGGTCAAAATTTCAGCCATAAATCACTTCATGGTTACCATTTGACACTGGCTAGCATAATCTTTCAGCTGAAGCACAGGAGATACAAAAGATCATATATGGAAAACTTCTGTCACCACCACGGTGACCCAAAGTTAGCAGTCAGAAATAAAAAAGGCTCTTAGCTAACCCAGTGCTAACCCAGTGTTCAGGTAGGAGCTCAGTTCTGTGAGGTGCCAAGCGTACCCATTAACATGAAGACAGCCTTCAGCTCCTGCTGAAGTAACTCTGAACCTCCTGGGAAGCCTTTGGCACTTCCAAGGGTATGGATCTGAATTCGTAACAGGAAAACCTGATCTTACATCAAGCTCTAATGACCCCAAAGCCAGTGCTGACTGCTGCTGAGAATGAGGTGTTTGAAGGTGAGAGAGCCCACAAGTCCCTTCCTAAAGTACAAATGAAAGACACCTGCTCTGCTACCCAAATTCCCAGAAGCACCAGCTGTGCCTCCAGTAAGACCCTCAAACTGTCAGCCAGAAATAACAGCTCCAATTCACGGTAAAATCTGTCAGAACTACACAGAGTTCATCCAGGGAAGCGGAGGGCAAAACTCCTACAAACTTTTAAGAAAAGCAAGACCACAGTCCATAAAAGTTTTTTCAAGCTTAGCTCAGACTAGGGAATCTAAATATTTGCAACGTTTCCCATAGTTTTCCAAGAAATATTACTAATACTGAGGGAATTTAAAGTACTTGCCTAAGACAAGAACAGAAAGTTTTTAATAGCAACCTCTAAAAATCTCTTGCATGTAAATACAGAAAGTATTTTCAATACACAGTGGACACAATTAAAACTACAAACATTTGACACTGAGCAACCCCTTGCCACAGTTAGGCTGTGCTCCTGAGACTTTCTCATGCTGAAAATACAACAATATATTTAACTACTGCGTACAGTAAGAGTTCACTTTTTCAGGCACACTGCACATTTCCACAAGAGCACTTCTGATCTTGGAGGAACTGCTTTTAGATTTTAATTCCCTGACTTCTGTGTTCATTTATATCTTCCACTGAGGTATAAAATTGTGCATACATGAGAGGGCACGAAAGAGATCAGTCAAAAATATAGAATTTTAATAATGCTGTATATAGTAAACAAGCAATAGTAAGCAATAGCTGTATTTTCTCTTTTTTTTTTAAATTCAAGATTAATTTCATTTTGAAAACGTAGGTCCAGAGAAACTCTACAAGATAAAGATATTTTGCTCATAACTTCTCAAACATCTTTCTGCCTTTTTTAATCACTGATTTTGTTTCTGCTCAGGCAGGAAGAAATAATTATTCACATAGGCAGGTTCATGTTCATGGTCAGTACTATTCTTCAGTCAGCTGTAAAAATAGGCTTTGATTAAGAATGCATGGGATAGACCTCTTTTTCTTTTTATAAGTCTGCATATGCCAACTACATCCACATGGGCAGTTTCAGATAGACTGGCAAGGAAGAAGCAAGAGTCCTACCTTGAACTTGAAAAATCTGCTTTCTCTAAAGCCATAAACTGCAGCTGCCATCAGAAACAGACCCAATTGCTTTTCTTTTTCACTTTCCAGGGCAAGCAAATCTATTTCCTGTTACAGCCTGTACTTATAGTTTAATTCTATCTTATGACTTAAAGACTAAAATATTTGAGAACCACTAAGATTTTTTCCATCCATTTAAAAGAGGGAAAATACAAAACTCGAAACAGATGTTTTATAATGTATTTCAATTTATTTTGGCCACCCATAAAGCTGTGGCTTAGGTTAGTGCCAACCAAGTTAAAAGCAACAGAGTTCTGCAAAAATGCTATGTAATATATTTTAGAATGATCAGGCATGGGGAGCACCTTTCAATAAACTCCTATTTATTAATTAATTTTCAGGGTCAGAAAAAGAAAGTAAGAATTGCTGAAGATACAAGTGGTGCTACCATACTTAGAGGCAGTTCCTGGGGGGATTTGCAAAGTTTACGCAGATTTTTATGTTCTTGTACTCCAATACATAGCTTGGATAGCACGTGATCTATATATACATTGAAAGTGGATAAGTTTGATGAAATTAGAACTGAAGATAACATCCTTAGAATGATATAATATAAATAACAGATACTGTATATCAAACAATTTTTCCAGAGATGCTTAACAGTTGAAGAAGTTCCAACAAATTAAAACTTATCCAAACAATCATCAGACTTGGGCTACAAGAAACTTTTTTCTATGTTTATGAGTGGAAACAAAAACATTTCAAAAGTTAAACCCATGAGCTGCTGTGGTACTTACTGATAAGGGATCTTGTGGAAATTACTGTAAAAATAGTAATACTGGAATTTCCCCTGTACCTATTCTTATTTAGACTGAGAAATCATTTCTCAACAACAGATCCACTTTAACAGAATATGTTCAGCACAGTACTGCAGGCTGGGGGATAAAATGAGCAATAAAGAATGGTTGGTCTGAAAACATTTCTTTATTGACAATTTACTGCATAGAACACAGGGCATATACTGTGGATATAAATTAATAACCTGCCAAAAACTTTATAGGGAAAGCATAAGGAAAGGACAATGGATGTATTTTAGGAATCCAGAACAGCATTAAAAGTTTTAATCTGTATTTTTTGGTTTGTTACTCATATTTTCAAAGAAAATATATTTTTCACCTTCCTCCTCAAAAGTGGCAAAGGAAGTGAATTGCAAAAGTTAATTAGAAAGTAATAAAATGTGAAAGCTTAGCAGTTCAGTACAGCAATCAGCAGTACAGACTTTGACCACATAAATGGGAGCAGACTCATAACGTGAGCTTTTAATGCAAAATACTTTTTTAATCCAATGGACAGAAGTATTTTGACCTAATAAACAAATAAGAATTTTATTATTATTAAACCAAGTGCAAATACAGAAAACTCACTTTAATTCAGAGGCATGCTTAAAGCAGTTTGAAAGCAAAATATCTTTTACAATTATTTCTCTAGGTAAAACAACTCTAATTGTGGTTATCTGGCATTTGCTAGTGCTTTCCTTCCCAGACAGACACACTCATTTGAACCTGAAAAAGCCAGAATGCCAAAAGTACCTCCCCAATATGTTGACTAAGGACTGTAATTCATTTAAATTATGCAACTGGATTCCCACAGCTGGCCCACAGCTTGGCTGAGAGCTCAATTCAATGACAATGATCCTGTCTGCTAATATTGTCCTACTTGCAGAGAAGGTAATATATCCAGCAACTTAGATTGAAGTTCTGACACTAATTAACAGAGCAAGCAAATGTTGACATGAGTGACAAACGCTGCTTAATAGTTACTGTGAGACCAGTGCTGCCAGCTGGCATTTTTCTGTAGCATTTTGCAGTAAAAATCCCTTCTTTCTTTCTTAGGACATTGCTTATAATTTGTTTGTATGCATTTTGTTTCAAGTTAGAAAAAATCAGCACAAAAACCAAGACAGATACAGCAGCAAGAGCCCCGATTTTCAGACAAGTAATCAACAAGAAAGCATGCAAGAAGCATCACTTGGGGGACGCATGGGGACCAGGGCATAGGAATCTTATTCTATATAAAGCTATGTAGCCTTGCACAAACAGTCTTTGGCATCTTGTCTCTGGCCTACCTGGACAGTAGCAAAACATATTTATCAGATCATACAAGCCCAGAACCTAAACTGCAAGCAATTAAAAACTGAAGGTCATTAAGCTGCAAAATTAAAACATGCTTCTATGCTTTAGCTACACAGACAACGATAAAACAAAGCCTCCACAACCACCTGTAATAATATGCCTGTTCAGCTAGCAATTCCAAAGTACTCAGCAACACAAGGTAGACATTTTCTGCAGCTGGTTTTACATGAACATTCCTGCCAAATTGTTGTCTCGTCTCCTCTTACCTTCACATTAGTCCGGAGTGCACAGTAACATGCAAAAAACATTGCAGTAAACAAGGAGCATATGGACCAGTATTCAGCGTCTCTGCTCTGCACAAACGGTACACACACGATCCCGAGCATGTGCTACCAAGGAGCATCCGTTCCCTCTGTCAGTTTGAAAATGCATTGATCTCTGTTTTTCTGACTACAAAAAGACATGTCTTGAAGGCACTGAGTGAAAGCTACATATCTCTTCATCGACTATATATAGAAATATGCCCAGTAATTTCAATTAGCAGAGAATTCACCGTCTGAAACTTGGACCTCAGTTGCTTTTCCTTCCAGCATTTTAAATTCAGGGGGGAAAAAGGAGGGGGAACTCACCCAGAGGGGAAAGGTGAGGAATTAAAATGTAAGCGGCAAGTTACTTATATTTCCCCCTGGCTTTGATGTTTCTCTTTTCAATATTTTACAAACGTTATACACGGAAAAAATGAAGAAAGGTTTCTTTTCCAATTCTCAAATTTACAGTAGATTCTGCACTGTTTCTGTCTGCTCTTGTTAAAGATGCAGCATCCCTTTTAACAAAGCCAACGTCATCAATCATGACAGATTCAACATGTTCTACTTACAAATACAGTCTCTGATAAAGGACAATGGCTGGCTGGCTTATTAATGTTTCCTCAAATGCAAGTTCAGTCCCCTGTGCTAATCTATTTTTAAATAAGAAGTCCCACCTACTCCTTCACTCTCATTTAATAAAAATGCAGCGGACTAGTTCTAAAGATCCTGAATTGCATTGTGCTCCAGGCTCAGACACTGGACATCGTTTTCAAACTGTTTTCTTGCTTGCTGGGATTAGAAACACAGAGAAAAATTAAAATGAAAGCAGAAAAATCCTGGAGAAGGCTATGCCCTCACATTTGTAACTACATATTCTGAATTTGAAATGCTCAAATATCTTCCAGAAGGAGGGAACTCAGAGCCTAGCCAGAAGGCAAAGCTTTAATTCACAACCACAAAAATAAGATCAAACCACTTCTTTCACTCCTGTCAACTGCTGGGATGCTACAAATTAACTGATTGTTTACTAGGCTGCAGAGAGACAAAGTCAAAGACTCAACTCTTTGTTTACAGCACCGGGAACCACCGATATTCATACTGAATTATGAAGCAATCTTCAGGAAAAAAATCAGAAGAGTCTCTTTTTCTTTTTTTTTTCTTTTTCATTTTTTTTTTTCCACTGCAGCAGATATGTGGGAGGCAAAGAGTGGAAAAGGCTTTACTACCTCCTTCTCTATCAGCACAGAGCAATTTGTGTAGGATAACCATAACTTAATAGAAATATCTGCAATGACTTTTAGGATTTCTTTAAATAATGTTTATGTAAACCCCCTTGGAAAGCTGCAGAAATGCTGAAGTCCTATCAAAGTCAATGGGTATCTTCGGTGGGCAATGAGGTGAAGAAGCTTAAACATAAGGACATGCATTTAAAGAAGAAAAAAGGGGGGAGGGGAAAAGACAGCAGGGTTTTTTCCAACATCTTCCTAAAGACAAGCTCTCAGAAACTGTCGTCAACTCCAAGTGAACAGCTATTTTTAGCCTGTCATTGTTTGTGCCTTTTTTTAGGAACGAAAAAGGCAGTCGTGTTTAAAGCTAGATAGTGCTCTACAATGTATCCTAAGACAGCTACTTAATTTGATCCCCAGCTCCATCTGTCATACAAATTAAGTAATTAGTAATCACAACCTTCTTTGGTGCAAGCAATGACTTCTAGAACAAAAGAGATGAACCCTGTTCTTAAATATAATTCTGCAGCTTTTACTAGTAATGAAACTGGGGTCTAGATGCCATAGTTCATAAAGCTGGGATATCCCGAAGTTATGATAGTTCAGACTTTGGCTGCAGCAATATCCATCAAATCAGCCAAAACACATTAACATGTTGCTTAGCAAAAGCATGGGAGAACTAATTGATGTATTTTTATGAAATTCTTCAAATGAATAGAAAGGGAACCATGGTTTGTTTTGCAGTACAGTACATTAACAATTAAAATTAAGCATCTTAGTCATTGAAAAAATATCACAGAACTTGGGGAATTCTGATCCACTGGAGAAATGCAATTCAAAAAAACAAAGACAAATAGATATACAGTCCTGAACAGCGAGGCAAGGCTCAGGCCAGCATGTAGCTGCACAGGAAAATCAAATTCCAGCCTCCTTTCTGCCAAAGGAATTACACAAGGTTTCAGTCAGCAAACTCTTTGAAACAACTTTCTTCTTCATGATCCTAAAAAGTTAATGCTTTTGGTTTTAGGCAAACAAACCCAACATGAGGAAAAGAGGAGTCTCATAAAAAGAAAGTAGAACTATGTAACTATATGATTCCTGAGTAATCACCTGTATAAAAGACTTCAGACTCATTTAGGAAAACAAGAAGTAATGCAGTCCCAAAATCTTCACTCAGAAAAACCTCCCATAAATCCTGAGTGTCCAGGAGAAAAAGTTATCTAGGAAATTACAGACCCTGACCTTTGTAACACTGCGAGAGTGAAAAGGGAAGACTCCTATCCATGTGGCAGATGCCTCCTATAATAACTGCAGGGCATTTGAGTATTTGCTGGAAAATTGAAACCACTGTGCCAGTCAACAAGGCATTTCTTTGATAGCAGACCAACCTAACACATTTAGCAGGGGCTACTTCAGGTAATCTACACAAGCAGATCCCTGCAGGGCTTGTTCACCTCTGCCAAAACATTTCTTATTGCAGCAGTCTAATTGTTAAAGGCAGTGTTCTCATCAAGGGCATACAATATTTTATTATGACTAACAGCTACTCAAAAGTATCACATATTGGTGATATTACAGTCTTTGACACAGAGTTGGTAACACAATGAGTGAGGAAGAAGCCTTGCCCGAGTCTGCCAGACATGCCAAAAATAGCAGAACATTTCCAGTGCTTAGGGCCTCTTTAAACAGGAGTCCAGAGGGAAGAGCCCCACAGATGAAAGAAGTTACTCCATTAAAAAAAAAAAAATAGGTTAAGCATGAAAACAGTAGAGAGACAGTGTCCAAAAGAGCTGCATTACAGACCCTCTTTAAGAAGACATACAACTTGTGACCTGAATATTCTTAGATGACAGAAACCACTATCTTCAGCCATGAAATTTCATCATTACTTTATCCTCCTGTGCCTTCAGAAGGACAAAAGGGAGCGCTTGAAAGGAAAACCTGGTTGTCTGCAGAGGTTCAAAGAGAGCAGAGGGAATGTGCTGCCCTGGAAGACCTTAATCTCAGGAGGCCCTGAGGGCAGTCTGCTTTGGAGGAGTGAGTGGAGGACAGCCCTTTGCAGCATCTGTCACTGCCCAGAAGAAGAGCAGTAGTAGTAGTAATAGTAGTAGTAGTAGCAGAAATGAGCTATTGCCATTATATGCCAAAGCTGCGGTCAAGGATCCCCACTGTGCTATGGCAATACACAAGCACAAAGCAGACCAGCACCAGGAGAACATTGTAGGGGAACAATGAAACCATACTGAAAAGCACTATTATCATCCTCAGCAGTCTAAACATTTTCAAGTTGTTTTTTTTCCTCCAGGCATCACGGAAAGGGTGGTATTTTAACAGAGAGTAACAATAAAAGCAATAGACTAAAAATGTGATAAAGAAAGCAACGCTCTCCAGTGTTTGCTCAATGACAGTGCAATGTGCCCCACTTCACTTAAGCATCTCATTTGTGGCTAAATATTATAAATTGCTTTTAAAAGGCTTGCTGAAATTAGATAAATTTTGTGATTACCCTCTGATGATCATTTTTTGTTTGTTTGTTTTCTATTTATCTATTTTCTGGTTTGGGTTTTTTTTTTTTCCTAGATAATCTCTGCTTTCCTTGTGATCACAGAATCAGAATGGTATGGTTCTATGATTCTGTGATCACAAGGAAAGCAGAGATTATCTAGGAAAAAAAAAAAAAGAAACAACAAAAAACCCCCAAACAAACAGAAAATAGAGGAGGAAGGGACTGAAGAAGAGGGTGCATTGCTCTCTGAGTAGGCAGAGGGAGAAATGACACTCATGTTCTCCAAAAGACGGTAGAGCGGATGTCTGCAGGGAGTTGGACATAACAGTGGAGGTTTGCAAAACAATCTGCAGAGTCTGACCATGCAACTTTTATTAGTATCAACACTGACAATCCACACCAATGACTTTCAGTAGCCAGGGGTGTAATTCTTCCTCTTTTTGCAGTGATGTTGGAGGTTCTGGCTTGCGCAGTCATGGCACTATGGCTACAGTCATGCTCCATCACACTCTGTCTTTGCACACTGCAGTGATACAACTTACATAGCACCCTAGTCCTACATTGTTTAAATGCCTCTGGTTTCAGCACAGGAGCTTTAAACTGGAATGATTTTACTCCTTTCCCCATGTCTGAGACTTTAAAGTGTCATGAAAATGTTATTTTCCACAGCTAAAGGAAGATCATTACACTGCAAATATCCATGTTGGGGGGTGGGATATTACAGAAAACATTGATATAAACTGCAGGTCCTGGGTGCTGTAGGGTCCACAGTTTCTAGATAGAAAATGTTGACTCCTGAAGAGTGGATGGAGCCTATGGGGCATCTGGAAACAACCACAGAAAGAAGAATGTGGAAGGAACAAAAGCCACAATTGGCAAGAAGGCTTGCTTAGGCTTTCCATTATAGCAAAGTCTAGTAAAACATAACAGACAGAGGACCTAGAGTAGTTTGAGCTCAGCAAATCTTAAAATGTCCACAAAAAGAAAGAAAAAGGCTGAATAGATTATTTACAAACTCTCATCTCCAGTATTGTAAACATCTCCCTGGCACCCTGGCATTCTGATACAAAAGTTGCTGAGTCAAGTATTCTTCCTCACTTCCAGGCCAGTAAACAGCAAAGACCTTTCCTTAGGCTGATCTAACTTAAGCCAGGGTTTTTCCTGAAAACTTTATGGTTTTGTTTTGTTGTTTGTACTTTTTTCCTGCACAGTTTTATTAATATAATTGTCTGATTTTTTAGCATTTAATACTTTTCTTCCTAATGTCCCAGCTCTCTGCCTTCTGTCCTCTGTGCTTGCATTGAGTAAGGTTTTGATCAGATATATGATTAAAACATATAATTTACTTAGAAATCATTCATTCTTAATATTAAATGCATACATATTTTAGATGCAAGCTGTTGTGGTTAGTATTTTGAGACAGCCATAAAACCATTTATAATAAGCAAATTTAAATAAACTATATGGCTGAATAATAAATAAAAAATAAGTAAACAATGGCCTGGTCCTGTAAGTTTTCTCTATGACTGTGAATTTCTCAGGAAAGGCTTCCTCATTGCTCCTGGTGACCCTAAAATAGAAAATGGCAAAACAAGGAACAGAGGCCCAGAAAGAAGGAATTGGATTAAGCTTCACAAAGCATCTTGAGTTACTCAAAGCTCCTTTTTTTTTTTCTTTTGGTGTACCTGTAACCTGTGGATCAACTTTATTTCATACCTCATCCTTTCCAACTGACTGAGAAGATGCGACTTTTTTATAGTCATCGAGAGACCCAGACTGTGAAGACTTTCAGCTCTGAAGGCCCCCATTTGAATCTCCTGAATTTCACTTAAATTGATGACTACCACATTTCATTTTGTGATTGTGAGAGGATAGCTGCCTTTCTTCTTGACCTGCATTCTCATGATAACACCTTTGAACAGTTATTTCCATCCAAGTTAAAGACCATGGCAACCTGGAATCCTAGCAGATGATCTAGACTGCCTTCCTTGCTGAGAGAAGAGCAACCATACACAGACTGTTCTTGGCAAATGTTTGTCTAACATGTCCTTCAAAACCTTTCATGAAAAGAACACAATATTTGCTTTATATTGTCCTTTATTCTTATTATGAGAATGTTTCTGTGAAGATCAAGAAGACGATCAACAGAAAGACATCATGCAAATGAGATTAATTTAGAAAAACTGCTCTTTTTGGAGTGCGGTTTTTTTTTTAATTTTCCACTTCTGGGAGGTCATAATGATGGATAAATTAGTAAGAAAAGGTAAACTCCATAGTCTTGAAGCGCTGGAAGAGCAAATGTATGCTGAAGCTTGCTATCTGTGCATGGTGGTTTTTATATTTTCACCATTGTAGGGCAAGATTGTCACCTTGATGTGTAGACAGAGATTCCCATTTATTCTGCATTGTTTATACATACACACACATTCACATATATTCAGGGAAATGGCTGGATGCAAAGTGCATGTTTGTAAGGCAGAATATCAAAAGCAAAATAGGAAAGGGAGTATCTTCACTGTTATTCGCTATAGAAGCTAATATACAAGGTGGCTGAGCCTTTCTGATATACACTGCCTGTAATTCAGCCCAGACAGATGTAGAGCTAAAAACAAGGTTAAAAGCCTAAACAATTAGAAGCCTATGCCTGGGTTCCTTCAAAAAAAAAAAATCATTTACCATGATTGTTTGAAAAACTTGGGGAAAATGAAACCTGGGGAAAATGATGTCTATCTTTTCGTAATTAGCCATCACTCCCCAATTATGAATTAACATTTTACTTTTATAATTTATGAAGTATAATTTATGAACTAAGCCAATTCATTTAAGCATAAAATCCACATTTCCATGGTAACAGCATGAATGAAGAAGGAACGAACTTCCAAAGTTCAACTGCATTTGTTACAATACTTAAAAATAAACCTCCAGCATTTTTCATCCAGTAAATTACTGTAGTCTTTTTGTATTAAAAAATAATAAAGCTTTTAATGTAAATTTGTATAAGAAAAAATAGAATTTGTATTGTACTTGATAAAGGCCTGTATGTACCAAAACACTTAGGATTGTTAGATTGAGAAATAGGATATAAAGTTGTGTAAGAGTAACAGTGTAAAAGTAACACATGATTTCATGAAAACAAAGGTTTAGGTTTTCTTGGGGCTTTTTGGTTTTTTTAAATGTAGACAGTATTTTCATTAAACAAGGGTTAGGTTTTACAATAGAGAGTACAATGATGGATATTCATTAGCCATGCAGTAACTATTCCTTTTCATTCAACTGATACCAGTTATTAGCTTAATATGTTAACAAACCCCAGCTAGAAATCTGAGCAATGAGATAAATACCTTGTTTTGAAAATATGTTTAAATTTAGTCAGTTCTTGAAAAGTTATTCCAAATCTGCATAGCATGTGAAAATAAAAGATAATTAACAAGTGAAACCATTTGCAAGGGAATTAGTATATTCTCTACATTTTAATTATTTCACATCAAGAGTCAAGGTATTTCTAGAAGCCATATGAATCAAAAGCAACTTGTTGGGCTCAGTAAGGAATAAATAAGCAATCTAATTATTCTAATAGTGCAATAAATCTAATAATCTATTTTCTTTCTTTAAAAAGAAAGGAATATTCAAAACAAATATATTACAGAAATGAAGGAGGAAAAAGCCCTCTTAGTGGAGAGAACTGTCTTTGAAATATAGTCAAATAAACCAAAATAATCTACCTCTATAGATGTAAATGCATTATTCCCTTGTAATCAAAGATTTTACAAATACAATTTGCCAGTTTACCTATGGAATCTAAGAAAAGGCTGTTTAAACCATGCATCTATATTTCTTCTGTATAACTATACACCTAATGTTACAAAAATCCTTGTCAGCAACATGCTACATCTATATCTCCTCTGGGACCTGTGACTCCCCTCATTTGAAGACACTTGGCCAACCAGTCAGCCTCATGTCTGTGCCTGGTAAAATCATGGTACAGATCCTCCTGGAAGCTATGTCAAGGCATGTGGATGGCAGGGAGGTGATTAGAGACAGCCAACATGACTTCATAATAGGCAAATCATCCCTAAATATTCTGCTGACATTCTAGTGATAGGACAAGGGGTAATGGCTTTACACTGGAAGAGGGGAGATTGAGATTAGACAATAGGAAGAAATTATTTCCTGTGAGGGTGTTGAGACATTGGAACAGGTTGCTCAGAGAAGTTGTGGCTGCCCCCTCCCTGGAAGTGTTCAAGCCCAGGCTGGATGATAATTTGAGCAACCTGGTCTAGTGGAAGGTGTCCCTGTTCATGGCAAGGGACTTGGAACTGGGATGAGCTTTAAGGTGCCTTCCAACACAAACCAGTCTGTGATTCTATACAATGAAGTGATGGAGTGACTCTGTTGCTGAATAAGGGAAGAGCAACTGATGACATCTACCTTCACTGCTATAAGGCCTTTGACATGGTTGCACACAACATCTTTGTCTCTAAATTGGAGAGGTATGGATTTGATGGAGTCAGTGTCTCAATGTCCAAATGGAGATCGGTGTCAAGTGGTGTCCCTCAGGTGTCCATACTGGGACCAGTACTGTCCAGTGTCTTTATTGATGGCATTCAGCCTTGAGAAGAGAAGGCTCTGGGGAAATCTTATTGCAGCCTTTCAAAGCTTATACGGTGCTTATAAGAAAGATGGGGACAGACTTTTTATCAGGGCCTGTAGCAATAGGACAAGGGATAGTGGTTTTAAATTGAAAGAGGGTAGATTTAAACAAGACATAAGAAAGAAATTTATTATGAAATAGGCTGCCCAGAGAAGTTGTGGATGCCCCATCATTGGAAGTGTTCAAGCTCAGGTTGAACAGAGCTTTGAGCAACCTCACCTAGTGGAAGATGTCCCTGCCCAAGGCAGAGGGGTTTGGCTGCATGATCTGTAAAGGTCTTTTCCAACCCAAACCATTCTATGATTCTATGATTGCCCTTCCACTAGCACCTTTAGAGCTGTCTCCTATTTTTTTTTAATAAAAATTACACAGAATTACAGAATGACAGAACATTAGGGATTGGAAGGGACCTCGAAAGATCATCAAGTCCAATCCCCCTGCCAGAGCAGGAACACCTAAATGAGATCACACAGGAAGGCGTCCAGGTGGGTTTTGAATGTCTCCAGAGAAAGAGACTCCATAACCTCCCTGGGCAGCCTGTTCCAGTGCTCTGTCACTCTCACAGTAAAGAAGTTTCTTCTGAAGTTTAAGTGGAACCTCCTGTGTTCTAGCTTACACCCATTGCCCCTTGTCCTATCATTGGACATCACTGAGAAGAGCCTGGCTCCATCCTCCTCACACTCACCCTTCATATATTTATAAACATTAATGAGGTCACCCCTCAGTCTCCTCTTCTCCAAGCTAAAGAGACCCAGCTCCCTCAGCCTTTCCTCATAATGGAGATGCTCCACTCCCTAAATCTCTACGTGTATGTCCTTCTCAGAAAGAGCACTATTACCTATGTCTTTCACTTATCCTATCTGTATGTTTCCCCGCGACCTCATTTACAGTGGTTAATTGCATTGCCCTGTTGAAGTTGGGCATCCAGGAAATCAAGTGATTTGAAGAAAAGGTTTCATCCTTCATGACCTTCTGTCACTGATATCACTGCTGTCGCTGATGTCTTACAGCAGGTGTGATGCAATTTTACTTGTCTCCACTAGGCACACAGAATGAGTTTTAAAACTTAGGCACCTGTAAAAATGAAGCAATGCATACGTGCATACATATATGCATACATGTAAATATGTATATAGAAATCAACTTTTTTCTAACATTAATTTCCATATACATATTAACATAATGAGAAGAGCACTGCTTGCAGTTGTTCCACCCCATTCCTTTCAGTTGCATCCCTCTATAACTCCTACACACCAATTGAAATATTATTTCTAAATTGCTAAAATAAGGTAAATGATATCTTCTTTCAAATAGGATTCCTAAAACAAAAGTGCTCCTGAGCAGCAAGTGGAAAAATCTACACTCTCTAAATCATGTCCACCTAATCCAACAACATGGTTTTGAACCCACTGTTGCTTTTGAGATTTCACCCCATGTTCCTGCAAACTGCTGTTGAGAAGACCCATCTCAGCAGTTAGACTTAATCTCTTTAGGGTTTGTAATTAATGAGATCATAATTTTTTAATTTCTTTTTTTAATTCTCCGCTGTGTAGTGATGCCCAACATGTACTGACTGAACCACTGTTGTCATCTCTTCTAGGTTCAAGGAAATGCTGCAAATTTTGTATAGAAAGCATGATTATTTCTTTCTGGACACCCATTTTCAGTGACTTGAGCTGTGGAGAATTTGGTTCACAAAGTCAAAATTTGAATCCTTAAGACCTTTTTCAGTTTAACCCATTGAGATGTTTTGTTTCCACAAATAAAAATGACCGTATGAAAAATAAAATGTAGAATATTAAAGTAATACTCATGTATATTACAAAGCAAATGTAAAAGCACCAAAATAGAGCATTTCAATATTATCAAATTTAGTCTAGAAAGTAAAAATTTTTCACTTCAATTTTCTATCACTGAAAATTTTATCTTAACCTGCAAAATATTTTCAACAAGTTATGTCTGAATAGAAACTTTTTACACTGATAGTATCTAAGCAGTTCTATTATTTCCCAGGAGTTAAACATTTTTGCTCTGATATTATTTAACCAGTTCTATTACTTCTAAGCAGTTAGAGGTTTCATTTCAAAATACCATGCCTTGCACATTTCTTCAGCAGATAACCTCTCACTTCAATATTCCCTTGAGTCACATGCAGTGATGATCAGATAATTTCAGATATTGTCTTCAATTGAAATATAGAATCATAGAATGTTGTGAGTTGGAAGGGACCCACAAGGATCATCGAGTCCAACTCTTGCCCTAGCACAGGACAATCCCAACATCCAGACCATGTGTCTGAGGGCCTTGACCAAATGCTTTTTGAATATTGTCAGGTTTGGTGCCATGAGCACCTCCCTGGGGAGCCTGTTCCAGTGCTCCACCACCCTCTGGGTGAAGAACCTTTTCCTGATGTCCAACCTGAACTTGCTCTGGCACATCTTCCTGCCATTTCCCCTGGTCCTATCATTGGCTGACAGAGAGAAGAGATCAGTTCCTGCCCCTTCCCTTCCCCTTGTGAGGAAATTCTAGACCAAAATGAGATCTCCTCTCAGTCTCCTCTTCTCCAGGTTGAACAAACCAAGAGACTTCAGGCTCTCCTCATACGGCTTCCCCTTTAAACCCTTCACCAATTTTGTGGCCTCCTCTGGACACTCTCTAGTAGCTTTAGATTCTTATTTATAAAATGGAAATTGTTGCTATAATCTGATGATATTTCACAAGCTAACTGATTTTAGCACTACTTTCTCTGTAACTGTTTATAAAAACTTAAAATCTCTGGCTATGGGGCTGTCTATAAACATTTTGTTATTACATCTATATGCAAAATTATTCTCAGTGTAGTACACAGGGTCAATATCTCTTTTGCATGGAGGACCTGACTGAATGAGCCGTGCATACTGACAGTAGAATATCAATTGACTAGAGCCGTATTTATCTGAAAGGAAAATTTTCAGTTCCCTTAATATTTTATTTAAATCGTTTTAGAAATAGCACTCCCCTTGACCCAAAGAAGTTATAGCATGCCCCATTTCACACATTAACCAAAAATAACATAAAATCTCCTAGGAAAACAAAGCCAGAGTCTACTGTCAATCATAATACAAGTAACCTTTTAATTCCAACAGGGTTATAAAGATCTACAGTCCTATAAAATATGAAAATATGGTCCAAAGAATAAATAAAACCAGAATAAAATATGATATATACTGAGTGAAAATGTACCTCTACTAAAGCCAATACTAAAAAACCATCATTTTATTCATTTTAAAGTATTTTATTGGTGTTCCTTAAGGTATAAAATAAATGTTAATGCACACACCATGATAGTGAGTTTGCATGTAAACCTCAGTTATAAAGACTTGCTGCTCCCTGTTATTCTTTTGGCAGATTATCAGCTCTACTTTAGCTATTCTAAAAAAGTAGAACAATACAGTTTAAGAGTATTTTTTTCTATCTCCTGCTCATCACCACATTCAAAGTTGAGTGCACTTAATGAAATGTGTTTTAAGAGATGTTTGTGATTGTTTGCCCAGTCACAATGAGCAGGACATTGAATACAGTGTAAGGGCATCATGCAATTATCAGATAGTATCCTGAAAAAAATAATACTGTAATCTGAACAATTTCATGTAAATTCATAGTTCTTGGGTACATTTAATACAAGTATGGTTTCCTGATTTGCTTCCTACATGGAGTTTACTCCCATAAACACTGTAAATATGATGGAAAATATACAAACTAGTGGTGATTGCTCAGAAAGTCAGGGAGTTTGGTCCTGATCTGGATGATATTATGTGGGTCTCTAGTGGAAGTACATTTCAAGGGCAGGTGGGCAGAAAATATTCCAGCTTGTATTTACATATCAGAATGGAGGAAAAGCCACTAAAAGTGATCCAGCAAGACAGGTCAAACTGGACTATATAAAGATTTTTCTCTTATCACAAGAGAATACAATAGGAGGATCTGTTGTGAGAAGTGACTCAAGTCGAGAAAATAGAAGAATGTATTTGGGTTAGTCTTTTGTGAGCTGGAGAGAAGCAATACAGCTGTTGATTTTTTTTAATTATTTTTTTTTTAATTTGAGTCTGAAGAAAGAGAAATAAGTGAAATAAATAAATAAAACGTACAACATAGGAAGGGCTTTTTTCCATTTTCCACCAAATCAACACAGGAATGTAGCTTAACTCCTCACCTTTGATGACTCTTGGTCCTTCACAAAACATGTGATGTAATAAAGTAGTGAGAGTGCAATTTAATGGCTGACAGAAAGTATGTTTATGTGCATGCATAAGTTTGTCCTTTTTAACAATAAGAATGTATTACTCTAAACATTGGTTCTGAAATCTGCTTATTAATGGATGCTGCTGCCATGTTCAATGCTCTCGAAAATCAAGCCAAACCACAAAATACACTAAATGGGCAGATGATTGGTGCCTGCTGATTTCAGTGGAGTTCTGGCCAGGAAGTCAGGCTAGATGATAGCCCAGGCCTTCTGGCCCAAACCCAGATGTATCTTTTTGCTAATCCACACAAAGAAAAAAAAAAAGCAGAAGTCTGGAACAATCTGGAAAAGCTTGCAACTGCCTGTAACAGAAAGCTGTCATTGCATACTTCGCCTTTGCCTTGTTCTCTGCTTCTTGCCCTATGTTTTCTATAAATAGTGAATTTCATGCCAATTTATGAGATGGATTTTTGTAAGAGATGCAGAAATTCTGAAGCTATAACTGAAGCTGTTAAAATTCAAAAGCTATGCAATGCTCAGAAATTCAATTAAGCTGTGCAATGCCCAGAAATGTTGGCTACTTGCTATAATTAAAACTTTTAAACATTTCTCAGTACTTCTGATACATTAGTTTTCTCTGTCATTTGACAGCCCTTTGCACTGAAAGAGCTTGTTGAATATTTTAGAATCAATATCACAATACCACCAGTTCAGTGAAAGAATTAGAATTAATTTTTCACAACTGCATAATTTTAGGGTATTGTGAAATACGATTTCAGTGTCCTGGTGTCATGTCAAGCAGTTGTGTCTATGGTAACATGTTCCTATCATAATGGATCTCACATCTACCATAATCTCTGAATGTTTATTTTTAGGTAATTAGCACAGAATTCAATGCTAATTGTTAAAATCAGAATGAAAGCTGAAGCTCATGCACAAAGCATCTTTTTCTTACACATTGTCCAACACAGTTTGAATAGGTGAAACTTTTTTTGCATTGAGAGAACTGGGAAACTTTTGGGGCCAAGACAGATAGGAATTTATTTTTTATTTCATGGCTTCTGCTACTACAAGGAAGACCTGTTTATTTATTATTTCATTGTTACATAGCATATAGTGTAAATTAGAATGTTATTTCTCTATACTAGAAGAGAAACCAGTAGCAGTCAGAGCCTGGATTGAACCAGGGTTCTCAGGATCCCTCTTTCAGTTTACTAGGTGTATCAAACAGGTCTACCTCCCAGTGTACTCATCTGCAAACTGGTAAGTATGGTATCATTCCCAGTAGTCACTCTCAAAATGTCAATGTTCTTATTACAACTCCCAGTCCTTGCTGCTCTGCAACTGCTCTGCAACTGCATCTTACATTTCAGTAAGGGCACGCTTCAGTCTGTAAAGATTTGAATGACAAATATAAGTAATAACACTTAATATTTTCAAATAATTTTTAGAGAAATATTTTATTTCCTTAATCTGAGCAAACACATCTCCATGCTCATTGAGTCTTTGTGCTCTACCACCTACGGTGTGCAGCTTTGTGCCATACCACCTCCAGCATTTTCTAAAGTATTTTTCCCTACGTGAATGCATTTATTTTTGCCTTCTTCCTCTCTACCAGGAGCAGCATGCTTGATTTCAAGAATGGAACTCCCAGAACATATTGAAGAAATCTCCAGGTTGGTACCTTATATTTCTAGAAAAAAAAAAAAATGGTCAAGCATATAGCACTGGTGTACTTTTAGTAAAATATCTAAATCAATGAAATGTCAGTTATTAATATTTCTCTGGACTTTCTGCTAGAATATGCTATCAAGATACTAATATCTCTGTTCAAATCACCTCTAAACTATTGTGTTAATGTTTTCCTGGTATGTAGCTTTACATACAACTGAGCCATAGTTGCCAATATAGTTATGCAGCACCCAGAGTAGCCTATAATGTCTTCATCTTGCCTCTAAGAATAATTTTTCACTGCCCTACTTCTTCTTATTTTATTATAATATTTCCAGTTACTCTACAATCTCTACATAAAACAAGGCGAAGGGCATGAGAGGGGAAGGGAATTTATGCCCTCTAGCCAAATTTTCTGAAGAAGCCTCTGAGAGTTTTATGCCTGAAAGAGAATTCAGAGCTATGTAGGTAACGTGTCAGAAGGTCCAGCTGTGGAAATAGGACACATAAAGAAACTAGCAAAGGAATATTCTTTAGTTCCAAGAAAAAGAGAAACTGCATATGAAAAATCTTAGTGGAGCAGTAGTTGCTCTCTGCCCTTTGCAGGTCAGGAGTTCACTGGTTTGGGCAACAGTTCATGGCTCTTAAGACTTAGTTTAACTCCCTGTTTTGCCATAGGCACACACCAGTGTGATAAAGAGCAAAATGTTTAACTTCAGCTTCTTATATATGAAGATTAGTTTATGAGCATGATTAAGTCTTTTAAACATTGTAGGATTACCAGATGCTACTAAAACAACCACAATAAAAGCAATTATAACTCAAGTCTAGCTAATCCCAACTAATCTGGGACATAGCCTGACAGCTAAAACTCATCTAAAGCCTCAAAGAACAACCCCATCTGTGAGTTATGCAGCTTCTCCAAAGCTACTAAAGCCTTTCAATACCTAAATTAATGTGTACCTCCTGATTTAGCCTGGAAGTTGTCTTAGTCTTTAAATTAACACATAATTGAAGCATGTATTCTGATAAATTGGTAACTATGACCAATCTAAACCCCTGTTGCAACTCACCTTTGGGGATATAGATACTTAAACCCTGACTAAATCCTTCCTTGACCTCTATCTAATTACTTATCAGAAGCATAAAATCTAGATGAAGACAAGACTATCACTAGCATCATGGTAATAGTGCAGCAGCAAAAATTATGCCATCTTTTCACCCGAGATTCTTGTGTTTGGATCACTCACTTGGCACCATTTAGATCTCTCACCAATATTTGTAGAGGAGGGCTATATGGCGAGATGCTGATTTTTCCTCTTGCTCCCTCATTAGTTACAATGGAAAAGACAGAGACCTAAGTTGAGCAGATGCAGAGCAGAATTCCTGAGTTCCATCTGCCTATGGAGAGTGACAAATGCCTGAGCCAGGTACGTTGTCCTTTGCATGTCCTAAGAGGCCTACCTCACTCCTTGTTCTTGTCAGATATTTAGCTAAGGTAGGCAGACTTATCATCCCCTCTGCTTTCAGGAAGGTGCCTAAAATTTTACTGAGAGTTTACCCAAGTTATCCACTGGAATTGGACTGAATGTGACTCACAGAACCATGCTAGGAAGCACAGCTGCATTTATTGATACAGTGAAAGTCACACACAACTGTAGACCAAGTCTACAGGCTGCAATCCAAATAATGTTTTCAGTTAATAAAATAAAAGTCCAGTAAACTAAATTCCACCCCCAGAAACTAGACCATGTACCTCACATATAAACCCACCATTTTGGTGTACGACTTCAAAGGAAAAAGGCTCCTTAAATGAGCAGGGAAGATTAATCAAAACTGCATCTCATCTCTACACACGCTCCCTGGAAATGTGATTCATCCACTTGCTTTCCTTCTAGCTAGCTACAAAAATGGATGGAGGATTTAAGGAACTCCTTTCTACCAATAATGCAAAAGCTGACTCACGTCTTGGTATCCAGTCCACAGACTGAAATAGCCTAACCTTGAGAGGAAATAGCTAAGATTTATAGACAAAGAAGGTGAAAAGACCAGAAAAGAATCTGTGTATGGGAAAGCCTGAAACCTGATAACAAACCCTGTGATGAACTGCCAGAGCACAGAACTCAGCAGCTGACTAACAAAGAGTGAACAGCCATGAGGAATGTAGTCTTGAAAGGCAAAAATGTTAATGGGCATTCCTTCGTCAGGGATATTAAACAATACATTAAAACCTAAGCATTGACCAGAGATCATTCTCTCTTCAACAGCCAAGACAAAAAAAGACTATCCCTGAATCAGAAAAGGCTGAAATAGTCACCATCTCAACTCAGGAACCCAATGGCTGCTAGGTAAAGAAAATAATGTTCAAAAAGGAAAGTCAAACATGTTCTCTCCAGTTACAGGCAGCTCTTATCTCCTGGAAGCAGAAATGTTCAAAGCCCTTTAGTAAAACAATATCCCAAGGATCCAGATGAATGTCTGGGGACTGGTCATTACATAGATGCTGCCTACCTGGGACCTCTACTAATTTAGGATATGTACATCTCTTTCCAATACTAGTTAACTTTGTGTTTTGTGTCAATTACTTTTTCTCATATGTCAAAACGAGAAAAGGCAACATTGTTCATCTTAGTGCTGGATAATCATTCATGTAATCTTCTTCTCTGGAACTGTGAGTTTTTTAACATAATGTGCATATTGTCTGAAATTAATGTATGCACAGCAGTTATTCAATGCCGTTTGACAGTATTACTCTGGCTCATGCCAGCTACAGTGTTTGAATAGATTTCAGATCAGATTTCTGCAATGTAATCTACTTAGTATTGCTCATGGCAAGTATCTGGAAACTTCACTAGATGTGCAATGTGACGGCCCAGTGTCTTCCGATGCTTAAACAACACAACAAGAAGAAATACAAGGAATAAAATCATTTTCTTGGGTCACACAACTAGCCCTAAGCTCTAAATTTTCAGTTCTGACTTCAAAGTACTCAATGGTATTGCCTGGGAGCTAGTTACTAGTGAAAACATACACGCTGGTGGTAGCTGAGAACACCAGTTGTCTGTAAATGCATTGTTTCAGTGAGGTTCCCAGATTGGTTCCCTGCTTTCAAGCACCTTGTTTCTCAGGTTTTCTGAGACTGTGCCCAGTACAATAAGGAAGGAAAGTGAAAAAGTGAGATTGGGCTCAATAAACAATGATGCAGCCATGTCAGGGTTCAATGTCACTTCAGGCACTGTAATCCCTGTGCCAAGTAGCCTTGGGTTGCCATTTGGTGTAAATACTGTGTCAGCCCTCTATGAGGCAAGGGAACATGTAGCTGCCATGCCTACCACTTTGTAATGCAAGAGAAACTTCGTCATGGATTGCTCTTGTCATAAACTGTCTCCTGTGGATGCATTACAGAACTATAAAATAATAAGTACATAAATAATATATAAAAATCAAATCATCAAGCTAGAAAGAGATACCAAATGGTAATGTGAAGACTGTAAATAGATCACTTCAATTTCAAAAGCTAATATGATGGTTACTTCAATTATTATAGCTTTGATTTAAGCACGCACAGAATGATAGAATGGCATGGGTTAGGAGGGACCAATGCCCCTGCCATGAGCAGGGACACTTTCCACTACACCAGGTTGTTCAAAGCCTCATCCAACTTGTCCTTGAACACTTCCAGGGAGGGGACATCCACAAGTACCAGGTCAGCTCATAGAATCAACTGACCTCTCTCAAGTGTTAAGCTAGATATGTACTAATACAAGTTTGGGTGTCATGAGCAATAAAAAGAACAGGTTTGACCTAGGCGACAAATATAATATACTTTTTGGAAGCAAGATCCACCAGTTGACTCTAAGATAACTGTGGTTGTTCTTCAACTGCCTGGGAAAGGAAATCCACATGATGAAATTATCCATAATAAAACCATGAGGCAAATCTTGCCTCAGATGGAAAGGAAATAAAGTCCCTTTCTCTGGTTCAATGTCAAATCACTGCAATAACATATAAATATCACAGTGGCTTGTTTTTTCTCTGATCCTTAACATTCCCTCCTCTGTTTATCCTTCTCTCTTTCTTTGGCTATGTATTCCTAGAGGCTAGGGAAACTAATGGCTTGCTCACACTTCAGTTTGATAGGGCTAACATTTTCTTCCCACATTCTCAGAAAGGATATGTGAGACACCCACCTTCCAGCATGCCTCCTTGTGCTCCCTTCCCCACTGCCAGTGCAAGATGAGAGGACATGGTCCACAGCAACAAGACACTGGGAGAGTGACCTTTCTGCACCCATCCCACTCCCTGGGACCCAGCTGCCTTGTTTCCCACTCCTTCATGTTGTAAAGACCACCCCACTGCCCCCAGCCCCATGCAGGACTGAGTGGAGATGGGCAGGGGGATCCCTATTCTCTTCTTTGAAGGAGCCAGTCTTACTCACAGTTTCACATTCCCCTGTACATTTGCTGTAGTCCAGCAGCTTGATTTCACAGAAATATTAAGAAGTGAAGTACACTTCAGTCAAAATGATCCTCAGGCTTCACACTCCAGCATACATCGATATTGCAGCCTGCAGGGTAGTGCATTGGTATCTATTCTAGCTCTAAATAAGCTAGCTGAGATACCAGAATTAGTTAGAACAGCGTGGTGGTGTCCATAGGTTAACTTATTTTCCCCAAGTGGATAAATTAGCCTAAAGCAAACATATCCTTGACTCCAATCTACATGCAGGACTGTGCCTCCCTGCTGTCCAGCACACTGTCAGAAAGTATTCACTCAGAAACTGAAATAGAATAGTTCTGATTTCTGCAGCTCATTTCAGCCCTAACATGTCCCATACCAGAAGTAGAAAGTGGCACTAAGAAAATTCAGCATTGGTTGAGTGTCCCCCTACCCTGCAACAACTTTCTCCCTGGAGGGTCTCCAACCAGCCAAGGCAACTTGCAGCACAGAAAGATATGAGGCTAAAGAAGCTGTTCTACTGTGTAATTAAGCATTTAAACAGACATTGTAAGTAGGCTAGAGTGCACTTATGTACAATCCTACAAATATTAATATGCCTGAAAAATGATTAGGTAAACTTTAGTCACCAAAAAAAACCCCATTGTTAGAACCAGGTTTCCCCCACCATTTTTGTAATGGGGCAGAAGTGAACAACAAAATAGGCCAGATATGACAAATGATGTAACATCATTTATATAACTCACTAGTCTCATCTCCTTGGTATTACATAGTAGATGGAATTAGAAATCAATTATAAGAATATATATTTGAAGTTCTAACCTAACTCAAGTCCTGTTAAAACTTTACCAAAGCCTACAATTGTGTACAACCTCCTCCAAGCAGTGGCACGTATTCATGAGAGCTTCTTATGAGAATAAAAGCAGCAAATTCAAGTCTGTTATGGATAGGCAGTAATTTGATAGCAAATAACTTATTTGATTAATTAGTCTCTTTTGTTGAAACCGCCCACACATTGCTTACAGGCGTCTCCAAATTATTTGTTGTACATCAATTATGCAAAAATATTTTGTACTGATATTTGTTAAACCTGTGAAGAGTTACCAGCAGTTTATTGTGAATTTTTTCTATTCCAGCTTCCAGTTATAGTGATTAATTCTGACTGAATATAATTTTCTGTTTATAGGCAAGGTAAGTTTAACTCCTATGATCAACTCCCTAATGTGCAACCCAACAATCTTAGAAAAACTGTTGGATTTTTTAGGTATTCCTGCTAGTACACGTTTCCTAGAATAACTGAAAATCAAACATGAATGTTAAAAGTAAACAACTAGAATCTATGTGGTTATTTGCCCAGTGAATACTCATTCACAGGCAATGCAGAGAAAATACATAATACTCTAGCTCTTACAACTGTACAATAAAATACTGAATATAGCATTATAATCTACACATTTGAACTTATTTTCCTGCTCGTTAAACTATATTAATTCAAAAAACCTTTTGTCTCTCTAAAGAAAGGTGGGTGAGACACCACAGGAGAGGAGGTAGGAGTAAGTCTGTAAAGAAGAGGAAAAATACAAAACTGAGAATAGGAGCAGAGAAGATGGAAGTGAAGTAATTAAAGGTCGATAAAGCTACCTGTGGCAATGAACACAAGTCTATTGAGTTTGCATTGGAAGAGGGCAAAATGGGAGGGTGGGAACGGCAGTGGTGCCTTTGTTCTTATCCTGAATGTAGATCACTGTTTGGGGAGGCTTTTCTGCCTCCAGCCCTTCAGGAACTGTTATTTGTGCGGGAGAGTAGAAAGCCATTCTTCATTACTCACCCCTTTCAATTTCCACATCACCATCCAGCTCAAATATTCTGCTTGCCCTATGCACACTGCTCCCAGGGAAACACAGGGAATCCAAGAAACCATGCAAAATCTTGGAGCAAAGAAGTGATTTGGATTCTTAAGTTCTGCCATGTAGCCACAGAGACTCCATAGCTCCCACTGAAACCTCTGCTTAAAAATGAAGGGCTTTTCAAAATAGTTCATGCTACATTTCAGTGCATGCGTGATGCAGTTCTCCCTTTGTAGTGGTGAGGTAGGAATTGCAGCTGGAGAGAACAGTGTGTGTGAACTTTGGATGAAGTTTGTGCATCCCTAAAGAACACTGGCTTGGCAGTTCTCTCTCTGTGTTGTATCCTGTCAAAGCTGAACAACAGGCTGCCTAGGGAGGTGGTTGAGTAACCATCCCTGGAGGGATTTAAAAGATGGGTAGACAAGGTGCTCAAAGATATAGTTTAGTAGTCAACAGCTATGGTTGGACTCAATGATCTCAAAGGTCTTTTCCAACCAAAAGATTCTATGATTCTCAGGTGCCTCCTTTTGCCCAGTTGTCCTGATGTTCACCATTCTATACATTACATTCCTGTCCACTTACAATGTTTGTATTATTTTTTCAAGCTTTTCCACCAGGCATTTGCATTTAGCCTTTCATTTCAGATAGTACCTTTTGCTTAAACAAGATTCATAGCAAGCAACTCCATTAAGCACAGAGTTTAAGTTTACGATTAGTCTCAAGTCCAACAATAAAGTCCTCTCAGTCATCTATGTTTAAATCATGAAACAAAAGAGCAGTAAGAACACAACCAAACCTCATATAATAAAAGAAAAATATTTATCCTTAAATGAATCATCAAGTTATTCAAAACATAAGTAAAACTTACCCATAGGTGAGAGCAGAGTTCTCTCACCTAAAATATTCATAAATTAATCTATGCCAATATGCATAGGAGAAAAAACAGGTCCACTGGCATGTTAGTTTTATATATACCAGAATACCAGAAAACAAACAAACAAACAGACAAAAAACCCCCCAAAAAACCCAAACCACAACCAAAAAAAAACCAAAACCCCACAACCTTTTAAAAATAAGAAAAGAACCCTGAGTCCTCCAAAAGGGAAAACAAGACATCTTTGCTCACATCCCTCATGACTATCACTTGGGACATGATGCCTCACTAGTTGCTGACAGGATGTTAAAATCCTTGTGCCCCTGTATCCCAGACTGCAGTGAGGCTCTTCTAGCTATAGTATGTCATACACTTACAGTTCAAAGCAGATACTGCTTAGTAGCTTCTATTTTCTTCAGAAGAGGTGGACACTCACCTCTTTGCCTCATTCATACACCCAGTTGTCCTGCCACTGCTTCTCCATGTTAAATTATTATTACCTGGCAGTAAGACCATGTATGAGTCATTTAGTCTTCAAAAGGTTAACAAGAGTTAACATGCAAGCACACTAAGAAATTAACAGCTCTCCCAATTTCATCCAATCAGCCTACATACTTACATTAACTAGGTTTACTACTGGGCACTGGTTGTCAGAGATAAGTTTCCTGTTGGCAATAACCAGATGCTTTTAAATTGTTAGAGAAATTCCTGTGTTTCTGCACTGCTGCAAAAATCCCCAGGTTGCCCATTAACATTTCATGTCCTGCAAATGTCTGAGGGCCATAAAGTGCATGCATCACTCATCTATTACAATGAGTCCAGAATGGCAGTGAACCCATGGAAGACTTCTATATGTATCAAGTTTAAATGTATAAATGCAAGCCAAAAAAACCCCTCAATTCTTCAGACGGAGCTGGACAATGTATCCCATACCACTGGGTACTTGTGAAGTCCTGGCAATTTTTGAAATCAATGCCAAGGAGGTGTATCAGGTGGATATGAAATGGAAATCAGCAAAGGAATTTGGGACTGAGATCCCAAAAATGAATTTTTTTCCATTTGCATTGCCTAATACAATAGACAGGAGAAACTACAAAGCATAAACTCAATGGCATGATGAATGAGAAAGAAAGATGCAATCACAAACCTCATTATTCAAGGCAACACATGTTTAAGCCAGATATAAATCCTTCTTGGGAACCATTCATAATTCTGAGCTCTTTCGCAAGGATTCCCACACACTTAATCCAAATTCCTTAAATTAGCTCTGGAAACAATGGAGACATCTACTTTTAACCACTTTGAGGAATGGACTTTTTACTCCCAATCCCTCTAAGTTCCTGAATTTGGTATGGTGCACTGCTGTTTCACCTGAATTTCTATGATTTTCTTTCCATGTTACCCTATTGGAAACATTACTGAGCTCAACCTACCTTAGTCTAGATACCACGATGGTGTTCATACCCAGTATCTTCTGACTGTTACATTAATAATAACATATTCATTTACTCACTGCCAGCTGACAAAGCTGAAACATTTAAAGAATTTTAAAATCAAAACAGTAAAAAATTTTGCAAAGCCAATTAACAAATACATTAAACTAAGGAAAAAAGCTCATTTATGCACACTAATGATGTCATGATGTCACCAATTCCAACCTTCAATTTCTGAACAAGTATTGATATCAAGTAATAATGTACTCCACTTACAGAGCTCTTTTAATCTTGAAAGAGCTTTATAAACACTGACTAAATTGCCTGCTCTTTTTCATTGTAATTTTTTATATGTTTAAAACTGTGAGCCAGGGAGGGAAACATCATTAAATGTTTAGGGACTTTAGTAACAAAAAGGCAAGAGCAGAAAACTATTTTTAATTTATGCACAAGCTGTTTCTTCTTTCTCATGAATGTTTTTCTTCTTCAGAGAAGCTCCCACCCAGGTGAGATGACCAGCAGAGGACATACTTGTTACAATTACATCAAAATTTTTTACAAAGTTTTTCCAGCACCTGAGACCAAAATTAACTCTCTGGAACTATTTTTATGCCATTTAAGAAAGAGCAATCTTCTTCGCCCCATGACCTCTGTGGGGTTTTTTGTTGGGTTTTTTTTAGGTTTTGTTTGTTTAATGGGAAAATCTAATTCATCTGAGACATTTTAGCAGATGGACAAATATCCTGTATGGTTGTCACTATCCAAAATATTCTCCCTTTTCTAATGATCCGAACTGAAGTATTTTAACTCAATGTGCAACCACTCTTGCCTCTTTTTCATATATAGAGTCTAACCTTTCTATGCAACTCTTATGGGGCTAACAGGAAACTCCTGTAAATGGAGTATATGAATCCTTGAGGGGATACAGCATTTACCACCTAAAATCATGTTTTTTTCAGTCTTGAGAAAAGCACTTATCATTCCTCTATCAGTGAAATACCTTATATAATTGAGCAGGTTTACATATATTTCAGCTAGAAAGTTGTTGAAATGTTTATACAACCTCTTAAAGGGTCTGTTTTCACTGTGAGATAAAGGATTTTCAGCTGAACTATATATAACAACGATGACACTGTTGGACAGGTTTTATCAAAGATCATTACAGTCACTAAAAATACCACAAAAATTCACATGTGCCATCCTTGTGTAAAGTTGTTAATCAGAACAAGGGATACTAAGATGCATCATTCTAATGACTGTGAAATCTCAAGTGTTTTTACACCCTCAGGAGTTATTTCTCTTGATAAAAAACTCCAGGTAGGAATGGTTATCTTACTGACATTACCTGAGATACAAATTCTATTAATTCAGCAAAAAAATTGTGTGACCTATTTATGGCTATGGTGAAGTATACCTTAGCAATGAAATATAAAAGTTCGACATACGGAAATGACATGCTCTGGCATATTTTTTAGGATCATTTATTTTAATGAACTTTCAATAATTTTATTAGAATCAGTGATACACATGCAGTTATGAAAATATAGAAATCATATCACAGTTTCATAGAATTAAGGCCTTAGCAAATGCCAAGCCTAAATTTCACAAATCATAATGCTTTTGCTGGTTTATTAGTTTCTGCATATTTTTCATATAAACAGATTTACGAACACGTTACATTTTAGTACTGCCATTAAGAAAATATGATTTTTATAGGGCTAGACACACTTGGAGTAACCTAACTGCCTTTACATATTTATGAGGGATTCTTGGTTACAATGCACTCATCACTATCTAACAGCCAAGCCTAGACCTTAACAGATATTTTAATTAAGATGGGAGTACTATCCAGGATGACAAATAAATTACCTGTTTTTCTCCAAGAACTCCAGAAGCATTACTATTTTTATGATAACAAATAGTACTCGTTATTTGTATTCTTGCAGCAACTAAAGTTCCCAACAATGGAACACAACACTTTGTGTCAGGTGCTGTACAAATAGGTGCCAATATGCAATAAAGATACTGTCCTGGTTTTTGCTAGGATAGGGTTAATTTTCTTCTCAGTAGCTAGAAAGCACTGTGGTTTGGTTTCAGTGAAGATTGTTGTGAGAACAATGTTGATAACTACAAGGACACCGTGCTTGGGCAGTTTGCAAGAACAGAGGACTGCAAGGAGGGAGTGTACAGTACTCCTCATGGGAAGCTTCCAGTAATATATAGGAGACAAATTAAACAAAAGCAAGTAGCATAACATTGTCTTCTTCAACTGCTACAGAAGTAGACTGTGCAAGTGGTTTCAGGTAAGTATCTCTCTGGAAAAGTAGTATCCATAAACACCATTATCATCACACAAGACACAGTGTCCCATGGCTTCATCATCATCATCCAGAAGCACATTAGGGATGCAGATAAAATTAAACCTTGATGCAATACAGTACCTGATATCACTGGGTGTCCTGACCTAGAGCAATGGACAGATTTTACCATAGTAATGACTAAAAGTTGGCTACTGTGGTTCATGCATAAAAGGCATCATTTTGAGCAATAATTTTTATTGAAGATACAATGAAAATGAATTGCAAATGGGAGGGAGCAATATGGTTCAGTGTCATTGTCAAAGAGTGGGTTACACAAAAGCTGCAGTGAAGGAAAAGGCAACTGCTAACACACGAAGGCAGAATGCCACTTCTGGATAATGAGAGATTTCAGTATCCTCCTGTTTCTTCTGTCCATATCCTGGCACTGGTTTCAGAGCTTTCCTTCCTCTATATCTCCTATATGTTCACATCAGCTTGCGAATGCCATGGCAACATTTCCTCTGAATGTCACTGCATCACTGCCACCCCCAGAAACATTCTCATTCACCATCCTTGACTGTTCAGCCTCCAGATTTCAACATATACTGAATCTGATTGCCTAGTTCTAACCCATAAAGAAAAGCAATCTCATATCCAAACACCTGTCCCACCCACCAGCAGTTCCCTTAATTTCTGTTTTTAAGGATTCAGTTCTCCATTACTGTCTTCCAAACATAAATGTAATTGATGTTATTTGTTAGTGTGCTTGTTGTGGATAATATTGTATAACATTTATTATGAAATAGCTTCAGTAGGTGCCAGAGGATTTCAGATAGGAGAGTCTGTGCATACAAAACATAACTTTTGTTGATTACAATCCAGTGACTTAAACAGGGACCCAATTGCCCCAAAAGATTTGCAAATGAAGCATTTCATGGCCATCACATTATTTTCAGAGACTGATGAGACCCTGAAAATTGTACATTCCATGGTCATATCCACTTTAAAAACTTTCCCATTTTCCCTTGCCAACATATCTCTAAACCAACTCAGTCAGATGACATATGTCCCTTTACCTTTGTGACATGAACAGGGAGAAAGATTCCCAGAAACTAGAAGGAAGACAATGTATAGGAGCGAATCTGCTTACTGATGCGAAATGAAGCTCTTCCATCCATTTCAGTGACACTTCTTCCTTTTACAGAAGCAGGGAATGTGTCCAAGAGAGCCTTCAGCCATCTGAAAGCAGCTGCACAACTCACAGTTGTCCTCTGAGAGGAAGAAGATCCCTGATTACTAAGTCACTGATTACTGAGTCAAACAAGCTTTCTGTCACTCTTAACATTCAAAACATCAGAAGCAAACTATCTTCTCCATGCACATCAGTGGCTGGTTGACAAAGTCTCCAAAATTGATTTTCTTACCAGAAATTGAAAACCTGACACTCTGAACACTGACTCTCCTCTTGACTCCCTAAGCAGCTCCAAGTAAGCTAAGGTAAAATCCACACAACCACCAAAGGCTGTAGCAGGACAAACACTCACTTGCTGTTTGAGGACATCTGTCTGAAAGCACTTTTCTTCTTAAAGGACCTTTTAAGGATTTCAGCTTGAAAGACATTTAGATTTCATGTTTAGGAAATTATACTGAGATGTTTACTATTGTAATGCACAAAAGATTCTTTCTGCTTTTTAGGTTCTCAGTTTTAAAATTAAATGCAATCCTAATTTTATTTATTTAAGGAAAATAGAAATTCAAATCAAAATCAGATAGACACAGCTCTCAAAAGGACTTTTATTTCTGTAAGGAGACTAATAATTATACCTTATTCTACTTCACTCTTTTTTTTCTGATAGATTTGAATGTCAGTGGGTTTTTTTGCATCTGGAACTTTATCATTTATATGATACGGTAAGAGACCGTAGCTGTAAAGATGCAAGTCATGTTGTGGCAGAATCACAAAATCACAGAATTGCATAGTTTGGAAAAGCCCCACCTCTCTACATCCTCTTTTCAGGGAGTTGCAAAGATTTTCTGTCAGGGCCAGAAAATGGTTGCTGGCCTTTTTTATTTCTTTATTAGTATACTAACCTCTTAGCATGTACTCAGATCATGAGTACAGTAAAAAAGAAAATTTGCTCTGATGTATATTCCAGAATACATGAAACCATTCACCCTCAAAAATTCTTCTCAGTGCTTACTTGGATGGCAAAGCACACAAAGATCCCAGCTGGGATCAAAAAGCCTCACAACAGTGATGAAACAGGGTCAGGTCTTTCCTTGAAAGAGTATGGAAATTCATATTTACACTTGTAAAGGAGAAAGGAAAGTGCCAGTCTGCCAGGAACAGAAAGGCAGAGGAGACTGATAGACCCATCAAGAAATTGCACTGTATATTACAAACCTGTGCTGCAGACAGACATAACTGAAAAGAGAGAAAGCTGTATGGCAACAGCATCAGAGAAAATTCAGAGCAAATGCTGGGTCTCACAGAGGTGCCGGCCAAATAAACAAACTCCAGACATTTGATGGACTATGCCATTCTCTGCCTCTCCTGTAACAAGGCAGAGAGACACAAGACACAACTTAGACCCAAGTCTGAATTTTCCTTAAAACTAGATGGGAAGTTCAGGATTAAGATTCTGATCCTGATACAGAGTCACATTAATAATAAAAAAAAAATCCCCAGGAGTAAACGTATGAAAATCAGAACCACTCACATGCATAAGATTTTGACAGTCAACAGCCTTAATCTACCAGCGAGACCAGATCTAAACTGCCTCAGTGCCAAGTCATTGCACCAATGCCAAGTTGTACAGAGAAATTCAGCAGAGGCGAATACTCCTGTTCTAGTTGTTGCAAGTTCCAAAGTTTAAGTATTCAGATGATAAATTGTCAAAATCAAGTTTGTTTGCTCAGCACTATTTCGGCACTTTTATCTAAATGCATAATATTGATCTCATTGGCACAGTTTCTCTCTATCTTTTCCCAGTATCACCTTTTAAAAAAACTTGGAAATTTTAAAAAGGAAAGATGACATCACATGATAATGCACTGAGCTGCCTTCCTTCCCAGGTTCATCATCATTGTTAGAGTCATTAGAGCCATACAACCACCCCCTACCCCTTGTACAATGTGTATCAGTTGTGAGAGTGATGAAGACAAATAGTTTCCTACCAGTGTTCACAGCTACTTTCTGTATCAATAAATAATGGGATCAGGACTCTGCAGAGGAGTCTTTCCTGGCGGTTGTCATCCTCTGAGTTCTTATCTTTCTCTGTCACAGCTGTCAATTCACTATCCCTGTCCAGTTCATCACCTTGTGCTCTTCTAAGGTTCTGGTCTTGTTGCCCTTTCTCAGTCTCCTGAAGGCTTGAATCTTTCTCCCACCGTTTTTTGAGGGGTTTTTTTTGTTTCTGACAGTAAACCCCTTTTATCTATTCTCCTCCAACATCATCCTCTTTTTTCCAGTTCCTATGGATTCCAAGTACAGAGGAACAGCATCAAAACTTGGACACTTCTGCTTTCTTTTGTGTGAAAGTCCAAATCAGCCTTGAGTAGGCACTACAATGTGCCTAATTCAGATTCCTAATATTTCTGCTAGGTCAGCATGAAGGAGCGGGGCCCACTCAACACTGATGGAGTTTCAGCTTCCACAGTCTCTTCTTTCCTAGTTCCATGCCTTTGGCCCTTCTTCTCATAGGTAATTTTTTGACATACGCATTGAAGCATGACTGAATGAGTTATCAATTAACAAAAAGTACTTATCTTTGAAGTCTTGTCAATCTGTGAAGGATATACTCTTACTTAGTGCTAAATGAACCTGTAGAAGCGTTTTATAGACTGCAAACAAAATAGAAACTCTCAGAAAGCTGCAGCCTTGCAGTTCCAGATAAATAAATCATGTGGACTCTATGAACATTCAAAGACTGAAGAAAATATTTTGATTTATTGTGAGGGTTTGGATACCAACTAGACATTCACTTGAAATTCCTTCATCCTTTGAAAACAAACTTGAAGCTATTCTGAGAAGTACTCTCTCATGAATAAAAAATGACAGAGGAAGAGTATAAAATACAGTGAACCAGTTAGCTATACACTTCTGCGAACACCATCATCACAGCAGTTATTTGTCTCCAGGTTCCTTGATATAGAAAATCACACTGAGGGGTAAAAGATAAAATTGGGAAAATAAATCTTTTTCTCAGAAAGCATGTCTTCAAAAGACTACTGCGTCCAATGTGTTCAGCAAAGACTCAAGTACACAACGCAATTGGCAAAATGGGGTCCTCAAACTCAGCACTGGAAGTTTAGTGACAGGACAAGGATAATGGTTTTAAACTAGAAGAGGATAGATTCAGACTAGATGTAAGCAATAATTTTTTTACAATGAGGGTGGTGAAACACTGGCACAGGTTGCACAGAGAGGTGGTAGAAGCCCCACCCCTGGAAACATTCAAGGTCAGGCTGGACAGGGATCTGAGCAACCTGATGTAGCTGAAGATGTCCCTGCTCACAGCAGGGGGGTTGGAGTACATTAATTTAAAGGTCCCTTCCAACCCAAGTCATTCTATGATTCTATAGGTATAGACAAGGTCACAAGGGTGCAATTGTGCTACCTGTAGGGGTGTAGACAAGATGAATCAATTTGATTGTTTTAACATGGTCTGGAGTGCAGAGTGGGCTCAGAAAGTTGGAGACAGCTTCATTCTCAGTTGAGTTTGAATATGGACAGAGCTGACCTGGAGTCTGAGGTCTGAATACCCCAGACAGACCTTCTGAAAGGTGACTTATCCAACAGCCCTGCATAACAGAGCCATCAGGAGGAGACTAATACTCGTCCAATAAATTCAGCCCTAACGTGTACATGATGAGTCCATCTGTTGTTCCTAAGGTAATCTAAAATACTACTTTTCATACTCATTCTGAATCAAACTTAAATCAGAGTCTTCTCTGACCAGCCTATCCCACCAGTCACAATAATGCTGTTACTTTAGCCTATGTTCTGGGAACCCAGGATACAACCTTCAAATGTTGCCGTGACATTCAGGAAAAAGTTGCTACATGCTTTAGTGGCATTCTGATTTTAAAAGGTCTTATCTCGCTAAGTTACTATGGTTTCTAACATTAACACAGCTTTAGAAGAGTAAGAAAAAGCAATTATGAGCACAATATACTAGACTCAGAGTAAAAGGGAGGTATGTTTTCCTTTCTCCTGTCCAATCATAGAAGTTCTTTAATCTCTTTCTCAATTGTCCTTTACTATCATAACTATCTCCTTTCCCTTTGTTTTACTCCTTGCCTTGAAGTTTATTTCCCTTATTAGATGATATTCCACCCAGATTATAAGCTTTTTATCCCTGCTGCCTCAAATTGTTCCTTCATGTATCAAGGTATGCATTCTCTGACTGTACTATATTATTCTTCAACCCTTTAACCTTAACATTTTTTCATGTTCCACATCCACCTTCTTCCAGGAGAGCTAAACAACCACAGAATCACAGAATGGTGGGGGTTGGAAGGGATCTCAGGAGGTCATCTAGTCCAACCTCCCTGCCAAAACAGATTCTCTACAACAGTTTGCACAGGAAAGTGTTCAGGCAAGTTTTGAACATCTCCAGAGATGGAGACTCCACACCCTCTCTGGGCAGCCTGTTCCAGCACTCCAACATGCTTACAGTCTGCCTCCCAGGTTCAGGAAATGAGTTCTTCTGGGTATTTGTATTATTCTGATTGTGATTTATTATTCTCTTATTTGTGTTATTTTGACTAATCTGTCTTCAGAACACAGTTGGTCACAGAGCAAGGGTGTTTTAAAAGTTTAAAGAGATCGGTAATTTTAGTGTAATCAGTAAGGAAATTCAACATTCTGGCTCTTTTCTTCAAGTAGTGGAAAAGAAAAATTTCTAATTACATTGTAGATTTGAAGATGGGTCATTTCCAGAGGCATTACAATCTTTCTAGATTATTGTGTGAGAACTATAATATTTAAAAACATTGACCAAACCAAGGCTATACTTAAATAGATTGTTTACTGTATGTGCACATTCTCCCAGAAGCATCTGGAAAAATTACTTTTTCCAGTAGTAATAAAGGAGAGAAGATACTAGTAAAGAATTAGAGCTCTTGAATGTACTAGCTTTCTAGTCCATAGCACATGATGGCTAATTATACCCTTGGCTGAAGCTGCAAACTGGAAGCACTTTTACTGTATCCAAGTTACAGATGATATTCCTAAGAAAGGAATGAAAAGTTTTGCTTTTAGCTCAGACCTGTTACGATGACCTCCACATTTATGAATGACACTGGAGGGAGCTACTAACAATTCAAAACAGAGAGCTCAAAATACAGAACACTGCAGAAATACTGCTTTGGGCATTTATCTACCTTCAGCTCTTGGTATGATATCAAGAGCATAAAAATGAGAAACTATGTTTGACAATGGAAGCAACATAACCAAAAGTCAGCATGGGAGATGTTATGGTGCTTCCATGCAGAGTTAGTGGTTTTCTTTTGAAGTGTGCCAGGCGATGGATGATGAAAAAGAAAAGCTGATGAAATAAAGCAAGTGTGTTATTCTTGCAAAGCACAGACTGAACTTCTAGTCTTCCAAAAAACTACTTAAAATATTTCCTGACAAATCATTAAAATCAAGATAAAAATGACAGCTTGACAGTAAAGAGTTAACCAGAAGGTCTTTGCAACTGAAAATGTTGTTTCATGCTTTAAAAAATAAAATGGTTTCCTAATAATATTGGGAAAATGTCCATTGCTTACCTGTATTTCACCCCCTACACAACCTTCTGGGCTATAGAAGCTACAAAAAAGGCTAATCAGTGGTATTTAATTTAAAAGGTCAGTCCTTAACAGGAAATGTACTGGAAAAATAATTATCTTTTCATAATAAAGATCTACTTATCTTCACAATTATAATCTCTGTGATATCTAAGAACCTATTAAACCATATAAATACTAAAAGATTGAAAAAAAAGTCTTTTCTATTTTTCCTTACTGTTATAATGTTTGTCTAAGCTCCTTTCATAAAGAGGGAAAAAACCCTTTAATTCCCTCTTCTTGTTACCTAAGGAAAAGATCAACAAACATAAGTGAAGCAATATCTACCCTAATTCTACTCTTTTTCTTTATGGAAGAGAAAAAGAACAAAAGTTAGATAATAAATGAAGAGCTATCTCATTGTAATGATGCTAACTTGGCTCTTTGTAAGTCAAACCATACACAAATATGAACACAAATGTAAAATCACTCTGGATAAAAGTGCTGGATAAACTGTAGTTAATGCTCTCCTAAAAGGTGTTTTTTAAGTAGAACTTACCTTGATTTTCTTCCTTTCCAAGACCATAGCCCTTACAAATGGGACAAATTTCCTGTCTTTACTTCCTGTATAATATTTACAGACTCAATAAATAATATCTTTTCGTTCTTATTTTAAAAAATAATCACAGGTTAAATAACAACCTGCACAAAGATAATGGAAAAGCAATTGGAATGTTTTGTGCAAGTGAACTGTTCCCCTTTCTCTTAATCCAACATTGAGCAACAGTAGCAACCTCCTTCTACTATTTCATTACCTTAAAAACAAAGCAAATCCTTCCTAGAGTATGAAGTAAGCAGGAATGGTTCATCATACTAGGAAAACTCAGAGGGTCTCTGCTTGTGTCTTTTGGTAATTAGGTATGGATTATTATCTTATTTTTAATTCAGACAAGTCCTGCACTATATAATTTGGAAAAGTCCTCCAGGTCACTAGTAACACATATGTCATTCATTTGCTCCTTTCTCTGTTCCCATTAATTCATGCAGTTCCCCGCCCACCTACATTGTCCCTTCTATACTCCATTTACAAAACCTATTTTAAAAAAGAATATTCTAAGGATTTAACATAATTCTTTTATTCCACTGCTAATAGTTGCTCTACAACACAACTAAAGGTTTTTTGCACCTCTGATCTGCCTGCTCTGTCCAGATATTAACCTTTCCTCCTTGGGTACAATATGTAACAAAATTGAGTAGCTACTGGTTAGAAACTGCCAAACACTTTTCATTTATAATATAAATAATAAAGTAACTTGAACTGTTGGAAAGAAAACAAGATGGGCCTCTGAAAGTAAGTGAGATTATTATTCCTTTTATATCAGTCATAATACACTTTTTTCTTCAGCCTTCTTGGTCTTAATGATATGCAGTATATTCTTTTTGGTAAAGAAAGTAGGAGCTAAAACTGAAAATAAAACTAGTTCCATGGTTATAGAAATGCCTAAAGTATCAGATGAAAGGAGGCTAGGGAAAACATGCCAAGAAAAAAGTTGGTATCTAAACCCTTACAGTGATGCTGTTTGCTGAGTTAACCTATACTTTCATCTGTATGTGGAATTCACTGTGCAATTTTAAAGGCAGTTTGTGGGGTTTTTTACTGTTTTGATTTTTTTATTTTTTGGTAATCAGTATAAATTAAAAAGGCTAGCAACCTCATAAATCACTGACTGTGATTTTCTTTTACTGCAGTATAACTACGACAATCTGGCAGAGATAGTGTATTATGTCATCAGCTCTTCAGCTTTTCTCTTACTCTTGCCATGGAGCAGAACTAATAGAATTCAGAGAATCCTGAGGAAAAGCTATGGTAGCACATTAGAAGTCACATTTTGGTGATATTATAATTCTAAAGTTGGGAATTAGAAAAAGAGATTCATAGTTCTTATGGGAAAACAAATAGCTCTACCCTTCTGCATTTTAAGAATGCAACAGCAACACAGAGTTTCAGTTCAGATTATTTACCCAAAGCCCCATTTGAATCTCTGTATTTATTAAAATTATCCCTGAATACTTCTAGATCTTCTTTAGTCTCTGCAAACACCATTAAGTGTATTTCTTCTTCCAAGTCCACTTAAACCTACTTGATCTCAGTAAATGGATGTGATTATGGTAATTGGAATTCCAAACTCTAAATAATTTTCAGAATAATGCTGCAGTATATGGATAAATAAAAAAAACATTTTTCAAGTACAAATTTGGTGTCATGTTATTCCATCATTTTTAAGAGAACTTGTAACTGGCCTTTATTTTGGAGTAACTTCCCTGACTTCCTAGGCTTACTGAAAGTCACTGTCTTCGACTATTTTTAGAGTTAAATTTCTATGTGACCTCCTGACTGCCGCAGCATCCTCTTCCCTGACCTCCCATTCTATTCTCCAGGTCTGAAAAATGCATCTGCTTGTATCACTTTTTTTGCTTATTGCTTTAATTATGCCCCTCATTCCCTCGAGTTTCTCTCTTAACTTATTACATTCAAGTCTCTTTCAAAGCCCTGTGGAGTTCTCTTCTTACTTCTCTCCCTCCAGCTGTCTCTGCTTCTCTTTTCATGCCAGTCTTGACCCACCAGTTTGCCAGCAGAGCATGTAAAGACCTTTTGGTTTCCTCAGTTACTACTTTGGACACAAATTCAGTACAAGATTTGTGTCGTCTCTTTGATTAAGATCTCCCTGAAGGCTCATTTCTGCTGTGCTGCCTATGGGTAATCTCGAGCTAATACTGACATAAACGTTTAACTGTAACCTTACTCCAAAAAGCAATTGTCCACACTGTTTGTATGCTCTCCATACCTAATCTATTTAAATGTGTCTATTGTGAACTCGCTGGGAAATGGCATGCCAGGAGTCTTATCAGGGAAGAGCACACATCACAGGAGGCATTTCATCCATCACCATACCCCTAAAGGTAACCATTTCTACCCTGGTTTAATAGAATTTTGAGGATCTGAAGTAGAAAATGCCCACTGGATGACTTATCCTGTCTCTTAGAAGTGACTAGGTCATTCTCCTCCGGGTACAACAAAATAAGATGTCCAGTCTCTTGTTAAAAATATCCAGGGATGGACCTTCCCTATCACTAGCTCCTTTATATTTTCTTTAGCCTGGGGATTGCCTTCCCCTAAGCTTTCTTTATTCACTGGTGTTTTATGCATACTTACAGAGCACATTTTTTATTGTAAATAATGGAACTGCAATCTATTAATTCATAATTGATAGGCTCTGTACTCCTGCAGCCTGAGTACATTTTATGAAGAACCAGGAATACATAGCTCCTTTTGGAAGATAGTCCTTGATCTATATTTTTTCTCATTAGTCATTTCTGGAGTCCTGCAAAGCCATAATCAGAAGAGAGCTATGCTGCCTTAAACTGAATGTCCATCCAGCTCCAATTCTGCAGATTCATGGGCACCAGGCCTGCAGCAGATGCCTAAGGTAGAAGAATATGAGAAGCAGGTGAGTGGTGTCATTGTAACAATACTATACTTTTCTGTTTAGACATGGAAGTCTATCCGTTTCAGTCCTAAACAGATGATATTTATGTTAATTGTTAATATACCTTATTTATATAATGTCTTTTTTATGCTTTTAGCACCAAGGTTTGTAATATGCCTGTTAGGGCTCTCTTCCACAGTCCAGATTTCCCTTAAATTTTTATATCTCCTTTAGAAACAGATAAACTTTTGGTCTAGTTGATTATTTCTATGAATCCCTGGATTTCAGATAAATTTCTCTCTGTTTCCTACTTGAGGTCAATATCCTATCTTTTTACAGTATGCCTACTCCCAGAAAGCCATCCTTCCTGCAAACATATGATCAGAAGATCCTACACGGGGAGCTATTTCCTTTTATGCTTTCATCCAGAACATTCCTACATTTATTTCCTTTTATCAGCACTAAGGCCATTTGGATACAGGAGTTGATTTAGCAGGTGACCTATAAAAGGATTAACTTTTCTGCTTGCCTGGGTTGCTGCACAATGCTGGGGAAGCTGCAGTGGATAAGTTCACCTGGGAGAACCATAGGTGCCAGCTGCCCCTACATGCCAGCAGCCCACAGAATAATCATGAACATGACTCTCCATGCACTTTCCTGTGAGGGTGGTCAGACACTGGCCAAGGTTGCCCAGAGAAGCTGTGCCTGCTCCTCCCTGGAAGTGTTCAAGGCCAGGTTGGATGAAGTTTTGAGCAACCTGGTCTAGTGGAAGATGTCCCTGCTGATGGCAGGGAGGTTGGAACTGGATGATCCTCAAGGTCCCTTCCAACCCAAATCATTCTACGATTCTATGATTCTAAACTGGGAATTTCCACCTCTTCACTTTCTTCTCTGCATCACGTTTTATTTCCATTCTTTTTGAGGGAAAGGAGAATATTTTGCTATTGCTATTACACAGTGGTAACAGTGCTTCATTTTGTTGGTTTCTCTTTAACTTAATAAGCTTTGCTTCTCTTTTTGTCCTTTGTATCTGGAGTTTGGAAAAGAGCTGAAGGCTTTCTGCATCTTCGCCACCACCTCCCTCCGCTCTGGGATTCTGTCCACTTGGGATTCCCAGCCAAGGAAGGCATTATGCTGAGTGCTGCACTATCAGCAACAGTCATAGCTACTTTATTTTTATTATTATTATTATTTTCCTCCAGTGAAACTGCAAAAATACAGTTCCGAGACTTTGTGGAGAGGGCAGATTTGTTATGGATAGTAGTATGGAGATGCTGAGTTAGCAGGCATTGAGCTAATTCAGAATGAGAAGTAATATAATTATGTCAGCACAGAGATCTCCAGAATATTGCTGTGCTGATGCTGTGCTGCACCCTCTAATGAATTTCTCTGTCTGGCTGTACCTCACTCAGCTGCTCAGGTCCAGGAACAAAATTTCCCTCCTCTGCCAGGCTGGTTTGCACTAGTAAGCTCTGAACTTACTCCATTCTGCACCATTTATTACATTCATGCATTCTTAAGTGTTACATGTGTGTGCATCTATATGATGTTTGCAGCACATGTATAGGGTATATGTGGTGTATTTCATATCTGATGTAATTATGCTAATAAATGTAATTTATTAACAAAGACTCCTGTTTGGAAAAACCACCACCACAACACTGGTAAAATATATTTAAAATCAATTGAATAAAAGCACTATTTAAAATTAAACTTGTCTGGGAGACTGACAGCTGAACCAGCTCTGTGGGGTGGAATGGGAAAGACTACAGTGAGTCAAATGACCTTCACTTGTGATCCTGTGCTCACCAGTTTATATGTTAGGTGCTTCCTCTCCACAGAGCTTGTCATATTGACCCCCAGAGCCAGAACTGAGTCTATACTTCATGAAGACTCAAGCAAACAAATATCATGGCTGGTTGATATGAATTTCTGGGCTCGTTGTATTTCAGCTGAGTTACTTTTATCTTCCTTAGCTTACACAGCTGCAGAACAGAGACAATATATGTTACCTTCTACCCTGAACACAGACACCAGATATAGTTTGACTATTGTGAATATCCCAGAGTTACAAAAAGTGTTTTCCATGATAAAACAAACAGCTTTAACCTTCAGTTGATTATTTTTTGAAGTAACTTTTCTTCAGCTGTACTATATTTATATGTGAGCTTATCCAGGAAGCTGGACATTATCTCTAGGAGGTTTTTTGTTAAAATGATACATTTGGCAGATTATGATACTGTTCTAGAAATTCCAATTACTGAAAAAAATCACAGAAGGAGAAGGCCAAAGATTTTATCTGCTCTAGCTGTAGCATACTGTTATCTATTGATGTCGGGTGATTATTGAAAATCATTTCTCAACGCTAAAGACCAAACTGTGAATGGAAACCAGATCGCTTGATATTTCAAAAATGTATGTGAAGTACAGAGAAAGGATAAAGCAGAAACAAATGTTAAAAAGCAGCATAAAGCTTTTTTTAATAATGCAGAACAGTGGGACAGCTTGGCATATTCAGACAAGATTTTGGCTTTTAAAAACCAAAGTGTTCTCTCTGATCCCAAGAGGATCTGTCACACTATCATTTATTTTCTAGCTAATGGGCCAGGTACATTCAGAACGTGGTTTGTATTCACACAGCTTAGACCTGGTTAAACAGCCTGATCCACCCACTCACCCCGCCGTGCTCTCGCAAGGCTCTGTGTGCCTGAGCAGCGAGCTGGGCTGGGCACTGATCTGACTGCAAAGAAAAAAAAATAATTAAAAAAAATAAAAAAAAAAAATTCCACCCAGCTCAATTTACAGGGCTGAGTCCCTGTGCAGCTGCACAAACAGCAGGGCCAGGTCAAGGGCTGGTGCAAGGGGGATGAAGGGGGAGTCCTCCGCATGTATGGCTGCCCAGCAGCCGTTCACCTTTACCATGGCACAAGCTGATTTAGGGGACTGGGAGTGACATCTTCTAGGAGTAGCTGATCTGAGTGCATCAGCCGGTAGTGCTGCTGCTTCTGAGCCACTTGAACATTTTCAGCAGCTTCTGGCAGCAGATTGAGCAGAGGGTAACTGCTTCCCCCTGATTACAGCCAACCTACATTAGAGGCACGGCTGACTCTCAATTGCCACTGTGCGCTGCTCCCATTGTCTTCTCCCTGCTTCTTCACAGGAGGGCTGGGCTGACTGCAAGATGGTTTATTTTTGGCTGAAAAAGTGTGATTCTCTGTATTCATTGTTTCTGAGTAGAGGTAATGCAATGCCCTCACTAACCTAGAATTTCATGAATGGTTTGGGTGAAGACAGACAAGAAGAAAGAATGGAGGGACACACATTGACCTTTAATCCTCCCCATAATGACTATTATCAGTGCTGCTGCCAGTTTGTGACCCAAGATGTAATGGGAATTCCCTCTGAGGCTGTGAATGGACCAAGGTTAACTGCTTTGTGAAATCTGGGAAAAACAAGCCTCTCTGCATGGTGCCAACATTTAAGTTCCTCACAAGGGGAAGAGGAGGGGTAGGCTCTGATCTCTTTTCTCTGGCGACTAATGATAGGAGCAGAGGAAATGGCAGGCAGATGTGCCAGAGCAAGTTTAGGTTGGACATTAGGAAAAGGTTCTTCACCCAGAAGGTGGTGGAGCACTGGAACAGGCTCCCCAGGGAGGTGGTCATGGTACCAAGCCTGACAATATTCCAGAAGCATTTGGACAAGGCCCTCAGACACATGGTCTGAATGTTGGGATTGCCCTGTGCAGGGACAGGAGTTAGACCTGATCGTCCTTGCGGGTCCCTTCCAACTGACAATATTCTATGATTCTATGAACAGCAAGAAAAATAGTTCACCCTAAAAATACTGAGTGGCTGCACTGTGGCTGCTTATGAGCATTTGACTGGTCACCAGTCCCACCATACTGGCTGTGATGGGACAGAGCTGTATAGACAGTGTAGCTTCCAGCAGCAGGAGGACATGAGGCAGCATCTACTGCTGGCACTGGCATCCCCCTGGGAATAATAGCACACCCAACCCAGCTCCTTTGGGCAATGGAATGATAGGACCCATGGGTGCTTCTGTCGTGTCATGCCTGTAAAGCATCCCTGCACTGTTCATTCTCCCCTCCTTCCTTCCTTGCTTTCTCCTTTCCTCCCTCCCTTCCTCCCACTAGACCATGCCGTGTGTGTCCTGTGACTCTTGGCCCTGTGAAAATTTGGCAGTCACCTTGACTTAGACCAATCACCAGTGATTTGAGCATAGGGTTGGTCTCCATAGAAAGCAGATCAAAACGAATTTAAAATTAGAAGTGTGTTGTTCCTCTTGGATAATAGCTAAATTTTCTAAAGCAACTGGCCTTTTCCCCCCAGATGAAGTGTCTTTGATCTTAACATTGAAAAACAGTAATTTCTAGGGGTTTACTGCATGAATATCTGGGAAATTCAACAACATAGCTACTCTTAAAATTGATTGTAACACTGCCAAGTATTTCTTGGTGTTAGTAATAAAGTTAGACTGGAAAACTTTTAGACAACAAAAGACCTAATGTGAAATATTCTGAATAATAATACTCTGAATCCAGCTGTTGAGCTGGAATGCAGACTAGGAGGGGATGTGTCTGAATCTGGTTGTGTGAGTTTTCATTCATACAAAGGACCATGTTTAAAAAATGCAGGAGATGCCATCAGTTGTCTGGCACAGTGAGCGTAGCAGTGTGGCTTACTGCAGGAGCCAGCTCACTTTGCTTTTGGCTCAAACTGGTACTATTCACAAAACATGAATCTAATTTTTAAGGCTGTTAATATTAGCCACTGCAAACAAGCAGCAGGTTTTGCACGCTCTGTCAAGGGCTTGACTTCTAAGAATAATAAGTTTCATCTTGGTACAAAATATGAATTTGTAAGCATGCCAGAAAGATATGGAATGTCATAGGTAATCTAGTCAAAATTAGGTTTATTGTCAAAATCTAGAGCAGTTAATGCTATAGTCACACTCCAGGAATCGTACAGTCTCATGGATTTGGAGAATGTAAATAGCCATAATTTGTTTCTCAAAAAGTTTTCATCTCTTTTAGAAATGGAAGCATGAAACACACTAACATTACCGTATGTTGCCAACAGAATTTTCAAAATCGTTGAGAAAAGGAAGCCAATACTCTGAAGTGATGGCGATTGTTTTGAAGACTGGAGGTCAAATAAAGAAGAGCATCTTGTTTTTCTGCTAGCATGAAGGCAAACCAAAAGAAATGCAAAGGTAATATGCCTGAAAAGCCAAAAATTTCAAAGGATGTAAATTAATTCCTTAAACACATGATACATTAAACTACTAAACTATAATGCAAATAAAATAACATATATGAAAAATGTATAGATATGGAATAAAATATTTATGAAGGTAGGGGCTATGAATGTAACAAGAAGAAGTCCTAATCCTTCTTGTCAGTGACTGAAGTTACGGAGAATCACAAATTACTATGAAGGAAGGATCTAACTAATTTTTCACAGAAATAGCTCAAAGGAGGTCTTGTTGCACCTGCAGATGGAAAACTCAGTGTAAACAAAAGCCTCTGGGCACAATGCTCCTTTTATTACCTTAACACCATCATAGTATAGTCTTGAGCTATTTGCAGTAAATGAATTACACTAACAGTTAACTTAGGAAGAAGCACTCATTTAAAACAGTGTTAAGTCCTAGCATAACTTAAGATACCTCAGTTAGAAGAGAAAATCTACAGCATGCCTTCATTGCTGAGTTATTTCCAACTCTTGAGGCAGAAATTTCAGTTAGGATGTTGGTGCAGGAGAAAGGACCACATCAGGCTCTTCTTACTACGTTATTTGAGCTTTTACTTCTGCTTACAAGCCAAAACTTTGAAAGTTCCAAGCAAAGAGTAACTTCACAGTAAAGAATTTCCCAAAGCATGATCTGTATCAAGTGCACCTGCCCCTTGTTATGCATATAGTTCTTGGTCTCTGACCACAGGCCCACACTACACCCATGCCTCTGTGCTCACTGGCTCTTTTTCAGATGAGCCCATTTGGTATGTTCAAAATTATATTGCTGAGAACTGCTTATTGCACTAAGAGATCACATGAACTTCAGGTCAGAAAATGCAAGCAGCAGGTGGAGAAAGAGCATAGAGCTTTGAAAAAATGCTTAGTCCTCCCAAAAATGTCTGACAAAAGCAAGAAAAAGAGGTTTACACACCCAAATGACTAAAAGACAGAAAGAAGTAACATCTAGCCCTATATTAAATTTGTGATTTTTCCCTTACGCAAGAAGTTTCCAGGCTTATAAATTAATGTTGAGAAATGGAACAGATGGACAAATAAATACGTGTTGCTAGGTGTTCTAGGCTTGATCTTGTGAGCTACTTTGAGCCTTCAGAGCTTACTGAAGTCTTGAGGAGCTAAGACTCAGACTGAAGGAGAATATCTAGCAAGATCACACTGTTGGTACTGCCTCCAGGAAGCATACATTTCTAGAGCAAGAAGTAAATCCCTGTTATCTCTCTTTATTCCCAGATCCCATTTTGTTTAAGGGACTAGGCAGGTTCAAAAAAACCTCACTCATTTCCATAGTACCATATAAAAATCAGGCCAATGAATAATGGAACTGCTCACCTAGCTCTGTAAGACTGTGATGGATAGCACATATCCATTTAAGAGATGTGAGTTGTCGAAGAAACAGACACAGGGAAAAACATAATAAAAAGATAGATCACCTTTGAAATACACCTGCTAGCCTTGCCTACAGATAAAGTAGAAAAATAAGGACTATTTCATCCTTGTCTGTAAAAGTGATGAGAAATCAGGAATATTTTCTTTCACTTGTAAAACTTTTCAAGTGCTTCTCCCAGCTGCCAGGCTGGGAGAGACAGAGATGGGCTGCAGCTGTAACGTTCACACTAACGTAGTGAGTGTGCAGCTGAAGCTCCTCCACCCTGGTCTAGGACTCTTGCTCTGAAGAGGGGTAATTCTTATGGACTTCAATGGACATTACTCATCTTCTTGTATTTCTCTTCTATTCCAAATGCTCCCACAATTAAGACCGGGTTTTCAAAAGTGTGCAGCACCCAGCAACTCTCACTATACAATATATGGCTGGATGAAAAGCCATATTAGAGCAGCTGAAGCTGCTTTTACAAGCTCTAGTTGCAGGTTTTGAGGTCATTTGAACCTCAGGCCCCGCTTATACCTATTCCCAGTTTTAAAATAAACCATACATCCCACAAAGAGGCCAGTATAAAGTTGGTATATCAGGTCAATCTCATTAAAATCCCATTAGTTCTTGGGATGGCTCATTGCATAAATAAGTTTTTATCCTCCATGAGCTGACTATTTATTACTGCTTTAAAGCATACTTCACAATGAGACTTCTAGCATTGATTTCAATGTGATCAGGATGCAACTCAGTGTCTCCAAGTAAAGCCTGTCATGATGTTTAAAATAACACTCTGTGGCAATGATGAATGCAGCATTTTTTTTGTAGGTAAAAGAATGCAGCTAGAAACCTTTTCTTTTTTTTTTTTATTTCTACTTCAACAACAGATTTTTTCAAGATATAATAATGTTTCCTCACTGCAGCAATATGCTATTTTGATAGAATTAATTTTAAATAAGCTCCCAGCCTTTCATAGTTCAGTGCACTAATTACTTCCACACAACACAAATGCAAGATGACGCGTCTTATACACAGGGTTGTAGGGATGCTAGACCCAGGGAAACACAGAAAGCAGAGTTAAGATACAGAGTATAATTTGTTCATCTTCTTTTACACACAAAAGCACATTCAGACTAAATGCTGAAATGCTAGCTACGGATATAAACCTGCAGGAAAGAGATACACATAACTAAGGATCTTTTGTTCTTTTAATGTTAGAGCACAGAAACACACAGTGGCTTTATATTGTTAGCCAAGAATGTCCTTAAAAGCTAGCAGTGGGCCAACACAGCTAGAATTATCTGAGATATATTTGAGTCATCTTTTTATGATTAACAACAAAAAGAATCAAGAGTATATCTAAAGTTTGGCACAAAATTTTTTAATGGAAAACTATTTTTCAATACATCCTTTGTTCACTAGATAAATTATCCAAGATTTCTTCACAATTTAACTAGCTATAATGTCATACAAGGTATCTTTAAAATTATTATTTAAATCTATTTTGTCTCGGTGTAAGCCATAGGCTGGAAAGTTCTGAAAGAGGGCAAAATAATTTTAAAATATTTTTAAAAATAATTTTCTGTGCAAAAAAAGCAGAGCAGAACCCTACAGACATCCAAGGTTTTCTTCAACTTTCCTTCCCCCCTAGCCTCAGGGAAGAGAACAGCTGAGGAGGGCTGCATCACAGTCAGAAAGCTCTCAAATCATAGTGCTAAGATTTACACGCTGCAGTGCTCTGTGTTAACTATGTTGGAAATGTTAGTTGGCAGATCCTCTACAAGCTCTTATTAACTCCTTCTGTTAATTTCAACATTTTTCCTGTTAAGCATCTAGAAATCAATTCCCAAACCCCTTCCTGTGCTCATGTAATAATGCTATTTAAGAGATTATTATGCTTAGTATACATAGCAACTACATTGTAGGAATACTAAACCAGCTAGCTTGATCTCCAGTCTGAATTTAGATTTATCTGCTACTTATTTGTCCTGCAATGACCTTCTCTGCCCATTTAAAGGGGTTTTCCTCTCTTGGGAAACCCTGGTTTGGGAAAGATCTTATCTAGATTTTGATATCTAAAAGTTCAGATTCTAATTTAAGCTAGACTCCTGGGCTTTCTCTATAGTCAGTAGAAAGATAGGCTTCCTTGGCAGTAACTGGTTTTGCATAGGTTTAATCATTCTTTGGAAGCAGTTTTCCCTCTGCACCAGCTTCTGAGGAAATTATTAATTGTGGACTATGTGCTCCCAACGTTGAAGGCAAAAGCCAGGGTCAACTGAATCTGGGTTATTGGCTCTGTAATCGGGTATAAACTCACTGTAATTACCTAACAGTCTTAGAAAAAGAACCATTAGGACCAAGATTTACAGTGATAGTCAGCAGGCAGTTTTGCAGCTGGGTGGGAGAAAATACCTTCAGATGGCAGTGGGGGAGAAGGTAGGGCCTCTTCTCCAGTTGTATGAAATTTGCAAAACTGAAATTTTTATTAAAAGAAAGATAAATGGAAAGAAGGAAGATCTCCAAAATAACTAGTGAATGGGATACTGGGTCCGAGTGCTGTAGACCAGTGTTTACAGCCTCCTCTGCTTGACTTGGATCAACTACAGAGAGAAGATAGCTACCTTAATGGCATATCCTTTTCTCTTCATTTTGGACTGGAAATTTCATCTTGGATTTGAAAAACTTTTTTTTTTTTTTTAATTTTCTAATGGGTATATTGCATTTCAAAGAAAACTTTTCAAAATTGCTACAGCCCTGACAAATTCTCATGTGGATACTCCTATACCCTTTATATGTGAGTTAATCCAAACCACAATCTCACACTGAGCTCCAGCTGAGCTCTTTCACACCAAAAATCTTCACTGGCCAATCAAATAGTGGGACATGCACTTCATCTCTTTAAAGAGGGAAGACAAGGAAGTTCCTCTGCAGAGCAACACACAATCCTGCAGATTCCCTACCAGCTTTCCCACTCCCTGCTAGCCCTGAGCTAAATGTTATTAACACTATCTCATGCTAAATAAATAAAAGCTTTGGCACTTTACACATGATGACATCCTGGCCTGAAGCATCTTTCGTCTTAGGTATTAGGCTCTAACCACACACCAAGGCATGCTCTCAAAAATGAGCCAAAGGAATGTTTCACATGGTGTAAAGCCTAAATCTGCTGCTGTCTCACATCTGAAAATCACCCAGCAATGCACACACACATCTGACTGGTGGGAAGATTATCACACAAACAATCCCAGATCCATGGATGATGGAAATACCTTTAATATCCTTGAAAGATACGCACATTGATTTTCATACAGTCACTTTTAGTTGGTATGTTTGAGTGGTCACCTTTTTAAGTATATGGGAGGAAAATCATATATGACTGCTAGAAAAGTAACCTCATAAATAAACAGGTAAAAGGTTTCTTCTCTTAGCCAGTATCTACACCACAGAGTCATTTAAGCAAAGCTTTTCAGCTTCATCCTTTTCAGCATGCAGTCCTTAAACTTTTGGTGATTCAACAAAATAAAAATGTTTTATGTAAATGTCTTGAATTCTTCCATGCTTTCAACAAAAAATGAACAAACAGTATGACTCTTAAAAGGGTAAAGGCATCATTTCAAATTCTTTTGATCTTTGGAGAAATATCAAAGCCTTCCTTATTATATCAATCTAGATAATTACATTACAAATGACAAAACAAGGTGCCTACATGAAGGTTTCTTGTTATTTCTACAATTGCATACTTTGAAAAAATATTTTAGTGGATAACTGCAAAATTTCACATCTTCATTCAGTTCCAATAAAAGTGTCAGAGCTCCCCAGGAGCAAGAACTCTGGATACCACTAAACTGAACTGAATAGCGTCACTGCTCCACTGGGGCAAAGAGTCAGCGCTCTACAGACTCTAGTATAGACTTTAGTGTATATACTCTATGCATATAGAGTATACACAATAAACTTTTTTGACCCACAGTCTAACCCAGGGGCCCTGCCAACTCTAGTTTTAATACCTCATGCCTACTAGCTCTGGGAACTGTGGGAAGTATTTTCAAATTGCTGTTAACAATTACACAGCATACAGTACGCTATGGAATAATGAGGAAAAAATTAAGGCTTTCTAAGAACCGGTGTTGCTGCCTCCACTTTCCCTTGCTATCACAAAAATGAACTGAAAATCACAGTGTCCATTTCAAAGCACAGATAGCTGGAACTTCTGGGCTCCTCCCCACTTTGCACTATCAAAGCCTGCAAAGGTCTCAGTTAAGAAGTCAGGTAGGAACTGTATATGTTAATTAACACATATATAAGAAAATAAACTGGTTATCAGAATGCCTTCAAAGTAGAAAAATCAGTAGTCTAAAAAACCACAAATAACTGAAATTCTCACTCCATAAATCTTGAATTAGGCTCAAGCATGGTGAATTGCATTGCCTTCTGGCACTAAGCCCTGCTAATTACCTCAATCCTCACTCAGGGAGTGGTGAGACTTAATATTACCATCAAAGTACATCCAGTCAGTCCTGCATCAGCCATACAGAAGTCACAACTAAATTAGACTTGAAGCCAGGCTCTTTATTCCCTTTTATACTGCTGCAGTCCTCATCAACTTAAATTACATGTGAATCAACACAAAGTCTTAAAGACATAGCCGCCAGTAAAAACTTTTCAGCATGAGAGGGATTAATCACAGATAATAATTAACATTCTAAGAATTAAATGCAACTATAAAATTATATAAATGCTAATAAACAAACTCATTAGTACTTATTTTCTTTCTGTTATAAAGATTAATTAAAGGTCATAACACTGGAGATGACAGGATTCCTGTGACTACGGCTCCACTACACAGTTAACGTACTGTAAGATTTATTTCCCTTTTCCTATAGACTACCATATGGCCCTCAAGGAATAATGACCACTGTCTAATGATTTTTCTTAACAACACAGTGATATCCAAGAGCAAAACTCAGCAAAATCAATATGAAATGAAACAGCATTACAGTGAAATCCCAAATTTGCAACTATTTTTAAACTTTCGGAGAAAGAAAAAAAAAAAAACAAAAGAAAAATCAACAATCTGGTCTGTTTTCTTTGAAATACTTAATGCAATCATGCAATCAACTCTTGATTATGCCTAGGTATATTATCTGTACTAGGAGCAGAGATGCACCCAGTGCAGTTTCAATCCTCTGCTTTTATGACCTCTGAAGTGCAATGTGAAAATACCCAAGCTATTTCCAAGGAAGTTAGCTCAGTCCTGGATATACACAGGTGGCTCAGGTATGGTGCCACATAAAAACAGTAAAATAGCTTCCAGATCCAACCTGGTTATATCTATGCAGCACTGACCTGCACCATTGTACCATATGGACTACCTGCTCAGGTCAGTGCTAGCTCAAAGCTCTCTGTGCCCAACAGTCAACAAGGCCTCCTCCTGGGTGGCTCTAATAGCCTATTTTGTTAGTATTTTGCATGAGCTATGACTTTGCTTTCTTTCAGATTATTCTGTCTTCCCAATTGGGCAGGAGGTACTATTTTCTTCCATTAGTCTTAAATTAGGTGTTAAGTGGGATACATTCTCCCTGTGAAACTCATAATGTGCTGCCCACTGAGTAATATTCCTACTGTTGTGGCACCTGGAGACCAGAAAGAATGGAAGATGGCAGAGAAGTAGCTACTGGTGCAGGGAGCTCACACTGTGGTATTAAGCAAATGATAGCACAGGGAAGACATGGACCTGTTGGAGTTGATCCAGAGGAGGCCACAAAAATTATCAGAGGGCTGGAACACTTCTGTGGAGAAAGGCTGAGACAGTTGGGGTTGTTCAGCCTGGAGAAGAGAAGGCTCCAGAGAAACCTTATTGCTGCTTTTCAATACTTAAAGAGGGCCTACCAGAAAGATGGGGACAGACTTTTTAGCAAGATCTGTAGTAACAGGACAAGGGGAAATGGTTTTAAACTAAATGAGTGTAGATCTAGACTAGATAGAAGGAAGAAATTTTTTACAATGAAGGTGGTGAAACACTGGCACAGGTTGCCCAGAGAGGTGGTAGATGCCCCATCCCTGGAAATATTCAAGGTCAGGTTGAACAGGGCTCTGAGCAACCTGATCTAGTTGAAGATGTCCCTGCTTATTGCAAGGGGGTTGGACTAGATGACCTTTAAAGGTCCCTTCCAACCCAAACCACTCTATGATTCTATGATATGGAGTTTATTCATGGCTGGGGGCTAAATGGCATTTCAAATCTTTTTCAGAGACCACATGGAAAGCTTCTGGGCATGATGCTGTCCTAATACAGCCAAACAGTGATTCAGTCACCAGCAGCTTGAACAA